>CM055123.1:218455057-219782557 GCA_029206835.1 Rana muscosa
CTTTAGCGGTTACTTTGGCTCTGGTCTAGGGGTACCTTGGAGGGGAGAGCGAGGTGCGCCACGGCCCATGTCCTCTAGATTACTGCATGCAGAGGTGAAGGCCAGTATCAGATTACCTTTGGGCTGTGTATACGCTCGGAGCCAAGTCTGTTCTGCTGATAACCCCCTTTGCTCCCAGTAATTGGAGTACCACACACTGAAAAGGTCCAACACTTATTTATTCCATAACGGCAAACAAATAGTCATTTGCGAGCAGACAGTTTGAGACCCATAGAACAGTTCAGTATTGGTGGGGAGTAGGTCAAGGCACAATCCTCAAAGAAAACTAAACCATTGAGGCTTCACCAACGGTTGCTAAGCACAGTGGCTGTAAAACGTACTTTTTGGCTTCAGAGTCTCTTTCAGCGACTCTAATAAACAGGAACTGGAGTTACCTTCGCTACGTTGCAGCCCCTGTCAGGGGGAAGACATCCCTCCAAGGGTGTTACCAGAGGCCCCGCCGTCACCGGATTAATGCTGTACTGGGCTATTCGGAAGAGTTACAGGAAAAATTGCCCTAATTGCCCAAAACAGATTAAGCAATATGAGCCCATATTTAGATTTTTTAGCCTGTATTTAGATAGGGAGGTCTGTATTTGTAGCTTTTACAAACCATTTGTGCACCAATTTTATGGGCTTTGTAAAATGCATATAAAAAAGTCATGTGACTGGCCTCTTCTCATATTGTGAAGTGCTCTCTGAAGTGTTATGCAGACAAGCTGTGACCTGTGTTTATCCAACTAAATTTGTTTTTTTCCGTAATGCAGTATTAACTGCAGTAACCCATAGAGCAGTCCATAATATATATCACATCTTACTGCTGACAACTGAAATATGAAATCTCATTGAATCCCAGGGGTTACTACTAGTGATGGGTGCAAATTTCAAATTTTACACAAACCCTAAGAAAAGGAGGTGAATGTTGAAATTCTAGACTAATCAGAAAGGGATTGCCAAACAAAAGGCAGAGGAAGCTAGGCACTGTCATGGGGGACCATGTACCCTTGCAATAAAAAATGTTATGCTGCTTCAGGACAACATGGAAAAAAACGAAAATTCTTCAAATTACATGCTTGGAAGATGCATTTAAACACTTTCCACCCATAGGACATCCATAGATGTCCTTGAGTTGAAATAGTTGTATTGGGATGATGCCTGTAGACAGGCATCATAACTTGCAAACGGCGATTTCCTCTTAAGCAAAAGTGATTGGTTGAACACTCGATGCTATCACAAGGGATGTTGTTCCTCCCTTGTGATAGCAATAAAGTTGATACAAAGAAAAAAAAATTAAGAAACATTGTAAAAAAATGTTTTAGATAAAATAAATAAAAAAACTTAAAGTGGATGTAAACCTACTCTCATCCTTTCTAAACTACTGCCATAGTGCTGATCTATAAGGATATAGATGCCTCCTGCATGTATCCTTACCTGTCAAATGTCTCCCCTGTGTCTAAGAACTGAAAAACTGCAGATTCTGTGGGTGGATCTGTTGTCTGGAGCTCGTGGGTGGAGTTGTGATGTCAGTAGACTCCCCGCCCACCTCTACACTCCCCTTGTCAAAATGCATTTTCTCATGTGTATTGCTTACACTGAACTTCTGCTATGATCACTAACATCCAGTCAAAATCCAGAAAAGTAACCACATGACTTCAGAAAAGGAGTGGGGGTGGGAATTAAAAAATAATGCCTGTCTCAGGCTTAGTGCATGAGATATGTAAATAACCTGTCATTCACAGCAAGGGGGCGGAACGGACAAAAGTTCTCATGTTTGTCCCATTATCTTACTGAAAAAAGAAAAGAGGATTGCTCAGAGCTGGATTAACTCTTTGTGGCAAGACTGGGCACAGATGATAGAAAATCTTATACACTACATTGTGACAGCAAAAAAAATAAAATAATAATTTGGGTTTACATCCACTTTAACCACTTAAGGACCGCGCACTGTAGATATACGTTGGCAGAATGGCTCGTACAGGCACAATCACGTACCTGTACGTCCCCTTTAACTGCCTGCTCGCGACCCCCCTACCTTCCCCGTGAGTCGGACCGCAGGTCCCGCGGACTCGATCACCGTGGGGATCCCCGCGATCGTCTCACGGAGGCATGGAGCGAGGAGATGTTAGTGTAAACACAACATCTCCCCGCTCCCCTACTGACGATGTCAGCGATCTCCGCTCTGTGTAATCAGAGCGGAGATCGGTGACGTGTCACTCGTAGCCACGCCCCCACACAGTAGTAATCACTCCCCTAGGCACACTTCACCCCTCCAGCGCCCCTAGTGGTTAACCCCTTTACTGCCAGTGTCATTTTCACAGTAACCAGTGCAATTTTATAGCACTGATCGCTGTGAAAATGACAATGGTCCCAAAAATGGGTCAAAAGTGTCCGATGTGTCTGCCATAATGTCGCAGTCACAAAAAAAAAAAAAAAAAAAAAAAAAAAAAAAAAATCGCTGATCGCCACCATTACTAGTAAAAAAAAAAAAAATTATAAAAATGCCATTAAACTACCCCCTATTTTGTAAACGCTATAACTTTTGCGCAAACCAAACGCTGATTGCGATTTTTTTTACCAATAAATATGTAGAAGAATACGTATCGGCCTAAACTGAGGAAAAAAATGTTTATTTATATATTTTTTTGGGGATATTTATTATAGCAAAACGTTCTATTTTTGTTTATAGCGCAAAAAATAAAAACCGCAGAGGTGATCAAATACCACCAAAAGAAAGCTCTATTTGTGGGAAAAAAAGGACGTCAATTTTGTTTGGGAGCCACGTTGCATGACCGCGCAATTGTCAGTTAAAGCGACGCAGTGCCGAATCGCAAAAAGGGGCCTGGTCTTTATGCTGCGTATTGGTCCGGGGCTTAGGTGGTTAAAGTGCCCCCCCGCCCGTGCACAAATGCAATCGCATACGTAAGTTCTGCACGCATATGTAGGCGGTGACACACCACACATGAGATATTGTTGCGAACATCAGAGTGAGAACAATAATTCTAGCTCCAGACCTCGTGTGTAACTCTAAGCTGGCAACCTGTAAAGCCGTTTAAAGCATCACCTATGGAGAAGTTTAGATACTGTAGTTTGGTTCCATTCCATGGGCATACACAATTTTAAAGCGTGACATGTTAGGTATCTAATTAGTTTGCGTAACATCATCTTATATGAGTATTATATTGTGTGCCACAGAATTAAAGTGTATTTTTTCCCAAAAAATTGCAATTGAAAAAACGCTGCGCAACTACTGTGACATAAAAAAATTGCAAAACCCACCAATTTTTTCTATAGGGCCTCTGCTAAAAAATGTTTGAGGGTTCCAAGTAATTTTTTAGAAAAACAATGTTGGTTTCTACATGTACAGTGGGGCAAAAAAGTATTTAGTCAGCCACCAATTGTGCAAGTTCTCCCACTTAAAAAGATAAGAGAGGCCTGTAATTGTCATCATAGGTATACCTCAACTATGAGAGACAAAATGTGGAAAAAATGTGGAAACAAATCCAGACAATCACATTGTCTGATTTGGAAATCATTTTTTTTTTGCAAATTATGGTGGAAAAAAAGTATTTGGTCAATATCAAAAGTTCTTCTCAATACTTTGTTATATATCCTTTGTTGGCAATGACAGAGGTCAAACATTTTCGGTAAGTCTTCACAAGGTTGTCACACACTGTTGCTGGTATGTTGGCCCATTCCTCCATGCAGATCTCCTCTAGAGCAGTGATGTTTAGTGGCTGTCGCTGGGCAACACAGACTTTCAACTCCCTCCAAAGGTTTTCTAAGGGGTTGGCCACTCCAGGACCTTGAAATGCTTCTTACGAAGCCACTCCTTCGTTGCCTGTGCGGTGTGTTTGGGATCATTGTCATGCTGAAAGACCCAGCCACGTTTCATCTTCAATGCCCTTGCTGATGGGAGGAGGTTTGCCCTCTCACGATCAAATCTCACGATACATGGCCCCATTCATTCTTTCATGTACACGGATCAGTCATCCTGTTCCCTTCGCAGAGAAACAGCCTCAAACCATGATGTTGCCACCCCCATGCTTCACAGTAGGTATGGTGTTCTTTGGTTGCAACTCAGCATTCTCTCTCCTCCAATCACGACGAGTTGTGTTTCTACCAAACAGTTCTACTTTGTTTTCCTCTGACCATATGACATTCTCCCAATCCTCTTCTGGATCATCCAAATGCTCTCTAGCAAACCTCAGATGGGCCCGGACATGTACTGGCTTAAGCAGGGGGACACGTCTGGCACTGCAGGATCTGAGCCCCTGGCGGCGTAGTGTGTTACTGATGGTAGCCTTTGTTATGTTGGTCCCAGCTCTCTGCAGGTCATTCACCAGGTCCCCTTGTGTGGTTCTGGGATTTTTGCTCACCGTTCTTGTGATCATTTTGACCCCACGGGGTGAGATCTTGCGTGGAGCCCCAAATCGAGGGAGATTATCAGTGGTCTTGTATGTCTTCCATTTTCTAATTATTGCTCCCACAGTTGATTTCTTCACACCAAGCTGCTTGCCTATTGCAGATTCAGTCTTCCCAGCCTGGTGCAGGTCTACAATTTTGTTTCTGGTGTCCTTCGACAGCTCTTTGGTCTTCACCATAGTGGAGTTTGGAGTGTGACAGTTTGAGGTTGTGGACATGTGTCTTTTATACTGATAACAAGTTCAAACAGGTGCCATTAATACAGGTAATGAGTGGAGGACAGAGGAGCCTCTTAAAGAAGAAGATACAGGTCTGTGAGAGGCAGAAATCTTGCTTGTCTGTAGGGGACCAAATATTTATTTTCCACCATAATTTGCAAAAAAAAATCTTTCCAAATCAGACAATGTGATGGTCTGGAATTGTTTCCACATTTTGTCTCTCATAGCTCACATCACACTTTTCTTGTCGGGAAAACTGATCGTGTGTACGAGGCAATTCAAATTGGCTCGGTAGGGAAGCTGTTAAGTTAAAGTTGTTGTAAACCCTTATACTGTATATACACCCAGTGAAGTGACTGGGCTAAGGTGATAAACAGAGATAAAACAAATCCTCCTACATAATTTGTACCTCTAGCAATCTTCTCTAAAGCCATTCAAAGTCTAGAATTTATACAGCTTGTCTGAGCTTCCAGAAAGCAAGGGGTGGGGAGCTGAAGTTATATTCTACAGACCTCAGAGAGCTCATTGGAGGAAAGTGATGCACCCCCTTCACACAGCACAGACATCCCTCCCAGTCACCTTTTTACCTCTTGGTGTCAAGAAAACTTGTCAGAAGTAACACATGCAGATAGCAGAAGAATGAGGCAGCAGACAGAAATTACACTTAGTGCTCTGGACTGAGACAAGTACACACTATAGAGGAATATGCTTTGTTCATATTTCATGTCTGAAGTTTACAACTACTTTAAATGCAGTGCTACAGAATTTCACTTAATTTGTATGTGTAATAAATGTTTTAAATTCTACATTGTTCCTTGGCTTACATAAAGCTGTATTACCCCTATATGATTAATTTTAACTTGTAAAAAAAACTTTAGATATTTTTGCTGCAACATATGACCTAGCAGTAATGTGCTAGAACTGAGCAGTTGAAGTACAAACGCAATTCCCAAAAATTTGGGACGCAGTGAAAAATCTATATAACAACAGAATGCAATGATTTGTAAATCGCATAAACCTATTCACAATAGAAAACATAGCAAATGTTTAAACTGAAAAAATTTACTATTTTAGGGAAAAAAAAGTAATTTTTAAATAGATGGCAGCAACATGTCTCAAAAAAGTTGGGACAGGGCAACAAAAAAGCTGGCAAAGTAATTAGAACTAACAAGGAAGAGCTGGAAGAACACTTTGCAACTAATTAGGTTAATTGGCAACAGGTCAGTAGGGATGAGCCCGATGTTCGAGTCGAACGTAAGTTCGACTTGAACATCGGGTGTTCACCTAACAGCGAACATTATGCGGTGTTCGTGGCAAATTTGAAAGCTGCGGAACACCGTTAAAGTCTATGGGACACTAACATGAAAAACCAAAAGCGCTAATTTTAAAGGCTTATATGCATGGCATTGTCATAAAAAGTGTTTGGGGACACGGGTCCTGCCCCAGGGGACATGTATCAATGCAAAAAAAGTTTTTAAAAACTGTCGTTTTTTCAGGAGCAGTGATTTTATTAATGCTTAAAGTGAAACAATAAAAAGGAAATATTCCTTTAAATATCATGCCTGGGGGGGTGTCTATAGTATGCCTGTAAAATGGTGCATTTTTCCCGTGTTTAGAACAGTACCACAGCAAAATGACATTTCTAAAGGAAAAAAAGTCATTTAAAAATTATCACGGCTTTAATGAATTGTCGGGTCTCTGCAATATAGATAAAACTCATTGGAAAAACGGTATGGCGCCCCCCCCCCCCCAGTTCATTACCCCAAACCAAAATTTTAAAAAAATTGCGTGGGGGTCGCCCCAAAATCCATACCAGGCCCTTCAGGTCTGGTATGAATATTAAGGGGAACCCTGTGCTAAAAAAATTTTTAAATGGCGTAGGGGTCCCCCAAAATCCATACCAGACCCTTCAGGTCTGGTATGGATTTTAGGGGAGCCCTGCGTCAAAATTAAAAAAAAAATGGCGTAGGGGTCCCCGCAAAAATCCATACCAGACCCTTATCCGAGCACGCAACCTGGCAGGCTGCAGGAAAAATAGGATTTTTATAACAGCTTACCTGTAAAATCCTTTTTTGGAGTACATCACGGGACACAGAGCACCGTAGTCATAACTATGAGGGTTATAGGCCACCTTCAGGTGATGGACACTGGTGTAATCAAAAACAGGAAGTCCCTGCCCATATAACCCCTCCCATACAGGGAGTACCTCAGTTTTTGTAGCAAGCAATACATTTTCCAACCTCTGTGTCCCCTGATGTACTCCAAGAAAAGGATTTTACAGGTAAGCTGTTATAAAAATCCTATTTTCTTTATCGTACATCATGGGACACAGAGCACCATAGTCATAACTATGTGGGATGTCCCAAAGCAATGCCTTCTGAGGGGAGGGAGACACAAATAAAAGCAGGCAGCCATCAGATGTGAGGACCTATACTGCTGCCTGCAGCACATTGTGCCCACAGGCGGCATCCTCATGCCCTCTCACATCCACTTGATAGAATCTAGTGAATGTATGGACTGAAGACCAAGTTGCGGCCTTGTAAATCTGAGTCATAGAGGCTTGGTGATGCACTGCCCATGAAGCACTAACTGCCCTGGTAGAGTGCACTCTTACTAGAAAAGGGGAAACCCTTCTTTTCAAACCATAAGCCTGAATAATAATCTTACGAATCCACTTTGAAATGGTTGATTTAGACACTGCCTGCCCTATCCTGGGGCCTTCTGGCAGCACAACAAAACATAATTTTTCCGTATCTGAGCTGTCGCTATCAGATAGGCATTGACTGCTCTCACTACATCGAGAGAGTGTAACAATTTTTAATAGTTGACTTCAACGCTGCCTGTCCCTTCCTAGGGCCTTCTAGCAGCACAACAGAGCGTCAGTTTCCCGTACCTGAACCCTTCAGATAGACCTTAACTGACATTGAGAGAATGTAATAACCCTTCTTCCGCAGAACAAGGTTCTGGAAAAAAGGAAGGTAGAAAAAAACATCTTGATTCAGATGCAACTAGATACCTTAGGTAAAAAGGTTGGGTGAGGACTAAACACCACCTTATCATTATGAATAATTAAGTATGGCTCTTACAAAAAAAAGCTGCCAACTCTGAAACTCTCTTGCGGAGGTTACCGCAACCAAGAACAACAATTTCCTTGTCAGAAGGTTCAAGGGAATATGGCGCATCGGCTCAAAGGACTGTCTTTGTAAGCCGTCAAAACTAGACTCAATTCCCACGGGCACAAGGGTGACATAACAGGCGGATTTATACACGTTGCCCCTTGTATAAAGGCCCGGATCAACAAGTACGAAGCAAGCGGCCTTTGGAAAAACACTGATAAGGCCGAGATCTGACCCCTGATAGAACTCAAGGCTACCTTAATTTCCATTCCTAATTGTAGGAAGGCAAGAGCTCTACCTATGAAATACTACATCCTTGGATTCCACCAGGAACATAGGCCCTCCAGACCCTATAGTAACTGGTCCTAGAGGCCGGTTTTCCTGCATTAATCAGGGTAGTTACCACTGAACCTGAAAGCCCCTGATTCTTTTAGAATGTGGGCTTCAAATAGCCAAAACTTTAAACTCAGTGTTTGCAAGGCAGGATGGAATACCGGACCCTGCGAAAGTAAGTCTGGACGAGATGGAGAAGTCCATGGATCCCCTACTGCCACCCTTATGATCTCTGCATACTAAGATCATCTGGGTCATGCCAAAGCTACTAGGATTACTGGCTTCCGTTCCCCTTTGATCCTGCATGGAAGCTGCGGTAGTAGCGGCAATGGGGGAACGCATAAATCAGTGAAAAATTGAAACCACGGAGGTACTAACGCATCTCCTGTATGCGAGTGGATCCCTTGCTCTTAAAGTGGTTGTAAACCCACTTTGACAACTTGCACCTACAGGTAAGCCTAGATTAAGGCTTACCTGTTAGGTGCATGAAATATCTCCTTAACCTACACGGTTAAGGAGATATTTACAGATAACACTGCACCGATGTCTACGGCGCATGCGCGCCGTAGACAACGGTGCAGGCGTTTCCTTGCATAATGAATGGGACATGCCGGTTTTCTGAATGGGCGAATGCCGGCCCCGCACGCATTCGTGTGATGTCATCTCCGCTCTGGCCAATCACAGCGCCGGAGCGGCGATACCAGGAAGAAGCTCCGAGGGGACATGGCGGCGGAGGGGAACGAGGGGGACTTTGGGGGCTTCAATTTCAGGTAAGTGACACATAATGAGCCAGTATGCATAGCATACTAGCTCATTATGCCTTTTTCTTGCAGGGCTTTTTTTTTCAGGAAAAGTGTCAGAGGGTTTACTTCCTCTTTAACACAAAGTTTCTCGTCATTAAAAACGGTCGTGTGTACGCGGCATTAGTTTAAATTTTTCCGCATAAACATTATTGGGACGTTGGCACACTAGTATCTGTGTATCCACTGTGTCGCCCTGTGAGGATACACTTTAAATTTGCATTTTATGTTAAAGAGGAGAAGAACCTTTCAGATTGTTATCAGCGCTCAGTTAAAAAGCCTGCATCTCTGATGGTATGGGGGTGCATTAGTGCGTATGAAATGGACAGCTTGCACATCTGAAAAGACACCATCAATGCTGAAAGATATAACCAGGTTTTAGAGCAGCATATGCTCAGACATCCTTTTCGGAATTGGGGTTGTACTTTACCAGCTTTTTGTTGCTTTGTCCCAACTTTTTTGAGATATGTTGCTGCCATCAATTTCAAAATTACCTTTTATTTTTCTTTAAAGTATGCAGCATAGCATGCTTGGTATTCTCACTGTGGTACATAAGGAGTTAAGCCTCTGCATTGTGTAAAAAGGCTGTTTTATCCTGTATGCACAGATCCTTCCCTCCTGCACTGTCTATCTGGGGAAGGCCAGCTAACACAGGCAGGGTAGCCGACCTGCAAATGCTCAGTTGTGTCTTTTATACTGGAGAGAACATTTACTTGTTCTCAGAGCCAGCCAGGTCACATGATATTGACATCACACATGTGGGCGGGTATTCAGGCTGTAGTGTAAATCTCCTCCTACCTGAACCCTAAGCACTGGAGAAACTGTGCAGTTTATCATGTAACTGTGTTATACATGTAGCACTACCCCCGTAGGAGCTGCTGGTTATATTTTTGGGTCTGCCGTTACCTGTCTGTTCCACTGTATCCGTCATAGGTGTTCCATTGAAGAGTTTTCACAGATGTCATCACCAACACATAGTCTCTTTTCCAATGGTTTTATTAAATATCAATTAGAGGGATGGAGGGTTAGGGGGGATTCAGGTACCTTGCTTTGCGGAACACGGGTATTTTCTTCCTTCCAGAGGACAAACAGCTTCCACACTGGAGATAGCAACCACCGGACAGGCCTCTCTCACTGACCTAGCAGCCGATGCAGTGCTCGGTCAAAAGTCTCTGCCACCGACTTAAAGAATACACAAAAGTCTCTGCCACAGACTTTAAGAATACACATAGTCTCAGTACAGTCACACAGTACCGGTTTCTTTCTGCCAATCCGGCAACACTGGGAGGTAGATATGTCGGGATGCGTCCTCCAATTGAGTCTCCAATTGCTCAGCTTCTCCCTGCAGGCAAGACAGCACAGGACCACCCCTGACTAGTAGGCCCCAGAACTCCTGGGCCTACTTCCAGTAACGAGGTCTCGGGCCCGCCGGCCCCGAGGCGGGAAACCTGCTATGGCACACCTTAGGCCAGGAGGGCCATCAGGTCAGAGAGACCCGCCAGATGGTGTCTGTCCCTTAAGTACCCTCTCCCAGAATGCACAGCGGGGAGACCAATCCCACTGAGTGGTTTCTGGGCAAGAGGTACTCAATACATCTCGCCTGCTGTATTTCCGACCTTGACCTGTGGTGACAGCGACACCCACAGCCAAGTGGAAAACGCACAACACATCTGGACTAAAAACAGAAACCAGTAATTTACCAAAATTATTCTGAGCTAAACTACAGCTCAGACAACTAAATTTACAACTAGCACCTACCCAATAGGAGCAGGGCGTTACATACATATCATCCAAGAAGATATATAGTGGCAGTATTTTAGTGTAAAAAGAAGATTTATAAGCTGTGGGCACTGTGGGGGTGGATTAACTATTTTCATATTACTGGGTTTAGTAACACTTTAGAGTTAAATATGTTTTTATTATGTTTAACAAAATAGAAGAACATAGATAATGACCAAATGTTCATGTAGCGCCCATCCCAATTTATGGGACGCTATATGTGCAAATTTAGGGGTGGTCTGAGCTAATAGTTCGGCTCAGACCTATTGATTGTGTACAAATTTGCTTCTGCCTGGGTGTGATGCTGCCTGGCAGTACAGTTCCCTGTGGCCTGTGGGTGGCACTGTCGCCTCAGGCTCAGGTTGAACCACAGGTAGCATTAGAGCACTATTGGGTGTCCTCTCTCGGCAGTTGTACAGTGGGCGTGGTCTACCCACTGTGCATGCTGAGAGAGGGTACAAAAGGGGCAGACGCCATAATTTGGGGAGCAGTTCGTGCCTCCCATCCCTCCAGGCCAGGAGTGCGTGTGTGTGTACCAGCCCCAGGCACCTTTAGCCTGAGGCTGCATCGCTGTAAGTAGGCCCAGCACATATAGCTGGCTGAGGCTTACACCCGAAGAGGAGTCCCAGGGTACCCGAGTAAGGGGTGACCCACTCTGAAGGAGAGGAAGCCAGGGGAGGATTGGTCCCAAGGGGATTAGTGAAGGAAGTCACTGTCTCGGGAAAGGCCTGGCTACCTATCAGAGGGAAGGATTCCTATCCGACAAAAGCCTGGTAACATGCCCCATTGGCACCTAAGGATTAAATATTACTAGGCCGGGAGGGTTGGAACTGAATAATCCTGTGGCAGAGGATTCCCAATCGCATCCCCATTTCACAAAGGAAAGCTTTAATCCGTGCTAAACTCCGGCTGCTAGGACCGCTCTTAACCACTTAACGACCGCCCACTGTAGATATACGTCGGCATGATGGCACCGACAGGCAAAGTCACGTATATCTACGTGATTGCCTTTGTATAGTTGGGGGGTCCAATCGGACCCCCCTCCTCTACAGTGAGCGGCCGTTTTCCATTCGGGAGCGATCCGAGATGAGGGGACGGCCATTCAATTCCGGCCACCCCCTCGCGATCGCTCCCGGCGAATGAGAGAGCTTCCTCTGCTGTGTAATGTTTACACAGGCAGAGGAAGTGATGTCGTCTCTCATGCGGCGCTCACATATACCGAGCGCCGTACAAGAGAAGACACACAGGTTAGTGCACAAACAGCACACTGACACCAGGACACATAGGCACACAAATCGCCCCCCCAGGCCCCCCAGATCACCCCCCAGCCCCCAGTCACAGTGTCACTGATTGCAGTGACCATTTATTTACTGATCACTGCAATCAGTGAGATTTGTGACTGTAAAAGTGTCACTACAGTTTAGTTTTAGGTCCAGTGTAGCCCCCTAACCCCCCCTTATAAAGGTTTAACCCCCTGATCGCCCCCCAGATATCCCTTTCACCCCCTAGCACCGCCGTCGCTAAGCGATCGTTTTTCTGATCGCTGTTTTATTGTCGGTGATGCAGATCGGTAGCCAGTTATTTTTTTTAGGTTCGCCGCAGGTTTTTATAGCGTCGGGTACCCCCATATATTACCTAATAAAGGTTTAACCCCTTGATCGCCCCCCAGGTAACCCTTTCACCCCCTTTTGCCAGTGTCACTAAGCAATCGTTTTTCTAAACGCTGTATTAGTTATGCTGGTGCCGATAGATAGCCAGTTATTTTTTTTAGGTTCGCCGCAGGTTTTTATAGCGTCAGGTACCCCCATATATTATCTAATAAAGGTTTTAACCCCCTAATTGCCCCTAGTTAACCCTGCGTCACACCCCAAGCAGCGTCAGGTTAGTGCCAGTAATGCCAACACCCACGCGTGAAGCATACACCTCCCTTAGTGGTATAGTATCTGAACAGATCAATATCTGATCTGATCAGATCTATACTAGTGTCCCCAGCAGTTTAGGGTTCCCAAAAACGCAGTGTTAGCGGGATCAGCCCAGATACCTGCTAGCACCTGCGTTTTGCCCCTCCGTCCAGCCCAGGCCACCCAAGTGCAGTATCAATCGATCGCTGTCACTTACAAAACACAACACACATAACTGCAGCGTTCGCAGAGACAGGCCTGATCCCTGCGACTCCAGCGCTGTAGGAGGTGATTTCACCACCACAGTTAAAAAAAAAAAAGCATATATGCCGAAGCATTGGGGCAGCAGGGGCGGAGGAGCGATTTTGCTCCTAATGCCGCGTACATACGGTCGAAATTCCGACGGAGGCTTGCCCGTGGAAAAGTCTGACCATGTGTACGCGGCATAACTTTTGCGGGAAGATGCCCCCATGCTTCAGAATATATAAATGGTGCATGTATGGCCATCATTAGAAGTGGGTGGATAAAGGGCGGTATTCCAATGGTGGGCATACCCACCGATCAATCTCTTTTTTTCATTCAGCCAACAGGCTGCATGAAAAAAAAGATTACAATACATGTCCAATAGTGATGAGCCGAACACCCCCGGGTTCGGTTCGCACCAGAACCCGCGAACGGACCGAAAGTTCGAACGAACATTAGAACCCTATTAAATACAATGGATGCGAACGTTCGAATTCTAAAGTGCTAATTATAACAACTATTATGCATGTTATTGTCCTAAAAAGGGTTTGGGAACCCGGGTTCTGCACCAGGGGACATGTATCAATGCAAAAATAAGTTTTAAAAACGGTCGTTTTCCGGGAGCAGTCATTTTAATGATGCATAAAGTGAAAAAAAAAAAGTCAAATATTCCTTTAAATATCGTACCTGGGGGGTGTCTAAAGTATGCCTGTGAAGTGCCACGTGTTTCCCGTGTTTAGAACTGTCCCTGCACAAAATGACACTTCTAAAGGAAAAAAAAGCCATTTAAAACTGCTTGCGGCTTTAATGTAATGTCTGGTCCCGGTAATATGGATGAAAATCTTTAAGAAAAATGGCATAGCTACCCCATGACCCCCCCCCCTACCCCAGCCCATTACCAGCCCCTTTGGGTCTTGTATGGATATTAAGGGGAACCCCGCACATAAAATAAAAAAGGCCCTATATACTCTGAACAGCCGTATACAGGCGGTGCATACAAGACAGGGACTGTAGGTTTGTTCTTATGTAGAATCTGTTTGTAATTTTGAACAGGTACATTGTTGAAGTGTAGCTCCAGACCAAAAATCTATTTTTAAACTTTTTGGAAAACATAGGTAAGGGTTATCACCCCTGTAACATTTGTTTTGCTGTCTGTGCCCCTGTTCAGAACATTTCACCTCACTTTCCGTCCTAATGACAACTGTTTTTGAAATGTGGTGTTTTTCTTGAAACAAGGATTGCTGATAAAGCATCAGTACAGAGGAGACACCTTTCTCCCATATTTATTCTTACAGGAGAGAATTTTCCTTCCTAGTGGTAGATTTCCTCTCACTTCCTGTTGTCTTCTTGCGTTTGCAAGTAGGAGTCGTTTGTAAGTTGGATGTTTGAAAGTAGGGACCTGCCGTATATACTCTGCAGAAATAGGCCCCTTAGTTGTTGGTGTTGGCACAACACTGTAAGCACTCACAGTTACTCTTGGTTGGTGCTGGAACGCCCTGCTGTCAACTATTATATCAGGAATTTTAATTACATATAATTGTTGAACAGTGGTAGTAAAAATTGGGCCTTTGATGGTGGTGCTGGTGCCACAACACTGTAAGCCCTGACAGTTACTCTTGGTGGGTGCAGCAATGGGCCCTGCTGTGAATTATTAGATCAAGAATTGTAATTACATGCCCCTGTTGAACAGGGGCTGAAAAATTGGGCCTTAGGCACTGGTGGCACAACACTGCAACCCTTCACAGATACTGTACTTGGAGCACAGCAATGAGCCCTGTTGCAAAGTATTGCTTCAAAAATTGTAATTACACGCCACTGTTAAACAGGGGCTGAAAAATTGGGCGTTAGGCACTGGTGGCGGCACCCATAAACAAAAATGATCTTCCAAGCTATCATCATCAATCGTATCATTGAGGACTCGGAGGAGGAGGATAGCCAGTCAACATAACAGCACAGGCACTCAGCATCAGCATCAGTCTTGAAGGGATGTGACATTTTAAAATCAATTAGTCTGTTATATCAGCATCAGGTGTGTGGTAGCTGGTGGTGATCCAAGACTGGTTCATCTTGATGAAAGTCAGTCGATCAACCGAGTCGGTGGACAGGCGCACCCTGTGATCCGTGACAAATCCTCCAGCAGCACTGAATGTGCGTTCCGAAAGAACGCTGGATGCAGGACAGGCCAGTAGCTCAATTGCATACTGTGCAAGCTCTGGCCAGTGATCCATCCTCAAGACCCAGTAAGCCAGAGGATTTTCGGTGGGGAAGGTGTCCAAGTCTGACCTTGCCCCTAGATATTCCTGCACCATGTTTATCAGACGCTGGCGATGGTTGCTGGAACCGATCATACTTTGGGGCTGCGGACTAAAGAATTGTCTGAACGCATCGGTCAGACGGCCACCTTCCCCACCGCTCCTTCTTTGACTGGCCGAAGCCTCGGCAACTCGTTGTCCAGGACCAGGAGTTTGCAACCTCCCAGTCTCTGGGAACGCGTTGCACAGACCTTTCTGCAAGGCCTCCCGGAGTTGTCTCATCCTCTGCTCCCTCTGCGACGGTAACATAAGGTCCGCAACCTTACCCTTGTACCGTGGATCAAGGAGAGTGGCCAGCCAGTAATGGTCCCTCTCCTTGATCCGAAGAATACGAGGATCCTTCCGCAGACTTTGCAGGATCAGGGAGGCCATGCAGCGTAGGTTTGCTGAGGCATTCGCTCCGGAGTCCTCTGGGTCACTAAGGACGACATGATCCGCAGCCACCTCCTCCCAGCCACGTACAAGTCCACTGGTTTCTTGGGACTGTAAATCATCCCTAAAAGACTGCTGCTGATGATGCTGAGTGCCAGCCTCCACCTCCATGCTGACACAATCCTCCTCCTCCTCCTCCTCCTCCTCCTCCTCCTCCTCTTCCTGTGCGATGGGTGGGACAGAAGGAACACTGTCTGGGTAAAGGGGGCCTTGAGAGGCAAGGAAGTCCTCCTCTTCCTGCCTCTGTTCTGCCTCAAGTGCCCTGTCCATTATTCCACGCAGCGTGTGCTCCAACAGGTGGACAAGAGGTACAGTGTCACTGATGCATGCACTGTCACTGCTCACCATCCTCGTGGCCTCCTCAAATGGTGCCAGGACAGTGCATGCATCCCTGATCATGCCCCACTGGCGTGGAGAAAAAAAAACAAGCTCCCCTGACCCTGTCCTGGTGCCGTAGTCGCACAGGTACTCATTGATGGCCCTCTGCTGCGTGTGCAGCCGCTGCAGCATGGCCAACGTTGAGTTCCACCTGGTGGGCATGTCACATATAAGGCGGTTCTTGGGCAGGTTCAACTCCTTTTGCAGCTCAGCCAGGCGAGCACTGGCATTATAAGATCTGCGGAAATGCACACAGACTTTCCTGGCCTGCCTCAGGACATCCTGTAAGCCCGGGTACCTGCCCAAGAAGCGCTGCACCACCAGGTTAAGGACGTGAGCCACACAGGGCACATGGGTCAGTTGTCCCTGTCGGAGGGCGGAGAGGAGGTTGGTGCCATTGTCGCAAACCACCATTCCTGGCTTAAGCTGGCGTGGCGTCAACCACCTCTCGGCCTGGCCCTGCAGAGCAGACAGGACCTCTGCCCCAGTGTGGCTTCTGTCCCCCAAACACACCAGCGCAAGCACGGCATGGCATCTTTTTGCCTGCGTACTTGCGTAGCCCCGTGAACGGCTACGGAGCACCGCTGGTTCATAGGACAAACCACAGGAAGAGGCCATGGAGGAAGAAGAAGAGGAGGGGGTGGAGGAGAGAGGTGTGTCACAACCAGTAGTAGCATTTTGGAGGCGTGGCGGTGGGACAACCTCCAACACTACTGCACCTTGTCCTGAATCCTTCCCAGCTGCCAAAAGAGTGACCCAATGGGCCGTGAAAGAAAGGTAACGTCCCTGTCCATGCCTGCTGGACCATGAGTCAGCGGTAATATGCACCTTACCGCTGACCGCCCTGTCCAGCGAGGCCAAGACATTGCCTTCCACATGCCGGTAGAGAGCCGGAATAGCCTTCCGTGAGAAAAAGTGGCGTTTGGGAACCTGCCACTGAGGAACCGCACATTGCACAAACTCACGGAAGGGGGCCGAGTCTACCAACTGAAAAGGCAGCAGTTGAAGCGCTAGCAATTTAGCCAAGCTAGCATTCAACCGCTGGGCATGTGGATGGCTGGGAGTGAACTTCTTTCGACGGTCCAGCAGCTGGGGCAGGGAAATTTGCCTGCTAGAATCGGACGTCGGTGTACTGCTAGCAGAGTGGGCGCAAGTACTTGGCTGTGACACACCTAATTCTACACCTTCATTCCTCTCAGTGCATGTTTCAGAGAGGACTGAAGTTATAGTGGGGTTGGAGATCCCAGCTGATGCGGTGCAAGGAGAGGTCCGCTTTGTTCTTTGGTGTGGGTCTTTGAGGTAGGCTTGCCAACGAGCTGCATGGCAGGTCAACATATGTCTGGTCAGGCATGTGGTACCCAAGCGGCTGATGTTTTGGCCACGCGATATACGCTTGAGACATATGTTGCAAACAGCAGCTGTGCGATCTGATGCACTAGCCTCAAAAAAGGCCCACACCAAAGAACTTTTTGAATGACGGGCAGAGGCAGCGCCCTGCACAGGCGGAGCTCTGCGGTGTGATTCCGTCGGTGTACTGCCCTTACGCTGGCCACCAAAGGGCATCCTGCCTCGTTGGAGATGTGCCTCCTCCTCATCCTCCTCCTCCTCCTCTCTCCTATTAGGCACCCACGTGGAGTCATTGACCTCATCATCCCCTCCCTCCTCATCACTGGAGCCAATCTGGCAGTATGCTGCAGCTGCTGGAACATGACTGCCAGATTGGTGTCCTTCTTGAGCATCCCCTCTGTCTGCTCTCACGCTACTGCCTTCCTCTAGCTGGGTTTCATCATCAGACCCTTCGAAACGCTGGGCATCCTCCTGGAGCATGTACCCAACACTGTGCTGAAACAGTTCGGGGGACTCCTCAGGAGGAGGACATGGTGGGTCTAGGGAAGGAGTGACTGATGATTTGTCTGACATTGATACCAGGGAAGACGACGCTTTGGCAGCTGCTTTTCCAGTACCCTGAGCCTGGGTGAGAGAGGATGAGGAGGAGGAGGAGGGCTTGGTCATCCACTCTACCAAGTCTTCGGCATGATGTGGCTCAACATGTCCAGCTGCCGAAAAGAAGGACAAGCGTGTCCCATGGCCATGTGCTGATGACAATGCACCGCGTCCACGACCAGCACTGTTGCCCCCAGACACAGAGCCTGCTTGCCCTCTTTTATTGCCTCCTGACTGTCTGCCTCTCCTTGTTTGCCTTCCAGACATTCTAATAGATGGCCTGCAGGGAGATGGGAAAAAAGCAATAAGGGCTACCTTCAGGTGTCCTTCTCTGTCCCTTGAAACAAGGACTTTCACAGTGAAAGAAACTGACACTGTCCCTACCTAGAGTTTTCTGTCCCTAGAATAAATGTTTTTTTTAATCACAATATAGCACAAGGACAATTCACTCAATGTCTCTCCAGGTCCCTGGAAACAAGGACTTGCAGAGTGAAAGAAACTGACACTGTCCCTACCTAGAGTTTTCTGTCCCTAGAATAAATGTTTTTTTAAGCACAATATAGCACAAGGACAATTAACTCACTGTCCTTACAGGTCCCTGGAAACAAGGACTTGCAGAGTGAAAGAAAAAAAACACTCTCCCTACCTACAGTTTTCTGTCCCTAGAAAAAATGTTTTTTTTAATCACAATATAGCACAAGGAAAATTAACTCACTGTCCTTACAGGTCCCTGGAAACAAGGACTTGCAGAGTGAAAGAAACTGACACTGTCCCTACCTAGAGTTTTCTGTCCCTAGAATAAATGTTTTTTTTAATCACAATATAGCACAAGGAAAATTAACTCACTGTCCTTACAGGTCCCTGGAAACAAGGACTTGCAGAGTGAAAGAAACTGACACTGTCCCTACCTAGAGTTTTCTGTCCCTAGAATAAATGTTTTTTTAAGCACAATATAGCACAAGGACAATTAACTCACTGTCCTTACAGGTCCCTGGAAACAAGGACTTGCAGAGTGAAAGAAAAAAAACACTCTCCCTACCTACAGTTTTCTGTCCCTAGAAAAAATGTTTTTTTTAATCACAATATAGCACAAGGAAAATTAACTCACTGTCCTTACAGGTCCCTGGA
Organism: Rana muscosa; assembly: GCA_029206835.1. Classification (NCBI taxonomy): domain Eukaryota; kingdom Metazoa; phylum Chordata; class Amphibia; order Anura; family Ranidae; genus Rana; species Rana muscosa. Next base: position 218,474,103 of record CM055123.1, read on the forward strand.
AACAAGGACTTGCAGAGTGAAAGAAACTGACACTGTCCCTACCTAGAGTTTTCTGTCCCTAGAATAAATGTTTTTTTTAATCACAATATAGCACAAGGACAATTCACTCAATGTCTCTCCAGGTCCCTGGAAACAAGGACTTGCAGAGTGAAAGAAACTGACACTGTCCCTACCTAGAGTTTTCTGTCCCTAGAATAAATGTTTTTTTTAAGCACAATATAGCACAAGGAAAATTAACTCACTGTCCTTACAGGTCCCTGGAAACAAGGACTTGCAGAGTGAAAGAAACTGACACTGTCCCTACCTAGAGTTTTCTGTCCCTAGAATAAATGTTTTTTTTAAGCACAATATAGCACAAGGACAATTAACTCACTGTCCTTACAGGTCCCTGGAAACAAGGACTTGCAGAGTGAAAAAAAAAAAACACTCTCCCTACCTAGAGTTTTCTGTCCCTAGAAAAAATGTTTTTTTTAAGCACAATATAGCACAAGGACAATTAACTCACTGTCCTTACAGGTCCCTGGAAACAAGGACTTGCAGAGTGAAAGAAAAAAAACACTCTCCCTACCTACAGTTTTCTGTCCCTAGAAAAAATGTTTTTTTTAATCACAATATAGCACAAGGAAAATTAACTCACTGTCCTTACAGGTCCCTGGAAACAAGGACTTGCAGAGTGAAAGAAACTGACACTGTCCCTACCTAGAGTTTTCTGTCCCTAGAATAAATGTTTTTTTTAATCACAATATAGCACAAGGAAAATTAACTCACTGTCCTTACAGGTCCCTGGAAACAAGGACTTGCAGAGTGAAAGAAACTGACACTGTCCCTACCTAGAGTTTTCTGTCCCTAGAATAAATGTTTTTTTTAATCACAATATAGCACAAGGAAAATTAACTCACTGTCCTTACAGGTCCCTGGAAACAAGGACTTGCAGAGTGAAAGAAACTGACACTGTCCCTACCTAGAGTTTTCTGTCCCTAGAATAAATGTTTTTTTTAAGCACAATATAGCACAAGGACAATTAACTCACTGTCCTTACAGGTCCCTGGAAACAAGGACTTGCAGAGTGAAAGAAAAAAAACACTCTCCCTACCTACAGTTTTCTGTCCCTAGAAAAAATGTTTTTTTTAAGCACAATATAGCACAAGGAAAATTAACTCACTGTCCTTACAGGTCCCTGGAAACAAGGACTTGCAGAGTGAAAGAAAAAAAACACTCTCCCTACCTACAGTTTTCTGTCCCTAGAAAAAATGTTTTTTTTAATCACAATATAGCACAAGGAAAATTAACTCACTGTCCTTACAGGTCCCTGGAAACAAGGACTTGCAGAGTGAAAGAAACTGACACTGTCCCTACCTAGAGTTTTCTGTCCCTAGAATAAATGTTTTTTTTAATCACAATATAGCACAAGGACAATTAACTCACTGTCCTTACAGGTCCCTGGAAACAAGGACTTGCAGAGTGAAAGAAACTGACACTGTCCCTACCTAGAGTTTTCTGTCCCTAGAATAAATGTTTTTTTTAAGCACACTATAGCAGAAGCACAAAACACACTGACACTCTCCCTACCTATCCTTCTCTTTCCCTAAACTAAAGGAATCCAGGTTAAGCAAGAAAGAAATAACAGTCACTGTCCCTGCCTATGCTACTCTATCCCTGCTCCGGAACACACTACACTAGGCCGCCGTGCTGGCGGCCTTTTATAGTGTGGGGCGTGTACTAAACACCCTCAGCAATAATTTGCCACAGGCATCCTGCCTGTGGCCAATCATTGCTCTCCTCGCTGCCGGCGCTGTGATTGGCCAAGCATGCGGGGTCACAGTGCATGCTTGGCCAATCACAGCGCCTGGATGACACTGCGATGGCGTAGTGCATTGTGGGCCGTTCGCGTCACTCGAATTTGGCGCGAACGGCCCAAATCGTTCGATCTTCGTCGAACGATCGAACAGCCAATGTTCGAGTCGAACGTATGTTCGACTCGAACACGAAGCTCATCCCTAATGTCCAACAAGGACCAGCAACGTACTGGTATGTTGCTGGACTTTGAATGGGTATACCAGATTGATGCCTGCGGGTTTAGGTATCATCTTGGTATCATTCTTTTCAGCCAGCGGCCGGCTTTCATGTAAAAGCAATCCTAGTGGCTAATTAGCCTCTGGACTGCTTTTACAAGCAGTGGGAGGGAATGTCCCCCCCCCCCGGATATAAAAAGCACCATTGGGAAATTGGGAAAGCATTTTATCACACCGATCTTGGTGTGGTCAGATGCTTTGAGGGCAGAGGAAAGATCTAGGGTCTAATAGACCCCAGTTTTTTTTTAAAAAAGAGTACCTGTCACTACCTATTGCTATCATAGGGGATATTTACATTCCCTGAGATAACAATAAAAATGATAAAAAAAAATATGGAAGGAACAGTTTAAAAATAAAATAAAAAAACAAAATTAATAATAGGAAAAAAAAAAAAAAGCACCCCTGTCCTGCCCTTGCGCAATGGCGAACGCAAGCGTGGGTCTGGCGTCATATGTAAACAGCAATTGCACCATGCATGTGAGGTATCACCACGAAGGTCAGATCGAGGGCAGTCATTTTAGCAGTAGACCTCCTCTGTAAATCTAACGTGGTAACCTGTAAAGGCTTTTAAAGGCTTTTAAAAATGTATGTAGTTTGTCGCCAATGCGCGTTTGTGCGAAATTTTAAAGCATGTCGTGTTTGGTATCTATGTACTCGGCCTAAGATCATCTTTTTTATTTCATCAAACATTTAGGCAATATAGTGTGTTTTAGTGCATTAAAATTAAAAAAAGTGTATTTTTTCCCCAAAAAATGCGTTTAAAAAATCGCTGCGCAAATACTGTGTGGAAAAAAAAAATGCAACACCCACCATTTTAATCTGTAGGGCATTTGCTTTAAAAAAATATATAATGTTTGGGGGTTCAACATAATTTTCTTGCAAAAAAAAATATGTTTTCATGTAAACAAAAAGTGTCAGAAAGGGCTTTGTCTTCAAGTGGTTAGAAGAGTGGATGTAAGCTTCCTAATGTTGTGTATAAAATGCCAGGACAGTTCAAAACCCCCCCAAATTACCCCATTTTGGAAAGTAGACACCCCAAGCTATATACTGAGAGGCATGTCGAGTCCATGGAATATTTTATATGTTGACACAAGTTGCAGAAAAAAGACAATTTATTTTTTATTTTTATTTTTTTTGCACAAAGTTGTTACTAAATGATATATTGCTTAAACATGCCATGGGCATATGTGGAATTACACCCCAAAATACATTCTGTTGCTTCTCCTGAGTATGGGGATACCACATGTGTGAGACTTTTTGGGAGCCTAGCCGCGTACGGGACCCCAAAAACCAATCACCGCCTTCAGGCTTTCTAAGGGTGTAAATTTTTGATTTCACTTCTCACTGCCTATCACAGTTTCGGAGGCCATGGAATGCCCAGATGGCACAAAACCCCCCCAAATGACCCAATTTTGGAAAGTAGACACCCCAAGCTATTTGCTGAGAGGTATGGTGAGTGTGCTGCAGATCTCGCTTTTTGTCAAAAAGTTTTGAAAATTGGAAAAAAAAAAAAAAATGATTTACTTTCTTCATTTTCAAAAACAAATTAGAGCTGTAAAATACTCAACAAATAGCTTGGGGTGTCTACTTTCCAAAATGGGGTCATTTGGGGGGGGGGGTTTGTGCTATTTTGGCATTTTATGGCCTTCGAAACTGTGATAAGTAGTGAGGAGTGAAATCAAAAATTTGCGCCCTTAGAAATCCTGAAGGCGGTGCTTGGTTTTCGGGGGACCGTACGCGGCTAGGCTCCCAAAAAGTCCCACACATGTGGTATCCCCGTACTCAGGAGAAGCAGCAAAATGTATTTTGGGGTGCAATTCCACATATAACCATGGCATGTGTGAGCATTATATCATTTAGTGACAACTTTTTGTAATTTTTTTTTTTTTAGTCATTATTCAATCACTTGAGACAAAAAAAAAAAATATTCAATGGGCTCAACATGCCTCATAGCAATTTCCTTGGGATGTGTACTTTCCAAAATGGGGTCATTTGGGGGGGTTTTGTACTGCCCTGCCATTTTAGCACCTCAAGAAATGAGATAGGCAGTCATAAATTAAAAGCTGTGTAAATTCCAGAAAATGTACCCTAGTTTGTAGACGCTATAACTTTTGCGCAAACCAATAAATATACGCTTATTGACATTTTTTTTACTAAAGACATGTGGCTGAATACATTTTGGCCTAAATGTATGACTAAAATTGAGTTTATTCGATTTTTCTTATAACAAAAAGTAGAAAATATCATTTTTTTTCAAAATTTTCGGTCGTTTTCCGTTTATATCGCAAAAAAAAAAAAAAAATCGCAGAGGCAATCAAATACCATTAAAAGAAAGCTCTATTTGTGGGAAGAAAAGTACGCAAATTTCGTTTGGGTACAACATTGCATGTCTGCACAATTTACAGTTAAAGCAGCGCAGTGCAAAATTCTGAAATCACCTCTGGTCCTTTAGCTACCAAATGGTCCGGGGCTTAAGTGGTTAAAGGGACTATCCGGGTGAGCTATACCCACTCAGGCTTGAGTGGCGACGAAAGTGTTCCCTAAAGTGCTGCGTGCCTGAACCTTCCCCCCACTCTGTCGTTTCTACTCTCTCTTTTCCAAGTTTTACCTAAAGAAAAGAATAAAACCTTGCTGCTTAGGTTTTATACCTGTGTGGACATTGGCTTTATTACAAGGGGACTTCCGCCTAGACAACGGAGACCAGAAACCCACTCTGGAGAGGTAACTCGCTGCAAGGCCGAAAAATCTAACACCGCTCGCATCTCCATATATGGAGTTGGATACCGGGCAAGTAGCAGGTGTGCCTTACTGCAAAAGGATGAAGCGGGAAGGGTCTGTGTGCTACATTCATTACAGAAAATTGTACAACGTAAGTCACGTATCCAGTGCGTGTTAAAGATAAAAGCCTGAGTGAAGTACCATCATATAGATATCATGGAATATCAAGAGGCTAAAACCCTTACGTCTTGAAGTGAAACTTATTAGAGTTGGGAAATAGAACACTTGAGTTTGGGGTGAGGAGACATAAAAATAAGAAAAAAAGAAAGAGGAGAGAAAGGGAGAGAAGAAAGAAAGAAGAAAAGGGGGAAAGTTCAGATATACAGCAAGGGGGATAGGGTAAGAGGGATATTGAGGAGACCTTGGTGCAGCAAACCTGTGTGATGGAATCGGGAAGTGTTTCCGTGTTGGCCATGGGGTGCCAGCATAGTTTTCAGAGAGTCTGAGGTAGAAAAGTCAATCCAAATGAGCCAAAGGACCTTAAATTTTTCATAAGTGTGTCGTGGAATTATTGGTTGTCTGCAGAGCACACAGCCCATAATTCCTGTGATAATTAAGCACACACTTTAGATTCATCTTTTTGCAATAATGCTATCTTTAGCTAAGTTTGCTAAGATCCACTCACCGTCCATTCATCCCATCATTCATCCCAAAAAAGGCAGCATCACACAGCTTATGTTCACATCTCTCAGCAGACCAGCATGACTGCCAAGCCGACGCCTAATCATAGGCTTTTATTAAACTCAAAAGATCTCACACAGGAGGTGATTGGCTGCAGCAACCAATCCCCTCCCCCATGGGCGGGGACATCACAGGATGTCCCTTCCACACAGGAAAATGGCAATACAAGGACATCCCTTCCAACAGGTTGCCGTACATGAATCCCACTCAAGAAATATAGATTAAAGGATTCAATACAATAATACATACAATGAATACAATAACGTATGATGGCTAAAGTTACCGTTGATAGGAATTCTTATTCTGCGCTATTCCATAGAATAGCGCATATTAAGATTATACTATTATTGAATGGGGGAGGGAGGCTATCTGCAGACGCGCACTACGAATCCCAATCAATGTTGATCAGACACAGCAGAGATAAGAGCATGCATCTGCTCATAACCAATGATGTTGTTGCAGAGCGAGGACATCCCCTCCTCAACGATCGTCCGTGCTAATGCACAGAGGGCCCCCGTCGATGGACATATCCGCACCCTGCAAACATCACACTCCAACCTCAAGACGTTTTCCCCTATCAGACGGGATTCAACCAGCCTCAGACTACCCCAATCAGCTCTTTTAGAGCGGGTTGCGGAAGTACTAACACTGGGTGACACTATGACAATACATATTAAATACATCTCCATAAAAATCTCCACAACAAGTGTCATTGCCTAGGGCTAGCATCTCTTCCATACGCATGTCGTCATTGACCATTGAGACCCACAAAGACAAAGGGGGGTGGTAGTTGTTTTCCAAAATAGGGGGATAAGCTGTCTGGCAGCTGACAAGAAAAAGTGCAATAAAGTGCGTTTTTGGGAGGCTATGGAGCCTGGAAGCATGGATAATAAAGCTATATCTGGGGTGGGTGCCAGTGGTCGATCATATAGGCTGCTATATATATGGTAAAAACCTGCAACCAGAGGGGTTGTATTCCTGCACAGTTCTACCAAATGTGTAAATAGCTTCCCTCAACCGAGCCGCAGCTCCAACATGAGGGAGGTAAAGATGGAAATATTTTATGTAGAGATTGAGGGTCCCTGTACCATCTGGAGAGGAGTTTAAAGTTTCTTTCCTGGGTATAGCAGGATATAGAGGATTTGTGTGTGAAGTGGAATGACTTTTGCCAGTCAACTAAAGAGAGCTTCCTTTCCCAGATCCGTGGACCACCTATTGGTGTAAGAGAGGGGTTGATCATGCAGCAGTGAGTGTTATAATTTGTAAATAATAGAGAGCAAGTGTCTGGGTGTTTCTGAGATAGAGCACAGCTGTTCATAACCTGTCAAGGATCTATGAATTTGGGAAGAGGAGAATAAATCAGAGCAGAAGGAGGATATACAAAGGGCCAATAGCCAGTTACCATGGTCCCTTGGTACAACAGGGGTACCTGAGGTGGGATCTACAAATGTGCCTGTTACAGGCCAGGTAGAACGCGAGTATGTGCCTACCACATTGGGCCACATCCCCTGAGGCAGCGCGGGGTGGTCAAACAATGACATGAGGGGTGAGGGGTCTGTGGATAGAAGCAATGACAGACCTTTTTTGTACCATAAATGAAAAGCAGTGGTGGTTAATGGGAGGAAAGTAAATGCAGCTTCTGCCCATAGCCCCATAGTAGGGCCTGTAGGTCGAGGATGGAGAGGTCTTGTTCTACCATGGTGAATGCTTTAGGGAAAGGGGCGAGGGAACCATTCCAATATCTTAGACAACAGAGCCGCCCTATGGTATAGTTCGAAGTCTGGGAGGCAATGTGTGACGGATGCGGGATAGGCCCTGGTGCCAAATGAAACATATTCACATAGAGCGCAGGGAACTGAAGAAGCATTTGGGGACAGTATTAGGTACCGTCTGAAATAAATAAAGTAGCTAAGGGAGTGTGTGCATTTTGAGTGTATTGATGCGACCAAACCAAGGTAATGAGTTCCATGTATCTAATTCTTTCCTAAGACGGGTCAGTAATGGGAGATAATTAAGGGTATAGAGGTCCGAAATGTTGGTGGGAATCGTTATCCCTAAATAAGAGATGCCTCTGAAGCCCCATTGGAATGAAAAGTTAGTCCGTACTCGAGCGAGGGTAGTGGGCGATAAAGAGATATTAAGGGCTTCCGTCTTAGACATATTTAGTTTGAAGTTACTAAATTCCCCGAATTAGTAATACTTTAATATGTTTTCTATTTTCTATTAGACATGTGCAATTTGTTTAGTTCCAAATTCGTTTAACCGTTTGCCAACCCCCTAACGACGATATACGTCGGCAGAATGGCACGGTGGAGCAAAGCGACGCATATATACGTCGCTTTGAATTTTGCGCCAGCTGCGAGCTCCGCGAGTGTGCTCGTGGGACCCGCGGACTCGATGTCCGCCGGGTGCCCACGATCGTGTTACGGAGCTGCAGAATGGGGAGATGCCAGTGTAAACACAGCATCTCCCTGTTCTGCCTAGTGACAGGACACTGATCTTCTGCTCCCTGTCATCGAGAGCAGTGATCAGTGTCTTGTCACTGGTAGCCAAGCCCCCATAAAGTTAGAATCACTCCCTAAAACACACTTAACCCCTTCAGCGTCCCCTAGTGGTTAACCCCTTCCCTGCCAGTGTCATTTACACAGTAATCAGTGCATTTTTATAGCATTGTTCGCTGTATAAATGACAATGGTCCCAAAAGAGCGTCAAAAGTGTCTGATGTGTCCGCCATAATGTCGCAGTCACAATAAAAATCGCTGATCGCCGCCATTACTAGTAAAAAAAATGCCATAAAACTACACCCTATTTTGTAGACGCTATAACTTTTGCGCAAACCAATCAATAAACGCTTATTGCATTTTTTTTACCAAAAATATGTAGAAGAATACGTATCGGCCTAAACTAAGGAAAAAAAATATATATTTTTTGGGGACGTTTATTATAGCAAAAAGTAATAGAATATTGTTTTTTTTTCAAAATTGTCGCTCTATTTTTGTTTATAGCGCAAAAAATAAAAATTGCAGAGGTGATCAAGTACCACCAAAAGAAAGCTCTATTTGTGGGAAAAAAATGACGCCAATTTTGTTTGGGAACCACTCCGCACGACCACGCAATTGTCAGTTAAAGCGACGCAGTGCCGAATCGCAACAAGTGGCCCTGTCATTTGGCAGCCAAATCCTCTGAAGTGGTTAACCAATTTTGACAAATTAGTTAATTCAGAAATTTCCGAATTTATGCTTTTTCAATTTCCGAATTTCCAAAATTTCTAATTTCCGAATTTCTAATTTTTGAATTACGGAAATTTAGATTTTCCGAATTTCCGAAGATTCGAAATTTCTGAAATTCTGAAATTCAAAATTTCGGGAATTCAAACATTTGAAATTTCGAAAATTCGAATTTCGGAAATTCGAAAATTCGGAAATTTCAAAATTCGAAAATCCGTAAATATAAATGAAAATGTGAAAATTCTAAAGAATGAAAATCCGAAAATCTGAAATAATAACTATAACTATTAAATTATAGGTATTGGAATTTCCTTTCAAATTTGGCTGTTAGTGAACGTAACGAATACGAATTTATCCGAAGTTCCGAAATATCCGAAATAACGAATGCCTTAAACGAATGGAACGTAATGATTTATTAATAATAATAAATAATAATAAAAACTTTTTATCATTATTATTCATTTGTTCCATTTCATTTGTTTAGATGCGGCATTCGTTATTTCGGATAATTCCTAACTTCAGATAAATTTGTATTCATTACATTCACTAACAGACAAATTTGAAAGGAAATTCCAATACCTATAATTTAATAGTTATTATTAGTTATTTATTATCTTGAATTTTTCAGATTTTCTTTTTTTTCAGATTTTCAAAATTTCCGGATTTTCAAATTTTCGAATTTCCGAATTTCCAAAATCTGAAAGTTCCAAAATCTGAAAATTCCAAAATCTGAAAATTCCAAAATCTGAAAATTCCAAAATGAGAAAATCCGAAAATCTGAAATTCGAAAATTCTTAAATAACTAATAATAACTATTACTATTAAATTATAGGTATTGGAATTTCCTTTCAAATTTGTCTGTTAGTGAATGTAACAGATACAAATTTATCCGAAGTTACGAATTATCAGAAATAACGAATGACGTATCGAAACAAATGGAACGTAATGATCTAATAATAATAAATAATAATAATAATAAAACCGTTTTATTATTCATTTGTTAGATTTCATTAGTTTAGATGCGGCAGTCGTTATTTCGGATAATTCGTAACTTCAGATAAATTTGTATTCGTTACATTCACTAACAGCCAAGTTTGAAAGGAAATTCCAATACCTATAATTTAATAGTTATTATTAGTTAGTTATTATTTTGAATTTTACAGATTCATTTTTTTTCAGATTTTGAAATTTTGGGATTTTAAATTTTCGAATTCCTAATTTCCAAATTTCTGAAAATTCCAAAATTCCAAAATTCCAAAAAATTCGAAAATCGGAAATTCGAAAGACGGAAATTAGAAATTCCAAAATCTGAAAATGTGAAAAATCGGAAATTCCAAAATTCTGAACTAACTAATAATAACTATTAAATTATAGTTATTGGAATTTCCTTTCAAATTTGGCTGTTAGTGAACGTAACAAATACGAATTTATCCAAAGTTACGAATTATCTGAAATAACGAATGCCGTATCTAAGCAAATGGAACATAACAATCTAATAATAATAAAATTAAGTACTGTCCGTGATACTTTTTTTATTTGCACTAACATACAATTTTTCAGGACAAGCTTTCGGGGTATGTCCCCTTCTTCAAGGTCCAAGCAGTACTGATTCACAATTTTTTTAGCAGAATGTTAAAACAAAACAAGAAAAAAATCTCAGAGGGAAAGGAAAAAAAAAACACATACAAATCAATGGTAATAAAGATAGCAGCAGAGTTAGTGAGATAAGACAGAGGGAGAGCTATAGACTTGAGGGGGGAGATGCTAGTCACAGAGGGGGTCATAAAACCTTAGTATAATGGGTAAGGAAACCAATATCTAAATTTAGGCCATTCGTTTGTGTCAAAAAGAATTATCATTCTTAGTTCAAATGTTTTCCTTTCCTGGATAGTTCTGAAATTCCCTTTAAGAACTAAAACATTGAGGTCTTCTATAGTGTGGTCCGGGTTGTGAGAAGTGATGTCCCACAGGTGTGCAGAAACTCTCTTCTTTATGTTCCTTGATGGCATGTCTGTGCAAATTCATCCTCGCTTGCAACTTCTGTCCTGTTTCACCAACATAAGATCCTTTGCCACACCTGTTGCATTGGATGAGGTACACAACATTACTGGAGGTACAGTTGTAAGATCCCATGATAGTGAAGGTCCCATTTGTGTGTGTGACACTTTTGGATAGATTGATCTGGTTGCACAGTTTGCAGCGTTTTTTATTGCAGGGTTTGCTTCCATTATTTGTGACTTCATAATCAGAGTGAAGTTTCCTGCTGATTAGTTTGTGTCAGAGGTTGGGTGGTTGTCTGAAAGCCAATAATGGGGGTTGTTGGAATATTTTTTTCAGAGTTTCATCCTCTGTTATAATGGGCTGTAAATCTTTGATTATCTTTTTGATCCCTTCTAGTGTTGGGTTGTATGTGGTGACTAGAGGTACTCGGTCATTTGGTTTTTTCTCTTTGTATTGGAGGAGATTTTCTCTTCGGGTTTTCAAGGCTGTGTTTATGCTGTTGTTGATGGTTTTGTCTTTATATCCTTTCTTCTGGAAAGAGCCTGCCTGTGTTCTGAGATGTTTATCTCTGACTTCTGGGTCTGAACAAATTCGGTGGTATCTGATGGCCTGGCTGTGTACGATGGCTCGTTTAGTGTGTTGGGGATGAAAACTGGAACTATGAAGATAGCTGCATCGGTCAGTCGGTTTTCTGTATATGGAAGTGTGAAGCTTGTCATTCCTGATGTATACTGTAGTGTCTAGGAAGTTGACATGTGTGTTCGAATAATCCATTTTTAGTTTGATGGATGGGTGAAAAGTGTTGATCAATGAGAAGAATTGGTTTAGATTTTCTTCACCTTCAGTCCATATCATGAAGATATCATCAATATAGCGATAATATCTGTATGGCTTTTGTTGTATGCTGTTCAGGAATTTGTCCTCCAGGTCAGCCATAAATAAGTTTGCATATTGGGGTGCCATTTTGCTTCCCATAGCAGTACCCATACATTGGAGATAGATGTCATTGTTGAAAGTGAAGTAGTTGTGTGTAAGAATAAATTCGATGAGCTGTGTAACATCCTCAGCAGTGTATTTGTGGTTTGGTGAGGATAATAAGAATCTGTGACATGCTGCCAACCCATCCTTGTGAGGGATGTTACTGTACAGAGATTCTACATCCATAGTGACTAGAAGTGTATTTGGTGGTAATTGTTGTATATTGTTAAGCTTGTTCAGAAAATCAGTGGTGTCTTGCAGGAAACTAGTAGTGTTCATGACTAACGGTTTTAACATGTTTTCTACAAGGCCTGAGATATGTTCGGTAAGTGTATTCATACCTGTTATAATGTTATAACCTGTTATAAACCTATATTGACAGCTTCAGGCTGCGAGTAACATCCCTGATATCCACCCAGCAAAAGAAAATATTATACAACCTTTCACCACTGGAGCGAAGAGCTGTACACGATCTGCGCAAGAATCAGGCCATAACCATCAAACCAGCAGATAAAAGGGGAGCAGTCGTTGTGATGGATACAGACAAATATATACAAGAGGGCCAGAGGCAGCTGGCAAATACTATTTACTACAAAAAACTGGATAATGATCCGACCCAGGATTTTACCAAGCAATTAAAAGGTCTGAATGCGACAATACCAAGCCACCTGCATTCAGAACTCATCAATGCGATTCCAGATAATCCAGATATTGGAGACTTCTACATGCTGCCCAAAATTCACAAGCCAGGAAATCCAGGCAGACCCATTATAACAGGTATGAATACACTTACCGAACATATCTCAGGCCTTGTAGAAAACATGTTAAAACCGTTAGTCATGAACACTACTAGTTTCCTGCAAGACACCACTGATTTTCTGAACAAGCTTAACAATATACAACAATTACCACCAAATACACTTCTAGTCACTATGGATGTAGAATCTCTGTACAGTAACATCCCTCACAAGGATGGGTTGGCAGCATGTCACAGATTCTTATCATCCTCACCAAATCACAAATACACTGCTGAGGATGTTACACAGCTCATCGAATTTATTCTTACACACAACTACTTCACTTTCAACAATGACATCTATCTCCAATGTATGGGTACTGCTATGGGAAGCAAAATGGCACCCCAATATGCAAACTTATTTATGGCTGACCTGGAGGACAAATTCCTGAACAGCATACAACAAAAGCCATGCAGATATTATCGCTATATTGATGATATCTTCATGATATGGACTGAAGGTGAAGAAAATCTAAACCAATTCTTCTCATTGATCAACACTTTTCACCCATCCATCAAACTAAAAATTGATTATTCGAACACACATGTCAACTTCCTAGACACTACAGTATACATCAGGGATGGCAAGCTTCACACTTCCATATACAGAAAACCGACTGACCGATGCAGCTATCTTCATAGTTCCAGTTTTCATCCCCAACACACTAAACGAGCCATCATACACAGCCAGGCCATCAGATACCACCGAATTTGTTCAGACCCAGAAGTCAGAGATAAACATCTCAGAACACAGGCAGGCTCTTTCCAGAAGAAAGGATATAAAGACAAAACCATCAACAACAGCATAAACACAGCCTTGAAAACCCGAAGAGAAAATCTCCTCCAATACAAAGAGAAAAAAACAAATGACCGAGTACCTCTAGTCACCACATACAACCCAACACTAGAAGGGATCAAAAAGATAATCAAAGATTTACAGCCCATTATAACAGAGGATGAAACTCTGAAAAAAATATTCCAACAACCCCCATTATTGGCTTTCAGACAACCACCCAACCTCTGACACAAACTAATCAGCAGGAAACTTCACTCTGATTATGAAGTCACAAATAATGGAAGCAAACCCTGCAATAAAAAACGCTGCAAACTGTGCAACCAGATCAATCTATCCAAAAGTGTCACACACACAAATGGGACCTTCACTATCATGGGATCTTACAACTGTACCTCCAGTAATGTTGTGTACCTCATCCAATGCAACAGGTGTGGCAAAGGATCTTATGTTGGTGAAACAGGACAGAAGTTGCAAGCGAGGATGAATTTTCACAGACATACCATCAAGGAACATAAAGAAGACAGTTTCTGCACACCTGTGGAACATCACTTCTCACAACCGGACCACACTATAGAAGACCTCAATGTTTTAGTTCTTAAAGGGAATTTCAGAACTATCCAGGAAAGGAAAACATTAGAACTAATAATGATAATTCTTTTTGACACAAAAACGAATGGCCTAAATTTAGATATTGGTTTCCTTACCCATTATACTAAGGTTTTATGACCCCCTCTGTGACTAGCATCTCCCCCCTCAAGTCTATAGCTCTCCCTCTGTCTTATCTCACTAACTCTGTCTTATCTCACTAACTGTGCTGCTATCTTTATTACCATTGATTTGTATGTGTTTTTTTTTTTCCTTTCCCTCTGAGATTTTTTTCTTGTTTTGTTTTAACATTCTGCTAAAAAAATTGTGAATCAGTACTGCTTGGACCTTGAAGAAGGGGACATACCCCGAAAGCTTGTCCTGAAAAATTGTATGTTAGTGAAAATAAAAAAAGTATCACGGACAGTACTTAATTTTCTCTGTCACAATTGCACTAATACGGCTACAATTACGTCAAGTAATAATAATAATAAATAATAATAATAAAAACTTTATTATTATTCATTTGTTCCATTTCAATTGTTTAGATGCGGCATTCGTTATTTCGGATAATTCGTAACTTCAGATAAATTTGTATTCGTAACATTCACTAACAGCCAAATTTGAAAGGAAATTACAATACCTATAATTTAATAGTTATTAGTTAGTCATTATTTCGTTTTACAGATTTCCTCTCTTTTTTTTTTTCAGATTTTCACATTTCCGGATTTTTAAATGTTCGAATTTTCTAATTGCTAATTTCCAAATTTCTGAAAATTCTAAATCCGAAAATTCAAAAATTGGAAATTCCAAAATTCCAAAATCGGAAATTCGGAAGGCGGAAATTAGAAATTCCAAAATCTGAAAATTAGAAAATCGGAAATTCCAAAATTAGAAAAATCAGAAATTCCATAATTAGAAATGCCAAAATCCAAAATCTGAAATTCCAAAATTCGAAATTCAAAAATTCTGAAATAATAACTAATAACTATTAAACTATAGGTATTGGAATTTCCTTTCAAATTTGGCTGTTCGTGAATGTTACAAATACAAATTTATCCGAAGTTACGAATTATCCGAAATAACAAATGCTGTATCTAAACAAAAGGAACGTATCTATCTAATAATAATAATAATAATAATAATAATAATAAAAATGTTTTATTATTATTATTTATTATTCATTTGTTCCATTTCATTTGTTTAGATGCGGCATTCGTTATTTCGGATAACTCGTAACTTCAGATAAATTTGTATTTGTTACATTCACTAACAGCCAAATTTGAAAGGAAATTCCAATACCTATAATTTAATAGTTATTAGTTATTTTTGAAATTCCAAAATTTGAAAATCGGAAATTCAAAAAACAGAAAATTTATTATCAAATACTTACCGTAATTTTTCTTTCCTGATAGACTCCATGGCAGACTATGTGTGGTGTGAGGGGGTTAACTCGGTAGCGGGTGTGTGTGACCCCCTGGTTGGGCTCCCCACACAAAAACAGGGCCAGCAGACGGAGGTTGTGGTTTTCAAAATCAAAAGGTGCGGTTTATTTCTCTATGTACAGCGACAAAAACACAGCAAAGCCAAAAAGAAACAAACAAAATAAATCCTGGTCAGTTTGACCTCTGACTAAACATGCAGGTTTCCTAAACTAACAACTGGGATCAGCCTGGTGCTGTCCTAGTCCCTAAGTCCCTGGTTTAGTAAAAGTCCAAACAAATAGCCACACAGGCTTTGCCTCACCGCACAGGGGTTCACTCTCCCTAGACAGTCCACACAGGTCTGGGTCCAGGCATGAGCAAACACCTAATGAATCTGGGAGTTTTTATAGAGGCCTTAAACGAACTGACAGGCTTCAGCTGGTCTCATCAACTCCCTGCCTGCACGACGCCCAGCCCTCTCCCTAGAGGTATGAGTCATCCATGAGCCTACTAGCCTCAGCTGGGCTTATACAACTCTCCACCCTAGTTGTATAAGTCAGCATAAAGCCTGAATCTGGGAGAAATATATCTACCCCCCTGGATGCAACCAGGTGACTTTACCTTCCTGCTGTCACATACCCCCCCCTCTTGTTTTAACCTTGGGGTTGGAACACCAGCAATCAGGCATTCATGTACTCGAGACAAAGCATCCACATTCCCCATTTGAACGCCAGGGCGATGCTTTACTGTGAAGTTGAATTCCTGTAGGGCCAGGAACCACCTATTCACTCTTCTATTTGTCTCCTTGTTTTGAGCCATCCACTTTAACGGAGCGTGATCCGTAACCATGTCAAAGTGCCTACCTAGCAGATAGTACCGAAGGGAATCTAGAGCCCACTTCACCGCTAAACACTCCTTTTCAACCGTGGCGTAATTTACCTCATGGGACTTCAACTTCCTGCTGAGGTAAATGACTGGGTGCTCTTCCCCGTTCCAGACCTGGGACAATACTGCTCCTAACCCCACATCTGACGCATCACTTTGTACGACAAAGTCTTTAGAGAAGTCGGGTGAGTACAACACTGGCTGGCTACATAAGGCTTGTTTCAAGAATTGGAATGCTGCCTCAGCCTCGGGGGTCCATTTAATCATGACCGACCCTTTCCCTTTCGTCAGGTTGGTTAGGGGCACAGCCTTAGAAGCAAAGTGGGGAATGAAGCGCCGATAATAACCCGCGATTCCCAGAAAGGCCCGTACCTGCTTCTTGCTGTTGGGACGTGGCCAACTCTGGATGGCCTCGACTTTGTTGAGTTGGGGTTTTATCACTCCCCTGCCAATGGTGTACCCAAGATATTTGGCCTCCTCCTGCCCAATGGTACACTTCTTGGGGTTAGCCGTAAACCCCGCTTCCCGGATAGAGTCTAGGACTGCTTGCACTTTTGGCTATGGACAATTACGTCATCCAGGTAAGCCGCAGCATACTTCCGATGGGGCCTCAGTATCTGGTCCATTTTCCGCTGGAATGTGGCCGGCGCATTCTGTAACCCGAACGGCATTCTCTTATATTGGAACGCCCCATCTGGGGTTACAAATGCGGTTTTCTCTTTGGCCGACTTGGCCAGGGGAATTTGCCAATACCCTTTTGTGAGGTCAAGAGTCGTCATGTATCGGGCTGTTCCCAGCCGGTCGATCAACTCATCTATACGTGGCATGGGGTAGGTGTCAAATTTTGTAACTTTGTTCAACTGACGAAAATCGTTACAAAATCGCCAGCTCCCATCCGGTTTAGGCACCAACACAATGGGACTAGACCAATCACTTTGGGACTCCTCTATCACCCCTAAGTTCAGCATTTTCTGTACTTCCTCCCGTATTGCCTCCCGTCGGGCCTCTGGGATCCGATAGGGTTTTAACTTCACCCTTTCACCGGGCGGGGTAATAATATCATGCTCTACCCCAGATGTTTGTCCCGGCAGCTCAGAGAACACCTCCTTGTTGCGAAGCACAAACTCCTTAACCTCCTGTTGTTGGGGTTGTGACAAGGTGGCTGCTATTCCAACCTCCGGAATCACGCAACCAGTTTGAGCTGGTGACCAAGTTTCTGCGACTAGGGACTCTCTATCCCTCCAGGCTTTCAACAGATTAACGTGATATATCTGTTCGGGCTTTCGCCTTCCTGGTTGTCTGACCTTGTAATTCACTTCGCTCACTTTTTCCATTATCTCGTAGGGGCCTTGCCATTTGGCAAGGAATTTACTTTCAACCGTAGGGACAAGTACCAATATCCTATCCCCCGGGGAAAAGGTACGGGTCTTTGCTCCACGGTTGTACACTCTCTGCTGTGCCAACTGCGCTTGGGCCAAATGTTCCTTCACGATGGGCATTACCTGTGCAATTCGATCTTGCATCAGGGCGACATGCTCAATCACACTCCTGTGGGGAGAACTCTCACTTTCCCAAGTTTCCTTGGCAATATCCAACAGCCCTCTTGGGTGTCTCCCATACAGTAACTCAAAGGGGGAGAATCCCGTAGAGGATTGGGGCACCTCCCTAATAGCAAACATCAAATAAGGAAGTAGACAGTCCCAATCCTTTCCATCTCTATCCACCACTTTCTTCAACATTTGTTTTAGGGTTTTGTTGAATCTTTCAACCAGCCCATCGGTTTGGGGGTGATACACAGATGTACGCAATTGCGTCACTTTGAACAATTTACACAGCTCTTTCATAACCCGGGACATAAAGGGTGTACCTTGGTCCGTAAGCAGTTCTTTACAAATACCCACCCGGCTAAAAACAAGAGATAGCTCTTTGGCTATGGTTTTGGCCGAGGTATTTCTGAGAGGGATCGCTTCTGGATAACGGGTGGCATAGTCCATTATAACCAATATGTACTGGTGCCCCCTAGCGGACTTGATTATAGGACCTACCAAATCCATTGCGATTCTCTCAAACGGGACCTCAATGATGGGTAGAGGGACCAGCGGGCTACGGAAATGTGGCATCGGGGCCGACCTCTGACACACAGGGCAGGAGGAACAATAATTTTCTATGTCCTTCATATGTCCTTCTATGTCCTTCATATGTCCTTGGTGTGTTACACAAACAGGATTTTGCGGCACTTACAGCGGGCGGAGTGTGCCTCCTGACCATATTACACCTTAACTTAGCCTGTATTGCTGCTTTTTCCTGGTGTGTTACACAAACAGGATTTTGCGGCACTTACAGCGGGCGGAGTGTGCCTCCTGACCATATTACACCTTAACTTAGCCTGTATTGCTGCTTTTTCCTGGTGTGTTACACAAACAGGATTTTGCGGCACTTACAGCGGGCGGAGTGTGCCTCCTGACCATATTACACCTTAACTTAGCCTGTATTGCTGCTTTTTCCTGGTGTGTTACACCAACAGGATTTTGCGGCACTTACAGCGGGCGGAGTGTGCCTCCTGACCATATTACACCTTAACTTAGCCTGTATTGCTGCTTTTTCCTGGTGTGTTACACCAACAGGATTTTGCGGCACTTACAGCGGGCGGAGTGTGCCTCCTGACCATATTACACCTTAACTTAGCCTGTATTGCTGCTTTTCCCATTTCCCTGCAGGCCATTAGAATGTCTGGAAGGCAAACAAGGAGAGGCAGACAGTCAGGAGCCAAAAAAAGAGGGCAAGCAGGCTCTGTGTCTAGAGACAACAGTGTTGGTCGTGGACGCGGTGCATCGCCATCAGCACGTGGCCATGGGACACGCTTGTCCTTCTTTTTGGCAGCTGGACGTGTTGAGCCGCATCATGCCGAAGACTTGGTAGAGTGGATGACCAAGCCCTCCTCATCCTTCTCATTCTCTCTCACCCAGGCTCAGGGTACTGGCAAAGCAGCTGCCAAAGCGTCCTCTTCCCTGGTATCAATGTCATTATCAGTCACTCCTTCCCTAGACCAACCATGTCCTCCTGAGGAGTCCCCCGAACTGTTTGAGCACAGTGTTGGGTACATGCTCCAGGAGGATGCCCAGCGTTTCGAAGGGTCTGATGATGATACCCAGCTAGAGGAAGGCAGTAGCGTGAGAGCAGAGAGAGGGGATGCTCAAGAAGGACACCAATCTGGCAGTCATGTTCCAGCAGCTGCAGCATACTGCCAGATTGGCTCCAGTGATGAGGAGGGAGGGGATGATGAGGTCACTGACTCCACGTGGGTGCCTAATAGGAGAGAGGAGAAGGAGGAGGAGGATGAGGAGGAGGCACATCTCCAATGAGGCAGGATGCCCTCGGGGGGCCAGCGTAAGGGCAGCACACCAACGGAATCACACCGCAGAGCTCCGCCTGTGCAGGGCGCTGCCTCTGCCCGTTATTCAAAAAGTTCTTTGGTGTGGGCCTTTTTTGAGTCGAGTGCATCAGATCGCACAGCTGCTGTTTGCAACATATGTCTCAAGCGTATATCGCGTGGCCAAAACATCACCCGCTTGGGCACCACATGCTTGACCAGACATATGTTGACCTGCCATGCAGCTCGTTGGCAAGCCTACCTTAAAGACCCACACCAAAGAACAAAGCTGACCTCTTCTTGCACCGCATCAGCTGGGATCTCCAACCCCACTATACCTTCAGTCCTCTCTGAAACCTGCTCTGAGAGGAATGAAGGTGTAGAATTAGGTGTGTCACAGCCAAGTACTTGCGGGCACTCTGCTAGCAGTACACCAACGTCTGATTCTAGCAGGCAAATTTCCCTGCCCCAGCTGCTGGACCATCGAAAGAAGTTCACTCTCAGCCATCCACATGCCCAGCGGTTGAATGCTAGCTTGGCTAAATTGCTAGCGCTTCAACTGCTGCCTTTTCAGTTGGTAGACTCGGCCCCCTTCCGTGAGTTTGTGCAATGTGCGGTTCCTCAGTGGCAGGTTCCCAAACGCCACTTTTTCTCACGGAAGGCGATTCCGGCTCTCTACCGGCATGTGGAAGGCAATGTCTTGGCCTCGCTGGACAGGGCGGTCAGCGGTAAGGTGCATATTACCGCTGACTCATGGTCCAGCAGGCATGGACAGGGACGTTACCTTTCTTTCACGGCCCATTGGGTCACTCTTTTGGCAGCTGGGAAGGATGCAGGACAAGGTGCAGTAGTGTTGGAGGTTGTTCCACCGCCACGCCTCTAAAATGCTACTGCTGGTTGTGACACACCTCTGTACTCCACCCCCTCCTCTTCTTGCTCCGTGGCCTCATCCTGTGCTTGGTCCTTGGAACCAGCGGTGCTCCGTAGGCGTTCAAGGGGCTACGCAAGTACGCAGGCAAAAAGATGCCATGCCGTGCTTGCGCTGGTGTGTTTGGGGGACAGGAGCCACACTGGGGCAGAGGTTCTGTCTGCTCTGCAGGGGCAGGCCGAGAGGTGGTTGACGCCACGCCAGCTTAAGCCAGGAATGGTAGTTTGCGACAATGGCACCAACCTCCTCTCCGCTCTCCGACAGGGACAACTGACCCATGTGCTCTGTGTGGCTCACGTCCTTAACCTGGTGGTGCAGCGGTTCTTGGGCAGGTACCCGGGCTTACAGGATGTCCTGAGGCAGGCCAGGAAAGTCTGTGTGCATTTCCGCAGATCTTATAATGCCAGTGCTCGCCTGGCTGAGCTGCAAAGGGAGTTGAACCTGCCCAAGAACCGCCTTATATGTGACATGCCCACCAGGTGGAACTCAACGTTGGCCATGCTGCAGCAGCTGCACACACAGCAGAGGGCCATCAATGAGTACCTGTGCGACTACGGCACCAGGACAGGGTCAGGGGAGCTCGGGTTTTTTTCACCACGCCAGTGGGGCATGATCAGGGATGCATGCACTGTCCTGGCACCATTTGAGGAGGCCACGAGGATGGTGAGCAGTGACAGTGCATGCATCAGTGACACTGTACCTCTTGTCCACCTGTTGGAACATACGCTGCGTGGAATAATGGACAGGGCACTTGAGGCAGAACAGAGGCAGGAAGAGGAGGACTTCCTTACCTCTCAAGGCCCCCTTTATCCAGACAGTGTTCCTTCTGTCCCACCCATCGCACAGGAAGAAGAGGAGGAGGAGGAGGAGGAGGAGGATTGTGTCAGCATGGAGGTGGAGCCTGGCACTCAGCATCATCAGCAGCAGTCTTTTAGGGATGATTTACAGTCCCAAGAAACCAGTGGACTTGTACGTGGCTGGGAGGAGGTGGCTGCGGATCATGTCGTCCTTAGTGACCCAGAGGACTCCGGACTGAATGCCTCAGCTAACCTACGCTGCATGGCCTCCCAGATCCTGCAAAGTCTGCGGAAGGATCCTCGTATTGTTCGGATCAAGGAGAGGGACCATTACTGGCTGGCCACTCTCCTTGATCCACGGTACAAGGGTAAGGTTGCGGACCTTATCTTACCATCGCAGAGGGAGCAGAGGATGAGACAACTCCGGGAGGCCTTGCAGAAAGGTCTGTGCAACGCGTTCCCAGAGACTGGGAGGTTACAAACTCCTGGTCCTGGACAAACGAGTTGCTGAGGCTTTGGTCAGTCAAAGAAGGAGCGGTGGGGAAGGTGGCCGTCTGACCGAAGCGTTCAGACAATTCTTTAGTCCGCAGCCCAAAGGTATGATCAGTTCCAGCAACCATCGCCAGCGTCTGATATACATGGTGCAGGAATACCTAGGGGCAAGGTCAGACTTGGACACCTTCCCCACCGAAAATCCTCTGGCTTACTGGGTCTTGAGGATGGATCACTGGCCAGAGCTTGCACAGAATGCAATTGAGCTACTGGCCTGTCCTGCATCCAGCGTTCTTTCAGAACGCACATTCAGTGCTGCTGGAGGATTTGTCACGGATCACAGGGTGCGCCTGTCCACCGACTCTGTTGATCAACTGACCTTCATAAAGATGAACCAGTCTTGGATCACCACCAGCTACCAAACACCTGAAGCTGATATAACAGACTAATTTATTTTCAAATGTCACATCCCTTCAAGACTGATGCTGATGCTGAGAGACTGTCCTGTTATGTTGACTGACTATCCTCCTCCTCCTCAATGATCCGATTGACGATGATAGCTTGGAAGAACATTTTTGTTTCTGGGTGCCGCCACCAGTGGCTAAGGCCCAATTTTTCAGCCCCTGTTTAACAGGGGTGTGTTATTACAATTTTTTATGCAATGCTTTGCAGCAGGGCTCATTCCTGCACTCCAACTAGAGTATCTGGGAGTGGTTGCAGTGTCGTGGCACCAGCACCAGTGGCTAAGGCCCAATTTTTCAGCCCCTGTTTAACAGGGGCGTGTAATTACAATTTTTGATGCAATACTTTGCAACAGGGCTCATTGCTGTGCTCTAAGTACAGTATCTGTGAGGGGTTGCAGTGTTGTGGCACCAGTGCCTAAGGCTCAATTTTTCTGCCCCTGTTCAACAGGGGCATGTAATTACAATTCTTGATCTAATAATTCACAGCAGGGCCCATTCCTGCGCCCACCAAGACTAACTGTGAGGCCTTACAGTGTTGTGTCAACACCACCACCACCACCACCACCAAAGGCCCAATTTTTCAGCCCCTGTTCAACAGGGGCATGGAATTACAATTCTTGATCTAATAATTCACAGCAGGGCCCATTCATGCGCCCACCAAGAGTAACTGTGAGGGCTCACAGTGTTGTGGAAACACCAACATGTAAGGGGCAAATTTCAGCTGAGTATATACGGCAGGCCCCTACTTTCAAACATCAAACTTACAAACGACTCCTCCTTGCAAACGGAAGGATACAACAGGAAGTGAGAGGAAATCTACCCCTAGGAAGGCAAATTCTCTCCTGTAAGAGTTAATATGGGAAAAAAAGTGTCTCCTCTCCACTGATTCTTTATCACCAATTCTTGTTTCAATAAAAACCCCAAATTTTCAAAAAACATTTGTCATTAGGACGGAAAGTGAGGTGAACTGTTCTGAACAGGTGCACACTGCACAGACAGCAAAACAAATGTTACAGGGGTGATAACCCTTCCCTATGTTTTACAAAAAGCGTAAAAATATATTTTTTGGCTGGAGCTACACTTAAACAATGTACCTGTTCAAAATTACAAACAGATTCTACATAAGAACAAACCTACAGTCCCTGTCTTGTATGCACCGCCTGTATACGGCTGTTCAGAGTATTTAGGGCCTTTTTTATTTTGTGTGCGGGGTTCCCCTTAATATCCATACAAGACCCAAAGGGGCTGGTAATGGGCTGGGGTAGGGGGGGGTGATGGGGTTGCTATGCCATTTTTCTTAAAGATTTTCATCCATATTACCGGGACCAGACATTACATTAAAGCCGCAAGCAGTTTTAAATGGCTTTTTTTCCTTTAGAAATGTAATTTTGTGCAGGGACAGTTCTAAACACGGGAAACACGTGGCACTTCACAGGCATACTTTAGACACCCCCCCCCAGGTACGATATTTAAAGGAATATTTGACTTTTTTTTTCACTTTATGCATCATTAAAATGACTGCTCCAGAAAAACGGCCGTTTTTAAAACTTCTTTTTGCATTGATACATGTCCCCTGGTGCAGAACCCGGGTTCCCAAACCCTTTTTAGGACAATAACATGCATAATAGTCGTTATAATTAGCACTTTAGATTTCGAACGTTCGCATCCATTGTATTTAATAGGGTTCTAAAGTTCGTGCGAACTTTCGGTCTGTTCGCGGGTTCTGGTGCGAACCGAACCTGGGGGTGTTCGGCTCATCACTACTCAGTCATAACAGCCTCAACATTTCTCTCAGGAAAGCTTTTTTTAAATACCTTTTCAGAAAGAGATCTTGTTACAAATGTAGAAAAAAATAGCTTAATGATAGTAAAACCTTTATCAGGATAGTGAAACTATAATTAACAACACCATGCTATAATTTACAACAGGAAACAAAAGTATGACTGTTGACCTTATGAATATTTTCAGAAAAAATTGTAAAAATCCATTTCAGTCATCTTACAATTGCGTATAATTGCGCATAAAATTGCACGATTGTGTGGCCAAAAATCACCAGTGTGCTCCCAATATTAAACAAAAAAGTTTCTTCTATCCCTCAGGGGACTTCGTTGTTTTGACATCACACCTGCTATGGGCATTCAAATGGGATCCTACCCTCCCTGATATTTCATATTCTAGAGCAGCCTCTCTCAACCAGGGTTCCCCCAAAGTCTGCTAGGGGTTCCCTGAGCAATGAGCAACTTCTGCCTCTCAGATGACTACCCACTGAAACAATGATGTTTATAGGTATTTGGATGGGGGTGATTCTTCTCAATGGTAACACATGAAAGTATTATTCCCAGTGACCATCACACTAATGTACGGTAAGCTGTAGAGTGTAGACAGAGTAATTTTTTGCATGGGTTCTCTGAGCCTGGAAAGTTATTTCAGGGGTTCCCCATGTGAAAAAGGCTGCTCTAGGTAATGCAACAGGGGGAGCTAGAAAGTACATACGTGGGTGGGAACACCCAAAGCTCCCAGGTGGACATGAAAATTTAGAGATTATGGCAGGAACATCTCACTGTTGGAGTATTCAAAGCAGGCAAAAAGTCTGTAGCCGTTTCAGGACACCAGGTTTCACTTATACATAAAAATAAATAAATCAAAATCACTTTTTTGTGCAGACTTTTTAGCTACTGTATTTCTTTAAGATTGCTCACCTGCATGTCCTTTATGCGTATGCATCCCTCTAAATTGTCATCACTAGAATGGAAAATACTATCTGTAGGATCAGCATGCTTCAGGAAGAATGGATAAAGCTCAATTTTGCAGACAGAAAGGCTCATTAGTCCAGTGGCTGGTTTTCCATAGGTGTAACTGGAACAGAGAGGAGAAATCCAGTATAATTGAGAAGCAGTACATTGGTTAAAAATAGTGAAGTGATTAAAGTCACTAACGTATGTCCTGGCATTACTCAAATTCACCCCCTCACCTCCCTGTATCCCTCATCTAGATAGTGTCCCGGCAATATTTTTACTTTTACAGTGCTTTTGTAGTGAGAAACACCTTTTAGTACTACCTGTGACATTACTAGAAATTTGCATTAATAGGACAGCTGTACTGAATGTTTTCTTTTTATTTATTTTTTATTTTTCTTAGACATACACCCTAATATGACTTTTAGTACAGAGAATTTATAATGAATTTCAGTTAACCTGCATGCATATATTTAAGAGAATGTGAAGTATGTTGATTCGATCCACTTAGCATTATGCTTCATGCACTATATTACGTACACAATACACTTGCATCACCCATACCCTGGGCTGGCTAAATTTAATATACACAATATATTGTCAAAAGTATGGGGACACCTACCATTACACACACATGAACGTTAATGGCATTCCAGTCTTATTCCATAGGTTCCAATATCTTTCTATGCATTTGGCAGTCACCGACACCCCAGCTCCCGTTTTACTTACCTGACCCCCGTACTTTCCTCGGCGGAGACGAGGATAGATTGGATAGATTGATAGCAGCGCAGCTATTGGCTCCCGCTGCTGTCAATCAAATCCAGTGACGCGGGCCCCAGGGGGCAGGGACGAAGAGGACGATCAGGGGCGCTCTGTGCAAAATGAGCTGCACAGTAGAGGTAAGTAAGACATGTTTGTGATTTTAAATAAAAAAAAAAAAAAAGGCTTTCCTGTCTAACCTCTTCACTGCTCACGCGGCTATCTTATTGATGTGTTATATGCCCTTGTTTATTTTATGCGTTATAAGTGTGTTATTGTGAGATTTTTTCAAGCTAATAAATTAGTGTTGTACTGGATTACACTATGTACACCTTTCTTTCATTTGCTTGTGACGAGCAATATCTAGATGGCTACTGACCAGTGCTCTGATAACATCTTATGAGTGACAACCACATTACCTAGTGCAATCTGGTAAGTGGAATACCTAGAGGGTGATTACACATGCGGTGTGGTGAAGGAGACTGGATACAGATTTGGATTCTTATTAATCCTGCTTATTCTCTATGAATGGACTTTTCCACATTCACCTTCTGCTTCTAAATGGACTTTCACAATTTTTCAAATTTTTTGTGGATTTTACCAGTGGATTTGATTTTATGTCCTTCTTTTATAAGTGGATTAGAATTTATGTCTTCTTTATAAACAAATTATCAGCAACATAGATTTCCATTACCATATACACTTGTATTACCTTTTACTAGCGCTGCTAATGTTTTAGTATTTTACTTTGACATATTTTTTTTAATGTTTCCAGTTTTATATAGTAGCTGCTAACTGTTCTCACTGACATTTTTTGTGCGCGCTGAGGGAGGTATATTGAACTTTGGTTTACTATTTCTAATTTTCTGACAGAACCTGTAACATGTTCCCACTCCTGCAGCGTTTCCCCGATCCACTGGATCTAGTGACAGCAAGTGGAGGATCTTCTCCCTGAACTCGCTGTCACTATTTAAAAAAATCTATAGTGTAGTTCCTGTACACCACCATTAAGGTTCCCCACATGGAAATTATATCTTATAAATAGGTGAATGTGGCTATGTTTCTGTTATGGCACTTTAATAGTAAATAGGATTTTTGTACTCACCGTAAAATCTGTTTCTCTGACACCCATGGACTGACACAGCTCTAATACTGAAACACGTGGGTATATGTCCCTGCTCACAGGAGAAGATCTAGGCAGAATGTTAGATGTTAGAAACATACATTCCAGAAAAAAACAAAGCTGAACAGCCCCGCCCAGGGGGGCGGTCCCTCCAGACATAACCCTCCTACCTGCAGCTAGCAGCCTCAGTTCATAACAAAGCAGTACAAACCTTAAAAGAAGGGTGGGTGCTGTGTCAGTCCATGGACGTCAGAGAAACGGATTTTACGGTGAGTACAAAAATCCTATTTTCTCTTATCGTCCATGGACTGACACAGCTCTAATACTGAAACACGTGGGATGTCCCAAAGCAGTATCAGAAAAGGGTGGGAGCAGTAGTAAAGGAAAAAACCAAAACTTCACTCAAAAACAAGCAGAGCTCCTAAACGGAGGAATTGCAACATTAAACAGCGGCCTGCAACACTTTGCGGCCGAAGGAAGCATCCGAAGATGCAGCTACATCAACCTTATAGAATTTAGAAAAGGTATGAACGGGCGACCAGGTCACCGCCTTGCACACTTGTGCAACCGACGCTTGATGTCGGAAAGCCCAGGAAGCACCAATTGCCCTGGTGGAATGCGCCGTAACCGGAAAGGGAGGCGCCCGCCCCTTAATGGCATAGGCCTGTATAACAGTCTGTCTGATCCACCTAGAAATGGTGGCAGACGACACCGCTTGGCCCTGTTTTGGACCAGAGACAGACACAAACAGTGAGTCAGACTTCCGAATAGAAGCAGTAGCCGCCAGGTACACCCGTAAGGCTCGCACCACATCCAAATTGTAAAGCGCAAACTCTCTGGGATGCGATGGGTGAGGGCACAAGGACGGAAGGACAATGTCCTCATTAAGGTGAAAAGCCAAAACCACCTTTGGAAGAAAAGACGGTCGCGGGTGCAACACCGCCTTATCCTTATGGAGGACCAGGTAAGGCGACTTGCATGACAGGGCCGCCAACTCAGACACTCGTCTAACAGAAGTAATGGCCACTAAGAAAGCCACCTTCTGAGACAAAGTTAAGAGAGGAATATCTCTTATATTTTGAAAGGGAGGTTCCTGGAGAACCGAAAGCACCAAATTCAGATCCCAAGGAGGGAGAGGAGACTTGGCAGGGGGAATCACATGGCGAACCCCCTGCACAAAAGTGCTAACTAAAGAATGACCTGCTAGCGGTCATTGAAAGAAAATGGCCAAGGCCAAAATCTAACCTTTAATTGTGCTCAAAGCCAGCCTTTGGGCCACACCACGCTGCAAGAACAACAGGATTCTGGGGACGGAGTACGTCCATGGACGCCAGTCTAGGTCTTCGCACATAGCGATGTAAGCTTTCTAGGTACGGTAATAGATCTTTCTAGAGCAGTGGTTCTCAACCTATCTAGTGCCATGACCTCTTGATAAAATTTCTCAAGTTGTGGGGACCCCTAACAGGTATATTATTTTTGTAGCCTGGGTTGTCAGCACCCAAGGCAAGACAAGTAATTTGCGCCCCTAACCCACGGACATTTAGCGCTCCCTGAGTCCCTTCCACTCGTACAATATTAAAACCCCTTATGGTACATTTTAGGATGTGCAACTCTCTCTTTGTTCTCATTTCTTTCCCCTTTTTCTCTCTCTATCCTAATTTCTTGCCCCCCCCCCATCTCTCTCTCTAGTCGTCTTACTTGTTCTTTTTCTTATTCTTTCTCTCGCTTTTTCTTTGTTCCTCCCCCTCTTTTCCTTTCCCTTCCATGTATTCTCTATTTTTATTCCTTCTATTACTCCTTGGTGCAGGGAATGGGATAAGTGGCAGTGCTGGCGGGGAGTTGGGATGAGTGGCAGTGCTGGTGGGGGGAATGAGATGAGTGGCAGTGCTGTGGGTAGTTCTGATCAGCCAACTTAGGTGCTCTTGATCAAGGTCATCTGCTGATCTGAGAACTGTAGTGGGGACTTTTAATGGCAACTATAATCACAGGTAGTGTTTCTCACTGTGTCTCCAGCTTTGTGGTGTCTCACAGCAGGGACACCTATGCTGAAATCAGGAGATAGGGTCTCCTTCAGCCCCACCACTTCACATTCCTCACCAGTCAGCTGACCTCTAGTCTCTGCCCCCCAGCCATGCTGTCAACTGAATGGGCGGCTGCAAAGAGGCTGAGTGGGCGGCCGCGGGCTCCAGAAACAGCCCAGCTGGGCGGCCGTGAAAAGGCTGGGAGAGCAGTGTGGGTTTCAGGAACAGCCCAGGATTTGGTGACCCCTAGCAAATCATCATTCGACCCCCAGATTGAGAACCACTGTTCTAGAGGAAGACTTCTGTGCCCTCAGCATGGTTGAAATTACCGAATCCGAAAGGCCTCGGTCCTTCAGCACCTGGCTCTCAATAGCCATGCTGTTAAAACCAGAGACTGTAAAGCAGGATGAAAGATAGGGCCTTGAGACAGAAGGTCCTCCCTCATGGGCAGTCGCCAAGGGACGTCCGCGATGAGACGTACTAGATCGGCGAACCAATGACGCCGAGGCCAATCCGGGGCAATGAGGATCACCGGAATGCCCTCGGCCGCTACCCCGCGCAGCAGACGAGGAAGCAACTGCAGCGTAGGGTAAGCATATATCAAGCGATACTGACCCCACAGGGCCACCACCACGTCCGAGGCGTCCGCCAAGGGGTCCCTGAACCTAGCCACAAACCTCCACACCTTGCGATTGAGTCGAGACGCCATCAGGTCCACGTCCGGCGTGCCCTACCACCGACAAAGGAGTTAAAACACTCCTGGATGCAAGGACCACTCTCCCTGGTCCAGGGACTGGCGACTCAGGTAGTCCGCCTGCCAGTTTTCTACGACCGGAATGTAGACGGCTGACAGAGCCGGCACGCTTCTTTCCGCCCACCTTAGGATGTGGGCGACCTCGGATGCCGCAGCCGAGCTCCGAGTGCCCCCCTGATGGTTGACATATGCCACGGCCGTGGCGTTGTCCGACTGGATTCTGATCGAGCGGCCCTGTAGCCTCTTCGACAACGCGGAGAGACACAGTCTGATCGCTCGTAATTCCAGAACGTTGATCGGTAGGCGGGATTCGTCCAGAGTCCAGAGCCCTTGAGCTGACAGGACTCCCCAAACTCCTACCCAGCCCGTCAGGCTGGCGTCCATCATGACCCCTGTCCACTGGATGGGGAGGAACGACCTCCCGGACCGAAGAGCCGGGGATCTCAGCCACCACGTCAGGGAGGCCCTGACAGAGTGACTCCCCTGGATCTGAAGATCCAATGACAACGGGGACTTGTCCCAAATGGACAGAATTTCCTTCTGCAATGCCCGAGTGTGTGATTGGGCATACAGAACTGCCTCGAAGGAGGCCACCATGAGTCCCAGGACTCTCATGCAGAAATGGATTGACGACCATTTTCGGGACGTCAGGACCCGTACTGCCGACTGAAGTGTCTGTAACTTCTCCGAGGGTAGAAACACCTTCGTTGCCGAAGTGTCCAGGATCAGACCCAGATACTCTAAACGCTGAGTCGGGACTAGGATCGACTTCTGCATGTTCAGGAGCCACCCGAAGTCCCGGAGGGTCTGACTGACTATTGTCACATTTTCCTCCAACTCAGCCCTTTTCTGCTCTTAGAAGGAGATCGTCCAGATAGCCCACGATAACAATGCCTCGCTGTCTCAGCAAAGCTAGAACCGGGGGAAGCACTTTGGTGAAAACCCGTGGTGCCGATGCTAGGCCGAAGGGAAGAGCCACAAACTGATAGTGGACCTCGCCAATGGCAAAGCGCAGAAACTTCTGGTGACTTGCGCAGATCGGGATGTGCAAGTAGGCGTCCTTGATGTCCAAGGACGCCAGAAAATCCCCTTGGTGGAGTGTCGCGATCACCGTGCGAATAGATTCCATATGGAATTTTTGTACCTTCACATAGGCATTGAAGGCCTTGAGGTCCAGGATTGGCCGGACCCCGTCCTTCTTTGGAACAACAAACAGGTTCGAGTAAAACCCCTGAAACCTCTCCTGTAACGGAATCGGCACAATTACTCCGTACCCGAGCAAATCCTGTACAGCCCCCAAGAGGGCTGCCCGGTGGGCAGATAGGAGAGGGAGGTTTGAGGGAAAGAATCTGTTTGGGGGCCACGAGCGGAACTCTATCCTGTACCCCGAGGTGACCACCTCGCACACCCACCGGTCGGAGATCCGGGAGGTCCACCGAACCGTGAACCTGCGAAGACGTCCCCCCACCCCAGAGTCGGGCAGGGGCAAGACTTCATGCGGTGGCGGGCTTGGGAGCCGGCTTGGTTGGCTTACGCACCCAGGGACGCTTCTGTCCCCCAGCCACACTTTTTTCAGTTTGGGAGGGCTTACCCGTGGATTCTGACTGACAAAAAAACGTCTTCTTTGCTGGAAAGGAAGGGCCCGGCCTACGGTGGGGCTCCTTTCCCTTAGCAGACTGAGGAAGGAAGGTGCTCTTACCCCCTGTGACATCCTTAATAATGTCATCCAGGGCGGCTCCAAACAGTCTACCACCCTTAAAGGGCAAATCAGCCAGGAGCTTCTTGGAAACTAGGTCGTCCGACCAGCATTTCAGCCAGATAAGGCGACGCAACACCACAGCAGTGATAGAGGCCCCAGATATTAAATGGGCCGCATCTCAAGTGGCATCACACACAGACTAAACCCTGCGCAAGTTGGTGAGCCAGGGCAATGGTCTCTGGAGGGAGATTATGCTCCTGCACCGTCTGGTGCAAAATCTTTGCCCATTCTGTGAGTGTCTGAGACACAAGGGTCACTGCCACTATAGGGCGTAAGGCAGACCCAAACAAGGCAAACATAGTTCTACTCACCACTTCTGACCTCCTGTCAGTGGGGTCCTTGAATGCGGGAGTCCCTTCCTTTGGGAGCGTGGTAGCCTTATTCAAACGGGCGACCGGGGGGTCGACCACTGGGGGGAGAGCCCATTTTTTAACCAGGGCCTCCTCAAAGGGGTATCTTATGGATAGACGCAGCGGGACCGTCAAAGTCTACTGCGGCTTATCCCAGACTTGGTCAATGAATTTATCAAAAAAAGGCACATATGGAAAGACCTTTTTTGAAGAAATGGCTTTAAAAGGAACCAGAGGTTCCTCAGCCACACCATTCAGCTTAAAAGTGTCCCTCACAGCATCATGGGTTCACTTACAAGCGCCCTGTCAGTTACTGGCTCAGAACTGGGGTCTTCCTCACAAGGAATGTCCTGTTCAAAAACATTAAAATCATCAGAGCAGCAGCTAGGTCCATATCTGAGTCAGAGCACTCCCCTACTGGAGAATGTGTGGGGAGAGGGCGCTTTATAGCTCCCTTGCGCTCGCACACCGCTTCCATCCTGACAAGGAATGATTCCAGGACTGCCGACAACTGGTCCATAGGGACCGCAGGTGCAGGAGAACTGCCTTTTGCCTCTGACAAGTGTGGGGAAGCAGGTGAACCTGACTCCATACTCACCACCCTCTGAGACCTTATACACTATAAAGTCAATAATACAGTCCACCCACTGGCTGTGCTGAGGCTGAGGAGGGGATACCCAGAGGACTCACCAACCCTTGTAAGGACCGCTCAGCTCTGCTGTATGTCACTGCGCGAGTGTGAGGAGATTCGCACCGCAGCAGTGGCGATAGAGGCCAAAACCGAAAGTGAAAGTGCCGCGGCTTCAAGAAAATGGCCGCCGGCCGCATGTAAGCAGCGCCATTGATCCGCGGCAAGATGGCCGCCGAGCGCAGTTTAAACAGAAATAGCCATGCCAGCTAATGGCTTCTCCAAACACCCACACCTCACAGCCCCAGCACACAGACATGAACGCCCCCGCCAGGCCAGAGTGACCCCCAAGTACCCCCACACAGCACAGCACCAGAACAGGGTGCAGAGAGAAGCATAACAGGGGGGAGACAGGGAGAAACCCCCCATACAGAGAAACACAGCCAGCATGTACTCACCTGAAACAGGAGAGACTACTTACCCGTCCCATAGGGACCCACTGGCTTGTTTCAGCAGGTACTGTTCAATCTTGTGAGGACCGCGGGAGCATAAAAGCCACCCGGCCACCCCTGGAATCATGGGGCATGTCGTGAACTGAGTCTCACGCACACAAGGCGAGGATCAGCACGCTCGATGGTCGGACAGAGAAGACTACGAGGATACCAGTGTACCCAACCTGTTGCCCAGCCGACAGTTGATTGAAGGTCTTAAATAAAATAATAAAATTCCCAAAGGAATAAAAATAAAATCTTCCAGGAGACTGGCTCCTGAGAGAGCCACGTCTTCTTCTTCTGCTAGGCAGAAAAAAACTGAGACTGCTGGCTGCAGGTAGGAGGGTTATGTCTGGAAGGACCGCCCCCTGGGCGGGGCTGTTCAGCTCTGGTTTGTTCTAGAATGTATGTTTCTAACATCTAACATTCTGCCTAGATATTCTCCTGCGAGCAGGGACATATACCCATGTGTTTCAGTATTAGAGCTGTGTCATTCCATGGACGATAAGAGAAAGAATATTTTAATTTGTTCGCGTTTTCATTTTATTGATTTTCATAAAAAGGCCCACTAAAAACCTCAGCACCATGCCCATTATGCTCTCAACCTGGCCCTGCCTCTGCTGGGAAGATTCACCCTTTTTATTTGTCCTGTTTACCATAATCGTTGAAAATTTAAGCAACAGAAAACCTCAAATTTTGGATGTCCCCATAAAAGTAAATAGAGGGGGAATCTTCCAATGGGAACACTAGTTCTGGTGACCTGGAGGTCCCCAAGGCATTACCTTAATTTGCAGGCATTTCCTCTCGCTTCCTGTTTTGGCTGTGAGGCCGGTAGTAAAGGTAAATCTCCCCAATGGGACACAGAAGGCAAAAAAACGAATACAAACCAAAAGGAGTTATAAGCTTCCCTTATTCTATCCAAAAATGAAAGAAAAAAAAAATTGCCTAGAGTTTTACTTTAAAGCAATATCATATGCATTACAAATTAATCACACTCACCTACTACATGCTTTGATAGTTACAGCTTCTTCGGTCATTGCATTCAGTATAGATGGGATCTCAATATTAATGTCCAATCTCTTTAACACTAAATGGAAATATAAATATGAAATTATCTGCATATAACTGCTATATTGATTCTGAATTTATTACTCCAACATAACACTAATATTTCAAGCTGAACTCCAGAAATTCAGTCACATTCAAAAATGCATTGGCTTACTATGGTGTGCGGGATGCACATCATAGTAAGCCAATGCATTTTTGAATGTGACTGATTTTGTGGACTTATCGCTTTAATTTAAAATGTACATTTTAACTGAGCACCTGGGGTACAGCTCTCTATACTTCACACGCTCTCATACTGGACGTTCAGGTCTCCTGGAGTCATGTGCATTCACTCTGCCTGTGCCTCCTCTCCTCTTGCTCAGTCACAGAAGGCTTTGTATTATGTAAATCCCTTCACAAATTGCAAAGCCTTCTGTGAACAGACAGCATGGGGAGGGCAGACAGAGTGGCTGCTGTGTGAGTAAGCAGCATTGCTCCTGTCAGAGCACCAGGTGTATAGCAATTGCTGTACTGAAGCACTCAGTAACACTGTCAGCTGTAAACATAAAAAAAGTTCACAAGGTGGGATGCACCTTGTAAGTCAACATATTTTAGAAGGTTACCTGAATTAAACTTTAACTTTAATTCAACTCAATTTAACTTTTTTTTTTTTGGTTGAATCCCCCTTGTACCCAATAAACCCTTGCTACTATGATGTCATGATAGAAATTGAGTTGATTTACTAAATTTAGTAAGGGCCGTGCACTTTGCAAAATGAATAAAAGGTTAACAAAGTGAATACCTAATCAGGTACTAGGGAAATAAAAAAGTAGGGTTTTTGTAATGCTGCGGACTCTGGTGTAAAGCGAAACTTTACAGTAAGGTAGGGTGACCAGACATCCCCGGTTTCCAGGGACAGTCCCCGGATTGAGTACACTGTCCCCGGACCAAGTCTGTCCCCAGTTTTGTCCCCGGATTGGATTTGAACAGGGGCTGGGGCAATTTCAAAGACAGTCAGTGCAGAATAAAAAATAAAAAAATCTAAATTACACGCCCCCGCTCCTACTAGCTTAGGGCGGTGTATTTTTTTCCATTATCTGTGCCCCTTTCTGATGATCATGTGCTGGTCGGAGCGGAGGGAATATTTCTACCGTTTCGGGTGCATGCTCATTTAGCTCCACTAGCATGTTTTTCTGCCTTGGCTCAAGTCCTGGCCAGTCGCCTGCCTGCCTGTTTATCTCCTTGCCTTCCCTGGTGGAGTGATCTTCCTCCGCTCCCCACCCAGTAGTAGCTGGGGCCCGGAGAGTAAGACTTGACAGGCTGTGAGGCGGGCGGGCGGCAGCGGCGACGGGCAGAGAGTCGCTGATTGTCGCCATTACTAGTAAAAAAAAAAAAAATATGTCCCCGGATTTCATTTTAAAAATCTGGTCACCTTACAGTAAGGGGGTCTCTGGTCACCAGAGCCTCACCCCCCCCCCTTTATCACCCACACACAAAGTTCACAGAGCACTCCTTTACATCACAGTCCACAGAGTTCTCCCTTACATTAGCCACTTCAGCCCGAGCCTGTTTTTCAGACTCTGTGTTTACAAGCTAAAAACAAGTTGTTTTGCTAGAAAATTACTTGGAACCCCCAAACATTACATATATATGTATATATATATATATATATATATATATATATATATATATATATATATATATATATGTGTAGCGCCCATCCCAATTTATGGGACGCTGGATGTGTAAATTTAGGGGTGGTCCAAGCCAATAGTTGGGCTCGGACCTTTTGATTAGAACAAATTGTGCTTCTGCTCCGGGTGCGATGCTGCCTGATAGTACAGTTCCCTGTTGCCTGGGGGTGGCACTGTCACTTCGGGCTCAGGTTGAACCACAGGAGGTATCGCAGCACTATTGGGTGTCCTCTCTTGGCGGCGGTGCAGTGGGCGTGGTCAATCCGCTGTGCCTGCTGGAAAGGGGGTACTTAAGGGGCAGACACCATCAGGCGTGGAGTTGGACTCCAGGGGACCCCTTGGTCCTGGAGGACCTGTGGCACGTACCCCACC
The DNA here is from genome assembly GCA_029206835.1 of Rana muscosa. Classification (NCBI taxonomy): domain Eukaryota; kingdom Metazoa; phylum Chordata; class Amphibia; order Anura; family Ranidae; genus Rana; species Rana muscosa. The sequence goes on from CM055123.1 coordinate 218,510,110, forward strand.
TCTTGCGGCCCTCATGGCCAGGGGGTGCGTGCCTGTGTTTCAGTCCCGGGCACCTTTAGCCCGAGGCTGCATCGCTGCTTGGTAGGCCCAGCTCGGCTGGCTAGGGCCTACACCTCACAGAAGGATCACAGGCTGCCCAATGGAAGGGGACCCAACTTTAGGAAAGGAGTTCCAGGGGAAGATCAGTCCTGTCGGAGATAGCAACGGTACTGCTATCTCAGGGAGAGGCCTGAAGGCCTACCTAAAGAGGGATCCATCATCGTTGACACAAGCCTTGCAATACCCTAAAGGTTTCTCTTATTGTTGCTTGGCTGGGAGGTTTGGGACTGAATAATCCTGTGGCAGAGGATTCCTAATCGCATCCCCATATCATTAAGGAAAGCTTTAATCCGTGCTCCACTTCGGCTGCTAGGACCGCTCTTAAAGGGACTCTCCGGGTGAGCTATACCCACTCAGGCTTGAGTGGCGATGAAAGTGTTCTTTGAGTGTTGCGTGCCTGAACCTTCCCCTACTTTGTCAGTTCTCTCGCTCTATCTCAAGTTATACCCCAAGCAAAAGAATAAAGCCTTGCTGTTCAGGTTTTACTCCTGTGTGGACATTGACTTTATTCAAGTGAGAGACTTTCTACACCAGGATGGCGGAGCCCAAGGATCCACTCGTGAGAGGTAACTCGCCGCAAGTCCCAAAATATAACACCGCTCGCCTCTCCACACATGGAGTAGCAGGTGTGCCTCACTGCAAATGGGTGAAGCAGAAGGGTCTGTGTGCTACATATGTATATATATATATTTTTTTATAACACCCTAGAGAATAAAATGGCGGTCATTGCAATACTTTACTCTTTCGTTCATGGACCGACACAGCTTCCTATTGACATAGTGGGTATTATCCGTTATTTAGGAGTGCATCAGGCGAGTACTCACCGAGGCCGAGATGCCGAGAGTGGTTCACCCTTGCACCCAAGCGCACTCTGCCCCTGGAGGTGAGACAGAGAGAGGACGGCACAAGGGAGCAAGAGGTGTCTTGCTGGAAGGTCTAGTGGTGCTGGGTAGACTGAGAGCAGGCCGGGGGTCAGACATTAGGAGAAGGCAAGTTCAGGCAGAAACCAGCAGCAAGTGAACAAAGTCCAGGCAAGAACTAGCAGCGGGTAAACAAGTCCAGGCAGAGACTAGAAGCAGGCTGAGCAAAGAAGTACAGGCAGGGGGTCACGGCCTGGAGACAACAGCAGATCCGAGTCACAGGCCGAGGGTCAAACACTGGGAGAGAGGTAGAAGTCCCTAGAGCAAGCCAGGGGGTCAGGTGCAGGAAAGGTAGTAAATCCGGTCCAGGTCACAGCAGGAGATCAAAACGTATTTTTCAGGTACTAGGAACACAGGAACGCTGACAAACCAGCAACCAGACTGTGTCACTGAGCTTGTTTAAATAGGCCCGCCTGTCATCCTATTGGCGCGCCATTGCGCCAGCGCATGCGCCGTTGCGCACCTGTGAACGCCGGAGCGACGTTCCACCGCGCACGCGCAAGCTCCGAATCGTTGTTCTGCCGCGCATGTGCGCTGGGCGCAGATTAGTGACACTAGGTGGGGAATTTCCCTGACAGTGCCCCCCCCGAGGGGCGGACTCCGGACGCCCAGACTAGCCATCAACTCCGGATGTTCCTGGTGAAAGGCTCTGATTAAGCGGGGAGCATGCAGGTTACTGGATGGCTCCCAAGAATTGTCTTCCGGGGGGTACCCCTTCCACTTTACCAGATATTGCAACTGTCTGCCTCTTTTCCTGCAGCCCATGATGGATTCCACCTCATATTCCTTTTCCCCATCCACCTCAACTGGTAGGGGAGGAGGCTCATCTCTTTCAAGAAAGGAGCTGGGAGTAACGGGTTTCAACAGACAGGAGTGGAACACTGGGTGAATCCTGTAGTTAACAGGCAATGCCAGTTCAAAAGCCACGGGGTTGATTGCCCGTTTGATCTTGAAGGGTCCAATGAATCTAGGTCCTAGCTTCCGTGAGGGAATAGGCAATCGGAGATTGGTGGCAGAGAGCCATACTTCCTCCCCCACCTTGAAAGCTGGGTTTTCCTTCCTTCCTCGGTCAAAGAATTTCTTATAGGACTCTTGGGCATTCTGCATCATTGCCCGGAGTCTTTGAAAATTCTCCTGAACAGAGGTTACCCGATCCTGGACCACGGGGACAGAACTCTCTGGGATGTTTTCAGGGAGAAAGGAGGGATGGAAGCCAGAGTTGGCCCAAAAGGGGGTCTGATTAGTAGCGGAATGCACTGAATTATTGTAGGCGAATTCTGCATACGGTAGTAAGGATGACCAATCGTCCTGAGAAGCGGAGCAGAAGCAACGGAGGTATTGCTCCAAAGTTTGATTAGTTCTTTCTGTCTGGCCGTTGCTCTGGGGGTGGTAGGCTGACGAAAGGCAGGTTTTGATTTCCAGGGACTTGCAGAGTTCCCTCCAGAATTTAGACGTGAACTGGACACCCCTATCAGAGGTGATGCTCTTCGGTACTCCGTGAAGCCTGGTTATCTCTTTGAAGAAGATTCTGGGGGTATCCGCTGCAGAAGGAGTCCCGATCATAGGTAAGAAGTGTGCCATCTTGGAGAGGCGATCGAGAACGACCAGAATCGTGGTAAATCCTCCGGAGGGAGGCAAGTCAACGATGAAATCCATGGACACGTCTGCCCATGGACGTTCAGGGATGGGTAAGGGCTTGAGTAGACCCCAGCTTTTGGTGTTCGGCCCCTTATTGCGCTGACACTGAGTGCAGGAGGCGACGTATGTTTTACAATCCTGCCTCCAGCCTGGCCACCAGAAGGAGCGGGAGACTGGTTCTGTGGACTTACGTACGCTGAAATGACCAGCCAGCTTGAGGTCATGAAAAGGGACGAAGATCTTGTCCCGGGACCAGAACAAACCGTCGCGCTTTTCCAGGGATGAAGTGACAGGATCAGAACAGTGCCCGGAGGCGGCTTTGATGGAGGTTAGTAGGTCAGCCTGAGGAATCAACAGGAAGTTCTGAGCTGACAGGATGGTACCTGGTTGTGCTGACTGAGGGGTTTCAGGGAACATCCTGGATAGCGCGTCCGCCTTCCCATTTTTGGAACCGGGTCTGTAGGAAATATGGAAGTTAAACTGGGTAAAAAAGAGAGCCCAACGGGCCTGCCTGGGTCGTAGGCATTTAGCTGTTCTTAAATACTCCAAATTTTTGTGATCTCTGAAGATCATGATGGGATGGACTGCCCCCTCCAGAAGGTACCGCCATTCCTCCAGAGCGAATTTTATGGCCAGTAATTCTCTGTCTCCTACATCATAATTTCATTCCGGAGGAGTCAATTTTTGAGAAGCAAAGGCTACTGGGTGCAGAAGAGCCTTGGGGCCTTGTCTTTGTGAGAGAATGGCCCCTATGGCTGTCTCGGAGGCGTCCACTTCCAAGGTAAATGGCAGTAAAGGATCCGGGTGCAGAAGTACCGGTGCTGAGGTAAAGGCATCTTTCAAGTGGGTGAAGGCTTCCTGGGCTTCCTGCGACCAGTAGAAACGGTTGCCCTGCCGAGTAAGTTGAGTGATTGGTGCTACAATGGAGGAAAACCCCACAATGAATCTCCTATAAAAATTGGCAAAGCCTATGAACCGCTGTACCCCCTTTTTGTGAGTTGGAGCTGGCCATTCTTGAATTGCCTTCACTTTCTTTGGGTCCATTGCGACCCCTCCGATGGAAATGATAAAGCCGAGAAATTGCACAGTGGTTTTTTCGAAGTCACATTTCTCAGCTTTGAGGTACAGTTTATGCTCTCTAAGGATGGTGAGGACCTTCATGACATGAGTCCGGTGAAGTTCAATAGAAGCTGAGAAAATAAGGATATCATCCAAGTATACTACTAAAAAGTCGTCAAGATGTTGACTGAAAATGTCGTTGACCAGGTGTTGGAAGGTGGCTGGAGCATTACAAAGTCCGAATGGCATAACCAGGTATTCGTAATGTCCGAAACGAGATCTAAAGGCGGTCTTCAACTCGTCTCCAGCCCTGATCCGGATAAGGTTATAGGCCCCCCGCAGATCCAATTTAGAAAAGATCCGAGCAGATCGGAAGCGCTGAAACAACTCCGGGATAAGGGGTAATGGGTACCTGTTTTTGATGGTTATTTTGTTCAGTTCCCGATAATCGACGCAGGGTAGTAGGGAACCATATTTCTTTCCTACAAAAAAGATCCCTGCACCGGCTGGAGAGGAAAAGGGGCGAATGAATTTCTTCTCAAGGTTTTCATCAATATAGGCCTTGAGGGCCTTCAACTCGATTTCAGACGGAAGATACGTCCGAACGGAATCTCTGAGCCAGGCAGGAGATCGATGGGACAATCATAGGGCTGATGGGGTGGTAGATGATCGGCTTGCTGCTTATCGAAGACGTCCCAGAACTCCAGATAAACTGGGGGAACATGCTGCAAATTGTCTGGTTTGGCGATCATGGAAGCACAGGTGGTAGAGGCTGAGGCAAGACAGTGCTGGGAACAGTAGGACGAGGTAAAGATAACTTCTTTTTTTGCCCAATTTATGAGGGGCTCGTGCGCCTACAGCCAGGGGAGACCCAGAATGATGGGAAACATTGGAGAAGGGATGAGGTTTAACCGGAGGAACTCTTGGTGGCCTGAGTCAGAAACAGCAAGGATGGGTTTGGTTTTCTGTGTAACAAGCCCCGAGCGAGGTAGGGACCCATCTGCCAGGTGTATCTGGAGGCAGTGGTCCTTAGGTTGAATAGGGACATGAAGACTTGAGGTCAGTAAAGAGCCCAGGAAGCAGCTGCAGGCTCCAGAGTCAATAATTGTCGGGAGGCGGATTATCCCTTCCGGCAGCTGTAGAGAAATAAAGAGAATGACATAAATCTGAGGATTGCCAGAAACTTGATAATTCAAAATGTCTTTAGAAGTAGACTTACTGGGTCTCACTGGGCAGCTATGAAGAATTTAGAAAGTGGCCGGTACCCCCGCAGTAAAGGCACAGGTTGGCTTGGCGCCTGCGCAGTTTTTCTTCGGAAGTAAGGGGAGGCCGCACCAACCCAAGCTGCATAGGTTCTGGTTCAGGAAGAGGTGCTGCTGTGGGAGTAGCGGTAGGTGGGTAGTGAGGAGCAGTTCTGGAAGGAGGCCAGCTGGGACGAGGAAGCTGAAAGCGCTCCGCGTGCCGCTCACGTAGGCGCCTGTCAAGCTGGGTAGCTGACTGAATCAAGTTCTCCAAGGAAGTGGGGGTTTCTATCCTGGCCAGCTCGTCCTTGAGAACCTCGGACAGTCCTTGGCGGTATTGGTATCTGAGGGCCGCCTCATTCCATCTGGTATCGGCTGACCACTTCCTGAACTCTGACGTGTAATCTTCCACCGGCCTTCTCCCTTGGGAAAGGCTATGAAGAACGGATTCAGCGGTAGCTGAACGCTGAGGGTCATCGTACAGTTGCGCCATGCGCTTAAAGAACGTGTCCACAGAGTCCAGTATGGGGCTTCGCTGCTCCATCAAACCATGGGCCCAGGCTTGAGGGTCATCAGTCAGGAGGGAGATGATGAACCCTACTTTTACTGCTTCCGAAGAGAAAGTTCTTGGTTGAAGGGCGAGATAAAGGGAACAAGCATTCTTAAAAGCCCAATATTTTTTGCGGACCCCTGAGAATCGTTCCGGGATAGGGACCCTGGGTTCAGGGGTAGCCATTACTATGGTTGAACTTGTTGGTACTTGAGAGGCGGTAGCAACATTAGCGGAGGTAGCAGCCGGGGGTGCGGGTCCTAACAGACCGGTGAGCTGTTGAAGGCGGCCATCTATTTGGGTATAGCCATCTTGTAGTTTTTGAACTGCGTCCGTTAAGGTGGAAACCTGCTGGCAGAGGGTGTCAAACGGGGAACGCACTCTGTCGGCCTCAGACATCTGGCTGGTTTGTACTATCAGGCGAGTACTCACCGAGGCCGAGAGTGGTTCACCCTTACACCCAAGAGTGACGTTCCACCGCGCACGCGCATGCGCCAAAGCGTCGCTCCGCCGCGCATGCGCGCTGGGCGCAGATTAGTGACACTAGGGGGGGAATTTCCCTGACAGAGTGACTAGGCAGAAAACTTGTAAAAAGTGTTGCATCACACCTTCTCCAGTACCGCCTAGGGGGCGGACCCTCTGGGTATATCCCCTCTCTTTGCATCTCGCAAATCATTTTTTTCTGTCTAGCAAGGAGAAGGACATGGCTCCCTTCGGGCCCATTGGTCCGGGGGAATTTTTATAAAATTTTTTGGTTCCTGCGATCTTCGATCAACTGCCGACTGGGTGACAGGCTGGGTCCTCGATCCTTGTAGTCCCCCCAGTTTCGGCCATTGAGCGTGTGCCGACCCTAGCTACGCGCTGGGTTTTCCACGACATGCCCGTCGCTCTACGGGTGGCCGGTGAGCCTACGCTCCAGGGCTTGCATCAGGCCGCTCAGCTTCGGCTGACCTTACGGCCGAGTCGCAGCAGCCTAACCGGTGAGCCCGCGCTCCAGGGCATGCATACGATCGTTCCCTAGGGTTCAATCACACTCCGTGCGCGGATGATGATCTGTCCGGAATGTCTTCCAGCATGATCCAAGCAGGAAAGGTAAGTAGCTCCCCTGCTTCGGCAGGGTGACTTGGCTGGACATTCCTGGAGAGATCAAGTAAGTGGTTGTGGCCCCTTTCTTTCCTCTCTCCCTGCCTTCCCTCCTCCCTGGGCTCTGAGCTAAGGTTGCTGGGGGTCACCTAGGGGGCTCCATCTGGAGCGGGGCTGCGCTGTTTTGTCGTTTAAAAAAATGTAATTTTGCTTACCTGTGTGTGTGCCTCTTTCCTTCCATGCTGTTGGCGGCCATTTTGCGGTGGTCCATGCCCATTTTGTCCTCTAGTGACTGTCCGGCGGCCATTTTCTTGTGGTTTTGCGCCTATATGTATATATCGCCGTTCGGCGGCCATTTTCTTGTGGTTCGCACCCGCTTTGTCCTCTATCGACTGTTCGGCGGCCATGTTTCTTAGGATTCACGCCTGTATGTGTATACCACCGCTTGGCAGCCATCTTTATGTGGCCCACAGCTGCTTTTGCCTCTATATTCGGCTTGGCGGCCATTTTCTTAGAGCCCACATTGTTTTCATATAGCCGCTTGTCTGACATTTTGCGGTAGTCTCCGGCCTCTAGGGTGCATTTTCACTGGCGCAAATTCACACAGGAAACGCTGATAAGAATCAGACTGACGCAGGCAGCGGTGGGACAGCCTCACAGGCGGAGCACACGGCAGCATAGCGGTACCGTTCCAAGGGTGGTGAGTCCTCTGGGAAAACCCTGCATCTCTGTATCAGCTAGGAGGGTGCAAGAGGGCACAGCACAGGGGGATAAGTGGGCACAGTACAGGGGACATGAGGGTACAGTAAAGGAGGGAGCAGGAGGGAACAGGGGAAGGGTAAGTGGGCACAGCAAAGGGGGCAGGAGGGTACAGTAAAGGAGGGAGGAGGAGGTTACAGCACAGGGGAAGGGTAAGTGGGCACAGGACAGGGGGAGCAGGAGGGCACAGCACAGGGGGCGGGTAAGTGGGCACAGTACAGGGGGAGCAGGAGGGCACAGCACAGGGGGAGGGTAAGTGGGCACAGAACAAGGGGCAGGAGGGTACAGTACAGGGGGAGCAGGAGGGCAAAGCACAGGGGGAGGGCAAGTGGGCACAGTACAGGGGACAGGAGGGTACAGTAAAGCAGGGAGCAGGAGAGCACGGGGGGTAAGTGGGCACAGTACAGGGGACAGGAGGGTACAGTAAAGGAGGGAGCAAGAGGGCACCGCACGGGGGGAGGGTAAGTGGGCACAGAACAGGTGGCAGGAGGGCAAAGCACAGGGGAAGGGGAAGTGGGCACAGCACAGGGGGCAGGAGGGTACAGTAAAGGAGGGAGCAGGAGGGCACAGCACAGGGGAAGGGGAAGTGGGCACAGGACAGGGGGAGCAGGAGGGCACAGCACAGGGGGCGGGTAAGTGGGCACAGAACAGGGGGCAGGAGGGCACAGCACATGGGGAGGGTAAGTGCACACAGTACAGGGGACAGGAGGGTACAGTAAAGCAGGGAGCAGGAGAGCACGGGGGGGGGGTAAGTGGGCACAGTACAGGGGACAGGAGGGTACAGTAAAGCAAGGAGCAGGAGAGCACGGGGGGTAAGTGGGCACATTACAGGGGACAGGAGGGTACAGTAAAGGAGGGAGCAGGAGGGCACAGCATGGGGGGTAAGTGGGCACAGTACAGGGGGCAGGAGGGTACAGTAAAGGAGGGAGCAGGAGGGCACAGCACAGGGGAAGGGTAAGTGGGCACAGAACAGGGGGCAGGAGAGTACAGTACAGGGGGAGCAGGAGGGCAAAGCACAGGGGGGAGGGTAAGTGGGCACAGTACAGGGGACAGGAGGGTACAGCACTGGTGGGAAAGTGGGCACAGTACAGGGGACAGGAGGGTACAGTAAAGGAGGGAGCAGGAGGGCACAGCACAGGGGGAGGGTAAGTGGGCACGGGGCAAGAGGGTACAGTACAGGGGAGAGCAGGAGGGTAAAGCACAGGGGGTAAGTGGGCACAGTACAGGGGGCAGAAAGGTATTGTACGGGGGAGTGGGAGGGCACAGCACACGGGGAGGGTAGGTGGGAACAGTACAGGGGGCATGAGGGTACAGTAAAGCAGGGAGCCCATCAAACACAGCCACTGTGCCCATCAAACACAGCCACTGTGCCCATCAATTGCAGCCACTGTGCCCATCAGACTGTCTTGTCAATGTCAATGATACATGAACGAATAGCTAGGTCAACATTTTGAAAATGATTAATTTGAGAAAAGAAGCACTTTGCCATGAATGAAGAAACAAACTTCTCCAAGAATTCATAATATGACCTAAAGCAGATTGCAGAGATAAAATGGTCTTTGACTTGGGGGTGCATGCATTGCTGTAGTTTTTCATATATAGATATAGTTATATATAGAATAGACTACCTGCTCCTGCTCCTCGCCTCGGTCCTCCTCCTCCACTACTAAAGGCAGCACTGCAGGACTCGGAAAAGCAACACGTGACATTCTCTCTCTCTCTGCCCTGCAGTGCAATCTGGGAGTTGTAGTCTCTGCAGAGCACAGGCACCAGACGGCCAAGTTGAAGTCTGTGTGCCTGTGCTCTGTGGGAGAACTACAACTCCCGCCATGCGCTGGGGCCGCCGTCGCCGACTTTAGGGGAAAGGCTAGGACCCTAGGAGGATGGCGATGCGGCAGAGGAGCCTGCTATTGGACGCAGGCAGCCTGAGCCTGCCCACCATTTATGTACTTTATGTTGTCCCGCCTCGTCCGCCGCCGCGGATCGTGGCGGTGGCTCAGCTAGCTCAGTCTGCGGCTATGTGCAGCGCGCCCGCCGCCCGCTCTCTCCACCGCTTGCGAGTCCCAATGTCCCAGTCCAGTCCCGCACAACAACATTACAACACCACCACCTGAAGGAAAATTAGGCAATGGCGCAACGGCGAGGCCTTTTCTGTGGGCAAGGCCTAAGGCCATCGCCTAATTTGCCTAATCAAAGAGCTGCCTCTGAACTCATGGATGGCATTGTGTCGCAGGGCTCTTTTTTTTACATTTTATTTAGACTTTATTTTATTTTTGGAAATATTTTGGCATATATACAAAAATACATAAACATTTTAAAATCTTACATATCTCCTATATTTAAATTAACCTAACCCATCCTCAACCACCGCCTACCCCCCCCCCTAGATCTGCTATTTTCGCCCTCTTAGATTATCTCGGGCCCTTCCATTTCTATCATAGCAACTGCGTATTTCTCTGTTCGCTTAAAGTCACTCCATTTCATCCAGGGAGCAGGGAATGGCTGTTCTCCATTCCCTGCTCCCTGCTGCACAAGTACTCCATCTCACATACATAGTCTACTCTCTGTATCCATTCTTTTATAGATGGCTTCTCTGCTTGAAGCCATTTTTTTGGGGATCAGAGCCTTTGCAGCGTTGAGCAGGGGAGGGACCAACGTTTCTTTATATTGTTTTTTAGTTTTGTTTGTCCCGTGGAACAACACATTCCAAGTGTTTAAAGAGATCCTTTCACCGGTTATTTCCTAGATGTAGTCTAGGATGCTATTCCAATACTCTTATTTTTTGACACTCCCACCAAATATGTATTGTTGTTCCCCTTTGACCACACTTACTCCAACACTGGGAAAATTCATTTGGCTGGAATTGGTTAATTCTCTCCGGGGTCAGGTGCCACCTTACCAAACACTTATAATTAGCTTCTATCGTAGTAATATCTGTTGCATAGTCATATACTGCTCCTATCATCTGTTTTTCATCCAGCTCTATTACCAGGTCTTGTTCCCATTTTCATATAAAGGGTAGGGCCCCTCTTCCTTCTAATTCAGTCAATATATCATACATTTGAGAAACTCCATGTTTCATAGGCTTTTTGATATTGCAAAGTTTTTCGATTGGGTTTAATGTCTTCTCCTCTCTAAGGCACCTTTCACACAGGACGGATCCGTGATGATCCGCCCCGTGAACCTCCGCTTGCTCAGCGGGGATCGCTCTGTTGACCGCCCTGTCAGATCTCCGCTCTCCCCTATGGGGGGATCGGATGAACACGGACCGTCTGTCCGTGTTCACCCGATCCGCTCTGCAGACGGATTGAAAAATAGGATTTTCCTCCGTCTGCAGAATCGGAGGATTGCGGATACGGATGAGATCGGGTGTCAGCGGATGTTCATCCGCTAACACCCACTATCTCACAGAGGCCAATGATTGTCCCTTTTTCATCCGTAAACGGACGGATGAAAAAGCGGACATACGATCCACATGTGTGAAAGGGGCCTAACTGGTTGGGGAATTGTGCTAACAAAGTGTTTAAGTTGTGTATATTCCCATTCATTTACCGACTGCCACCCGTACATTGTGGTTAATTCTGCTCTTGTCCTTATTTTTCCTTGTGTCATTATATTTTTAATTGTGCTTCCCCTAAATGCTTTCCCATCCGTGTCCCATTACCTGGGATAAAAAAATTAGTTCCCGCTAACGGGATTAATGGGGAATTATATTCCCACTTTTCTCGTCGATATATATTATATCCCATACTTTAAATACAATTTTTGTTAAGTCATGTGTTTCCAAACTGTGCACTCTATATTTCTGTGGAATCCAAATACCTTTCCCTAGTGATGTCGTGTATAAAATATTTTCCATTTTTACCCATCTCTTATTTGTGTTTATATTTGCCCATTCTAGTAGACTTGCCAATATTACCGCCGTATAATATCTTTTAATATCAGGGGCCGCCAATCCACCTTTGTTTTTTTTCCTAGACAGGAGCACATAACTTACTCTGGCTTTTTTGTTCTGCCAAATATACTTCAAAATTATTGTTCTTATAACTTTAAAAAAAACATTGAGGTATCTCTATCTGGAGCATTTGAAATTTGTATAAGATTTTTGGTAGAATCACCATTTTTAGTAAATGTATCCTTCCTATCCAAGAGATAGGTCTCCTGGATAGATTTTGTATATCTATTTTCACTTCATTCAATAATGGAATATAGTTGGCACAGTATATTTTTTCCAGAGTAGGGGTTAATTTAATTCCCAGATAAGTCAGTGCTTCTGTCTCCCAGGAAAACAGGAATTCCTGTTGCAACGCTATTGCCTCTTTCTCCTCAATTCCTAAATTTATTACAGTTTTTGTAGGGTTTATCTTAAAGTTCGTAAGCTCACCATAATCTTTTATTTCTCTTATCACATTTGGCAGTGACAATCTTGGCCTGGTAATGTATAGAAGTATGTCGTCCGCGTAGGCCACAACCTTATGTTCTTTTTCTCCCACGCTAACCCCTCCTATATCAACATTTTTCCTTATTTTTTCCAACAGCGGCTCTAATGTGATTACATATAGGAGTGGTGAGAGTGGGCAGCCTTGTCTTGTTCCATTGAACATCTCAAAAGGCGGACGACATACTTCCATTCACCTTCACCCTGGCAGTAGGATGCTTATATAGGTTTTCGATCCATCTCGTAAATTTTGGGCCAATCCCTATACTGCGTATTGTCTCCATCATAAACCCCCAGTCTACTCTGTCAAATGCTTTCTCAGCATTAATTGACATGAGCAAGACTGGGGGCTTTTTCCTCTGTGTCCTACGCATTAATAACATTGTTCTTATACAGTTGTCCCTACCCTCCATTCCTGGGACAAAGCCTACCTGATCCACATTTATTAAGTCTGGCATCAAGTTCTTTAACCTTGCCGCTAAGACTTTTGCATATAATTTTATATCTGCATTTAATAACGCAATAGGACGATAGCTAGAACATATGGATTTATCTTTGCCTAATTTGGGTATAGTTGTGATATCCACTAAGAGAGATTCTCTTCTGATTTCCTCATTTTCCCCTATTTTATTAAAATAGGTGCAAAGAGCTGGTACCAGTTGCTTCCTAAATTTTTTATAGTATTTTATTGTGAAACTGTCCGGGCCTGGGCTTTTCCCCCTGGTATTTTTTCTGTTATTGGCCTCTCTAGAAGTTCTATATTCTCTGTTCTTATTTTTGGTAAATTTACTTCTGCTAGATATTGTATTCTAAGTTTCCTGTAATGCTCCTCCTGTCGTGTTTCTTTATTTCTAATTGCATATAATGAGCTATAGTATTTCTCAAAAATCTTTGCAATATATAATATAAAATTGTTTTGTAATTCAATTCGCCTTTTTCATTTTTTATCTTTTCTATATGGTTTAAAGTTTTTTTTTCCCTTTGAGATTTTCGCTAAGTATTTTCCGGGCTTATTTCCCCATCTGTATCTTTCCTTTGCTACATTACTAAATACTTTTCTAGTTTCTTCCTCCAGCAGTTCCCTTAGTTGATCTCTTTTTATCACTACTCTGATGTTTTCCTATCCAATTGTGTTTTATGTTGATGTTCCAGTTTATATAGTTCCCCTATTATCCGTTTCAAGTTTTTTTCCCCCTTTTTTTTTTCGCTACTCCTATAGAGATTATTTTTCCCTCGAATATACGCCTCATGGGCTTCCCATATTGTGGCCCTTGTGAAATCTGGTGTATCGTTTATACCAAAAAATTGTTCAATTTCGGTTACAAAATTTTTACCCACTTCTTCATCCTCTATAAAATCTTCATTTAACTTCATTGTCCCTTTCCTGTTTTCCTTATCCTTAAATCTAATTTTTACTGATGCCTGGGCATGGTCCGAAATTGTTATTTCTATTGAGGTGTCTACCACGCACTCTAAAATTGCATGGTCAACCAAAATGTAGTCCAGTCTCGTGTACGTGTCGTGCACCGCTGAGTGAAATGTGAAATCTTTCTTGCTGGGATGAACTATTCGCCATATGTCCAGCAACTGGTAGGTGTACATTTTTTTTTTTAATCAGTTTCAGTTGTTTACTCTCTCTCATCGGTGCACTTGACGTACTATCGAGACCATGGTCCATTAAAAAGTTAAAATCTCCTGCCACAATCAGATGTTCTTGTTTAAACTCCGCTAAGGCGTCAAGAGTCCTTTTAAAATATTTTTTTAGGGTGCACATTAGGGCAGTAAACATTTGCTAACGTATACCTGATTCCCTTTAGGGTCCCTTTCAGGAACAAAAAACGGCCTTCCGGGTCTACTCTTCTGCCTTCTAACACAAAGCTTATATTTTTCCCTATGCCAATAGCTACTCCTTTTGCCCTTTTATTTGGGGAATCCCCATAGTACCATGTTGGGATTGCCCGTGAGTACAATCTTATGTTTGAATCAAGGGATAAATGCATTTTCTGTAAAAAAAAAAAAAATCTATCTCCGCAGCATACCTTTCCAATTCCCTTAGCACCATATGTCTTTTTTTCGGAGTATTCAAACCTCTTACATTGTATGTCATAACCTTAACCTCCGTCATTGGTTTTGATTTATTTTAGCTTACTTACTTTAACAGACAATCTAATACAGCAGTATGCGGACCTCCCTATTTCTTAATTCAACATATCCCTTTAAAGACGAAAATAGACAGATCTGTCCTACTCCCCTCCCCCCTCCTTGACCTCCAGGTCTAGAGAAGCATTCTTCTTTTCCATGGGAACACTCCTGTCCCCCCTGCTCTCTCAAGCCTGAGGTGGAGTTCTGTATGGCGCTATTGGTCTCGCCTCCCCCACTTTTGGGCAAATCCTAAGCTGCCGGGAATCGATGCCTTCCCTTCCCCGTACTTTCTGTCCTTCGTCTTTATAAACCATTTCCCGCTTTTCTCCTAAGTTGTTATCCTTCCTTTGGCAGCCGACTCAGGACTGTGGCTCCTTCCCAGTCAGCTGCTCACTCCCCCTGATACACGCTATCTTCCGCAATCTCCGGGTTTCTTCCGGGTCTTCCCGAATCCTGTACGGTGTCTCCACTCAGTGTTGCGGGTCACAAAAGAGACTTCTCTCATAATCTTCCCCCGTTGAAGACCCTGGAAGAGCGCTCCGGGTCGGTAACCACTATGGGGCTGTGATGGACAGCAGCACGGCTTCCCGTGTCACGCTCACCTTCTTCTCGCTCCTCCTTCGCTGCCGGAGGGGGGGGTCTCACCCGATCTTCCTTATCTGCTGCTTTCTCAGTCAGTCACAGGCACAGGCACATCTACTGCAGGGCTATTTCTGGATGTTATCCAGGGATAGCGGGGGAGAAGAGGGGGTGGAAGCCGGTCAGGCGGGTAGCACGGGTAAAGCTATTACCGTGTTCAGTATCATCGTACGAGGTGGGAGATCAAACTTCCCGCTACATGCTCAGGATGCCTCCAGCCCCATTGCTAGACTCCTCCCTCCTGTCGCAGGGCTCTTTTGATCACTGAAACAATCTCGGACACCTGTGATAATTAGATTGCCAGGTGAGCCCAATTAAAGGAAAAACTACTAAAGGAGGGCGTTCCACATTATTAGGCAGAGCACCATTTTCAAGCAATATGGGGAAGAAAAAGGATCTCTCTGCTGCCGAAAAGAGTGAAATAGTTCAATGCCTTGGACGAGGTATGAAAACATTAGATATTTCACGAAAACGTAAGCGTGATCATCGCACTATTAAGATATTTGTGGCTGATTCAGAGCACAGACGGGTTTCGTGCAAATAAAGGCACATTGAGGAAAATTTCAGCCAGATCCATGCATCAGATCAAGAGAGCAGCTGCTAAAACACCATTACATGGCAGCAAACAGATATTTGAAGCTGCTGGTGCCTCTGGAGTCCCACGGACATCAAGGTGTGGAGTCCTCCAGAGTCTTGCAACTGTGCATAAACCTTCCATTTGGCCACCACTAACCAATGCTCACAAGCAGAAACAGCTGCATTGGGCAGAATACATGAAGACTAATTTTCAAACAGTCCTGTTCACTGATGAGTGCCGTGCAACCCTGGATGGTCCAGATGGATGGAGTAGTGGATGGTTGGTGGACGGCCACCCTGTTCCAACAAGGCTGCAACGTCAGCAAGGCGGTGGTGGAGTCATGTTTTGGGCCGGAATCATGGGAAGAGAGCTGGTCGGCCCCTTTAGGGCTCCCGAAGGTGTAAAGATGACCTCTGCAAAGTATGTGGAGTTCCTGACTGACCACTTCCTTCCCTGGTACAGAAGGAGTAACTATGCTTTCCGTAATAAAATCATCTTCATGCATGACAATGCACCATCTCATGCTGCAAAGAATACCTCTGCATCAATGGCTGCTATGGGGATAAAAGGAGAGAAAGTCATGGTGTGTGGCCTCCATCCTCCCCTGACCTCAATCCTATTGAGAACCTTTGGAGCATCCTCAAGCAAAAGATCTATGAGGGTGGGAGGTAGTTTACATCCAAACAGCAGCTCTGGGAGGCCATTCTGACATCTTGCAAACAAATTCAAGCAGAAACGGTCTAAAAACTCACAAGTTTAATGGATGCAAGACTTGGGAAGCTGCTATCAAATAAGGGGTCCTATGTTAAAATGTAACATGTCCTGTTAAAATGTTTAAAAAGTTAAAATGTTGTTCAAAGTTTGATTGAAATAGCTTTTGATTTCAGTAAATATGCTGCAAACACAACAAATGACAATTTTCAGTTCTTTACAACCTATAAAGTGTTTTGAAACTTACTGTGCGTAATAATTTGGAACAGTGCATTTTTTTTTTTCAAAATAAAAAACTTACAAACTGTTATCATTAGGAGGTTTGTTCAATAAAATTTGAATTGTACTCTTAATAGTTGATAACATGAGAATAATGCTGACTGTTGTTTACATCAATTATTTAGATAAACTAGAAAAATATCTGTAACACACAGACCCCCCCTTTACCTGCCTTTGGCTCCTCGCAGGAAGAGAGGGCACACCGTGCCACGTGCCCGTACCCTCCTGTGTAAAGAAGTTGAGCGGTGTTATGAAACAGGTCTCCGCAGCCATGTTCTCCAGAGAATGGTTCTCATCTCTATGCTCAATAAAGACAAGTCTCTGTGTCCCCCAATAACTCCAAGGTCCACACCAGCTGTAACTCCCACGTAGAGTTTATTTTTCTTAAAGCACAGTCTGACAGAAAAGGTTGGAGGGAGAACAGGACAGCATAAGGTGTGGGAGAGGTCCAGGCACAAACAAAATACACTTCACTGCTTGGCTTCTCAAGCAGACTTAGCCCATTTGGATAGTCTCCCTAGATAGGGACTAGCAGCCAGAATGGTACTTTAACTAAACGCACACAGTCACTGCACAAACTTGTGATCTTGGTCTCTGCCACAGACCTGGTGAACTTGGTCTCTGCCACAGACCTGGTGAACTTGGTTTTCAAAGCTTGGCCTCTGTTAAGGAGAAGACATCCCTCCAGAGATTTACCGGGCCTCTTCCTTCACCGTGACTTCTCACCAGTCCCTCGGAACGGTCCTCCCCCGGCCTCCTCATCTAAGATACGGGTCCCCTCGCAAGGCGGCAACCTGAGATTCCTCGATCCTTGGTGGGCCCCAGCCAAAAGGTGCTGGGCCCAAGGCCTTTAGTTGCAGCCCCAGGGCTAAAGGTGCCTGGGACTGATTCACCTACTCCCGCCCCTGGGCCAAAGGTGCCCAGGGCGGACAGAGGACACACACTCCTCTGGAGTAGGACCCCCGACCACGAAAAAGAACCCAAACAGGCAGCTTCTGCCCCTTTTATATCCTCTCCCGGCATGCACTGCAGGTAGACCACGCCCACTGTATGGCTGCCGAGAGGGGACACAAAAGGCACAGCACTGTATCAGCGGTTCAACCCTGGTCCACTATTGCAGCGCCACCTATAGGCCACAGGGAACTGTACACTGATACTCCACTTGCGGACAAAATGGTTGAAAACCCGTCCTGACAATTGAGGTGTTTGAGCATGACTACTACTCAAACGCTTCCCCTAAATTTAGGACCCCGCTACATATCATTGGCATAATAATTTGGAACAGGGTGTACTGACATGAATAGCATGTGCAATACTAAAACACAATCCAACCAATCAACCTTGTTCCACAACATTCAAGGTTGAATAAAAGTATTTTTATAGTTTTGATTGTCCTCTATACAGCATATTCTACCTTTTATGCTCAAAATGAACCACTGCACACATGACCAACACCAGGTGTGCTCTCATCTCAACCTCACATACTATGTTTGGTCAAAATATGTTTTTTGTCCCTTACTCTGGAGTGTGGGTTATGCTCAAATGTATCCTCTTTTTAATCCAAAGACACATCCTCAGATGGGTCCCAGCAAGTTACGTTCTTGATCTTTTGTGGAAGAGATCGTGCAAGATCACAAAAGTTCATTCCTGTCCCAGGCTTGGAGTTGAGTCTTTGAGCAGAGGACTACACCATGATCCTTTCCATCTCAGGAAGCATGCTGGCATTCTGGTCACACTTGGGCCATACAGTAAACACCTGCTGGAGTCTTCTTATTCACTGTGCTAATGATCTTACACATTCAGCTAGCCTTCTTTTTTGCAGGCTGGCTGTGCATTCTTCATCTGCCTTAAAGCGGAGTTCCACCTATTTAAAAGTCAGCAGCTACAAAAAGTGTAGCTGCTGACTTCTATAAATCAGACACTCACCTGTCCCACAGTCCAGCGATGCAGGCGCACAAAGCCTCGCTCCTCTCCCCCTCCTCTCTGTGGCGCCGGCATTCTAACTGCGGGCGCCCGGCTGTGGCTTCACAGCCGGGTGCACACTGCGCATGTGCAAGTCGCGCTGCGTGCTGTGAATGGTCGGACAATCTTCTGGGACCTGTGACATGTCCCAGAAGATTGCAGGGAGGGAGGGGGAGGGGTGAACTTCCTTCCAGTGCCGCAGTGCCAGGGAAGGAAGTGGGAGCTGGGTGCCTGTAAAAACTGGGTACCCTCTCCCCCCCCCCCAAAAAAAATGACATGCCAAATGTGGCATGTCAGGGGGTCACCAGCACTTAAAGCAGAAGTTCCATTTTTGGGTGGAACTCCGCTTTAATAAAGTCCTTTGCAATTTGCTTCTGGAAAATACATATTACAGTTTATGTCCAAGCTGCATTGATATCAAATGTTTATTAAAAAAATTACGGGATGAATACCACCCTAGGGTTTCTTAAAAAAAAATAGTTCGAGGAGTGGGAATAATAATCCCCTGGTTCAACAACCCTGAATCGCTGGAAGGTGGTCAGTCCAAGTTTGCAGAGAAATTAGAACAGCAAAGTAAAGAATCAAGGTGGATGGCAGAGGCGAAACTCTATTTTGTAGCCTTTGGATACTACCTCCTACTAACTTCTGCACACATGCATCGGCTAGGCGCGTTTTAGAATATTGTCCGACAAAAAGCCACAAAAGACTATATCCCACAAAGTATAGGCAAAATAAGGCCTTACACTATTGCTCCACTGACCAATACTAAAAACCATAGCACCACATGGATCTGGACAGAAGGAAAGGTTATTCAAGACATAACTTTGCTAGCATTCGGTGCCATGTCACACAAAGTAAACACAACGATCTGGTCAACACAAATGACAAGCTGAGTATCAACAGCTGCCAGATCCTTGCTTTAGGGAATTAGACCAGTCAGCCAAAACCTTGTAAACTAATGCAGAGAAGGGCATGGGTTGAAGGGCTGAGAGCACCAAGGAGTAGATGAATTGAGCAATTGCTTCCAACTTCTTTTCAGCAGGGTCCTTAAAGGATGGAACATCTCCTTTAGGAAGGATCTGAGCTTTGTCGATAAAATCATTAAATAAGGAAGAAACACTGTTGGTGGAGCAATTAGGTCTTTGAGAACCAAGCCCAGATACAGTTTTAGAAGATTCTAACATTTCTTCCCCTAACCTTTAAGTGGAATGTACAGCCTCAATTAGAAGGGACACATTGTGAAAATACTGTGTAGCAAGGTGTTACTTTTGCACGTAGCTCATGGACTACAGTTTGTGCCTATAAGAACTTAGCCCTTTCCATTATCCGTTTGCCCCATATTGCTGCAAGTTGTTGGGTTCAGCTATTGTAGGACAATGCATGACGGATCTTGTGGTACGTAGAGACAGAGACTCTATTGCTACAGGTCAGAAATGGACTACAAGGCCCACAATGCCACTTGCTGTGAAGGAGCGTGACGCCACGCACTGCTTGCTGGGAGGACCTTTTAATAGGGGAGGCGGGGCTTGTTTTCTTTCTCTTGGGACGCCATTTTGCAAGCAGCAAGAGGCCTGCAGCGAGGGTGCTTAGGCCGGAAAGCCTGGGCCTAAAGTGACGGAGGCCGGACCGTCTGTCGGAGGGATCCCATCAACATCCCTGCTGATCGGACCAGGGAGAGGGACAGCTCCACACTCCTGAGTACCCAGAGTCACCTATTCACCAACGCCTGGCGACTGGCTAAGCGGAGGACCAGGGACAACGACTCGTCCGGAGGCTGCGAACCAAGAGGGCCCTGTCGGAAGATACCTGCAGGGCAAGGCCTCATGTGGTGAGAGGGCACCTGCCCACTAACACAAGTAACTGTGTTGCAGGAAGGTGACTTCCACAACTGTACTTATTCACTTAGGCTTGCTGGTATCTGCAGTACCGCAAGCCGAGTCACGCTGCATCCAGGATTAAGTTAGCGCTTTGAGAAGGATCAGCATTCATCTGTCCCTTTCATCACATATGTTAACTGTTCAATCTTCTTTCATTTTCCTTTGGATTACAAATTATTAATGTGCACCAACCAAGGCTAACGAAGACTACTGTTAACCGGAAGGAACAATTACAGGAATCAGCTTGTCTATCTGAACTAATATAGTAGGACACGTGCATGGGAATTGCCCGCTAGGGGGAACCAAAGAGCATATAGACTCATGCTATAATAGAAATTGTTTGTATAGCCATTATATTTCTGAGAGCTGGGTGAGGCCTCGTGGAGAGGTACTCCAGTGCTAACGTATTGCATTGGGGGAATCCCTCCACTGTGTACTTACTCAGGTCGGGCTTCATTTTGCATTGTTCAAACTGATTGTCTATTCATATATCATTGACTCTCACAGGGCCCTGTTTGAAGTCAACTGTTGATGTTTAACTGTGCCTATTTTTTTCTTCACCAAGTAAACACTAATTTCTTGGTTAAACTGCATTTGGTGTGGAGTCTTATCTGGTGTCATTGGAAAGGTGGCCAATACAAGGTAACAATGCTTCACTGAATTTGTATTGCTGCATGGTATTATTGTGATTCCCAACTGCCAGTGGGTTCCACAATCAGTGCATGGCTTGACAAATTTGCTTGGAATCTAGGAGCCAGCTAAAAAAGTTAGGAGCCAGGAACGCGCCCTGACCTGCCGAGCTTGAGCGCAGAAGCGAACGCATACGTGAGTAGCGCCCGCATATGAAAGCGGTGTTCAAACTACACGTGAGGTATCGCCGCGATTGGTAGAGCGAGAGCAATAATTCTAGCCCTAGACCTCCTCTGTAACTCAAAACATGCAACCTGTAGAATTTTTTAAATGTCGCCTATGGAGATTTTAAAGGGTAAAAGTTTGTCGCCATTCCACGAGCGGACACAATTTTGAAGCATGTTGGGTATCAATTTACTCGGCGTAACATTATCTTTCATAATATAAAAAAAATAGGGCTAACTTTACTGTTGTCTTATTTTTTAATAAAAAAAAGTGTATTTTTCCCCAAAAAAGTGTGCTTGCAAGACCGCTGCGCAAATACGGTGTGACAGAAAGTATTGCAATGACCGCCATTTTATTCTCTAGGGTGTTAGAATAAAAAATATATATAATGTTTGGGGGTTCTAATTAGAGGGAAGGAGATGGCAGTGAAAACAGACCGGGGAAGCTCCATTAGCATTGCTGGTTGTCTTGTCATACCAACGGCCACCACAAGATGGCGCCAGATCACAGAAGGAAGCATAGGCCTGCAGAAGGCCGCAAAGCCGCTGCCTCAATTACAGGCCGGCGTGGCCCGACGCGATCGTGCGGGGGGTGCACGGCGACACAGGATACCCCAGCTGTGCCGCGCCAGGTCGCTAATTATAGTCGCAATGGCGACCTGGCACCCGGGGTTTATCGAACCCTGAATCAGTGTATTGTCCAGTTGTGCCAAGGGGAATTGAGCCAAACTTACATTGGTTGATAGGCAGAGTACAGGCCCAAAACTAACCAGCAGCTCCTAGGGGGGTAGTGCTACACGTGGGGGCTCGTCCGGGATTCCTGTGACTGCAATTAAACCCCCCCCCTAGACAGAACCTCTACCGGCACCAAAATGGACTCTGCCACTGCTATAGTGTGATGCAAGGAAGAAAATGCGTGCTTGGAGCTCAGCATAGTCCTTGAAATTCCAGGAGAGTCCTGGGACGAAGAACAGTTAAGCCAAGCTGTGAAGGTATTGTCCCCAGACAAGAAAGCATGGGTCATTGCTGTAAAGACAGACCCCGTGACACCAAATACATATGCACTGATCGAATGGAAGTAAGAAATTCCCGAGCCCTTCAAGGGTTCAAGTGTAAAGTTGGCCAGCGAGGGCGAACTTAATGTGATACACCCAGGGGTACCCAAACAAGGTCCTTCCTCATCCAGTCCTGCTGATTCTAGCAGACCAGAAGTCTCTGCCAAGTCACCTCTGGCCACCATTGGGCCCGAACTTTGTGCTGTCCTTGGGGAATTTGTCAAGAAGTGCCAGAAAGACCCCCAGGCCTTCTCAGCTGCAGGATACAGGAAGCTCAGAATCTTTTTAGGAAGACAGCCAGTACCTTCATCGGAAGACAGTTTCGAGGAATGGCTGGACTCAAGCCCTGGATGAATGGGACATACCGGAGCCTCAAAAGAAACAAAGGATCACCGAAAGTCTAAAGGGACCTGCCTTGTAAGCGATCAGAAACTTGAAGCTTAGCAAGAAGGACTGTACTGCCCAAAACTACCTGAGTATCTTGCAGGATGTATTCGGCCGCAAGGAGAAAGCCGCTGACCTCATTTACCAAATGGAGCACTCTTACCAGAGAGAAGGAGAGAAATTGTCAGAATACATGAGACGCCTGGACAAGATCATACATCAGATCCTGTTGAAAAAGGGGTTAGACCCTCGGGATGTGGACAAGATCCGAGCAAAACAAGTGTTGAGAGGGGCTCAGCCTTTAGATCCCATTACCCTCCTGTTAAGAAACCGGCAAGATGGTGGTATTTTGAAATATCCAGACCTGATCCGAATCGTAAGGGAGGAAGAAGTTTTGTTAGATAGCAAAAAGAAGAGTCAGAGAGCTGAATCTGCTGCCGGAGTCAGGGTGATCAATGCTGAAGATGGTGACCCTCAGGTTGAACTTTTAAAGACTCAAGTATCTCAACTAATAGAAATGATGTCCATACTGACCAATCAGCCAACTGGGATGCCCACTAAAAACTCAGCTGAAGAGGAATCCAAGAAGTCTCTCTGCTCTACTGTTACCCAAGTACAGAGACCAAGGAAGCTGATTACCTGTTTCAACTGTGGAGGAGTTGGGCATTATAGGGAAGTATGCCCAAGCCCTAAGAAAGCTGCAGCTCAGTACCGCAAGCCGGCGGAAAACTTCAGAGGGCCCCCGGTGAAGGAGTCAACCGGGTGCCCACCAGTTTCAGCTAACTCCATGAAATTCAACGACGCAAGAAGACAACACCAAGAGACCTGACCCTTAACCAGGACTTCAGTTGTTGCCTCTGAGCGAGCTCATGTCTCCCGCCCATCAACCCTGCCTACTCGGTGGCGGGGAGTCAATGCACACCAGACCCAACAAGGATCGGGTTACAGCCAAAGCTTAAAAAAAAGGGAAGTATGGGTACAAGTCACTGAACCGCCAAGCAGGCCACACGCAGAAAGTTTCCTGTCAAGTTAGTGGGGCCCTCCCCAGTAGTCTCAATTCAAGTAGAAGGAATTTACACGAAGGCCCTCTTGGACCCTGGGGCTCAGGTGACCCTCCTGTATAGAGACTTTTACGATAAACATCTAAAACACTACCCTTGCAGAAGTTGGAAGAACTGGTAGATATGGGGCATTGGAACCCAAAACTTCCCCTATGATGGTTATCTACCCATCAAGCTAACCTTTGATCTCTCAGTGGCTGGAGAAACAGAGACTTTTGACACCTTGGCAGTGGTTTGCCCTCGCCCGCCAGGGGCTGGTAAAAGTTCCCTCATCATAGGGACCAACACTGATTTAGTCAGGAGACTATTGACACCTTTAGCCCAAGAGCAAGGTACTCCAACTACAGGAATGCATCCCCTACTAAAACAAGTCTACCGATGCCTGGTATTGGAACAGAGAGCTCCCACGGAAGGGGTGGGCAAGATCTGGCATTTGGACAGAGAAGAACGAATACTACAGCCTGGGGAAGTGACCTGTCAGAGCATCTGTCAAGCTCACTTGGAAATAACCAGGCCCCTTTGTTGTCCTTGAACCGGACCAACGGAAGGGAAAAAGTGGGATAGAGATAATCCCCGAAGTGGTCCCATTGAAGGCCCTGAAGAGAAATCATGGGAAGGTCTCGGTGAGCATTCGCAACACAACCACTTTACCAGTGAAGGTACCAGCCAGGATGCTACTGGGCCAAGTAAACACCGCCACCCCAGTCTCGCCATCTGACTTGAAAGAGGAAGAGAAGGCTGAGATCCCAGTGGAGGGGTTCTATCTGGAAGATGCCATCCTCCCACCAGAATGGAGAGAGAGGACCAGGGCCCAAATCGCCCGATGGCAGACTGCATTCTCCAAGAATGAATTTGATGTAGGATGTGTTAAGAGTGCCACCCACAAGATCCAGTTGCAGGAAGATAAACCATTTAGAGAAAGGGTCCGACGGGTTCCTCTGGGGGACTTGGAGGATTTAAGGGAACAACTGGCGGAACTCAAAAGAGCAGGGATCATCAAAGAATCTAAGAGCCCCTATGCTTCCCCGATAGTGGTGGTACGGAAAAAAAAATGGTTCCCTGAGGCTGTGCATTGACTACCAAACACTGAACAGAAGAACCATTCCTGACCAGTATACCACTCCCCGGATAGAAGATGCTCTGCAGAGCCTGTCAGGAGCCAAGTGGTTCAGTGTGATGGACCTGAAGAGTGGATACTATCAGATCCCCATGCATCCGGAGGATAAAGAAAAGACTGCCTTCATTACCCCAGTGGGGTTCTTCGAGTTTGACCACATGCCCCAAGGGTTATCAGGAGCCCCAGCCAACTTCCAAAGGCTGATGGAGAAAACAGTGGGCGATATTAACTTGATAGAAGTACTGGTATACCTAGATGATATCAGTGTTCGGTAGAACACTGGAAGAGCATGAAGAGAGGTTGAAAAAAGTCCTGAAGAGACTTCATGAGGAAGGTCTAAAACTCTCCAAGGAGAAATGCCAGTTCTACAAGCCCTCGGTCCATTACCTTGGGCATATCGTGTCCGCTGAGGAAATAGCCACCGACCCGGAGAAGTTAGATGCCGTCACCTCTTGGCCAAGGCCTACTAATATGGACTGAACTACGATCATTTCTGGGATTCTGCTCTTTCTACAGAAGATTTGTAGAAGGGTTTGCTAAGATAGCCCGTCCACTCAACTAACTATTAAGGAGTGAAGGGGAGGAAGATGTTCCAGAGCCCATAAAGCCAGTGAGGCCCACGGCAGGGCCTAGAAGACCCAAAGAATCCATACAGGATCAGTGGACTTCAAAGTGTGAGGAGGCTTTCACTCAGCTGAAGAGGAGCCTGACCACTGCCCCAGTCTTGGCCTATGCTGACACCACCAAACCATATGAACTGCATGTCGATACCAGTCGAGATTGGCTGGGCGGAGTGCTACTGTATATCAGGAACATGATGGTCACTTGCGGCCTGTTGCCTACGTGAGCAGGAGTTTGATCCCCACTGAAAGGAACTACCCCACACATAAGCTGGAGTTTCTGGCCTTGAAATGGGCTGTAGTGGATAAGTTGAGAGACTACCTCTACGGGGGTGAATTTGTGGTGAAGACAGACAACAATCCACTCACCTACCTCCTCACTACAGCCAAGCTAGATGCCACAGGACATAGGTGGTTGGCCACCCTTTCGGGTTTCAACTTCAGCCTGAAATATCGACCTGGAGTGGGGAACAGGGATGCGGACGCCCTATCAAGAAGGCCTCATGGCCACCACGGCCACCCTGAGGAGTGGACTCGGCTGGAGGATCCCGGGCGGAAGAGATTGGAGTTTCTGCTGCAGGAGTGCCCAAGTGTTACTGTAATGTGACCCAAGTGGTGGATGAAGACCTACCCAAGCTGTCGAAGAAGGATCTAAGAAAGGATCAATTGGAAGACCCCCTTGGAAGACTGGTATTGAAGGCCCTGAAGGACAAATGTCCTGATGTGCTTCTCACAGACTCTCCAAAAGAGGCTCAACTGCTGCACAGAGAGTGGGACCGGTTGCAGTTGCATCAAGGGGTGGTCTACCGAAGGGGCCCCTCTGATGGTCTGGAAGAGAAATGGCAACCGTTCCTGCCCAGGAAGCACAGAGAGATGGTCTTAACTGCTCTCCATGACAATCATGGTCATCTGGGGGTTGAAAGAACATTCCATCTAGTAAGAGACAGATTCTACTGGCCCTGCATGCGGGTCGAAGTCGAGGATTACTGCCACTCTTGTATCCGATGCATCCAAAGGAAAACCTTACCCTCTTGAACTGCCCCAATGGGCCATCTTCAGAGTCAGGGACCCATGGAGCTGGTGTGCATTGACTTTCTTTGCTTGGAGCCGGATCTGGGTGGACAGGGGAACATTTTGGTAGTGATGGATCACTTTACAAGATATGCCCACACTTTCCAAACAAAAGAACAGCAAGCATCAACAGTGGCCAAGGTCCTGGTGGAGAAGTTCTTTGTCCATTATGGTTTGCCCCAGCGTATCCATTCGGATCAAGGAAGAGATTTTGAAAGCAGCCTCATTAAAAGACTTTTAGACCTATTGGGCATCAAAAAATCCAGAACTACTCCCTACCACCCCCAAGGGGTTGCTCAACCGGAAAGGTTTAACCGAACCCTCCTTAACATGCTTGGCACTTTGAGCTTGGAGAAGAAGCAACACTGGAGCAAACATGTAATTGCCATTGTTCATGCATATAATAACACTGCAAATGATGCTACAGGATACTCTCCTTATCGATTAATGTTCGGACAAGAGGCTCGATTACCAGTAGACTTGGCCTTTGGCATATCTTTGGATCACATCTCAGCAACCTCCCATAGAGGATATGTTGATCGACTGCGGAGAAGTCTAAAGGCTGCCTATGACCAGGCTTAAGCTACCTCGAACAGGAGGGGGTTGAGGAACAAAAGAAACTTTGATCTTAAAGTCTGAGTGCAGGACCTACAGCCATGGGATAGAGTACTGCTGAGGAATCTGGGTGTCTGTAGAAAACACAAATTGGCTGATCGCTGGAAGTCAAAGCCTTATGTAATCCACAAGCAACTGCCAGAACTCCCAGTATATCAAATCAGACCTGAAGGGACTGAAAGTCCACTAAAGACATGGCATCGGAACCACCTACTGCCCCTCTCAGAGGCGGTTCGCTTACCACCAATGTCAGATACACAGGATATCCCCTCAACTTCCCAAAGGTCTCGGCCTGTCCCTAGGTCACAGTCCATACCTCAAGATATGGAGGAGGAAGACACTGGGAATCAGATTGGTTGTGGCCATCTCAACTGTTAGAAGAACCTACAACTTCATTATCGTTTCCACTGGAAGTGTGTGATATTGGGACTCTCAGGCCAGAGGCTCCCGAGTTTGTGCCCCACAATATGCTTTCGGAGGAGCTGGAGGATGATCAGGCCTCCCAGACATTGGAAGAATCTGAAGAAGTTCTACCCCTTTTTGAAGGAGAACTGGAAGATTTGGAAGAGACAATGCCAACTGTATCTGAACAAGAAGAGGAAGTTGTGGAGGAGCAAGAGCCTAGTGTACCTGAGACTTTGGTACCCAAAGAGCAGAGAGAAAGAAGAGCTATTCACCCACCCAAGAAACTGACTTATAATCAATTGGGTGAATGCTCTGAGGAGGCTGTGCTCACCTCTAAAAGAACTGAAGAGCATGGTTCCTCCACTACCCCTTTAGTGGAGGACAACCCCAGCTCACCCCCTGGCACATCTGTTTGGGCTATTCCTGTTAAGATGGCCTGTAGGCAGAACAACCTCCTTTCCAAAGCCTGGTGGGGGGTTCCTCTACCTAGTTCTAATGAAAATGTGAATGGCCTTATTTCATGCACACACTAACTGGTCCTTTTCCTTTTCTCCACGTGTATCTAAACAAAGCATGTAACAGGTCACAAACTGCTGCTGTCTTTGGGGACGAAAGATTTAAAGTGGGGGGGGGAGTGTGTAGCAAGGTGTTACTTTTGCATGTAGCTCATGGACTACAGTTTGTGCCTATAAGAACTTAGCTCTTTCCATTATCCATTTGCCCCATATTGCTGCAAGTTGTTGGGTTCTGCTATGGTAGGACAATGCATGACAGATCTTGTGGTGCGGACAGACAGAGACTCTATTGCTACGGGTCAGAAATGGACTACAAGGCCCACAAAGCCACTTGCTGTGAAGGAGCTTGGCGCCACGCACTGCCTGCTGAGAGGACCTTTTAAAAGGGGAGGCAGGGCTTGTTTTCCTTTCTCTTGGGACGCCATCTTGCAAGTGGCAAGAGGCCTGCAGCGAGGGTGCTTAGGCCGGAAAGCCTGGGCCTAAAGTGACGGAGGCCGGACCGTCTGTCGGAGGGATCCCATCAACATCCCTGCTGATCGGACCAGGGAGAGGGACAGCTTCACACTCCTGAGTACCCAGAGTCACCTATCCACCAACGCCTGGCGACTGGCTAAGCGGAGGACTAGGGACAACGACTCGTCCGGAGGCTGCGAACCAATAGGGTCCTGCCGGAAGATACCTGCGAGGCAAGGCCTCATGTGGTGAGAGGGCACCTGCCCACTAACACAATTAACTGTGTTGCAGGTAGGTGACTTCCACAACTGTACTTATTTACTTAGGCTTGCTGGTATCTGCAGTACCGCAAGCCGAGTCACGCTACATCCAGGATTAAGTTAGCGCTTTGAGAAGGATCAGCATTCATCTGTCCCTTTCATCACATATGTTAACTGTTCAATCTTCTTTCATTTTCCTTTGGATTACAAATTATTAATGTGCACCAACCAAGGCTAGCGAAGACTACTGTTAACCGGAAGGAACAATTACAGGATTCAGCTTGTCTATCTGAACTAATATAGTAGGACACGTGCATGGGAATTGCCCGCTAGGGGGAACCTAAGAGCATATAGACTCCTGCTATAATATAACTTGTTTGTATAGCGATTATATTTCTGAGAGCTGGGTGAGGCCTGGTGGAGAGGTACTCCAGTGCTAACGTATTGCATTGGGGGAATCCCTCCACTGTGTACTTACTCAGGTCGGGCTTCATTTTGCATTGTTCAAACTGATTGTCTATTCATATATCACTGACTCTCACAGGGCCCTGTTTGAAGTCAACTGTTGATGTTTAACTGTGCCTATTTTTTTCTTCACCAAGTAAATACAAATTTCTTGGTTAAACTGCATTTGGTGTGGAGTCTTATCTGGTGTCATTGGAAAGGTGGCCAATACAAGGTAACAACGCTTAACTGTATTTGTATTGCTGCATGGTATTATTGTGGTTCCTAACTGCCAGTGGGTTCCACAATCAGTGTATTGTCCAGTTGTGCCAAGGGGAATTGAGCCAAACTTACAGGGGTTGATAGGCAGAGTACAGGCCCAAAACTAACCAGCAGCTCCTACGGGGGTAGTACTACAACTGCTTACTGCAATTCAGCTGGAAGCGGCTCCTTCTCAAGAAAAGGTAGGGACAGGGTAGGGTAGGGTCTGACAACAAATCGCTGACAGAGTCAGAAATATTAGACATCCCTGTGTACAATTATTCTGGGGAAGATCACAGTGGGTTTTTTAAACTTCTGCATTCACATGGAGATTCCTGTAGTACCGAGAGGACCAGATTCAAGTCGCACGGAGGTTGCACCGGAGGGGCCACATGTCGAACCCCCTGTGCAAACGTACTCACGAGTGAGTGAGCCGCCAAGGGCCGTTGAAAGAAGACAGCCAGGGCTGAAATCTGCCCCTTAATAGTACTTAAGGCAAGCTTTTGGTACACTCCATGCTGTAAAAACAGCAGGATCCTGGAAACCGAGTATGTACGTGGGCGCCACTTCAGCTCCTCACACAGAGATGTAGGCCTTCCAAGTACGATGATAAATCTTACGAGAGGAAGACTTCCATGCCCTCAGGATGGTAGAAATAACCGAATCTGACAGGCCTTGGTCCCTCAATACCTGGCTTTCAATAGCCATGCCGTTAAAGCCAGCGACTGTAAAGCAGGATGAAGAATGGGACCTTGCGACAGAAGGTCTTCTCGCATTGGTAGACGCCAAGGAACATCCGCCACCAGACACACTAGGTCGGCGTACCAGGGACGCCAAGGCCAATCTGGAGCAATCAGGATCATCAGGATCCCCTCGGTCTCCACTCTGCGAAGTAGACGAGGGAGAAGTTTTAATGGAGGAAAGGCATAAATCAGCCGATACTGCCCCCACGGAGCAACCAACGCGTCTGGCCAGGGGTCCTTGGACCTGGCCACAAACCTCAACACCTTCCGATTGAGTCAAGAAGCCAGGAGATCCACGTCTGACGTGCCCCATCTGTTGCAAAGGAATTGAAACTCCTCCGGGTGTAGCAACCACTCTCCTTGGTCCAGTATCTGGCGACTTAGGTAGTCCGCTTGCCAGTTTTCTATGCCCGGAATGTATACGGCCGACAACCCCGGCACGCTCCGTTCTGCCCATCGCAGAATATGAGCGACCTCCGAGGCTGCAGCCGAGC
Source organism: Rana muscosa (assembly GCA_029206835.1). NCBI lineage: Eukaryota > Metazoa > Chordata > Amphibia > Anura > Ranidae > Rana > Rana muscosa. The sequence goes on from CM055123.1 coordinate 218,540,436, forward strand.
TTCTTGTCCCCCCTTGATGGTTGGCATATGCCACCGCCGTGGCGTTTTCCAACTGGATCCTGACTCGACGCCCCTAAAGTCTCTGAGACCACATGGAGAGGCAATGCCTGATCGTCCGAAGCTCCAGCCCATTGATCGGTAGGCGGGACTCTTCCTGCGTCCAGTGACCCTGGGCCGACTGGACACCCCAAACCCTCCCAATCGGTCAGGCTGGCATCTGTCGTGATCACCGTCCAGTGAAGGGGAAGGAACGACTTTCCGGACTGAAGGGCCGGAGATGTCAGCCACCATACCAGGGAAGTCCTGACTAGATGGCCCACCCAGGTCTGACAATCCAGGGACAACAGAGACTTGTTCCATTTGGACAGGATCTCCTCCTGTAAGGCACGAGTGTGGAATTGAGCATACAGTACTGCCTCGAAGGAGGCTACCATGAGGCCCAGGACTCGCATGCAAAAACGCAGCGACAACCATCTGCAGGATGCCAGCAGCTTCACCGCCGCCTGAAGAGTTTGTAATTTGTCCAAGGAGTCTAGAACCAAGCCCAGGTACTCCAGGTGCTGAGTCGGCACCAACACCGACTTCTGGAGGTTCAGAACCCAACCAAAGTCTTGAAGGGTCTGAGTGGCAAACGCCACATCCACCTCTAATTCAGAGCTTGAAGCAGCTCTTAGAAGGTCGTCCAGGTAGCCCACTATAGCGATACCTCGCTGTCTCAGCAAGGCCAGAATCGGGGCGAGCACCTTGGTGAAAACCCTTGGTGCCGATGCCAGGCCAAAAGGGAGAGCCACAAATTGATAGTGGTCGTCCCTGACCGCAAAACGCAGAAACCTCTGATGTCCGACAAATATGGGGACATGCAAGTATGTGTCCCTGATATCCAGGGACGCCAGAAAATCCCCCGGATGGAGTGCCGTGACTACAGAGCGCACCGAATCCATCCTGAACCTCTTAACTTTCACAAAGCAGTTCAGGGCCTTGAGATCCAGGATCGGTCGGACCCCCTCCTTCTTTGGGACTACAAACAGGTTTGAATAAAACCCCTGAAACCTTTCCTGCAATGGCACAGGTACGATCACCCCGCACACCAGCAGATCCTGCACTGCCCCAAACAAGGCCACTCGACGAGTCGGAGGAAGCTGAAGGTTTATGGGGAAAAATCTGTTTGGAGGACAAGAGAGAAACTCTATCTTGTATCCTGAGGAAACTACTTTGCAAAGACACCGGTCGGCGAGCAGCGAAGACCACCGAGCCACGAACATGCGGTCGCAGGCTTGTTGGGCTTGCGAAACCAGGGACGCTTTTGTCCCCCAGCAGGTGCCTCATCAGTCTGGGAGCTCTTATCCTGCAGTTTCGGCGGACGAAAAAAACGCTTATGAGTGGAAAAAGAGGGCACATGTCTACAACGTGGCTCCTTTTACCCTTTTTGGATTGCGGGAGCAGAGTACTCTTACCTCCCGTGGCATCCTTAATGATGTCAGCGAGGCTTCAAAAAGGCTCTCACCCTTAAAAAGGTAAATTAAGCAAGTTCTTCTTAGAAGCCTGGTCCACGGACCAACATTTTAGCCAAATCAGGCGGCGCGGTACCACCGCAGAAACCAAGGCCCTGGACAGCATCGGAATCGTGTCCAAAGCCGACTTGCACACAAACTTAAGGCCCTGTACCAACTGGTCGGCCAGGTCCACACAGACCGGGGAAGCCTGTTGCTCTTTCAACTCGTGGTGCAGCATTTTTGCCCACTCAGTAAGAGTCTGAGACACCAAGCCCCGGCCACAGCCGGACAAACTTCTGACCCCACCACCGTGAACAGGGAGTGGGCCACTGCCTCAGCTCTCCTGTCCGCAGGGTCCTTGAAAGCAGGAGCCCCCTCCACCGGAAGCGTGGTCACCTTGTTCAACCTGGACACAGGGGGGTCCACTATCGGAGAAGAAGTTAATTATTTTAAGAACGTCTCCTCAAAGAGATAACGGACCGTTATACATTTGGGGACCCAAAATAAGTTTTTCCAGATAAGGTACACAAGTATATACCTTTGCAGTGCGGGGAGGCTTGCGAAACCCAAAAAGGACCGACATTTCTGCAGAAGAATCTGTCTTATCCTCCAACTTAAGAGTATCCCGCACGTGGTGATAAGTGTGCCAACAAGTGCCTTATCATGCGCTGACCCGGACACAGAGTCATCCTCACTGTCCGAACGGTCATGGTCCGCGTCCTCTGATACATCAGAAACCCAGCCAGGAGCAGTAGCTGGGCCCAAATCCGAGTCAGAGGCATCCCCAGGAGATAGTGGGGGGAGGGGGCATTTTTTACCCCCCTTTCGCCCGCACACCGCTTCCACCCTGGCAACAAAGGCCTCCAGGACTGCCGACATAGCGTCCAAAGAAACAGCAGGTGCACCAGTTGCTAACACAGGTATGTCTGGGGAGGAAGCATCAGCTTCCAACGCCATGCTTACCCACGCGCTTGACACCCTTAGGGACACAAGAAAAAAGGCACACAGCCCACCCTCCTAGCTGCTTCATATGCCGAGGGGCCCCCCCAGAGGACTCACCACCCAAGCAGGCACCGCACCGCTGCCATCCGCACTGTCCCGTTAGAGGAGCTCTCCTCACACAACCGCACGCGTCTCTGTCTTCCTGAGGAGTGGCTTAGGCTGTTTGCGCCGTACAATTACCTAAATACACCGCTAGAGGCCAAAATCCCCAAGAAGATGGCCGCCCTGTAGAAAAAACCCACAGACTACAAAAAAATGGCCTCCGCTATGAAGAAAAGGCATAGAGCGCGCGGGCTACAGGAAAATGCAGTGAAAACAAGCGTCAGTGTGTTCCGGGTTCGCAGGCGTGCGTTCCACGAGAACTGGAAGCAACGTCACTGGTTCTAGTTTGGCCGGAAATTGCGTCAACGCGTTTCGCTCCTCCAGGGCATCATGGAGGGGTGAAACGCGTTGACGCAATTTTTGGCCAAATTAGAACCAGTGACGTTGCTTACGGTTCTCGTGGAACACACGCCTGCGAACCCGGAACACACTGACGCTTGTTTTCACTGCAGTCTCGTGAGTCTCTCAGATAGCAGCGCTGTGTTACAAGGTTACAGGCGGTACTTCACATGCATGTTTCTCTCTCTCTCCCCTCCATTATGATTAGTCTCTTCATTGAATTCATTAAGCCAATTTGCTGAACCCTGGATTGTCCGGACTCAGAATATATGTGATCCATTTGGTGACTCTCTTCTCTTCGTCTGGTGAGGGATGACTGCTAACCCGGATACCATTCTTGGATATCGAGTTTTTACATTATTGACACTTCAATTAACTGTTAGCATTTTCTTCACATGCTTCCCATCGATTTTTGCAAGCGATTGCAATCTAGTTGTTAGTGGTGGCTATATCCATATGTCAATTGATTTGTAACATTGCTAATATTTTGCACGTTTTTTTCACACTAGAGGGTGGACACCCACATGTGTTGAATATCTCAATGGTAGCATTACCTTTATTTTTATTTTTCATTTTATTTTATTTTATTTCATAAATTTTTGGTGTGCACACTTTATTTCTGCTGCGCTGCATTAACTTATTTTTTTATCCATTTGTACTGCAAATGCCAGCATTGCATGCAGTTACACAGAGGTTGCAGCATGGCCCCATTCCCCTGAATGGGTTGCATTAAGGTGGAAGAAGTGTACACTGAAGGTGGCAGGGGGTATAATTCTTGATGCAGTCTCAAATCAAAGCATCATGTCTGTGGCATCTGAACACCCCCAGCTGCTGAGAGGAAGGGCATGGTAAAAATGAGGCTCAGCCACACCTGCCAGTGTAAATGAGCCCTAATAGTAAGCTATAAGCAAATGTAGAAAGTACAGTGCCTCCAACATAGTTAATCCAATAGCACAAAGTCACATTAGGAACCATTAAACAGTACACTTAATACTCCTTGATTCAGCAATCAAATTTACAGTGCTCATTCCTCAGATGAAAATAGCAGAACAAAATTGCACTTTACCTGCAATACTTCAGTGTTCTTAGATCCGCCTTGGCTTAGTCCCAGCATGACGACTTCTGTTCCCACCCACCACCTGTAGTGCTTTAGCATTCTTTCATAATTCTGGGTCTAGTCTCTGCGTTTTCTGATAGCTTCTGTCCCCGCCCGCTGACCACCTGTCAGACCTGTAACACAAAGTCTAGGGAAGTGCTACAGATGGTGGTCGGGTCCATGGGCGTGGACAGAAACTGTCAAAAAATGCCGGGTAATGATGAAAGAATACATAAGCAAGCACTACAGGTGGGCCAGCGGGCGGAGCCAGAAGCTGCTGGAAAATGCCGGAACTAGACCCGGAATGATGAAAGAATATCGAAGCGGTAGTGGGCAAACCAGTGAGCTGGAACAGACGGCAACAACTTTGGCCAGGTCAGTTGGGTGACAACCGCGTCTGTCTAGGACAGGGATATGCAATTAGCGGACCAAACTACAAGTCCCATCATGCCTCTGACAGCATGAAGCATGTAACCCAGAGGCAGAGTCTCGCTATGCCTCATGGGACTTGTAGTTTGGCAACAGCTGGAGGTCCGCTAATTGCATATCCCTGGTCTAGGAGATTCAGGAGGAGCTAAAGCTTCCCTGCCCCCCTCAAAACTCTGCCCAGGGCAGGTTCCCCCTCGCCCCCCCTTGTACCGGCCCTAAGGATGGGGATGGTGTGTTCAGAGTGATGTGCAGGGTTAGTTTTCTGCCACACATAGCATTTTGCTTTTAGGCCATAAAGTTCAATTTTGATCTCATCTGACCAGAGCACCTTCTTCCACAAGTTTGCTGTGTTCCCTACATGGCTTCTCGCAAACTGCAAACAGGACTTCTTATGGCTTTCTTTCAACAATGGCTTTCTTCTTGCCACTCTTCCATAAAGGCCAGATTTGTGGAGTGCACGACTAATAGTTGTCCGGTGGACAGATTCTCCCATCTGAGCTGTGGATCTCTGCAGCTCCTCCAGAGTTACCATGGGCCTCTTGGCTGCTTCTCAGATTAATGCTCTCCTGGCAGGGACTGTCAGTTTAGGTGGACAGACATGTCTTAGTAGGTTTGGAGTTGTGCCATGCTTTTTCAATTTTCGGATGATGGGTTGAACAGTGCTCCGTGAGATGTTCAAAGCTTGGGATGTTTTTACTTTTTTTTTTAACCTAACCCTGCTTTAAACTTCTCCACAACTTTATCTCTGGCCTGTCTGGTGTGTTACTTGGCCTTTGTGATGCCGTTTGTTCACTAAGGTTCTCTAATAAACCTCTGAGGGCTTCACAGAACAGCTGTAGTTACACTGGGATTAAATTACACACAGGTCGACTCTATTTACTAATTAGGTGACTTCTGAAGGCAATTATTTCCACTAGATTTTAGTTAGGGGTATCAGAGTAAAGGGGGCTGAATACAAATGAATGCCACACAAATTTTTTTAAAACCATTCATCATTTTCTTTCCACATCACTATTAAGTGCCACTTTGTGTTGGTATATGACATAAAATCCCAATAAATACATTTCCATTTTTGGTTGCAACATGACAAAATGTGGAAAAATTCAAGGGGTATGAATACTTTTTCAAGGCACTGTATAACCCTTAAAATCCTTACATTACCAGCTGTGTCTCTCAATGGACAACTGAGAATAAATTTTTTGCAAATACGTGATAGGTTATATTATATATATATTGTGAGGGGGTTAGCTCGGCAGCGGGTGTGTGTGACCCCCGGGATGGGCTCCCCACACAAAAACAGGCCCAGCAAACGGAGGTTGTGGTTTTCAAAATCAAAAAATGGTGCGGTTTATTTTCTATTTACAGTGACAAAACACAGCAAAGCCAAAAGAAACATAAACAAAATAAATCCTGGTCAACTTGACCTCTGACTAAACATACAGGTTTCCTAACTAACAACTGGGATCAGCCTGTCTGTCCTAGTCCCTAAGTCCCTGGTTTTAAATGTCCAAGCAAATAGCCACACAGGCTTTGTCTCACCGCACAAGGGTTCACTCTCTCCAGGAAGTCCACACAGGTCTGCTTCCAGGCATGAGCTAACATCTAATGAAGCTGGGAGTTCTTATAGAGGCCTAAATGAGCTGACAAGCTTCAGCTGGTCTCATCAACTCCCTGTCTGCACGACGCCCCACACTCTCCCTAGAGGTATGAGTCATCCATGAGCCCACTAGCCTCAGCTGGGCTTATACAACTCTCCACCTAGTTGTATAAGTCGGCGTAAAGCCTGAATCTGGGCGAAATATATCTACCCCCCTGGATGCAACCAGGTGACTTTACCTTCCTGCTGTCACAATATATATATATATATATATATATATATTGTGACAGCAGGAAGGTAAAGTCACCTGGTTGCATCCAGGGGGGTAGATATATTTCGCCCAGATTCAGGCTTTACGCCGACTTATACAACTAGGTGGAGAGTTGTATAAGGCTAGTGGGCTCATGGATGACTCATACCTCTAGGGAGAGTGTGGGGCGTCGTACAGACAGGGAGTTGATGAGACCAGCTGAAGCTTGTCAGCTCATTTAGGCCTCTATAAGAACTCCCAGCTTCATTAGATGTTAGCTCATGCCTGGAACCAGACCTATGTGGACTGTCTAGGGAGAGTGAACCCCTGTGCGGTGAGACAAAGCCTGTGTGGCTATTTGCTTGGACATTTAAAACCAGGGACTTAGGGACTAGGACAGCACTAGGCTGATCCCAGTTGTTAGTTAGGAAACCTGTATGTTTAGTCAGAGGTCAAGTTGACCAGGATTTATTTTGTTTATGTTTCTTTTGCTTTGCTGTGTTTTGTCACTGTAAATAGAAAATAAACCGCACCTTTTTGATTTTGAAAACCACAACCTCCGTTTGCTGGGCCTGTTTTTGTGTGGGGAGCCCATCTCGGGGGTCACACACACCCGCTGCCGAGCTAACCCCCTCACAATATATATATATATATATATATATATATATATATATATATATGTGTATGTGGCGACCCTCTCTCCCTCTCTCTTTATCGGTTATGTGGCTGTTGTCTAGGGCAGTGTTTCTCAACTCCAGTCCTCAAGGCGCACCAACAGGTCATGTTTTGGGATTTCCTGCAGATAAAACAGCTGTGATAATTACTAAGGCAGTGAAACTGCTCAAATCACCTGTGAAAATCAATGGAAATCCCAAAAACATGACCTGTTGGTGCGCCTTGAGGACTGGAGTTGAGAAACACTGGTCTAGGGGTCCCTGAGAAGGAGAGATGAGATACACCACGGCCCATGTCCTCCATAGCTAAGAGGAGAAGGCCAGAAAATTGGGCCCTGTGTAGGTGTCCTAGAGTCAAGTCCAGTACTTCGTTCCTGACTCCTTTGCTCCTAGTAACCAGAGTTCCACACAGTTAGGGATGAGCTTCGTGTTCGAGTCGAACGTACGTTCGACTCGAACATCGGCTGTTCGATCGTTCGACGAAGATCGAACGATTTGGGCCGTTCGCGCCAAATTCGAGTGACGCGAACGGCCCACAATGCACTACGCCATCGCAGTGTCATCCAGGCGCTGTGATTGGCCAAGCATGCACTGTGACCCCGCATGCTTGGCCAATCACAGCGCCGGCAGCGAGGAGAGCAATGATTGGCCACAGGCAGGATGCCTGTGGCCAATTATTGCTGAGGGGGTTTAGTACACGCCCCACACTATAAAAGGCCGCCAGCGCGGCGGCCTTGTGTAGTGTGTTCCGGAGTAGGGAAAGAGAAGCATAGGCAGGGACAGTGTCATTATTTTTCCTTTACATAATCCTGGATTCCTTGTGTTTAGGGACAGATAAGGATAGGTAGGGAGAGTGTCAGTGACAGTGTGCTATTCTGTGCTAATCCTTGTTTGTAGGGACAGAGAGGTACAGTGAGGGAAAGTGTCAGTGTGCTATTCTGTTCTAAACCAATCTTGCTGAACCATATTTTCAATCCTTGAGTTTAGGGACAGAGAGGTACAGTGAGGGAAAGTGTCAGTGTGCTATTTTGTGCTAAATCTTGTTTGTAGGGACAGAGAGGTACAGTGAGGGAAAGTGTCAGTGTGCTATTTTGTGGTAAATCTTGTTTGTAGGGACAGAGAGGTACAGTGAGGGAAAGTGTCAGTGTGCTATTCTGTTCGAAACCAATTTTGCTGTTCCATATTTTCAATCCTTGAGTTTAGGGACAGAGAAGGACACTCGTAGAAATTATCAGTGTGCTATTCTGTGCTAAATCTTGTTTGTAGGGAGGGACAGAGTAGGACAGTGAGGGAAAGTGTCAGTGTGCTATTCTGTTCTAAAACTATTTTGCTGAACCATATTTTCAATCCTTGAGTTGAGGGACAGAGAGGTACAGTGAGTGAAACTGACAGTGTGCTATTCTGTTCTAAACCAAATTTGCTGTTCCATATTTTCAATCCTTGAGTTGAGGGACAGAGAGGTACAGTGAGTGAAACTGACAGTGTGCTATTCTGTTCTAAACCAATTTTGCTGTTCCATATTTTCAATCCTTGAGTTGAGGGACAGAGAGGTACAGTGAGTGAAACTGACAGTGTGCTATTCTGTTCTAAACCAATTTTGCTGTTCCATATTTTCAATCCTTGAGTTGAGGGACAGAGAGGTACAGTGAGGGAAAGTGTCAGTGTGCTATTCTGTTCTTAAACTATTTTGCTGTTCCATATTTTCAATCCTTGAGTTGAGGGACAGAGAGGTACAGTGAGGGAAAGTGTCAGTGTGCTATTCTGTTCTAAAACTATTTTGCTGAACCATATTTTCAATCCTTGAGTTGAGGGACAGAGAGGTACAGTGAGTGAAACTGACAGTGTGCTGTTCTGTTCTAAACCAAATTTGCTGTTCCATATTTTCAATCCTTGAGTTGAGGGACAGAGAGGTACAGTGAGGGAAAGTGTCAGTGTGCTATTCGGTTCTAAAACTATTTTGCTGAACCATATTTTCAATCCTTGAGTTGAGGGACAGAGAGGTACAGTGAGTGAAACTGACAGTGTGCTGTTCTGTTCTAAATTTGCTGTTCCATATTTTCAATCCTTGAGTTTAGGGACAGAGAAGGACACTCGTAGAAATTATCAGTGTGCTATTCTGTGCTAAATCTTGTTTGTAGGGAGGGACAGAGTAGGACAGTGAGGGAAAGTGTCAGTGTGCTATTCTGTTCTAAAACTATTTTGCTGAACCATATTTTCAATCCTTGTGTTTAGGGACAGAGAAGGATAGGCAGGGGACAGTGTCAGTGTCATTGTTGCTAAGCCTCCTGCACAGTATACACCTGAAGGTAGCCCTTATTGCTGTTTTTCCCATCTCCCTGCAGGCCATCCATTAAAATGTCTGGAAGGCAACCAAGGAGAGGCAGACAGTCAGGAGGCAAAAAAAGAGGGCAAGCAGGCTCTGTGTCTGGGGGCAACAGTGCTGGTCGTGTACGCGGTGCATTGTCATCAGCACATGGCCATGGGACACGCTTGTCCTTGTTTTCGGCAGCTGGACATGTTGAGCCACATCATGCCGAAGACTTGGTAGAGTGGATGACCAAGCCCACCTCATCCTCCTCATCCTCTCTCACCCAGGCTCAGGGTACTGGCAAAGCAGCTGCCAAAGCGTCCTCTTCTCTGGTATCATTATCTTCATTAGTCAATCCTTCCCTAGACCCACCATGCCCTCCTCCTGAGGAGTCCCCCGAACTGTTTGAGCACAGTGTTGGGTACATGCTCCAGGAGGATGCCCAGCGTTTGGAAGGATCTGATGATGATACCCAGCTAGAGGAAGGCAGCAGCGTGAGAGCAGAGAGAGGGGATGCTCAAGAAGGACACCAATCTGGCAGTCATGCTCCAGCAGCTGCAGCATATTGCCAGATTGGCTCCAGTGATGAGGAGGGAGGGGATGATGAGGTCACTGACTCCACGTGGGTGCCTAATAGGAGAGAGGAGGAGGAGGAGGATGAGGAGGAGGCACATCTCCAACGAGGCAGGATGCCCTTGAGTGGCCAGCGTATGGGCAGCTGGGCCTTTTTTGAGGCGAGTGCATCAGATCGCACAGCTGCTGTTTGCAACATATGTCTCAAACGTATATCGCGTGGCCAAAACATCAGCCGCTTGGGCACCACATGCTTGATCAGACATATGTTGACCTGCCATGCAGCTCGTTGGCAAGCCTACCTTAAAGACCCACACCAAAGAACAAAGCTGACCTCTTCTTGCACCGCATCAGCTGGGATCTCCAACCCCACTATACCTTCACTCCTCTCTGAAACCTGCTCTGAGAGGAATGAAGGTGTAGAATTAGGTGTGTCACAGGCAAGTACTTGCGGGCACTCTGCTAGCAGTACACCAACGTCCGATTCTAGCAGGCAAATTTCCCTGCCCCAGCTGCTGGACCGTCGAAAGAAGTTCACTCCCAGCCATCCACATGCCCAGCGGTTGAATGCTAGCTTGGCTAAATTGCTAGCGCTTCAACTGCTGCCTTTTCAGTTGGTAGACTCGGCCCCCTTCCGTGAGTTTGTGCAATGTGCGGTTCCTCAGTGGCAGGTTCCCAAACGACACTTTTTCGCACGGAAGGCTATTCCGGCTCTCTACAGGCATGTGGAAGGCAATGTCTTGGCCTCGCTGGACAGGGCGGTCAGCGGTAAGGTGCATATTACCGCTGACTCATGGTCCAGCAGGCATGGACAGGGACGTTACCTTTCTTTCACGGCCCATTGGGTCACTCTTTTGGCAGCTGGGAAGGATGCAGGACAAGGTGCAGTAGTGTTGGAGGTTGTTCCACCGCCACGCCTCCAAAATGCTACTACTGGTTGTGACACACCTCTCTCCTCCACCCCCTCCTCTTCTTCTTCCTCCATGGCCTCTTCCTGTGGTTTGTCCTTGGAACCAGCGGTGCTCCGTAGGCGTTCAAGGGGCTACGCAAGTACGCAGGCAAAAAGATGCCATGCCGTGCTTGCGCTGGTGTGTTTGGGGGACAGGAGCCACACTGGGGCAGAGGTCCTGTCTGCTCTGCAGGGGCAGGCCGAGAGGTGGTTGACACCACGCCAGCTTAAGCCAGGAATGGTGGTTTGCGACAATGGCACCAACCTCCTCTCCGCCCTCCGACAGGGACAACTGACCCATGTGCCCTGTATGGCTCACGTCCTTAACCTGGTGGTGCAGCGGTTCTTGGACAGGTACCCGGGCTTACAGGATGTCCTGAGGCAGGCCAGGAAAGTCTGTGTGCATTTCCGCAGATCTTATAATGCCAGTGCTCGCCTGGCTGAGCTTCAAAAGGAGTTGAACCTGCCCAAGAACCGCCTTATATGTGACATGCCCACCAGGTGGAACTCAACGTTGGCCATGCTGCAGCGGCTGCACACGCAGCAGAGGGCCATCAATGAGTACCTGTGCGACTACGGCACCAGGACAGGGTCAGGGGAGCTCGGGTTTTTTTCACCACGCCAGTGGGGCATGATCAGGGATGCATGCACTGTCCTGGCACCATTTGAGGAGGCCACGAGGATGGTGAGCAGTGACAGTGCATGCATCAGTGACACTGTACCTCTTGTCCACCTGTTGGAGCACACGCTGCGTGGAATAATGGACAGGGCACTAGAGGCAGAACAGAGGCAGGAAGAGGAGGACTTCCTTGCCTCTCAAGGCCCCCTTTACCCAGACAGTGTTCCTTCTGTCCCACCCATCGCACAGGAAGAGGAGGAGGAGGAGGATTGTGTCAGCATGGAGGTGGAGCCTGGCACTCAGCATCATCAGCAGCAGTCTTTTAGGGATGATTTACAGTCCCAAGAAACCAGTGGACTTGTACGTGGCTGGGAGGAGGTGGCTGCGGATCATGTCGTCCTTAGTGACCCAGAGGACTCCGGACTGAATGCCTCAGCTAACCTACGCTGCATGGCCTCCCTGATCCTGCAAAGTCTGCGGAAGGATCCTCGTATTCTTCGGATCAAGGAGAGGGACCATTACTGGCTGGCCACTCTCCTTGATCCACGGTACAAGGGTAAGGTTGCGGACCTTATCGTACCGTCGCAGAGGGAGCAGAGGATGAGACAACTCCGGGAGGCCTTGCAGAAAGGTCTGTGCAACGCGTTCCCAGAGACTGGGAGGTTACAAACTCCTGGTCCTGGACAACGAGTTGCTGAGGCTTCGGGCAGTCAAAGAAGGAGCGGTGGGGAAGGTGGCCGTCTGACCGATGCGTTCAGACAATTCTTTAGTCCGCAGCCCCAAAGTATGATCGGTTCCAGCAACCATCGCCAGCGTCTGATATACATGGTGCAGGAATACCTAGGGGCAAGGTCAGACTTGGACACCTTCCCCACCGAAAATCCTCTGGCTTACTGGGTCTTGAGGATGGATCACTGGCCAGAGCTTGCACAGTATGCAATTGAGCTACTGGCCTGTCCTGCATCCAGCGTTCTTTCAGAACGCACATTCAGTGCTGCTGGAGGATTTGTCACGGATCACAGGGTGCGCCTGTCCACCGACTCGGTTGATCGACTGACTTTCATCAAGATGAACCAGTCTTGGATCACCACCAGCTACCACACACCAGATGCTGATATAACAGACTAATTGATTTTTAAAATGTCACATCCCTTTAAGACTGATGCTGATGCGGAGTGCCTGTGCTGTTATGTTGACTGGCTATCCTCCTCCTCCTCCTCCTCAATGATACGATTAACGATGATAGCTTGGAAGATCATTTTGGTTTATGGGTGACGCCACCAGTGGCTAAGGCCCAATTTTTCAGCCCCTGTTTAACAGGGGCGTGTAATTAAAATTTTTGATGCAATACTTTGCAACAGGCCTCATTGCTGTGCTCCAAGTACAGTATCTGTGAGGGGTTGCAGTGTTGTGCCACCAGTGCCTAAGGCCCAATTTTTCAGCCCCTGTTCAACAGGGGCATGCAATTATAATTATTGATCTAATAATTCACAGCAGGGCCCATTGCTGCGCCCACCAAGAGTAACTGTCAGGCCTTACAGTGTTGTGGCACCAGCACCACCATCAAAGGCCCAATTTTTACTACCACTGATCAACAATTATATGTTATTACAATTCCTGATATAATAGTTGACAGCAGGGCGTTCCAGCACCCACCAAGAGTAAAGAGTAACTGTGAGTGCTTACAGTGTTGTGCCAACACCAACACCTAAGGGGCCAATTTCTGCAGAGTATATACGGCAGGTCCCTACTTTCAAACATCCAACTTACAAACGACTACTACTTGCAAACGGAAGAAGACAACAGGAAGTGAGAGGAAATCTACCCCTTGGAAGGAAAATTCTCTCCTGTAAGAATTAATATGGGAGAAAGGTGTCTGCTCTCTACTGATGCTTTATCACCAATCCTTGTTTCAATAAAAACACCACGTTTCAAAAACAGTTGTCATTGGGACGCAAAGTGAGGTGAAATGTTCTGAACAGGGGCACAGACAGCAAAAAAAATGTGACAGGGGTGATAACCGTTCCCTATGTTTTACAAAAAACTAAAAAAAAGGAATTTGCCATGGAGCTCCACTTAAACAATGCAGCTGTTCAAAATTATAAACAGATTCTACATAAGAACAAACCTACAGTCCCTGTCTTGTATGCACCGCCTGTATACGCCTGTTCAGAGTATATAGGTCCTTTTTTATTTTGTGTGCGGGGTTCCCCTTAATATCCATACAAGACCCAAAGGGGCTGGTAATGGGCTGGGGTAGGGGGGGGGTTGATGGGGTAGCTATGCCATTTTTCCTAAAGATTTTCATCCATATTACCGGGACCACACATTGCATTAAAGCCGCAAGCAGTTTTAAATGACTTTTTTCCCTTTAGAAATGTTATTTTGTGCAGGGACAGTTCTAAACACGGGAAACACGTGGCACTTCACAGGAATACTTTAGACACCCCCCAGGTACAATATTTAAAGGAATATTTGACTTTTTTTTTCACTTTATGCATCATTAAAATGACTGCTCCCGGAAAACGTCCGTTTTTAAAACTTCTTTTTGCATTGATACATGTCCCCTGGTGCAGAAGCCGGGTTCCCAAACTCTGTTTCGGACATTAACATGGATAATAGTCGTTATAATTAGCACTTTAGAATCCGAACGTTCGCATCCATTGTATTTAATAGGGTTCTAATGTTCGTGCGAACTTTCGGTCCGTTCGCGGGTTCTAGTGCGAACCGAACCCGGGGGTGTTCGGCTCATCACTACACACAGTGAATAGGTCCAACTCAGTTTTATTCTTCTTGACAAACAATAAACAGTTTCTTCCACTGAGTTATAATGGGGAATAGATCGAGGCACAATCCTTTCTCTTCTAATGCTAACCACTGTGATATCACCAGTGGCGGATAGTCACTGCCACTGACTATGTTGAGTAGAACGTGAATTACCTTCGCTTACACGGCCCCTGTCAGGGGAAGGAGATCCGTCCAAGGGAGAAACAGGAGGCCTCTCGGTCACCAGCGATGCTGCGCCGGACTCTCCAGAGAAGTTCCGCACACCAGTTCTCACGAACTCAGACACGGGCACCCAAGGAATTAGGGCCCCCCCTCGGATTCCTCCACCCTCGCGGAACTCAGTCGAAGGTACTGAGCCCCAGGCCTCCGCCATAGTACCTCACCCCAGGCTAAAGGTGCCTGGGATGGACTCCATCCTCGCTCCGGCCAGGCCAAGGGCACCTAGACCCGGAACACTGGAACGCCAGCACCCAGGCCGAAGGTGCCTGGGTGCGGCCACGTCCTCCAACTCCGGACTCTGAATCATGAACCCCGTGGTAAGGGTGTCTGCCCCTTTTATCCCCTCTCCCTTTGCGTCACAGCGGGTTCCCCGCCCCGCTGTACCAGCTCCAGGGGAGGACAAAAAGGTACAGTCTTGCGGTGTGAGTTCAGCCCCGGCCCAGGGCAACAGTGCCAGCTGCGGGCCGCAAGGAACCTCACACCACCAGAGTCCTCCAAGAACCAAAAAAAAGGTCTCGGATACCCTAGCAATCTGTGCATCTGGGTTACACTACCACCCAGATGCCTCCCTTAAATTCAAGTACCCGCTACACATTATATATATATATATATACACACACACACACACACACACACACATACACACACATACACACATACACACACAGCAGTACCTTATTCCAGTGTTTCTCAACTCCAGTCCTCAAGGCGCATCAACAGGTCATGTTTTCAGGATTTCCATTATTTTGCACAGGTGATTTGATCTGTTTCACTGCCTTAGTAATTACCACAGCTGTTTTATCTGAGGGAAATCCTGAAAACATGACCTGTCGGTGCCCCTTGAGGACTGGAGTTGAGAAACACTGCCTTATTCATTAAAGCAGAACTCCAATGTGCCCCAATCCATATAGTTATACTTCAGGCCCGCTTGCTGTGCAGCTTTCTTCTATTATTTTAACACTTATCTGAAGTTTTATTACTTTAAAATAAGGGACACAAGACCAGCCACGCTTTTACAATCTTATGTGCGCTGACTGGTGGAAGTCAGGTAGACCCAGCACATGATTGCAGTAACACCCACTGCAACACTTTTTGACATTTTGGAGACATCATAGCTATCTAAGCTAAAACATACAGCTTTTACCAGATAACGGTAGAAGACAGTAAACCAGATGCTGTATATAACAATTGTTTGCAGTCCAGATCACACTGAACATCACTAGTATGAGCTCTCTTTCTATGCACCTTACTTCTCCTTTATAAATGGATAAATCCACACACGTTATAACCTAATACAATAAGAAGCCAAGTCAGTTATACTCACTGATTAACAACACTGCATTTACACGTAGAGAATACCATACTGTACAATACAATGAATGTCAGTAAGGCACTTCAGTGGGCAGAGGGCATGGTTGTCTGTAGATAATGCCTCCTCTTCCAGATGACATAAGATGCTGTTTCATAGGTTTACAGGCCTGATCACACCACAGAGACAATACTCTGAACAACATACCAATGCCTGCAGAAGAATTCCTGCCTCTAGTTTGCATGAGAAGGGACCAGGCTCTACAGCTAGTTCTTTCTCATCGGGATGAAACTGGCTTTATAGAAGCTTTGTGCACCACACAGGCCACAGCAGCAGTGAGACTCCATGTAGCCCATAGGGTGTGGCTGTAATGGTGAGTGGTACTTGCCTGCTTTCAAATGTGTTTCAATTGATATAAAAGGAAAATGCATCAAGGTGTGAATACAGGTGTGAAATTTAGAGGCACATAGTGGGTATAAGAGAAAATTAATGAGCAGTTCCGTCTAGTACCAAGCTCAAAAAGGACAGAAGAGGACAGGCCAGCAACCCATCAGACTGATGTGTCTGGAGTTCTTTGCAAAATAAACATGCACTTTATGGCGTAAACAGCCCCTTTCAGTAAATAAGCCATATTGTATCATGCTTCCTGCTTCCAGAAGCTGGGGTGCAATTTGTGTTGTGTAAATCTACCAAAAACACTGAATTATTAACTTTTTTAGATGCGTCAACCCTTTCATTTTATATCTGGAGGTGTACTAAAACAGGCCTCAATCTTCACTTTGATTGATAATTATTTAGTCATAAGACCATCAAATTGTCAAAAACAAGAGAAACATACAAATTACTGTACTTGTAATGCAAAGGGACCAATAATGGCTACTCTTACCATATTCAGACACAGAAAACTTTTTTTTGTAGGTTCCGGGAATGTTTATTATGTATTCTCCAAGACTAAGCTCATTTGCCAGAGGGAAGCTAAGGGAAGCAATTTCTTGATTTGGAGTGACATCTAACCATTGTGCAATGCGATTGTTATCTGGATCCTGCAAACAAACAGGTAACAGCTTGAATCATTCTAACGACAGACCACTGTGAAGGTTTTTAACTACCATTGTGTCATTCCCTGCACAGACTGATTATCTTTAGTGATGCTCCAACTGTAAAGCCGGCCAAAAATGGTACGAGATTCAAATTATGTATGGGCAGGCTGGCTGTATCCAAGTCGATAAAGTTGAATACAACCAGCATGTCAGATTTTTCATGCAAATACTGCCAGCATCTATAGCCGCTAGCAATAATCAATGTGTGTTCTCCCAGCTGGGACGGCTCCCTGTGCCATTCTGCCAGGAGAACACAACATCTCTGCGGGAGGGATTCCCCCCATCAACACTGAGTTTGTTAATGGAGGAATCAAGTGATTTTCTGTCCTTCCACCTTTGGTGGAAGGACAGGAATTTGCATCATCTGTTGGTGACATAAGCTAGCAAAGATTAGGATGTACAAGGCTGCAGACAGAAAGACTGCATAAATACAATATAATTTGGTATTATTAGATGTGAAATGTGTCCTTATTTAACGTGTAACTAAGCCCAATAACAGGCAGACACCTCATATAAGTGAATGGACACACGTTGGCTGTAAGGACTCACTCGCACAGCCAAGATTGACATCTAGTCAGGGATGGGTGCATGGAACCAGAAGCAGAGCCTGGACACCCCTGAGAATAAGTCCTAGGGTGACAATGCTCACTCCATAACATCAATGTCACCCAAGGTTGCGCTCTTGATTTTAACAACAAAACACTGCCTCCTTATCTCCATAACATAGAGGAGAGGTGTAGTCCACAGAAAAGACCTGGGCAGGGCTGACAACATTGTTTGAGATTTCAGTGCAGCACAGGCAGAGTAAACAGGAAGTATGCGCTTACAACTTTTTCAGCATTTTTGCACTTATTGAACAGATGTAGCAAAACACTTTCAACTGAATATTTAACAGATCAAGAGGCAGCAAATAAGAACAGTTAATTGTCATACACCATTATCCTTACCCATGTCACATCTATATCTGCCTGGTTGGGTTTCTGGTGCTGATCTATATGTCATGCACTTCAGAAATTCAACACATTTTCAGAATAATGACCACCTCGCCATTTCCAGTCAGTAGTTTAACTTACAATGATATTTCCAGTGGCTGGTAGTTTTCACAAGAGTTATCATATTCTCAGAGAAAATGCTAAATCTCATGATGGTAGAGGAAAAATATTTTAAACCATAAATTACCTATTTTATGAGCTCTATGCAGCCCTCCTAAATCCTTTGTACCACCAGTAGAGTAGATCTCATGCTACAGAGAAATGGGAAATCTGACTAAATTTGAAGAGATTAAACCCCAAATCTCCAAACTGGTGATAAGAGTAGGGGGATGTACATGTGTCCCAATACGCAATACTAAAGTAATTTTTTAAGTACAATATATCTTTACTAATACATGAAATAGTTTTCATAAAAAAATTATGTCTATATCTTCATAATAGGTGTACATGAAATCAATATAGAGCCTAGTGGACCACTAGGCAAAAAATACAGGTTCCATGTACAGCTATTATGTAGATATGGGCATCATTTAAAAAAAAAAAAAAATTCATGTATTAAAACATTACTTTAGTGTTGTATATTGGGACACATTTACATCCCCCTACTCCAATCTCCAGAGATTTTGGGTTTCATCTCTTCAAAGTTTTGTATAACTTTAATGTTGGATTGTATGAATGGTTTCAATATATAGCACAGTATATCCCCCCATCTAGATATCAGATCTTACCGTTATCTCCACTAGAGGATACTGTAAAAAGAAAAAAAGAAAACGATCTGTGACAGTCAGTCAAGTTCAGAACTTTAGTACCCAAAACAAAATCTACAATTATGCATTACAAATTGTATCCATATAGTTAAAGAATAATGCAAGCAAAACTGGATTACCCAGTTCTGACTGGCCACTGGCAAGCGCAATCATTCTGCAATTAAATCTATTGTTAACCCCAATGGTCTTCCACTGAAGATTTCAGTGCTACTGTGTCTTTCTGCAGAAACATGTCTCCCGGTTTTGTGTCAAGTATGTGGTAAGCCAACTTAAGGAGGTGACCCCTTCAGGTGACTGAACCAAATCAATGCTGAACTAAAAGCCAATTTGTAAGTAGGTTGTAAAAAGCATGTGCAGTGGAATCGGATTATAATGTACGATGACCTCTTCTGCAAATTTGCCATCAGTTTTTCATAAGCCTATGTTATAATACTTAAAAGAAACCCTCCACTTTGTGTTAAAAAAAAATAATAAAAAAAATAATATAAATATATATATATATATATATATATATTGTAAGTTTGGGGGTTGTTAGCTCTCGTAGTAGATGCGTTTTTCAGTGATGCAAGCCAGTCAGGAACTCTGTTTAAGGGCATGGTAGCCCATGTTTATTTAAAAGCACAAAAGTTCACAAGTACATCTGTAGTATTCACAGGGGGGTTCCACCATTCCTGTATCTTGCATACTTAACAGTTTAGCCTCGTAGCTTTACCTTCTTGCTATCCAGGCCTTTAGCCTAGGCCCTGCTCCTCAGACCCAAACAGTTTCCAAGAGTTTAAGCTTTCTCTTTGCTTGCCCCAGGTCAGCACCTTTGTTGCTGTATCACTAATGATGTCTGCCTCCTGCATACATGCACCGCCTCTGACTCCACTCAGAGGATGAGAGTCCACCTGACTCCCATGCACACAGACTTCCTCTCTGTTGGGTGGAGCCCTGATCCATAATCATGTCAGAACTAAATAGCCCAAGACACAGCTGTTCCATCAGCATCTTTCTTTACCAAATCTGGCGTAAACCAACACTCTTGAAGGTCGCACAAAGTCGCACCCTCACAATATATATATATATATATATATATATATATATATATATATGTGTGTATATATATATTTTTTTTCTCACTGGAATACAGGCAGCCCCAGAGTTACAAACATCTGACTTACTTATGACTCATACTTACAAACAGAAGAAGAAAACAGGAAGCGAGAGGAAATCTACCCCCTAGTTAGGGAAATTAACTCCTGTAGGAGCTGTCATGGGAAAAAGGTGTTTCCACTGAAGGTTTATCACTAATCCTTGTTTCCATGACAACCCACAATTTTCAAAATCCAATTGTCACAAGGACAGAAAGTGAGTTGAAATCTTCTGAACAGGGGCACAGACAGCAAAACAAATGTTACAGGGGTGTCAACCCTTTCCTGTTCCAACTTTCATACAAATTCAACCTAGGAGCAAACCTACAGAACCTTGTTAGTAACCTGGGGACTGCCTGTATCAGCAATTTTGTAATACACTTTAATTAAAAATAACCTTTCCATTTAAATTTGGAAAGGCAGTAATTTACTACAGTAATAAAAAAAATTGTTGCTTCCTTGAAATATGGCAACCTGGAGCAGTTCTGTACATCATTTGGGTACAGAATACCTCCAAATGTCAAATTTTCTGCTTGTGTGATTGGCTTTCTGACTAAGACACCCAGAAAACGTATTTACCTTATACTTTGCACCTACAGGCTTCATTTCATGTGACCAATTCCCCAGGTGTTCCATGCATGTGCTTGCAGGCAGTCCTATTCATATCTATTGGGACACAGTGGCTGCATGAAGACAGCCGGTACTCCCAGTTGGACATCCGTGTAGGTGCCGGTTTGTGTCTCTGAATGCAAGTTTGGGGGCACACACCAACACTTGCATGCTTGTCAAACTGGGAGCAGCAGCTGTGTCCCAGCAGCTACTGCATCCCAATAAACCTAATGGGAGACTGCCTTCATGAGGATGCACAAAACACCTGTGCATCCTGTGCAGGCAAATACAGCCCTTTGCACGAATGTATGCTCAAGTATGCCTGTGTGAAGGAGGCCTTAGGTCAGTGGCAGCAAAAGGGTTATTACAGATTGCACTAATGCCATTTAAGGCATATTTCACATTTTATAGCCCAATAAATAAATAGATTTAGTCTGAACCAATTTAATACAGTAAATAAATACAAGGACACTATACATTCCCTTCAACTAAGTAAACAGCTTACATAATGGTAGCTACCATTGCACACTTAAAACATAAGTTCATCTTTTGGAACATATTACACTAGCTGCAGCATCCCCTCCCCCGCCCAGTGACAGCAAGCAGGCACCTACTCCGGGCACCCGCTGTCACTGTTTGAAAATTATGTGGCCATGCGGGGCTCGGCTCACCCGACCACCTTGTTAATTCACACTGCTCTGTGAATAGGAAACTACAAGTACCAACAGCATTTCGGCTGTCAGTTTGTAGTTTCAATGAACTACCACGGTGCTGTTGAGCACTTTGGTAGTTCATTGTCTTTTCCTGTTAGTGTGCATCGGCCTGTCCATAGGAGATATGAGCAGACAGATACATAGTCAAATCTGCAAGAGTCATGCATGGCACCTGCGATCTGCTGATTGTGGGTGCAATGCTTTATTGCAGGTTAAAAAAAAAAAGTGCATTTAATATTTTGTCTTTTAATCTGAGCCTGTAAAGCATTGCACCCACGATCAGCAGAAAATAAATAAAAAAGTTAAAAAAAAATAATAAATGCAATTTTTTTTTAACCTGCAAAAAATGTGCATTAAAGCATTTGTAATGCCGCGTACACACGATCATTATTCACGGCGGTTGAAAAACCGCCGTGAATAATGACAAGAAAAACAAGGGAACCGCTTGGTTCCCTACACACGGTCGTTTTTCCCGTCATTTTTTCTCTTGATGAGAAAAACGACCGTCTGTGGGCTCCGCGGCAGTGTTTCCCTGTGGGAAAACTGCCGCGGAAAAAATGCTGGAAAAAACGACGAGAAAATTTAGAACATGTTCTAATTTTTCTCGTCGTTTTTTATGCCGTTTTTCTCG
Source organism: Rana muscosa (assembly GCA_029206835.1). NCBI lineage: Eukaryota > Metazoa > Chordata > Amphibia > Anura > Ranidae > Rana > Rana muscosa. The sequence continues at coordinate 218,562,127 of CM055123.1, forward strand.
ACGAGAAAAACGACATAAAGCCCACAGACGATCGTTTTTCTCGGCGAAAAGAAAAAATGCCGTTTTTCTCGTCGAGAAAAGCGGTCGTGTGTACGCGGCATTACCCTAATTTTTAAAAAAAATATCCTGTTCCTTAAAGGATGTTATACAGCACAGTGCTTGTGCTGAGTAATTTGGCCCACTGTATTACCTAAAAAATCCTGTCTGATTCTGCCTGGTTCTGCCCTCCCCTGTGTAAACTGACCACGGTATATCATGGCTGCTGAGCCCTGACACTGTGGTCAGTTTACATACCTCTGTCACCCGCAGCTCTCTTGTCCTCCTCTGTCCTCTGCTCCCCCTCCCTCCCTGCTCTGTGTCAAGTGCCCACCCCCTTCCCTCCTGCTGCTAAAATTACTGTTAATATCATATATAATCCTGTATGTTTCTTAATGATAGGTGCTCCTGTCTCTGTGTTTTATGATAAAAAATGCAGTCTATACCTGATTTCAGAGTGCCGCTCTGCACTCACGTGACCAGCCGGCTCTTTCCTCCTCTTGTCCCGACTGACGTCAGCGGGGAAACCTCAGCCCCGTTTGCTGCAGCTGTCAGATGGGGAGAGGAGAGAGCCGGCCAGTCATGTGAGTGCCGCTCTGAAATCAGGTATAGACTTTTTTTTTATAAAGCACAGAGACAGGAGCACCTATCATTAGAAAACATATATAGTACAGGAGATGGTCAGAGCCTGCATATATAGTACAGGAGATGGTCAGAGCCTGCATATATAGTACAGGAGATGGTCAGAGACTGCAGACATCCTACAGGAGATGGTCAGAGACTGCAGACATCCTACAGGAGATGGTCAGAGACTGCAGACATCCTACAGGAGATGGTCAGAGACTGCAGACATCCTACAGGAGATGGTCAGAGACTGCAGACATCCTACAGGAGATGGTCAGAGACTGCAGACATCCTACAGGAGATGGTCAGAGACTGCAGACATCCTACAGGAGATGGTCAGAGACTGCAGACATGATACAGGAGATGGTCAGAGACTGCAGACATGATACAGGAGATGGTCAGAGACTGCAGACATGATACAGGAGATGGTCAGAGATGGTCAGATGGTCAGAGACTACATATATAGTACAGGAGATGGTCAGAGACTGCATATATAGTACAGGAGATGGACAGAGACTGCATACATAATACAGGAGATGGTCAGAGACTGCATATATAGTACAGGAGATGGTCAGCAGGTAAGAATATGTTGTTAATTAAAAAATAAACTAAAACCCCTTTAGTATCACTTGGCTCATTGTCAAAACACCAAAAAAAAAAAGAAGAAAAAGAAAAAGGGAGGATAGCATTCCAATCATAAATAAGTATGCTGATAAGTGAACAACTTCAGAGGGTCAAGATTCCTACATAAGGATCCCTAGAAGCAGCTGGACAGAACACAAGTGTGCAGCCCCCCCCTGTATGATAGAAAGACTGGATAGGAAGGTGCAGCAGAGGTGGGGGATGTGCGGCTTCTATACACTAAGCACATGACAGGCTGGACGGCTATCTGACTTCATGTTGTAAATTACCCCCCCCCCCCCCCCCCCTCCCCTGGGCAAGCAGCTCAACACCTGAAAGTTAAATCTGTTCTTTTATCACCAAAGGGTAATGACGGGGGATTAGACTTGCTGGTGTCCAGACAGCAGCCTGCTCCGTTCTGTCAGAGCCTCCATGCAGTGGTTTACACACAAAGCACACAGGTGGGAGGCGGCAGCAGCAGTTGGGATGTAAGAGACTCCTAAACTACAGTGGGAAGCCAGCTTCTCGGAGAAAGACTTTTTTTTTTTATTCTGCACTCTCATTCATTCAGATTTTCTGGGCCCCGGTACAACAGGGCCAGTTGTACTGGCTTATCAGTGGCCCTGTGTACATTGCAAGGATATTAACAAACTTGGTTGCAGATTCCTACCTTTTGTTATTCTGAAGGAATACCTCTGTCTTTCTCTGTGCCCATGTGGGAAAGTGAGTCTAATGGGAGTGGTTTCATAATTATCAATCAGCTGTGCACTTGCAGGGCTCTAATGAGTAAAGCTGCTGAGTCTGCATTCCTTTAGACGTGTTCCTACTGGGAGTATCTCACCAAAAATGAAATTTTTGTTGCAGGGGATGCCTGAAATCTGACTTGTATCTTAGTGCAGACTTCTGGGAAAATCGGTGAACCAATCACACAATCAGGAAATTATGTTTCCGGGGGACGTCCTGTACACATTTTGTGTACAGAACAACTCCAGGTAGCCATATTGCATTTTCAGAAAATTACAGTGGCTGCAGATTGAAAAGGAAAGGTAACTTTTAATAACATTCAATTACAATATGACTTACTGTATGTCTCCATTGTGATATAATTTTTTCTTTATTTGCTATTTTATTCCCCCAAGAAAGTGGAGTTACCCTTTAAAGAAATCAGCTTTTATCAGGAGTTCTCGGGCAATACCGAAATTAGTCACAAAAAGAAGTTACAATATTTACCGTAATTTTCTGAGTCCGGAAAGTGCTGTCCAAGGTTACAATGCGAAAATTTACTGTAAACAGTTAAAGAGAGGAACATTTAACTTGATCCTTCAGTTTCTTCTAAGTCTGCAGGAATTTATTCTTGACATCACAATAAACACAACAGTATAATTCCTCAAAATAGCTTGATCTTTTATTTTTATTAAAGCGGAGCTCCACTCTAAAGTGGAACTTCCGCTCATCGGATTCCTCCCCCCCTCCGGTGCCACAATTGGCACCTTTCAGGGGGGAGGGGGTGCAGATACCTGTCTAAGACAGGTATTTGCACCCACTTCCGGGCATAGACGCTGCGGAAACCTGCGGGCAGTACGCCACTCCCCCCGTTGTGTTCTGGGAAACACGCGGCTCACAGAACATAGCAGGGAACAGTGAGGACGGTGCAGTGAAGCCGCAACTCTTCATGTCCTGATTCCCTCACCGAGGATGGCGGTGGGGGCAGCCGAGAGACGAGCGATTGCTCGTCTTCTGCTGCCGACGTCGCTGGACTCCAGGACAGGTAAGTGTCCATTTATTAAAAGTCAGCAGCTGCAGTATTTGTAGCTGCTGGCTTTTAATATTTTTTTTTATGGCGGAGCTCCGCTTTAAACCATCCTTGAGCTTCAGTCCAGTGACTTTGCTTAGGAGGGAAAAACACAGGAAGCGCCACCTGAGTGCAGTATTTAAGCACAGTTTTAAAGTGGTTGTATACCCTTTTATTTTTACCTACAGGTAAGCCTATAATAAGCCTTACCTGTAGGTAAAATGAATATCTCCTAAACCTATATGGTTTAGGAGATATTAATTTTGCATGCAGACGCTGCTGGATCTCGCCGGGAAGAAGACTCCCGCTCGCATGCGCAGGAGTGATGTAATCGCATCTCCGGCCACTCACAGTGCCGGAGCCGTGAACCCGGAAGAAACACAGAGGGAACATGTCAGCTCCCTCAGTGTGGACCGGGATCAGATGCCGAGACCTCGTTTTAAGGTATTTCATAATGAGCTAGTATGCACTGCATACTAGCTCATTATGCCTTTGCCTTACATTTTTTTTTTGTTTTAAAAAAAAAGTTTCAGTGCGGGTATACAACCGCTTTAATGGCAAGGTATATAATACACTCACAGGATTTTTTGCGCTTACAGTTACCCTTTTCTATCAGTGACTTTGCTTAGGCTGAGATGATGTCTTCAGTCTGTTGCAGGCAGTGATCAGACTACAATATTGTTAAAGCAGTATTAAACCCCAAACCAAAAATGTAATATATTGCAGCCAACCAATCATTAGATGTGGTGATTGCATCAGTTTTCTTTTTTTTTTTTTTTTGCATTTTTCCCTCTGGTTTCACCTGGTGATCTTGCGAGTATCACACCTCCAGTATTAGTAAGGCACAACAACTCTGGAGGGACAATCGCAGGAGGCACAGCAGACAGAAACATTGTCAGTTGGGGGGGGGGGGGTGGTGTTAAATACTAAAGGCACATTTTTGTCAAAAAAAACAAAAAACAAACATGGTATACTTACCTGCTCTGTTTTTTGCACAGAGCAGCTTTCATCCTCCTCTTCTCAGGCCCCACCCCCGGTGCTCCTGGCCCCTCCCTCCTGCTGAGTGCCCCCATAGCAAGCAGCTTGCTATGTGGGCACGTGAGCAGGCCCACTCCTGAACCGCTGTGCAACCCTGTCCCAACTCTCTCCTTATTGGAGGGATTGATTGACAGTGGTGGGAGCCGATGGCTCCCACTGCTGCCTCAGCCAATGAGGTGGAATGGACCTGGAAAAGCCATTGCTCTCATGCACATCGCTGGATCAAGATGGGGCTCAGGTAAGTATTGGAGGGGGGCTGCTGCACACAGAAGGTTTTTTACCTTCATGCATTGAGTGCATGAAAGTAAAAAATCTTGAGCTTTACAGCCACTCTAACCACTTGCCGACCACCTACCGCATACTGTGGCAGGTTGGCTCTATTGTGCAAAATCACATACCTGTACGTCATTTCGTGCAATAGCTGTCCAACTTGGATTGGCAGGGGGCAGGCCTCTTTAAATACCCAGGGTCCCTAGGCTGTCGGGGCCTTTGAGGAAGCCCCCCAGTCTGGGGGGGGGGGTGACCTTGGGCCTGGACTCGGGTGCGGACGGGGCCCTTCAAGAAATCATGGAGGTGTTCTGGACAGGAGGCACAGGAGGAGTAAGAGAGGACAGGAGAGAGCAATGCCGGGCAAGTCTCCAGGGAGAGGAACAACTAGTCACAGCCAGGAGGGCTGGTAAGTGACATGCACAGTCTAGAGGACTGGGGAGGCACGCCTGAGAGGACTGGGAGCATGCAGTCTGGAATGGGTGCAGAGCCAGCGGAGTGGACTGTGGTGTCATGGGCAGTGGAGAAGGGCAGCTGCAGCCAGGAGGGCTGGCAGGGCCTGAAGATGGGTTACTGGGCTCAGTACCTGAAGTTAGGACAGCTAGCACCAGGAACTTTCTATTGCTACACTATAGGGGTCTGCGGTCCCTGCCTGCAAAAGGCAGTTGCTAAGGCCTGGCTGAGCCAGTGTCAGGCCTAACCATGTGATGCTAGCTGTGCCTGGAAGCTCAAACAAGTAAAGTGCTGAAGGAGCTGAGGAGTAATAGTCTGTAGCAAGAGTTGTGCTGGTGGGAGATTGGCGTGTATATACAGGAGTCTATAAGGTTGTCCCAAGCAAGTGCTACCAATTTCATTGGGCATCCCATACTTCCCTTACCCCATCCAAGTTCAATCCCCACAATAAAATACAAAAACAAAGCTTACAGACTGTTCATTGTCTTGGAGTATCTGAGAAGTGAATGCCGGACTGGGCAGGGTGACAGGTGGGTCACATCACTTAGCAGCCCCTACGGGGATACCGCTACATATATGATACAGTATGTAAATTGCTGAATTTATTAGCATGTCCTGATTTGATGTTTTTAAGTATGTTATGTATGCTTTTCTTTAGTAAAATCAATAAAAAGAATTTGAAAACTAAAATGAAAAAATATTACATATTACTAGGCATGCATGCACATACATACATGACAAAATATATCTGATGCTAGGTCCACTCCAATATATCCAATAGCATTTAATCCAAATATATTGTAACATAAATGGAGTTATTGAGATAAGCAAAGAGTCTGCACAAATCTCAATATAACTGTAGCGGGGTGTTGCTTTATGTACCCAGAGACTACCATACCCAGGGTACAATGGGACACCCAGGGTGCATTGGCCCGCGCAAAGACTGCTGGAGTGGGCTATTTAACTGGAGGGCGGGCCGTAGAGTGGTCTCTTTGGACATCGCCCGCCCAGCAAGTGGAATTCTGTGCTGAGTCTGTTGTTCCTGACAGGGCCTGAGGCCTGGGCCCTGTGTTTCCAAAGAGCCTTCAGTTTCCACTGAGTTGTCTGAGGGACGTCTCATCCTGCTACCGATCTACGACTTCCAGGAGGACCGAAGACCCGGGTGTCGTGGAACCTGTGTACCGAGACACAGCTACAGAAGATACGGACACGGCCTGGTCTGGTTGGGTGAGAGAGCACCTGCTCAGAGATTAATACAGGATCTCTAGGCCCAGTGACTGTTGTTCGGGGCTTGCGGTTTAGAGTTTGCGGTTGCAGGCCGGACGGACAGTGCATGGAGTAGCAATAGTGACTTTATCCTTGTTCACCAAGTTTGTCAACCTTTATTCCTGTGAATTACAAATTGTTTCAAAAGTGCACCACCGTTTTCTAGCGAAGATTATTTTTTACGGAACTTACACATAGTACAGTCAGGCCTGACTTATCAGTGAAGACATTTCTGGGTGCCAACTTGCCCACGAGGGAGGAGAGCTGCAGTGGGGTCCAGTAGTTATCTTTGTACGGGATTGTATATCTGTTTGCTTGCTAAACACCTTTTATTGCAGGGCTCTGCATATACTAAAGTGTACTGTTTATCTGCTGACTTATTTTTATCCAGTAAAAGTATTTAGATTAAGCAGACAAGTTGTTTGGTGTATTACTGTGTGCCTTGGTTGCCGGATTGTGTTACCTAACGTTACAGGTCTTATCATCCCCTACTAGCTGTGCCAAGGGAGGGTAGAGCCAATTACTGGGGGTTGACAGCGGTGTGTTACAGGCCCGAAAATCATAACAGCGGCTCTCTTAGCTGGGGGTATCGCTACACGTGGGGGCTCAGAGTCCGGGATTCCTGTACGCTGCAATCAAGCCCGCCAGAAGTACCGGCATGGATCCGTTAATAGTGACCCAGTGGTGCTTATCCACTGATGTTTCTCTAGACATGGCCGTAGTGATTGAACTCCCCGGAGAGGATTGGTTGGGGAGTGACATAGAACGGCTCATAGAGCTCCTATCCCCGGGCCATAAAGGATGGTTAATTGACCTCAGGCCAGACGAAGAGAATTCCCGAACCTTCGCGCTGATAGAGTGGAGGGATGAAGTGCTGGAAGATTTCAGGAGGTCAGAGCGTGCAGTCCATAGACAATAAGACATACCGCTTGGCGCACGCAAAGGTTTTAAAGAAGGAACCTCCGCAGTCACCTAAAACTCCAAAGAGTCCAAAAGAGATGATAGCCCCGGGATAGAGGAGAAGCTGTCTGCTTTAACTGTGGAGGAATTGGCCATTTTGGGCGAGTATGCCCCAGTCCGAGGAAGACCAGAGGCACCTACCGCCAGCCGGCGGAAAACCCGAGGCACCTACCGCCAGCCGGTGAAGGAGTCAACCGGGTGCCCATCATTTCCAGCAAGCTCCATTGGAATCAGGAAGCAAGAGAAGCCAAGAAGCGAGGGGAACAATTCCCCATCAAAAGCACTTAATACCACTCACCTGGAGTTAAAACCCCAAAAAATGCAAGAAATCAATGCATACCAGGCCCAACAGAGATTAAGATCTAGAAAAAGATGGAAAAAGAAAAAAAACGCCAAAGGCCAAACCCATGTGCCCAAGGAAAGAGGCCTCCCCGAAGAAGTTTTCAGCCAAGTTGGTGGGACCCTCCCCAGTGGTACCCATTCAGGTGGAGGGAGTCTACATGAAGGCTATTCTGGATACAGGGGCCCAAGTAACCCTCCTGTATCGGGACTTCTACCAAAAGCATCTGAGCCATTTGCCCTTACAGAAGTTAGAAGACTTGGAAATATGGGGAGTTGGCACCCAAAGCTTTCCATATGACGGTTATCTCCAGATTAGATTGGCTTTCGACCCCTCAGTGGCAGGAGAGGCAGAGGTCTTTGACACCCTGGCAGTAGTCTGCCCCCGCCCACCAGGAGCCAACAAAAGTTACCTGATAATAGGAACAAACACTGACCTGGTCAGGAGGCTACTGGCCCCTTTAGCACAAGAGAAGGGCGCCTCAACAACCAGAATCCACCCTATGCTGCAGTTGGCCTATCAGCGATTGGTCTTGGAACAGAAGGCCCTAGAAGAAGGGGTAGGGAAAGTTTGGAGACTGGAGAAGAAGGAGAGAGTGTTGCAGCCTTGTGAAGTAGCTGGTCTGAGGGCCACTGTGAAGCTCACCTGGGAACAACCGGGCCCCTTTGTAGTCCTGGACCAGACCCTCTGGATACCCACCCAGGATTGGAGGTAATCCCCGAAGTAGTCCCGCTGAGAGCCCTGAAGAAGGCAAATGGCAGGGTGCCAGTGAGCATCAGGAACACCACTGACTGACCTGTGAAGATTCCAGCCCAGATGCTGTTGGGCCAAGTGAATCCCGCTACCCCAGTGGCCTTGCCCGACTTGGAGAAGGAAGAAGGAGGGGGACCTACTTTGGAGAAGCTCTGTTTGGAGAACACGACCCTACAACCGGCATGGAAGGAGAGGGCCAGGGCCCAGTTGGCGGAAGATCTTCTCCAAGGATGAGTTTGATGTAGGATGTGCAAAAAGTGCCACCCACAAGATCCGTCTGCAAGAAGATAAACCCTTTAGGGAGAGAGTCCGGCGAGTCCCCCTGGCTGATTTAGAAGATTTACGTGAACAACTCGCAGAGCTCAAGAGAACTGGTGTCATCCGGGAATCCAGGAGTCCATATGCCTCCCCTATTGTAGTAGTCAGGAAGAAGAATGGGTCATTGAGATTCTGTATTGACTACAGGACCCTCAACAGGAGAACAATACCTGACCAATACACCACTCCAAGAATAGAGGATGCCCTACAGAGTCTGTCTGGAGCCAAGTGGTTCAGCGTAATGGACCTGAAGAGCGGGTATTACCAAATCCCAATGCACCCAGAAGATAGAGAGAAGACAGCCTTCATTACCCCAGTGGGGTTCTACGAATTAAATCGTATGCCTCAAAGTCTGTCGGGAGCTCCTGCCACTTTCCAGCGGCTGATGGAGAAGATGGTGGGGGACATGAACCTCATCGAAGTTCTAGTATATCTAGATGACATCATTGTCTTTGGGAAGACTCTGGCGGAGCATGAGGAGAGACTAGAAAATGTATTGAAAAGACTCAGTGATGAGGGACTCAAGCTCTCCCGAGAGAAGTGTCAGTTCTACCAGTCTTCAGTCCATTACCTGGGACACAGTGTCTGAAGAGGGAGTATCCACAGATCCTGACAAATTGGAGGCAGTTACCTCCTGGCCCGGCCCACTACAGTGACTGAGCTTAGGTCATTTCTGGGGTTCTGTTCTTACCAGGGCTGGACTGGGACAAAAATTTGGCCCTGGACTTCATCCAGACCGGCCCACTTTAATTTTGCAAACAGGCACAAAAACATTAATTCATCAGTGACCATGACCAGCAGTGGCAGTACATTAATTCATTCATGCCTGTAGCCCTCCTTTATTGCAGAAATACTACAGGAGAGGGTCAGAGACTGCAAAACGCACTACAAGCGAGGGTCAGAGACTGCAGACATAGTACAGGAGAGGGTCAGAGACTGCAAAATGTACTACAGGCGAGGGTCAGAGACTGCAAAACGTACTACAGGCGAGCGTCAGAGACTGCAGACATAGTACAGGAGAGGGTCAGAGACTGCAAAACGTACTACAGGCGAGGGTCAGAGACTGCAGACATAGTACAGGAGAGGGTCAGAGACTGCAAAACGTACTACAGGCGAGGGTCAGAGACTGCAGACATAGTACAGGAGAGGGTCAGAGACTGTAAAACGTACTACAGGCGAGGGTCAGAGACTGCAGACATAGAACAGGAGAGGGTCAGAGACTGCAAAACGTACTACAGACGAGGGTCCGAGACTGCAGACATGGTACAGGAGATGGTCAGAGACTGCTGACATGATACAGGAGATGGTCAAAGACTGCTGACATGATACAGGAGATGGTCAGAGACTGCTGACATGATACAGGAGATGGTCAGAGACTGCTGACATGATACAGGAGATGGTCAGAGACTGCTGACATTATACAGGAGATGGTCAGAGACTGCTGACATTGTACAAGTGTGTCCTAGGCTAGCAGTGAACACTGTGAAAAAACATTGATTGCTGCTGTAAACAGGAGTTAACAAGATATAACAAAGTGCCCAAAAAAAAAAAAAACCTTTGCCAACAGTCATTTCTCAAGCACAGGAGGACAGTAAATGGTTAACAGGTCTGTAAAGCTCCCAGCCTGACCAGCTAATGCCTTAAAAAGATAACAAGGAAAATGTCAAACAAATCAGGGATGGCTGGCACAGGACTGGCACAAATAGCTATATAGAAACAGCTGAAGTTCCAGCTTCTTGCAGAAAGCTAATCAGCATTCTCCTGTCCTGTGTTCAGTGTAAATAAAAACAGATAAGAAGCAGTGTGAGAAGATGGAGGGGAAGTCATCCCTCGATCAGTGCAGTGGCGTATCCAAGGTATGGCAGGCATGGCAAGAGCCATGGGCGCCGTGGGGGGGGGGGCAAAAAAAAAAAAAGGGTCCCCACACGAAAAAAAAATCCCACCCGTTCTCCTGTGGCCGCATCCTGCACTATAGTCCCAGTGCCGGCGGCGACACGGCAATTCACTTATTAGTAATGTTTCCTGGCTGGCATGTAGGACAGTGACAGGCGCCCCCATGCTTGTCTATGAGTGGTATCGCCCACTGCCCAGACCTTCATTCTGCTAACTTTCGGAGGCTCCGCCTAAAGCTCCGCCTACCCTCCAGTTCTCTTCGCATCGCAGCTTCTTCTTCTCCCCGAGCGGCGAGCGCGAGCGGGTCGGTGACGTCATCGTCGTCACATGTGCGGTCACTGAGGAGAAGAACTGGCTAGTCGTCTGAGTCTGACAGAGAGGAGACTTGGTCTCTGGAACCCCCAGCCAGGCAGGCAGCACTGCAGCAGGTAAGCACGGTACTATATTCTATATAGTCACACGTGTACTACTTATGTCATCATCATCATGTGTACAATATGATGATGTGTGCTTACTGTCTGCCAAATATAGTGCTTAATATATGGAATAAAAAAATTATAATTATGCATGGCCATAGATATCATAAATAAAGTGATCAGTGCAAGTAGTACCTGCTGTTGCACAAATCACTTTATTTATGATATCTATGGCTATGCATAATTAAATTTATTTAATCCATATTGAGCAAGCACTATATTTGATTGGCTGCTTGCTTGCTTCTGTTTGGGTCTGTGCCTGGCACATGATGACTTAGGCTACTTTCACACTGGGGCGTTGCGCCGTCGGCGGTAAAGCACCGATATTTTAGCGGCGCTTTACTGTCGTTTTTTGCGCGCTAGCAGGATGCCTCAAAGATGCGGCTGGCAGGACTTTTTTGAGCGTCCTGCCAGCGCACCACTAGCAGCCCAAAAATGGTTAAAACCGCCTGCAAAGCGCCACTGCAGCAGTGCTTTGCTGGCGGTTCGGTTGCGCTGCCCATTGATTTCTATGGGCAGGGGCACTTTAGAAGCAGTGTGTACACCGCTTCTACAGTGCCTCAAAGATGCGGCTAGCAGGACTTTTTTGAGCGTCCTGCCAGGGCACCGCTCCAGTGTGAAAGCCCTCTGGCTTTCACATTGGAGTGAGAAAAGAGGCTCTTTCAGGTCGCTTTGCAGGCGCTATTTTGTAGCGCTGTAGCACCTGCAAAGCGCCTCAGTGTGAAAGTAGCCTAAGACCCCTTTCACACTGAGGCGCCCTGAAAAAAAAGCAGCATCTTTGAGGCGCTGTAGGAGTGGCTCCTAAAGCGCCCCTGCCCATTGAAATCAAAGCGGCGCTTTGCAGGCGGTTTTTATTTTTTACCCTTTCTCGGCCGCTAGCCGGGGTTAAAAGCGCCCCGCTAGTGGCTGAATAGCGCAGCAAAAACTACGGTTTAGCGGCGCTTTACCGCCGACGCCCCCACCCCCCCCCAGTGTGAAAGAGGCACTAAAGTCATCATCATGTGCGATTATGCATGTGTGCTAAGCAAACAGGGCCGCTGGTGATCCTACTCCCTCTGTATAGTATCAGAGGCACTGGAGTAGCAGTGGCGGAGGACTGTATCCATTATGAGGAAACATCCCCTGCACCGCTGCGTGTCCCTAATCATCACCGTGCCACTGCCAGTAAGTGTGACCTGTCTGTGTACCACTGCACGCAGTCACTGTCTCTGATGTTCCATTCCACTCTGCCTTTCTGCCCAGTGCTGTGCCCGTCCACCGCATGATCCGCTCCATGGAGGCCGCTCTCTCTCCCTCCAGCTAAGTGCCCATACACTGCACAATTCCTCTGCATTTATAGGTGCTGATATTACTGCATTTATGGGTTCTGGTAAGGCTGCATTTATAGGTGCTGGTAAGGCCGCAATTATGGGTGCTGGTAAGGCTGCATTTATAGGTGCTGGTAAGGCCGCAATTATGGGTGCTGGTAAGGCTGCATTTATAGGTGCTGGTAAGGCCGCAATTATGGGTGCTGGTAAGGCTGCATTTTTATAGGTGCTGGTAAGGACGCAATTATGGGTGCTGGTAAGGCCACTTTTATGGGTGCTGATGTTACTGCATTTATGTGTGCTGGTAAGGCCGCTTTTATGGGTGCTGATGTTACTGCATTTATGGGTGCTGGTAAGGCCACTTTTATGGGTGCTGATGTTACTGCATTTATGGGTGCTGGTAAGGCCACTTTTTTATTGATGAGATTGAACCTGACGATACTGAACCTGGTGAATTGGATGGTGTTGAAGAGCCTCAAACTGTCTTACCAGAAGTTATTGAACACCATGACATTGGACTTCTGAAGTTCGACAAGGAATCTGGAAAAGCAATTCTGCCTGATGCATGAAGAACAGAAATAATAAAGCTGGGTTCAAAGTATTTCCAGAACAGTGAAGGGCCTTTCCTACCAACACATAACCGCTCAATGAACAAAACTTGGTTCAAGAGGAAATTGGGAAATGGTCGTGGTGAGGAAGTGACTCGCTCTTGGCTGGTCTATTCCCCTTTTAAAAATTCTGCATTTTGTATCTGTTGTCTTCTCTATTCACGGTCAGACCATCAATCCTCATTGGAGCAGGAAAGTGGATTCATCCAATGGAAAGCACCTGAAAGGGATTAGTGTTCATGAAAATGCTAAGAATCAATCGGGAGTGCTTTGCACATTGGAAAGAAATTTAGCTGAAAAGAGAGGAGTTATTGACGTGGAACTTCAGTCACAGATTGAGAAGGAAAAGCAGAAGTGGCGTGATATCTTGAGGAGAATCCTTCATTGCATAAAATTCCTTGCGACTCAGAACCTGGCTTTGCGAGGACATAGGGAGTCACTTCAGCTGGACGATGACTCCAACATGGGAAATTTCCTTGGCCTAGTGAAACTACTGGCCATCTTTGACCCTGTCATGAAAGAACACCTCAGTCACGTGGAAAGTCATACTGGATCCACGTCTTATCTTTCACCAGGTGTTCAGAATGAATTCATTCATATGATGGCATCTACTGTTCGCCAGAGTTTACTGAGAAGCATTCATAAGGCCAAGTACTATGGTCTCATGTTTGACTCAACTCCTGATCAGGCACACCGTGAGCAGATGTCAGAAGTAGTGAGGTACGTGGAAGTTGATTTTGAGAGGAAAACTGTCCGTGTTAGAGAGTCCTTCCTTGGATTTATACAGATAAGCCAGAAGGATGCTGAGAGCTTGGTTGAAGACATCTTAAAACAGCTAGAGAAGGACGGAATGGAGCTACAGGATTGTCGGTCACAGTGCTATGACAATGCTGCTGTGATGGCTGGACACAAAAGTGGTGTTCATCAAAGAATAAGTGAGAAAAACAACCTGGCAGTGTTTGTGAATTGCAACAATCACTCACTCAACTTGGTGGGTGTACATGCAGCCAAGCAGGATACAATGATGGTCACGTTTTTTGGTACCATCGAAGCTCTCTATGTGTTCTTCTCTCGTTCAACACAGCGCTGGGAAAAACTCAAAAACGCTGTTCCTATGGTTGTTAAGTCAGAGTCTGAAACAAGGTGGAGTACAAGGACAGAAGCAGTGAAGCCTGTCAACAACTACTTTGAGGAGATAGTTCAAGTTCTCCAGGACATGACAGACAATAAAAACGAGACCAGTGAAACAAGAAGTGATGCAAGACAGCTGTATAACCGCATGTTGAGTTATGATTTTCTGACTTTGCTAGGATTTTGGAACAAAGTACTCATTCGCATTGACCGTATTCAAAAGAGGCTGCAGGATCCTAGCATGAACTTTCATGATGCTGCCCTGGATTTGAAAGCCCTCCAAGATCATTTTGATGATAACAGAAAAGTTTTAGTCAGTGAGTCACTCGAAGAAGGACTCAGTCTCTGTCAAGACTGGAATATTGAAGTCGAAAGACGTCAGAGACGAAAGAAACGAATGCCTGGTGAGAACTTAAGAGATGCTGGGTTATCAGCCAAGGAGGAGATGGAAAGAGTCATGAAGGGAACACTCGACCGCCTTCACAGAGAAATGTTCACCCGTTTGCATGACACTGACGCCAAGTTTGGGTTCCTTCTCGATGTTGGGGGACTGTGTTCCGGCGCCTACAATAACGACCTAAAAAAGAAGTGTGAAAATTTGGGCGAATTCTACAGCTCTGATGTTGATGGACAGCAGCTGTATAAAGAAATTTTGGATTGCAGAATGTTGCTATTAAGTCGTGCCAACATGAAAATATCAAGACCTAAAGAGCTTCTCGAATTTATTGTTCAATATGGAGATGAGAGTGTCTTCCCCAATCTTCGCATTGCTATTCAGATAATGCTAACTATTGCAGTTTCCATCGCCAGCTGTGAGAGATCATTTAGCAAGTTAAAACTAATACTTTCGTATTTGAGAGCCTCCATGGGTCAAGACAGACTCTGCGATCTTGCTCTACTGAGTGTAGAAAGAGAAGAAACAGAAAAAACTGACTTTGAGCAGATCATAGACCAGTTTGCATCAGTGAAAGCAAGGAAGGTGCAGTTGTAATTTTTATGTAGTGCCAATCCATAATTTGTTTATTGGAAGATTAAAGAGTTTGGACTTGTAGTTTTGTCAGCTGTTTTTTTTGTTAAGGTTATCCGAAAGATGGGTTTCAAATGTTATGACAGGGGCGCAGTTTCAGTGCTTGCCATAGGCGCCATTTTCACTAGATACACCTCTGGATCAGTGTGTTCTCCTTCTCCTGTGCTCATAGGCGTGCGCAAGAGAAGGAGAGGGGCGGGAAGCTACACACCACTCCGCAAGGCTACCACCCGCCGCTGGTAGCCTTGTGGGTCCTGTCCAGGTCCCCTATCAGCGGCTCTGCCGGAAGTTTGAGGGGGGCAACAAGGAGGAGGAAGAGATAAGGCAAGGGTCAGCTGCGTTCTAGGCGGCTGCCTAGTGGGAGCACCGGCCCTGTCCACACAGGCAGACTCAGAGAAAGGTAGAGAGACGAGTGACACTGACAACCGGCCCACTGAGCCATCGGCCCACCGGGAAACTCCCAGTAGTCCCGATGGCCAGTCCATCCCTGGCTCTTACTATCGCAGGTTTGTGGAGGGATTTGCAAGAATTGCCAAGCCTCCGAACGAGCTGTTGAAGACAGAGGGAGAGGAGGATGACTCAGGCCCTAGGAAGCCGGGAGAGTCGGTGGAAGACCAGTGGACTGAGAAGTGTGAAGAGGCTTTCACAAGGTTGAAGAAGAGTTTGACCACTGCCCCTGTCTTGGCCTACGCAGACACCAAGAAGCCATATGAATTACACGTGGATGCCAGTCATGACGGTCTGGGAGGAGTACTGTATCAGGAGTATGAAGAACAGCTAAGACCCGTCGCTTATGTGAGTAGGAGTTTAACCCCGGCTGAAAAGAATTGTCCCACCCACAAGTTAGAATTCTTGGCCTTGAAGTGGGCTGTGGTGGACAAACTGAAGAACTACTTATAAGGAGCTGAGTTTGTGGTTAAAACAGACAATAACCCGCTCACTTACCTTCTAACCACAGCCGAGCTGGATGCCACCGGCCACCGTTGGTTAGCAGCTCTCTCAGGGTTCAATTTCAGCCTGAAGTACAGACCTGGGACTGGAACCTGAGATGCTGACGCCTTGTCCAGAAGATCTCATGCTCCCACTTGCATTGCCGAAGACTGGACCCAGGTGACCTCAGAAGGGGTGCGGGCCTTGTGTCAGGTAGCTCCAGACAAGTGGTGGTTCCAGAGCAGAAGAAATTGGAGTCTCAGTGGTTGGAGTGCCCAAATATTACTGTGATGTGACCCGGATTGGCGAAGAGGACTTGCCTTAACTGTCAAAGAAGGATATAAAACAGGACCAGCTGGAAGACCCTTTGGGAAGATTGGTTTTGGAAGCCTTAATGACTAGGACCCGGACAGACTCTTGCATGATCCCTCAAAGGAGGCCCGTTTACTGCGCAAGGCATGGTACAGGTTGCAGGTGCATCAAGGGGTGGTCTACCGAAGGGGCCCCTCTGATGACCTGGAAGACAAGTGACAACTATTCCTGCCGGAAAAGCACCGAAAGACTGTTCTGGTTGCCCTACATGACAACCATGGCCACCTAGGGGCAGAGAGAACCTTTCAGCTCATAAGGAGCAGATTTTACTGATCCTGTATGCGGGCTGAAGTGGAGGAGTACTGTCACTCATGTGCTCGCTGTATAAAAATAAAGACATTGCCCCATCAAGCTGCCCCAATAGGCCACTTGCAAAGCCAAGGGCCCTTGGACTTGGTATGCATTGATTTTCTTTGTCTGAAACCTGATTTGAGTGGACATGGAAATGTTCTGGTGATAACCGACCATTTCACTCGATACGCCCAGGCCTTTCCAACTAAAGACCAGAAGGCCTCCACTATGACCAAGATACTCGTGAAGAAGTTTTTCGTACATTACGGATTACCTCAACGCCTTCACTCGGATCAAGGGAGGGACTTTGGAAAGTCGACTGAACCGGAAGTTATTGGATTCCTTAGGCATAAAAAAGACTCGCACAACCCCTTATCACCCACAAGGAGATGCCCAACTCGAACGGTTTAACAGAACTTTGTTGAATATGCTGGGAACTCTGAGCAGTGAGGAAAAACAACATTGGGGCAAGCATATTGCTGCCATAGTGCATGTTTACAATAGCACAACCAGTGACACCACCGGATATTCCCCTTATAGACTAATGTTTGGTAGGGAAGCAAGACTACCTGTAGACCTGGCCTTTGGCACCTCAGTAGACCACAACATCAGCTGCCTCACACAAGGGATATGTGGACAGACTGCGGAAAAGCCTAAGACTGGCATATGAAAAGGCCCAAGCGACTTCTGACCAGAGAGGAGCCCGGAATAAGTGGAATTTTGACCTTAAAGTCCGGATCCATGACCTGCAACCAGGAGACAGAGTGTTGTTGCGGAATTTGGGTGTCCCAGGAAAGCATAAGCTGGCAGACAGATGGAAATCAGAACCGTATGTAATTTGTAAAAACTGCCTGGCTTACCAGTGTACCAGTTGAAGCCAGAAGGGAAAGTGGGGCTGTTGAAGACCTGGCACAGAAACCATCTACTGCCCCTCACTGTGGCAGTCCGGATGCCTGCTACTCTGGATTCCCCTGAGCTACCTTCAACTTCAAATACCCCTAGACCCAATACCAGGTCTCAAGCAACTCTGTCAGGAGAGATGGATGTCACAGACCAAAGTGAGAATGAGGAACTGGAACTTAACAGGCTGTGGCCGTCTCAGGCACCTGAACCCATGACTACGGATCCTTCATCCTCTCAAGTCCCCATCAATGGCACCTTAAATGCTGAAGCTGCTGAGTTCATTCCGTCTGGCACTCAGGCCGAAGAGTGGGAAGATGCCTTAGAATCAGTCCCAGCTGAAGACCCGAGGGACTCCCTGTACCTCTCTGCACCTGATTTGGATGCCCTTGAAGCAACAAGATCTACTACACCTGTCCCAATGGAAGAACCCATAGTATCTGACACCGTAGCTCCCAGGGAACAAAGAGTGAAGAGAACCATCCGCCCTCCACGAAAGCTAACTTACACTCAGATGGGAGAATGCTCTGAAGATATTGTGGCAACTGCAAGAAGGACAACAGAGAAACCTGGCCCCTCCACTGTGCATTTGGTGGAGGGCAACCCCAGCTTACTCTCTGGCACAGTTAGGCAGGTCACTTTCACTAATATGACCTGTGGGCAGGACAATCTCCCTTACCAAGTCTGGTGGGAGATTCCCCTGCCAAATTCCTTTGCTACTGTAAATTGTATTGTTTGTAAATAATGCTCATATTATCTTTGGGGACCAAAGATTTTAAGTGGGGGGAGTGTGTAGCAGGGTGTTGCTTTAAGATCCCAGAGACTACCATACCCAGGGTACAACGGGACACCCAGGGTGCATTGCCCCACGCAAAGACTGCTGGGGTGGGATATATAATTGGAGGGCGGGCCGTAGAGCGGTCTCTTTGGACATCGGCCGCCCAGCAAGTGGAACTCTGTGCTGAGTCTGTTGTTCCTGACAGGGCCTGAGGCCTGGGCCCTGTGTTTCCAAAGAGCCTTCCGTTTCCACTGAGGAGTCTGAGGGACGTCTCATCCTGCTACCGATCTACGACTTCCAGGAGGACCGAAGACCCGGGTGTCGTGGCACCTGTGTACCGAGACACAGCTACGGAAGATACAGACATGGACTGGTCCGGTTGGGTAAGAGAGCACCTGCTCAGAGAGTAGTACAGGATCTCTAGGCCCAGTGACTGTTGTTCGGGGCTTGCTGTTTAGAGTTTGCGGTTGCACGCCGGAGGGACAGTGCATTGAGTAGCAATAGTGACTTTATCCTTGTTCACCAAGTTTGCCAACCTTTATTCCTGTGGATTACAAAATTGTTTCAAAAGTGCACCACCGTTTGCTAGCGAAGATTCTTCTTTACGGAACTTACACATAGTACAGTCAGGCCTGACTTATCAGTGTAGACATTGCTGGGCGCCATCTTGCCCACGAGGGAGGAGAGCTGCAGCTGGGTCCGGTAGTTATCTTTGTATGGGATTGTATATCTGTTTGCTTGCTAAACACCTTTTATTGCAGGGCTCTGCATATACTAAAGTGTACTGTTTATCTGCTGACTTATTTTTATCCAGTAAGAGTATTTAGATTAAGCAGACAAGTTGTTTGGTGTATTACTGTGTGCCTTGGTTGCCGGATTGTGTTACCTAACGTTACAGGTCTCACAATCTTATCATCCCCTACTAGCTGTGCCAAGGGAGGGTAGAGCCAATTACTTGGGGTTGACAGCGGTGTGTTACAGGCCCGAAAATCATACCAGCGGCTCTCTTAGCTGGGGGTATCGCTACATAACCAATAAGAATCATCATAAAAAACGAACTGACTGACTTGGGTCGCAATTGTATGTGCTATAATATAAAGAAATGTATTTGCTATTTTTTTCCCCATTAGAGTGGACTTACCCTTTAGCTTTGTAAAGAATATCCAATCAAGTTCAAAGAAACATTGGTTGTATGATGGAAATTAGCAGAGCTTTACCACAATTATTAACCGGGGGAAATAAGTGCAACTGCACTTGAGCAGTGCACCGTCTATTTGCCTTTAGTAAATACATCCCAATGTTTTTGGGGTTGACCTGATATTCTATCATAGACTGTTATGATGTACTGGGGCTAATTATCAGGAATGATATCAAAGCCTTCCAAGAAATGGTGCTGCATTGTGGTTCATTGAGGTATTATGATTTACCTGTCTGGCCAGGTTTATAGTTGGGTTTATCTGTCTGGATGAATGTCACATAGAAGAATTTGAGGATTAGAACTTTCTTGGTCTTCTCCAGGTGCAAATGTTCCCCATCCATAGAAACATGGAACAACCAAACCTCGGTGTCCGCAGTAGCAGGAAGCTGGCAGAATAAAACATTCAGATCAGAGCTTATATTAAGTAATATCTTCTATAAAGTCTTAACAACTTCTATGTAATATCCATACTTGTCCTACCAAAATGTTATACATATGTGGATTCCCAGTAAAGAAGTCATTGCTGGTGCAGAGGTGTAATCAGGATTTTTTTGTGCCCTATGCATAGTTTGTCCCCATCACTTTAGGACACAAAATGTATAAACATTTTCAGCATATAATCATACCTCCCATCTTTTGAGATGGGAATGAGGGACACCCATCAGCAAAGGTATGCAGGCATAGGACACACCCCCTGCCCCCTTAAAGGAGAATTGTACAAAAAAAAACAAGATTAGTTAAACCCACAAGTGCTTTTTTTTACTGCTACTATTGCTTTATATTGGCTTTTGGAATTTACAAATGCAGCAATTTAGAAAATCAGATGAAAGGTTTAGCACTGGCAAACACTTTTTGATAGATAAAAAGTGCATTTAATATACTAATATGATCAGACCAGAATGAGGGACATTGCTCCAAATCAGGGACAGTCCCTCCAATGCAGGGACAGTTGGGAGCGATATCATGACCCTTCTGATGTAATTTTACCACACATTTTGGGCAATCTAGTAGAAGTAAAATTTTGAAAGTCTGATGCCGTGTACACACAACCGTTTTTCCTGACATGCAAAAAACCGACGTTTTTCTCGACGTGATTCGTCGTGATTCCTCTCAAGCCTGCCTTGCATACACACGTTCAGGAAAAAAATGCTGGAGCAAAGCGCGGTGACGTACAACGCGTACGACAACACTTACGACGGCACTATAAAGGGGAAGTTCCATTCAAATGGCGCCACCCTTTGGGCTGCTTTTGCTGATCTCGTGTTAGTAAAGTTTGGTGAGAGAGACTATTCGCGCTTTTCAGCCTCGTGCTTTTCAGTCCGTTACAGTGCGACGAATGTGCCATCTCCATTAAAAACGCTAGTTTTACCAGAATGAGCGCTCCCGTCTCATACTTGATTCTGAGCATGTGCTTTTTTTTTTCCGAGCGGTTTTCGTGACGAGAAAAAGAACGGGGAAAACGACGAGAAAAAATAAAGCAGGTTCTAATTTTTTGCAGGCAGTTTTCTCGTCGAGAAAACTGCTATGGAGCATACACACGACCGGTTTTCACGACCAATCTAAAAAATGGCAGTTTTCTTGTCATGAAAAACGGTCGTGTGTACGCGGCATTAGGCAGTGGTTCTCAACTCCCGTCCTCAGGACCCACTAACAGGCCAGGTTTGCAAAATAACTGAAATACATCACAGGTGATATCATTTGCTGCTCTGTGATTGCAGTATTCTAGTCTGCATCTCCCCAAGGTAATACTTAAAATCTGGCCTGTTAGTGGGTCCTGAGGACAGGAGTTGAGAACCACTGGTGTAAGGAGTCTTTTACACTGGCAGAAATTTATACCGCCCTCTACAAAGCATTCTGCCCTGGTCTGCTTTCAGTTGTTCAGGAAGAAATATATAAAGGTGCAGCGCCAATAAGAAAAATTGCAATATAAGATCTGTGATGAACAGTCCTATTTAATAACCGCCAACGATGATGGATGACAGATTGATAAAAAAGTCCCAGCACCAGCATTGTGAAAAGGGGTTGAATGTACTCGTCACCGCCACTACGGCCTTTTTACCTCAAAAGATGTAAGGGCATCACAATAGTGTAATATTGCTTTAAAACCACTATTTTATTTAAAAATATATATATAGTACACTCACATTTCCGTAAAAGGCATCAGGCAAAGAATCTCATAAAAGGTCTATAAATCGTGGCGTGCTTACATCATCTGATACTGCCTTACATGTTTCGCAATAATATTGCGTCGTCAGAGGCGTAGCGGGCAAACGCAAGCATGTCCTGGACCTAATATAATAAAATAACCGAAAGTGACCCCCCGAAAGTAGTCAGTCCGCTCTTAAACTGGAAGTAACCCCCCGGAAGCAGTCAGTCCGCTCTCAACCCGAAAGTGACAAACTGGAAGTGGTCAGTCCGCCATTTTGCGGTTCACCATGCGCTCCAAGGACCGGAAGGATTACAGATCAGTCCCCCTGTTCTCAGAACACAATGGGAATATATTAAATTGAAGAAATACTATAAAAGACAAGGAGAAAAGCTCTCTACTTGCGAGGAAGAAAAAACTGAACCATAACGAAGATAGGATTACACTATCCTCTAGATCACAGGTGTCAAACACAAGGCCCGCGGGCTGAATCCGGCCCTCCAGGCCATTTCATGTCGCCCTCGCACCTCTTTTGCAGCTGCAGGAGAGCTCCAGCCCTCCTTTGGTACTCCTTCAGACCCTGTACTTTCTGCTTTCAAGCAATGCATCCATCTTCTTCCCAGCAGCAGCATAAGGTAAGGGGGGTGCACTGTGATGTAAGTGAGGGTGGGGGACTCAACTTCTGATGGTGGGGTGGCTCTTGACATCTAATGTAAGGGGAGGGGATGCGCTGGACATCTAATCTTACATGCAACTTTTTAACTACTATTTCGTAAGTGTAACCGCTTTTAATTATTAAATTAGTCGTATGGTATCACGCTATGTCTCTTTATTTCTTCTTGGGCTAATATACTGTCCTACGCCCAACACAGAGTACATGGACCGGACACGGAGCCATTTGTATCTATTCATCCAGCAGCACCTAACCGGGGCCTTATAGATGACACCTACCAGTTACTATTTGCCTTCAATATTAGCCGTGTGGTAAGGAGACATCATTTAACGGTGGTGGTACACTGCAGTGATTATCCCTATCTGTTTTGCCTTACATTTGATTTAATTGTAGGAGACCTACTAGTGATTGTTTGCTTTCAACATCTGCAGTTCGGTAAGGGGACATCGCTTATGGTGGTGGTGCACACTGCGGTGTTATTCCTGGGTTTTTGAACACTTCTTTCTGTACCTATTAATTGTTATCTGGCAAGGAGGTCTTTCACGCAGACCGTGGTATTTCAATTGTGAGGGACCATACACTGGGTGCAATTTGATGTATAAAAATCCATCAACATTGGAAGTGCATCAGTCCAATTGGGGTTGTGTAATGAGACAGGATTACGCTATGATGTTTTCTTCTCTTTTGGGTCAACCAATTGTTTAATGTGTGAGGAGCTCACCTTCCATCCACCTGGAGAATTTATCACCATTGGATCAGTTAGTGCTCCTTCACTAACCAAAGGCCTGGGCTGGGCTATAGCCACCTGTCTTAATAACTTGCTTTTTGGTAAGCATGCATTTCATCAGTTTTCAACACAACTACCACCAATCATGATATAAGCATTTGTTCCATCTGTGCAAATTTTTGGAACTTTATATTATTTCCGACTTTCTAGCATTTTTTATTTTTGGACTATTTAGCGCAATTTTTTTCTTTTCAATCTTACAGATTCAACTGGCCCTTTTGAGGGCAATCATAATGCTGATGCGACCCACAATGAAATTGAGTTTGACACCCCTGCTCTAGATGAAATAAATCATTGCATAAAAAATCCACTAATCAAAATTTTGAAAAGCACGCAAGGTGAACTCGCCATCTAGTGGACATAATGTATACAACAGCCAAATATCCCATACAGATACAGTTTCAATTCATAAGAAATATATAACATTATATTTAATTTAAAGAGAAAGAGGATAAACAGGATAAAATACATAACAATGTTCGGTAGATTATCAGTAAAAAATATATCATATATTGCAAGAGTTATTCAACCATTGTTGATAAAGCAATTGACATCTCTATATTAATTCCAAACGGTGAATAACTCTTAAGGTCATATATCCAGCGGATCTCTATTCTGGAGATTTCCAGCCTGATATTACTACTCCTCCAATGTGAAGAAAATCTGTCAATTCCCAAAATCAGAGTTCCCTTTGGGTTCTTTGCATGACAAAGTGCGTAATGCTTGGAAACACTGTGTTTAGGGAGGCCACGCCGCATATTGCCTAAATGTTAATTTACTCTGATTTGCATAGTTCTAATTGTCCAGCCCACATATTGCAGGCCACATGGGTACTGCAAGAGATAGACAATATTTTTTGAAGAGCAGGTAATAAATGATTTGATGTCATATGTTCTGGAAGTTACCACAGAGCAAAAATTGCATACTCTTCTCTCTTAACCACTTGCTTACTGGGCACTTAAACCCCCCTCCTGCCCAAACAAATTTTCAGCTTTCAGCGCTCTGACTCTTTGAATGACAATTGCGTTGTCATACAAACACTGTACCCAAATGACATTTTTATCATTTTTTTCTCACAAATAGAGCTTTTTTTTGGTGGTATTTGATCACCCCTGCGGGGGACAGAATTTGTAATATAAAAATACAAAACCGTTTTATATTTTGTTATAAAATTTTGCAAACAGGTAATATTTCTCCTTCATTGATGTACGCTGATCAGGCTGCACTGATGGGCACCGATAGGCTGCACTGATGGGCACCGATAGGTGGCACTGATGGGTGGCACTGATGGGCATTGAAAGGTGGCACTGGTGGGCACTGAAAGGTGGCACTAATAGGTGGCACTGATAGGTGGCAGTGATGGGCACTGATAGGTGGCAGTGATGGGCACTGATCGGCACTGGTAGGTGACACTGAGGCAGCACTGCTAGGTGGCACTGAGGCACTGATTGGCACCACTGGTGGGCATTGATAGGTGGCACTCATGGGTAATTGATAGGTGGCACTGTTTTACACTGGTGGACACCAATTTGTGGCACTGTGGGCACTGGCAGGCGGTACTGGTGGGCACAGATGAGGCGGATGTGCCTCTTCCTCTTCAGGACCGATGTCCCTTGCACAATAGACGGTGATCGGCTTTTTTTTCTCCTCACGCTGTCAGCGTGAGGAGAAAAAAACACGATTACCGAGCTTCTGTTTACATCACGTGATCAGCTGTCATTGGCTGACAGCTGATCACGTGGTAAGGGGCCGGGATCAGCCTCTTACTCCGATCTGTGATAACCCGAGTCTCAGTGACTCAGTGATCACAGCGCGTGCGCCCTGCAGGGGGCGCATACAAGAGGGGAGGACGTCTATTGACAGCCTACCGGCAAAGCAGATCTGCGCTGTAGCTGTCATTCGGCTATAGCGCGGATCTGAAGGAGTTAAAGCATTAATGCTGCACACAGCACATTTTCTACAGGAGAAAAAACTCTTTAGATTTAAAAAAATATACTTTTTTTTCTTTTCTTGTTCAGGAAGCTCTACTGATGTCTCCTGACACCTGTTTTTTTTTAACACCAAAAAGGTAATTTTTATATTGCAGGACTGCCCAGCAACTGCAGGCCAAGTATTTGGCTTACAGTTGCAGTGCAGCCCTATTGATCTCAGTGGGCAAGTTTGGCAGTTGGTGCCGGCTGTCAAACTTTGCAGAATTATGAAGTAAAGAATAAGGCGCTATACATGTTAATGTGGAAACTGGCACAACGAAAAACACTGCATCAAACTTAAATGTGCACATTAATATAAAAAATAAGCAAGCATAAAGTCCATAAGTGAATAAATCTAAACACCAAAACGGAATGCTCTGAGATAAAACTTCTAGATCTTCCACCATGAGTGCTCAGTATGAAGATGGCCACTTACCAGAGCAGTTTGACCCCTTTTTACAGGATGGTCAAAAAACGCTTTGGGAACACCAGATTGGTTACACTAATGGCATAAATCCACTCCAATGGCCACTCAGGAAGGGGCTAGAAAGTAACAAATGACTCCACAGGAGACACGGATAAAAGTCTCATAATGTAGTAATTTTTTAACAAAGTAAAAACAGCAGCATTTCCTGGCCTGGCACTAAGTGTAAACAGCGTGTGTGAGTCAGCTGATCCCTGGGGGTGGCGTGCATTCCACGTGTGAGTGTCAGTGTTGCCAACCTACCAGATTGAAATTTTCTGGCACGACACCCAAAATTTACTGGCACCGCCAAGTTTTTACTGGCATTCCACAAAAGTTACAAAATTAAATGTTTTTGTTGCAAATTTCAGTATTTAGACTACAAACAAGTACGCAAAGAAAATAGCGATGTGATTTAAGGTAGATATTAAGGTAAAAAAAACATAATTTTTGTTATTTTAGACATAATTAGGGCAAATTATTTAGTCCAATCACCTGTCACCATCGCCCCTTGCCTCCAATCTCCCCCTACCACTAACACCCCCTGCCACTATCCTCCTCTGCCACCATCGCCCCCTGCCACCATCACCCCCTCTCTGCCACCATCACCCCCTCTCTGCCACCATCACCCCCTCTCTGCCACCATCACCCCCTCTCTGCCACCATCACCCTCTCTCTGCCACCATCACCCTCTCTCTGCCACCATCACCCCCCTCTGCCTCCATCCCCCTCTCTCTGCCACCACCCCCCCCCTGCCACCAGAGTCTGCCAGCCTATGACCATGAGAGCACACTGGGACTGGCAGTCCTCCAGACATGTCAGGTTGCTATAGCCTGAGAGATATCCCTGTGCCCACCACAAAACCAATTTGTGCGTGACACCATCACCTGCCAGTCTTGACCCCTTCAGTCTTCCACTTTACAGAGGACATTTCACAAGCGCCGCCCACACCACAATGTCGTCAGCCCATTAGTTCGTAACACTGGCTATCTTCTCTCCAAATTACGCTATTGGATAAGCTGGAGACCACTAGCAAAGTAGATAGTAGTACCTGTGTGGTTTGCTGGCAGCTGTTCTGTGTGATTGACATGTAAGCTGGCCAATCAAAGGCGAGCACAAGCTGAGGCACTTCTGGACAAAATACAGGAAGAGTACGAACTGGACATGTCTACAGTTTCAATGGAGACTGTGTTCTGTGCTCATAGAGCATGGTGCGAGAGGGGGAGGTCATCAACATGACCCGTCACGTCACTCCTCTCCACCTTGCGCACTCTCCCCACGGAACCGCCGAGAACGAGTGGTGGCTTCCGTTTAAAAATGGCGCCAGGCGGCGGCATTACGTTACTGCGCATGTGCCGCCCAGCCAAGCCTGTACGATCTTTCGAGTCCTGCAGGCTTCGGAACGGCGCATTCGCCGTTGCATGGCTGGCCCGCAGCCATCTTTCTTACTGGCACCGGCTGCCCATAACGGACATTCACGGACACCCTGAAAATGGGGTGAAATTACCGAACTGTACGTAAATTAACCGACGGTTGTCAACACTGGTGAGTGTTACTGTTTACATGTGAGTGTAACTGCCATCATTGCTGCTGTTTTTACTTTATTAAAAAATTACTACACTATCAGACTTTTATCCGTGTCTCCTGTGGAGTTATTTTTTACATTCCAGCCCCTTCCTGAGTGACCATTGGAGTGGATTTTTGCCATTAGCGGAACCAATCTGGTGTTCCCAAAGCGTTTTTTGACCGTCCTGTAAAAAGGGGTCAAATGGCTCTGGTGAGAGGCAATCTTCATACTGAGCACTCGTGGTGGAAGATCTAGAAGTTTTATCTCAGAGCATTCCATTTTGGTGTTGGGATTTATTCACTTATGGACTTTATGCTTGCTTATTTTTTTCATTAATGTGCACATTTAAAGTTTGATGCAGTGTTTTTCGTCGTGCCAGTTTCCACATGAACATGTATAGCGCCTTATTCTTTACTTTACTTATTCTTTACTTCATAATTCTACACAGTTTAGTGATTTTTTCACTTTAAAGGGGGCAGCTGTTGGTTTATTAAAAATGCTCCAGCATGTGTACAGCTATGTCAGGTTGTATTGTTATAATTTTGGTTGGTGACTAGGGGACAGGAAAACCATGGCTCAACCGTCTGTTTTTACTATTTCCAACGGTGTGAAAAAGCCCTAATGGCATTTCAAATCATGTAGGCTGACCTTGCAGCATTGCATTACTACTTTCTTTTATTGCGAAATTGGACCCACTCTTTTATCCATGTGCACCTGCCCCTGCTGCCTTCCCCTAGTCCCATCCTTGTCTTGGTGTCTACCCTATATTATGTATATACATTATATAGCAGAGATATGCAATTAGCGGACCTCCAGCTGTTGTCAAACTACAAGTCCCATCATGCCTCTGCCTCTGGGTGTCATGCTTGATGCTGTCAGAGTCTCGCTATGCCTCATGGGACTTGTAGTTTGGCAACAGCTGGAGGTCTGCTAATTGCATATCCCTGTTATATAGGGTAGACACCAGGAAAGAGATGGGCAAGACAAGACAAGGATACCTCTGTAGTTGGCGCTGTTTTGCTGGTTGCTGTACAGAGGGAAAGGAGGATAAGAGAAACATTTTTCCTCTGCAGCCTCCATAGATGTCATCAGGGGAGCAGTGGTTCGATTGCAACACTGGATGACCTCAGCGACCAACATTAGTGGAGGCAATGCTAATAAACAGCAGTGTCCCGCTGCAGTTGCTACGCAGTTGCAAAGTGGATAGTAGGGACAGGATTCATGCTGGATATGGACAGCTTATTTAACCCTAGAGAAAGGTTCCTGATAAGGAGGGACAGACTGGAGACACCACTGCCTGCTCCACTATTTCCTGGTCTCCGGTGCTGTGATAAAGGTTTTGGATAGAGGTCGACCGATATATCGGCCAATATTTGGCCATTTTTGATAAATCGGCATCGGCCGATTATTATCAAAATTAGGCCGATATTTTACACTAACCGCCGCTCCTCCTTATTTCTCCACACTCAGCGGCTCTGGCAGCATCAAGCGCCGTGCTGAGTGTGTCAAACTGACATGTAACAGAGAGGAAGGAGAGAGGAGCTGTCAGCTCGATGTCGGGGGTGGGCGGGACACAGCAGCTATATTACACCAGCCAATGGGATGGTATCTGGGCGGGCCGCTACGTGTATGTGGCCCCACCCCCTTCTAAAGCAGCCCAATCATTGGCTGGTGTAATTTAGCTGCTGGGTCCCGCCCACCCCAGCCAGGTCCCGCCCACCCCCACATCGAGCTCATTCTGACAGCGCTCTCTCTCCTCTCGTCAGTTTCACACAGTTACACTCGGCTTAGTGTGAAACCTGCCAGTGCCACCAGCCAGTGCCAGTAAGTGCCACCAGCCAGTGCCAGTAAGTGCCATCTGTAAGTGCCAGTAAGTGCCATCTGTAAGTGCCATCTGTCAGTGCCACCAGCCACCGCCAATCAGTTCCATCTGTCAGTGCCACCGCCAATCAGTGCCAACTGTCAGTGTCACCCCCCACTGGCAGCCAGTGTCACCCGCCACTGGCAGCCAGTGTCACCGCCAATCAGTGCCACCTGCCAGTGCCACTGCCCCAAACTAGTGCCACCTGCCAGTGCCAAACCAGTGCCACCTGCCAGTGTCAAACCAGTGCCACCTGCCAGTGCTAAACCAGTGCCAAACCAGTGCCACCTGCCAGTGCCAAACCAGTGCCACCTGCCAGTGCCAACTGTCAGTTCCAAACCAGTGCCACCTGTCAGTGCCATCTGTTAGTTCCAAACCAGTGCCACCTGCCAGTGCCAACCAGTGCCATCTGTACCGAGGACATCAAGTGTGTGCTAGAGTGACAGGAGTAAGCAGGAAGGAGTGTAGTGGGTGAGGTTTTTTTTTTTTTTACATCGGCCTAAAATATCGCCCACAAAAAATCGGCATCATATATCGGCCATCGGCCGCCCCAATTTCTAAATATCGGCATCGGCCAGAGAAAAACCCATATCGGTCGACCTCTAGTTTCGGATTCGTTATTCCAAGTGCCGCTACACTGCCTATCAGCCACTCCTCTACTCAGATGGATGCTGCTCCTGTAACACAATCCTAATTAGAGTAAAACCCTTCGTGCTGGACCTACTTCAATGTGCCGCTAACATTGCTGAGAACTTCTTCACCTGTGTTGACTGTGTTACTGAGATGTGTTACTGAGTGTACCTTGCTGCTGTTCTCCACATGTTATGTTACCTTCATCTAACCAAATAATATTTGTACCACTGTGGTTGGAGGGCATTTGTGGGAAGGCCGCATTCAGGTGAATGTGTTCAGCACTGCCTGCTGAGCACAACAGGGGATAATTTTGCCACAGCCAAGAAGCAAAACATCACAACATATTTACACCCCAGTACACTGCAAGGCAGCTCTGCTGCGCTGGATCACGTACCCAATACGTGATCCTGCACTTCCGGGTCTGGGGTGCGCATGCATAACTCCCAACCGTCCCTGATTCGCCGGGATTGTCCCGCAAATTGATTCCTCTCCCTGAATCCCGCGAATCAGGGCTAAGTCCCGGAATGGCCGCGGCGTGTGCGGGTTGCCATGGTTCCCGCATGCCGCGAGCTACACTTGTATGGCAGCCGCATCTCTCCCCTTTGCCTCTGACACACACACAGTGCATGGAACCGCCCCTAATCAAAATACATTTGTTCCCCGGCCTGTCTGCATAGAACAACAATTCCGTACTTGGGAGGTCCATATGATGTCAGGAGGGAAGAAGGGAGGCATTTACAATGAGCTTCAGCTACCTGTTGGCTGAGGAGGCAGCAGGGGCGGTGCAGCTGCTTCCTCATTCCAGTAGGTATACAAAGAGCATTGTCCTTCCCTTCAAAGTCATCCCACGGGCTTCCTGTGTTGGTGGGTGCAGGATTAAGCAGTGCCCATGCGGGGAGAAGCCTGAACAAGAGCTGCATGCAATGAGTGAAAGTCCTGCAGTGATCAGAGGTGAGTGATCTGCTACTGATTGAACTGCAATGTCGCTCTCCTCCTTCACTGAGCTCGCTCCACTCCCATCAACACCCTCTCCTTCCCAGTCACTCAGCCCTTCCTCCTGATAGGTTCTCCTGACACATGGGTACCTTTCAACCCCAGCTGCACTTCCCCTCCGTGTACTACATATCTACAACTTCCCGGTAAAGCCCCGTACACACGGTCAGACTTTTGCCCAACAAACTTAGTTTTAAGCAAGTTGCACCAACAATCCGACCGTGTGTACGCTCCATCGGACAAACTTTTTTTTGTTTGGTTTTGTTTTAATCGGACAGAAGTTGGGTCTGCAAACGGACAAACTTTTGCCCAACAAAAGTCCGATGGAGCAAAGTCTGACCGTGTGTACAGGAAACCATCGGACTTTTGTCCGATGGACTAAACAACTAATGTTAAAATCAACCAACAATAGCAGAGGTTGACCAAAGGGTGGCGGTAAAGAGCAGAAAAGAGCAGAAAAACCACGTGATGTTGCCAAAAGTTTTGGGAAAGTTTGCAGAAAAGTCAGAGCGTGTGTATGCTATGGGTGTTCCCGGCCAACTCCGTTCGATCAAAAAACCACGGAAAAGTCCGATGGAAGTCCAGCCGTGTGTACGAGGCTTAAGACAATTCAGTAAATCACACACTCACAGCAATCCTCATCACCCCTCCCCTTTCCAGTTCACTTTCTCTTGTTTCTGCTCTCCACTCACATAAATCTGCACTTCCACCCAGGCTTACTTTTTATGTCTTCCAACTGTTCTGCAGCCTAGTACATTCCTTGCAGTCCTTTAAGGAGTAGTACAAGTTTACAGTGCAAACACTGTCTGCAGCCATAAATACAGCCACAGCACCTGTGATCATCATGCTGATGATTACACTATACAGCCTGTGTCTTACTGTAGTGTATACAGGCTGTACAGTGTGGTCATCAGCATGATAATAATGATCACAGGTGCTGTGGCTGTATTATTCATGGCTGCAGACAGTGTTTGTACTGTATACTACTAAGGGCTTTATTTTAGCTGAAATATATACTGAACTCTGCCCGCTACATGAACCCTGCACTCCGTACGTAGCATCCTCTCAACCCTGCACTCCATGCGTAGCACCCTCTCAACCCTGCACTCTGTGCATTTAACCACATCAATTAAGCCCCTCCCACTGCTAGGTGCTTGACCACGCCCACAATTTACCGCAACATAGTGTGCCGCAGGTCTTTTTACTCCTCCAGTGTCCCTCATTCTGAAGTTCAAAAGTTGTGAGGTATGCGCATGCGTTTTTTGTTTATAGCACAAAAATAAAAAACGCAGAGGTAATCAAACACCAGCAAAAGAAAACTCAATTTGTGGGAAAAAAAGGAAATATATTTTATTTGGGTACAGCACTGCACGACAGTTCAGCCCGGGAAGGCTTTACCCCCTTAATGACCAGACCATTTTTTGCGATACGGCACTGCGTTATTTTATCTGACAATTGCGCGGCCGTGCGACGTTGTACCCAAACAAAATTGATGTCCTTTTTTTCCTACAAATAGAGCTTTCTTTTGGTGGTATTTGATCACCTCTGCCGTTTTTATTTGTTGCGTTATAAATAAAAAAAGAGCAACAATTTTGAAAAAGAACCAATATTTTTTACTTTCTGCTATAAAATATTTTCAATAAAAAATATGTAAAACAAAAAAATCTAATTTATTCATCAATTTAGGCCAATTGGTATTCTGCTACATATTGTTGGTAAAAAAAATCCCAATTAGCGTATATTGATTGGTTTGGGCAAACGTTATAGCGTCTACAAACTATAGGATAGATTTAGGGACTTTTTTTTTATATATGTTTTTATTTTTGTACTAGTAATGGCAGCGATCAGCGATTTTTAGCGGGACTGCGACATTCCTACGGACAAATTGGACCCCAAGTGACACTTTTTGGGGACCAATGACACCAATACAGTGATCAGTGCTAAAAATTCACTAACAACTGTATAAATGACACTGGCAGGGAAGGGGTTAACACCAGGGACAATCAAAGGGTTAAATGTGCTCCCTTTGTGTGCTTTCTAACTTGTGGGGGTGCTGACACTAGACAAAGAGAGAGATTGAAGTTCCTGATTAGTAGGAATCACAGATCTCTCTCTTCCTCTGTGACAGAACGACAGTCTGCCTTGTTTACATAGGCAGACCGCCGTTCTGTCATTCCCCCGAACGATCGCAGGTGGACCTGCTAATTGGCTCCTGCTGTGTCCAAAAAACAGCGGGAGTGGGTTGTCGGCAGGGGCGCGTGCACCCCAGACCAGGCAGTGCAAACATCGTACAGGTACCTTGTTTCGTGCAGGCTGGCCGCCCTGCTGCAGTATATGTGCGGTGGGTGGTCCAGAAGTAGTTAAAGTAACAGAGTGCCGTATCGCAAAAAAAATCTTGGTCATGAAGGGGTGTAAATCTTTCGGAGGTCAAGTGGTTAAGAGGGAGTGGTTGAGGGTGGTAAAAACATGACTGGACTACACATTCTTACTGTCCCCCAAATGCAAATGGAAATGAGGCGTTAGTGAAAACTTCAGGCTCTTCCAATAATTATGTGAAATGAGTAATGACCAAGAGGCAGAATTGGGAATACCTACCTTGCATTTTCACAGACACTGGTAGTAAAAGAGCACCGGTGTTTTAGGATGTGAAAATTCTGAGCAGATGTCTGCAGGGAAAACATAATAGTCCTGAGCAGGTAGGTTGTGCCACCAGTTTGTATACTTAAACCAAACTCTGTGCGTGTGAAATAGTTACAACCTTTGTCAACTTTTTATCGCTGTGTGCGCCCATCTGGGAGGTTTCTTTACATTCAGACAGAAGAGGAAGCAATATCCCCACTTACTATTTGACAGGTGTCAGTCAGAGCAGGAAGTGAGGGGAAATTCCACAGCTGGAGACACAAGGGGTCACCCCCTGTGGCGAAGTCAGAAGTGACGAAACGCTTTGGGACGTGGCTACACGGCAACTATGTTGAAGCTGGGATGGTGTTCTGATGTCTAGCGAATGAAGCAGTGGTGAGATCGTAAAACAGAGCCGCTCGGCATGTCTTGTACTATTTTACAAAAAGCCTGTTTTTAACTGTATTTGATGTACGTGCAATATATATTTTAAATAGATCAATATCTCAAATGATTTTACACTATTGGAGGCTCCATTTCTCCCTCTATTTTCTACATGTGGAGTCAAACCCGGGCACGTGAATGGAGTGTGGCGGTTTACAGCAGCTGTTCAATAAAATCCTTGAGCTTGTTCGCCAAACACGAGAGTGAATGGCAACATCATCTGGTGAGCTTGTTTCTTAACGGGAGTTGTAGTTTGCTCAAACACTAATTTGTTAGAGTTATTGCAACCATTTTATCCACAGGAAGAGTATTGGTGTACAGTTCCCTGTGGCCTACAGGTGGCGCTGCCATAGTAAGCTAGGGTTGAACCGCTGATACAGTGCTGTGCCTTGTGTGTCCCCTCTCGGCAACCGTACAGTAGGGCGGGGTTAACCTGCTGTGCATGCTGGGAGAGGATATAAAAGGGGCAGACGCTTCTGGTTGGGGTTCATTGTCGGGGGTCCTACCACAGGTTCTCTGTTCTGTTCCGGCCTGCCCTGGGCACCTTCAGCCCAGGGGCAGGGTGTTCTGCCTACGGGGGTCCTACCCCCAGTGTCGTGTTCCTGTTCCATCCTGGGCACCTTTAGCCCCAGGGTGAGGTACTACCTGCTGTTCCTGTCCGCCCTGGGTATGTACCCCCAGGGTCCACAGCCAAAGGCCTGGGGCCCAGCACCTTCGGCTGGGACCCACCAGGGATCGAGGACTCTCAGGGTGCTGCCTTGCGAGGGGACCCGTATCTAGGACAAGGAGGCCGGGGGAGGAACTCTCCGAAGACCCATTGCAGTGTCATGGTGACGGTAGGGTCCCAGTAACTCTCCGGAGGGATGTCTTCTCCTAAAAAGGGGCCATAGCTAAAGAAGGGGATCACATGCACCAGGTCTGTGGCAGAGACTAACTTCACGGTCTGTGGCAGAGGCTGTGCGCCTAGCTAACTTGCTTGAGAATCTGAGCAAAGATCCGTAACGTTTGTGCCTGGACCTCCCCCACCTTGCGCTGTCCTTTTCCTTGCTCCAACCTTTTTCCTATCAAGAGACTGTGTTATTTGCTGAGAGAAGAAATAAACTCTCTGTTGGAGTTACAGCAAGTGTGGACATTCTTTTACTGGGGGAACCAAGTACTCATATCTGTTATCCACAGAGGTGAGAAACCATTTTCTGGCTTAGACTGTGAAATGACCCACCAACAACACCGCTCAACCTCTTAACACAGGAGGGTACGGACTTGTGGCATGGTGTGCCGCTTCTTCCTGCGAGGAGCCGAAGAATAAGGCAGGTAAAAGGGGGTCTGTGTGCTACATATATATGAAACATTTTTCACTATAATATATATATATACATATATATATATATATATATATTTTTTTTTTTTTCATTATTAAGGACATTTTTTGTCTTTTTTGTACACATTTAAGAGCGCTACTGTGGATTATATTATATATACACTGTTATATATTTATGTTTTTCATTTCTTGATATAAAACAATATCAATAAAGTAGGGTATAAAAGGGTGCTATGTTCTTAAGTATTTTATTTCTGTATGTCCCCATGTAATGTGGGAGATTGTGTGTCCATACAAACAGGTGGGGAAGGAAATGATTCTCCATGTGTACACAGACAGCATGCAAAGCCTAATGCCGCATACACACGGCTGTTTTCAATGTCATTGAAAAAAACAACGTTTTTATCTACGTGATTTTTCGTGTTTCCTCTCAAGCCTGCCTTGCATACACACGTTTATGGGAAAAAAAAACGCTCGAGCAAAGCGCGGTGTCGTACAACACGTACGATGGCACTATAAAGGGGACGTTCCATTTGGATGGTGCCACCCTTTGGCCTGCTTTTGCTGATCCTCGTGTTAGTAAAGTTTGGTGAGAGCTGATTCGCACTTTTCAGCCTCGTGCTCTTCAGTCCGTTACAGCGTGACGAATGTGCTATCTCATCTCCATAACAAATGCTAGTTTTACCAGAACGAGCGCTCCTGTCTCATACTTGATTCTGAGCATGCGCGTTTTTTTTCCCCTCAAAAGCATACGCACTACCTTTTTCACGACGTGAAAAAATAAAGCAGGTTCTTATTTTTTTGAGGCCATTTTTCACGTCGTTAAAAATGCTCTGGAGCCTACACACGATCGTTTTTAATGACCAATTTAAAAAATTGCATTTTTCACGTCATGAAAAGTGGTCGTGTGTACGCGGCATAACAGACATTACAACCCTTTCTCATCCTATCCACACCTGAAAGAAAGGCTTTGGTTGGGTGGGCTTTAATTTTCAATTTAGATTAGAGTATAAGCTTTAAAAAACTTTGACACAGTAAGAGCCCATTCACACAGGGGCGGCGCGACTTGTCCCGCGACTCTGCCGGCCGATCTGAAGACGACTTCAAAGGGGACTTGCAAAATGACTTCTGTATTGAAGTCAATGGAAGTCGCCCTGAAGTCGTCTTGAAGTAGTACAGGAACCTTTTTCTAAGTCGGAGCGACTTGAGTCGCTCCTATTAGAACGGTTCCATTGTACAGAACGGGACGCGACTTATCAGTCGGCTGAGTCGCCTGACGAGTCGCCCGTGTGAATGGGGTCTAATGGTTTTCCATCAGCATAATGCCAAAATAATTGACTTTAAGTGGGTGTTTAAACCATTATTACAACATGTTTTTTTTTTAACAAAGATTTGCTTACACTGATGCAACACTAAACTCACTAAGCACAATCACTTAAAGCTGGTACACACTAGACAGTTACAAAGAAAACATTAAAGCTGAACTCCAGGCACAAAAACACAAAAATAGGATGAAAATCTACTTTGTGTGCACCAAATGCATACCCAGTTATTACCTTGTAAAGTAGCAGTGACATAATCACTGTGCTGTACATAGCCTGTGCAGAAAGCAGAGCTGTGGAAGGGACCCAGCGGGGTACACCCACTACAGGCTGCCTGCAGACAGTGTTAATTTTGGCAGCAAATTTCGATTTAGTTTTAGTCGGAAATTCCGACAAGAAAACCGTGGATTTTTTCGCATACACACGGTCGGAGTATCCGACCAAAAGCTCACATCCAACTTTTTTTGACTGAAAATCCTATTGTGTGTACAGGGCATAAGTCTACAATTACATTTTAGTTTTAGTCTTCTGCAATTGTTTTAGTCGTATTTAGTCGACTAAATCTCCAGTACATTTTAGTCAACTAAAACTAATTTTATTTGTCTAAAAATCTAATGAGTGTAATTAAATTGCAATGCATTAGTTAACATTTCTCTTACAATTTCCAAACTCATTATATACTGCTGGAGTGAAAAATCTAATATGTTATTATTTATGGTATTGAGGTATGAACATGCACTACAGACCAGTGTTAATTTTGAAGTCAAATTTCAATTTAGTTTTAGTCTTATGACTAAAATGGCATTTTAATTTTAGTCCCATTTTAGTCTTTTGACTAAAATGCCATTTTTAGTTTGTCGTATTTTAGTCATCTCATATGTTTTAGTTTTAGTCGTATTTTAGTCTACTAAAATAGTATTCATTTAGGTCGACTAAAATGTTTTAGTAGACAAAATTAACACTGCCTTCAGAAAACTACAGGAAGACAAAACTAGTCACCCTACAGGAAGCTCCTGCACAGAGGCAAAGTTTCACACAGTCCATACATCCATTGAAATAGCCCTTAACCACTTAAGCCCCGGACCATTTGGTAGCTAAAGGACCAGAGGTGAATTCAGAATTTTGCACTGCGCTGCTTTAACTGTAAATTGTGCGGACATGCAATGTTGTACCCAAACAAAATTTGCGTCCTTTTCTTCCCACAAATAGAGCTTTCTTTTAATGGTATTTGATTGCCTCTGCGATTTTTATTTTTTGCGATATAAATGGAAAAAGACCGAAAATGTTGAAAAAAAATGATATTTTCTACTTTTTGTTATAAGAAAAATCGAATAAACTCAATTGTAGTCATACATTTAGGCCAAAATGTATTCTGCCACATGTTTTTAGTAAAAAAAATGTCAATAAGCGTATATTTATTGGTTTGCGCAAAAGTTATAGAGTTTACAAACTAGGGTACATTTTCTGAAATTTACACAGCTTTAAATTTATGACTGCCTATCTCATTTCTTGAGGTGCTAAAATGACAGGGCAGTACAAAACCCCCCCAAATGACCCCATTTTGGAAAGTAGACACCCCAAGGAAATTGCTGAGAGGCATGTTGAGCCCATTGAATTTTTTATTTTTTTTGTCTTAAGTGATTGAATAATGACAAAAAAAAAAAAAAAAAAGTTGTCACTAAATGATATATTGCTCACACATGCCATGGTTATATGTGGAATTACACCCCAAAATAAATTTTTCTGCTTCTCCTGAGTACGGGGATACCACATGTGTGGGACCTTTTGGGAGCCTAGCCGCGTACGGGACCCCGGAAACCAAGCACCGCCTTCAGGATTTCTAGGCACAAATTTTTGATTTCACTCCTCACTACCTATCACAGTTTCGAAGGCCATAAAATGCCAAAATAGCACAAAACCCCCCCAAATGACCCCATTTTGGAATATAGACACCCCAAGCTATTTGCTGAGAGGCATGGCGAGTATTTTACAGCTCTCATTT
The DNA here is from genome assembly GCA_029206835.1 of Rana muscosa. Taxonomy (NCBI): domain Eukaryota; kingdom Metazoa; phylum Chordata; class Amphibia; order Anura; family Ranidae; genus Rana; species Rana muscosa. The sequence continues at coordinate 218,600,304 of CM055123.1, forward strand.
GTTTTTGAAAATGAAGAAAGAAAATATATATATATATATATATATATATATATATATATATATTTATTTATTTTTTCAATTTTCAAAACTTTGTGACAAAAAGTTAGATCTGCAAAATACTCACAATACCTCTCAGCAAATAGCTTGGGGTGTCTACTTTCCAAAATGGGGTCATTTGGGGGGGTTTTGTGCCATCTGGGCATTCCATGGCCTCCGAAACTGTGATAGGCAGTGAGAAGTGAAATCAAAAATTTACACCCTTAGAAAGCCTGAAGGCGGTGATTGGTTTTGGGGTCCCGTACGTGGCTAGGCTCCCAAAAAGTCTCACACATGTGGTATCCCCGTACTCAGGAGAAGCAACAGAATGTATTTTGGGGTGTAATTCCACATATGCCCATGGCATGTTTGAGCAATATATCATTTAGTGACAACTTTGTGCAAAAAAAAAAAAATTGTCGTTTTTCCCCAACTTGTGTTAACATATAAAATATTCCATGGACTCGACATGCCTCTCAGTATATAGCTTGGGGTGTCTACTTTCCAAAATGGTGTCATTTGGGGGGGTTTTGAACTGTTCTGGCATTTTATACACAACATTAGGAAGCTTACATCCACTCTTCTAACCACTTGAAGACAAAGCCCTTTTTGACACTTTTTGTTTACATGAAAACATTTTTTTTTTTTGCAAGAAAATTATGTTGAACCCCCAAACATTATATATATTTTTAAAGCAAAGGCCCTACAGATTAAAATGGTGGGTGTTGCATTTTTTTTTCTACACAGTATTTGCGCAGCGATTTTTCAAACACATTTTTTGGGTTAAAAAATACACTTTTTTTAATTTTAATGCACTAAAACACACTATATTGCCCAAATGTTTGATGAAATAAAAAAGATGATCTTAGGCCGAGTACATAGATACCAAACACGACATGCTTTAAAATTTCGCACAAACGCGCATTGGCGACAAACTACATACATTTTTAAAAGCCTTTAAAAGCCTTTACAGGTTACCCCAGTAGATTTACAGAGGAGGTCTACTGCTAAAATGACTGCCCTCGATCTGACCTTCGCGGTGATACCTCACATGCATGGTGCAATTGCTGTTTACATATGACGCCAGACCCACGCTTGCGTTCGCCATTGGGCAAGAGCAGGGCAGGACAGGGGTGCTTTTTTTTTTTTCTTTTTTTTTTTATTATTAATTTTGCTTTTTTATTTTATTTTTAAATTGTTCCTTCCAAGTATTTATTTTTTTATCATTTTTATTGTTATCTCAGGGAATGTAAATATCCCCTATGATAGCAATAGGTAGTGACAGGTACTCTTTTTTTGAAAAAACTGGGGTCTTCTAGACCCTAGATTTTTCCTCTGCCCTCAAAGCATCTGACCACACCAAGATCGGTGTGATAAAATGCTTTCCCAATTTCCCAATGGCGCTTTTTATATCCGGGGGGGGGCATTCCCTCCCACTGCTTGTAAAAGCAGTCCAGAGGCTAATTAGCCACTAGGATTGCTTTTACATGAAAGCCGGCCGCAGGCTGAAAAGAATGATACCAAGATGATACCTAAACCCGCAGGCATCATTCTGGTATAAACATTCAAAGTCCAGCAACATACCAGTACGTTGCTGGTCCTTGTTGGACATGTATTGTAATCTTTTTTTTTCATGCAGCCAGTTGGCTGAACGAAAAAAGAGATTGATCGGTGGGTATGCCCACCATTAGAATACCGCCCTTCATCCACCCACTTCCAATGATGGGCATACACGCACCATTTATATATGCCGAAGCATGGGGGCATCCTCCCGCAAAAAAGTTATGCCGCACACACATGGTCGGACTTTTCCACGGGCAAGCCTCCGTCAGAATTTCGACCGTATGTACGCGGCATTAGGAGCAAAATCGCTCCTCCGCCCCTGCTGCCCCAATGCTTCGGCAGATTTGCTTTTTTTTTTAACTGTGGTGGTGAAATCACCTCCTACAGCACTGGAGTCGCAGGGATCAGGCTTGTCTCTGCGAACGCTGCAGTTATGTGTGTTTTTGGTTTGTAAGTGACAGTGATCGATCGATACTGCACTTGGGTGGCCTGGGCTGGACGGAGGGGCAAAACGCAGGTGCCAGCAGGTATCTGGGCTGATCCCGCTAACACTGCGTTTTTGGGAACCCTAAACTGCTGGGGACGCTAGTATAGATCTGATCAGATCAGATATTGATCTGTTCAGATACTATACCACTAAGGGGGGTGTATGCTTCACGCGTGGGTGTTAGCGTTACTGGCACTAACCTGACGCTGCCTGGGGTGTGACGCAGACCCTCTCTGACGCTAAAACCTAATTGATATCACCCGCCGGGCGATCAGGGGGTTAAACCTTTATTGGGTTATATACGGCGGGTGCCCTGACACTATAAAAAGCAAACTAACTAACCAGTGTCACCCGTAACACTTATATGGTGATCACTGGTGAAAGGGTTAACTAGGGGCAATCAGGGGGTTAAAACCTTTATTAGATAATATATTGGGGTACCTGACGCTATAAAAACATGCGGCGAACCTAAAAAAAATTACCGGCTACCGATCTGCATCACCGACACTAAGACAGCGTTTAGAAAAACGATCGCTTAGCGACAGTGGTGATAGGGGGGGAAAGGGTTACCTGGGGGGCGATCAAGGGGGTTAAACCTTTATTAGATAATATATTGGGGTACCTGACGCTATAAAAACATGCGGCAAACCTAAAAAAAATTACTGGCTACCGATCTGCATCACCGACACTAAGACAGCGTTTAGAAAAACGATCGCTTAGCGACAGTGGTGATAGGGGGTGAAAGGGTTACCTGGGGGGCGATCAAGGGGGTTAAACCTTTATTAGATAATATATTGGGGTACCTGACGCTATAAAAACCTGCGGCGAACCTAAAAAAAATTACCGCCTACCGATCGGCATCACCGACACTAAGACAGCGTTTAGAAAAACGATCGCTTAGTGACAGTGGTGATAGGGGGTGAAAGGGTTACCTGGGGGGCGATCAAGGGGGTTAAACCTTTATTAGATAATATATTGGGGTACCTGACGCTATAAAAACATGCGGCGAACCTAAAAAAAATTACTGGCTGCCGATCGGCATCACTGACGCTAAGACAGCGATCAGAAAAATGATCGCTTAGCGACAGTGGTGATAGGGGGTGAAAGGGTTATCTGGGGGGTGATCAGGGGGTTAAACCTTTATTAGGGGGTGTTAGGGGGCTACACTGGACCTAAGACTAAACTTTGGTGACACTTTTACAGTCACAAATGTCACTGATTGCAGTGATCACTAAATAAATGGTCACTGCAATCAGTGACACTGTGACTGGGGGCTGGGGGGGTGATCTGGGGTGTCTGGGGGGGCCTGGGGGGGCGATTTATGTCCCTATGTGTCCTGGTGTCAGTGTAGTGTTGTGTGCACTGACCTGATGTCTTCTCTTGTACGGCGCTCGGTATATGTGAGCGCCGCACCAGAGATGACATCACTTCCTCCTGCTTCCTCTGTCTGACACAGACAGAGGGGGCATTTCCATTCGCCGGGAGCGATCGCGAGGGGGTGGCCGGAAACGAATGGCTGCCCCCTCATCCCGGAACGCTCCCGGACACTTAGCCACCGCTCACTGTATAGGAGGGGGGTCCGATTGGACCCCCCAACTATACAAAGGCAATCACGTATGCTCTACGTGATTGTGCCTGTCGGTGCCATTCTGCTGACGTATATATACAGTGAGCGGTCGTTAAGTGGTTAATGGTAAACAGTAGAGCTGTACAATTCTGGATAAAATGAGAATCACAATTTTTTTGCTAAGAATAAAGATCACGATTCTTGGCGTAACATCATCTTTCACATTCTACAAAAAAGATTTGGCTCATTTTACGGTTTATTTATTATTCATTGAAGTGTATTTTTTCCCAAAAAATTGCATTTGAAAGACTGCTGTGCAAATGTAGTGTGACATAAAATATTGCAACTCTAGAGTCTCTGCTAAAACACACACACACACACACATATATATATATATATATATATATATATATATATATATATATATATATATATATATATATATATATATAATGTTTGGGGGTTCTAAGTAATTTTCTAGCAAAAAATACTGATTTTAACTTGTAAGCAACAAGTGTCAGAGAAAGGCCTGGTCTTTAAGTTGTTAAACTGACTACATTTACAATCAATAAAAGATACTAAAATATAATGGCCCTCCCTTTTAGTATCACTCTGCGCTTATGGATAAAAACTCTAAAGGAATAATGCTAAAATAGGGATATAAAAGATGACAGCAGCTGCTTAAAAATCACAAGTACATATAAAACACAGTCATATAAAAACTCCCATAAAAAAGTTCAGAATAAAACTGTAGCAGCGCTACGGACAAACAATGTTCATTTGTGCGTCTTCTATATAATTGAATATATCGGTGATGATGATAGTGAATGGTGGGTTTGGTTCTACTTGATCCTAGTTTCAGTGCTTCTTTTCACCCAGATGTGATTCACCACGTGGGGGGTAAAAACAGTCCCCCTATGGGGATGCACTCACCAGATAATAGATCAAAAAAGTATCAAAAACACTAATAAAACAATACAAATAAACCAATCAAGTTCATAAGTGCCCGTGAAGAAAGAAGATTATAAAATAAATGTGTAGAGGATTTCCTCTATATTGATGATAAGAGTTCCACAGAAAAGATATCCGATGAAGCTGGTAAGTGCTATTCCAACAATAAGTGAAGATCCCGCCACCAAAGTGAGAAATGAAGGCTTACCAAACAGCCTGCGACCGCCCTTCTCAGGGGGGTCAAAACAAGCTTAGTAGAGTGATGTTCACTCCATGGAAGGCAGAGAAATTCCAGTGAAGACACTTCATCCACAATAGGCGAGTCTCCAGAGACGTGTCTGCACAGCTGATCCAAATCGGAGATGAAAAACACTCTTGATTGATCAGAGTGAATAATCCTCAGCAGTTAAAACGATGTCCAAAGAGAAAAAAGAAAAACTTTCCATAGTGTAGCATTCATCAGGGAAGTTTTATTATAAATGAACAGGAGAGAAAACAGCTCTCACATAGGTATATAAAAATAATGATAAAACGAGAAAATCCTTGCAAGGAAATAAAAAAGCTCTGAGTTTCTGTCAAAGGCTGATTCGCGCGTGCGCAATGCATGTGCGTGTCACCCTACGCCATTTCGTCAAATGTGACATCATCAGGGGCACGCCCACATGAGCACGCACACGCTATTTGTAGCCAAAGGGCCCACTCGGGGTTCTCTCATTGGCTACATATCAAATTGGCAGACGGAGCAGAAAATTGTACTAGCCTCTGCATTGATCTCTCAATGGAGAGGTCTTGACATAAAACACAGTTGCACCATCACCCCCAGTGGAACTTACAGATATTGCACCAATTTTTAAAACTGATTTTCAAAATAATCTCCACACTGACATCTTGTGGATCATGGTGCAACTGTTATTAGACCATTTTTTCAAAAACATTCTTTATTCAAAAAAAACATTATTTTTCCAAAAAACATTCTCTTTTTTAAAAAAACATTCCTTTAAAACATTCTTTTTTTTAAAAAAAATTCTTTTCAAAAAAATGAATCCTAAGCAGGTTTACACTAAACCAATATAGAAATACTTAAAAAAACTTTTTATATTAAAATAAAGCTTATGATATACTTAGTTAGTCAGGCCCAAACAAAACACTGGACCAAAATTACACAGGAAGAAAAATGGGAACAAATTGCTTATGAGGGGAACAAATAATATGTCACCCATTGTTGATAAAGCAATTTATATCCCATTCAACGTTGAGGCCACCCGGTGTGTGACAACCCAATTTATGTATCCAACTGGTTTCGGATCTAGAGATGCTTCTTTTGCCATTGCCCCCTCTCCAGTTGGGCACATATTTCTCCAAACCAATGAAAATGGTACCTTTTGGGTTTCTGTTATGCACAAGATCATAGTGCTTAGACACACTATGATTGTCAAAACCACTTTTTATGTTGGTGATGTGCTCACCTAATCTGGTACTCAATTTTCTAATGGTCCGGCCCACATATTCCAAACCGCATGGGCAACGCAAAAGGTACACCACGCACTTTGTAGCACATGTTATAAGGGACCTGATAGGATATGTGGCTCCTGTTCCTGATGAAGTAAACTCCATAGTTCTTCTACCTTGGAGGGCATTCACCCTGCAGACTTTACATCGTCTACACGGGTAAAATCCCTTCAAGTCCCCAAAAAAAGAAGGACGAGTTGGGGGATCTGGTACATTAGGTGCTAGTAGATGTCTGAAGTTAGAAGCACCCCTAAAAAGTACTCTCGGGGTATTAGACAATAAAGGGCCCAACACTCGGTCGTTCTTTAGCACCGACCAGTGTTTTTTAATGATCCTTTTTATAGCCCAATGCTGACTTGAGTACGTGGTCAGAAAGGCTAAGCCAAAGTCCTCCCTATTTTCCACTTCTGGAGGTCTGTCACACAGAAGTGTCTGTCTATCTCTAAGGCCCACATCTGTAATAACAGAGTCCAGTTTGGCAATGTCATACCCCTTGGCTATAAATCTTAATTTAAGGATTTCTGCCTCTTTGTGATATTGTTCCAAGTCAGTGCAATTTCGCTTTAGACGTAAATTACGTCTAAAGCGAAATTGCACTGACTTGGAACAATATCACAAAGAGGCAGAAATCCTTAAATTAAGATTTATAGCCAAGGGGTATGACATTGCCAAACTGGACTCTGTTATTACAGATGTGGGCCTTAGAGATAGACAGACACTTCTGTGTGACAGACCTCCAGAAGTGGAAAATAGGGAGGACTTTGGCTTAGCCTTTCTGACCACGTACTCAAGTCAGCATTGGGCTATAAAAAGGATCATTAAAAAACACTGGTCGGTGCTAAAGAATGACCGAGTATTGGGCCCTTTATTGTCTAATACCCCGAGAGTACTTTTTAGGGGTGCTTCTAACTTCAGACATCTACTAGCACCTAATGTACCAGATCCCCCAACTCGTCCTTCTTTTTTTGGGGACTTGAAGGGATTTTACCCGTGTAGATGATGTAAAGTCTGCAGGGTGAATGCCCTCCAAGGTAGAAGAACTATGGAGTTTACTTCATCAGGAACAGGAGCCACATATCCTATCAGGTCCCTTATAACATGTGCTACAAAGTGCATGGTGTACCTTTTGCGATGCCCATGCGGTTTGGAATATGTGGGCCGGACCATTAGAAAATTGAGTACCAGATTAGGTGAGCACATCACCAACATAAAAAGTGGTTTTGACAAACATAGTGTGTCTAAGCACTATGATCTTGTGCATAACAGAAACCCAAAAGGTACCATTTTCATTGGTTTGGAGAAATATGTGCCCAACTGGAGAGGGGGCAATGGCAAAAGAAGCATCTCTAGATCCGAAACCAGTTGGATACATAAATTGGGTTGTCACACACCGGGTGGCCTCAACGTTGAATGGGATATAAATTGCTTTATCAACAATGGGTGACATATTATTTGTTCCCCTCATAAGCAATTTGTTCCCATTTTTCTTCCTGTGTAATTTTGGTCCAGTGTTTTGTTTGGGCCTGACTAACTAAGTATATCATAAGCTTTATTTTAATATAAAAAGTTTTTTTAAGTATTTCTATATTGGTTTAGTGTAAACCTGCTTAGGATTCATTTTTTTGAAAAAAAAGAATTTTTTTTAAAAAAAGAATGTTTTAAAGGAATGTTTTTTTAAAAAAGAGAATGTTTTTTGGAAAAAGAATGTTTTTTTTGAATAAAGAATGTTTTTGAAAAAATGGTCTAATAACAGTTGCACCATGATCCACAAGATGTCAGTGTGGAGATTATTTTGAAAATCAGTTTTAAAAATTGGTGCAATATCTGTAAGTTCCACTGGGGGTGATGGTGCAACTGTGTTTTATGTCAAGACCTCTCCATTGAGAGATCAATGCAGAGGCTAGTACAATTTTCTGCTCCGTCTGCCAATTTGATATGTAGCCAATGAGAGAACCCCGAGTGGGCCCTTTGGCTACAAATAGCGCGTGCGTGCTCATGTGGGCGTGCCCCTGATGATGTCACATTTGACGAAACGGCGTAGGGTGACACGCACATGCATTGCGCACGCGCGAATCAGCCTTTGACAGAAACTCAGAGCTTTTTTATTTCCTTGCAAGGATTTTCTCGTTTTATCATTATTTTTATATACCTATGTGAGAGCTGTTTTCTCTCCTGTTCATTTCTAATAAAACTTCCCTGATGAATGCTACACTATGGAAAGTTTTTCTTTTTTATCTTTGGACATCATTTTAACTGCTGAGGATTATTCACTCTGATCAATCAAGAGTGTTTTTCATCTCCGATTTGGATCAGCTGTGCAGACACGTCTCTGGAGACTCGCCTATTGTGGATGAAGTGTCTTCACTGGAATTTCTCTGCCTTCCATGGAGTGAACATCACTCTACTAAGCTTGTTTTGACCCCCCTGAGAAGGGCGGTCGCAGGCTGTTTGGTAAGCCTTCATTTCTCACTTTGGTGGCGGGATCTTCACTTATTGTTGGAATAGCACTTACCAGCTTCATCGGATATCTTCTCTGTGGAACTCTTATCATCAATATAGAGGAAATCCTCTACACATTTATTTTATAATCTTCTTTCTTCACGGGCACTTATGAACTTGATTGGTTTATTTGTATTGTTTTATTAGTGTTTTTGATACTTTTTTCACGTATTTAATTTTAACTGTATAGATATATACAGTTCTTTCCAGCGCTACACTATTTTTGTATACTCATTTTGTTTGTACCTTATATCAAAGGTTTTTTTGGTGTTTAGCAGCAGGTTTCCTGAAGGGACATATTCATTTATTTATTTTTTTAAATCACTTTGCACCTAGCGCGAATTTTTACTTTTTATAACCAATAGATCAAAAAAGGCATGTATAAACCATCCTCATTCCATGTGACTGCAACTTTAAACTTGGACACCGCTTGCATATGTAAGGGGAAAACAAATCCACATAGGGCAATATTGTTTGCAAATTTTATTTAACAATCAATCCCCCCAATCCCCTTTACAAAATGCATGTACCAAAGCTCAATAGTAAACAGGCGTTTGTATATAATGAGCGCTGTTGGCGCTTTAAACTTGCCACTTGATGAGCGCCCCTGGCGTCCTCCTGGTACTGCAAGTCGTGGAGCGCATACAGCTTCACTTCCGGTCTGCTTGGTTTGCTGGTCACGCCCTGACGTTTCGTCACTTCCTGACTTCTTCTGAGGGCGTGACCAGCGTTACCTGCGACCGGATTTAAGTAATGCATCCATCCCGCCCATCGACGTGTGGATGGCGTCAGTGCATCCGCGTCATCACGCATGCGCACTGGACCATCCACTTCTAGTGCTGTTGTGGGCGGAAGTGCTCCATCACGAGGTTCGCAATTGCGCTGCCCTCATTGGTGCACACGTCCGCTGGCCACTCTGATTGGATGCGTAGTGCAACCATGGCAATGTTAGTTGGACAATACAGAGCCAGTTAACCCCTCGCGTAACGTTACTGGTTGTATTGTGAATGCTGAACAGGGCTTCTTACATAAAGCAGGCTTAAAGGTCTTCCTACAATGCGGACTTCTGCTTTGCTGACAGCATCTGTCAATACCTATTGTCCGCAGGATGCCTTGCTTAATATCCACCGTTGGCGCCGTCTTGGTACATACGGCGCCATCTATGTGATACTGCAAGTACTTGTAAGTTAATTATGCATACCCATAAATGAGCAGTGAAAAAGGTATATTTAAGTTAGGTAAAATGTTAGCTCAGTAAAACCACTATAAAAATGATCAAACCTCGCTACATAAAACCACCCATATATATACATACAACCAAGTGTATAAAATACATATAAAAAATACATATAAAAAAATATAAAAATATAAAAATATAAATACAAAAATGCTTTTATGTATAAAACGATCATATAAACTATGCACACCACATTAAAAATGAGTAAAACTGTGTCTCTTTAAAGTCTTCTAAAACTCATGTACACATGATGAACCGTAATTAGATGTACTATAAAATGTATATGGTCTACCTGGATGAAACCTAATGTCTCTGAAATCTTTCGATTTTCAATCTCGTGTGAACATAAAATTGGACCCTATTTTCTAAAACAATCTTAGGAGTCACTTATGAAACAATTGATATCAAGCTCGACGTTCAGTCCTTTCGGCACTAAAACGTCTGTTAGAAAAATCCATTTAGTTTCTTTCTTTGATAGTTCCCTTACTTTGTGTGAGCCCCTCCAATTTGGCTCTAGGCATTCAATACCCCAAAATTGGAGGCCTGAGGCATCTTGGTTGTGTTTTAATTTAAAGTGCAATGACACATTGTGGTCCTTGAAGCCAATTTTTATATTCTTGATGTGTTCTGCTATCCTGATCCTCAATAGTCTCTTTGTCCGACCTATATAGAGCAGTCCACATGGACACCTAAGAGCGTATACCACATAACTGCTATTACATGTTATAAACTGCTCAATGTCGAACTGCTGTTGGTTAGAGGGGGAGATAAAGTGTTCCAGTCCATATTAAAAACAGATCATCAATAAAACGTTTATAAAAAATGAGCTCAGCTCTTCTGTTTTTAAAAATCACTTTATCCTCCCACTCTGACATAAAAAGGTTCGCGATACTTGGAGCAAATTTAGCTCCCATCGCCACCCCCTTTTGTTGCAGATAAAATTTGTTAGAATACCAGAAATAATTATGTGAGAGGCAGTAATCTAGGGCATGGCCGATAAACACCTTTTGGTTATGGGGTAAGTCCTCCCTCTTGCTCAAGGCCCAATTTAAGGCCAGTAGAGCATCGTCATGTTGGATGATTGTATAGAGGGAGGACACGTCCGCTGTTACTAAAAGAATTTCTTGGTTTTCGGTAAGTGTGATATTTTGTAAACAATTCAGGAAGTCTTTCGTATCTCTCAGGTATGCTTGTGTTATTGTCACACTTTTTTGTAGGAACGTATGCAGGTATTGTCCCATTCGCGATGTGATCGAGTCTATACTATTGACAATAGGTCTTGGGGGTGGGTTGATGGGGTCTTTATGTATTTTCGGCAATGTATAGATCGTGGGGATTTTGCTGCTTGCTGGTATCAGATATTGTTTTTCTTTCTCTGATAGTACTCCCAACTTTAAGCCAATTCCCACTAGTACTGTTAGCTGATTTCTGAACGCCAGTGTTGGGTCCCCTTCTAACACTTTGTACGTGCCTTCATCAGACTGAATTTCCATAATCTGCGTGTGATACATCTCTTTTGTTAATATAACGACTCCACCTCCTTTGTCGGCTGGCCTGATGACGATGTCTTTCCTTTTTTCCAATGCGACAATCCCATCTTGTATATGTCTTAAACTTGTATTCTTCTTGGGTATAAGTTCATGTATATCGCCTATAATGAGACCCTTGAATACCTCCACCTGATGATTGGGGTTGTTCATGGGATTAAATAGCGATTTGTTTTTTAGTCCGCTGTTTACAGACTTCTGAGGGTCTGTGTTTGTGATCATATTCTGTGTATTCAGTCCTACGAAATGTTTTTTTATGTTAAGCTTCCTGATATATTTGTGTACGTCTATATAAACATTAAATTTATTCACTGGTTGCTTTATTCCACATTTAAGGCCCATATTAAGAATGTTCACCTCTTTATGTGTAAGCTCCACTGGGCTTAAGTTGTATATTCCGTTGTTCATTGATTTCTCCTTCTTTTTCTTGACCTTCCTCCCTGCCCGGCATCCTCTAAATCTGCATTCCTTTGATGTGTATACTGGGTTTGGTCTCTGGTCCACTGGTTCTGGATTTGTGGGTCCCTCCAATCTTGATCTCTCGGATAAACCATGGGGTACTGGGGTTTGCCTCTGTGTGGTGGGGCCCCTCTTCCCCTTCTCGGTCCCCCCCTCCTCTCCCTAAAAAAGGACGGGGTGGTGGGTAATAATTCTGTTGTTCTGGTGGTTGGAATTTATTTTGAATAGGTGCTTGATACGGTGTGTATTGACGATTATTATATTGGTGATTCATTGCCTGATTGTTTTTTCCACCTCCTCCTTTCGGTTTTCCCTTTTTAATTATTGGGATTGGGGTAGAAAAGTTTGCAGGAGCATCAAATTCTATATCGTCATCACTTATAAAGCCCCGTACTCTATCCATCAGTGTTGTGATGGCTTGATTGATCAGGGGTTCAGTTGTTTTTGGCTTTTCTAATAAGTTTACATTCTCATGAAGGGTTTGCTGCCATGCATAAATGCTATTGGCCTTGAAGTCGCCCATATCTCTGTGAAATTTCTTTATTTTCTTTTTTTGTGTGTCTTTGTCTACTTTTTCTAATCTCCTGTTGGTTCTGACATTGAAGTCCGTGATGGATTGAGTGTCTTTAATAGGTTCTAATTGTTGCTGTAATGCATTAATTTTGTTCTCCAGGATCGTCATTTTACGTTTTTTTCTTTGTAGGATTAGTTCTTGTAACTTATACCCCACTCCATTGAAAAAATCAAACCATTCTTGCACGGAGCCTTGATCATCTAGTCCATCTTGGGGTACTACTTCCCATCTTAGGCTCCGAATAATAATTTTTTCTTTAATGTATTTTTCTAGGGTACATATGTCCCACCATGTTCTCAGTTGCTTTTCTAAAATATTCCCCAACATTGACATGGCCCCATTATAATTTACCTGAGTTGCAATGGGTTCACTATCGGAAAATAATGTATCTAAATTAATATTCCTATTGCTTAAAAACCTTAGAGCATCCATTGCTGCGGAGTAAAACAATAATGTAAAATCAATAAAAGATACTAAAATATAATGGCCCTCCCTTTTAGTATCACTCTGCGCTTATGGATAAAAACTCTAAAGGAATAATGCTAAAATAGGGATATAAAAGATGACAGCAGCTGCTTAAAAATCACAAGTACATATAAAACACAGTCATATAAAAACTCCCATAAAAAAGTTCAGAATAAAACTGTAGCAGCGCTACGGACAAACAATGTTCATTTGTGCGTCTTCTATATAATTGAATATATCGGTGATGATGATAGTGAATGGTGGGTTTGGTTCTACTTGATCCTAGTTTCAGTGCTTCTTTTCACCCAGATGTGATTCACCACGTGGGGGGGTAAAAACAGTCCCCCTATGGGGATGCACTCACCAGATAATAGATCAAAAAAGGCATGTATAAACCATCCTCATTCCATGTGACTGCAACTTTAAACTTGGACACCGCTTGCATATGTAAGGGGAAAACAAATCCACATAGGGCAATATTGTTTGCAAATTTTATTTATCAATCAATCCCCCCAATCCCCTTTACAAAATGCATGTACCAAAGCTCAATAGTAAACAGGCGTTTGTATATAATGAGCGCTGTTGGCGCTTTAAACTTGCCACTTGATGAGCGCCCCTGGCGTCCTCCTGGTACTGCAAGTCGTGGAGCGCATACAGCTTCACTTCCGGTCTGCTTGGTTTGCTGGTCACGCCCTGACGTTTCGTCACTTCCTGACTTCTTCTGAGGGCGTGACCAGCGTTACCTGCGACCGGATTTAAGAAATGCATCCATCCCGCCCATCGACGTGTGGATGGCGTCAGTGCGTCCGCGTCATCACGCATGCGCACTGGACCATCCACGTCTAGTGCTGTTGTGGGCGGAAGTGCTCCATCACGAGGTTCGCAATTGCGCTGCCCTCATTGGTGCACACATCCGCTGGCCACTCTGATTGCATGCGTAGTGCAACCATGGCAATGTTAGTTGGACAATACAGAGCCAGTTAACCCCTCGCGTAATGTTACTGGTTGTATTGTGAATGCTGAACAGGGCTTCTTACATAAAGCAGGCTTAAAGGTCTTCCTACAATGCGGACTTCTGCTTTGCTGACAGCATCTGTCAATACCTATTGTCCGCAGGATGCCTTACTTAATATCCACCGTTGGCGCCGTCTTGGTACATACGGCGCCATCTATGTGATACTGCAAGTACTTGTAAGTTAATTATGCATACCCATAAATGAGCAGTGAAAAAAGTATATTTAAGTTAGGTAAAATGTTAGCTCAGTAAAACCACTATAAAAATGATCAAACCTCGCTACATAAAACCACCCATATATATACATACAACCAAGTGTATAAAATACATATAAAAAATACATATAAAAAAATATAAAAATATAAAAATATAAATACAAAAATGCTTTTATGTATAAAACGATCATATAAACTATGCACACCACATTAAAAATGAGTAAAACTGTGTCTCTATAAAGTCTTCTAAAACTCATGTACACATGATGAACCGTAATTAGATGTACTATAAAATGTATATGGTCTACCTGGATGAAACCTAATGTCTCTGAAATCTTTCGATTTTCAATCTCGTGTGAACATAAAATTGGACCCTATTTTCTAAAACAATCTTAGGAGTCACTTATGAAACAATTGATATCAAGCTCGACGTTCAGTCCTTTCGGCACTAAAACGTCTGTTAGAAAAATCCATTTAGGTTCTTTCTTTGATAGTTCCCTTACTTTGTGTGAGCCCCTCCAATTTGGCTCTAGGCATTCAATACCCCAAAATTGGAGGCCTGAGGCATCTTGGTTGTGTTTTAATTTAAAGTGCAATGACACATTGTGGTCCTTGAAGCCAATTTATATATTCTTGATGTGTTCTGCTATCCTGATCCTCAATAGTCTCTTTGTCCGACCTATATAGAGCAGTCCACATGGACACCTAAGAGCGTATACCACGTAACTGCTATTACATGTTATAAACTGCTCAATGTCGAACTGCTGTTGGTTAGAGGGGGAGATAAAGTGTTCCAGACCTCTGATTGGTTGAGATACTTCTCGACATGCCTTACATTTCCTACAGGCGAAGAATCCGTTTTGATTCCAAAATGTTGGAGGTTTGCCTGGGGGGTCTAGGACTTTTTTGACCACTCTGTCACCGTGATTGGATGCTTTCCGGCGCCAACGGTGGATATTAAGCAAGGCATCCTGCGGACAATAGGTATTGACAGATGCTGTCAGCAAAGCAGAAGTCCGCATTGTAGGAAGACCTTTAAGCCTGCTTTATGTAAGAAGCCCTGTTCAGCATTCACAATACAACCAGTAACGTTACGCGAGGGGTTAACTGGTTCTGTATTGTCCAACTAACATTGCCATGGTTGCACTACGCATCCAATCAGAGTGGCCAGCGGACGTGTGCACCAATGAGGGCAGCGCAATTGCGAACCTCGTGATGGAGCACTTCCGCCCACAACAGCACTAGACGTGGATGGTCCAGTGCGCATGCGTGATGACGCGGACGCACTGACGCCATCCACACGTCGATGGGCGGGATGGATGCATTACTTAAATCCGGTCGCAGGTAACGCTGGTCACGCCCTCAGAAGAAGTCAGGAAATGACGAAACGTCAGGGCGTGACCAGCAAACCAAGCAGACCGGAAGTGAAGCTGTATGCGCTCCACGACTTGCAGTACCAGGAGGACGCCAGGGGCGCTCATCAAGTGGCAAGTTTAAAGCGCCAACAGCGCTCATTATATACAAACGCCTGTTTACCATTGAGCTTTGGTACATGCATTTTGTAAAGGGGATTGGGGGGATTGATTGTTAAATAAAATTTGCAAACAATATTGCCCTATGTGGATTTGTTTTCCCCTTACATATGCAAGCGGTGTCCAAGTTTAAAGTTGCAGTCACATGGAATGAGGATGGTTTATACATGCCTTTTTTGATCTATTATCTGGTGAGTGCATCCCCATAGGGGGACTGTTTTTACCCCCCACGTGGTGAATCACATCTGGGTGAAAAGAAGCACTGAAACTAGGATCAAGTAGAACCAAACCCACCATTCACTATCATCATCACCGATATATTCAATTATATAGAAGACGCACAAATGAACATTGTTTGTCCGTAGCGCTGCTACAGTTTTATTCTGAACTTTTTTATGGGAGTTTTTATATGACTGTGTTTTATATGACTACATTTACAGACTGAAGTTCATCCCTTTGATTTAAAAGAACCAAAATGATACAATGTTTCTTTTTTTCTCAGCACTGAGCAATGTTGTGATAAACCTTGCCGGCTGCTTTTTATTTTTATCAGCTCTGAGCAGAGAACAGCTCTGCACTTGTTACATGAATTGTGGAAAGGCCGGATTAAGAACGTGAGGGGGGTTGAATGGAGATTTTTTAATAATTAATCATGCAGCTCTAGTAAACAGGATGAGATAGAGACTCATGCTTAGATGGCCCCAGTACTCCAAACATACATTCAGAAAAATAAAATCCGGCACCACAATGTTTTAAATAAAACATATTCAATTTTATTAAATCCATCCAACAAAAAGGAATCAATGCCTGTAGTTATTGACGCGTTTCAGCGTCTAACATAGGCCCTAATCATAATGACTAGGGCCTATGTTAGAGGCTGAAACATGTCAATAACTACAGGTATTGATCCCTTTGTGTTGAAAGGACAACAGCATGTAAAGTAAAGTACTGTGACCTATATACATTATACCTATCTATGCAGCGGGTGGCGCTGTAGTATTATAGGGTGTATTCTATGATATTACAGGATGTACCGTCTATCCAAGTTCAGTGCACTTGTTTGTGGTTAGTTCCTTTTTCTCATGCTGTAAGACATGTTCTGTAATCCTCCATAAAAGCAAAGCTATTGCTGCAAACGAGAAGCTTCCAGCGCATGATTTCAATACTCAGACAACGGGTTATAAGTCCAGCGCACCCAGGCACTGGAAAGAATTCTGCAAATCAGTACTGTATACAAGCTACTGAAAGATGGCAAGCGGTTCAGATGTTAAATTTGCAATTGCAAAGCTGAACAATGTCAATTACCAGCTGTGGAAGTTTAAACTAGAAATGTTTCTAGGCAAGGATGACTTGTAGCAAGTGCTGAATACAGACAGACCCACAAAACGGGGAGACAGAGGACTGGGACAGGAAGGATAGACAGGCAAAAGCGACCATAAGCTTACTAGTGGAGGATGATCAGCTTATCCACATAACAGAGAAAACGTCAAAAGGTATGTGGACTTCATTCCAAAAAGGGCATGAGCATTCAAGTCTAAACAGCAAGTTATTTCTGCTAAGGAAGCTATATAAAACAAGACTTTAAGAAGGCCAGAAAATGTGTGACCACGTGAATACTATGCTAGAGATCATAGAGTGAGGACATCAAAGGTAACCATATTGTTGTCCTTCTCCTCTGCAGCCTTCCAGAGACATATACTGCTCTTATTACTGCTTTAGAAACCAGACCTGAGCAAGAACCAACACTGGAATATGTCAAAGGGAAATTAAATCGATGAATATGACAGAAGGAAAGAAAATACGCACCATGATGACAAAGCTCTTAAGATGTAAAAAAGGCACAAAGCACAACAAAGAAAGCAGAGCCTGTTTTTGTTGTAAAAGGACATTAAAAAAAGGACTGTTCTATCTATAAAGTAGAGCAGCGAAAGCTAAAGCTATCCACAAAAGAGAGTCAAAGAAATCACAAAAGGAAACTGAAGACACATCATGGAGTGGCACCTTTAAAGTGACATAAAGCGGCAAGCCACATGGCTGGTGCATAGACTCAGGTGCGACAAGCCACATGACTAGCGATGAGACCTTCTTCACAAACATTGATTACAGTGCAAAAAAGACAAAGTTTTCCTAGCAAACGAGAAAAGCATCACATCAGAAGGTAAAGGCCAGGGCTTCCTGAACTGCATTACACCACAACGCAAGCACAGTATCCTTGTAAAGAAAGTGCTGTATGTTCCAGAACTAGAAATCAGCCTTTTATCAGTGAAAAGTCTTGCAAACAACAGTCTCACACTTAAGTTCCAGGGTAATGAATGCACAATTCACAATAATAAGCAATGCCTCGCAAAAGAAAAACTGGATGATCACCTATACAGTTACATCACCACAGACCAGTAAGCCAATATAGTCTCTAATGACCTACACAACAAATGTATTCACTTATGACACAGGCGGCTGGGGCACAGAAGTCCAGAAGCTATACAGGACATTATAAAGAGAGGTTTATCAGAAGATTTGACAATAGAGCCTTGCAAAGTGCTCATGAAATGCAAGAGCTGTATTAAAGCAAAATCCACACGTGCTCCCCTTCCACAGGTATCTAAAAAAAATAAAAATACCCACCCCCTGCAGCTAATACACATTGATGTATGTGACCCAATGAAAACCACCACGTCAGGCAGGAACAGATATCTACTGACTTTCATTGATGATTATTCCAGGTACAACTACTTATCTGATAAAACACAAAAATAAAACATCAGAGAAACTTCAAGAGTTCATTGCCATGTCAAGCAACAAAATCCAACAGAAACCAGGAATAATATGCAGAGACAACAGTGGAGAATACATAAGCAAAGAAGTGGCCTCATATCTGAAGTGACAAGGAAAGGTACACCAGACAACCACACCATACACTCCTGAACAAAACGGTGTAGCAGAAAGGAAAAAAATTGCACTCTTATAGAGTTGAACGGACACCTGGATGTTTGGATTCGACGGGTTCGGCCGAACTTCGCAAAAAAGTTCGAGTTCGGGACCCGAACTTGACCCCGAACCCGAACCCCCTTGAAGTCAATGGGGACCCGAACTTTTGAGGACTAAAATGGCCCTAAAAAAGTAATGGAAAGGGCTAGAGGGCTGCAAATGGCAGCAAAATGTTGTTAAGAGCATGGCAAGTGCTCTGCAAACAATTGTGGATAGGGAAATAACTTAAAATAACATAATGTTTTTTTGAATAGCAGAATAGAAGAACAGTATCTAAAGTGTGTATCTCACACGTACAGACATGCAGGAAACACTGCAAAATATTTTTTTTTGCCCTAAATGGGTGTTTTTTGAATAGCAGAATAGAGCAACAGTATCTAAAGGGTGTATCTCACAGTAACATATGCAGTGCTGGTGCACTAAGCTTGCATAAAATGCCCACCGACGCCAACCTAACAGACGGATAAAAGTAATCTTTTCTCTGGCACTGGGCTCAGGGCAGGATAAAAAGATTGTGCACTGCACCCACACAACAAACTCAAGGTAGATCGCTGAGTAATTTGATTTCTGAATCAGGACTCCTATCTAATTCTCTCCCTCAAAGCAGCAGCAGCAACCTTTCCCTACACTATCTAAAGCAGAGTGACGTGCTGTGCCATGTGCCTCTAGCTTATATAGAGGCTGGGTCACATGCTGCACTGGCCAATCACAGCCATGCCATTAGCAGGCATGGCTGTGATGGCTTCTAAGGGCACTCGAGTTAAACAAATGTTGATTGGCTGCCCTGCAGCACGCCATTACATTGCTGAACACCGAACATGAAGCCGAACACACAGTAAATTTTACAGTTCGGGTGCGCTCAACCCTACACTCTTATAGAAATGGCCAGGTGCATGTTGTAAGGAAAAGCAATCATGACTGCAACCTACCTACAGAACTGACTACCCTCAGGAGCCATTAAAAGTACTCCATTTGAAAATGTGGCATGGATCAAAGCCTAGCATAGGGCACATCAGAGTGTTTGGATGTAAAGCATATGCCTATATTCCAAGTGAATAGCGATCCAAGCTGGAGAACAGAGCCATAGAGGGCATTCTAGTAGGCTCCAGTGAGCAAACTAGGGGCTACAGAATCCTACACCCAAAGATTGACAAAGTGACAATAAGCCATAGTGTTTATTTTGATGAGAGCCCATCATGAGAAACACCAATCCCTGAAAGCTGTAAAGTGAATATGCCAAGAAAACCAGAAGAAAAGGTCGACCAAAGCGAACCTGTGCAGAAGTCAGAACAAGAGGTGGAACTCACAATGCCTAAAATTTCACACCAGATCCCGCTGAACTGCCTAAAATCAGAAGATCCATTCGGACTACAAAGGGGATGCCACCCCGCAAGCTGTCATAAACTGTCAAAACACACAGCGTATTTGAACCAACATCCTGGGAAGACATAGAAAAACTGCCAAAATGTGAAGCCAATAAATGGAGAAAGGCAGCAGAAGAAGAATTAAAGTCACTTCAAGAAAATAAAACCTGGACACTCACAGAGCTCCCTCCTAACCGCAAAACTTTAGGAAGTAAGTGGACTTTCAAAGTAAAGTCAGACGCAGAAGAGAATATCCACAAATACAAAGCCAGACTAGTTGCCACGGGTTACTCCCAGAAATTCGGTAAAGATTACGATGAAACATTCGCTTCTGTCGTAAAACACTCCACCATCAGAGCGCTTCTTAGCATTGCAGCCGGGAAGGGCACGCAAGTCAAACATCTAGACGTTAAAACTGCTTTCCTATATGGAGACATTAAGGAAGACCTCTACATGGAGCAACCACCAGGGTTTGAGCAAGGAGATAACCTTGTGTGTAAACTTCAGAAGAGCATCTACGGTCTTAAGCAATCTGCAAGGATGTGGAATGAGAAAGTGCTTACCAGAGAGGGATTCTCAAGAAGTAAAGCAGACCCCTGCCTCTACTCCAGGAATCAAGAAGACAGATAGATATACATTCTTATCTATGTTGATGACAGTATGACCTGTTTTGAGCAAGAAGAGGAATATAATCCGAGTTCACAAGCTGAAGGAAACTTTTTAAATCAAAGAGCTAGGGAACATTGGCTACTATCTGGGAATCCAAATAGAGAAGAATATGGAAGTTATTTTCTCAACCAATCTCAGAAAATCTCAGAAATCTTTAAACAATTCCATATGCAAGATGCAAAGGAAGTGAAAACTCCTATGGAACCAGGCTTTTAAAAGAGCAATAAAGCAGAAAACTTGCTACCCAACAATGACATGCATCGCAGAGCAATCGGTAAGCTGCTATATGTTGCCACTGTGACAATACCAGACATAGCAGCAGCAGTGGGCGTACTATACAGGAAAGTTTCAGCTCCCTGTCAGCGGTACTGGAACGCAGTAAAAAGAGTGATGCAGTACCTCAAAGGAACAATTCAGATGAAGTTAAGGTTTTCAGCAACATCAGATCCAAAACTGGTCAGATTTGTGGATGCTGATAGGGCCGGGGACTGCACAGACTGCAAATCCACATGTGGATTAATCTTCCAGTATGGGAGAGGAACCATGAGTTGGTCTAGTCAAAAGCAAGCAATTGTCGCTCTATCTTCAACTGAAGCAGAGTATATTGCAGCAGCACACGCTTGTCAAGAAGTGATATGGATTTGTCAACTTTTTGTGGACATTGGGGTAGACATGTCAAAACCAATTCCCATTTTTGAAGCAACCAGGGATGTATAAAGCTTACACAATCAGAAAGGGTCAATCCTAGGACCAAACACATAGACGTCAAGTATCACCTACTGAGGGACAATCAAGAGCAAGGTTGTAACGGCACCCCAAATACGAAGGGGGTTAACGCCGTTTAAAGATATTCCCTCTCCTGGTCACAAATTCACTGTCGATCCTCCACAGCCAGACGACCACTTCCCATAGGAATTAATCCTTCTGGAAGAACGAGACGCACTCTGTATCTTCCTAGCATCGAATGACTTTATTGAGAAAAACATTGTAACTTTTATAACCATCCAATACTGCATTAACCTAAAATGAACAATGGTCCAGCTCCACCCACAACATAACAGACCCAATACACACAAGTATGCAGGTGATTCATCAACATCTCTTCAATTAACCTGTCTGCTGCTAGTTCCACAACCTATAATTATAGGCTTAATTCCCCCAAACCACAATGGACAATAGAATGTAAATCACCACAAACAATGAACAGGTCTTTTAGAAGCTGGGATTAGCATTACAATAGGCAGACAGGTGATTGAGGCTGGACACCTCAGTATCTCTCAATTAACCTGTTGAGTTCAGAAACAGTAAATAGTCCTTTACAGATATCCTTGGGGATATGGTGGATAAATATTACAGACCCATTTTAGGTAGCCCAAGATACATTTCTTAATGTCCATTATTTCCTGGCTCACCCTGTGTCCAAAGTGACCCTCCTGTCACAAAGGTGTTATTGACATTCAAGACTGCCCATAAGAGGAAAGGACTACCGATGCTCACACCAAGTCTACATTGAAAGAACGTCATAGTTATTTCCAGAAGAAGCTAAATGTAATTTTACAAAGCACATGCTGTTGAGAAGGGGTGTTGGAAGGACAACAGCATGTAATGTAAAGTACTGTGAACTATATACTGTATCCAGTATACTCATCTATGCAGCAGGTGGCGCTGTAGTATTATAGTGTGTATTCTATGATAGGACAGGATGTACTGTCTATCTAAGTTCAGTGCACTTGTTTGTGGTTAATTCCTGTTTCATGTTTCTCATGCTGTAAGACATGCATTGCAATCTTCCATAAAAGCAAAGCTATTTCTGCAAAGTAGAAGCTTCCAGCACATGATTTCAATACTCAGCTAATACTTTTATTGGATAGATTTACGGTAATAAAATCGTATATGTTTTATTTTTGAGACATTGTGGTTCCGGAATTTTTTCTCTTTGAAAGTTTCACACAGGATTACTGCACAGATCTAGATAAAATACACTAGAAAAGAATAGAAAAATAGAAATGCCTCTTGTATCTAGGCAATATTTGCTTATCCCGGAGTGCCACTTTAAATAATGCATTTTCATATGTTTGAAAGAACATTATATGTATTTTCAACCGCAACTAGTGTAAGCATCTGAATTTGATATCAGCCTCTTGCAATACCCTGTATAGCAGCTCATTGTCTGGATGGGAAAATACCTGCAGCCAATCAGCTGTGCTGCACAGGACAAATGAAGAGAGTGCAGAGGGATAAGTATTTTCTGCTTCTTCATTGTCTAGTCACAGGCTGAGGGCAGGAAGGTGACCCGGCTGTACTTAACCACTTCCCTACCCAGCCATAGTCAAATGACGTCCACAGATGGGATCTCCCATCCTGGGTGGACGTCATATGATGTCCTGGCTTTGTAGGGGGATATCTGAATGATGCCTGCAGCTAGAGGCATCATTCAGATATCCTTTTAAAGTGCCGGCGATTCTGTGCACCATAAGAATGATCATAGCGGCGGTTCCACCGCTTGATCGTTCCTATAGGTGGCGGGAGGGGACATCCCCCCCTCCTGCCGCCATCCGGTGCTTCTCCGGGCTCTCCCGTGTGATCGGGGACCCGGAGCGAATCTTCCGGCACCGTTGGTGGGTCACGTGACGAGCATAGAGATGACTGGTGACCAGATGGTCACCAGTCATCTCTATGATCGTCGGAGGCCCGGGCGCGATGTGATGACGTCACGCCCGGGTCCACAAATGTAAACAAAGCTGCCATTGCGGCTGTAAGTATGAGATCAAAAAAAAATTCACTGATCTCATGCTTTCCAGCCTGGAGGAGAGATGTGGGGTCTTATTGACCCCGCATCTCTCAATAAAGAGGACCTGTCACACACATTCCTATTACAAGGGATGTTTACATTCCTTGTAATAGGAATGAAAGTGATAAAAAAATAAATAAAAAAAAAGTAAAATAATTGTAAAAAAAAAAAAAAATAAGTAAAAAATAAATAAAAGAATAAAAAATAAAATTAAAACGCCCCTGTCCCCGGTAGCTCGCGATCAGAAGCGAATGCACACGCAAGTCGCCCACATATGTAAACGCCGTTCAAACCACACATGTGAGGTATCGACGCGTGCGTTAGAGCGCGTGCAACAATTCTAGCACTAGACCTCCTCTGTAATTCTAACCTGGTAACCTGTAAAAAAAATTAAAGCGTCGCCTATGGAGATTTTTAAGTACCGAAGTTTGGCGCCATTCCATGAGTGTGCGCAATTTTAAAGCGTGACATGTTAGGTATCTATTTACTCGGCGTAAGATCATCATTCATATTTTCCTAAAAAATTGGGCTAACTTTACTCTTTTGTTATTTTTTAATTCATGAAACCATTTTTTTTTTTTAAAGACGTTTGAAAAATGATTACGCAAATATCGTGCAAGAAAAAAAGTTGCAATGACCGTCATTTTATTCCCTAGGGTGTCTGCTAAAAAAACATATATAATGTTTGGGGGTTCTGAGTAATTTTCTAGCAAAAGAATGATGATTTGTACATGTTGGAGAGAAGTTCTAGAATAGGCCCGGTATTGAAGTGGTACAAAAAGCCCTGTATTAAAGTGGTTAACTGTAACAGAAAAAAACATGTCTCTACTAGGAGATCTGAAACTGTGAGCAATTGCCTGATTTGCCTGCATGCATATTGTTTCTCTGGTCAGGTCACTTTTGGAACATGACAGGAGAGCGCAAATTGGACAGAAAGGCGACTACACCAGTCTACTGCTACTCCTTCATACTACCCAGTATACAGGCTGGTGGTGGCTAGATGATACAACTGTATTCCTCAACTGTGTCAGAGAAAGTGGCCCGCTGTACCATGTGCTTGTATGCAAAAGTATCTTGTTCTCTTTGTATTGTTTCTTTTGTGTGAAATCCCTGGTGTTCCTGCCAGTCCCTCTGCTTTTTTATTAAAAACTGAACACACTAGGCATGAGAGCACAGCGTGGTCAGTTTTCTGGCTGTCCTGGGAACTCAGCCTGTTCTCCAATGGATGGACTTGTGCTAACCCCCCCTCCCCCGCACAGCCAGTGTGCTACTGTTTCACCTACCCTAGCTTTCTGAGCTTCTTATGCAGCAGGAAAAAATAAATAAAAAATTCGAGTTACGCTTACCGGTAACGTCTTTTCCAGTAGTCTTTCAGGACAGCCACAATGAGAGACCTAGGCTCCTCCCTTTCCACAGGAAACACTGCGCCAGCATACATAAATTCTTACTTCCCCTGCCGGCCTTCAGTTTTTCTGAGATCACCTCCGGACAGCTGGGGAGACACAAGAACACATTAATAGCATACTATTATTATCTCTATCATGCTGCGTTCCGGTCTTTAGTAAGACCCCCCAATTTTAGGGTGGGTACTAGGGCTGTCCTGAAAGACTACTGGAAAAGACGTTACCGGTAAGCGTAACTCTAATTTTCCCTATTCATCTTTCAGGACAGCCACAATGAGAGGATAGACGAGCACTTACCAACTAGGGTGGGACTACGGCTTGCAAAACCTTTCGCCCAAAGGCTTGCTCACCTGCCGACACCAGGTCCACTCTGTAATGCCTAACAAAGGTAGCGTATCTGGACCAAGTTGCTGCCTTGCATATTTGTTCTGGCGTTGCTCCAGCCTTTTCTGCCTGAGAGGCTGCCAGAGCTCTGGTGGAGTGTGCTTTTATTCCTGTAGGGACCTCTTTACCCGCTAAGGAATATGCCTGTCCTATGGCTGTTCTGAGCCATCTGGCAATAGTGCGTCGAGATGCCTTGTAGCCCTTTCTGACCCCAGAAAATAAAATAAACAGAGAGTCTGACTTCCTAAAGACTCTTGTCTGTTCCAGATAATGCAGGATGCATCTCCTGACATCCAAGGTGTGAAATTTCCACTCCCCTTCACCTGAGGGGTTTGGACAAAAAGAAGGCAAGATTACTTCCTGATTCCTGTGGAATTTTGAAGTAACCTTGGGCAAAAATGCCGGATCGGTCTTTAAAATGACCCGATCCGGAAAAATAATACAAAAAGGGGGTCTAATGGATAGAGCCTCTAATTCACTGACCCTCCTAGCAGTGGTTACTGCAATCAAAAAAACTGTCTTTAAAGTTAGATCCCTTAGTAGACACTCCTCTAAGGGTTCGAAGGGAGCGCCCGTAAGGGTCTGCAAGACCAAAGACAGGTCCCAACTGGGAAATGGTGGATTCTGAGTTGGTCTAAGTCTTGATAGGGCTCTGAAAAACCTGACAACCCAGGGATCGGAGGCCAGAGGTTTCTCTAAGTAAGCACTGAGTGCTGAGATCTGACTTTTAAGGGTAGCTATGGAAAGTCCCTTATCTGCCCCACATTGAAGGAATTCCAGGATGGACGTGGAATTATGGACCGAACAGGAACAGTCCGCACACCACTTGTTAAAGCGGAGCCAGACTCTTCTATAGATCTGGCGAGTCTCCTTTTTCCTACTATTAAGGAGGGTGGTAACTAGCTTTTCTGAAAAGCCCTTGGCTTTTAACATGCCCTCCTCAGTAGCCAAGCCGCTAGCCTCCATCTGTGTACCTGGGGGCAAAGGACTGGACCCTGTGAGAGGAGATCCTCTCGAGGTGGGAGGAAGAAGGGGGGGTTCTACAGCCAACTGTTTGAGAACTGAGAACCATGCTCTCTTGGGCCAATGTGGTGCCACTAGAACCAGGGAAGTGTTTTCTACCAGAAACTTCCTTAGAACAGCGGGCAACAGAACCGGTGGTGGGAATGCATAACGCATTCTGAATTCCCAACTTTGGGTTAGTGCGTCCACTCCCAACTCTCCCTCTCCCCTGTTTAGAGAGAAGAAACAGGGGGTTTTCACATTTCTTCTTGACGCAAAGAGGTCCACCTCTGGTAGGCCCCACCTCCTGGTTAAGAGCAGGAAAACCTCCTGATTGAGGACCCATTCGCTCTCTTTCAGTTGTGTCCGACTGAGGAAGTCTGCTATGACGTTCCTCTCGCCTCTCAGGAAGATTGCTGAGAGTGAGAGTATGTTGATTTCGGCCCAGCCCAGAATGTCTGCTGCTAGGGCCGACAAGACTCCGCTCTTTGTGCCGCCCTGTTTGTTCAAATAGGCTACGGCCGAAGAGTTGTCTGACCTCACCTGAGTGTGGTGACCCCGGAGTTGTTCCTGGAAAAACTTGAGAGCTAGACCCACTGCTCTCAGCTCCTTCCAGTTGGACGACCTGTTTAGTTCCTCTAACTCCCAGGTGCCTTGTGCTGGAAGGGATCCCAGGTGTGCCCCCCAGCCTCTGCCACTTGTGTCCGTGGTTACCACCCGAGATACCGGGATAAACCACAGACGCCCCTGCGACAGGTTTGAAACCCTCCTCCACCACCAGAGGGATCTCTTTACCTGAGCAGTTACCTGAACCAGGTTGTCTAGAGCTTCTAGACTGTGGTCCCAGATCTTCAAAACGAAGGCCTGTAGTGGGCGAAAGTGCAGTCCTGCCCATTGGACTGCTGGGAGGGTAGATGTCAACAGCCCCAATGTCGACATCAGATATCTTATTGTCACTTGGAGGTTGCTCTGAAGGGACGTCACCGCCCTGTCTAACTTTAGGATCTTCTCCATCGGGAGGAATACTCTCAAAAGAGTTGAATCCAAAGTGTACCCTAGGTACGTTATCCTCTGTGATGGGACTAGGCTGGACTTCTCTAAATTTAGAAGCCACCCTAGGTCCGTAGGAACATTCTTTGTCCTTTCCAGATCTCTGGATAGCTGTTCTGGGGATGCTGCGAATAGAAGCAGATCGTCCAGGTAGGCTATGATAGATACTCCCTGAAGTCGCAGAAACGACAAAACGGTTCCCCCAGAGCCTTGGTGAAAATGCGGGGCGATGAGGATAGCCCGAATGGCAGAGCTTGGAACTGTAGGTGTACTACTGTTCCGTCTAGGTTGACTGCTAGACGTAGAAAACGTTGAGAGTTTTCTGCGATTGGGATGTGCAGGTATGCGTCCCTGAGGTCCAGGGACACCATGAAGCAATCGGGGGGGAGGAGGGCCCTGACAGAAAAAATCAACTCCATCCGGAATCGTCTGTATACAATCGATCTGTTCAGGGGCTTTAGATTCAGAATTAGTCTGAATCCTCCGGAAGCTTTCTTTACCACAAAAATGTGAGAATAGAATCCCCTTCCCTCCTCTGCTTCTGGAACTCTGCGTATTACGTTCTGACTTTCCAGATCTTCCAGAGCTCCCAACAAGGCTTGGGACTTCTCTGCACTTGGGAAGAGATGTGACAAGATATCTCTGGGGGGGGGTCTTGCAAACTCTAAATGGTACCCCCTTCTTATGATCCCCAGAATAAATTGGTTGGGGGAAATTGTCTCCCATAGTGGGAGGAAGATCCCCAGTCTTCCTCCCACCCTGACTAGAGAGTCAGGGGTTTTTCCCGGGCTGTTGAGGAGGGCGAAAAATTGCTCCACCTCTGCCTCTGCCTTTAGAGGTCCAAGTCTTTTTCTGTCTTTCAGACCTGGGAGCCCCCTTCTGACCCTGCGGACGAAACCCCTTTTTTGATAATACTGGGGCCTTCCGCTTAGGGGGAAAGGACTTCTTTTTATCTGCCGTCCGGTCCAGAGCAGAATCGAGACCGGGGCCGAAAAGTAGGTCTCCCGTTAGGGGTATCCCACACAGCTTAGCCTTAGAGGCACTGTCACCTGGCCAAGTCTTCAGCCAGAGGGCTCTTCTGGCAGAATTGGCCAGGGCTGCCGACCTGGCTGACATGCGGACTGATTCCGCAGAGGCGTCCGCTATATAAGCAATTCCTTGCAGGATAGTCGGAAAGGAGGCTAGAATTGTTTCTTTAGCCGTCCCAGCCTCAATGTGCTCCTGTATTTTAAGGAGCCAATGTTCCAAGTTGCGGGCCACAACTGTCACGGCCATCTCAGGCTTTAGATTTCCCATAGTAGAGTCCCATGTTTTCTTTAGTAGGGAGTCTATCCTTTTGTCCATGACGTCCGCCAAGGCTCCCATGTCCTCGAATGCTAGGTCCGTGTTCCTAGAGACCTGGGAGAAGGCGGCGTCTAATTTGGGGTTCTTATTCCAAATGGACGTTGGGTCATCCGAAAAAGGAAACCTTCTTTTTAGAGATGTAGAAAAGAAGGGCTTCCTCTCGGGGTCCTGCCATTCCCTTTTGACAGTGTCAATCAGTACATCATGTACAGGGAAGACTTTTTTCTTCTGTTCACACAGACCTTTATACATTTTATCATGAAGGGTCAAGGGCTTTTTATCGGTCTGTATACCGAGGGTGGTATAAATTGCCCCCAAGAGGTCCTCTACCTCATCCAGGGATAACTTATACCTGGAGATTTTCCTGGACTCCCCGTCCTGGGCTTCTCCGTCTGAGTCCTCTTGAGACTCAGAGGTGACACTATCTGGATGTGCCTGTTGTACACCGGAAGGGCCTGCAACCTCCTCTGCCCTTGAAGTAGTGGCAGGATTAGCCGGTACAGAGCCCTGAGCCGGTGAGGGGGGTTGTATCCTGGGAAGTGGGAACAGAGGGGAGTTGAAATCTTTCAAATAGATTTTTGAAAGACGAAAAGGTGGACGAGAGCTCCTTCACGGAAGCTGCCAGTCCAGACTCCTGCTCTGAATCCCTCTCTTTCACCAGGGTGTCAATACAACTTTTACAAAGGACCTTCCCCCATGCCTCCCCTAGCGTGTCCCTACAGGAGGCACACTTCTTTTTAGAGGTATGGGTAGATCTCGATTTCTCTGTAGCCTTCTAAAATACAGGAAGACAATAAAAACCATACAAAAAAATTTTAGTAAAAAAATTTGACAACAGGTACAACCCCCGGAGTGCGCTGAACCTTCTAACATATAAGGAACCAGTGCCTCCCCCCCCCTGACCACCCAGGGGGATTACCCCCCCATGGACAGGAACCATGCATGGAGGGGTATTCCTAGGTAGAGAGGAACCCACCCCAGGGTACTCTTAACTTAGGAAGGCTAGAGGTGGTGTCAGTGTGTGCCGCTTGAGCCTCTGCTTCCGACATGCTGACTGCAGGTGGCTGCCTTCCCTGAGTCCCACACTGCCTGTGCACGATATGGACTCTCTCCAGCTTCTGCCTGGGCCCCTATCAGCGCCGCGACCCGGAACCGGAAGTCGCGGGTTAAAGGGAAAGCATCCGCCCTCCGCCGGAAATGACGTCGCCACGTCGTCCGGCCCGCGGGTTCCAAAATTGCGGCATGTATCCATATACACGGAGGACGGATTACCTCCTTGCTGCGGCCCTGTGGACGCGATAGGGGTCCCCCTCAGCCTTCAGCCGCACTCGACCAGGCTGGGGTGGCTCATGGAAGGTGGGTGACCAACCCACAACAATACCCTGGAAGCCCCTGCTTCCTTTCAGGTAAGAAAAATGTCTCAGTCCCCTGACTGATCTAGTCTGGCTCCTGCACAGTGTCTCCCCTCCGGAGGAAACACTAACAACTGAAGGCCGGCAGGGGAAGTAAGAATTTATGTATGCTGGCGCAGTGTTTCCTGTGGAAAGGGAGGAGCCTAGGTCTCTCATTGTGGCTGTCCTGAAAGACGAATAGGGAAAAAGATGTTTATAATGTTTTTTTTATGCAAGCACACGTTTTGCTTTCCATTTCTGCTTTAGGCTGAATTGGTTGTTTTACAATGTGAGGGTTTACTTATACTCTAAGCTTTAACAACTTATTAGGGAGTAATGAGGAGCAGTCCCATTTCTTATGTATGCTCTTGATAGTAGTTGTGTTCAACTCTACACTGACCGGTTATGGGAAGCAAACCCACAATGCGTAAAGTATAGCTAGTCCTAGCCTTGTACCCACCTGGAAGGAATAACAGTGCAAATAATTAGGGGTGTTGATAGTATCTTCAGCTACTTGATAAATGGTGTCATCTTTCTTTAGTGCCATTTTCAGTTTGATCTCCCCCTGCAGGTGGAGAATGAGAACACATGCTCTCTCTTGCGAAGGATAGACCATCTGAGCGGGAACAGTGACCATATAGTAGCTGCAAAGGAATGAGATAACCAGAAGGTCAGAGATAAAATAGTGATGTGGCATTTTATGTTAAAAAAACTTACATTTAAAAATATCAATTTAAATCTAAAATGTTATTGGCAGAGAAAACATTTTAGATGTGTCCCTAAAAAAGCACCAAACAACCATAATATGAAGCAGCATATACGCTCGCTGTCTTTGGTGCTGAATACATTGTACAGAAAGCTAAAACCGATGTTTTATTGAAATTTTGCAAACAAATAAAAATGTCTTAAATAAGTCCTTAGGACATATAAGGTGACTGGCATTGAACACCCTATGGCAGTGATGGCAAACCTTGGCACCCCAGATGTTTTGGAACCACATTTCCCATGATGCTCATGCACTCTGCAGTGTAGGTGAGCATCGTGGGAAATGTAGTTTCAAAACATCTGGGGTGCCAAGGTTCACCATCACTGCCTATGGCTTCATGACTTGTTCACAGATGTAAAATAGATATGCAGTTTGTGTAATAAGAACAGTCCTTCCTTCAGAGCTCTGTGAATGGAAAGCCAAATGTTTGTAGCAGTTGGCTTTTCATAAAGCAGACTGGTGACAGGAGGTAGATGAGAACATAATTGATCATCTCTGCAATGATGGATACAGACAGCAATTAAAACACTTTTATTTTTAGTGGAGTGGGGTGAGAAAGATAAGAACTGCTGTGAGTTTTTTTCCCCCCTATTTCATTCATTGCAAACAAAAAAGAATTTAAGCAGGAGATGGGCTTTAACGTTTTATGCAACAAAAAACACAAACATTGGATGCCCAAATATACAAAGCCCAAAGTATACATTGCTGAAGGACTTGAGTCAAAGACTTCCACATAAACAGAATAAAAGCTTATTAGTTTTCCACTTACGGTTCGGTGGCTAATGCCAAAGGAGGAACAAAGACAAATAGGTAGAAGGAGAAGAGCAGAAGAGCCATGGTGCCTCACACAACAGATTGTGAGCATTGACTTTTATCTCCTATAACTTTAGGCAGAGAGTAAAATAAGCCAATCCTCTACCTCTGACCTGGCAGGGGACAGCTGGAGATCTGAGGTCTGTCATGGGGAGTTTTGGCCAGAAGAAGTTATTTCAACACAAGTTCATGACCGTTTATCTGTTCTGCTGAGGTAGGAGAAATACAGCACACAAATGAAACATACATACTGCAACGCACGAGAGGTTTCACTTGGACTTTGAGAGGATTTTTTTCCAAACACGTGATTTGTGAACACAAAACTACAAGTTTATATTTACCCATGCAAGCATTGCACCATTATCTTTGGCATGCACTTTAAATATGGTGTAAATTTTCAGAAAGTTTTTAAAGAGGGACTTTAAGCGTGTCAAACTACAACTCCA
Organism: Rana muscosa; assembly: GCA_029206835.1. Classification (NCBI taxonomy): domain Eukaryota; kingdom Metazoa; phylum Chordata; class Amphibia; order Anura; family Ranidae; genus Rana; species Rana muscosa. The sequence goes on from CM055123.1 coordinate 218,632,368, forward strand.
GTTTTTAATGTTATAAAACAGAAGCCAACATCACAAATAAAAAAAACAGCTTTACCTTTAATCTGGTGCTGTCTCATGCAGAAAATGATGGCATATAAATGGAGGGGCTGCTGTGGTTTATGTAACCCTGAAGTTACCGCAGAGGCAGCTGAAAAAGAATGTGGAAAGTCTGTTTAGCAGCCAGCTTGAGGCTCATGGGGGTACAGTGTGGATTACTCACTGTTCAGTTAATGCTGACTGTGGGATAAATTCACTAAGAGATAGATACCGCATACATTTTTGCAATAAAATAACTCATATGGTAATTACCACAGGCACTATTTTTTATTTATTTTTTGCTGTATTTAAAGAGGATGTAAACCTCATTCATGAGATTTGACCTGGGCACATATCTGTAGTGTTAACTTATCTCTCGCCAAAGCCCTAAGTCCCATGTCTTTCTGCTGCTCCGTTCCTCTGTTATCAGTAGGCATGAGCTTCGTGTTTGAGTCGAACCCATGTTCAACTCGAACATCGGCTGTTCGCCGAATTGCGAACATTATAGGCCGTTCACGCCAAATTCGAGTGGCGCGTCACAGCCCATAATTCACTGCATCATCGCAGTGCATTGCTGGCTGATGATTGGCCAAGCATGCACTATGACCCGCATGCTTTGGCCAATCACAGCGCAGAAAAAACGGAGAGCCGTAATTGGCCAAAGCCAGGGTGGCTTTGGCCAATTATGGCTCAGGGGGTTTAGTACACGCCCCACACTATATAAGGCCGCCGACTCGGCGGCCTTGTGTAGTGTGTTGGAGTTGTTTAATGAGAGATTACAGAGACAGACAGTGTCATTTATATTGAGTTAGATAGAACAGGCAGGCGAGTCAGTTAGCTGCAGTTACAGTGTGTAGAGGATATATATGCATCCTAGGTGTTGTATGTATATTTGTACACTGTATTCAGTTTAGCTAGATCCGTTCCTGTAATTTTCTATACTGTGACAGGCAGGCAGGTGATTGTGCTAGCTGCAGACAGTCAGTGTTTCACTTAGTGTACTGTGCATAGCGTTTACCTAAAGCTTACCTGACTACAGTTAGTGACTATTATAGTGGTGTTCTCATGATAAAACCACAAGCAGAGAGCGGCAAGTATTTTCAGTGTACTGTGTCCTCTGCACAGTTTTCACCTAAAACTAACTGAAAACAATTGCTGCTTCTCCCATACTAATACCACAGCAGGCAGTGGATTCTGATAGCTGCATTATCAGTACAGACAAATTATATATATGTAGCGCCCTCCACTCTCTCTCTCTCTTGCTCCGGTTTCTTTCTCTCTGGCTTTTGTCTAGGGGTACCTTGGAGGAGATAGTGCGGGGTCACCACGCCAAGCTTTCACCGCAGATGTTTGTGTGGTGTGAGCAAAGTTTCTTTACCTTCGGGTCGGTGTTCGGAGCCTCCGCTTTTTCTGTGGAACAGTGTCTGCCAGTAAATGAGCCCCACACCAATAAAAGTCCAACACTACTTTATTTTCCAATGTCAGGATGAAACACAATCAGCTAGACTCCCTCAATGAACAGACAGGGGGTGTGGATATGAGTAGGCCCAGGCACAACTGTACTCTCCTATTCCTTTTTAAGCGAATAGGCCTGGCGCACGGTCTCTGCCACCGACCGTGAGTTTTGGTCGCTGCCACCGACCGGATGAACTGTTGAGGCCCCTGCCACAGGCCTAATTGCAGGCCTCTGCCACTGACCTGAGTTGACTAGTTGAACTGCTGCCACCAGTCATAGAACATGAACCACCTTCCGTGTGAATAAGGCCCCTATTTGGTGAAGGCATCCATCCAGATGGTCTCCGGAGGCCCTGTCCCGGCACTGGCAATATGCTGCACCAGATCTACGGGAAGGTCACCTGCGCGGTCCATTGCGTCTTAGATTCAGGTACCCGGTCCGTTGGGTACCTTAGGATGATCCTTCCCAGGCAGAACCCAGTGGAAGTAGCTGGGCCCCAGGCCTGGAATAAAAGTACCTAACCCCAGACTAAGGGTGTCTGGGGTGGCTCCCGAACTCCTGCTGTCCAGGCCTAGGCCGCCTGGACACCGACCACGGACAGCAGCCCTCAGTCTAAAAGGTGCCTGGGACTCGAAAACCTTGTGACAAAGATGGCTGGCCCCTTTATACCCTCTCCCAGCAAGCACAGCGGGTATCCCCGCCCCACCATACAACCGCTGAGAGAGGCCAAAAAATAGGATTTTTTGTACTCACCGTAAAATCCTTTTCTCTGACATCCATGGACTGACACGGTGTCTCTTTACACTTTACACGTGGGTTTATGTCCCTGCTTGCAGGAGAAGACCTAGGCAGAATGTGAGATGTTATACATACATTCTAAAAGCCAGAGCTGAACAGCCCCACCCAGGGGGCGGTCCCTCCGGACATAACCCTCCCACTACAGTCAGCAGACTTCAGTTCGTAACAAAGCAGTACAAACTTAAAAAGGAAGGGTGGGTGCCGTGTCAGTCCATGGATGTCAGAGAAAAGGATTTTACGGTGAGTACAAAAAATCCTATTTTCTCTTATCATCCATGGACTGACACGGTGTCTCTTTACACTTTACACGTGGGATGTCCCAAAGCAGTGTCAAGAGGGATGGGAGCAGTATAAATGGAAAAACCAAAAACTTCACTCCAAGAAGGCAGAGCTCCTCAACGGAGGAGTCACAACTTTAAACAGCGGTCTGCAGCACCCTGCGGCCGAAGGAAGCATCCGAAGATGCAGCCACATTAACCTTATAAAAGTTAAAAGGCATGAACAGACGACCAGGTCGCCGCCTTGCACACTCGTGCAACCGACGCTTGATGTCGGAAAACCCAGGAAGCACCAATTGCCCTGGTGGAATGCGCCGTAACTGGAAAGGGAGGCGCCCGCCCTTTGAGAGCATAGGCTTGAATGATGGTTTGTCTGATTCCCCTAGAAATGATGGCAGACGAAACCGCTTGGCCCTGTTATGGACCAGAGACAGTCACAAACAGTGAGTCAGACTTCCGAATAGAAGCAGTAGCAGACAGGTACACCCATAAGGCTCGTACCACATCCAATATGTGCAGCGCAAACTCTCTGGGATGCGATGGGTGAGGACACAAAGACGGGAGGACAATGCCCTCATGTAGGTGAAAGGTCGACACCACCTTTGGCAAAAAGGAAGGTCGCGGATGCAACCCCGCCTTATCCTTATGGATGACTAAATATGGCGACTTGCAGGACAAAGCCGCCAACTCAGACACCCGTCAAACAGAAGTGATTGCCACTAAAAGGCCACCTTCTGAGACAAGACAAGAGGGGAATATCCCGGATATTCCCAAAAGGAGGTTCCTGGAGGACCGAGAGCACCAAATTCAGATCCCACGGTGGGAAAGGAGGCTTGACAGGAGGGAGCACATGGCGAACCCCCAACACAAGGTGCTAACCAAGAAATTACCCGCTAGAGGTCGCTGAAAGAAGACGGCCAAGGCCGAAATCTGATCCTTGATGGTACTCAAAGCAAGCTTTTGGGTCACTCCACACTGCAGAGGACGCAGGATTCTGGGGACGGAATACGTCCGAGGACGCCAGTCCAGCGCTTCGCATATGGCGATATAAGCTTTCCAGGCACGGTGATAGATCTGCCTGGAGGAAGACTTCCGTGTCCTTAACATGGTCAAAATGACCGAGTCCGAGAGACCTCGGTCCCTCAACACCTGGCTTTTAACAGCCCTGCCGTTAAAAGCCAGAGACTGTAAGCCGGATGAAACATAGGACCTTGAGACTGAAGGTCCTCCCTCATCGGCAACCGCCAGGGAACGTCCACGACGAGACGTACCAGATCAGCGTACCAGTGATGCTGAGGCCAATCCGGAACAATTAGGATCGCCGGAGTTTATATCAGGCAATAAGGACCCTATGGGGCCACCAACGCATCCGAGGCATCGCCCAAGGATCCCTGGATCTGGCCACAACCTCGACCCTTGCAATTGAGTTGAGAGGCCATCAGGTCCACATCAGGCGTGCCCCACCGTCGGTAAAGGAGTTGAAATATGCAAGGACCACTCTTCTTGGTCCGGCGATTGGCGACTCAGATAGTCCGCCTGCCCATTGTCTATGCCCAGAATGTAAAATTGCCTACAGAGCCGGCACATTTCTTCCGGCCCACTTCAGGATACGGACTACCTCGGAAGCCACAGCTGAGCTCCGAGTTCCCCCTTGATGGTTTACATACGCCACCGCCGTGGCGGTGTCCGACTGGCTCCTGATGGAGCGACCCCGTACTCTCTCCGACCTGAGGAGAGACACATTCCGATGGCCCGTATTTCCAGAACAGTGATTGGTAAACGGGCTCGTCCGGAGTCCAAGGCCTGAGCCGACAGGACTCCCCAGACTCCACCCCAGCCCGTCAGGCTGGTGTCCGTCGTGAGTACCGTCCATTGGATGGGAGGGGAACAACTTTCCGGACCGAAGAGCCGAGGATCTCAACCACCATGTCAGGGGCGCCCTGACCAGGTGAATCACCTGGATCTGAAGATCCAAGGACAATGGGGATTTGTCCCAGGTGGACAAGATCTCCTTCTGCAATGCCCTGGTGTGTGATTGGGCATACGGAACGGCCGCAAAGGAGGCCACCACGAGTCCCGGGACTCTCATGCAAAAAACGGATTGACAACCATTTTTGGGATGTCAGCACCCAGACCACAGACTGAAGTGTCAGCAACTTCTCCAGAGGTAGGATACCTTTGCCTCCAAGGAGTCCAGAATAAGAACTAGATACTCCAGACACTGAGTCGGGACCAGGACTGACTCCTGAATTTTCAGGAACCACCCGAGTCCCTGAGGGTCTAATTGACGATAGTCACCTTTCCTCTAAGTCTGATCCACTTTCTGCTCTTAGCAGAAGATCGTCCAGATAGCCCACGACAGCAATACCTTGCTGTAACAGAAGGCTAGAACCGGAGCAAACACCTTGGTGAACACCCTTGGTGCCGAGGCTAGGCCGAAAGGAAGAGCCACAATCGATAGTGGACTTCGCTGATCGCAAAGCGCAGAAACTTCTGGTGACTTGCGCAGATCGGAACATGCAAATAGGCGTCCTTGAAGTCCAAGGACGCCAGAAGAAAATCCCTTTGGTGGAGTGTAGCGATCACCGTGCGAATGGATTCCATGCGGAATTTCTGCACCTTCTCGAAGGCATTCAGGGCCTTGAGGTCCAGGATAGGTCGAACCACGTCCTATTTTTGGGACGACAAACAGATTCGAGTAGAATCCCTGAAAACTCTCATGTGACGGAACTGGCACAATCACTCCGGACCTGATCAAATCCTGTACAGCCCCCAAGAGGGCTGCCCGACAGGTAGGAAGGAGAGGAAGATTTGAGGGAAAGAATCTGTCTGGGGGCCAGGATCGGAATACTATCCTGTATCCTGAGGTGACCACCTCGCACACCCACCAGTCGGAGATTTGGGAGGACCACCGATTCGTGACCTGCGAAGTCGTCCCCCCACCCCAGAGTCGGGCGGAGGCAAGACTTCACGTGGAGGCGGGCTTGGGAGCCGCTTGTTCGGCTTACGCACCCTGGGGCACTTGTGCCCATCAGCCGCACTGCCGTCAGTCTGAGAGGGCCTACCCGTGGACTCTGACTGACGAAAAAACCCAGTTCTGCTGGAAAGGAAGGCCCCTGTTTGCGGCGGGCCTCCTCACCCTTGCTAGTCTAAGGTAGAAGAGTGCTTTTACCTCCCATGACATCCATGACGATGTCATCCAGAGCAGCACCGAAAGGTCTACCACCTTTAAATGGTAGATCCGTCAGGAGCTTCCTAAGGCTAGGTCAGCAGACCAGCACTTCAACCAGATAAGACGACGCAATACCACCGCCGAGACAGAGGCCCTGGATATTAAAGGGGCCGCGTCCAACGTGGCGTCGCACACATAAACCAGGCCCTGAACCAGTTGGTGGGCCAGAGCAACTGTGTCTGGAGGAAGATTATGCTCCTGTACAGCTAGGTGCAACATTTTTGCCCAACCTGTAAGTGTTTAAGACACAAGGGTCGCCGCTACCACAGGCCGTAGGGCGGATCCCAACAAGGCAAACATGGCTCTGCTCACCACTTCTGACCTCCTGTCAGTGGGGTCCTCAAATGCAGGAGTCCCCTCCATCGGGAGAGTGATGGCCTTGTTCAACCGGGCGACTGGAGGGTCGACCCTGGGGGAGAAGCCCACTTTTTAAGTAGGGCATCTTCAAGGGGTATCTGATAGACAAACGCCGCGGGACCATAAAAAAATTCTTCTGCGGCTTTTCCCAGACCTTATCAATGAGCTGGTCAAAGAAAGTACATATGGAAAAACCTCTTTAGAAGGCCTGGCCTTAAAAGAACCAAAGGAGACTGTATCCACCTGAGGTTCTGCATCCGCAGCATTTTAGCTTGAGAGTGTCCCTCACCGCAGTCATGAGTACACTAACAAGCGCCCTGTCATTTACTGACTCAGAACTGGAGTTTTCCTCATAAGGAATGTCCTGTTCAAAACCATCCAATACATTCAGAACTAGGGTCCTGAGCGGTAGTGGCTAGGCCCATATCTGAATCAGCACACTGCCCTCATGAAGTAAAGTGAGGAGAGGGCGCTTTTTTGCTCCCTTGCGCTTGCACACAGCTCCCATCCTGGTCAGAAATGATTCCAGGACTGCCCACAACTGGTCCCTAGGGACCGCAGGTGCTGAAGCACTGCCTGTTGTCCACTGACATTTAGGGGAAGCTGGTGACAGAGACTCCATATTGCCCCCCTCTGAGACTCCTCAGATAAAAAGTCCACCCACAGGCTGTGCTGACTGAGGAGGGGGCGCCCAGGGGACTCACCAAACCGGACCAGGGACCGCTCAGTTCCGCTGTCTGTACCGCGCTGGTGAGCTGTGAGGAGATTGTGAGGAGATTTCCGCTGTTACAGCAGCGCTAGAGGCCAAAACTAGTGCTGAAGAGCGCGCGGGCTACAAGAAAATGGCCGCCGCACTTCACTGAGGCGATCCGCGGCAAGATGGCCGCCATGACTCAGCAGAAGTGAAAAAAACAGCACACACACAGCGCCACTCGGCGCTCAGGCCCCAAAACACACAAAAAAAGGCCCAAAGCATATCTGCAGACCAGCATTAGCCCCTCCAATAACAGTGTGACCCCCAGGCACCCCACACAGCACAGCGCCAGCAATGGTGACAGAGAGTGACAATGAAATACAGGGGGAGACAGGGAAAATCCCCCACAGAGAAACACACAGCCTTTTGTACTCACCTGCAGGCAGGAGAGACTACTTACCCGTCCCCTGAGGGACCCACTGGTGTGTTTCTGACAGGACTATCACAGTGCAGTACTGAGTAGCTGTCGGCCCGGTCCACCGCGAAAGATACAGTCAGTCAGGAACTGTTCAGTCTTGAGAGAACCGTGGGAGCATGAAAGCAAACCCGGCCACCCCTGGAGTCATGGGGCCTGTCGTGAACTGAGTCTCACGCACACAAGGCGAGGATCAGCACGCTCGATGGTCGGACAGGGAAGACTACGAGGATATCTTGTACCCAACCTGTTGCCCAGCCGACAGTTGATAGAAAATTCTCAAAAATAAAATAAAAAAGAATTCCAGAAAAGGAATAAAAATAGGTCAGGAGACTGGCTCCTGAGAGAGCCACGTCTTCTCCTTCTGCTAGGCAGAAAAAAAAAACTGAAGTCTGCTGACTGTAGTGGGAGGATTATGTCCGGAGGGACCGCCCCCTGGGTGGGGCTGTTCAGCTCTGGCTTTTAGAATGTATGTATAACATCTCACATTCTGCCTAGGTCTTCTCCTGCAAGCAGGGACATAAACCCACGTGTAAAGTGTAAAGAGACACCGTGTCAGTCCATGGATGATAAGAGAAAGGGGTACGGCACTCAGCGATGGTTCAACCCCAGCCCACAGGGACAGCGCCACCTGCTGGGCCGCAGGGAACTATACATCACTGGTGTCTCTGCCAGTTTTAAACATATAAAAAAAGTACCTACCCGCTACATATACATATATACATATACACATATACACATATATATATATATATATATATATATATATATATATATATATATATATATACATATACACACACATACATACACACACACACACACACACACACATATATATATATATATATATATATATACTGTGAGGGGGTTCACTCGGTAGCGGGTGTGTGTGACCCCCTGGTTGGGCTCCCCACACAAAAACAGGGCCAGCAGACGGAGGTTGTGGTTTTCAAAATCAAAAGGTGCGGTTTATTTCTCTATGTACAGTGACAAAAACACAGCAAAGCCAAAAAGAAACATAAACAAAATAAATCCTGGTCAGTTTGACCTCTGACTAAACATGCAGGTTTCCTAAACTAACAACTGGGATCAGCCTGGTGCTGTCCTAGTCCCTAAGTCCCTGGTTTAATAAAAGTCCAAACAAATAGCCACACAGGCTTTGCCTCACCGCACAGGGGTTCACTCTCCCTAGACAGTCCACACAGGTCTGGGTCCAGGCATGAGCCATCCATGAGCCCACTAGCCTCAGCTGGGCTTCATCAACTCCCTCCCTAGATGTATAAGTCAGCATAAAGCCTGAATCTGGGAGAAATATATCTACCCCCCTGGATGCAACCAGGTGACTTTACCTTCCTGCTGTCACATACCCCCCCCTCTTGTTTTAACCTTGGGGTTGGAACACCAGCAATCAGGCATTCATGTACTCGAGACAAAGCATCCACATTCCCCATTTGAACGCCAGGGCGATGCTTTACTGTGAAGTTGAATTCCTGTAGGGCCAGGAACCACCTATTCACTCTTCTATTTGTCTCCTTGTTTTGAGCCATCCACTTTAACGGAGCGTGATCCGTAACCATGTCAAAGTGCCTACCTAGCAGATAGTACCGAAGGGAATCTAGAGCCCACTTCACCGCTAAACACTCCTTTTCAACCGTGGCGTAATTTACCTCATGGGACTTCAACTTCCTGCTGAGGTAAATGACTGGGTGCTCTTCCCCGTTCCAGACCTGGGACAATACTGCTCCTAACCCCACATCTGACGCATCACTTTGTACGACAAAGTCTTTAGAGAAGTCGGGTGAGTACAACACTGGCTGGCTACATAAGGCTTGTTTCAAGAATTGGAATGCTGCCTCAGCCTCGGGGGTCCATTTAATCATGACCGACCCTTTCCCTTTCGTCAGGTTGGTTAGGGGCACAGCCTTAGAAGCAAAGTGGGGAATGAAGCGCCGATAATAACCCGCGATTACCAGAAAGGCCCGTACCTGCTTCTTGCTGTTGGGACGTGGCCAACTCTGGATGGCCTCGACTTTGTTGAGTTGGGGTTTTATCACTCCCCTGCCAATGGTGTACCCAAGATATTTGGCCTCCTCCTGCCCAATGGTACACTTCTTGGGGTTAGCCGTAAACCCCGCTTCCCGGATAGAGTCTAGGACTGCTTGCACTTTTGGCAGATGTGAGGCCCAATCTGTGCTATGGACAATTACGTCATCCAGGTAAGCCGCAGCATACTTCCGATGGGGCCTCAGTATCTGGTCCATTTTCCGCTGGAATGTGGCCGGCGCATTCTGTAACCCGAACGGCATTCTCTTATATTGGAACGCCCCGTCTGGGGTTACAAATGCGGTTTTCTCTTTGGCCGACTTGGCCAGGGGAATTTGCCAATACCCTTTTGTGAGGTCAAGAGTCGTCATGTATCGGGCTGTTCCCAGCCGGTCGATCAACTCATCTATACGTGGCATGGGGTAGGTGTCAAATTTTGTAACTTTGTTCAACTGACGAAAATCGTTACAAAATCGCCAGCTCCCATCCGGTTTAGGCACCAACACAATGGGACTAGACCAATCACTTTGGGACTCCTCTATCACCCCTAAGTTCAGCATTTTCTGTACTTCCTCCCGTATTGCCTCCCGTCGGGCCTCTGGGATCCGATAGGGTTTTAACTTCACCCTTTCACCGGGCGGGGTAATAATATCATGCTCTACCCCAGATGTTTGTCCCGGCAGCTCAGAGAACACCTCCTTGTTGCGAAGCACAAACTCCTTAACCTCCTGTTGTTGGGGTTGTGACAAGGTGGCTGCTATTCCAACCTCCGGAATCACGCAACCAGTTTGAGCTGGTGACCAAGTTTCTGCGACTAGGGACTCTCTATCCCTCCAGGCTTTCAACAGATTAACGTGATATATCTGTTCGGGCTTTCGCCTTCCTGGTTGTCTGACCTTGTAATTCACTTCGCTCACTTTTTCCATTATCTCGTAGGGGCCTTGCCATTTGGCAAGGAATTTACTTTCAACCGTAGGGACAAGTACCAATATCCTATCCCCCGGGGAAAAGGTACGGGTCTTTGCTCCACGGTTGTACACTCTCTGCTGTGCCAACTGCGCTTGGGCCAAATGTTCCTTCACGATGGGCATTACCTGTGCAATTCGATCTTGCATCAGGGCGACATGCTCAATCACACTCCTGTGGGGAGAACTCTCACTTTCCCAAGTTTCCTTGGCAATATCCAACAGCCCTCTTGGGTGTCTCCCATACAGTAACTCAAAGGGGGAGAATCCCGTAGAGGATTGGGGCACCTCCCTAATAGCAAACATCAAATAAGGAAGTAGACAGTCCCAATCCTTTCCATCTCTATCCACCACTTTCTTCAACATTTGTTTTAGGGTTTTGTTGAATCTTTCAACCAGCCCATCGGTTTGGGGGTGATACACAGATGTACGCAATTGCGTCACTTTGAACAATTTACACAGCTCTTTCATAACCCGGGACATAAAGGGTGTACCTTGGTCCGTAAGCAGTTCTTTACAAATACCCACCCGGCTAAAAACAAGAGATAGCTCTTTGGCTATGGTTTTGGCCGAGGTATTTCTGAGAGGGATCGCTTCTGGATAACGGGTGGCATAGTCCATTATAACCAATATGTACTGGTGCCCCCTAGCGGACTTGATTATAGGACCTACCAAATCCATTGCGATTCTCTCAAACGGGACCTCAATGATGGGTAGAGGGACCAGCGGGCTACGGAAATGTGGCATCGGGGCCGACCTCTGACACACAGGGCAGGAGGAACAATAATTTTCTATGTCCTTCATCACCCCAGGCCAATAGAATCTCTGTAATACCCTCTCTCGGGTTTTCTCTGTCCCCAGATGACCTCCAAGAATGTGCCCATGGGCCAACTCCAACACCAACTTCCTGTAAGGTTTGGGCACCACAAGCTGCTCAACGGTTTCTTCTGCCCTTTTTGCCACCCGATACAGTAGGTCCTTCTCTACGCTGAAGTATGGGTAAGTGCAGGTATTATCTGGGTTCACTAACTCGCCATCTATTTCCACTACGTTTTCCCGTGCCTTTATTAGGGCGGGGTCTTTTAACTGTTCTGTGGCAAAATTTTCCCTGTGAACCTCCAGATCAGAAAACTCCACAGACGGTAGGTTTTCGTCTGAGGAGGTGGGCTCCTCTCCAGTTTCTTGAGTCTCCCCTGCCAATACTGACAAGGGAAATTCTGGAGAGTCCTCACCACTCTCAGAGGAGTTCTGGCTATCACATTCCTGGTACATAGGGGCACCAGTGGGGGGCTCAGGATCATCCCACAGTTCCCAGAACTTCGGAAAATCCCTTCCCACAATGGCATCATGCGGTAATTGAGATACTAACCCCACTGGATGAGAGAGGGTACCTTTGGGGGTCTCGAAACACACTGTAGTCACTGGATACTCTCGGGTGTCCCCATGCACACAAATAACAGCTACCTTGCTATTCCCAGAGACCTCTGTTTTAACTAATTCAGCCTTTATCAGGGTCACAAGGCTACCTGAATCCAGTAATACCACAACATTTCTACCATTAATACACATTTTGCATAAATGTTTCTCAGTTCCCCGAATGGCAGTGCATGCGACTGTCGCACACAGCGACTGACGTCTGTCCATCAGAAAGTCACATTGCATGGGTTCCTCCACAACCGGGCAATTTGCTGCAATATGTCCCGCTTGCCGGCAGCGGTAGCAAACAATCCATTTGGCTGCCTCTTGAGCCCCTGACTTCCCAGGCTGTTCTCGCCAAACTTTGGGTAGAGCTCCCACCCTCTCACTCTCTCCACCCTCACCCCTTGGAATCCTCTTATCCGCCCCTGGGGATGGTCTGGTCTTAGGGTGGAAAGTCCGAGAGTCTCTGGAAGAGGCCGTCAGGTTCTCTGTAGCCAAGTATCTCTCTACACGATCCACAAGTTTACCGGCCGTTTCTGGGTCTCCATGGCTTACCCACTTTTGAATGGCGGTAGGAAGAGCTCTCAAGAAACGATCCATCACAACACGTTCCACAATCTCCGGTGCGGACAAAGTCTCTGGCTGTAGCCACTTCCTGCTCAGGTGAATGAGATCATACATTTGAGACCTGGGGGGTTTTCCAAGCTGGAAAGTCCAGTTATGCACACGCTGAGCCCGGACAGCCAGGGTGACACCCAGCCTTGCCAATATTTCAGCTTTTAGCATCACATAGTCTTTTGCTTGGTCAGGCTCTAGGTCATAGTAAGCCTTCTGCGATTCACCAGTTAACAGAGGAGCCACCAGTCCAGCCCACTGCTCCTCAGGCCACTTTTCTCTTTCAGCAGTCCTTTCAAATGTGGTCAAAAATACCTCTGGATCATCCTCTCCAGTCATTTTTGTCAATAAACGACTCACCCCAAAGGACGCGGTATTAGTGGGACGGCTTTCCTCACTGGTCTGCGGACGTTGCTGCATTACTGCTTCCATTTGTTGTAGTCTCTGCTCTTGCTTCTGTAACAGGTCTATGAAGCGGGCCTCAGATTGCTGCTGGGCTTGTTGATGAGCTTGCTGCTGGGCTGCAAGGCTCCTTTGCAAACCTGCATTTGTCTGCTGTTGATTGGCATTTGCTAGAGCCAGCTGTTTCAGTATCTCCTCCATGCTGGCTTAAAAAAAACTGCCCGCATTCTCCACCAACTGTGAGGGGGTTCACTCGGTAGCGGGTGTGTGTGACCCCCTGGTTGGGCTCCCCACACAAAAACAGGGCCAGCAGACGGAGGTTGTGGTTTTCAAAATCAAAAGGTGCGGTTTATTTCTCTATGTACAGTGACAAAAACACAGCAAAGCCAAAAAGAAACATAAACAAAATAAATCCTGGTCAGTTTGACCTCTGACTAAACATGCAGGTTTCCTAAACTAACAACTGGGATCAGCCTGGTGCTGTCCTAGTCCCTAAGTCCCTGGTTTAATAAAAGTCCAAACAAATAGCCACACAGGCTTTGCCTCACCGCACAGGGGTTCACTCTCCCTAGACAGTCCACACAGGTCTGGGTCCAGGCATGAGCCATCCATGAGCCCACTAGCCTCAGCTGGGCTTCATCAACTCCCTCCCTAGATGTATAAGTCAGCATAAAGCCTGAATCTGGGAGAAATATATCTACCCCCCTGGATGCAACCAGGTGACTTTACCTTCCTGCTGTCACAATATATATATGTATATATATATTTATTGTGTAGCACTACCCCCATAGGAGCTGCTGTTTATTAGTTTTGGGTCTTCATCCTGCCTATCAACCCCTGGAAGTGGCTCAAACCCTCCCTTAGCACAACTGATATGAATAAGGATTGTGAGACCTATTGAGTATTAGGAGACACAATCCTGCATGCATCACACAATGAACTGTAAATATATTACCTTTGCCGGTCACTAGTCCTTCCGAGTGACAAAGATACTTCACACAGATTATTTACTTAAAGCGGAGGTTCTGCGGTCCATACATTTTTTTTTTTTATATGCATTCAATCTAAAAACGTATGCATTATAATTACTCACGTCTCCGGCACTTTAAAACCTCCCCCGTCCGTTTTGCGCTAAAAAAAGAGTTTATAAAACTCTTCCTGCTATTGCCATTTTGCTTGTGGGCATCTTGAAGCCCACAAGCATATTCTTCCGGGTAGCGATTAATGCGTCTCTCCCGGTGATGTAAAAAAAGTCTCGACCCATGCAGGGTCTCGACCGCGTCACTTCCGGTGCAGCTACGTCAAAAACACAGCTGATGGCGGGCTTGACTGCGCGTGCGCGGCTTCACCGCACCTATACCGCGCATGCGCAGACGCTCGGTTTAGTCCGTGAAAATTCTAGACTCGAGTGGGCGGGCGGACCCGCCCCCAACACGCCCCTAGCTTGTATATCATTGGGACCGAGGTCGAGAGAAAATATAGAGCTGCACCGCCTCCAGCCCCGCCCCCGCCCCTAGCCTGCTCTACTGAAGGGGGGCGGGCCCCCGTGCATAGCACTGAGTCCAAGTACAGTACTGTGCATTGTTCTGCCATCAAATATGCAGCTGCCTCACTGCACCCAGCAAACGCAACCACTGCACCCAGCAAACGCAACCACTGTGCCCGTCATACGCAGCCACTGCACCCAGCAAACGCAAACACTGTGCCCAGCAAACGCAACCACTGTGCCCGTCATACGCAACCACTGCACCCAGCAAACGCAACCACTGTGCCCGTCATACGCAGCCACTGTGCCCAGCAAACGCAACCACTGTGCCCGTCATACGCAGCCACTGTGCCCAGCAAACGCAACCACTGTGCCCGTCATACGCAGCCACTGTGCCCAGCAAACGCAACCACTGTGCCCGTCATACGCAACCACTGTGCCCAGCAAACGCAACCACTGTGCCCGTCATACGCAGCCACTGCACCCAGCAAACACAACCACTGTGCCCAGCAAACGCAACCACTGTGCCCGTCATACGCAGCCACTGCTCCCAGCAAACGCAACCACTGTGCCCGTCATACGCAGCCACTGCACCCAGCAAACGCAAACACTGTGCCCGTCATACGCAACCACTGTGCCCAGCAAACGCAACCACTGTGCCCGTCATACGCAACCACTGTGCCCAGCAAACGCAACCACTGTGCCCGTCATACGCAGCCACTGTGCCCGTCATACGCAGCCACTGTGCCCAGCAAACGCAACCACTGTGCCCGTCATACGCAACCACTGTGCCCAGAAAACGCAACCACTGTGCCTGTCATACGCAGCCACTTTGCCCAGCAAACGCAACCACTGTGCCCGTCATACGCAACCACTGTGCCCGTCATACGCAGCCACTGTGCCCAGCAAACGCAACCACTGTGCCCGTCATACGCAGCCACTGTGCCCAGCAAACGCAACCACTGTGCCCGTCATACGCAGCCACTGTGCCCAGCAAACGCAACCACTGTGCCCGTCATACGCAACCACTGTGCCCAGCAAACGCAACCACTGTGCCCGTCATACGCAGCCACTGCACCCAGCAAACACAACCACTGTGCCCAGCAAACGCAACCACTGTGCCCGTCATACGCAGCCACTGCTCCCAGCAAACGCAACCACTGTGCCCGTCATACGCAGCCACTGCACCCAGCAAACGCAAACACTGTGCCCGTCATACGCAACCACTGTGCCCAGCAAACGCAACCACTGTGCCCGTCATACGCAACCACTGTGCCCAGCAAACGCAACCACTGTGCCCATCATACGCAGCCACTGTGCCCGTCATACGCAGCCACTGTGCCCAGCAAACGCAACCACTGTGCCCGTCATACGCAACCACTGTGCCCAGAAAACGCAACCACTGTGCCTGTCATACGCAGCCACTTTGCCCAGCAAACGCAACCACTGTGCCCGTCATACGCAACCACTGTGCCCGTCATACGCAGCCACTGTGCCCAGCAAACGCAACCACTGTGCCCAGCAAACGCAACCACTGCACCCAGCAAACGCAAACACTGTGCCCGTCATACGCAACCACTGTGCCCGTCATACGCAACCACTGTGCCCAGAAAACGCAACCACTGTGCCCGTCATACGCAGCCACTGCACCCAGCAAACGCAACCACTGCACCCAGCAAACGCAACCACTGTGCCCAGCAAACGCAACCACTGTGCCCGTCATACGCAGCCACTGCTCCCAGCAAACGCAACCACTGTGCCCGTCATACGCAGCCACTGCACCCAGCAAACGCAAACACTGTGCCCGTCATACGCAACCACTGTGCCCAGCAAACGCAACCACTGTGCCCGTCATACGCAACCACTGTGCCCAGCAAACGCAACCACTGTGCCCGTCATACGCAACCACTGTGCCCGTCATACGCAGCCACTGTGCCCGTCATACGCAGCCACTGTGCCCAGCAAACGCAACCACTGTGCCCGTCATACGCAACCACTGTGCCCAGAAAACGCAACCACTGTGCCTGTCATACGCAGCCACTGTGCCCAGCAAACGCAACCACTGTGCCCGTCATACGCAACCACTGTGCCCGTCATACGCAGCCACTGTGCCCAGCAAACGCAACCACTGTGCCCAGCAAACGCAACCACTGCACCCAGCAAACGCAAACACTGTGCCCGTCATACACAACCACTGTGCCCGTCATACGCAACCACTGTGCCCAGCAAACGCAACCACTGTGCCCGTCATACGCAGCCACTGCACCCAGCAAACGCAACCACTGTGCCCAGCAAACGCAACCACTGTGCCCAGCAAACGCAGCCACTGTGCCCGTCATACACAGCCACTGTGCCCAGCAAACGCAACCACTGTGCCCGTCATATGCAGCCACTGTGCCCATCAAACGCAGCCACTGTGCCCATCAATTGCTGTCAGATTGTCAAGCCGTAGCTGTGCTCCCTGATCGCCCATCCGTGCTGCTGGTGGAGGGAGCCCAGACCACCATAAATGAGGGACCTGCAGACTTGGTCATGGTAAGTGAGACCATCCCATATCCCACTCCATATTCCCCGAGGATAGGGACCTCCACCTCCCCCCCAAGACAGAGACCCCCTTCTCCCCCCTGAGGACAGAGACCCCCTTCTCCCCCCTGAGGACAGGGACTCCCTTCTCTCCTGGGGACAGGGACTCCCTTCTCTCCTGGGAACAGGGACTCCCTTTTCTCCTGGGGACAGGGACTCCCTTCTCCTCTGGGGACAGGGACTCCCTTCTCCTCTGGGGACAGGGACTCCCTTCTCTCCTGGGGACAGGGACTCCCTTCTCTCCTGGGGACAGGGACTCCCTTCTCCTCTGGGGACAGGGACTCCCTTCTCCTCTGGGGACAGGGACTCCCTTCTCCTCTGGGGACAGGGACTCCCTTCTCTCCTGGGGACAGGGACTCCCCTCTCTCCTGGGGACAGGGACCCCCCCAAGACAGAGACCCCTTCTCCCCCCCTGAGGACAGGGCAACCTTCTACCCCCTGAGGACAGGGAAACCTTCCCCCCCTGGGGACAGGGACCCCTTCTCTCCTGGGGACAGGGACCCCTTCTCCCCTGGAAACAGGGACCCTCTGGGCCACTCACCTGGGAACAGGAACTCCTCCTCTCCTGGGGGCAGGGACCTACTTGTCCCCTGGGGACAGGGACCCCCTTCTCACTCTGGGGCAGGGATCCTATCTCACCTGGGGGCAGGAACTCCATCTCACCTGAGGTCAGGAACTCCATCTCCCCTGGCAACGGGGACTTCATCTCACCTAGGGACCCCATCTTTCCTAGGGATCAGGACCCCACCTCCCCTAAGAACAGGAACCTGATCACCCTGTGTGTGCCAAACTCACTGCCCTGCCTGCCATGTGTCCTGTGTGAGGGCCCTTCTGTGACAGCTCTTATCAGGACTTCATCCCACTGTGTAATCCCCCTACATGACTGACCCCTCTGTGTGCACCCCTTACATGGGGAACCCCTCTGTTTGCTACCCCTAAACGTCTGCATACTCTGACCACCACCTGTACCATTTCCACATCCTCTGACTGCCTCCTGTATCCTGTCCGCCATCCTCTGACCACCTCCTCTATCCTGTGCACATGTTCTGATCACCTATTGACTGCAGCCTCTAACCTAGGGTGACCAGACATCCCCGGTTTCCGGGGACAGTCCCCGGATTGAGGACACTGTCCCCGGACCAAGTCTGTCCCTGGTTTTGTCCCCGGATTGCATTTGAACAGGTGCTGGTTCAATTTCAAAGACAGTCAGTGCAGAATTAAAAAATAAATAATCTGAATTACACCCCCCTGCTTCGCCGCTCCTACTACCTTGGGGGGGTCTATTTCTTTCCATTATCTGTGCCCCTTTCTGATGATCATGTGCTGGTCGGAGAGGAGGGAATATTTCTTCAGTTTCGGGTGCATGCCCATTCAGCTTCGCTCGCATGTTCTTCTGCCTTGGCTCAAGTCCCGGCCAGCTGCCTGCCTGCTTATCTCCTTGCCTTCCCTGGTGGAGTGATCTTCCTCTGCTCCCCACCCAGTAGTAGCTGGGGCCCGAAGAGTAAGACTTGAAAGGCTGTGAGGCTGTGAGGCGGGCGGCGATGGGCAGAGAGTCGCTGATTGCCACCATTACTAGTAAAAAAAAAAAAATGTCCCCCGATTTCATTTTAAAAATCTGGTCACCTTACTCTAACCACCTCCTGTATCCTGTCCGCAGCCTCTAACCTGTCTGCAATCTCTGACTATCTCTTGTCTTTTATTGTGTCTGCAGTCTCTTAGGGAGAGTCTGGAGAGGAATCAAGAGTGAGAGCATCGCCGGGATTGGGATTACGGGAGGAGTCAGACGTGTATGGACTGTGGAGAACAGACTATAGAATAAAACCAGATCCACCAACCAGGAGCCATCTAACTGAGACCTGCACGCTGCACCGGAGAGGAGGTCAGTGACAGCGCCGTCAGGCCAGTCTGAGGGGGGGGGTCACTGCTGTAAGGGGGGAGTGAATGCAATTATGTAAGGGGGCACTGATATAAAGGTTTTCCCTTATATCAGTAACACCCCCCCCCTTACCTTAGTGTATTCACTCTGCGGAAGGTGGTCTCTGGTCACCAGAGTCCCCCTCCCCCCCACATCACATTTTCCGTCATTCCCCTTTACATCAGAGTCGGCAGGATTCCCCCTTACAGTGCAAGGGAACTCAGATGTAAAGGAAAATGCTGCAGAGCATAATCTAAGGAAAAACTCTGATGTAAGGGGTGCTCTGGTCACCAGAGACCACCTTATATCAGAGTCCACTGCATTCCCATTTACATCAGAGTTCCCACTTACATCAGGGTCTGCAGCATTGCCCTTTACATCAGTGTTCCCCTTTACATCAGGGTTCGCAGAGTTCCCCCTGTAAGATTAGAAGGGATGGAGGCCCGGAGACATGTCCAGAGAACACAGAGGATACATGGGATAGATTAGAAGGGATGGAGGCCCGGAAACATGTCCAGAGTACACAGAGGATACATGGGATAGATTAGAAAGGATGGAGGCCCGGAGACATGTCCAGAGTACACAGAGGATACATGGGATAGATTAGAAGGGATGGAGGCCCGGAAACATGTCCAGAGTACACAGAGGATACATGGGATAGATTAGAAAGGATGGAGGCCCGGAGACATGTCCAGAGTACACAGAGGATACATGGGATAGATTAGAAGGGATGGAGGCCCGGAGACATGTCCAGAGTACACAGAGGATACATGGGATAGATTAGAAGGGATGGAGGCCCGGAGTAGGGTGACCACATTTCCAAACTGCCATTCAGGGACACCCCCCCCCTCTTCTTGAGGGACTGGTTTCATGGAACAACCTTTTGCCAATGACCAGGGGGGTGGAGGCAACTGGCAGATGGATGGTGGTGTGCGAGGTGGAATGTAGTCTCGGGAGTTGACAGGGAATTTGTCAGCGGGTGATTTGTTGGGCGAATGCCTGGTGTTAGCACTTTAATCATCCTGACACCATGCTTGATATGGTGTCAGGATGATCAAATCACATTATTTCTGTTACTACATTGTAATATATAATGAAATAGTTCCAATTTAGTTCCAAATAGTGTCCAATTTGTCCACTGCAACATTGCAGTCCCGCTATAAGTCGCTGTTTGCCACCATTACGAATAGAAGAAAAATAAATAAAAATTCCATAAATGTTGCATGTAGATGCTATAACTATATAGGCGCAAATCAATCAATAAAGGCTTATTGGGATTTTTTTTCCAAAAAATATGTAGAACACATATTGGCCTAAATTGATGAAGAAATTATATTTTTTTTCAATTTTTTTTATTGGATGTTTTATAGCAGAAAGTAAAAAAAATATTTTTTCAAAATTGTCTGTGTTTTTTGTTTATAGCGCAAAAATTAAAACCGCAGAGGTGATCAAATACCACCAAAAGAAAGCTCTATTTGTGGGAAAAAAAGGACATAAATTTTGTTTGGTTACAGCGTCGCATGACTGCGCAAATGTCAGTTAAAATAACGCAGTGACGTTTTGCAAAAAATGGCCTGGTCATTAGGAAGGGGTAAATCTTTCGGAGAGCAAGTGGATAATAAGGACCGTTTCTTTAATATATAACGTGGACCTTCTCCATACATCAGGGACTGCTTACCAAACAAGGATTAGAACTATGATAGTTACACTTGGTAGAGGGACAGAAGACAATAAAAGGACAGAAGGGCTGGTTTATAAAACAGGGACTGTCCCTATTAATCAGGGATAATGCCATACTCAGGAGGGGGTGAAGGAGAGGGACTGGTCTCCAGGTCAGGGACTGTCTCTCTGTGTACAGTGACATGCTGTGAGTGGGTCTCTGCACACAGCTACTGTTGTCTCATGTCTCAGTGTAGCACACACACAGGCAGTAGAGATGTACAAACACACAGGCAGCTGTGTACATTCCCCCCTCCCTCCTGAGCACTCCTTCATGGTTTCCTCACAGTGATTTATGATTCTTCTAGCAGGGCCACTGCGGAGCATTCCAAGCTGGCAGGTTAGGGAGGGGGGAGGTGAAGAAAGTGACAGACAAGGAGGCACAGGCTCATCCATCTAACAGACAGCTCTATAGAACTTTTACAACTCCCTCTGACAATCCAGTGTGTCCCAGGCGGTTCTCCTTATGGTGTGGGCAGAGGCTGGCAGATCCCCCCCTACTAGAATAATACTCACTGTGCGATCACACTGATCGGGGAACATCGCTGGTGTCAGCTGTTCTGTGCTGTGAAGGGTCAGACTCAGGTGCCCAGTAGAGATCCCCGGAGGCTCACGCTGGCTGGCTGTACAGGAGAGTGGCTCAGACTGGCACAGTCTAAGTGGTCACTGGCGTCACTGTGACTGGAGCTGGAGGAGGACTCGGACCGACCGGACAACGAGGCTCAGGCTGGCTGGCTGTGCACAGGTGAGTGGCTCTGTCTGAGTGCACTGGTCACTGGCATCACGGTCACTCACTCTGTGCTGGCTCCTGCTGGTGGTGGCTGCGGAGGGAGGCGCGCGCGCTGCTCTCATACTCAGCGTAGTGTGCGCCGGGCGGGTTCACTCACTGCACACACTGAGACTGAGTGACAGGCCTCAGCTCAGCTGACGTCACTGGTTGCTAGACGCGGAGCGGCCCCTAGCCTAGCAACCAGACTGGCAGTGGCAGCCTGAGCCTATGTGTATTGTAATCATCAGTGTGCTGTGTGATAAAATTATAAGGTGGTGGCGGCAGACAGGCGGAGCGGACTGGTGTGGTCTGGTCAGTCAGTGGTCACTGTTTTTTTTTCATTCCGGGACGTCTGTATTGTCCCGGAATGAGCTGCCTGGGACACGGGACTAAAATCTCTAGTCAGGGACGATCCCGGGCAATCCGGGACACGTGGGCACCCTAGCCCGGAGACATGTTCAGAGTACACAGAGGATACATGGGATAGATTAGAAAGGATGGAGGCCCAGAGACATGTTCAGAGTACACAGAGGATACATGGGATAGATTAGAAAGGATGGAGGCCCGGAGACATGTCCAGAGTACACAGAGGATACATGGGATAGATTAGATGCGATGGAGGCCCGGAGACATGTCCAGAGTACACAGAGGATACATGGGATAGATTAGAAGGGATGGAGGCCCGGAGACATGTCCAGAGAACACAGAGAATACATGGGATAGATTAGAAGGGATGGATGTCCAGGGAAAACAGAGGAGGCCTCCATCCCTTCTAATCTATCCCATGTATCCTCTGTGTTCTCTGGACATGTCTCTGGGCCTCCATCCCTTCTAATCTATCCCATGTATCCTCTGTGTACTCTGGACATGTCTCTGAGCCTCCATCCCTTCTAATCTATCCCATGTATCCTCTGTGTTCTGTGGACATGTCTCCGGGCCTCCATCCCTTCTAATCTTACAGGGGGAACTCTGCCAACCCTGATGTAAAGGGGAACACTGATGTAAAGGGCAATGCTGCAGACCCTGATGTAAGTGGGAACTCTGATGTAAATAGGAATGCAGTGGACTCTGATATAAGGTGGTCTCTGGTGACCAGAGCACCCCTTACATCAGAGTTCCTCCTTAGATTATGCTCTGCAGCAGTTCCCTTGCACTGTAAGGGGGAAGCCTGCCGACTCTGATGTAAAGGGGAATGCCGGGAAATGTGATGTGGGGGGGGGGACTCTGGTGACCAGAGACCACCTTCCGCAGAGTGAATACACTAAGGTAAGGGGGGGGTGTTACTGATATAAGGGAAAACCTTTATATCAGTGCCCCCTTACATAATTGCATTCACTCCCCCCTTACAGCAGTGACCCCCCCCTCAGACTGGCCTGACGGCGCTGTCACTGACCTCCTCTCTGGTGCAGCATGCAGGTCTCAGTTAGATGGCTCCTGGTTGGTGGCTCTGGTTTTATTCTATAGTCTGTTCTCCACAGTCCATACACGTCTGACTCCTCCCGTAATCCCAATCCCGGCGACGCTCTCACTCTTGATTCCTCTCCAGACTCTCCCTAAGGCCCCTTTCACACGGAGGTCCGTTCAGGTCCGCCTGTCAGTTTTTTAGGCGGACCTGAAACGGATCCTCCATGTACCCCTATGGAAGCACGGATGTCAGCGGAGACATGTCCGCTGACATCCGCTCCGCTCCGCTCCGCCAAAGTGTGACGGAGGAAAACCCTATTTTTCCTTCCGTCGGCGGAGCGGATCGGATGACAACAGACTCTACGGTCCGTCGTCATCCGATTCCCCATAGGGGAGAGCGGCGCTCTGACAGGGCGGTCCCTGCACAGTGTGCGGGGACCGCCCAGTCATCCGTCGGCTCAGCGGGGATCAACGGAGCGATCCCCGCTGAGCAAGCGGAGCTTCACGGGGCGGATCTGCACGGATCCGCCCCGTGTGAAAGAACCCTAAGAGACTGCAGACACCATAAAAGACAAGAGATAGTCAGAGATTGCAGACAGGATACAAGAGATGGTTAGAGGCTGCGGACAGGATACAGGAGGTGGTTAGAACATGTGTACAGGATATAGGAGGCAGTCAGAGGATGTGGAAATGGTACAGGTTGTGGTCAGAGTATGCAGACATGTAGGGGTAGCAAACAGAGGGGTTCCCCGTGTAAGGGGTGCACACAGAGGGATCAGTCATGTAGGGGGATCACAAAGTGGGATGAAGTTCTGATAAGAGCTGTCACAGGAGGGCCCTCACACAGGACACATGGCAGGCAGGGCAGTGAGGTTGGCACACACAGGGTGATCAGGTCCCTGTTCTTAGGGGGGGATGGGGTCCCGATCCCCAGGGAAGATGGGGGTCCCTGTCCCCAGGAGAGAAGGTAGTCCCTGTCCCCAGGAGAGAAGGGAGTCCCTGTTCTCAGGGGGGAGAAGGTTTTCATTTCCTGGGGGGGGGGTCCCTGTTCTCAGAGGGGGGAGAGGGTCCCTGTCCTCAGAGGGGGTCCCTGTCCTCGGGGGGGGGTCCCTGTCCTCAGGCAAGATGGAGTGGGATATGGGATGATCTCACTCACCATGACCAAGTTTGCAGGTCCCTCGTCTATGGTGGTCTGGGCTCCCTCCAGCAGCACGAATGCGCGAGCAGCATATCCCGAAGGAGCACAGCTACGGCTTAACATCACACTTTTCAAAAGATCAAAGAGTACGCAGTGGCGGTGCTTCCATAAGGGGAGCATGGGTGCCGCCCCCTCTCTCCTGGCACCACTCTATCACCATAGATAGAATCATGCATTGCATGAATCTATCTATGGTCACTGCTGACACCCCCTATTCAGGTGTCCGGCCCCTTTTCGGGCGCCGGGCACCTGAATTACATCGGCGGGGGTGTTTTTTGGAAGCACCTGATTAGAGCCATAGGCTCTAATAGGCGCCCAAAAAGGTGAACAGTGGGCGCCATGCTGGGCGTTCTCTGTTCACTCAGCGTTGTGTTAGCAAAGCAAAGGAATTCACTTTCCTAACACTAATCCGCCTCTTAGCCAATCAGGTGCTCGAGTCTGTTACCGGTCCCCTGATTGGCTGAAACGTCAGGCGCTGTGATTGGATGCCTGAGAGAGGACGGAAGAGGACGTGCAGGACACCGCCGCTGACCCGCTGCGAGACAGGTAAGTGCCGGGCAGCATTTGATGGGGCACATTAGTGGTAATTGATGGGCACACTGGCAGCATTTGATGGGGCACAGTAGCGGCAATTGATGGGGCACACTGACAGCAATTGATGGGTACAGTAGCTGCGTTTGATGGCACAGTGGCGTCAATAGTGGGTGCGTTTGATGGGCACAGTGGCTGGGTTTGATGGGCACAGTGGCAGCGGTTGATAGGCACAGTGGCTGCGTTTGATGGGTGCAGTGGCTGCGTTTGCTGGGCACAGTGGTTGCGTTTGCTGGGTGCAGTGGTTGCGTTTGCTGGGTGCAGTGGTTGCGTTTGCTGGGCACAGTGGCTGCGTATGACGGGCACAGTGGTTGCGTTTGACGGGCACAGTGGTTGCGTTTGCTGGGCACAGTGGCTGCGTATGATGGGCACAGTGTTTGCGTTTGCTGGGTGCAGTGTTTGCGTTTGCTGGGCACAGTGGCTGCGTATGACGGGCACCGTGGTTGCGTTTGCTGGGCACAGTGGCTGTGTATGACGGGCACAGTGGTTGCGTTTGCTGGGCACAGTGGTTGCGTTTGCTGGGCACAGTGGTTGCGTTTGCTGGGCACAGTGGTTGCATTTGCTGGGTGCAGTGGTTGCGTTTGCTGGGTGCAGTGGCTGCTTATGACGGGCACAGTGGTTGCGTTTGCTGGGCACAGTGGCTGCGTATGACGGGCACAGTGGTTGCGTTTGCTGGGCACAGTGGTTGCGTATGACGGGCACAGTGGTTGCGTTTGCTGGGCACAGTGTTTGCGTTTGCTGGGTGCAGTGTTTGCGTTTGCTGGGTGCAGTGGCTGCGTTTGCTGGGTGCAGTGGCTGCGTATGACGGGCACAGTGGTTGCGTTTGCTGGGCACAGTGTTTGCGTTTGCTGGGTTCAGTGTTTGCGTTTGCTGGGTGCAGTGGCTGCGTATGACGGGCACAGTGGTTGCGTTTGCTGGGTGCAGTGGTTGCGTTTGCTGGGTGCAGTGGCTGCGTATGACGGGCACAGTGGTTGCGTTTGCTGGGTGCAGTGGCTGCGTATGACGGGCACAGTGGTTGCTGGGTGCAGTGGTTGCGTTTGCTGGGTGCAGTGAGGCAGCTGCATATTTGATGGCAGAACAATGCACAGTACTGTACTTGGACTCAGTGCTATGCACGGGGGCCCGCCCCCCTTCAGTAGAGCAGGCTAGGGGCGGGGCTGGAGGCGGTGCAGCTCTATATTTTCTCTCGACCTCGGTCCCAATGATATACAAGCTAGGGGCGTGTTGGGGGCGGGTCTGGAGGCGGTGCTGGCGACGATGTTAAGCAATTCGCAACGCCTCCGCCCGCCCGCTCGAGTCTAGAATTTTCACGGACTAAACCGAGCGTCTGCGCATGCGCGGTATAGGTGCGGTGAAGACGCACGCGCAGTCGAGCCCGCCATCAGCTGTGTTTTTGACGTAGCTGCACCGGAAGTGACGCGGTCGAGACCCTGCATAGGTCGAGACTTTTTTTACATCACCGGCATTCATCCGCCCTCGTCACGTGACCGGCTAGACGAGTCACGTGACGATACACTTATCGTGATATCTGAAAGGAAGGAGGTTCAATATTACTCCTGGGAAGCAGGACAATTTGCTCCCAGGAGCCATTGCGAAATGAGAGCCCAGCAAACGACACGCCTACTCCCGCGGGAGGAAATCCCGGAAGTAGGAGTAAAGAATTCATAATAAAGAAAACTACAGAGAGAAAAAAAAAAAGGTTAGTGTTCGGTTTATTTTCTTGATAAGAGTGACTGCTGAAATAAAACTTAAATATGTGGGTGAACCTCCGCTTTAACCAAAGGTATCTTTACTAAGTGTAAAATAAAAAGGTAAAGAAACACATTAATACACACAGTTGACTCTGCATGCGCATTACAGAGTCAATAAATCAAAGTAAGATTGGTATCACTGATGTTAAATGATAACAACAGAAACAGCTATGTATATTTATATATATCTGCACAGCTAACTGATCGCTCGCGAGCTCCCCCTATCTTGCAATACCTTGCACGTGTTCAGTCACTATACCAGACAGGCAAGGCCTATCTGAGTCACGCTCAAAGTTCCTTCCTCAAATGGAGTCTTCGCTAGCCATCGTTGTTGCACAAGTTAATTTGTAATTCACAGGGTTTTAACCACTTCAACACCAGGCTTTTTTTACCACCTCAATACTGGTCCTATTCTGGCACTTCTCTCCTACATGTACAAATCATTATTCTTTTGCTAGAAAATTACTCAGAACCCCCAAACATTATATATCTATTTAGCAGACACCCTAGGGAATTAAATGACGGTCATTGCAACTTTTTTTCTTGCACGGTATTTGCGCAATAATTTTTCAAACGCCTTTTTTTTTTAAAAAAATGGCTTTATGAATAAAAAAATAACAAAACAGTAAAGTTAGCCCAATTTTTTTGTAAAATATGAAAGATGATGTTACGCCGAGTAAATAGATACCCAACATGCCACGCTTTAAAATTGCGCACACTCATGGAATGGCACCAAACTTCGGTACTTAAAAATCTCGATAAGCGACGCTTTAATTTTTTTTACAGAGGAGGTCTAGTGCTAGAATTGTTGCACGCGCTCTAACGCACGCGGCGATACCTCACATATGTGGTTTGAACAGCGTTTACATATGTGGGCGGGACTTACGTGTGCGTTCGCTTCTGATCGCTAGCTACCGGGGACAGGGGCGTTTAATTATTTTTTTTTACTATTTTACTTAATTATTTTTATTTTTACACTTTAAAAAAAAAAAAAATGTTATCACTTTTATTCCTATTACAAGGAATGTAAACATCCCTTGTAATAGGAATGGTGTGTGACAGGTCCTCTTTATGGAGAGATGCAGGGTCAATAAGACCCCCCATCTCTCCTCCAGGCTGGAAAGCATGAGATCATGAAAAAAAATTCACCGATCTCATGCTTACTAGCCGCAATGGCGGCTTTGTTTACTTCTGAGAACCCGGGCGTGACGTCATTACATCGCGCCCGGGTCTCCGACGGTCATAGAGATGACTGGTGACCATCTGGTCACCAGTCATCTCTATGCTTCCTATCCGGCGCCTGACGATTTATTCTCCGGGCCCCCGATGGCATGGGAGAGCCCGGAGAAGCACCGGATGGCGGCGGGAGGGGGGTTGTCCCCTCCCGCCGCCTATAAGAACGATCAAGCGTCGGAACTGCCGCTATGATCATTCTTATGGTGCGCAGAGTTGCCGGCAGAAGAGAAGGATATCTGAATGATGCCTCTAGCTGCAGGCATCATTCAGATATCCCCTCACAAAGTCGAGGACGTCATATGACGCCCACCCAGGATGGAAGATCCCATCTGTGGGCGTCATTTGACTATGGCTGGGTAGGAAAGTGGTTAACAAGATATTGTGGCCAACCGCAATATTCCTGAGTACTCGTGTGCCTGCCGCCCACTAATGGTGAATGCGCCAATCTCTAATCACACAGTCTCCCGTAAAATACACCAGGCTGCAATCTGTGGCATGATAGGTGGAGCGTGGCTGGCACTAACTAAGTCACTTTCCTCCAAGGTAACAGTCAATTCTGGGCAGGTGCCCTTCTCACCAAACAGGAACGGCTTCCGGATATTCTCCTCTGGCTTGTCCCGGTCACACGATCTCCACGCTTCTGCTGCAGTCTCCGGCCTCCGTCACCAACAGCACAAGGTGATGGTGATGGACGACTCCGGTCTCTGCTAGGCAACAACAGGACACTGTGGAAGGTCCTCTATTGGAAACTCACACGGGGCGCTGGCATACTTTAGGCCCAGGCTTCTGGCCTAATACTCCGGAAGCAGGCCTCAGTGCCAGCTTCCTGCTTGGTTGAGAGCGGAGTCCAGAGAGCCAGAATATGGCACCTCCCCTCCTTTAAATAGTCTGTCCAGAAGGCTTTGCGGTGTTGCAGTGCACCCTGGTAACACAGCTGCACCGTGGGTAGTGTAGTCTATCTACTACTAAAAGTAACAGAGTCTTTTCTCTTTGTTGCTGTATGTTCCAGGGTGCATTAAACTATATACATATGCATTAATTACATTGTAGCACTTACACCACTGGAGGGAGCTGGGTTCCTTCTTTTACATGTCAAATGGTAGTCTTTATCTACATTGCATATGGAACCCCACTTTACATACATCCCACCTTTGTGCAGCTACAGTAGGTGCCGCCGATATTGTGTTTCTATCGCGCTCCCATCTCCGAGATTCTCGGCGACAGGAGTGCCGAGATGTCGGCAGCAGGGTGGCGACACGTGTCGCGCTCGCTGCAATGGCGAGGAGACTGTTATATTCTTAATATCTAAAATTTAATTTGGCCAAGATTAAGAATAGAATTTCTCTTAGTCTGGATGAATGGTTGGACTTCTGATTTAATAAATCCCAAATGTGACATTTGAACTTGAGCTTCAGTTTCCAGAAACTGTCAGGGTTTTGATGGATTATGTAGATATATGCTCCATCCTGAGGTATTTCTATGTGTATAGAACTATTTAGGTTGGCCTCATCTCCCCCACATCCTGTAATTTACACCGAGGCATTTCCTATGGAAAAATCATGTATAAGTTGAAAACAGCTGTCAAGCTCGAGTTTCTTATTACATCGTGGGTAATGAGAGGGAGGTAATATTTTAAAATGTAGGTGTGGTTACTTTTGAGCGCGAATTTCAACAAAGAAAGAATTGTCTTTAAAAGCTGAGTGAGCAGGAAGGAACGCTGGCTTCTTCTTCTACAGCCAGTCATCTTGAAACATCTATTTCTACAGCCCACAGACTATTCAGCATACACAGGGTTAATCGGCCATTTTAAGGACATTTTAAGAAGCATGAGGCATCTGATATACTGAACTTTATTTTATACTTGAACATTATTTTGGAACCTTTAAGAAGCTATTGAATTAATATACTGTAACTGTATTAATTCCTTTTTGGTGTGTATAATAAAACACACGGTTTGCTTTCAAGCTGATTCACAAATTTTGTCTCACACGAATACATCAAGAACGGTATACCGTTATTTATACCGTTAATTTTTAGTGACATTTTTTAACATTTAACATTGGCTCAGCCGCCAGTCGTTCCAATTTATACCACTTTTCCCGAGTGCTAACAGAGGGGAGAGGTCTTACTTTTGAAACGTTTGAAAAGAACCTAGAAGAAAAAGTCAAGAAGAATTCGATCGATGTATTTATCCTGAAGACGAGAGAATTTTTTGCTGAGGTCAGCTTTATCCGGTGAGTAAATTATGCAAAGTTTTAAATATTTAGCTAATGAATGTACAAGTTTAACGAAACAGGTCTCTTATTCTGTTTTATGGAAATCTATGTATGAACAGTGTTTACAGTCAAATATGGAAATTGATAAGGAAAGATTCTCATTAGCTAAAACAAAGAAAAAGTTACGTAATGTAATGAAGTTAGTTACAGGTTTTAATTCTATGGTTTCTGAGGTAACAGATACACATTTGAGTTGTGCAGAGAACAAATCAGAAAAGAATAGTACAGAAATTACGCAGACACACAAACCTAATTGTTCAGATTGTGACACGTTATGTAATTACGTTGAACATTTAGAGAAGGAATTAGAAGTGCAGAATGTTACACTTTCAAAAAACAAGCATTTTTTGGGGATTACAGAGGGAAAAGGTAATACGCAGTCAGATATGGAATTAAACAAATTTGTTCAATGCTCAGCTAACCTAGAGGAAAAACAAACAGAGAAATTAGATACCATTGTTGCTGCAGATTTAAATGGTTGTGAATCAATAGAGATCTCAGATGATGAAAGTGATTTTGTTGTAAAGCAATGTGATGTTCAGAGAAAGGCTTATACAAACAAACCAGTTTTCAAATGTTGTTTGTGTAACAGGAAGGGTCATAAAGCAAGATTTTGTTGGACAGTGAATCCTTATTATATGCAAAGAAGATCTTATAAAACTAACCCAAGGCGTTTCGAAGTCTATTCTGTAAGATTCTCTAGGCATAGAAGCCAGAGAACACAGATGTATTTCCCTTTTAAAAGCCATATACAATTAAGACAGGAAAAGCATAACTATATGAAGTGCAGTGAGCCAAATATTTTTTCAAATATAGCAATGGAGGGAAACAATCAATACAGTTATTAGTGAGCTGTATGGATGGTGAGAATTTATTGGTTAACGTTTTTTGGCTACGGATAAGGTTTTAATGTGAGTCCACAGCTCTTCACTAGAAAAAAGGGGGGTCAGATTCTTTTAGCTAGGAGTGTTTAGCTTACATGCTGAAATCACACACACACACACACACACACACACACACACACAAGGCTGATACAGCCAGATACACACACTCACATTCTTAGTTTTTTTGGATTAAGAAACAAGATGATGAATACATGTTCAATGAAAAATTACAAGCTAATATAATGATTAGGAATTTGCTTGTGAAAGTTTTTGATGCAATGATTTTAGAAGCTCCAAAAAGGAATGTATGTACAACAGGGAAAAAAAGAGGACAATTAATTGTTCGATTTTGACTGAACGAATAAATGATTTGTAAAGTGCAATTCAGTTGTTTGAGTTTAAAGCAGAGTCAAGCTACAGTAATGTTAGTGATGATTCTAAGTAAAAGTCTGCTGTACAAGTTATGCGGTCAATAGGGGAATTTGGCCAGGAACATGAAATTTTGTTTAAACAAAATATTGAATAAAGCTGCAGGCATGCAAGAAAGACGGTGAACTCAGAATTGTCACGTGTATGGCCACACACAGATATGATGAGATACACGTCACAGACAGAACACAGGAAATAGGAAATGTTAATTGCTTACAGAAAGAATGTTTGAAATAGGAACATTTTGAGCAATTTTGTTAATCTTTGTTTTATAGCAAGATATATATTGATTTAAGGAACATTTTATTCTTCTGGTAGAATTGTTGAGAATTCTGGAAGAAGAGGTTTTAAGTTGAATTTATGCAAGGTTCAGCTTATGATAAGTGAAGAAACATTTTTAGGGATTTTGATTGGTTCAGGAAAGAAAAGCCTTTACAGGAATGTATGGAGACTATGGTTTCTTTACCTGTATCAACAGCATTCTAGACATTGAGATAATTAGTGGTTGTGCATTATGCAGTAATAGCAACTGAGAATATTTCAGGTTTTACAACCCCACGTAGTATTTTGAAGTTTGTATAGTGACAGTTTTAGCAAAGGAAGCAGGTTTGCATGATGAATTGGTGATTCAACCTGAATTTTAAATGTTGCCAGGAAAACAGACACACAGATTTCTTAAATTTTAGAGGAATAGAGAATGGATGCGTCTATTTCCTTCCTCTTCGGTTGTCATAAGACCTCATTTGGTTTATGAAAACTTTGGCCTTATGACATGACAAAAAGTTGTCTGTGTCTCGTTATACGTCAACACCTACAGGTGGAATTCACTTAATTTCATCATGAATGTTTATTGTCACATGGGTAAGCAGAAATGGTTTACATTTTTAAAGAATAGTTCTATTGGGAAAAAATGGAAGAGACAGCAGACAGTGTAATCAAATCCTGTCTGATTTGTGCACAAATGAATCCTAGACCAAAGGGGCAGAAACCTCCTTTACAAAGAATTCCTCCAGCAGACGGACCTTGGTCTTCAATACAAATAGATTATATAGGTCCTTTACCATCAGGGAAAAATGAATTCAGATTTGCTTTAGTTTTGGTTGACGTTTTTTCAAAGTGGGTTGAAATCTTACCAGTTCGCAAAGATGATGCTTTGACAACTGCTAGGATGCTAGTGAATCATGTTTTTCCAGTATGGGGAATACCAAAAAAATCTCAGTAGTGACAAAGGATCTAATTTTACAGGAAAAATCATGTAGGCAATGTGTAAAATTTTGGGAATAGAACAGAGATTTCATGTACCTTATCATCCACAGTCTGCAGGTATTGTAGAAAGGATGAATCGTACCATTAAATCTAGAACTGCTAAAATATTGTTGGACAGAGGAAATACTTGGGTTGATGCTGTACCATTTGTTTTGATGAGTGTTAGAAGCACAGCATGTTCTGCAACAAAGTATTCTCCGTTTGAACTTATGACAGGAAGGAAAATGTCACTTGTGTTTCCCAATGAGTTTTTTGTCTACGCTGCATAGAGGGGCAATAGAGAAAACATAATGATTAACGGTGCAAGTTCAAAGACCTCTCAATTCAGTGGGTAATGCACGTAGACAATAAAAATGTGGGTACACAATGATCAGTGGAAATTGTATATTATGAGACAATAATTGTATATTATGAGATAAAAATTTATATTTAGATAAATGATACTGCTTTTATTTTTTCCTAGGAATGGTTTTTGAACAAACCTGATTAAAGAAGGAAAATTACAACAAAAGAAAAGTTCTAAAAAGAAAAAGTTGATCAACGGATTCATTCTCTAGTGACAATTTTGTCAGTGGTAATACTATATCACAAACTGTTCCAGCCATGCAGAGGTTAACAGGATGGAAGATTTTCACAGCAAAGACATTCCATTATTCAGAAACAAAAGAGATATAGACACTGATATTAATATAGAGGACAAAAATGATAAATATTGATATTAATACGGAGGACAAAAGTGATAAAAGCATATTGATATTGATATAGATGAAAAAGAGATACATTTAGATATAGTAATGTCAATACAGCAGAAGATTTGTTGGTATATGTATGTATAGGACATAGACATACTTGCTGTATGGAATTGTAATTCATTCATAGTAATGATGTTGAAATCACTGGGAAATTACTGTGGTATTCAGTAGAACGGTATTATTACTTGCTACAAAGTTTTGGAAAAATATTGGATAGTTAAAATTAGTCGTACTGTGGTAGATATTATTGTTCCAGAAATAGAAGTGTCTCCACAGTCCTTAAAAATCATTGATAGATGAAGATGGTATGAATTTGGTATGTAGTACTCAGATATTTTTTGCCTCAAAATTCATTATTAACTTGGAAAAGGAATGGTGAATTTTTGGGTAGCTTTCTTCACAGTACCACTAATATCATTCATAAAGGAGTTTTTGGTACTGTGAATTGGATCAATGATAAATTTATTTATCATCAATCAGGTGTATCTTTAAATGATACCGGTATATATGAGTGCTGCATATTAATAGAAGGTTATCTGTTGAAATGTGCTAATGCAAGTGTTGTTGTAGTGTCTCCAAGGAAGACTCTATGTGTAGGTAAAGATAGCGTTCTTGCTAATCTTTTCCAGATTAACCATTTCCAATCCAGAGCTCTATTGAGAGAAGGAAAGTTTGTCATTATATTGTGGAACTTTAATATTTCAGAATGGAAAATTTCTACAAGGTTTCCACAATGTCAAGGACATTTGGGTAATATGGAATTGGGAATTGAAAGATAGTTTGGAATCAATATTAGGAATCATAACAGGAATAAACGTGGTATCGTTAAAGGCATTTTTAGGAGTTGGTATGGTGGGAAGTATAACAAATAGTATGGATATTAACACTTTAAAGTCTGATCTCGAGACCGCTGGTTTAGTGGGAAGTAAAGGTATTACAATCCAAAAGAAATTAGAATCAAATATTAGAAGAAATGGTTATTTGAAACAGCTAATGTAATGGGTCCATCCATAGTGCATCTTCAGAATATTACTTTAAATCTAATGACAAGTGAAGAACATTCTCATATAACTAGAGCATGTTTAGAGATCCAGACAGAATATTCCACTAACTTTAAAATAATTGCGCAAGCATTTCAGGGTGGAGTAACTCCTCTTGGCATTTTGCAGAATTTACCCAGAGAATATGCATTTGCAATAAATCATACTGATTTATGGGTAAATAAATGGATAGGATGTAATCAGAATGAGTGTTATAGTTCTTCTATGATTCCAGTAGCAGGGAAAGAAGAAAATTTGGTTCCAATTACTGTTTTGGGAGTACCAATTAGTGATACTCAATTATTATATTATAAGTTGTAGTATACAGATTTTGTGTTTAACAAGGATAATTTTGACTTAGAACAATTAGATCTGTCATCATGTTTACAATTTCAATCTAAAGTTATTTGTTTACCTAATCAAGATAAAAGTATATTTCATTCTTGTTATCATAATCATACATTATGTTCAGCAAGAATAGAAAAAGTTGGAACTACTTCTGAATTGATTACTCTTATAGATAAAAAGAAGGTTTGTTTTCAGATCATGACAGACACAGAGAAAGTGTCTCTCATCAATGGTCGGATTTTGCAGGCGCCACCTAGTGGAGACAATTCAGAACTAGTATATCCATTTGGGGAAAAACTTCCATGACTTCCGCAGCAGGAAATATTTTATCGCATCCTATAGTTATTATTTTTATTATTATTATGTTATGCATTATATATCAATTATGTTTAATGTTTAGAATGAAAAAAATTGTATAATCAAATCAGAAATGAAATTAAGAAAGGTGATGATATGTTGCAAAATAAGCTTAAGAGAAGGATGGGTTTTGGAGTTGCAGGCTCAGTTACAGGTGACAAATCATTTGGAGTTATTGGATCAAAGTCAGAGTGTCTGTGACATAGATGGTTTGAATGGTTTAATTGAAAAATATGATTATTATTCATATTTCAGAGGGGAATGTTATATTCTTAATATCTAAAATTTAATTTGGCCAAGATTAAGAATAGAATTTCTCTTAGTCTGGATGAATGGTTGGATTTCTGATTTAATAAATCCCAAATGTGACATTTGAACTTGAGCTTCAGTTTCCAGAAACTGTCAGGGTTTTGATGGATTATGTAGATATATGCTCCATCCTGAGGTATTTCTATGTGTATAGAACTATTTAGGTTGGCCTCATCTCCCCCACATCCTGTAATTTACACCGATGCATTTCCTATGGAAAAATCATGTATAAGTTGAAAACAGCTGTCAAGCTCGAGTTTCTTATTACATCGTGGGTAATGAGAGGGAGGTAATATTTTAAAATGTAGGTGTGGTTACTTTTGAGCGCGAATTTCAACAAAGAAAGAATTGTCTTTAAAAGCTGAGTGAGCAGGAAGGAACGCTGGCTTCTTCTTCTACAGCCAGTCATCTTGAAACATCTATTTCTACAGCCCACAGACTATTCAGCATACACAGGGTTAATCGGCCATTTTAAGGACATTTTAAGAAGCATGAGGCATCTGATATACTGAACTTTATTTTATACTTGAACATTATTTTGGAACCTTTAAGAAGCTATTGAATTAATATACTGTAACTGTATTAATTCCTTTTTGGTGTGTATAATAAAACACACGGTTTGCTTTCAAGCTGATTCACGAATTTTGTCTCAGACGAATACATCAAGAACGGTATACCGTTATTTATACCGTTAATTTTTAGTGACATTTTTTAACAGAGACGCGACACTGTATTGAGCGGGGATCCGACGCGGATTCCCGCCAATACCAAGCACTGCGTTTGGTATGAATCCTGAGCGGGAACTCCACGCCAATTTTTAAAGAAAAAACCGGTGTGGGTTCCCCCTCCAGAGGCATACCAGGCCCTTGGGTCTGGTCTGGATTTGAAGGGGGAACCCTACGCCGAAAAAACGGCGTGGGGGTCCCCCTCAAGATCCAAACCAGACCCTTATCCGAGCACGCAACCTGGCAGGCCGCAGGGGAAGAGGGGGGGACGATAGCGGCCCCCCCTCCCTCCTGAACCGTACCAGGCCACATGCCCTCAACATGGGGGTTTGGTGCTCTGGGGCAGGGGGGCGACCTGCGGCCCCCCCACCCCAGAGCACCCTGCCCCCATGTTGATGAGGACAGGGCCTCTTCCCGACAACCCTGGCCGTTGGTTGTCGGGGTCTGCGGGCGGGGGGCTTATCGGAATCCGGGAGCCCCCTTTAATAAGGGGGCCCCAGATACCGGCCCCCCACCCTATGTGAATGAGTATGGGGTACATCGTACCCCTACCCATTCACCTGGTGGAAAATAAATGGAAATAAAAACACAACACAGTTTTTAAAAGTATTTTATTGCACCGCTCCGGAGGTCTTCTTCCGACTTCGGGGGTCTCCGGTGTCGTCGCCGTGTTCCCCGGTTCTTTCTTCTGCCGGGCCTCCGCTAACTTCTTTTTAGCTCTTTTGCTAACGGAGGCCCGGTCTTCTCCGTCGTCTTCTTCTTCTTCTCCCGCTCTCCGGTTCTTCTCCCGCTCTCCGGTGTCGTCGCCGCGTTCTCCGGTTCTTTCTTCCGCCGGGCCTCCGCTAACTTCTTTTTAGCTCTTTTGCTAGCAGAGGCCCGGTCTTCTCCGTCGTCGTCGCCGTCGGCGTCTTCTTCCCTCTTCTCCTCCTCGATGTTGACTCGTCGCTTCCTCTCGCAGTAATGGTAAATCTTCGGTCCGCAGAGATTAATCTATTCTTCACATGACGTCACAGTCACATGCTCCGGGGCACATGTGCCCTGGAGCATGTGACGTCATGTGCACATGTGCCCTGGAGCATGTGACTGTGACGTCATGTGCACATGTGCCCCGGAGCATGTGACTGTGACGTCATGTGAAGAATAGATTAATCTCTGCGGACCGAAGATTTACCATTACTGCGAGAGGAAGCGACGAGTCAACATCGAGGAGGAGAAGAGGGAAGAAGATGGCGACAACGGAGAAGACCGGGCCTCTGCTAGCAAAAGAGCTAAAAAGAAGTTAGCGGGGGCCCGGCGGAAGAAAGAACCGGAGAACGCGGCGACGACACCGGAGAGCGGGAGAAGAACCGGAGAGCGGGAGAAGAAGACGACGGAGAAGACCGGGCCTCCGTTAGCAAAAGAGCTAAAAAGAAGTTAGCGGAGGCCCGGCGGAAGAAAGAACCGGAGAACGCGGCGACGACACCGGAGAGCGGAAGAAGAACCGGAGAGCGGGAGAAGAAGAAGAAGACGACGGAGAAGACCGGGCCTGCGTTAGCAAAAGAGCTAAAAAGAAGTTAGCGGAGGCCCGGCAGAAGAAAGAACCGGGGAACGCGGCAACGACACCGGAGACCCCCGAAGTCGGAAGAAGACCTCCGGAGCGGTGCAATAAAATACTTTTAAAAACTGTGTTGTGTTTTTATTTCCATTTATTTTCCACCAGGTGAATGGGTAGGGGTACGATGTACCCCATACTCATTCACATAGGGTGGGGGGGCCGGTATCTGGGGGCCCCCTTATTAAAGGGGGCTCCCGGATTCCGATAAGCCCCCCGCCCGCAGACCCCGACAACCAACAGCCAGGGTTGTCGGGAAGAGGCCCTGTCCTCATCAACATGGGGGCAGGGTGCTCTGGGGTGGGGGGGCCGCAGGTCGCCCCCCTGCCCCAGAGCACCAAACCCCCCATGTTGAGGGCATGTGGCCTGGTACGGTACAGGAGGGAGGGGGGGCCGCTCTCATCCCCCCTCTTCCCCTGCGGCCTGCCAGGTTGCGTGCTCGGATAAGGGTCTGGTTTGGATCTTGAGGGGGACCCCCACGCCGTTTTTTCGGATCCCCGCCTATCGGCAATGCGTGTCGCTCATCGTGAAAGGAACATTTTTTTCCTTTCCCGATGACGAGACAGCTCGGCGCTGGCTCTCGCGACGGAGCTCATAGGGTGTCAATATCGCCGCTAGAAGCGGCGATATTGACACAATATTGGCGGCACCTACTGTACATCTCACTGCAGGCCATTAGTATGTCTGGAGGGCCAACAAGGAGAGGCAGACAGTCACGAGGCAATAAAAGAGGGCAAGCAGGCTGTGTCTAGAGGCAACAGTGCTGCTGGTCGTGGACACGGTGCATCCTCAACAGCACGTGGCCATGGGACACGCTTGTCCTTTTCAGCAGCTGCCCATGTTGAGCCGCAACATGCCCAAGACTTGGTAGAGTGGATGACAAAGCCGTCCTCCTCCTCCTCATCCTCTCTCACCCAGGCTCAGGGTACTTTGTCTGGCAAAGCAGCTGCCAAAGCGGCCTCTTCCCTCAGCTCAATGGCATCAGTCACTCCTTCCCTAGCCCCACCATGTCCTCCTGAGGAGTCCCCCAAACTGTTTGACCACAGTGTTGGGTACATTCTCCAGGAGGATGCCCAGTGTTTTGAAGGCTCCGATGATGGAACCCAGCTGGAGGAAGGCAGTAACGTGAGCTCAGAGAGAGGGGGTAGTAATGTGAGCCCAGAGAGAGGGGGTACCCAACAAGGACAGCTATCTGGCAGTCGTGTTCCCCCAGCTGCAGCATACTGCCAGATTGGCTCCAGTGATGAGGAGGGAGGGGATGATGAGGTCACTGACTCCACGTGGGATAGGAGAGAGAGGAGGAGGCGGCACATCTCCAATGAGGCAGGATGCCCTCCAGGGGCCAGCTTAAGGGCAGCACACCGACTGCATCACACTGCAGAGCTCCGCATGTGCAGAGCGCTGCTGTCTCTGCGCGTTATTCCAAAAGTTCTTTGGTGTGGGCCTTTTTTCAGACGTGTGCAGCAGATCGCACCGTTGCAATTTGCAACATATGTCTAAAGCGTATCTCGCGTGGCCAAAACATCAGCCGATTGGGCACCACGTGCTTGACCAGACATATGTCGACCTGCCATGCAGTCCATTGGCAAGCGTACCTAAAAGACCCACACCAAAGAACAAAGCAGACCTCTCCTTGCTCCTCATCAGCTGGGATCTCCAACCGCACTATACCTTCAGTCCTCTCTGAAACCTGCACTGAGAGGAATGAAGGTGTAGAATTAGGTGTGCCACTGCCAAGTACTTGCGGGGCAATCTGCTATCGGTACACCGACGTCCGATTGTACCAGGCAAATTTCCCTGCCCCAGCTGCTGCACCACCGAAAGAAGTTCGCTCCCAGCCATCCACATGCTCAGCGGTTGAATGCTAGCTTGGCTAAATTGCTAGCACTTCAACTGCTGCCTTTTCAGTTGGTAGACTCTGCCCCCTTCCGTGAGTTTGTGGAATGTGCGGTTCCTCAGTGGCAGGATCCCAAACGCCACTTTTTCTCCCGGAAGGCGATTACGGCTCTCTACCGGCATGTGGAAGGTACTGTCTTGGCCTCACTGGACAGGGCAGTCAGCGGTAAGGTGCATATTACTGCTGACTCATGGTCCAGCAGGCATGGACAGGGACGTTACCTATCTTTCACGGCGCATTGGGTGACTCTGCTGGCAGCTGGGAAGGATGCAGGACAAGGTGCAATAGTGTTGGAGGTTGTTCCGCCACCACGCCTCCAAAATGTTACTACTGGTGATTCTGACACACCTCTCTCCTCCACCCCCTCCCCTTTTTCCTCCATGGCCTCTACCTGTGCTTTGTCCTCAGAACCAGCGGTGCTCCGTAGGCGTTCAAGGGACTACTCAAGTATGCAGGCAAAAAGATGCCATGCGGTGCTTGAGCTGGTGTGCTTGGGGGACAGGAGCCACACTGGGGCAGAGATTCTGTCAGCTCTGAAGGGGCAGGCTCAGAGGTGGTTGACGCCACGCCAGCTTAAGCCAGGAAAGGTGGTTTCCGACAATGGCACCAACCTCCTCTCCGCCCTCCGACAGGGACAACTGACCCATGTGCCCTGTTTGGCTCACGTCCTTAACTTGGTGGTGCAGCGGTTCTTGGGCAGGTACCCGGGCTTACAGGAGGTCCTGAAGCAGGCCAGGAAACTCTGTGGGCATTTCTGCCGGTCATATAATGCCAGTGCTCGGCTGGCTGACCTGCAAAAGGGCTATCAATGAGTATCTGTTGCAATATGGCACCAGGACAGTGTCAGGGGAGCTTGGATTTTTTTCCCCACGCCAGTGGGCCATGATCAGGGATGCATGCAC
The DNA here is from genome assembly GCA_029206835.1 of Rana muscosa. Taxonomy (NCBI): domain Eukaryota; kingdom Metazoa; phylum Chordata; class Amphibia; order Anura; family Ranidae; genus Rana; species Rana muscosa. The sequence goes on from CM055123.1 coordinate 218,672,569, forward strand.
TGTCCTGGCACCATTTGAGGAGGCCACGAGGATGGTGAGCAGTGACAGGGCATGCATCAGTGACAATGTCCCTCTTGTCCACCTGTTGGAGCACACCCTGTGTGGAATAATGGACAGGGCAACTGAGGCAGAACAGAGGCAGGAAGAGGAGGACTTCCTTACCTCTCAAGGTCCCCTTTATCCAGACAGTGTTCCTGCTGGCCAGGCTATCACACAGGAAGAGGACGAGGAGGAGGATTATTGTGTCAGCATGGAGGTGGAGCCTAGCACTCAGCATCAGCAGCAGTCTTCAAGGGATCAATTACAGTCCCAAGACACCCATGGACTTGTACGTGGCTGGGAGGAGGTGGCTGCGGATCATGTCGTCCTCAGTGACCCAGAGGACTCTGCACCGAATGCCTCAGCAAACCTACGCTGCATGGCCTCCCTGATCCTGCAAAGCCTGCGCAAGGATCCTCGTATTCGTGCGATCAAGGAGAGGGATCATTACTGGCTAGCAACCCCCCTTGATCCACGTTACAAGGGTAAGGTTGCGGACCTTATCTTGCCGTCGCAGAGGGAGCAGAGGATGAAGCATCTTCGGGAGGCCTTGCAGAAAGGTCTGTGCAACGCGTTCCCAGAGACTGGGAGGTTACAAATACCTGGTCCTGGACAACGTGTTGCTGAGGCTCCGGTCAGTCAAAAAGGAGAGGTGGAAAAGGTGGCCGTCTGACCGATGCGTTCAGACAATTTTTTAGTATGCAGCCCCAAGGTATGATCGCTTCCAGCAACCATCGCCAGCGTCTGGTTTACATGGTGCAGGAATACCTAGGGGCAAGATCAAACTTGGACACCTTTCCCAGTGAAAATCCTCTGGGTTACTGGGTCTTGAGGATGGATCACTGGCCAGAGCTTGCACAGTATGCAATTCAGGTACTGGCCTGTCCTGCATCAAGCGTTCTTTCGGAACGCACATTTAGTGCTGCTGGAGGCTTTGTAACCGATCACAGGGTGCGCCTGTCCACCGACTCGGTCGATCGACTGACCTTCATAAAAATGAATCAGTCTTGGATCACCACCAGCTTCCAAGCTCCTGATGCTGATGTAACTGAATAATTTTATTGTAAATGTCAGATCCCTTTAAGACTGTCCATGCTGATGCTGAGTGACTATCCTGTTATGCTGAGTGACTATCCTCTTCCTCCTCAATATTCATGCTGATAGCTTGAAAGAACATTTTTGGTTCTGGACACCGACACCAGTGGCTAAGGCCCAATTTTTCAGCCCCTGTTTAACAGGGGCGTGTATTTACAATTTTTGATGCAATGCTTTGCAGCAGGGCTCATTGCTGCACTCCAAGTACTGTATCTGTGAGGTGTTGCAGTGTTGTGGCACCAGCACCAGTGCCTAAGGCCCAATTTTTCTGCCCCTGTTTAACAGGGGTGTGTAATTACAATTTTTGATGCAATGCTTTGCAGCAGGGCTCATTGCTGCGCTCCAAGTACAGTATCTGTGAGGGGTTGCAGTGTTGTGGCACCAGTGCCTAAGGCACAATTTTTCAGCCCCTGTTCAACAGGGGCATGCAATTACAATTATTGATCTAATAATTCACAGCTGGGCCCATTCCTGCGCCCACCAAGAGTAACTGTGAGGGCTTACAGTGTTGTGGCAACACCACCACCAATAGCCCAATTTTTCAGCCCCAGTTCAACAGGGGCATGCAATTACAATTCTGGATCTAATAATTCACAGTAGGGCCCATTCCTGCGCTTACCAAGAGTAACTGTGAGGGCTTACAGTGTTGTGGCAACACCAACACCTAAGGGCCACATTTCTGCAGAGTATATACGGCAGGCCCCTACTTTCAAACATCCAATTTACAAACGACTCCTACTTGCAAACGGAAGGAGACAACAGGAAGTGAGAGGAAATCTACCCCTAGGAAGGGAAATTCTCTCCTGTAATGCCGCGTACACACGACCATTTTTCTCGTCTGGAAAAATGTCATTTTTTCTCTTTGACAAGAAAAACGACCGTGTGCGGGCTTTTGGTAATTTTTCCCGACGAGAAAAACGGCATTAATCACGACGAGAAAAATTAGAACATGCTCTAATTTTTCTCGTCGTGATTCGCAGCATTTTCTTCGGTGGCAGTTTTTCCCGTCGATTTTCTTGACAGTGTTTTTACCGTTGAGAAAATCGATCGTGTGTACGTGGCATAAGAGTTAATATGGGAAAAAGGTGTCTCCTCTCCACTGATGCTTTATCACCAATCCTTGTTTTAATAAAAAAAACAAATTTTCAAAAAACATTTGTCATTGGGACTGAAAGTGAGGTGAAATGTTCTGAACAGGTGCACAGACAGCAAAACAAATGTTACAGGGGTGATAACCCTTCCCTACGTTTTCCAAAAAGTTTAAAAATAGATTTTTTGGCTGGAGCTACATTTAAAAAAAAGTGTACCTGTTCCAAATTATAAACAGATTCTACTTAAGAACAAACCTACAGTCCCTGTCTTGTTTGCACCGCCTGTATACTGCTGTTCAGAGTATATAGGGCCTTTTTTTAATTTGGGTGTGGGGTTCCCCTTAATATCCATACAAGACCCAAAGGGGCTGGTAATGGGCTGGTAATGGGCTGGGGGGGGGGGGGATAACCATGCCATTTTTCTCAATGATTTTCATCCATATTGCCGGGACCAGACATTACATTAAAGCCGCAAGCAGTTTTAAATGACTTTTTTTCCTTTAGAAATGTCATTTTGTGCAGGGACAGTTCTAAACACGGGAAACACGTGCCACTTCACAGGCATACTATAGACACCCCCCCAGATACGATATTTAAAGGAATATTTCACTTTTTTTTTTCACTTTATGCATCATTAAAATCACTGCTCCTGAAAAAACGGCCGTTTTTAAAACTTCTTTTTGCATTGATACATGTCCCCTGGGGCAGGACCAGGGTCCCCGAACCCTTTTTAGGACAATAACTTGCATATTAGCCGTTATATTTAGCACTTTTGATTTAGAACGTTCGCGTCCATTGTATTTAATAGGGTTCTAAAGTTTGCGTGAACTTTTGGGCAGTTCGCAGGTTCTGGTGCAAACCGAACCCGGGGGGGGGGGGTGTTCGGCTCATCCCTAGTATGTAATAGTGTGGCAAGGGTGTGTTGTGTGTAGCAAAAGAAGCCAACTAGAATTCCCATATTCACTTATTATATGACTTCAGTAAAGTATAATCACCCTATACGTTACAATCTGACCATACGATCAACCAAAACTATGTAATTTGAGTACCCATCTAACCTATCCAATCAGGCTGGTCCTTGCACTACATAGTAGTTGTTAGATCTAAAAGATTGTACAATCAGATTGTAAGGTGTGTTGGTATCTTTAGGGCCCGTTTACCCCAAATGCATTGGATTGCACTGAGCATCCTTGCCCAACGCAGTCCCGAGAAGGCAACTGTACTGCAGTGGTATGCACTGGAAAAGTAGGACATGCACTACTTTTTCAGAGCAGTGCGTTGCATCGCATCCCAACCCAACCCACTGCGTTTACTAGAAAGGAATGAAATGTCACTTTGAAGGAAAATGTAAACTGTTTGATGTGTCATTTATATTGCATCAGCACTGCTCCCTTCACAGCACACATCAGTATAATACAGCCACTGTGTGAATAAGTCCTTATGGGTTACTGTACTATAGACCCTAAAATCTGATTCACACTTACACAGGTTGCAGTTTGCATATTCCAGGTGCATTTTGCATTTTTCAATACACGTTTTTAATCCATTGATGTCTATGGAACCAAAAACCAGAAAAAAGTCCCTGGCTCTTCCCATAAAATGCACAGATGCGAACATGACCCATAGAAAACCATGTTAAATGCACTGTAGTGCGTTTCTGCAAAACTGAAAACACACTAAAAAAAACATAGGTGTGAACCAGGCCATATATAGGATAATCCTGTACTAATTTGGTTCAGCAGCCAGTTGAACATTCATCTTAATGGCCCCGTTCACACTTGAGCATTTTGTAGCTTGTAGCCCGAAGCTCAAAAACGCTCAACAAGCAAAATACCATTAATTTCAATGGCCCCTGTTTACATCTGAGTGTTTCGCCATTTGTAGCAAAACGCCTGTCGCTCAAAAAAATACACAAACGACTTTTCAGGCAGAATTGAGAGTTTTTGTCCTCATAGACTTCAACAGGAACCAGTGACAGAGCCCGTCCATTAGGGGTGCAGGGGCGCCGCCCCCCAAATCTATGAGCCTGACACCTAATCTGCATGCAGGGTGCCAGAGGCATGGATTTCAATGGGGGCGTTTTTTTTTTTTTTTTGAAGCACATGATTAGAGCCAGAGGCTCTAGTTGGCTTTAAAAAAGGGTGGACTCGGGGCGCAGAGTACTGCGCCGGGAGCCCACCCAGTTGTGTGACATTGGCGAATTAATATTCACTAACATCTTCCTGCTTCTCCTCCCGGACAATCAGGAAGCAGGTCCTGAGACCTGATTGGCCAGGCAGTCTTAGGGGCATTGATCGCCACCGTCCGTCTCCAGTGGTGGTGGTGGGGTTGAGCACCAGCCGACACTGAAGGTAACGCCTGAAAACACTTGATTTGAGAGTTTTTTTCCCCAGGTACTTTTAAGCTGATCTTCTCTCCCTAGTGATTTCCATTGGCTGAAACAAAATGTCTAGCTAAAAAAAAGCCTTTCTGCAAAAACAAAACAAAACAAAAAAAAACCGCCTGAATAAACAAACGCCTGAAAACACAACACTATAGTGTGAATGCAGCCTACAAAATGTTGCCAACAATCTAAACTTCCTAGAGGTCTAATATCTTATGCCGCGTACACACGATCGTGATTCACGGCGGTGAAAACACCGCCGTGAATCACGACATGAAATTAAATGAAAAACGAGGGAACGGCATTTTCCCCCACACACGACCGTTTTTCCCGTCATTTTTTTCTTTGTCGAGAAAAACGACCGTCTGTGGGCTCCGCGGCAGTGTCTCCCTATGGGAAAACTGCCGCGGAAAAAAATGATGGAAAAAACGATGAGAAAATTTAGAACATGTTCTAATTTTTCTCGTCGTTTTTCCTGCCGTTTTTCTCAACGAGAAAAACGGCATAAAGCCCACAGACGATCGTTTTTGTCGGCGAAAAAAAAAAATGTAATTTTTCCCGACGGGAAAAATTATCGTGTGTACGCGGCATTAGAATGCATTAATCCTCACCTTACATGTGCTACAGTGGTATTCATTTTGAACAACACCCCAGCATGCATTGCAGGACGTCACAACTCATTATAGTGTGTTGTGGTACATTGTTTTACAAGTTTTGTGGCACGTTTGATTTTCAGGAAGTGTTTATATGTTGGCAGTCCTCTGATTTCAATCGTTTGTCTTAACACAATGTGCACTAATGCAAAGTAAGAATGTAAACAGACCCTTATTTCTGCATTCACAAACCCCATTAGATTGTAAGCTCTCAATACTAGAACCCACTTGCATTGAATATATAAAATACTGTACTTTCTCCTTTTATATTGTAAAGCACAAACTATTGGCACTATAAAATTCCTGTAAAACAACAATAATACATCTGTATTACTTTAGTCTTTTTGAACTTACAAGGTACATGCACATGACCAGTGTACTCGAGATACCTCCCCACACCTTACCCCTACCAGTTTACCCCTCTTAACCACTATCTTAACTTATCCAATCTATAGTAATTTAGACCACACCGGAGTTGGAGTATAAAATGGCCACAACAGCCTTTTTATTAAAACCATATCATGTAAAGAACTCCAATATAAAATATATATTTTCAATAACTTTATTAACACAATTTTACCATTATAACTCCCAGTCTGTTGGTCTCTGACGGCACCCCAAACTTTTGAACCCCTTTTTACACCAATACACTGCGGTACAAATTTTTTTAACCATACCAGGCCTCCAGCCGTATAACAGCTCGGAGACAACCCCTTCCCGCAGTGCAACCATACCCGTACTCCAGCGGACACCATTCCACTGGAATACACCAGAGGGGCACATACCACCGATGAGCCCCCACCACTTTAATACCATCTGTTTTCTGCCACCGTCAAAGACCAAAGACACCGCCAACACACAGCTGTAATGACGACCTTCTCCTTCACAACCTGAAAGACAAGAAAACAATAGCCAGAAAAACACCAAAACAACAGGGAGGGTGGGTGGGAAAAACTTCCTCTCCTTTCTGTCCCCACACAAAATGATGCCGAGTGCACCCACCTCCAGATATTTAAAGTGCCCCTCCCCTCACATTAAAATTCACCTCTGCCTCCACCCACTCACTTCTTCACCAAATGTTAACCCCGTCCTGTCTGTACTCTCCACCTCGTCATGCACGGCCCTTCACTATATTCTTTTTTGTCTCTTCATTCCGGGCCTCCCTTGACCAGTGTACTCGAGATACCTCCCCACACCTTACCCCTACCAGTTTACCCCTCTTAACCACTATCTTAACTTATCCAATTTATAGTAATTTAGACCACACCGGAGTTGGAGTATAAAATGGCCACAACAGCCTTTTTATTAAAACCATATCATGTAAAGAACTCCAATATAAAATATATATTTTCAATAACTTTATTAACACAATTTTACCATTATAACTCCCAGTCTGTTGGTCTCTGACGGCACCCCAAACTTTTGAAACCCTTTTTACACCAATACACTGCGGTACAAAATTTTTTAACCATACCAGGCCTCCAGCCGTATAACAGCTCGGAGACAACCCCTTCCCGCAGTGCAACCATACCCGTACTCCAGCGGACACCATTCCACTGGAATACACCAGAGGGGCACATACCACCGATGAGCCCCCACCACTTTAATACCATCTGTTTTCTGCCACCGTCAAAGACCAAAGACACCGCCACAGCCTGCAAAGGGTAACCCCTTACCCTTAAGGGCCCCTCCACACCCGCAGGGCACACTGGATCCCATCCTGACTCCCCAATGCCCACAAATCCATCCCACGTCAGAAAGATGCACACCATCCCTCCGTAAATACATGCCCACATTAACCTCCAACTCCATGTGCCTACCACCAGCCCCCCGTTATTGGCAACCAACCTAACCACCAGTTCGTTAAACTTGATTCCCGCCTTGTTAATCTGCGCCACTGATCTCGCCCTCCGCCACGAGGTGTACTTCATAACGTCGGACTATACTACCAACGTCCCCAGGAAGACCTCTCTAAGAAATCCGACGTTATGGCCGAGAACAGAGCCCCAATGGCTCTGATCCCCAAGTCATCCTCCCCCCACATGTAGTACCCAAACGACCTGTTGTCTATCCAACCGGGCGTACCGATCCACTCCTGGCACCACCCTACTCCACTCTATGCCCGTGAAGCCTATTCCTCCCAACGCAAGCCTCCATCCTGGGTATCCCCAACAGCCTGCCCGCCTGTCATGTATCTGCCCTCCTTTTTCCCCCAAAAGACATATGAATGCCCTACCGTCCAGATGAGGCGTGTAGAACCTCCATCTGAACTGAAAATACCACAACACAATTCAAAAACCCCAGAAAATTACCCCATCATTGCCAATAACCTCACTTGCGCACCCCTTCACTTCCCACATATTTCCACTCACATCCGTTAATAAATGGGGGGGCGTACCTAAGAACAAAACCACCTGGACTCCCATCTCACGATCCATTTTACCGCCGCCAAATCCAACCCGCCCCGGGCAGCCCCAGTGGCCGCCCCGATGCGGAAGGAGTGTGAAGCGATATGCTTGCAGTTGTTCCCAACCGCCCACAGGCCTTTCCGGAAACCCAGCCATGCATTAAAAACGTACTAGAAAACGATCCATCCTCATGCACCAAAAAAGCCCACCCCCCGGCCGTCCTAACTTCCAGAACTTCTTACACCACCCTCACTGAACAGTCCTGATCCCCGGGCAATGAAGACAGCTGTACCATCACCCCTCACACAGGGAGGGTGGCCCATTTGATCCATCTGTAACCTCCTGAACCGCAAACTCACCCTTCCGCCCGATAACTCCACGTCCTGTACCAGTAACCCCTCCGTCCTCTGTTTTTGACAGGCCCACAAACTCCCCCACTCTAAATGCAACAAAAACCGCTGTATAGAACAACTTAACCCCTTAACAGATGAACACACCCCGGCCAATGCCCCGCAAATCACTTGAGAAAGAGAAACAGAAAACAGGCCTACCTGCATTCCTATGAGGGTGATCCTTTTGACACCCCTTTACCGCCTACCTTACCCAGAAAACCGTAGTGAAATCTGCATGCCCTGGAGTTCGAATAGAAAACGCCAAGCCTGCCCGCTTCTTCTCGATCCCTGCCACCGAACCCCTTGCCTCCATGCACCGAGTTACTAAGTAAACTACCAGCAACTCCGTCTCAGACACATCCCGCTAAGCATCCGCTAGCCGTCTGAATGCAGCCCATTCCCTCCAGATTATTTGTATATGCCACCCATGTCGACCCACTTCCTTACTTCCCAATCCGGAAAACGGGGACAGTGAAACAGCTAAAGTGTAGTCTAACCCCGGGATACGCCTAGCATAAAGAAAACGTTCACTTGTAAGCACTCCAGTCGATGACTTGCACCACCCCCAAATTGTCACCGTGCAATCTAAACTTCATGTCCTTACTCATTGCCTCCCACAGTTCTGTAGCCAATACCGCAGGAAACAGGTCCAGCAATACCAGGTGATGACTGAGCCCCTCTTCCCCCAAAGACTTAGTCCATGCCTCTGCACTCCATTACCCCTGGCAAATGCCCCAAAAAACCCAGTGAACTTTGCATCATCAGTACCCCATCCTACATCAAAAATTGGTCACCGGGTCCCACATCCACCCCCATTGCCCGTTGTAAGTTTCCAAGAACGTGTGCCCCACCTTCAAAACATCCCTAAGCTCCTCATAGAGTCAAATAAAATGCGTATTGGCCCGCACCCCCACTGCTGCAGCCGACCATCCTTTAACAAAAAACCCACCCATGGGAACAATTTCCCAGGAATTGGATCGCCTGACCCGTCACGGACCACCCTTTAACAAAAGGAAGCTAAATTGTCAGACATGGCGCCTGAGAAGGAGCATACCATGGGCAGACACAGATTCACATAAAATTCCCCCCCAGCAGCACCCCAACCGCCAAAACTGTCCGGATGAAACGGCAGCCGCCGGAATGCCGACTCAACGTCCGCCTTTGCATGAGTGCCCCCCACTGTGCCCACTTCAGGACCTATCAAGGAATTAACTCACCCCCTGTTTGAGAACAAGAGATAGTGAATAAGCAGAAGCTTGATCGATTCCTTCTTAACCACCACCCCCATCGGTGACACCACCAGATACACGATTGGGCTCTCCCGAAATGGCCCCCCCATACGATCTAAAGCCACCTTTTTAGCCAATGTTTTCTGAAACCACCCCCGGACTAACCAGTGAGGACCCCAAAATTTGCGCCAAGGGCGGCACGACCTCTTTAGCGAACGCACTTTTAAAAAACCTTCCTAGAAACCCGCTCTCAGCAACTCTGCCGACGCCCTAAACAAATATCTACTTCGAAAAAAAAAAAGCATCCTTACCTCCTGCACCGGTGTCATCCTTCTTGAAGCAAAATCCCGGGGACGCTTTCCGTCTTTTGAAGCACCGAGACAAGGGGTGCGTCCCCCCGCATCCAGCATTCCTGTTAAAACGACAGGACCCCACCCAACTTGCCAGATTCCTTGTTAAACTGACAGTACACCCCCACCATGTTTCTCGTTCAGTGGTACAGAGTCATTTGTCCCCCCCGACCGACCCCCTTGAAAATTGGCTTGGTGTCCCAGCCGAGGACATCAAACGCAGCCAAAGGCTGATATCCTTATGCACCCAACAAAGCGTCTGACGAACTGCCCCCCGCTGCCGACTGTTCGTAATAACGCAGTAAAGCAGTCCCAACATAACCCCCTAGGCCTCTCCCAGCGCATCCATATAACAGCACAGTGCCGATCAATGTTCCCGGGTTTACTCACCTAACACGCTGGCCAAGCTGGCGAATGGCTGCAGCCTCTTGCCAAACCTCCTTGGGACCAATCGACACCTCCTCATCCCCTCATCTTCCTTTCCGGAATCGTCCGGCTTACCTTTTTCCCAAATTTTTTTTTTTTTAGGGGCAGTAATAAGAAAATCTCGACATACTCACCTTTCCAATTTTGTCTCTCACCCCCTGGTCAGGTGAGCCCCCCAAGGGGCCCTTCAAAGCAAACGCAAACCTCACACTTAGCGGCATCGGCGATACGTACTATAACCGCTATGGCCACCACAGCAGGATCCCCTGCGTTCACCCCCACGGCCATACTCACCTGATCACCTCCAACAATGTTCCGTCACGGGCCCCGTAGTGAACACGGGTGCCACCACCTTAACCGACCCCTTTACCTGCCCGCCTACCCACAGCGCCACCTGCGGGGGACCCCCTTCACCCACGAACATCGCTGCACCAAATCCCTCAATAATCTGCAATAGGGCCACTGCCCCGGGAGAGGCAGGCTGGTTGCCCGCCACCCCCGCCACAGCATCCCTGACCCCCGGCGTGGCCCCCACACCGTTGGCAACGCCCCCCAACCCCACACCCAACAACTCACACAGTGCATTCGTCAAATCAACAGGAGAAATGATAGTGGTAGACTTACCGGGCTGACAGGGCACGTCCCCCCCCACAGCCGCAGATCTCGCCTCCCCTGGTGCTGCGACCCCTCTGCGATCCTCCTCTACCGATCCGAACAGCTCCCCTTCCGACCTCTGCTCCCAGGCTGGAAGCATGGCGTGATGAGCCCCCCAGGCGAAACTTACCTGGAGGCCGCAACTCCCCTTGGCGCCGAATTGAAGTCCCCTCCTGGGGATCCACCACCACCTCCCTGCAGCGCCTGCGCCCTCTTGACGAGCCCCGGGTAGGCCGCGCACCTGATCACTGCTGTCCTGCACGTCCCTCAGCCCACTGCTTCACCAGACACCGCCAGCCTCGTCTGGTAGAGGCCCTGCGGATGTGGCACCGCTTCTCCCCCGCTGAACCTCCCCTTCCCTGCCGCCTGCACATAAGGGGGGGTCCCACTTTCTGAGGTCCTCCGCCGCGAGGGCGAAGCACGGGCGCCATTACAGTCCGTAGCCCCGCCCCTGCCGTTGCCGCGTGTACCGTCCGGCTCACCCCACGGCTGAAGCAGGCTCACGCTTTTCCAGGGGTGGGCCGACGAGTCAGCCTGTGGGCTCCTGGTGTGGCAATTTTTTTATTTATTTTTGGGGGGGGGGCAGCCGCGAATCGCGGGGGGAGGGGTGCCGCGAATTGCGGGAGGGGGGGTGCCGTGAATCGCGGGGGGGGGGGTCACGGGGGGGGGTGCCGCGAATCGCGGGAGGGGGGGTGTGCCGCGAATCGGGGGGGGGTGCCGCGAATCGCGGGAGGGGGGGGGGCGCGTCTGCTGAGGTCCCAGGCCAAATCGGGCCCCAAACAGACGTCCTGTTATGATGGCCCTGAATGAGGGCACTAACCTGGTCTCCCAGACAGTCTAGCCCCTTCGTCGCCGTAGCCGCCCGCAACCGAGCGAGGATCAAAGCCACGTCCGCCATTTTGTCTAAGGAGAGAAGTGAAAAAACTTCCTCTCCTTTCTGTCCCCACACAAAATGATGCCGAGTGCACCCACCTCCAGATATTTAAAGTGCCCCTCCCCTCACATTAAAATTCACCTCTGCCTCCACCCACTCACTTCTTCACCAAATGTTAACCCCGTCCTGTCTGTACTCTCCACCTCGTCATGCACGGCCCTTCACTATATTCTTTTTTGTCTCTTCATTCCGGGCCTCCCTGTGTTTGCCTTCAGGAGAGTTTGCTTCATGACTGAAAATTGTGGCGGGACCAGATGTGTACACATAGACAGGTGTGTGATCAGATACAGATACACATAGACAGGTGTGTGATCAGGATCTGCTACAGGTGTAAGAAGCTATGAGTGCTGCCGCCTCGGACCTGAGGAGGGCACTGCTGAGCCCCTGTGTTATTACCTCAGAGCCACCTCACCTCAGTAAATTTGGTTATATACATATGTACTACATTTCCAGCTCCTGTGCTGCACCTGTAATAAAAAAAAGAACCCAAGGAATTCCTCCATTCATATCGATAGATGTGGATGAAGAAATCTTTCAGAAAAAAGTGAAAAAGTAGTCAGAGTACAAAAATCAATGCAGCAGCTGATTGGTGTTCCTGCAACAAGAGTTAACAATAACACACAGTAATGAAATAACATTAAGCCCCCGTTCACATCGGGCCGATTTGACATGCGATTCGGAGCCTATTGCTGGCAACGGCATTGTCCGAATTGGCGCGATGCCGACTTTGCGGCGCAGCACCGATTCCCAAAAGTGGTTTCTGTACTATTTTTGGTGACTTCGGGTGCGTTTTCAATAGGCATCTGTTCATGAACCCGCACAGATGTCTGTCAAATCATCCCCAAACTCGCCCTGAAATTGTGCGAGTTCTCAGTGTAAACGTGGGCTAACAACTTTTTTTTTTTTAACTTTTTTGTAACTAACCACTTACAGACCGCGCCATAGCCGAATGGCGGCTATAGCGTGGCTTGATAACTCTGGGAGGGCGTACATTGATGTCCTCCCAGAATCGCACTCCCGCACTCCCTTTGGGGCATGCACATGGGAGTATCCGTGACCGATGGGTCCAGAGGACCCGGCGCATCACGGTACATGGTAAATGGCCACTCACAGCGGCCGTTTACCACGTGATCGCTGTGGGCTGGATCTGAAGTGCCCACAGCGCTGCTCTGTGCCCATTGCAGCCACATCCATCCATCCATGCTAAGCCATCCCTCAGTCATACTCATCCAGCCAGCCATCCATGCTCATCCCTCTGTCATACTCATCCATCCCTCTGCCATACTCATCCATCCATGCTCAGCCATCCACACTCAGCAATACTCATTCATCCATGCTCAGCCATCCCATCCACCCCCAGCCATACTCAGCCATACTCAGTATTTAGCAGAGGCTTGTTCCCGGTCACGTGTTTTACTTCCGGTATCTGGTCGGTGGAGCGAACGCCATTCCAGCGTGAGCAAGATGGCTGTTCTACTAACCCCCGGGTTTACATGTGGATTTCCTCCAGTGCCGAGGAAAGGCACCTTCTATAGTAAGAGGCCATTTGGCGTGTTTTGTTTTTAACCACTTCCTTACTGGGCACTTAAACCCCCTTCGTACCCAGACCAATTTTCAGCTTTCAGCACTGACGCATTTTGAATGACAATTGCGCAGTCATACAACACTGTACCCAAATGATATTTTTATAATTTTTTTCCCACAAATAGAGTTTTCTTTTGGTGGTATTTGATCACCTCTGCGGTTTTTATTTTTTGCGCTATAAACAAAAAAAAGACAGAAAATTTTGAAAAAAAAACTCAATATGTTTTTACTTTTTGTTATAATAATATCCCAATTTTTTAACCCCTTCCTTAATGAACACATATACCCCCTTCCTGCCCAGGCGAAATTTCAGCTTTCAGCACTGTCACGCTTTGAATGACAATTGCGCGGTCGTGCGACGTGGCTCCCAAACAAAATTGACGTCCTTTTTTTCGCACAAATAGAGCTTTCTTTTGGTGGTATTTGATCACCTCGGCGGTTTTTATTTTTTGCGCTATAAACAAAAATAGAGCGACAATTTTGAAAAAAAAAACAATATTTTTTGATTTTTGCTATAATAAATATCCCAATTAAAAAAAAAAAAAAAAAAAAAATTTCCTCAGTTTAGACCGATACGTATTCTTCTACATAATTTTGGTAAAAACAAATCGCAATCGGCATTTATTAATTGGTTTGCGCAAAAGTTATAGCGTTTACAAAATAGGGGGTAGTTTTATGGCATTTTTATAATTTTTTTTTTTTTTTATTAGTAATGGCGGCGATCAGTGATTTTTTTTGTGACTGCGACATTATGACGGACACTTTTGACACTATTTTGGGACCATTCACATTTATACAGCGAACAGTGCTATAAATATGCACTGATTACTGTATAAATGTGACTGGCAGGGAAGGGGTTAACACTAGGGGGCGAGGAAGGGGTTAAATGTGTTCCCTGGAGTGTTGCTACTGTGTGGGGGAGGGGAGTGACTGGGGGAGGTGACCAATCTGTGTCCCTATGTACAAGGGACACAGCATCGGTCCCCTCTCCCTGACAGGACATGGATCTGTGTGTTTACACACAGAGATCCATGTCCTGCCTCTGTAACAGCCGATCGCGGGTGCATGGCGGACATCGCGGCCGCCAGGCATGCGCATCGGCATTGCAGTGACGCGCCGGGCACGTGCGCGCGCCCCCAGTGGCCAAATTAGAGGAGGCCGTATAATAACGGCCTCCCGGCAATTGACAACCACCTTGCGGCCGTATATACTCGTACCGCGGGCGCGAGGTGGTTAAAAAAAAAATATATTTTTTTTTTCTCAGTTTAGGCCGATACGTATTCTTCTATTTATTTTTGGTAAAAAAAATTGCAATAAGCGTATAGTGATTGGTTTGCGCAAAAGTTATAGCGCCTACAAAATAGTTGATAGAATTATGAAATTTTTATTATATTTTTTTTTTTACTAGTAATGGCGGCGATCTGCGATTTTTGTCAGGCCTGCGATATTGCGGCAGACACATCGGACACTTTTGACACTATTTTGGGACCATTCACATTTATACAGCGAACAGTGCTATAAAAATGCACTGATTACTGTATAAATGTGACTGGCAGGGAAGGGGTTAACACTAGGGACGGTCAAGGGGTTAAATATGTTCCCTATTAGTGTTTCTTACTGTGTGGGGAAGGGGACTGACTGGGGGAGGTGACCGATCTGTGTCCCTATGTACAAGGGACACAGCATTGGTCTCCTCTCTCTCTGACAGGACGTGGATCTCTGTATTTACACACAGAGATCCACATCCTGCCTCTGTAAAAGCTGATCGCATGTACCTGGCAGACATCGCGGCCACCAGGCATGCGCATCGGCATCACGTGATGCGGCGCGCACAGCTGTTCCCCACCGCATCACGTCCTGGGGACGTCCACCCGGCATTTGAGAGCCGCGCTGCAGCCGTCTTTCGGCTATAGCGCGGGTCTCAAGTGGTTAAAAAGATTTTATATTAAACAATATCATGCTACGGCCGTGCCTTCTTTCTTTCTCTTATTAATGCGAGGTGGAGTGTCCCCCAGATCTACTTTGCTGATTTGTCCATCAGAGTGTCCCCCAGACTTACCTACTGATTTGGTTTCTATTCCAATCAGTTAAGCTTTAACTGACCTGCCTTTTTAGTTAAAGGGGTCACAGTCAGTTGGTAAGTAGGCTACTTACCTTATCCACCGGGTGTGTGCCTTTCTACAGGATTTTTCATTTCCCATGGTGATGGTGTAAAGACTCAACCACATATACCTCCTATGGACTTTTACTATACTATTCATCCAAATTGTTGCTGCTTACAACTATGCACTATTGTTCACTTTAGTGTTCTATATGCACTTTATTTTGCTTATTTCATATTGCTAAGTGTAGCTGGCCAGCTAAGACCTGTCCTAGGTTGCTAATGTGACTTACATGTGTAGCGGGTGGTTACATTTAGGGGAAGCATCTGAGTGGTAACTAGGGTCAGATGCACTAATTGTTAGGTTTCATGGACCATTTCTGTCCCTGGGAGATGGTACTGGTGTGTAGTTCCCTGGGGCCTATGGGTGGCGCTGTTGCCATGGGCCCGGGTTGAACCGCAGTACAAGGTTGTGCCTTTTTTTGTCCCCTCTTGGCAGCAGTACGGCGGGGCAGGGAACCTGCTGTGCCTGTCGGGAGAGGATATAAAAGGGGGCGGCCATCTTCCAGTGGGGTGGTCTGTTCCGCGCTCAGGCACCTTAGGCCTGGGTGCGTGTGTGTCGCCTCCAGGTGCCATAGGCCCGGAGGCCTGGTCTGGTTGTCTTCGGGTGCCCTAGGCCCGGAGACGGAGCTGCTGTTCCATCCCAGACACCTTCTGTCTGGGGTGAGGTACTTTGGAGAAAGGCCCGGAGCCCAGCAGCCTTCGGCTGGGATCCGCCAGGGACCAAGGCTCCCAGGGATCTGCCTTGCGAGGGGACCCATATCCAGGACGAGGAGGCCAGGGAGGTGACCCTTTCTGAAGACCCAGCGCGGTGACAGATGGGGCCTCTGGTAACTCTCCGGAGGGATGTTCTTGTCCTTAAAAAGGGGCCAAGTTACTAAAGGAAGGAAGTGCGTGTTCTTTAAGTCACAGTGGCAGTGACACTACGCACACAAGGTCAGTGGCAGTGGCTTTCATCTTTTTCACCCGGTCAGTGACAGTGACCAACTTCATGGTCTGTGGCAGAGACCGTGCGCCAAGCCTGTTTGTGCTGATCAGAACAGGAGAAAACCCAATTCAAGTTTGTGCCTGGACCTCCTCCCACCTTATCTGACCTGTGTCTTGTCCCAACCTGTCTGCTCTCAAAGAGACTGTTTATTGTGCTGAGGAAAATAAATAAGAGTTGGACCTTTCAGTTGGTGTGGACAGTTGCTTACTAGGGTAGGGTGACCAGACATCCCCGTTTTCAGGGGACAGTCCCCGGATTGAGGACACTGTCCCCGGACCAAGTCTGTCCCCGGTTTTGTCCCCAGATTGGATTTGAACAGGGGCTGGGGCAATTTTAAAGACAGTCCTACTTGCTTAGTTGGGGTGTATTTTTTTCCATTATCTGTGCCCCTTTCCGATGATCATGTGCTGGTCGGAGAGGAGGGAATATTTCTTCAGTTTCGGGGGCATGCCCATTCAGCTCCGCTCGCATGTTCTTCTGCCATGGCTCAAGTCCCGGCCAGCCTCCTGCCTGCTTATCTCCTTGTCTTCCCTGGCGGAGTGATCTTCCTCCGCTCCCCACCCAGTAGTAGCTGGGGCCTGGAGAGTAAAGACACACGGTCGGACTTTTGCCCAACAAACTTTGTTTTGAGCAAGTTGGACCAACAATCCGACCGTGTGTACGCTCCATCGGACAAAATTTTTTGGTTGGTTTTGGATTTCATCGGACAAAAGTTGGGTCTGCAAACGGACAAACTTTTGCCCAACAAAAGTCCGATGGAGCAAAGTCCGACCGTGTGTACAGATAACCATCGGACTTTAGTCCGATGGACAAAACAGCTAATGTTAAACTCAACCAACAATAGCAGAAGTTGACCAAAGGGTGGCAGTAAAGACCAGAAAAGAGCAGAAAAAACACGTGATGTTGTAAGAAGTTTTAAGAAAGTTTGCAGAAAAGTCCGAGCGTGTGTATGCTATGGGTGTTCCCAACCAACTCCGTTTGGACAAAAAAACATGGAAAAGTCAGATGGAAGTCTGACCGTGTGTACGGGGCTTAAGACTTGACAGGCTGTGAGGCGGGGGCGGCGACGGGCAGAGAGTCGCTGATTGCCGCCATTACTAGTAAAAAAAAATATGTCCCCGGATTTCATTTAAAAAATCTGGTCACCTTATACTAGGGAGAACTAAAGGCTTGTTTCTGACTACCACAGAAACGAGGTCAGCACTGGAGGTTTTTAAACACTGGCTGCAAGCAGGCCCGAGAAACTAACACCGCTCAACCTCCCTATTCAGGAGGGTACGGGCTTGTGGTGCGGTGTGCCTCATTCTTTCCTGCGGAGGAGCCAAGCAGAAGAAAAGCAGGGAAAGTCTGGGGTTTGTGCGCTACACACGCATATACAGCTAGACCTTAATACAGTTCATATGCTCACATGTGAGAGATAAAAGCAGAGTTATTTACTGTGACTTTATATATGGATGTCATATAACAGTTGTATAATGTGTTTACAGAAGCAAACGAGAAAAATGTGCCTTTAAAGTGGTTGTAAACGCACTTTTTTTTTTTTTTTTTACAACCTGTAAAAGAAAGGCATAATGAGCTATTATGACTAGCATAATAGCTCATTATGTTCCACTTACCTTAGATCGGGGCCCCAGAAGCCGTCCTCGTCCCTCTGTTCAGACGCAGACATCACTGCGGCGATAGCCGGAATGTTACTTCCGGGTATCGCCGCACCAGCCAATCACAGCGCCGCTCCGGCGCTGTGATTGGCCAGAGCGGCGGAGACGTCACTCTGCGCATGCGCACGGGAGGCGTCCCACTCGGCTACGCCCAGCGATTGCTGGGAAGTAGCCGAGTTTGTGAATGGGATTAACCCCATGAATGCGCCGTTGTCTACGGCGCGCATGCGCCGTAGACAGCGGCGCTTGTCATTTTAGTAAATATCTCCTAAACCGTGTAGGTTTAGGAGATATTTCTTGCACCTACAGGTAAGCCTTAATCTAGGCTTACCTGTAGGTGCAAGTTGAAAAAGTGGGTTTACAACCACTTTAAGATTCATTATATGACAGTAAAGGTAAGCTCAATGACACATCAGAATTGAAACCAGAAAGCATAGAGTTAAGCCTTTGTGACTCATCAGGAGTTTTGGCCAATCACAGCCAATCTCACACTGAGCAAGAGTCTTGGCCAATCACAGCCAGCCTCACACCCATTTTTGTCTGGAAATTCCCCAGCACACTGCTATAACTCATTACACCAGAGAGAGTGGAGCTGAACAGTTACAGATCCAGTCAGAGTTCAGTTTTATGGAAGCAAGTGGCCAAAATAGGTATTTAATACAGTTATATATGTTACTATTGTTAATAATGTGATTAGAACTGTATACTGAACTAGTTATGTGTTCACTTATAGTTCCACCAAACATCATAGCAAACGTTCAAACAAGCAAACAAGCGTGCAAACTGCAATATTAAACAAGTAAAACTATTGCTTAAGCCTCAGAGAGATCATAAAGTGTCTAAGGCAGTGATGGCGAACCTTGGCACCCCAGATGTTTTCGAACTACATTTCCCATGATGCTCAAGCACTATGCAGTGTGGTTGAGCATCATGGGAAATGTAGTTCCAAAACATCTGGGGTGCCAAGGTTCGCCATCACTGGTCTAAGGTATTTAAAGTGAAAGTACAAATACTGAAGAGAGAAATATATCTACCATTTTATGTAGAATGACAAGATTGAACAGTTGAACCGCCATTTTGTTATACTTTATTCAACACATGTTTGTACATGGACTGTCTGCTGCAAAATTGTCAGTGTTAAATGTAGCGGGTCCCCAAATTCAACCCCTGCTATGCCTAAATTTAGGGGTGACCAGAGCAATAGTTGGCTCGGGTCTTCTTCTAATTATTTGGACTCTGCCTTACTGCGGTGTCACCTGGCGTGCAGTTCCCCTTTTAGGTGTATAGGTGACATTGTCACCTATACCCGGGGTTGAACCACAGGTGATGGAGTAGGTATTGGATGTCCTCTCTCGGCTGACGTTGGTGGGCGGTTCCGGCCCGCTGTAAATGCTGGGAGAGGGTATAAAAGGGGCAGACGCCATTGATCAGGAAGCCACTACCCGGGGCCCATGCCCGGAAGCCATTACCCCGGGGCCCATGCCCGGAACCACTACCCGGGGCCCATTGCCCAGGGGGAGCTACCCCTCAGAGGGGGGTGAGCTCCATCTTGATTAAGGAGTCTTGGGCACCTTCAGCCCGAGGCTACAGAGTTCCAGGTAAGCCCAGTACCTTTAACTGGGTCTACAACCGAAAAGGAGTCCCAGGGAACCCGCGTGAGGGTGACCGCTCGGACATGGAGGAAGCCAGGGGAGGATCGATCCCATAACAAGAGGGTGAGTGATAAAGTATTGCTGACTCGGGAAAGGCCTGGTGACCTGTCGGAAGGAAGGATTCCTCGCTTCGCAGACTGCCTCTGCGGAGTGTTGAAAGTCCAGGAGGGATCTCCTTGACTTGGTCCTTGGAGGGGACTGAGTCATTATCCCAGCATCACGCCGGCTGCTAGTGCTATTCAGTGACTACCTGGGTGAGCTGTACCCACTCGGGACCCATGCCTGGAACCACTACCCGGGGCCCATTGCCCGGAGGGAGCTACCCCTCAGAGGGGGGTGAGCTCCATCTTGATTAATGAGTCTTGGGCACCTTCTGCCCGAGGCTACAGAGTTCCAGGTATGCCGAGTACCTTTACCTGGGTCTACAACTGAAGAGGAGTCCCAGGGAACCCGTGTGAGGGTGACCGCTCTGACACGGAGGAAGCCAGGGGAGGATCGATCCCATAACAAGAGGGCGAGTGATAAAGTATTGCTGACTCGGGAAAGGCCTGGTGACCTATCGGAAGGAAGGATTCCTCGCTTCGCAGACTGCCTCTGCGGAGTGTTGAAAGTCCAGGAAGGATCTCCTTGACTTGGTCCTTGGAGGGGACTGAGTCATTATCCCAGCATCACGCCGGCTGCTAGTGCTATTCAGTGACTATCCGGGTGAGCTGTACCCACTCGGGACCGAGTGGCGACAAAGCCAAGAGTGTGCCTGAATCCACTTCTATCTGCTAATCCCTTTTCTCACTTCAACTCTCTGGTTACTGATATGCAAGATAAAATAAACTCTTGTTGGAGTTGATATGTTGTGTGGACATTGACCTCATTTGGGAAAGATAAAGACTCGCCTCTATAACCAGGGAGAACCAGAAGAAGGAAGCAACTCGCTGCAGGACCCAAGTATGTAACACCGCCTGACCTTTATAATCTAGAGGACACGGGCATGTGGCATGGTGTGTCTTATCCCCCTGCTTGAGAAGGTAAGAGGGGGAAAAGGATCCGTGTGCTACATGTGGGGGCTCGAGTCCGGGATTCTGCAGCTGTTTCTGGGAGCTGGACTTTACTTTCCCGCATGGCTCTTTGGAGGTCGGCCATTTTTGGAAAAATTGGACTGCGCCACAAGTGAGAGAAAAGTACAGGCCTGGCTGTGAGTTCCAGCTGCGTAGTTTGTGAGCGTGTCTCAAAGTCTGGAAAAGCCCACGAGTTGCGTGCAGCAAGGAAGAAAAAGGGGAGGAGTCCCAGCCAAAGTGTGGGTTCCACGTGGTGCATTTGGCGCCAAAGGGACAGTGCTAATTGAACCATTGACGAGGCAACATGTTTTCTGCTCCATAGCTGTCTGCTTTACCGGGATCTCGTGTTCCTTTGCCTGGTTCAACCATGGACGTTGCCCCTGTTGTGGCCTCCCTGACGGATACAGGGATCCGGCTGAAGCCCTGAGGTTGCTTTTCCCTCTACACATGCAGAGATGCGGAGGCCTTGGGCATGATTTGTGCGAAGTGCCAGGGACTGGTCGTACAGCTTCGCCCTTTCGGGAGATGTACCGGCTGTGGGGAGTTCCTCTTTGAGGTAGAACAGCCAACAGAGGTGCCGAAAGTTTACCGTCTGGACTGTATCTCAGGTACTGTTGCTCCTGAGGAGGAAATGTGTGCTCCCACAGCCATGCCCACGCGCACTACCACGGAGATAGCAGAACTAAAGACTGAAGCTCCAGCCATGTCGGAGCCTGAGGCCGCGAACACAGCGGATGCTGCCTCGGTTGCAATGGAGTCCTCCCTTCCGCCTGCTAAAACGAAGGTGGGATACGTGAAGGCTTTTCGCGGCCGTGGTCAAGGCCCACCCCAGCGCCTGCCTGAACCGGATCGTCCCGTCGGAGGGATCTCAAAGCGATCCACGGAGGGGGAAGGTAAGGAGGCTGGGAGAACTGTGTCATGTTTGCCGGGGAAAGGGAAGAAGCTCAGCGTCCGTTCCATTGGGGATGCTTGGGTACCTGACCCGCGGGAACTTTTGAAAGCCAGTGACTCTACGTCCCCCAGAGTTTATTTTCCAGCAGAAGAGTATGATACCTCAGATATAGACTCTTCCTCTGAAGTTGGCGATGATGTCGAAATAGATGAACTGTTTGCAAGGAAGGGATGGGACAAAATTTTGCTAACCTCTCCCCGTAGTGTAAAGGGATCACCCATGGAATCTAGGGAAACTACACCCCAGGTGAAAGCCCCTGTTCTTGCTGATGAAGTTGTTCCTGTGCCCACCTTGCATGCTCCGGTGTCTTCCGTGCCTGCTGTTTTGAAGGCCCGTTCCCCATTGAGGCCGCCTATGCCACAGTTGGAGCCCGTGCGCCCCTGCAGATCTCCGGATGCAGTTGTCTTGCCAGGAGCTGGAGATCGGGCGACCATGCCGCCTTTGGCCTGACTGCAGCGGCTATTAAATCAAAAAGTTGCTACGGACTATGGATGGGAGTATCCGTACGGTCCAAGGAACTTGCTCTTTGAAATTTAAGCCTTTCGGGAACGATGGTACAGTGACTTTGTCTGGTATCGTTTGGAGGTAAAGAAAGGCCATAGGTATTTCAAATGTTCGGTCATAATGACTGAGCGATACAAAGGCTGCCGAAAAGATTGGACTCTCGGCCGTTACAAACATGCGGATCGGGTCGTGATCTGCAGCAAAAACAGAGACAATGTGATTTACTCCATAGAAACCTCTTGATCTCCCTGATCCCTGTTTTTATCTTTGAAGTGGGACTTGTTTTTACTCAGTCATCTTACAGGACGGCTTACAGAGAGATAGGCTCCTCCCACCTAGCACAGGAAACACATGATCCACATCATAAAAAGCACTGCACATGCATCAGCTCCTCAGTATTTTTGTTTCCTCAGGCCAGACAGGAACTAAAACCAAACGGATGTTTGTTATTTTCCCGGGCCTTCCTGCTAGATGGCAGGGGCCTCCCGACATCCATACCCAGTGCAACAGGAGTAGTTCTCCTGGGGTATGAGTCAGTTTGGGCCACCCAGAGACCTGAAGGAAGCGGTCTGGGGTGAAAATAAGGGACCCCCTCTCCCAATTTATGGCTGTATCCTCAGTGAGGTTGCCTTTTGAGGAGTGGAGAAGGTGATCCAGTGGTTCCATCCGGAATGGAACAACAGGGTGGTCTCCTAGTGGAGCCATAGGCCGCCGCATGGTCAGGATGCCTTTCTTTTTGCCGTTTTAAGAGATCCCCATGTTACAGGGCTTCTCTATCCCCAGCATGTGGCTGTGCTGGTGGTGCAGAGTGAAGAGGTAGCTGCTGGCTCCAGAAAGGACGGCGGCCATCTTGGACACCCAGACGCCAGGAACTGAAGCCCTAGCTAGGGTATCCGAGGATAAACAGGCGCGCTGTGCCATAGGGCGGCGTCGGATCCACAGCGCCGCCCTGGATTCTCCACACCTCCCGAAATAGGGGCATGAATAACAGGCTTCCAAGCAACATGGAGATACCAATCCATGGAAGCAGCGCCATCTGTTGATGCAGGCCCTAAGGTAAGAAAATAGGGGGCAGACTGCTCTCTTCCTTTTCTTATCCTCCTGTGGTGGGGGCACAGGGGGCATTATGTTTTTTCCAGAGCCGGTTTATTGTGTATGCTTAGGGTGGACAGTTGTCACACATACTAGCATAGGCTCTGGTGGTGGCTACGTTTAAAAAATTCCTAGATTAGAATTTTGTTATCCACAGGATGTTTTTCTGTTAATGGGTATTTACTTCAGTGGAAGTAATGGGCTGGCACTTGTCTTTTGATTCATTACTGAACAAAGCCCACAAGCCCAAAGATAACAAAACAGAGACACCCAGAAAAAGGTGCCCGATGTGCACCAAGAAAATGCCTCATGGGTGGAAGAAAGGTGCATGTCAGAACTGTATAGTTTGGTTGCAGACACTGACCAGGTGGAAGATGGTGGAAAACATTTTTTCCTGCGCTGGTAAGTCACCAGGAAGGATATGCAAGCAGGAAAGCAGGTCTAGGACACCTGCAGACTCTGGCCCTAGGGTAAGAAAGAGGCAAATGGGGGTTCCTCTTTTCTTGCTCCCTGGTGAAGGGGTCACAGAGGCTTTTGAGATTATTCTCTGTACTATCCACAGACCGACAGGGCTGGTCTGGGGAGTCTGGCTGTGTGTGTATCCCCAATGTTTTCCCTACTAGTTGTGGGGCTCCATTTGGGTCTCCCTAGGTGGATGGGTGCTGGTTAGAGGATGATCAGCTGCACCTTGTCTCTCTTGGTAAAATGCTCATTCTGCCTTGTGTCTTCTCCCTCTAGGACAGAGGATGGGAGTGTAGCAGGCATTTAAATTTGGGGGGGAGCATCTGGGTTATTCAACCCAGATGTACTAATTGTTAGGAAATCTGAGAATCCCTTTTGTGGTTCTTGGAGGACTATGTGGTGCAAGGTTCCCTGTGGCATGCAGGTGGCGTTGCCGCCCTGGGCCGGAGTTGAACCTGCACCGCAAGACTGTTCCTTTTTGTCCTTTCCTGGCGCTGGTACAGCGGGGCGGGGAACCCGCTGTGACGCAAAGGGAGAGGAGATAAAAGGGGCAGACGCCCTGACCTCGGGGGTTCAGAGTTGGAGGACGCGGCCGCGCCCAGGCACCTTCAGGCGTTCCGGTGTTCCGGGCCCAGGTGCCCTTGACCTGGCCGGAGCGAGGGATGGAGACCATCCCAGGCACCTTAAGCCTGGGGTGAGGTACTATACAGTAACTTCGACTGGGTTCCGCGAGGGTGGAGGAGTCCGAGGGGGCCTAAGGTGTTGGGACCCGTATCTGAGGTGAGGAGGCCGGGGAGTGTAACCCTTCCGAATAGACCGATACAGCATTAATCCGGTGATGGTGGGGCCTCTGGTAACTCTCTTGGAGGGATGTCTTCCCCCTGACAGGGGCTGCAACGTAGCGAAGGTAACTCCAGTTCCTGTTCACTAGAGTCGCTGGAAGAGACTCTGAAGCCAAAAAGTATGTTTTACAGCCACTGTGCTTAGCAACCGTTGGTGAAACTTCAACGGTTTAGTTTCTTTGAGGATTGTGCCTTGACCTACTCCCCACCAATACTGAACTGTTCTATGGGTCTTAAATTATTTGTTTGCCATTATGGAATAAATAAGTGTTGGACCTTTTCAGTGTGTGGTACTCCAATTACTGGGAGCAAAGGGGGTTATCAGCAGAACAGACTTGGCTCTGAGCGTATACACAGCTCGAAGGTAACCTGATGCTGGCCTTCACCTCTACATGCTATAATCTAGAGGACATGGGCCGTGGCACACCTCGCTCTCCCCTTCAAGGTACCCCTAATCCGGAGCCAAAGTAACCGCTAAAGAAGAGAGAGAGGGTGAGGCCGCTACACGAGCAAAAGGGGAGCCACCTAAGGGACAGATGCACAGCTTGCAAGTACAAGTTATCCACTACCTGGATACCAGCTCCAGTGCTGCAATGCTTTTGGAAGGTTAAGGGATTCCTAAAGAGCATTGGGGGAAAAATATATGACAAACCTTTTTTTCCTGATTTTTTCACAAAGGCTCCTTCTCCGCCAGAGAAGCAGCTATCCTCATGAGTGCTGAGGCTCAAGGGGAGCCCTCCCTTACTCACGTTTGGTAGAACACCATATTCGCTGTTACTGGCTGAAATCCTGTACCTCCTACAGACACGGGGTGAATGTGCTTTGTGTTCCTGTCCACTATTAATGTGGTCATTTGGAGGCAGAGCAGTGGCGGTGCGTCCATAGAGGGCGCCGCCCCCTCTTGCTCCCGCACCGCCACTGAAAGACAATACACAGATTCATGCATTGCATGAATCTATGTATTGTCACCGCTGCCGCGCTGCCCACTATTTATATGGCCGGCCTCCTGGTGAGCGCCGGCCATATGAATTAGAGCGGCAGCCGGCGGTGGGTGGAACTTGGAAGTGCCTATCAGAGCCGCTGGCTCTGATAGGCTTTCCGAATACAGCTCTCAGGCTGTATTCGGCTTCCAAAAACTCCTCCCAGGTACGCACGGGGGTGCGTTCCTGGAAGAAGACTGTGTGGAGGTTTCAGCCAATCAGGTTCACCGGATCTGGTTACCGGTAACCTGATTGGCTGAAGCGACATCGAGGGCGGGAGAACACATTGAGGACGGCGCGGACCGAGGAAGGTAAGTGCAGGGCTGGGGGGGGGGACAGGCTGCATTTGGGGGACAAACTGGCTGAATATGGGGCACAAACTGGCTGAATATGGGGCACAAACTGGCTGCATTTGGGGGGAACTGGCTGAATATGGAGCACAAACTGGCTGCATTTGGGGGGAACTGGCTGTATATGGGGGACAAACTGGCTGAATATGGGGGGAACTGGCTGTATATGGGGGACACGCTGGCTGCATTTGGGGGGAACTGGCTGTATATGGGGGACAAACTGGCTGCATTTGTGGGGAACTGGCTGTATATGGGGGACACGCTGGCTGCATTTGGGGGGAACTGGCTGTATATGGGGGACAAACTGGCTGCATTTGGGGGAACTGGCTGTATATGGGGGACAAACTGGCTGCATTTGGGGGGAACTGGCTGTATATGGGGGACAAACTGGCTGAATTTGGGGGGAACTGGCTGTATATGGGGACAAACTGGCTGTATATGGGGGCACACTGGCTATATATATGGGGGCACACTGGCTGTATATGGGGGCACACTGGCTATATATATGGGGACAAACTGGCTGTATATGGGGGCACACTGGCTATATATATATATATGGGGGCACACTGGCTGTATATGGAAACAAACTGGCTGTATTTGAGGGGGCAAACTGGTGGCGTTTGCGTCCATAGAGGGCGCCGGAGCGCTGCCCCCTCTCGCTC
Source organism: Rana muscosa (assembly GCA_029206835.1). Taxonomy (NCBI): domain Eukaryota; kingdom Metazoa; phylum Chordata; class Amphibia; order Anura; family Ranidae; genus Rana; species Rana muscosa. The sequence goes on from CM055123.1 coordinate 218,699,162, forward strand.
CCGCACCGCCACTGAAAGACAATACACAGATTCATGCATTGCATGAATCTATGTATTGTCACCGCTGCCGCGCTGCCCACTATTCATATGGCCGGCCTCCTGGTGAGCGCAGGCCATATGAATTAGAGCGGCGGCCGGCGGTGGGTGGAACTTGGAAGTGCCTATCAGAGCCGCTGGCTCTGATAGGCTTTCCGAATACAGCTCTCAGGCTGTATTCGGCTTCCAAAAACTCCTCCCAGGTACGCACGGGGGTGCGTTCCTGGAAGAAGACTGTGTGGAGGTTTCAGCCAATCAGGTTCACCGGATCTGGTTACCGGTAACCTGATTGGCTGAAGCGACATCGAGGGCGGGAGAACACATCGAGGACGGCGCAGACCGAGGAAGGTAAGTGCAGGGCTGGGGGGGGGACAGGCTGCATTTGGGGGACAAACTGGCTGAATATGGGGCACAAACTGGCTGAATATGGGGGACAAACTGGCTGAATATGGGGCACAAACTGGCTGCATTTGGGGGGAACTGGCTGAATATGGGGCACAAACTGGCTGCATTTGGGGGGAACTGGCTGTATATGGGGGGAACTGGCTGAATATGGGGGGAACTGGCTGAATATGGGGGACAAACTGGCTGAATATGGGGGACAAACTGGCTGAATATGGGGGACAAACTGGCTGAATATGGGGGGAACTGGCTGAATATGGGGGGAACTGGCTGAATATGGGGGACAAACTGGCTGGATATGGGGGGAACTGGCTGAATATGGGGGACAAACTGGCTGAATATGGGGGGAACTGGCTGTATATGGGGGACAAACTGGCTGAATATGGGGGGAACTGGCTGTATATGGGGGACACGCTGGCTGCATTTGGGGGGAACTGGCTGTATATGGGGGACAAACTGGCTGCATTTGGGGGGAACTGGCTGTATATGGGGGACACGCTGGCTGCATTTGGGGGGAACTGGCTGTATATGGGGGACAAACTGGCTGCATTTGGGGGAACTGGCTGTATATGGGGGACAAACTGGCTGCATTTGGGGGGAACTGGCTGTATATGGGGGACAAACTGGCTGCATTTGGGGGGAACTGGCTGTATATGGGGACAAACTGGCTGTATATGGGGGCACACTGGCTATATATATGGGGGCACACTGGCTGTATATGGGGGCACACTGGCTATATATATGGGGACAAACTGGCTGTATATGGGGGCACACTGGCTATATATATATATATGGGGGCACACTGGCTGTATATGGAAACAAACTGGCTGTATTTGAGGGGGTAAACTGGTGGCGTTTGGGCACAGTGGCTGCGTTTAATGGGCACAGTGGCGGCAATTGATTTTTTTTTTTTCAGTTTGTTTGCGCCCCCCCAAAAATTTTGAGCACCAGCCGCCACTGAGGCAGAGGCCCTAAACGGTTAAGTGTAAAGCTCTCCTGGGTGTAACCTCCATGCAAGGCTTGCATGGACAAACCCGTGTTTAACGATTGTTAATACCTGCAGGTGTTTGCCTTCTAATTGCTCCTATTGCACACTTCAGGGCTTATCCAAAGGTATCAGAAGCTTGCATTTATCACTGTCTCCAACTTAAGTGTGGGCTATATAAAGCAAAGATAAGTGTACAGCGATCTCTGTTAACATACATTGTTTAAATATGTAGTTTAAGGAGACTCACTTTTTACTTCTGTTCCAGATAAAAGTTTTGGTTATGTCTAATTGCCGAAGCTGCACCTATTATGGGGTAACAGTATCTGCTATGCACTCCAGTTGGTGTGCCCAGACTTCTATCACCTGGAGCTCCCTGGGTTCCTCCACTGAATAGATGTATAATAGATTGGTAGTCAGAGGTTAGGCTATATCTATGACACATGTTTATACGAACGGTTCGTATTATTTGCGCATGAATTGTGTGTATGGGGTATTAGACTAATACTCTAGGTCTCGGACCTCACACTTTTGAAAGCATGTTATATATCTATGTATTTGAAATACACAGACATTGGAGCTTATGTTTGTGTTATTTGAGTTATATTCTTTTGGTACCATTTGTAGTTCATGCCTCATATATGATCCAATGTTTGGACACTCCGAGGCTACGTTTCCGCTGTGGCGACTTTGGAGTGCAGCTTTGATCCAACTTTACAGCCTCTGGATCGGGGTTGCATCAGAGGTCGCATCGGGGTTGTGCTGGGACCTTTTTCTAGGTTGTTGCAACTCTGAGTCGCATAGATTGGAACAGGTGCCATTGAAATCAATGGGCCGTGACTCGTCATGCGACTTTGTGTCCAGGGTTGCACGGCATGTCGCAAAAGTGGAAACTGAACCTAATAGTTCTAATGACCTGCTTAAGGTCTTGCCCTTATTTGTCTATGTGGCTGTAGGAATCGGGAGGCTTTTACCTGACCTTTACCTTGTACGAGACAATCTTCAATAGATTGTCTTAGATGCTCATAGACAGCAGGTGTGCAAATGTCTTTTGCATATGTAGCGGGTGTTTGAATTTAAGGGAGGCATCTGGGGTAGTGTAACCCAGATGCACAAATTGCTAGGGGATCCGAGACCTTTTTCTAGTTCTTGGAGGACTCTGGTTGTGTGAGGTTCCTTGCGGTCCACAGGTGACGCTGTTGCCCTGGGCCGGAGCTGAACTCACACCGCAGGACTGTGCCTTTTTGTCCTCCCCTGGAGCTGGTACAGCAGGGCGGGGAACCCGCTGTGACGCAAAGGGAGAGGGGATAAAAGGGGTGGACGCCCTTACCACAGGGTTCAGAGTTGAGAGTTCGGGGTGGGAGTCGGAGGACTCGGCCGCACCCAGGCACCTTTAGCTTGGGTGCTGGCGTTCCAGTGTTCCAGGCCTAGGTGCCCTTGACCTAGCCGGAGCGGAGATGGAGTCCATCTCAGGCACCTTTAGCCTGGGGTGAGGTACTATGGCGGATGCCTGGAGCTCAGTACCTTCGACTGAGTTCCGCGAGGGTGGAGGAATCCGAGGGGGCCCCAACTCCTTGGGTGCCCGTGTCTGAGTTCGTGAGGACTGGTGTGCGGAACTTCTCTGGAGAGTCCGGCGCAGCATCGCTGGTGACAGAGAGGCCACCGGTTTCTCACTTGGACGGATTTCCCTCCCCTGACAGGGGCCGTGCTAGCGAAGGTAATTCACGTTCTACCTCACATAGTCAGTGGCAGTGATTATTTACCACTGGTGATATCACAGTGGTTAGCAACAGACGGGAAAGGATTGTGCCTCGATCTATCCCCATCAGTAAAAGAAACTGTATGTTTGTTTGCCAAGAAGAATAAAACTGAGTTGGACCTATTCACTGTGTGGAACTCTGGTTACTAGGAGCAAAGGAGTCAGGGACGAAGTACTGGACTTGACTCTAGGACACCTACACAAAACCCAATCTTCTGGCCTTCACCTCTTAGCTATGGAGGACATGGGCCGTGGTGTATCTCATCCCTCCCCCCAGCACTGAGACCCCTAGACGAAAAAAGACAAGCCGAGTATGAGAAGGGGAGAGAGGGCTGAGGCCGCTACACATATATACAGCGAAGGCTCGTGTTCTAGTTTTTTTGCTGCTGAGCCTTCATTTGGAGAGGATCAAATCCCTTTCATTCAGCATGCAATATTTGCTGCTGATTATTATGAGGTGTAGCAGCCATAGCCTACAGGTTAACAACTCGCAGGTTAAGTACTCTGAAGGTCAGTGCAGCCATGGGAAACTTCCTGGAAGACGTTGGATGTTATCCTAGCGTCGGCTTATGACCTTGGCCAAATCATTTTAAAAGATGGAGCATGGCTGGAGCAGAGGCATCCAGCGTCCCTGACTACCTCCCAGATGGGGGGAGGGGTACATGTCTGCCGAGGCAGGCAAACTAGGTAGGTAACCAGGATAGTAAGCAGCCTGCTATGCTGCAGACCCCACTGAATGGACAGCTATAGGGTCATTTTGCGAATTATTCTCTGGTGCCATCATCAACTGACACCAGGGAGGGAGCAGGTTCAGGGAAGCAGTTCACCGACCTCAAACGTCCCAGGAGTATTACAGCAGACTTCTTCTGATTTACAAAGCTACACCATGTACTCTGGTTCCACCATGACACCTGCTTTAATTTTGGTAGATGGCCACAAGGTGGTTACCCTTAGGAGGATATCCTCTTCGGGTACTGTCTGCTGTGGGTGTTTGCAGCAGCACTAAGGGCAGGTATATGGCCTGTAGATGTGGGTTCACATCTTGCTATATCTGTGATTCCTATACCTGACTGGGTATGGCTTAGGTTCAGTACTTTGTATATGTTAAAACATCATTGCATCTTTTACAGCCTTCCTTTCAGAACAGCTGTAGCAAGTCAAAGTATATGTTCTGTTACTACTACAGATTCAATCTTCTGGAGTAGTGATCTGCATAACTTACCACCAGCATCAAAAGGTGCCTTATAAACTCAAACTTCCAACTTTGGGCAGAGCTCCTGTCATTCATAAAGTTGCCAGGTTCATTTTTACCCACTTCCTTTCCAGACACTGACAGCTGCCATTCCAGCATTCAAAGGGTAGAAAGGTCATCAGTATGGGCATATGCATTTTTGCTATGGATGAAGATATCTAGCATTAGGGCAGAAATCTTGCTGGATAATTAATAGGGCCTATTATCTAGGGTGACCACACATCCCCAGTTTCCGGGGACAGTCCCCGAAATCAGGACACTTTCCCCGAACCAAGTCTGTCCCTGGATTGGATTTGAACAGGGGCTGGGTCAAAGACGGTCAGTGCAGAATAAAAATCTGAATTGCACACCCCCGCTCCCACTAGCTTAGGGGGTGTATTTTTTTCCATTATCTGTGCCCCTTTCTGATGATCATGTACTGGTCGGAGCGGAGGAAATATTTCTTCAGTTTCGGGTACATGCCCATTCAGCTCCGCTCGCATGTTTTTTCTGCCTTGGCTCAAGTACCAGCCAACCGCCTGCCAGATTATCTCCTTGCCTTCCCTGGCAGAGTGATCTTCCTCCGTTCCCCACCCAGTAGTAGCCGGGGCCCGGAGATTAAGACTTGACAAGTTGTGAAGCCGGCGGCGGTGATGGGCAGATTGTCGCCTATTGCCGCCATTCCTAGTAAAATTATGTCCCCGGATTTCTTTTAAAAAATCTGGTCACCTTACTATTATCTAAATGTCCATGGGTAGACATCTCATTGAATGAAAATTGTGTAGGATTAGATCCATAGTTTGGAGATCAACCTCTAGCCTTGCTTGTTCTGTAGCCCAGATAAAGGCAAGAAGAAGTAAAATTATTGACGTCAATTTATTACTATCACAGGGTGATTGAAATATGCAATGATGGAAGCCTACCAGGCATCATTGCTGTTTCTCCTGGAAAGGTTAGCGCTTCTCTTTCCAAGTTCTTTAAGACCGCATCCGGGTCCAGTTTTCAAAACTTCATAGACATTACCTACCGGGCCTCTTCTCTAACCAGAAACAGGCTGTTAGGAAGTAGGTGCTTAAAGCTGGGGTCCCGCCCTGATCAAATAGTCCTATTTTGTCCTCTCTGTAAGCCATCCTTGAAGATGACTGAGGAAAAACAGTGTTATTACCTGATAACTGCTTTTTCCAGGAATCTTCCAGGACGGCGTCAGTTCCCTCCCTTATGTGTTGGTGAGTGGCAATGTAGAACATAGAGTAAGAATAAAGCTACGCTAATGAGGGTTTAATGATACTTATTCTGAAGCCTTCGGTTATTTGTTAAATACTGAGGAGCTGATGCATGTGCAGTGCTTTTTATGATGTGGATTATGTGTTTCCTGTGCTAGGTGGGAGGAGCCTATCTCTCTGTAAGCCGTCCTGGAAGATTCCTGGAAAAAGTAGTTATCAGGAAATAACACAGTTTTTTTTCTGTTTTACCACTTCAGGGACAATGCCTTGAACTGCTGTTTGACTCTATGCCCAGGAAGTTTACTCTCTGGAGGTTTGAAGGACAAGTTTTTTCCTTCCCTCTTTGAAAAAAAAAAGAACTGAACTTTGGGGTAGAGTTAGTCAGGGCAAAGCTGGAATCCGCCGTGATCAACCAAAAGGGATCTTTGTGTTGTGGTGCGTCCGTATGCACTTAGGCTAGACAGTGATGTGTGCTGCCACTAGGTGGTAGTGGTTTGCCGGACTTTTCCTTTTATGCACTTACTTTAGGGAAATGTTATTTCATACACTAGGCTTAGTGTATGCAGCTTTAGCAGAAGGGAGCTATCTTTCCTTCGGGAGATAGTTCACTTCTGAATAATAGTGATAGAATATTTAGCGTGTAGAATATTTAGCGTGTAGAATATTTTTCTTTCCCTGTAGGAAGACCATCATGCAACTACACCGGAGATTGGGTGGGATTCAGTTGTGATAGGATGATGGGAGAGATTGTTACATAATGTGTATGTACATTTGAAAACTGGTTTCTGTCCTTCTCCCTCTTTGCTATACTTCAGGTCTTGATTCAGGCACCACATTCTTGCATTGTACATAGTTCCAGGAATAAATTTGTGCTTGCTCAGGACTGAGTGTGTAAATTTATTCCAGACACTGGGGACAGTGTCTCATTAGAGGGGGGGGTGTATGTAGCGGGGTCCCAAATTCAACCCCCGCTATGCCTAAATTTAGGGGTGACCAGAGCAATAGTTGGCTCAGGTCTTCTTCTAATTATTTGGACTCTGCCTTACTGCTGTGTCACCTGGCGTGCAGTTCCCCTTTTAGGTGTATAGATGGCGTTGTCACCTATACCCGGGGTTGAACCACAGGTGATGGAGTAGGTATTGGATGTCCTCTCTCGGCTGCCGTTGGTGGACGGTTCCGGCCCGCTCTGCATGCTGGGAGAGGGTATAAAAGGGGCAGGCACCATTGGTCAGGAAGCCATTACCCGGGGCCCATGCCCGGAACCACTACCCAGGGCCCATTGCCCAGAGGGAGCTACCCCTCAGAGGGGGGTGAGCTCCATCTTGATTAAGGAGTCTTGGGCACATTCAGCACGAGGCTACAGAGTTCCAGGTAGGCCCAGTACCTTTAACTGGGTCTACAACCGAAGAGGAGTCCCAGGGAGCCTGCGTGAGGGTGACCGCTCTGACACGGAGGAAGCCAGGGGAGGATCGATCCCATAACAAGAGGGCGAGTGATAATGTATTGCTGACTCGAAAAAGGCCTGGTGACCTGTCGGAGGGAAGGATTCCTCACTTCGCAGACTGCCTCTGCGGAGTGTTGAAAGTCCAGGAGGGATCTCCTTGACTTGGTCCTTGGAGGGGACTGAGTCATTATCCCAGCATCACACCGGCTACTAGTGCTATTCAGTGACTATCCGGGTGAGCTGTACCCACTCGGGACCGAGTGGCGACAAAGCCAAGAGTGTGCCTGAATCCACTTCTATCTGCTAATCCCTTTTCTCACTTCAACTCTCTGGTTACTGATATGCAAGATAAAATAAACTCTCATTGGAGTTGATATGTTGTGTGGACATCATTTGGGAAAGATAAAGACTCGCCTCTATAACCTAGAGGGGAGAACCAGAAGAAGGAAGCAACTCGCTGCGGGACCCAAGTATGTAACACCGCCTGACCTTTGTAATCTAGAGGACACGGGCATGTGGCATGGTGTGTCTTATCCCCCTGCTTGAGAAGGTAAGAGGGGGAAAAGGATCCGTGTGCTACATATATATGAAGAAAAGCTGAAGTTAATAAAGAAGTTATCGTAAAGGTTTGGTGTGCTCTTTAACCACTTCCCGGTGGTAGCAGTGGTTGCATTATCCTGACTAGGCGTCCATTAACGTCCTGCAGGATAATACCTAGCAAGCGCCCGCGGGGGCGCGCAGTGCGGTGATCGGGGACGGCGTGTGTCCCTCGGACACAGCGCTTCCCCGATCACGGTAAACAGCCAATTTCATGTCAAAGTCACAGCCGATCACATGTCAAAGGCTTGCAGAGCGGGGATCGGGGAAGGCAAGTGTCCCTTGGACACAGCGCGTCCCGATCAGGGTAAACAGCCAATGAAATTGGCTGTTTACCACGTGACCGGCTGTGTCCAATCACAGCCGGTCACAAATGTAAACACAGAGGAGCAGATACTACCTGATCCCTGCTCTCTCCTCACACACCGATCTGTGAGGAGAGAGCAGGGATCAGTAAGTGAGATCAGTGTAGTTTGTCTACGTTATAGTACTGTGCACAACACGACCCCCCCCAATAAAGAGGACCTGTCACACAGCCAAGCACCTCAATCAGCCCATCTGTCAATCAGCCCAGCCAATTAGCCCATCTGTAAATCAATCAATAAATTAGCCCATCAATCAATCAATCAGCCCATCTGTCAATCAATCAATCAGCCCATCTGTCAATCATCTGTCACATGCCCACCTTCATCGGTACCGCCATTGGTACCGCCACACAGGCTACCAGTACCGCCATCGGTACCACTACCAGTACTACCATCGGAACCACCACCAGTCCCGCCACTAGTACCGCCATCAGGTCCAGCATCTATACTGCCACACAGGCCCGCTACCAGTATCGCCACTAGTGCCGCCATCGGTACCACCACCCGTACCACGGTCGGTAGCGCCACCACCACCTGTACCGCCATCGGTACCACCACCACCCGTACCGCCATCGGTACCACCACACAGGCCCACCACTAATACCTCCATCGGTACCACCACACAGGCCGCCACCACTACCACCAGCAGTACCATTACATAGGCCCACCAATAAGCACTGCAATAATGTCCCAAAGGATTTGCACACCTGAGGAGGCATATGCCATTCTTGCCATGTCGGATGATGAGAGCAGCGGGGAGCTCCCATTATCCGATTCTGGTTCGGAATACGAGCCAGTGGAGGATAGTGGCTCAGAGTCCGAGTCCACGGAGGAAACCGTCCCTCCCAAAAGAATGCGATCAGGACCAAGATCAGGAGATCTGCCCACCACCAACAGCGCCATACCCCAGGAAGAGGAGCCCAGTACAAGTAATGGAAATACACGCCCAACCCAAAGAATCCAGCCCCAGTCCTACCTTCCCGATGCCCTGGCAAACCCCTTATGGTTGCCTGCCAACTCAGGATCCGCTATCATCCCCCCTTTCACCGCACAGCCAGGTGTGCCGCCCAACACTACAAATTTTTCTCAATTTGATTATTTTTCCCACAAGATTTGCTGCAGAATATAGTGGATCAAACTAATCTCTATGCATCCCAATTTATTGCTGCCAACCCCAATTCTTCCTACGCCCGCATGTTCCAGTGGCCGCATCTAACATTGGATGAATTTAAATTGTTTTTGGGCCTTACAAAAAAGAACGAAGTCCATGCATATTGGTCCAAACGCCCAATCCAACACATGCCCATATATTCCGCTGTCATGTCCAGGACAAGATACAACATGATTATGCGTTTTCTACACTTCAATGACAATTCACAGTGCCCTCCCCGAGATCATCCCAACTAGGACAAATTGTACAAGATACGCCTTCTAATCAATGCCTTTTCCCAGCGATTTCAAGAAGTTTTCATCCCAGACCAAAAAATTTGTGTGGACGAGTCCCTCATACATTTCACTGGCTGACTGCACTTCAAGCAATATATACCAAGCAGGAGAGCCAGGAATGGGTTAAAATTAAATAAATGATGCCATCGAGCCACTGGATACGTTTTCACATTCAGGATCTACGAAGGCAAAGACTCCCAGCTCCAGCCCCGTGATTGCCTCACATATATTGGAACCAGTGGGAAAATTGTCTGGGAGTTGGCATACCCCCTTCGGAAAAGGTTACCATTTATATTTTGACAATTACTATACCAGTCTGTCCCTTTATCGTTACCTTTACAGCAAGCAAACCCCGGCCTGCGGTACCTTAAAAAAAAACGGAAGGGATTCCCACAAAATTTGTTGACCAAAAAATTGCAACCTGGAGAATCGGCATTCATGAGGAACGAGGAGGTGTTGGCCATGAAGTGGAGGGACAATAAAGATGTCCACATCCTCTCTACGATCCACAATGACACCGTGGTGGAGATCCAAAGAAGACGCGGCCCCATTTTAAAGCCCGAATGTGCCCACGACTACATTTTGTACATGGGGGGGGGTGGATTTAAACGACCAGATGCATTGGCATAAAAAAGTTGCGTTACATCTGTTTCACATGGCCCTTTTTAATTTGTTTGTCTGCTACCAAAAAGCAACTCAAAATCAACAAATCCCCTACCTCCATTATATCGAAGATATCATCGATGCCCTCATTTACCAACAAGATCCCGCCCCAGGAAGCATTCGCTCTGATAGTGTGAGTCGGCTTTCCCTTTAGCATCCCCCCACAGAATCTGGAAGAAGACGCCAAAAGAAATGCTGTGTATGCAGCAGAGGAGGAGTAAGAAGAGACACCACCTATTATTGTCCCGATTTTCCCTCCCAACCTTGCCTGTGCATCGGAAATTGCTTCAAAAATTATCATACATCCATTAGTTCCCCTTATTATTAACAGACTGCCATTTCCCCATTTGCCTGCTACCATGTTACTACCTTCCATGTTAAATAACTGACTCTTGCCTATTTACCGACGATGTCTTTGCTTGCCGATTTAAACCACGTTTCTGACTTCCACGTGCACCAACCTCAGCCTGTTTACCGACGATGCCTCTGCCTGCCGATTTAAACCACGTTTCTGACTTCCACGTGTACCGACCTTGGCCTGTTAATCGACCATGTTTTTGCCTGCCACTTGGACTGATCTTTTGGCCATCTACTTTTAGTACATAAGGGTCTCACATATTTGAGGGGCTTCAGAATAGCGTTCTGGGTAGAGAAAACCAGTTTTTCGTTTTCTGTGCTCCCAGAACAGGATCTGGTTGCCCGGAGGCTTCAAAGCGATTTGGGTGGAAGAAGCCTCTACCCCTGTCCCCCTGGCCATAAGCTTGATGGTCATTCCTGCTGCCTGGACCAATACTTTGGCTGTGATGACCATATTACTGCCTGTAATGACCCATGATATTATGGACCATGTTTCTTCCTGCTGCTTGGACCAATACTTTGGCTGTGTTGACCAAATATCTGCCTGCTGCCTCTACTGACTTTGGACAGTATTTCTGCCGGGACACCTCTGCCTGCTGCCTGGACCTGTGCTTTAGCTGTGCTCTGGCTGTGCTGACAGTATCTCTGCCTGTATGAACTATATACAGTATTCCTGCCTGCTGCCTGGATGATTGCTTTTGCTGTCGCTGACATCATCCCTGCCTGCTGCCTGGATCGATGCTCTCCTCTGTGGACCACTGAACTTCTAAAACCACAGGTAATCTTTTGTTATTTGGTATGTACCTGCTATGTGTTAGATATATGAAGGGCCTTCAAAAATGTGATCGGTAGTCAGAAAATGATATGTGCAATTAATGCTGCTAGAATGCCTGGAGGTGCTACTTGGATGTTGGGCCTCTGTATGTGGCCAGGCTGTGTAAAAGTCTCAAACATGTGGTATCGCCATACTCAGGAGGAGTAGCAGAATGCATTTTGGGGTGTAATTTTTGCTATGTACATGCTATGTGTTAGAAATATCTTATAAATGGACAACTTTGTGTAAAAAAAATGCATTTTAATTTTTTTCACACATTTTCCAAAACCATCTGGAAAAAAATGAACCTTTCAAAAGGCTCATTATGCCTCATAGATTATACGTTGGGGTGTGTGCTTTCCAAAATGGGGTCATTTTGTGGACAATTCAATTGTCCTGGTGCTCCAGGGCCTTCAAAATTGTAATAGGTGGTTGAGAAAGGATATGTGCAATTTATGCTTGTAGAACACCTGAAAGTGCTACTTCAATGTTGGGCCTCTGTATGTGGCCAGGCTGTGTAAAAGTCTCACACATGTGGTATCGCTATACTCAGGAGGAGTAGCAGAATGTATTTTGGGGTGTAGTTGCAATTATGCATATGCTGTGTGAGAGAAATAACCTGTTAATATGACCAGTTTGTGTAAAAAATAAATTTAAAAAAAATCCTAATTTTCCCAAGAATTGTGGGGAAAAAAATACAACTTCAAAAAACTCACCATGCCTCCTAGTAAATACTTTGGTCTGTCTACTTTCCAAAAAGGGGTGATTTTGGGGTATTTGTACTTTCCTGGCTTGTTAGTGTCTCAAGAAATTAGATACGCCTTCAGTACATCAGGCGTGATCAGATGTGATCAGTTTTCAGTGATTGGCACCATAGTTTGTAGACTCTATAACTTTCACAAAGACCAAATAATGTACACTAATTTGGGTTATTTTTACCAAAGATATGTAGCAGTATAAATTTTGGCACAAATTTATGAATAAAAATTACTTATTTGCAAAATTTTACAATAGAAACTAAAAAAGTGTTTTTAAAAACATTTTGCAGTTTTTTTGCTTATATCGCAAAAAATAAATAACCCATTGGCGATTAAATACCACCAAAAGAAAGCTCTATTTGTGAGAAGAAATGTATAAAAATGTTGTTTGGATACAGTGTAGCATGACTGAGAAATTGTCATTCAAACTGTGAGAGCGCTAAAAGCTGAAAATTTGTCTGGGTGGGAAGGTGCATAAGTGTCTGGTATTGAAGTGGTTAAACCTACTGCTTCCATAGAACGGCGCTAAAGGAATTCTAGAGTAACAGATAGTCTTGTTTGAACTAAAAGGTCAGAAATTAAAATTCTTCTAATGCCACAGCGCATAAGGCACTTCATAGTGCTGCGCCTGCCACACTAAGCACGTTCTATATGCTATCTAAACCATAGCGTGTATTATTATTGGTTTCCAATCATGCACTATTGTTCACTTTAGAGTTTGTTATGCACTTTATATTGCTGTTTTTGTAATAGTTAAGCATGTTTGGCTAACATTTTGTATATGCTGTCTAAACCATAGCATTTACTATTATTGGTTTAGCGCCCTCTTATTTCTATACCACCCACATGTCACAAAGTCATCATATTGCACTTTGAGGGGAGCAGCTTACACACATCATTATTATTCATATGTATTTTGGCAAAGAGGTATTGCATATGAGCGTGATCATTGATTATGTCAATGGCCATACCAAGGGTGGGAGAAGAGGTCTGTTTCCAGAGTCGGGCTATGGCCAGGCGAGCGGCAATGAGTATATGTGTAATTACAGTGTGAAATTTTGAGGGCCATGCCAAGAGTCCTAAACCGAAGAGAGCCATCTGCGGGACCAGTACATTAGGAGTTTGGGTAACATCATGAATGAGAGTGGAAATGCTCCTCCAATATGGAGCAATGGAGGGGCATTCCCACCATATATGGAGAACATCACCATCAATATCACAGTTTCTCCAGCATTTCCGTGATTGAGTCGGGAAGATGCAGGCCAGTCTTATGAGTGTGTAGTACCAGCGGTACAAGAGTTTCATCATTGTTTCCCAGTGGGAAATTTTCCTGGAAAAGATAGTGGAAGCATGAATCGCGTGGTGCCAGAGGGAGCGTGTGATTTTCATTGCGCTAAATACTGGCTGTGGCTTAAAGTGCAGGGGTTCAGTAGTAAGTGACACAAAGGTTCAGAAATAATTTTAACAAAGTTCCCAGAAGCTCAACAGTAATTCCACAAACGGTCACCTGATTGTGATTTTCTCAATCACAGTGAAATCCCTTCTTTCTGAGATTGGTAGTGGCAACCAATCGAGTCATCTTCTTCCATATAGTGGATTGGGCTAGCAGGACTGTGATTGGCTTTAGCAGTGGCCAATGACAGTCATCCTCCTCCTGAAAACAGGGACCGCCCCCCCATCAGAACTGCACCCAATCTCTTCCCCATCACAAAAGCTGACGACCGGAGCTACAGCAAAGTTAGAGAACCATACAATGTTTCCCATTTTTTACAATGTGTGGGGGCACAGTGCCTCCCCCTCAGTGCAGGTGCGGTGTGGGGAACTCTGAAATTGGAATGCATTAGTCTCTCACTGACACTTCCCTGCGCTGCTCTGCTGATGGGGAGGAAGTCGAGTGCCGGCAAAAGAGTCTTTGCTTGTCGGGGTTTGCCTACCCCTGTACTAGTGTGTGTATATAGGAGTCCCAAGCAAGTTTGCACTGAAAATTCCTGGCCATCCCATAATTCCCAAATTCCCATACAAGTTAAATCTCCTAAAATAAAATAACAAAACAAAGCTATGGACTGGTTTATGTCTCCGAGTAACTGAGAGGTGGATGTCTGGCTGGGCAGGGTGACAGGTAAACCACTACATTCAGCAACCCCTACGGGGGCATGGCTACACCTCTCAAGTTTTTTCGCTGAAAATTTCATTCATAATACCACAGGCAAAACTCAAGGTAAACGGTTTAACACACACTACAAGTGAACTATTGGCAAAGATAACCACACAAAGGCAAAAGTAAAGATAACCACAAAAGGGCAAAGGTAAAGGTAACCACACAAAGATAAGAAACTGAGACTAGATGTGTTAATGACCTTAAAATTAATACACAATGTCTGGGCAGAGTGTCTATAGTTTTATTAAGGTTTCCATTACAGATAAGAAACAGAATTCAAATAACAGCAGCTTGTTTAAGATTTTCCTCACTGTTTTCTACTGACAAAGATGTCAAGAAAAGAGGATTCTTGTGCTGTATGTTCTTTATAGACACTATTTTCTGATTAGTAAGCTACTTCTGTTTGCTGGGTTTCCTGGCTAGGGTGAGCTTCTTGTGTTTGCTGGGTTTCCTGGCTATGGTGATCTTCTTTGGCCTCTATGATATTGTAATCTGTTGAAAAAAAGAGAATGTGCATTGGATATTGTTAAGGGCTTAATTGGTAATCTAGTGAAAACTGATAAATGAAAAGTAATAAATTAGCCACTAACAGAAGAGATATCCATCCAAACACTTTAAAGACAGGAATATATCTGTTATTCATTCTCTCTGATTCCTTTTGCCATTCTACCTGTGCGGTACATTACATGGCCAATTGTTAACACACCTACAGTATATGAACTTTTTGGACATCCCTTTCCAAAACCATGGGCTTAAGGATGCAGCTATAACAGCCGCCATTCTTTCTCCAAAAGTGGTGTGTATGCGAGAATGTGTGCTTATTCAGCCAAAAGCACATATGTGAGGTCAGGTACTGATATTGGATGAAAAGACCCAACTTGAAAATGATACTCCATTTCATTCCAAATGCATTAAGTGGGGTTGAGGTCAGGACACTGTGCAGGCCACTTAAATACCTCCACACCAGATTAAATCTAGGTTTTTATGACCTCCGCTACTTAAATGCTAATGAACCTAATGAACTGGTTCATGAAGCTCAGGGCAGGAAATTATGCTACAGTAAATAGGGGGAGGGGAAAAGACTTGAATAATCCATTTGCTCAAGACAAAAGAGCACTAGAAACAGCTGTTCTGGATGACTGTCTGGAAGATCCTGGAAGGCGACTCCATCAAAAGGAAAAAACAAGTTAAAAGGGAAGTATGTGTTTTTTTAAACCATCATACTTACTTAGGACCGATGCTGCATCTGTCCCCCACGGCCTCTGCACTGAGAACCGAGCGATCGAACACCACCGATTGGCTCGGTTCTCACAGCTCCCAGAGCAAAGGAGCTGCTGCCTATCAGTCTGCAGCTCTCTGCTCTGCCCCCCACACTCACTGGAGTGCTGAGCTGTGGATGGGCGGAGAGCGGCCGTCTCAGGCTCTCAGTGGGTCGCTGAGAGCCTGAGAGACAGGCATCAGTCCAGGCACCTGGCGGATCCAGACTCTATTGTCAAGATGACGCGGTGCCTGGACCGGACATCAGACCGCTCTCAGCTGAAAACAGGTCACAGGAGTGCAAAACGAATTGCACTCCTGTGACCCATAGGAGAAGCCCAGCCAAACAAGCTCAGGCTGGACTTCTCCTTTAAATAGTGGCATAGTATACTTATTGCATACTTTGCCCATGCTAATTCGGTGGGAAGGATAGATGGGTTGGGTGTGTGTACATTGTAGGCATATTTTGTAATATCTGTCAGTCTTATAATTTATTCCTATAATTGTAATTGTTTGTATGTACAGCATTTTTGTTTAGTGAACCATATTAATACACTGATAACAAATGTGCTGCGCTAAAAATAAAATAAAAATAAAAATAACTATTAAACTAATAACTAGACACATATAACCTATGATATAATAATAATAAGATCAAACATTAAATTTAAATAAATATATTTTATATATATTTTTGGACACTGCACTGCACTATATTTTGGACACTGAAGATATTACCATTATGTTTTATGTCTATGTTTTTTTAATGTACTTTTTATATCATTGAGGATTTGTGTGCACTACGTGGAGCACGTGCACTTTGTTTAAATTTAATGTTTGATCTTATTATTATTATTATTATTATTATTATATCATAGTAGGTTATATGTGTCTAGTTATTAGTTTAATTTTATTTTTATATTTTATTTTATTTTTAGCGCCGCACATTTGTTATATCAGTTTGTATTGTCACATTTGGGAAGTGTGAGTAGTGTTGGCAGCTGTTTTTTTATTTTATTTTCACAATTTTATATTCAAATACATTTTTATTATTTTATTTTATAATTTCTTTTTCTTTTTCTTGATTTTCACTGTAGGGTAGGAGCGTGGCAGCTCACAAGGTTTTTCTTGTTCATACATCACGGGACACAGAGCAGCATAGTCATTACTATGTGGGTTATATAGAATTACCTTCAGGTGCTGGCACTGGCAACTTCCAAAACAGGAATTACCCTCCCCTATATAAGCCCCTCCCATCCGGGAGCACCTCAGTTTTTTGCCAGTGTCTAAGGTGTTGGCCAAGGTTAACATGTATTCATCTGGGCTTGTGTACAGGTTCTCTGGGCCTTAGCAAGCTATTCCGGATCCGACCAAAAAAGCTTCATAGCTAAACGGTCGGTACCCGGGCCTTGCAGAGAAGAGCAGGGTTTTGCCTGTAATGCCTCTCTTAGGAGGGCTGGACCCTGGGATCCAGGGCTCTGGTCATACCCAAAACCAAGAGGCTATCTGTGCAGGGTGCTATACAGGTCCAGGGGAGTGGAATCCTTGGGAACCCGGTCCCTGAAGGTCTAGTACAATGCCTCCCGTGAGAGGTGAAGTTTGGGCTTCTGTGGACCAAACAAAGTCCTGCGGCGGGGAAAAGGTAAGTGGGGGCCCCTCAGGAACTTGGTTCTATTGAGGGGACCCCCAAGCCTAATATGTCTTTCTGCCTGTTACCTAAAGGTATTCCCGCTAATAGCTGTATATGCCTAAGAAATCCTAGAAATGTCTTTTCATAAGGAAGTTTTAAAAACTGTAAACCTAGAAATGTTTTTCATAAAGGGGGTTTTAAAAAAAAAAAAAAAAAGACAAAGTGCGGTACCTGTGTTTGTCCACTAGAGGCCACTGTGGAACGTCTTTTTTTCTTGGGACTATTCCTTCCATGGTGAAAGTCCAGGCAGATGAGTGAGCTCTCTATCAGGGAAGCTGCATTCCTCTGTCATGCTGCCAAGTAGTTTCCTTCCATCCCCGAGTCCTGGTGAAACAGGGACCCTGGCTCCTCTCCCTACATGGCGCCAAGAGCGCACACGTGCACGTGCGCGCGCGCACACACGCTTTCTTTTTATAAGATTTAGCTTAAAAAAAGGGGGCGGAGCCTGGCGGATGACGCGCTCTGTGCGCCCAGCGCTTCTGCGCATGTGCGGGCGTCCCAGCAAGATAAAAGGACTCAGTCCACGCTGCTTGCTATGGACACAGAGCATGAAAAGGAGCTGGTAGCATGGTATAGGGGCTTACAGCGGGCGGTTGATACAGGCATCCCCAGAAAGACGCATTAGTAGACACCCACTGATGTACATAGCAGCAAATTGCATTAGACTATTTCAGTAAAGGGGTGTATTGCGGCTGGAATACCTCAGCTTTGAACTAAGGAATATGCCGCCTAAAAAACTCCGAGATATACCTCTCAGGAAGTGCAGGGGGTCTCCATCGGGCTCTGAGGATCTGGAGCAGTCATCTGCACCTTCCTCCCCTGAGAAATCAGAGGTTAATACCCATAAGGAACCCCCGGGAGTGCCAGGTACTGCGGCTGTCCTCAGTCCACCTGCTCCTGCATATATAACAGAGGAGGTTTTTGCCTCAACTCTGGAGGGATTGGAGCAGAGATTGGCAGCATTGATCGCTTCTTCTCTACAGGAAAGAAAGCGCGCCAGATCTCCATCCCCTCCATTAGAGTGCCTGTTGGCAGAGCAACAGTCCCAGGAAGGGACTGACCTACCTGAAGGGGATCAGGAGGAGGTTAACTCTGTTTTTGAGGAATCGACAGTAGATGAACCATTTTCAGCATCACAGACTGAAAGATTGTGGGTCCAGACCGTAACTGACATGGTTCGATCTGCATTTAAAAATGCCTCTTGTTGAACCATCAACTACTGCTGTCTCCTCGTTGGGGTCGCTAAAAGCTCCCCAGATTAATTGCTCCTTTCCAATTCATCCATTATTGGAAGGACTTATATACCAGGACTGGGAACATCCTGATAAACTATTTGTTCCACCTAAGAAATTTCAGGTGATCTATCCCATGGAGGAAAAATTCACCCAGAGAGGGAATGTTCCTACGGTGGACGCAGCCATTTCTTCTGTGAACAAATCACTGACATGTCCAGTAGATAATGTTCAAATGTTCAAAGATTCAGTAGATAAAAAATTGGAATCTTTATTAAAATCTGCTTTTTCCACAGCAGGGGCTGTTACACAGCCAGCAGTGGCAGCTATTGGGGTCTGCCAAGCTTTAAAGGATCAAATGAAAATGGTCCTGAGGGATTTGCCAGACCAGCAGGCCCAGGCTCTGGCTGATCTGCCTAGAGCATTATGCTTTGCGGTTGACGCCATCAAGGATTCTATCCATCAGGCCTCCCGCCTCACGCTGTCTTTGGTACATATGCGTAGGCTTCTGTGGCTCAAAAACTGGTCTGCTGAGGCTCCCTGTAAGAAGCTCTTTGTTAGCTTCCCATTTCATGGAGAACGCCTTTTTGGCGAAGACCTGGATAAATATATCCAGAAGATTTCCAGTGGTAAAAGTACTCTCTTACCAATTAAAAAGAGGTCTAGGGGTCCGTCTTTTAAGAGGACTACCTCTCCTATCCCTGGGACGTCTGCTACTAAGCAGTTCCGACGGCCTCCTCGGTCAAACTCAGGAGGTAAAAATCAGGGACAGTCACAGGGTAATAAAAAGCCCTGGATCCGAAGAGGTACTAAACCAGCCTCCAAGTCAAGCCTATGAAGGGCTGCCCCCACTCAAACGGGTGGGGGGAAGACTTCAGTTGTTCACAGAGACCTGGCGGGAGACGATCAAAGACAGATGGGTGCTCTCCGCAGTAACTCGGGGATACAAGTTGGAGTTAAAAGAGTCTCCTCCTTCCCATTTTATGTGGTCAGGCATGCCAAAAGACCCTCTGAAAAGAAGGTGTCTCCTAGTGGCGTTAGAACAACTATTGCTCCAAGGAGTAATTATGGAGGTTCCTATGGAAGAGTGGGGGTTGAGTTTCTACTCAAACCTTTTCACAGTCCCGAAACCAAACGGGGACATAAGACCCATATTGGACCTAAAAAGTCTAAACAAATTTCTAAACGTCCGGTCCTTCCGGATGGAGTCGATCCGATCGGTCACCGCTGCCCTACAGGGGGAGGAATGGTTAGCCTCGATCGACATCAAAGATGCTTACTTGCATGTTCCCATCTTTCCATGTCATCAAAAATTTCTACGCTTTGCAGTAGAAGGGCACCATTTTCAGTTCAGAGCCTTACCATTCGGTCTGGCCACAGCACCACGAGTGTTCACAAAAATTCTGGCCCCACTGTTGGCCGATCTAAGTACACGAGGTGTAACGATAATGGCATACCTACACGACCTGTTGTTGATGGACCACTCAATTGCCAAGCTAGAAGTGGTAATTGTCGATACAATCAAGTATCTAGAATCTCACGGTTGGGTCATCAACCTGGACAAGTCAGCCCTACAGCCAGTGAAAAACCTGGTATATCTAGGGCTACGGCTGGATTCAGACCAGAGGAAGATTTTCTTACCTCTAGACAAGGTATCCTCTCTGAGGGGCTTGGTCCATCTGCTTTGTGCAAAAAGACAGCCGTCCATACGCCTGTGCATGAGGCTGCTAGGAAAGATGGTAGCATCATTCGAAGCTGTGCCATACGCCCAATTCCACTCAAGGAATTTACAGAGGGCCATATTGTCAGCCTGGAACGGAAAGATTCAGGCTCTAGACTTCCCGATGGCTTTGTCCCCTTCCGTTCGGAAGAGTCTCTGCTGGTGGTTGATCCCCCAGAATCTCCAGAAGGGAAAACCCTTCAGTCCGATATCCTGGAAGGTGGTCACTACAGATGCCAGCCTTATAGGCTGGGGGGGCAGTACTGGAGCAATGGTCTCTCCAGGGCAGATGGTCAAATGTAGTAAGAACCCTGCCCATCAATCTCTTAGAGATACGAGCAGCCCGGTATGCCCTAGTAGCCTGGACATCCAGACTCCAAGGGTCCCCTGTCAGAATCAATCAGACAATGCCACAGCAGTGGCATATATCAATCATCAGGGAGGCACCAGGAGTCGCACAGCCCAGAGGGAAGTAAGTCACATCCTGGAATGGGCAGAAAAGCATGTCCCATGTATATCAGCTGTCTTCATTCCAGGGGTGGAGAATTGGAAGGCGGACTTTCTGAGTCGCCAACAGTTATGCCCAGGGGAATGGTCCCTTCATCCCGAGGTCTTCCGAGCAATATGTCAGCGGTGGGGAACACCGGATGTAGATCTGCTAGCATCCAGATTCAACGCAAAGGTGGACAGATTTGTCTCCCGGACAAGGGATCCCCTCGCTTGCGGCGCGGATGCTCTGGTGTTCCCTTGGGATCAGTTCAGACTGATATATGCATTCCCTCCGCTACAATTGTTGCCTCGACTCCTTCGCAGAGTCAGGTTGGGAAAGAAGCCGGTGATCCTGGTGGCTCCAGCGTGGCCCCGAAGGGCCTGGTACGCGGAGATCATCAAAATGTCTGTGGGGAGTCCTTGGACCCTTCCACGTCGACCGGACCTGCTTTCGCAAGGACCGATATACCACCCTTCCTTACTAACTCTAAGTTTAACGGCCTGGCTATTGAATCCCACATCCTAAAGAAGAGAGGTCTCTCTAACTCTGTGGTATCAACTATAATCAATGCCAGGAAGCCTGTATCCAGGCAGATCTACTATATATTGGAAGGCGTACATCACTTGGTGCGAGGCCAGAAAATGGCATCCACGTAAGTACGTTATAGGCAGAATTCTGGACTTCCTGCAGTGGGCTGTAGACACGAAGTTTGCCTTAAGTACTATCAAGGGCCAGGTTTCGGCCTTATCAATACTATTTCAAAGGCCCCTGGCTATGCATTCACTTGTCAAATCCTTTATGCAAGGGGTGACTCGTATTATTCCACCGATTAAAGCTCCCATATGCCCATGGGATCTAAATTTGGTTCTGTCGGTTCTGCAGAAGCAGCCATTTGAACCTTTGTGGCACATTTCCTTGGTTCTACTCACCAGAAAATTGATATTTTTAGTAGCCATATGCTCGGCTAGAAGAGTGTCGGAATTAGCCGCCATGTCCTGTAAAGAGCCATATCTGGTTATTCGTAAGGACAGAGTAGTATTACGCCCTCACCCAGCCTTTCTTCCTAAGGTGGTATCGGGGTTTCACTTGAACCAGGATGTGGTTCTTCCTTCTTTTTTTCCCAAACCAAGCTCGGTAGAGGAAAAGTTATTGCATTCTTTGGATGTAGTAAGAGCAGTTAAAGCTTATCTAAAAGCCACTGCTCAGATTCGTAGAACGGATTCTTTGTTTGTTCTGCCGGAAGGCCCCAGAAAGGGTCAGGCAGCATCAAAATCTACTTTAGCCAAGTGAATTCGACAGGTCATAATACAAGCCTATGGCTTGAGAAGTAGACCGCCTCCGTTCAAAGTTAGGGCGCACTCCACGAGAGCAGTTGGAACTTCATGGGCAGTGCATCACCAGGCCTCCCTGGCTCAAATTTGTAAGGCCGCAACATGGTCTTCAGTGCACACGTTTACTAGGTTCTACCAGGTGGACGTTAGAAGTCAGGAGGATGTCGCCTTTGGGCGCAGTGTGTTGCAGGCCGCAAAAGATCCTCATGCCTGATAGCGCCCAGCTTATGTATGGTGTATCCCCCCCCTCATTTGGCATTGCTTTGGGACGTCCCACATAGTAATGACTATGCTGCTCTGTGTCCCGTGATGTATGAACAAGAAAGTAGGATTTTTAAAACAGCTTACCTGTAAAATCCTTTTCTTGGAGTACATCACGGGACACAGAGCTCCCACCCCTCTTTTGGGGACACGTATTGCTTTGCTACAAAACTGAGGTGCTCCCGGATGGGAGGGGCTTATATAGGGGAGGGTACTTCCTGTTTTGGAAGTTGCCAGTGCCAGCACCTGAAGGTAATTCTATATAACCCACATAGTAATGACTATGCTGCTCTGTGTCCCGTGATGTACTCCAAGAAAAGGATTTTACAGGTAAGCTGTTTTAAAAATCCTACTTTTCCACTTGCCATATTAATACACTGCAGAGATTTCTAAGCTTCCTCGTTTGTACCGTAAAGAACCTTAAGGCCGGGTTCACACTGGTACGACAAACGCTCCGACATTGGGAGCTCATGTCGCATGACGTGTGAAAATCAATGTTTCCCTATGAGAGCCATCTTAACTGGTCCGAAACAAGTCGGTCCGACTTTGAAAATGCTCCCTGTACTACTGTCCGACTTTGATCCTACTTCAGCCCATTGAATATCATTGAAGTCGGATCAAAGTAGGAGCCTTGTCCTAACCATCCGACTTTTGACATCCGACATGTGATTACAGCAGCAGTATAAGGAATTTATCTCACTCTGGGATTGTTTTGATTGGTCAAAGAACAAGTCAGACTAGCACAAAGTCGGATCAAAGTAGTATCCTGTTCATTCAAGTCGGATGGATGTCAGACCAATGTAGGACTGATGTCGCAGAGCAAAGTAGGATGAAATTCGTATGACTGTCGTGTAGTATCAGTGTGAACCCAGCCTTATAGAAGTAAAGTACGACACCAAGTAAATTAGAAAATGTGCTTTTTTTGAGAAAAGTATATTTACTACCTGTTAACTGAAATCTTACAGCGAACATGTCAGTCATTTTCAAAACGTTTAAAGTTCTTAAAACTTGCTCTACAAATTACCTATTATTTTCTGCTAGCCGAAAATGTTTCTTTGTGCCCCTCAGATTCGGTTTCATTTTTAAACTGAGGGTTTAACTGCCCTGACTTTAACTGCCCTCGTAAGAGGTGGTATTCCTGACTGAAAATTATAGCAGGGACCATTCCTTTAAAATGTTTAAATACTTAACATGTTTGCTCTGTGATCACTATTTAAAAAAAAAATATTCTGAGAACTGTATGAGGTTAATTCCTGCAATGATTGAATTCAGAGTATTACAGTGATATTAAAGCTTCAGATTTTGTGAACATTAAAATAAACATGTTATACTTCCTCTGTGTAATAGTTTTGCACAGAACAGCCCCGTTCCTCCTCTTCCCGGGTCCCCCGCCAGTGCTCCTGGCCCCCTCTTTTCTGCCGAGTGCCCGTAAGAGCAAGCAGGGTAGTGGGCTTTTCTTAGGAAGGCTGCATTTACATGAAGGATGCTCTGAGTAACACTGAGTTTCCACATTTGAAATGACCGAAATCCAAGGAATAAAATGAGTGGGCCAGAGCCAATCAGGCTTGGAAGGAGAGAGCTAGATAGTGCTTGGTGTCTTCCAGCCAAGAGATTAAACAGGCTCTATTGGCTTGCTCTAATGAAAAGCTCCTAGTGTGCAATGAAATCAATCATTTCGGTCCAGGAGAGGAGCCTCCACAACTGTGCAAGACTGCAGGTAAGGCTGGGATTCAGCTTTACGTAATAAGAAATGTTGGAATGTTTACTGATTATACTCACCATGGAAGAAGCACCATTTGGCATTCACAACACTGGTATCATAGCAGCAATTGTTCTGTTTACACTCTTCCTCTGTGATTCCTGGTTTACCACAGTCCCTCCTCTCAGCGGCACGTGCATTACAGTGAGCTATGAACAGGGAGAAAAATGTATAAATCACTAGAAAGGTTAAGGTTGGGATCTCCTGAAGGTCAATATTATATGAAGATTTAGCGGTGACCACTATGCAGATAAGACTAACACAAACAAAACTTCTTACCTTGACTGCAAGGGGAATTATATGTAGCGTGAGATTTGATCACTGGGGAAAAAAAGAACATTAGATTAGGGCAACAGGAGAGACATGGTAAACATTGACATTTCCGATGACCAACCTTTCCTCTTAAATATACCCAGATTTTAAAACTGTTAGAGGGTGGTAGTGAGGGGAGGGGTGGGCAAGAAATAATAATAAAAAGTAGGTGGGGTGGGGGGTAAGCACATAACTATATGAGGGGGAGGGAAGTGAAGCAGTGAGTGGGGGGGGGGGACAGAATAAGGGAAGGAAATGAGAGTAAAAGCAAGAAAAAGGTAAGGGTCTCAGCCATGATAAGTGACCAGTAAAATGGAGATAATGGAAACAGCAGAGAAGGGGGGGGGTTAAATATTAAGGGATATCCAATCACAGGAATGATGCATATTTTGGAGAGTATTGCAGCCTCTATACTTCTATTATGACAGGTTTCCTTTTAAATTTATAATGGGTATAGAATCGTAATTGTGTTTTTATCTTACAATGAGTTCCAGCATAATGCCAAGGATAAGATAGAAAATATTATGAAGACCTTACAGAAATATACATATAGTTTTAGCTAAGCTTCAGCTTAAAAAAAAAATGATAACGTGTTTTTTTCCCATGGCAAGGCTAAAAGAATACGAGGTGTCTGACAAAGCTGTGCAACAATATACAAGTAGACACTAATGACCAAAGCAGACATCTCTAGCCTAAAACCTAAATCTTAATTTCCTGCAAATATTTTTTGTTCCATAAATACTTTATACCAGTTAAATGCTAAATATCAGTTATAATAAAATTTTGTATTTATCAGAGCTCAGCAACAGTAGATTTAGTACCGTATATACTCGAGTATAAGCCGACCCAAATATAAGCCGAGGCACCTAATTTTACCACAAAAAACTGGGAAAACTTATTGACTTGAGTATAAGCCTAGGGTGTCCATCTGCATGCCTCACTGTGCCCATGCCTCACTGTGCCCATGCCCCACTGTGCCCATGCCTAGTCTGACGTTTAACATAAGAGTCTATGGAAGGAGTGCCCGGTTTGGAAAAATCGGTGCTCCCCAGCCTTAGGTCCTCCAGACAACAAACTTTGCACACTTGTAGAGGAGAGATGGGGATACATGTGTGCCATGTTTGGGGTCCAGGGGACCAACGACCGGCCAGTACCGGGTCCCCAAAGTCACTGGAGAAATGACCGTTTAACATAGGAGTCTATAGAAGGGGTTCTCGGCTTTGAAAAATCGGTGCTCCCCGGCCCTAGGTCCCCCGGACAACAAACTTTGCACACTTGTAGAGGAAGAGTGGGGCTACATGTGTGCTAAGTTTGGGGCCAGGGGACCTACGGTCGGCCGGTACTGGGTCCCCAAAGTCCAGGAGATCAGGCGCAAAAAGGTGACTCGAGTATAAGCCGAGGGGGGAATTTTCAGCACAAAAAATGTGCTGAAAAACTTGGCTTATACTCGAGTATATACGGTATGTGGATACTTGGACATCATGCTAGCTTTAGTGCAGAGGTCTTCAGGATGAATGCGATAATATACCTGTAAATCATTTATGATCAGATAACTTTTACCTGTATATTCTCACATACCTGGAACATAGTAATCAAACACCGCAACTTTGGCAGGATGCAGGTTCTCCACGTGTGTTTCTTTTTCAATAGTGAAAACAAACTCTTTGGTATTATGTTCAAGCTTTAGGAGAAAACAATAGTGACAGTGATTAATAATAAAGTAACAACCTGTGGTCAGCATCAGTATCTAAAAACTAAGACACAAAAGAAGAACAAAGTCGCAATTTTTTATGTCACACATTATTACCGCAAAGGTCTAGGAAACACAAAATTTCAGTAAAAAATACACGAACGTGAATTTTAGGGCAAACAAACGCAATAAATTATCCATATTTTTGGTAAAATATAAAAGAGGAGGTTGCGCCGAGTACATAGACACCCAACATGCCTAACCTTAAATCTTTGTGCGCCTATGAAATGGCGTCAAACTTCAGTATCCTATATTTTCTATAGGTGACGCTTCAAAAGCCCCCTATAGATATCAGTTTAGTGTTACGGAGGTCTTGCGTTAGAATTATTTCTCTCACTCTGGCGTGCGCAGCGATATGTAACATATGTATCGCAATCAGCGTTTTCACGAGTAGGCGCCCCGACGCATGCATTTACGTTTCATAGCGCACCCACACCAGACTTTACCTGCTTTTCTTAATTTGGCTCCTCCGCAGGAAAGACTGAGGCACACCGCACTACAAGCCCGTACCCTCCTGGATGGGGAGGTTGAGCGGTGTTAGTTTTCTCCACTGTCCACACCAACTGAAAGTCCAACTTCTGTATTTATTTCACATGGATAATAAATAGTCCCTTT
Organism: Rana muscosa; assembly: GCA_029206835.1. Lineage (NCBI taxonomy): Eukaryota > Metazoa > Chordata > Amphibia > Anura > Ranidae > Rana > Rana muscosa. The sequence continues at coordinate 218,725,817 of CM055123.1, forward strand.
AAGAGCAGACAGGTTGAGACGAGACACAGGTCAGATAAGGTGGGAGAGAGGTCCAGGCACAAACTCAAATCTTGGTTCTCTTTACTGTTCTGATATGCACAAACAGGTTTGGCGTGCGATCTTTATCACAGACCTAATGAATATGAAAGTCACTGCCACTGACTTGTTGAAGACTGTCACTGACCTGGTGTGCGTAGAGTCACTGGTAGGCTTGTGCAATTCGTTTCGTAACGAATCGGAATTCGTCCGAATTTAGCAACTTTCGGATGTTCGGAAGCATTCGAATTTCCGAACAAAGCAATTACGAATAAAACCGAATCCGAAATAAATTATATCGCAAATAGCGAATGCCCGAATATCTTCGGCATAATTAGTTATGAAAAAAGTTACGAATGTACGAATTCATTCGAAGCACAATAATGCCGCGTACACACGACCGCTTTAAATGTCATTGAAAAAAACGTGACGTGATTCTTCTCAAGCTTGCCTTGCCGACACACTATCGTGAAAAAAAAATGCTCAAGCAAAGCGCGGTGACGTACAACACGTACAACGGCACTATATATGTGTCCAGAATCAACGAAAAACAATGTACTCTACCAAAAGTACGAATTATAAATCAACTAAAAAGAAGGCTTACATTAATACAAATCATTCCGATTCAACGAAAAATGTCGCTTGCGAAAATACGAATTAGTCCGAACACGAAAAATCCCGTCTACCAAAATTACGAACGATTACGAATCAACAGGACCGAAAAGAAACGAACCGAAACTAAACAAAATTTTCCGTCGTGCACAAGTCTAATCACTGCCACTATGACCTACAGAACATGCACTGCCTTCTTGGAGAACTTGGCCCATGTCAAAGAGAAAAACATCCCTCCGGCGAGTTACCAGAGGCCCTCACTTTCACCACGACTCTGCGCTGGGTCTTCAGAAAGGGTCACCTCCCTGGCCTCCTCGATCCAAGATACGGGTCCCCTCGCAAGGTGGTACCCTGGGAGCTCTCAATCCTTAGCGGACCCCAGCCGAAGGTTGCTGGGCTCCGGGTCTCCTATTTAGTACCTCACCCCAGACTGAAGGTGTCCGGGATGGAACAGCAACTCCGCCTCCGGGCCTAGAGCACCCAGAGGTAGCACGCCCAGGCCTCCGGGCCTATGGCACCCGGAGGCAACACCCATACCCAGGCCTAAGGTGCCTGGGTGCGGAATGACGACGACCGCGAACCTCCTCTGGAAGATGGCCGCCCCTATTTATACCCTCTCCCGACAGGCACAGCAGGTTCCCCGCCCCGCCGCACTGCTGTCAAGAGGGGACAAGAAAAGGCACAACCTTGTACCGTGGTTCAACCCGGGCCTATGGCAACAGCGCCACCTATAGGCCCCAGGGAACTGCACATCAGTACTATCTCCCAAGGACAGAAATGGTCCATGGACCCTAACAATTTGTGTATCTGAGCCTTATTACCACTCAGATACTTCCCTTAAATATAGCACCCCGCTACACGTTCGTGCGTGTGTATATGTGGGGTGGCCTAAAAAAAATTTGGGGGCGGGATATTATGTGCTTAGGTGTAACTTTATGTTTTCATGGCATAGGGGACAAACAGTCCCCTATGTGATGATTTTTTGGTGACAGGTTCTCTTTGTTGAGATATGCAGGGTCTAAAAGACCCTGCATGTCTCCCCTCTATTTCACTGAATGTTTTGCAAACATCCTCTTCCAGCTGAGCTAGCCGGGGACACCGACCGCTTGACCTGGATGTGACGTCAGAGACGTCACTTTCCAGATCACAAGGAGAAGGGGAGAAGAGCGGATGTGTGTCCACTCTTCTCCTTCCCCTCTCTACCCGCCGACACCCGCCATGGAAATCCCAGGCCATAGACGTATGAGTGCTGCCAGCATTGCTGCAGAGGTTGAAGGGGTGGGGAGTCAGCTTGTCAGTGCTCAGACCATGCGTCGCACACTGCATCAAATTGGTCGGCATGGCTGTTGTCCCAGAAGCAAGCCTCTTCTAAAGACGATGCACAAGAAAGCCTGCAAACAGTTTTCTGAAGACAAGCAAACTAAGGACATGGATTACTGGAACCATGTCCTGTGATTTGATGAGAGAAACTTATTTGGTTCAGGCGGTGTCAGGCGTGTGTGGCAACAACCAGGTGAGGAGTACAAAGACAAGTGGGTCTTGCCTACAGTCAAGCATGGTGGTGGGAGTGTCATGGTCTGGGGCTGCATGACTGCAGCTGCCACTGGGGAGCTACAGTTCATTGAGGGAACCATAAATGCCAACATGTACTGTGACATACTGAAGCCGAGCATGATCCCCTCCCTCCAGAGACTGGGCTGCAGGGCAGTATTCCAACATAAGGACCCCAAATACACCTCCAAGACAACCACTGCCTTGCTAAAGAAGCTGAGAGTAAAGGTGATGGACTGGCCAAGCATGTCTCCAGACCTGAACCCTATTAAGCATCTGTGGGGCATCCTCAAAACGGAAGGTGGAGGAGCGCAAGGTCTCCAACATCCACCAGCTCTGTGATGTCGTCATGGAAGAGTGGAAGAGGACTCCAGTGCCAACCTGTGAAGCTCTGGTGAACTCCATGCCCAAGAAGGTTAAGGCAGTGCTGGAAAATAATGGTGGCCACACAAAATATTGACAATTTGGGCCCAATTTGGACATTTTCTCTTAGGGGTGTACTCACTTTTGTTGCCAGCGGTTTCAACATTAATGGCTGTGTGTTGTGTTATTTTGAGGGGACAGCAAATTTACACTGTTATACAAGCTGTACACTCACTACTTTACATTGTAGCAAAGTGTCATTTTGCCCTATGGGCAGTTTTGAAGTGTTTGACGAGTGTTGAAATTGATCCACAAATGCCTATACCATTACAGTAAATGAACGAATCTTCATGCCCCGCAACCGCTCCGCAACTGCCTTTTTGTGAGGCGTTACCATAGACTTGAATGAGAGGCATTGAAAGGCTTCAAACGCCTCCTGACTCGACATGAGGCTTCAATTTTGAAGTGACGCGACACTAACACTGTGTGAGCAGTACAATGTGCTGTCTATTGTTTCTTCTGCATAGGCGTTTGAGGGGCCTTTTTAACGCCTCTTAAACGCCTGCTCTTAATGCCAGTGTTAACTTACGCCCTGCCACTCCGTGAAGACGTCAGTCAGACAAAACGTACAACGAGTGAGACAGGAATGCTGACAAACATTGCATGGTGCATGGTCGTAGTCCGTGTAATGTGATATAACCGGAGCATGCAACAATCATCTGATCTGAACTGAGCATGTCATCCATAGTGCCAGACGGGCAGTTGAAATTTGTGAGTGGAAATCAGTGTTTTTATTAATTGCCTGTTTGAACATATCACACTATGAGAAGTATTTTCCCTTCCTCCCTCTTGCTCACCATACACTCCGTGGCAAGATGTGCCTGTGATTGAGACAACAAAGTGCATCAGTGGTTGGAGCTCATTGAAAAAGATCTCAATCTTTAACAGTAAGTTGATATTGGTGAAGGACATTTTTTCTTTGAACACTGGGTGTCTAATTGGCTTGAAGAGTCATTATATGGATTAAGAACACTGCACAATTTTTTTGGGGGGGAATTGTACTGGAGATTTGAATTATATTGGGAGGTGTCACGGTTTACATATGCAGATTTGCACATACACATTGCACTTTATATTGTTGATAATATATACCACTTATATAATTTTTTTATTTATCTGTAGCAGTCTCACCCACTCTCTCCCTTCTTCTTCTCGGCTGGTTTACTCGTCTAGGGGGACCAGAGAGAGGGGTGAGGTGCTGCCACCAGCTCGCCCCTCTTATGTGTGTAGAGGTTTGAACTAAGATCTTTACCTTTGGGTCTGTGTCCCTGTCCAGAGATTCCACTTCAAATATGACCGGTAGATAGGTGAACGTAGAACACTTTGCTCCCAGAAAAGTAAGGCCACACCAGGTGACAGTACAACATCTATATTTATTTCCGCAGAGATAAATATGCCTCTTTGCAAGCAGACAGGTTGATACAAACACAAACTTGGTGGGGTGAGGGTTCAGGCACAATCCTTTCGGATCAGAGAAGCTGTTAGGAGTTCACAACAACTTTTGGCGCACGGTCGCTGCCACCGACCGTGAGATTGGTCCCTGCCACAGACCTTAGAATAGGCCTCTGCCACCGACCTGATGTAGCCGGGTCTCTGCAAAGACCATAGCACATGGACTACCTTCTAATGGCGACCCCTGTTAGGGAGATGATCCATCCCGGACGGTCCCCAGAGGCCTGCACTGTCACCAGCCAATGCTGCGCTGGATCTTCAGGCCAGGTCACCTCCCTGGTTCTCCTCGCCTGAGACTCGGGTCCCCTCACTCGGTGGGCCCCTAGGTATCTTCTCCCATGCGGGACCCAGTCGAAGGTACTCACCTTAAGGTGCCTGGAATAAAACTCTAACTCCCTCGCACCCAGGCCGAGAGCACCTGGGCGCGGACGAACATAACAGCAGCCCCCAGGCTGAAGGTGCCTGGGGCTCGGACCTCGTGCGAAAGATGTCCGCCCCCTTTATACCCTCTCTCAGCAGGCACAGCGGGTTCCCCGCCCCGCCGTACTACTGCCGCGAGAGGACACAAAGAGCACTGCCCTACAATGATGGTTCAACCCCAGCCCAAGGCGACAGCGCCACCCAGGGGCCGTAGGGAACTGAACACCATTATATCCTCAACTAATCAAATTGGTCATAGATCCCTAACAATTAGTGTATCTGGGCCATGCTACCACCCAGATACTCCCCCTAAATGTTAACCCCCGCTACATATCTATTTATCAAATATTATTGATTTATTCACATATAAAATTAGTTTCACTGCATGTTTGCACAGTGTATATAATTACATATATCAATTTACTTTACATATTTGTACATAATGATATATGATCACAAACATATTCAACAGAGTTAATATTATATTGTGGACTACACTCCATGCTTCAGAGTATTGCGGACCTGCGCTAATCTTGCTTTTAATTTTTCCCTTCCAGTGTGAACTCAGCCTCAGTGTTGTCACATGAAAAGATAGAATAAAATATTTACAAAGATGTGAGGGGTGTACTCACTTTTGTGAGATACTGTGTGTGTGTGTGTGTGTGTGTGTGTGTGTATATATGCATACATACATACATACACACACACACACACACACACACACACACACACACACACCCTTATAAATACATGTTAACAAACACATTTTAACCACTTCCAGCCCAAGCCTATTCTGGCACTCCTCTCCTACATGTAAAAATTTTAACAGAGACCCTATTGAATACAATGATGGTCGTTGCAACTTTTTATGTCACACGGTATTTGCGCAGCAATTATTCAAACGCATTTTTAAATCATGAATTAAAAAAAAAAAAAAAACAATAAAGTTAGCCTGATGTTACGCTGAGTAAATAGATACCTAACATGTCATGCTTTAAAATTGCACACACTCGTGGAATGGCACAAAACTTTGGTGCGTAAAAATCTCCCTCCACAGGCGATGCTTTTAATTTTTTTTACATGTTACCTGTTTAGAGTTACAGAGGAGCTCCTGGGCTAGAATTATTACTCTCGCTGTAGCATTCGTGGCTATACCTCATATGTATGGTTTGAACGCCGTTTACATATGCGGGCAGGACATGCGTATGCGTTCGCTTCTGCATGCGAGCAGGTGGGGACAGGGGCGCTTACATTTTTTTTATTGTGTATCTTACTTTAAAAAAAATTATTTTGACACTTTACCTTTCATTTATTTTTTAATCACTTTTATTCATATTACAAGGAATGTAAACACACCTTGTAATAGGAATAGGGCATGACAGTGAGATCTGGAGTCTATAAGTCCTCAGATCTTGCCTCTAGGCTGGAAATCCTGAGATAAAAATAACAAAAAACAAACAAAATGATATTGGCTTCCCAGCCAAAGAAACAGCAGTGTTTACATCTGTCGAGGCCTGACAAGATGTTATATTGTCTCGCCTGGCCTCCGAAGGTCATAGAGATTGCCGGGGACCATCTGGTCCGCGTTACTCTCTATGGTAAATGGTCACCGCCAGTCAATTCATTCTCTGGCTCGGCGATAGCATGGGCATCGCTGTGATTGACAGGGAATCACCAGCAGAAAAAGATGATATCTGCATGATGCCTGCAGCTTTCTCTACTGCCAGGCCCCCTGCTGAAAAAAGATGAAATGGTTTAAAAAAAAATGGGAGGTGCAGAACTTTGATAAAAAAAAAAACATACGCATACTGAATTAATATTTATAAAAAAATAATGTAATGGGCAGGTATTGTTACTACAAGATAACATACATATAAAAAACTGACTTACATGATCCAAGTAGATTTGGACCTCTCCAGGTAAGATATCTACTCTTTTCACATCGTGATCCCTTTTCAGCTGGAATAAAAAGTATATTACAAGCATGAGTTCCTGTCAAAGATCTGCAAGAGCAATTGTGACCTAGAGGGTCGTCATTTAATTAACGTATAATGGAAGAGCAGCTCTAATTTCTCATAGCAGCCAATCAGATTCTTCCTTTCATTCTCTAATACAGCTGTACTGCTTTATAAACATGAAATTTAGAATCTGAATGGCTATTAAAAACAGTCTTTCCTCCTGACTTTTTCATAAAGTAAGCCTACATTGTGGTCGGCAGCTTCCTAGCCTTACCCACTTAAAGGATCGGTAAGGTGAAATGTGGCTTATACACCATAGAACTAAAATTAAATAATATATGCATGTTTTAAAAGAGAGGCAATTCAGTGCCCCTGTGCTACTGATACAAACCTCCTCTGCGATCATCTGTGTGCGTTTCCTGCACCACATTCAAATTGCACTGCCCTTGTGATCTGCAGCGGGTGTCAGTGCAATCTTACCAATACCCCAAATGCCAGTCGCAAACACAGTGTGTTTGCCAGCACCGGATCGCATGGTACAAAACAACCATGCAATCCAATTGCAGTGAGGTGCCAAAATTGCTGCATCCAAGGCTTTGGTGCAATGCAGTGCGATTTGAGTCCATTCAAAATGAATGGGCTCAAATTGCACCGCACTGAATCGCATGTGTTGAATTAAACAGGAATGCGCTGTGGTTCCCGTGTGGTTCACATGCGGCTCATAGTGTAAACCGAGGCACAAGAAAACTGTTTGCAGTTTCTACCTATTGCTCTGAAGAGGGACATCAAATGATGCAGAGATGTTGGAGGAGGTTAGAAGCCTTAAGGCCCCTACACACGATACCATTTTATGGCCATAATTGTCTGATGGACGTGTTGTGTCAGATAATCCGACCGTGTGTATGCTCCATCAGACAATTGTTGGCTGAATTAACGATAACAAAAGTTGGCTGTTCATGCTCGCCAACTGTCTGGCAATAAAGCTGTTACGTCGGTTTATCAGATCGTGTGTACACAAGTCTGTCCAACTAAAATCCGATGTACAAACATGCATGCTCTGAACCAATGCTAAACATCAGACAACAATAGCAGAAGTTGCCCAAAGGGTGGCGGTAAAGAGCTGAAAAACCACAAAGTTTGGTGAATGTTGGCTGAAAATGTTGGGCCGTGTGTATGCAGAACAAGTTCACGGCCAACGCCCTTCGGACCAAAAACCACAGAAAAGTCTGATGGAAGTCCGATCGTGTGTACAAGGCTTTACTCTGCATAAAGTATTCATTCTGCAAGAAGGTATGGGCAAACAGTGTTCTGCCTGCTTGGCTTACACTTAAAGGGGTTGTAAAGGTTTGTTTTTTATTTTCTAAATAGGTTCCTTTAAGCTAGTGCATTGTTGTTTCACTTACCTTTTCCTTCGATTTGCCTTCTAAATGTTTTTTTTTCTTTGTTTTCTTTGTCTGAATTTCTCACTTCCTGTTCCTCCTCAGTAAGCTGTTCAGTAAGCTGTTCTGGCTGACTAAACACCGCTCCGATGATGGTGTGAAGTTTACAGAGGAGAAACAGGAAGTGAGAAATTCAGACAAAGAAAAAAAACATTTAGAAGGGAAATCGAAGGAAAAGGTAAGTTAACCAACAATGCACTAGCTTAAAGGAACGTATTTAAAAAATAAAAAACAAACCTTTACAACCCCTTTAACTTATTCTAGGTTTTTTCAAACCTATCCTCAAACACCAACATCATTTCATGTTTTGCATAAATCCACATAGCTAGATAAACTGCATTGCTTGGACACTACTTCAGCAGTGCAAAAGGGAAATTACCTACAGAATATGTATTATTTGTGGAACTTGAGAACAATATTAGGAAAAATTGACCTTTGCCTTGCCAGGTCTCGCTGCACACTCCATTTTAATGCCTTGACAGTGACCAGCATAGTATTACTAAATAGATAGTTATAAAGCTTTAAACATTGAAATAGGCTTTTTGTACTCACTAAAAATCTTTAAAATCATTGAGGGACACAGGAAGTTTTAAACCTTTATACTACCACCTATAAAAGATTTGAAGACTGGTAAAAAAAAAAAAAAACTGTAGGCCATCCCAGGGTAAAAACCCTCCTGCTACCAGCATGCCTCAGTTTTGTAGCAAAGCAAGCACCATCTGTTCTACTCACTAAGCAAATATTCAGAGAGAGAGATAGCATGGGGCAATGCCAGCGGTTCTGGACCTGGAAAATGTCCCACATGGATCCCAGTGCCCAAAAATCACTTCCAAGCTCACCCTGCAATCTTCAATCCATCAGTGTCTGGATGAAGTAGGGTTCAAAGCCAGGCTGAGGACAACCACGTAGGACAGTTGCAAATCAAAGGACAAACCATCCAAAAGTATTGTAGAGAACACTCTTGATGGGAAAAAAAAGTGAAGAAGAAACATCACAACAGTCTTTAAAACAGCATAGCTGATAAAAAGACATCCATGTTCTTAGGACACTAACAAAAAAATGAGACATGGTGGTAGCAGGAGGCATTATACCCTAGGGTGCCTACATTTTTGTGTGCTGAAATCCAATCTTTCTGTAAGTGGCAGTAGAACCTGCATGTATAGGATTTCCTGTGTCCCTTCAGTGAATAAGAAAGAAAACATATCTATTGCTTTTTTATTTTTTTATTTTTTTTATTTGCTGCAGCTTTAAATGGCCTAAACAAGAGTCATGGGCAGAAAGCAAACAGACACTGAAAAAGCATATATTAGGAAGCATATACCACAAACATCTTAATAGTTTAAAGCAGACCTTCACCCATGGCAATAATTTCTTGCCCTCTTTCTTGCTTTTTTATTTGTATAGCTTTTACTTCTGACATCTTCCATGCATGTGCAGACACTCTTTGGGTCCAAAGAACCTAGCAGAGGCCAGGGGCATGTCTGCACATTTACTAAACCATCTACAGTAACTTCCTTGCACATGCACAGACACTCATTGAGTCTTTTAAGGCCCATAGAATGAGAAAGGAAAGAGCCCTGGACTGCCACACTCTGTATAAACAATTTATTGTTCAGAAAATGGTTGATAAAATACAAAATCAAATGTTGATGCTTACTCAAAGCTATGAGTAAGCATCAACATTTGATGTGAAACGCGTCAGACACCCACCCCTGCATGACTACTTTCTGTTTTTTGCTTGTTTTTGGACTTATAGATTAATTTTGGATTTTATCAACCATTTTCTGAACAATAAATTGTTTATACAGAGTGCGGCAGTCCAGGGCTCTTTCCTTTTTCATGCATTAGTGCAGAGCCAGCACCTGTTTGAGTAACAGGGTGGGAGCAACTTTTGGAGCATCCACAGCTTGGAGCGGTACGTCTCTTTCAAGACCCATAGAATGCCAGAGACCATAATATATCTCTGCATGCGCATCATTTAGTAGGATTATGTGCATGCGCAGGCACCATGGGTCTCTGCCAGGTCTAATACACCCACAGTGTGTCAGACATACTCAGAATATGGATCAAAAATGGTGGTATTGGTGCAGGGCTCTACAGAAGAACTTTGGGTTGGAAGAAGACAACGCTGGACTCCAAGAACCAGTAAGCATCTATTTTTCATTTACATACAGAAACAATTACCAAGGAATAAAAATAACATTTTGGCTTTGGAATGGTGAAGTTTTTCTTTAACATCTCAAGCTGTATGTAAACCAGATGCACATAAGGTATACTGTATTTTACAGTCACCCCAGTAGAACATCTTCTCTTCCCTATGTACAAAAGACAATGTTTATATCCTTTTCCTGACCTTGGACTACCAACAAATCATAATGATTGCCCACCTTGTTCTTGGCATGCATCTTATAAATTATTTCAGATGAAGACTTTTTACATCAATCCTTCTATGAGTATATGGCACCTACCTTCCTAATGCTTTTAGCATTTGGAACATATCCTGATAAAAGTTCTGCTTCAATCATAATCATGTTGGTTTTAGATCGTTTTCCTAAGTATCTACAAAAGAACAAATGAATTTAATATGAATCAGCTCTAGGTTTTCATTTAACATTCTTTTAATCAGAAACAATAATATACTCAACCACATTACAGGTGTCATTACAATTTTTTTTAAAGTTATTTTTGTAGCTTGCTTCTTTTTGAACAATGTACTACAGTATGTAGGTTCTGATGCATGGTAATATGATAATCATATATGACTTAGTTTACCTATTTGTGTACAAGCCTGTAATACCCCTTCATTGCCAGGCCATTTTCAATGCTGTGATAGCGTGACAGACAACCAATGTTTTTTTTTTTTTTCTTTTTACAGAACATATCAAATAAAAATGCTACAATGTTTGGAAATGAACAAAGATGTTGGTAATGAAGTGGTTAAAACATGGAGCTTGGTAATGGTGCTCTAAATACAGCACATCATTAATACAGTATATACGTCATACACAGAGGGAGGAGGAGGTGACGGGCTTAATGTACAGGTCAAAATTGGGGCAAGGAGATAAGGGGTTAATGTGCAGGATAAGGGAGGCAAAGGGTTAATATTGATATACAAGTCACATAGAGATGTGATGGTGCTGAGATGTACAGGGGAAGAGGGGCGATAAAAGGTTAAAAAAAAATAAAAAATCCCACAATCAACTTAAACATGTTACCATAAATCTGCTGCGGTCAGAGCCCTCGTTCACACTGAGGGTGGGGTTGAGTTCAGCTGAAATCGCATTTCAGTGCGAGTTTGGGGGCGATTTGAAAGACATCTGTGTGGGTTCATGCACAGATGTCTATTGAAATCATCCCCGAAGTCGCCAAAAGTAGTACTACTTTTGGGAATCGGTGCAGTGCCGCGAAGTCGACGTCGCACCAATCCATACGATGCGGTTGCCGGCAATAGGCTCCGATTTGGCATGCGATTTGACATGTCAAATCGGCCCGATGTGAACGGGGGCTCAATTCCTCCTCTTCCACCAATGTGAATGTGTTTATATTTGTAATCATTGTCATAAGGTGCAGAGCCATTCTGATCAGCTCTTTGCATTGTTATTGCTTTACTAAAGGCAAAAAGAGTGTTCACTTGCAATTGAAGTTGCACTAAATTTTTCCCCTGAGTTTAGTGATAGAAGTGAAGCTCTGCTGACTTTCATCATCCAACCACATGCAAGCAAAAATTATATTTGATTTTTTCCTTGGATGTGATTGAGTATTCTTTGCAAAGCGACAATTCACCATATTAACTAAGCTAGAAAAATAACCCTGCAAAGCAAACCTATTTGGCTTTCATAAATAAATCGAATTGTGTCTATGGTGCAAGATGTCTGATGATGACTGCAAACACAGCCATTTACAGGCACACTGGGAGCCTGTGTGTTTTCTGAAGTGCCGTTTATTAAAGGCACTCTAGAAATACATGTCCACCACTCCACCATTTCAAAACATACAGGGGTAGTAACGTGGTTAAAGACTATTTTTATGTTCTGAATTTGCTGTGAAATATTTAAACTTGGGCCATATTAAAAAGGAGTGAAAGGTATTTGGAGCCAGGTTCATAACATAAGCATACCAAGAAATTAAGGCTGTGAAGCTGTAGAGAACCTTATATGTACCATGGGGATCTAAAAGACTTTCAGTTAAAAAACAACATGATTCTGACAAGCCCTATTGACTGACTACCTTTGTTCTCCTGAATCATCGCCATCTCAAACATCTCAGACCTCCCCCACCCCTCTTTATTTTACCCTATGTACCCCAGAAAACTGTTTGTTTGCTGGACATGTAAGATATATGACTGAAGTCTTCAATGTTTACACATTATGGATGTAATTACTTGGTTTCTGGGATTCAATAAAAATTATATTTAAAAAAAAAACTGCTCATGTAACTACCAGTCTTAAAACAGCTCTGAAATGTCCTAATTTGAAACTCTACAAAATAATGCATTTAGAAAATAAAATTTTTAAAACTGGTTAGAAATCTTAGTTTGCCAAAGGTGGCTGATTGGGACCCAAATCTGTTACAGCAGCAATAATTCAAAAATGTTGTTTTATATAGTTACATAAGGGTAACACTTCTGAATAGTACTAAACTGATCTTGACCTGAATTAAAAAATAGCTAAACTACAGCTGTGGAGACCCTTGGATCCTTTGCCCAGGCTGTACCCAGGGACTTTGCTTCCCTCCAAGTTGATAATAAAGCCTACCCCTTCCAAATGCTATGCCCCATCATTAAAAAGTCAAATGGCAAAGTCCCCACTGGGGATTTGGCTTTTGAACAGCTAAGTGAAAGGTGTAGGGCTCCCTGTCAGGATACATGGCATAAGCCTGACTAAAGCCCCGTACACACGGTCGGACTTTTGGCCAACAATCTTCATTTTGAGCAAGTTGGACCAACAATCCGACCGTGTGTACGCTCCACCGGACAAACTTTTTTTTTTCAGTTTTCATTGGACAAAAGTTCGGTCTGCAAACGGACAAACTTCTGGCCAACAAAAGTCCGAAGGAGCAAAGTCCGACCGTGTGTACAGAAAACCATCAGACTTTTGTCCGATGGACAAAACAAATAATGTTAAAATCAACCAACAATAGCAGAAGTTGACCAAAGGGTGGCGGTAAAGAGCAGAAAAACCACGCGATGTTGGAAGAAGTTTTGGGAAAGTTTGCAGAAAAGTCCTGTGGTGTGTATGCTATGGGTGTTCCCGGCCAACTCCGTTCGGACAAAAATCCACGGAAAAGTCCGATGGAAGTCCGACCGTGTGTACGAGGCTTTAGAAGTATTTCAAAGCCCCATTTAAAGCCTGGGCTTAGGATCTAAGGGACTCCAGAGGGACATGGGGGTTGATTTCAAAACTAACACACATAACCTGATGCCTGCACGTCAGCACTCTTGTTACAGAAGGCACTTTTTAGTCAACTTCGCCTTCGAGTATACATTGGATGTTTGATCTCACCTGGCTTCTACATGGACATCAAACTTTGTCTGTGCATCCGGGGTGCAGACAGCTGGATCGGTGGTTACATTAACAGAAAAGTGGACTTCATGTTCGTCAGGAACCTCAGCATAATGTAAATGTGCCTACAGAGAGATATACGATCAAGACATTCACATTTGTGTTTTTTTTTTTTCAATATTAAATTGATATTTTTTTTTAACATAGAGCTTTCTTTTGGTGGTTCACTACTTTTTTTTTTTTTATTTATTGCTAAAAAAACAAATTTTGGAAAAAAATCTAGTTTTTCTTAGTTTCTGCTATAACATTTTTTTTTTTTTTTTATTTCCCAAAAATGTTGAAAAAAAAATATTACAACTTCAAAAAACTCGCCATTTCTCTTACGAAATACCTTGGACTGTCTGTTTTCCAAAAATGGGTCATTTCAGGGGTATTTGTACTGTCCTGGAGTTTTCGGGCATCAAGAAATTACATAAATTACATAGGCTGTCAGTTCATCAGGATTGATTGATTTTCAGATATGCAGTGGGTGTACAAAAGAATCACCCCCTTAAAATAATCACATTGTGTGTTTTTGAAGCCTGAAATGAAGACAGACACAGTTTTTGTTGTATCCATCTGTATTCACTCATAAGTGCAACTTATGACATCCAAGTAAAAGATATAACAGCAACATGTCAGTACAACAGAATTACTGAGTTGTATCACCCCCTTCCCTTATGTCAGTATTTTGTTGAACCACCTTTTGCTTTAATTACAGCCTTTAGTCTGTTGGGATATGTCTCTACTAACTTTACACATCTAGACTTTGCAATATTTGCCCACTCTTCTTTGAAGAATTGCTCAAATTCAGTTACATTTGATGGTTACTGTTTGTGGACTGCAGTCTTCAAGTCATTCCACAGATTTTAAATGGGGTTTAAGTCTGGACTCTGACTAAGCCATGCAAGGACATTGATCATTTTCTCCTTAAACCACTTTGTGGTTATTTTTACTTTGTGCTTTGGGTCATTGTCATGTTGGAAGGTAAATCTTCTTCCCATTCACAACTTTCTGGAAGAGGACAGCAGCTTTTCCTCAAGAATGTGATGGTATTATGCCACATTTATTTTTCCTTCTATCCTGACAAGTGCTCCAGTCCCTGCTGCAGAGAAACATCCCTATAACAGGATATTACCACCTCCATGCTTAACTGTAGGAATGGTGTTATCTGGATGGTGAGCTGTATTGGATTTCCACCAGACTTATCGTTTGGTATTGAGGCCAAATAATTACATTTTAGTCTCATTTGACCAGAACACCTTTTTCCATGTGGCCTCAGAATCTTCAAGGTGTGTTTTGGCAAAGCTAAAGGCGTGACTGCATGTGGTCTTTCTGGAGTGGCTTTTTTCTTGCAGCCCTCACATACAAGCCACATTTGTGGATTATCTGTGATATTGTTGTCATATGCACACAATGACCACTCTTTGTCATAAATTCCTGCAACTTCTTCCGAGTTGCTGTAGGCCAGCCAGTTTGGAGCGACGTCCTGATCTAGGGAGGGTCTGTGTTGTACTAAATACCTTCCATTTCTTAATAATAGTCTTCACTGTGCTTCTAGGCATTGATAAAGACTTTCAATTTTTTTTTATATCCATCTCCTGACTTGTGCCTGTCCACAACTTTATCCAGGAGATCTTTTGACAGTGCCTTGCCACACATAGTTGATTGTTTGCTTCAGTTGCATTACCAGGGACTAAAAAGCTATAGGAAAGCTATTTTCATGCTGAGCCAATCAAAATGACCACAGTTGAAAGTCAAATAGCTTTGTGCGCCATTGAGAAGGTGATTAGCTACACCTGATTGTGTTTACAAGTCATTTTAGAAGGGGGGTGATACTTTTTTCAACTCAGTGATTCTGTTTTTGATTTTTGTTTTTATTTTTTTCTGACGTGTTGGTATATTCTATCACTTAGATGTCATACAGAAAGTTGCACTGAGTAAAAACAGCTCGATAAAACAAAAACTGTGTCTGTCTTCATTTCAAGCTGCAAAGCAACAAAATGTGGGGTGATTATTTTCTATACCCGCTGTATACACCGATCAGCCATAACATTATGACCACTGACAGGTAAATCTGTAACAGAATATATATTGGCCTAAATTAATGAAGAAATTTGATTTTTTTTTTAAGGTTTTCATTGGATATCTTTTATAGCAGAAAGTAAAACATTTAGTTTTTTTTGTTTGTTTTTTAATTCTTGGTGTTTTTTTGTTTGTAGCGCAAAAAATAATAATGTAGAGGTGATCAAATACCACTAAAAGAAAGCTCTATTTGTTTGGAAATAAAGGACATACATTTTATTTGGGTACAATGTCGCCCGAACAGGCAATTGTCAGTTAAAGTAATGCAGTGGCGTATTGCAAAAAATGGCCTGGTTAGGAAGGGGGGTAAATCTTCCTGAGGTCAAGTGGTTAATGTTTTATTGGTACATCAGGGAGCTGAAAATTAGAAAATAAAAGGGCGTTTAAGTGCATAAGTAATATAACATCAACTTATTTTTCCTTTTTGTCTCTTTACTCGGATTTGGAGAGCCACAGGTTTATAGGTGATCTTTTTGCCCCCCTAAAAGGTGCAACAAGATCTACCATCTGCACATTCTGGAAACATTAGACAGTTCAAGGCAGATGGAAATAACAGCATTCTACTCACTTGTGTGTAAACACAGCCTTCTCCTTTGATAGAGGCGGTGTAAGTTCCTGGGACTTTAGGCAGATCCACTGTTTGGACAAGGAGGCTGTTCTGCTTGGTTATGTGAACCTCTTGGTGAAATCCTGAATCATCTTCAATAATAACAGTTGAGTCTCCCTTCTTGTGGTTGGTGGCCTTGGCATATTTAGCAAGAGCGTGAATAGCTATTGTACTGTCCTGTAACATATAAAATCAATAATAAACAATGTCACTTAATTCCATATTTATCCATTTACACAACTTTTTATATTATCTATATATTATATTAAATCCCTAGCTGAATTGGGGACATGGACAGAAGGAAGAGATAGCAGGGTCAACCATGTCTTTTGCAGAATACAGAAAACAAATCTCATAGTGACTGAGTATGAGCAGCATGTAATACACCATTTATTTCATTTTTCATGATGTGGGTTTAGTGACACTTTAATACTCATCAAATTCCGGCAACCCAATGTGGGTTTCTTTTCCTTTATGAAATGTAGAATGGCAGGTGGACAATTATATGTTTTACTGCGAAATGTGATGCCAAGCACTTACTAATGTGGCTTGTTAGAGAATAATGTTGGCATGCTTAAAGAGGAAATACATTTTCTCAATCAGCATGAACTATTTTAATATTTATGCTGCTAGCCTTAGTAAATAGATAGGAAGGTATATTATATTTACATTACTATTATGATACATTATTATTTTACATTTCATTAGTTGCTTCCTGGTTTGTGGCATAAGTCCAAATTATGTCATGCATCCCAGGAGTCTTCATGGGCATTATTTTCTTTCATCTAGGGGAGGGGAGCAGAGGCTTTCTCAGCTAAGTACAACCTTCTGCTTGCATGCCTGAGCTAAGGACAGATGGATTTAGGAACTAAATGCTACATGAATCTTCTGCGCTTAATCTAGATGAATGTGGCCAGAAATGCTAGGAGGGTGCTTTTTTCAAGTAATTTCTCAACAAAATAAAGCACTGGGACATGGATGGATGGTGGGGTTGCTTTGAATATTAAACATGAACTAAACAGAATTTTCAGATTATGGTGCTCAGATATAGTTAAGTTCTGCTTTAACAGGAAGAAAGATTTCTTAATCAATCTGAGATCCTCAAGGTGCACTTATGTGCTAAAGGAACAGTTATAATCATAGGAAATAGGGTATTGTAAAGCAAAATTATAACCTGAGAAGAGTAGTAGCCACCCCATGGATTTTGTTTTGATGCAAGCCAATTGACAGAATAAGCACTTTTTTCAAGATCTTTGTGGGTGATTATCTTGTCAGAAAGCAGAGCCAAGATGACATATGAGGATATTACGACATCTCCATGACGATGTTCAGAACCCAGCCAGTGCTTGGTGTCACCTAAATTAAGATGTACAGTACAAATTAAAATATCTACTCCAAGCAATACATTAACATACGTATGTTATGAGAGACACGTATAGGCTGCCATTGCTGACCTCTCTGCTTATGAATGCTAGTTCCCTGGCTGTCATTCCAATAGTCTGGCCAAAAAATATTCAGATTCACTCACCTGGAACAGGTATAGTGGCATAGCTTGGGTTGACCACAGGGGCAGTTGTCCTGGGCAAAAAATTCTTAGCGGTGCAAAATTTCCCCAGACCGGCAGTGATTATTGGACACAGAATGATGAAGGGGAGATTGAAAGAGCTGTGTCCTGAGAATGAGGAAGTAGTGGAGGGGGAGGAGCTGGTGTTGTCACCTTCTTCATTTAAGCATGGACCCATAGACACACACTTTGTGCCACTCTCTGGTTGCCTGCCTGTACTGCGTGTACTGTGTTTGTCTCATGCATGACAGGAACTAGGTGAGGAATTCCTCAATGTCACTGTACCAAAGTGGCACATAATTGTGAAGTGGAAGGAAAATGATAAAGGGTTTTATTTATTTTTTTACAATTATCTGAAAAGTGTGGCATGCATTTGTATTCAGCCCCCTTTACTCTGATACCCCTAACTAAAATCTAGTGGAACCATCTGCCTACAGAAGTAACCTAATTAGTAAAGAGAGTCCACCTATGTGTAAATAAATCTTAGTATAAATACAGCTGTTCTGTGAAGCCCTCAGAGGTTTGTTAGAGAATCTTAGTGAACAAACAGCATCACGAAGGCCAAGGAACACACCAGTCAGGTCAGGGATAAAGTCGTGGGGAAGTTTACAGGATTATGGTAGGTTATAGAAAAAATAAAAGTTTTGAAAATCTCACGGAGCACTGTTCAAGCCATCATCTGAAAATGGAAAGAGTATGGTACAACTGAAAACTTACCTAAACATGGCCAGCCACCTAAATTGACAGGCTGGGCAAGGAGAGACAGAGACAGAGCTGTTTTGGAACAGAAGTTTTGAGTTGGACTCTGAGCAAAGAACAACGTGGGAGATTTCATCAATGGAAGTTGAGTAGCAGTTAAATATATGTATTGCATACGTATTTTACATGCTTATTTGCTAGGAAGATAGTTTGTACATTGTAGGCATATTTTGTTATACTTTGCATGCTATGAATTGTGTATCCTACAGTTTTATGTTCAGTTTTTCCTGTTTAGTAAAACACATTAATGCACTACAGAGGTCTAAGATTCCTTGGCTTGTACTGCAAAGAACCTTTAATAGACACCAAGCAAAACAATTGGGGGCTAGTCCGGGATTTGTGCTATATCGCAAAAGATGCAGACCTGCTTTTTTCTGTGTTGTTTTCTGTTGCTTGTGCTGGGGAAAATGCTGCACACACTGTTTAGGAAAAGTAAGGCTGCAAAGTTTTCTGGTGTCCATGGAGGAGAAGGCGTGCACCCTTCCTACCTGGGGCAGAGATAGTCAGTGGATGTGTGTTGCAAGGGAGCTGGCTAGGTATGCTTCTCCTTTGAACAGAGCTTGCGGGGATGGAGTCTCTGATCTTTCCTCAGATTTTAGTCTCAAAAGTTTGGGATTCAGTAAGGGAGAGGTGCGGGCAGTTGCTATGTTTGGTTTGCACTTCCTGCATGCTCTACATATTGAATCTGAAGAGGAAAATGGTAGTTAGTTAGAAAGAGACTTGCTGAAGGAGCAGCTTGCAGTGGCGACCAAGTGTATGGAAGACACTGCAAGCAAGGATTTAGAAGGTAGGGCACTCAAAGTCAAACCTGCAATGGCTTTGAAGTGTGTTCAAATCCCTGTAGGTAGAGCTGAAGATTTAAATGAGCGGTGTGCAGCCCTCATAAACAAGTCTAATAATGATGCCCTAGGCCCTAAGCCAGTAAGCAAAAGTAGGACAAGGACCACTGTTACTTCCCATAAGCAGGAACCTGGGAATCTGTTCAGCTCAAATAGAAATGGCTGAATTGAGTCAGATAAAAGAAAAGCAAGGCCTATGGTCTCCAGGAGGCACATGTGGACTGATTTACTCAAGGTGTGGGGAGAAAATAGATGAGATTCTTACAAAAGCATTGCTTAAGAGATGGCAACAAGTGGTTGGGAATGGTAGATTTAGTCACATTAGGTGTTTTTGTTGTCCAAGAATGGAGCACTTTGCTAAACAGTGCCATGCTTTAAATACAGGACAACAGCAGGTCAGTGTTACCAAGACAGCATGGAGAGAGATGCAGGTTTAGTCTATCTGCTGGAAATGTATGCTTTTCTGAGAAAGTGTTACAAGGCAACAGTGGGCACCCTACAATAGTTTTGCAGTTACAACTGGGCAGATAGAGAAATGTGAACAGTGAGCTATGTTGTTGGCACAGTTGGAAGGAACATGTAATCTGCTTTGTCTCTTAGGCTCGGTTCACACTTGTGTGATGCGGGAACCAGCACAGTTCCAGTGCGGGTTCCCCCATTGCATCTCACTCGCAGGCAGTTCACACTGACATCTGCGAACTGCTGCGTGTGTCAATGTATAGTTAATGACACCTCCAAACCAATATGCAGATCACAGTGCAAACTGTGAAATTGGACAGGAATCTGAACGCATGGGTGTGGTGTCACCCATGCAATCAAATTCCAGTGCGGACAAAAAAAAGGGTCCTGTACCATTTTGGTCCGATGCAATGCGAATGCAATGCAAATTCAGGCATACAAACTGTATGGCTGAATTTGCATCGCACAGACATCGCATGGGATCTGCACAGCAATGCTGTGTCGGGCATCGCACAAGCGTGAACCCAGCGTAACTCTTTCAACGTACTGAATATCGAGAGGTGGAGCAGGCTGAGCAGATGACTAGGCCAGATGGGATGAGGCAGACCAGAAGAGAGCCTTTGGAAGATGCAGATGATTTCCTGATGGTGGCTGAATTGGAGTGGACTTTCATCTGAGCACAAGGGACAAGCGACTTCATCATCTGGAACTTTTTTTCCACAAACTGCCAAGGACATTTTGCTAACCCTGCTCAAAGGAATGGCGTAGCTTTCCAGGGACAAAGGTCTGATCGCACAGAACATATGGGGGGTTGAAAGATAATTTTTGCCACCAATTTACAATATGGTGGGTTTATTTCGCCCTTTTCTGGACAAAGGCTTTAAAAACTATTGATAATCGGTAGGTTTCAATTTTCAAATGTTATGCTATAGAATCAAGAGGTGGAATGTGTTGCTATGGATATTTAGGTGCTTTTATAGCATATTTATTTGTTAATTGTTAGATTTAAGACCATGTGTTGTTTAGGAATCTAGGCTCTCCCTATTCATATGCAAATGAACCAGTCGGACTGGTTTATGAGATAAGCAGAGGAGACTCATTAGAGAATATGAGGTAGGAGGAAGTTAGGGGGCGGAGTGGACTTTGAACAAGCTTGTGGGAGACAAAGAACAGAGCTGTTTTGGAAGACAAAGAGGCAAGATTTGTTCTAGAGACTTTGGTGGAAACAGGAGTTTTGAGTTGGACTCTAAGCAAAGAACAATGAAGAAGATTTAATCAATGGAAGTTGAGTAGCAGTTTAGTATACGTATTGCATACAAAATTGTACATGCTTATTTGCTAGGAAGATAGTTTGTACATTGTAGACATATTTTGTTATACTTTGCATGCTATTAATTGTATATCCTACAGTTTTATGTGCAGTTTTTCCTGTTCAGTAAAGTACATTAATACACTACAGAGGTCTAAGATTCCTTGACTTGTACCGCAAAGAACCTTTAATAGACACAAAACAGATGGTGATTCCTGTAGGCTGAATGTCAGGAAAGAGAGCACTAACAGTGTTTCATTCTACCAAGCGGATGACATTAGATCCTCCAGCCTGAATTTCTACCATGGTAAACCAATGAGGTAGCCCCAATATTTTAGCCTGAACAGCCTTTCGTTACAGAGTAAGTCTTCTGATACAGGCTTAGGGGCTATCAGGGCCGCCATCAGGAATTTTGGGGCCCCTTACACAGCTTCAGGCATGGTCCCCCTGGAGCCGAGAACCGGGGGGGTGGGGGGTGCTGCCGCTGCAAATTGAGAGGCGGGGAGGGGTGCCACGAATTGAGAGGCAGGGGGGTGCTGCCGCCACAAATTATTGGGTTCGGGGGGTTGCCATCTAGGCCTTTGGGGACCTCCGGGCCTCTGGGGACCTCTGGGCCCCTTACAAAAAAAAAAAAATATATATATATATTTTTTTTTATAAAAATAAGGGGGGTTGCCATCCGGGCCCCTGGGCCCCTTACAAAAAAAATCCGGGCCCCTGGGGGACCTCTGGGCTTCTGGGCCCCTTACAAAAAAATATTTTTTTTTAATAAAAAATATAAAAAAAGGGGGGTTGCCATCCGGGGCCCTGGGGACCTCCGGGCCCCTTACAAAAAAGAAAAAGGAAAAAAAAGGGGGGGTTGCCAACCAGGCCTCTGGGGACCTCCGGGCCCCTTACAGGTGTACTGCCTGTACCCCCCTGACAGCGGCCCTCGGGGCTATGCCATGACTCTGGATGCAGAAGGAGCTCTGCAACTTCCACAGTACACTCAGGTCTGGAAAGCACGACAATGCAAAGCCCAGTGCCTGAAGGTCATACTTCAGGCTAGCTGTATATGTCCACTCCAACAGGACTTTGGTACATCTCCCAAAGTTAGCGTGAGGAAATGCCAATCCAGATAGGTGCAATACAGAGACCAGCTCATGCACTGCGCAACAAGGAAAGTTGATTAAAGATGCAGAGGAAATAAATTATTGATGAAAAGAAGGCTACCAAAATGTTTTAGATTTTTCTCAACAGAGCTGAGGAAAAAGTGTCCAATCCCTTAGGACACTAGCAAAAAAAACAGGCATGCTGAAAAAAGGACAAGGGCCAGTTTACTATTTTTATGTATGGCAATTTCCAAACCTCCTGTAGGCAGCAGTATAAGGTAACTGTACCTGTATTCTGGATTAATAATTAGAAAGAAAAGGTTTGGCTTGAAATGTGTTATATGCAAAACTTGTTGGCTTTACGTTGAAATAGAATGGGAAAATGGTTGTAACTTGAGACTTTTTTTATTGCTGTCTATGTTTTTGTTTGGATATGTTTCTAATGGTTTCTGAGGCACATTCAGATTTATAAAGTGTTGTCTCTCTCTCTCTCTCTCTCTCTCTCTCTCTCTCTCTCTCGCTGTATCATTGGGTGAATTCCCCTCACTTACTTTTTTGTCTGACACCCTTCAAATACTCAGGAGCAATCTGCCCAACAGATATTCAGGCACACATAGATTTTAACCCTTCCCCTCCCCTATCAAAAACAAACGGAAAAGGGTTGGCTATTGTTGGGCTTTAAAGGCTAAGTTCACCTTTTTTTTCTAAATTCTAGATCCCCTATGTAACAATATAGCATTAATGTACTCCTTTTGAAAAAATATCAAAGATTTTCATTAATTCCACATACACATACTTCACTGGCCTCATCCATGTTTCCAAACGTAACCATTACTTCTGCCTTACTTTCTGGACAGACTATAGGTCATGACACAGGAAGGAGTTTACCAGCTGACCTCATTAGCACACACCCTGCATCATCCACCCTCCTACCTACCCACCCACTACCAGGTGTGTGCTTTTTAAATGAAATGGAATCAATCAGTGATCACCCTTCTCACTAAATACACAGGCATCAATTTTTTTTCCTTCCTTCATTTTAATCTTGCATAGATCGTTCATTTGGCATTTTGAAGTGTGCAGGAGATGAGAGATGAGATAACAGCCTATGTGGAGCAGAGCATTTTGTAGAATTTTCACTCATCACGCATAGAGCAGAAAACAGGAGAAGTGTGTCCTGGGTTCTGTAAAGTTCACAATACACTATACAATCTGATTGCACAATCTCCTTTAGATCTACTATCAATTCTGCAGTGCAAGGGCCTTTCTGATTGTATACAGAGTGATTTGCTAGATAGGTATTGGTAAATCTAAAGGAGATTGTACAATATATGGCCACCTTTATACACCTAATATCACCTAGTTGCGCTTTCATTGCCTTTAATTGTTAACGGCACAGCAAACACAGTGGCAAATACTGCGAAAAACACGCAACCCACAACACGCCAAAAAGGTCCCATGAGCCACATGTAGAGCAGCCCATTGAAATCAACAGGCTGTCCTATGCATGTCACAGGAAAAACGAGCCACAAAACGACCACTACACTAGATGTGAATGGGGCCTGAAAGTGAAATTGGTGCTTTAACACAAGAACAATGAGGCTCCATTCACATCTGGAAATTGGAGTTCCCGCTATACAGAGATGTGGACTTGACAGTTGAGTGTTTCTGTTCACACCCTCCTATGTACTTGTATAAAGATGGCCATACGCTATGCAATTTGATTGTACAATCTCTGTGCAATTTTTTAAAATTTACCAGAACTATGGATTAGGAGTACCCACCTCTCTATCCATTCACGCTGTATCCAATCAGGCAGGCCCTTGCACTACAGAATTTTATGGTAGATCTAAAGGAGATTGTACAATTAGATTGTATAGTGTATGGTAAACTTTACAGAACCCAGGACACACTTCTCCTGTTTTCAATACTCAGCTCTGCTCTACATAGGCTGTTATCTCATCTCTCATCTCCTGCACAAATCAAAAAGCCAAATGAACGATCTATGCAAGATTAGAATATATGACGGGAAAAAAAAAAAATATGCCTGTGTATTTAGGGGGAAAGGTGATCATTGATTAATTGCACTTCATTTAAAAAAAAAGCAGACCTGGGAGTGGGTGGGTAGGTAGGAGGGTGGATGATGCAGGGTGTGTGCTAATGAGATCAGCTGGTAAACTCCTTCCTGTATCATAACCTGTAGTCTGTCCATGAAGTAACGCAGAAGTAGTGGATACGTTTGGAAACATGGATGAGTACAGTGAAGTAAGTATGTAGAATTAATGGAAAGCTTTGATATTTTTGCAAAAGAAGTACATTAATGCTATATTGGTAGATAGGGGAACTGGAATTTAGATAAAAAAAAAAAAAAAAGGTCAATTTATCCTTTAATAACTTGTGCAGTTTAAACTCTGTTCTTCGCTCAATACTACTTACCCTCTATCTTAGCATTGTCATCCAGACGTTTTAGCATGAGCGCTCTCATCTCACTGTCTCTTAACAAGGTGAAGGCATATGCCAGGAGAGCCAATGCATGTGATGATTTTGCAGTTTCTGCTCTTTCCTTTATACAGGATTTGGCATTCTCCACAATTCTTTCCTAGACACAAAAAGTAGGCCATAAGCAATAGAATGAATAAAAAAATAAAACTCCTAGGTAAAACTGGAGTATAAATTCTCATACAGTGCCTTGAAAAAGTATTCATACCCCTTGAAATTCTCCACATTTTGTCATGTTACAACCAAAAACGTAAATGTATTTTTTGGGGATTTTATGTGATAGACCAACACAAAGTGGCACATAATTGTGAAGTGGAAGGAAAATTCTAAATGGTTTTCATTTTTTTTTAACAAATAAATATGTGAAAAGTGTGGTGTGCATTTGTATTCAGCCCTCTTTACTCCGATACCCCTAGCTGTGTGAGTGGCTGGAGCTGCGATGACGTCACTCCCGCGCATGGACTAGACATGGGCACCGTCAGAAAATTTGTTTTATTTTGTTTTATTTCGTATTAGCCGTGATTTCGTGTTTCGTAATTCGTGTCCAAAATTTAATTTGGATTTGTACGAAATACGAATTTTCGTTAGATTCGTAAAATTATCAATGTTCGTTATGATGAATGTAAAAAGCAAACCCAGGAAGTCAGCAGTGCTGCTGACTTCCTGGGTTTGCTTTTTAAATTCATCATAACAAATGTTCGTAATTGTTACAAAAAGTTAACGAACCTAATGAAAATTCGTATTCAATCCAAATTGAATTTCGGACACGAATTACGAACTAACGGCAATGGGCTCCAAAAAAAAACAGGAACTCAGCACATAACAGGGATGGCGGGAGCCAGTCATAATGAGCACAGCAGGGGTACAGCCCCAGGAGGAAGTCAGCACAGCAAAGGGATGATGGGAGCCCCTCATAATGAGCACAGCAGGGGTACAGCCCCAGGGGGAATTCAGCACAGGGATGGTGGGAGCCCCTCATAATGAGCACAGCACAGGGATGGTGGAAGCCCCTCATAATGAGTACAGCAGGGGTACAGCCCCAAGAGGAAGTCAGCACAGGGATGGTGGGAGCCCCTCATAATGAGCACAGCACAGGGATGGTGGAAGCCCCTCATAATGAGTACAGCAGGGGTACAGCCCCAAGAGGAAGTCAGCACAGCACAGGGATGGAGGGAGCCCCTCATAATGAGTCGACGACTGCCATATTAAGAAAGGTATTGTAGCCTGGGCTGTTAGTTCGTATTTCGTAATTCGTGTCCAAAATTCAATTTGGATTGAATACGAATTTTCGTTAGGTTCGTTAACTTTTCGTAACAATTACCAACATTCGTTATGATGAATTTAAAAAGCAAAAAATACCTTTCTCAAATTCGGATCCGAAATTCGTCAACTAAATTTTGTATTTCGTAAAATTTGTAAAATTTGGAAGCATATAAATTCGTATTTCATGTCTAACATGGACTGTGCACCGGCTGCATCAAAAGTAAATACCTCCTAAATGGTGCACATTTAGGAGATCTTTACTGTACCTATAGATAAAGCTTACAATAGACTTACCTTCAGGTAAAAGTCATGCATGGGAGTTTACTTCTGGTTTAAGATTTTCTTTCATGTCACTTTTTGTGCTGTTTTTGGTTGTCTGACTTGTCAAGAAAATATTAAGACTGAAAAGATCAAAAGAACTTACATCATGGACAAATCGGTGTTCCAGTAGAGCGATGAAAATAAAAGCAGTCCGTGTGAGCTCATCATCCTTAAAAAAATAAATTTAAAGGGTCAGCATTTCAACAGTAATGTACCAGTTATGGAGACAACAGGAGTAAATTCCCAGCTCTATTTACATCCTCTATGGCAGTGGTTCTCAGCTCCTGTCCTCAGGGCCCACTAATAGGTCAGATTTGAAGTATTATCTTGGGGAGATGCAGACTAGAATACTGCAATCACTGAGCAACAAATTATATCACCTGTGATGTATTTCAGTTATCTAGCAAACCTGGCCTGTAAGGCCCCTTTCACACGGGACGGATCCGTGAGGATCCGCCCCGTGAACCTCTGCTTGCTCAGCGGGGATCGCTCCGTTGATCCCCGCTGAGCCGGCGGATGACAAGGCGGTCCCCGCACACTGTGTAGGGACCGCCCTGTCAGATCTCCGCTCTCCTCTATGGGGGGATCGGATGAACACGGACCGTCTGTCCGTGTTCATCCGATCCGCTCTGCAGACGGATGGAAAAATAGGATTTTCCTCCGTCTGCAGAATCGGAGGATTGCGGACACGAATGAGATCGGGTGTCAGCGGATGTTCATCCGCTGACACCCGCAATCTCATAGGGACCAATGTATGTCCCTCTTTCATCCGTAAAAGGATGGATGAAAAAGCGGACATACGGTCCGCATGTGTGAAAGGGGCCTTAGTGGGTCCTGAGGACAGGAGTTGAGAACCACTGCTCTATGGAGTCTCACTTCTCCTGCTAAAAGACAGTAGCAGAGTAAAGACAATACAACTCCTGTCAGATTTTAATGCTGCCCATGTCCCTCCCCATTAGGGGTTGGGTTGGTAATTATGACTTTTTAATAGGGCTGTGGAAATTAACTATTAATTCCTCGATTAATCGATTAATTGTTTTGATCGATCAAAAGTCTTCAGGAAGATCCGGTGACGTCACGGCTTCATATCTGCATGTCGGCGGGACCTTACTATTTGCCACACGCAAGGGCTGTTACACTTCCCTCTATCACTTCCCTCCATCAACCTGGGATTTTACAGCCATCCACTGGGAGTTGTGAGTTCCCTTCACGGGACATTTACATGCCGACGGACTGATGTTAGCCCCTTCTCATCTGGATTAAGCAGTGGTATCGTTGTACACATTTTTATACCAGTATCATACTTACAGTAGGTGCCGCCAATATTGTGTCAATCTCGCTGCTTCTAGCGGCGAGATTGACACCCTATGAGCTCTGTCGCGAGAGCCAGCGACGAGCTGTCTCATCATCGGGAAAGGAAAAATGTTCCTTTCACGATGAGCGACACGCATTGCCGATAGACGG
This sequence comes from Rana muscosa, assembly GCA_029206835.1. Lineage (NCBI taxonomy): Eukaryota > Metazoa > Chordata > Amphibia > Anura > Ranidae > Rana > Rana muscosa. The sequence continues at coordinate 218,753,508 of CM055123.1, forward strand.
GGATCCGATGTGGATTCCCGCCAATACCAGGCACTGCGCTTGGTATGAATCCTGAGCGGGAACTCCACGCCAATTTTTAAAGAAAAAAAACGGCGTGGGTTCCCCCTCCAGGAGCATACCAGGCCCTTGGGTCTGGTCTGGATTTGAAGGGGAACCCTACGCCGAAAAATCAGCGTGGGGGTCCCCCTCGAGGTCCAAACCAGACCCTTATCCGAGCACGCAACCTGGCAGGCCGCAGGGGAAGAGGGGGGACGAGAGAGCAGCCCCCCCTCCCTCCTGACCCGTACCAGGCCGCATGCCCTCAACATGGGGGGTTTGGTGCTCTAGGGCAGGGGGGCGACCTGGGGCCCCCCCACCCCAGAGCACCCTGCCCCATGTTGATGAGGACAAGATGATAGCGGTGGCCCGGCAGAAGAAAGAACCGGAGAGCGCGGCGACGACACCGGAGACCCCCGAAGTCGAAAGAAGACCCCCGGAGCTGTGCAATAAAATACTTTTAAAAACTGTATTGTGTTTTTATTGCCATTTTTTCCACCAGGTGAATGGGTAGGGGTACGATGTACCCCATACTCATTCACATAGGGTGGGGGGGCCGGGATCTGGGGGCCCCTTTATTAAAGGGGGCTCCCGGATTCCGATAAGCCCCCCGCCCGCAGACCTCGACAACCAACGGCCAGGGTTGTCGGGAAGAGGCCCTGTCCTCATCAACATGGGGGCAGGGTGCTCTGGGGTGGGGGGGCCGCAGGTCGCCCCCCTGCCCCAGAGCACCAAACCCCCCATGTTGAGGGCATGCGGCCTGGTACGGTTCAGGAGGGAGGGGGCTGCTCTCTCGTCCCCCCCTCTTCCCCTGCGGCCTGCCAGGTTGCGTGCTCGGATAAGGGTCTGGTTTGGACCTCGAGAGGGACCCCCACGCCGTTTTTTCGGCGTAGGGTTCCCCTTCAAATCCAGACCAAAAAACGATTAATCGAACAGAAAAATTTTAATCAGAAACAGCCCTACTTTTTAAATAGTTTTATGCTTGTCCTATTGTGGGTATAAGTGATTTTAAATAAAATATGTTCCGTGTAATGTAATAACGTGTTTTAGGTTGTGCTTTAATTTTTACTTGAACATTTTTCATTGGTTTTGGATTGTTTCCAAGGGAGAACACCTTTATCTTTGTAGGCTGTGCAAGTATTTGTAGGTTTGTATGTTTCTATGAGGAAAAATCCAAAAATGTGAGTTGTCGCTAGGAGTGAGCTGAGTAGCAATGGATGTTTTTTGAGTGTCACACTTTTAGGACATTCAGCATTGATGAACAAGACAGCTTCCTGTCGTCAAGGGTTGCTAATGAAGCATTGGGTTTTACAGTGTGGGGCATTTTTGGGGATTTTTTATTTTTTTAATAAAGGAGTTGTCAAATGTCTGGATGTTGTAAGCCATGTTTACCCTTTACATACCTCTCAACTTTTTGAGAAGGAAACAGGGGACACCTATTAGAAAAAGTATGTAGGCATAGATAGGACACACCCCCTGCTGGGTTACGAACAAGATCGGGTCTGTAGGTTTGTTCTTAAGTTGAATTTGTATATAAGTTGGAACAGGTAAATTTTTTAAGTGTACTTCCAGCCAAAAAATATTTTTAACATTTTTTGGATAGCATAGGGAAGGGGTAACACCCCTGCAATATTTGTTTTGCTGTTTGTGTACCCTGTTCAGAAGATTTCACCTCACTTTCTTGTGCAATTGGATTTTGAAAATGTTGTATTGTCGTGGAAACAAGGATTGGTGATAAAACTTCAGTGGAGACACCTTTTTTCCCATGATAATTCTTATGCCGCGTACACACGGCCGTTTTTCTCGTCAAGAAAAACGACATTTTTTCCTTTCGACGAGAAAAATGTTCTTCTGTGGGCTTTTTGCCGTTTTTTTTCTACGAGAAAAACGGCATTAAAAACAACGAGAAAAATTAGAACATGTTCTAATTTTTCTCGTAGTTTTTTTCGACATGTTTTCCGTGGCAGTTTTCCCATAGGGAAACACTGCAGCGGAGCCCACAGACGGTCATTTTTCTCGACAAGAGAAAAAACGACGTGAAAAACGACCGTGTGTGGGCAACAAGCCGTTCCCTCGTTTTTAATGTCATTATTCACGGCGTTTTTTTAACCGCCGTGAATAATGATCGTGTGTACGCGGCATTACAGGAGAGAATTTCCCTTCCTAGGGGGAGATTTCCTCTCACTTCCTGTTGTCTCTTTCCATTTGTAAGTAGGAGTCATTTGTAAGTCGGATGTATGTAACTCAGGGACTGCCTGTATTCCTTTATACTGGCTTGTAAAATTTACCAACGCAGAAATTTAGAAACTGGATGAAAGGTTTAGCACTGGGAAACACTTTTTGAACGATAAATAGTGCATTTTATATTTACCTGTATAGATCAGACCAAAATGAGAGACAAATGAGGAGGAAAGAGTGACTTTGTTCCTAATCAGGGACAGTTGGGAGCTATGCCTTCATACTTCTAACTTGCTTCTCACATCTTCTAGCAGATCACTGACATTTACTAACAGAAGATTAATATACAAATAGCAGGCAGGAAGGATTTAAAAAAAACTGTGATGACAGAAATATGGAGACTGCTATCGCTAATTTCGACTCCTGAAGTCTAAGCCTAGTTGTTTTGATGTCAATCTATTAGGTTCAGTACTTCATGACTTGAAAAAAGTATGGGAATTAGGTGTTCTGGTTTTGACTTTGCTGGTTGCATATTCATTCCTTATCAGTGAGAGGAATTTATAGACACCAGAGACAGCCAGGCAAATGGTAGCGATTTGCCGTAAGCGCATACGCATACATATTTCCCACATGGTAAGAGAATTAAAGATTTATAAGATACAGTATGTGTCAATATATTAGTATAGAAGATCTGAATTACTCACCTCTAGGTCATTGTTGAAATAGGAATCAGAACCATCAAAACATCCACTGGGTAACTGTACACTTTCCAGCCAGTTAATAGCTTTCTGAATGTCCTTCTCATCTACATGGATAAACTGCTGAGCACAATTAAAAGCCTTAACTACCAAGGCTGTGATCCTGCAGGAGAATGGTTAAGAGAGGCTCCATTTAAAAATAAAATAATTTCTAAAAACAGTTAAAATTTCCATAGCCAGACCTTGGTTTTGCCAGGGCACTAAACTTTATCAAGAAAAGAGACAGAGGGGGCGCACCGTCTAAATGCAAACTGTTTCATGAAGGAAAGCAATAAAAATAGTATAAAATGCACTTACTGCGTGATTAGGATTAAAGGCACATCAGTGATAAGGAGAAGTTCTGGTGCTCTAGCCTCCTATGCAGAGTCTGTCAGGCAGCAGATGGCCTTGGTGCAGGGATCGCATGATGTGCAGCTGTAGTCACTGCAGAACTTGTCAGGGAAGCTAGAGTGCTGGGCCAGACTGTGTGAAAACTGTCAGGCTGGCGTGGAATGCAAGCCACCCCCTTTGGGAGCACTCAGCTATGACGTCAGGGGGCATGGATATGCAATTTGGGGCAATCAACTCCTCCCCTGATTAGATGGGTGCACCCCCTCTGTCTCTTTTCTCATTCTACACATAGGTTACTCAGGACCTATCTATTGGGGAGCTGCACCATCGCCTACCCTACTTGATCCTTGCTCCTCCCACAGCCCCCCTTTGTCCAGATCCTTAACCCGAGGGTCACTGACAGCACAATAGTACATTTTTAATCAATGAACTTTATTGCCAAGGTCGGAGATTCACTTTGAGGCATTTTTTTAAATATTTCTTTATGACTGTATTAATTCTTTTCAGTGTATGTCCTTCTCTGCATCTTTTAAAGCGATTCTAAAGGCAGAAGGTTTTTAATCTAATGCATTAAGGTAAAAAGCCTTCTGGGTGCAGCTACCTCCCCAGTCTCCCCTTATACTTGCCTGAGCTTGATCTCAATCCAGTGATGTGCATGAGAGCAGCAGATCTCCTGGGAGTCTCTTTCCTCATTGGCTCACACAGCAGCGGGAGCCATTGGCTCCTGCTGTTGTCAATCCCAGCCAGTGACCCAATGAGGAGATAACGGGGGGCGGGTACGATCCACACTCTGTGTGAATGGACAATGTCCCGGTGACTTGTCGTTCTGGTTCCCCTATCTGTATGGTTCCAAGCTCAACTGCGCAGGCACAGCCGAACAGCTGTTGAAGCTCATGGATTTCCGTCGGCTTGGCTTGCGCCTGCGCAGTAAAGAGGGAACCAGAGCGATAGGATGAACCATAGTCTCGGCAACTGTGGACGCGCTGGCCCCCGATGCTTCATTACACACGCCGCTTTCTTCTTCATACAGCAAGGGGAGGCTCAGATGTCATATTGTGCATTGCGATTTGTTTGTTTATACACGACACTCTATCCAGCCCCTTGCTTGATAGAGCGTTGTGGATAAACAAACAAATTGCACTACTCTTTATCACATCTGAGCCGCCCCTTGCTGTATGAAGAGGAAAGCGGCGTGTATAATGAAGCATCGGGAGCGAGCGCGTCCTATCGATATTCTTCCCCCCCCCTTGACTGCGCAGGCGCTGCCGAACAGCTGTTTAAGCTCGGAGATTTCCGTTGCCTCGGATTGCGCCTGCGCAGTCAAGCTTGGAACCATACAGATAGGCGGAACCAGCTTGGCAGGTCACCCGGCGAGGGACCCAAAAAGAAAAGGATCAAGGCTGCTCTGTGCAAAACCATTGCACAGAGCAGGTAAGTATAACATGTTTGTTATTTACAATAAAAAAACGAAAAACAAACAAACAAGAAGTCCCACTCCTGTTGTCATCTTCAAAGTCTGACTACCACTATGACATTTTGGTCTGAATGGCACATAAGCAGGCCCAGGCACTGAGAACAATTGGTGACATGTAGATGTAAGTGTACCGAGTTAGAGACAGATTTCCACAACTGACTTAAGGCTTTACATTGACATAAGCAGCCCATGATGTCAACAAAACGATTTCTCTGGAAAGTTTAGTAAGAAGGCAAATTTGATTGTTTCAATGAAGTGCAATTAGTCAATTTTATTGGCCTCAACCCACCCCCCTCCTTCCTAGCTTAACTGCTCCAAAGAAAAGTTTGCGTCAATGCTTTGTTTGCCATATAATACATACAGCCGTGGCCGAAAGTTTTGAGAATGACACAAATATTAATTTTCACAAAGTTTGCTGTCTCAGTTTTTATGATGGCAATTTGCATATACTCCAGAATGTTATGAAGTCCCTCTTTGTCATGAAAATGAACTTAATCCCATAAAATCATTTCCACTGCATTTGTGAAGAAGGCTTCAGGATGGCCAAGAAAGTTAAACAAGCTCCAGGACCGTCTCCTACAGTTGATTCAGCTGTGGGATTGGGGCACCACCAGTGCAGAGCTTGCTCAGGAATGGCAGCAGGCAGGTGTGAGTACATCGGCAGGCACAGTGAGGTGAAGACTTTTGGAGGAGACTGGAAGCCCCCTTTAATAATGAGGGAGCCCCCAGATACCAGCCCCCCTCCTTATATGAATGAATATTGGTCCAAAGTACCACTACTCATTCAAAAAAAAAAAATAATCCCTTTAATAATAAAGTAAAAATTCCTCCAAAAAAGTCCCTTGTAAATCCATGTCCAATCTTGATCCCCGCCACCTGCTGATTTGCCAAAAGAAAAACTGATGACCTGGTGAACATCTAAACACTACTAATGGCCATATGACAGCTCCCTGAGTTCTCATCAGCTACTGTATATAAAGGAAAGTATGGGTGATGCCATTGACATCCCTGACCCTCTGCATAAGTAGCAAGGATTCCCAATGACATCAGTGGTCCCTAGGGACACTGTAGGTTCCAGCATCCTTGATCTCATATAAAATGCTAAAATTCTAAGCCAACATTTGCTATTAAGAAAAAGAAAATCATAAGGGTGATAGCCAATTCAATGTAAAATCCTAAACAACTGAAAATATTTTTTATAACATAACAGTATTTTCTATTGGGCAAAAATGTACAGTATGTATTCTTCATCAAAATAGAACAAAAGATGCAATTTCTGTTTTTAGTTGCTCAATACATACCATTGGTCAGCAGGGCCGCCAGGAAAGGCAGCAAATCCCCCACTCTCATTTCTGAATGTTAGCTGTTTTTGGTAACCTGCAGAGAGAAAGTGATATGTTTATTTCTTTATCGTACATCACGGGACACAGAGCGGCATTGTAATTACTATGTGGGTTATATCTCACCTTAAGGTGCTGGACACTGATGTAATCAATTAGACAGGAAGTTCCCTCCCTATATAACCCCTCCCATACTGGGAGTACCTCAGTTTTTTCATCAGTGTCTAAGGTGTTGGTCACGAGTGAAGATGTGCTCTGAGGAGCTCCACTGGAGGGATCCATGCTGGATTTAAATTGCCTCCATAAAGACCAGATCCATCCAAAGTGCTTCATAGCCAAACGGGTGGTACCTGGGGCCTCGTATCTGAAGCACAAGGTTTTGGCCTGTAATGCCTCTCTTAGGAGGGCTGGACCCTGGGATCCAGTACTCTGGTCATACCCAAAACCAAGATGTTTCTGGCAGGGTGCTATACAGGTCCAGGGGAGTGGTGTTCCTTTCAGTAGGACCCCGGTCCCTGAAGGTCGGCTGACATTGCCTGCCGAGAGGGGCGAAGTTTGGGCTATCTGTTCCAAACAGGGTCCTGTGGTGAGGAAAAGGTAAGTGAAGGTCCCAGATTTGACTTGGTTCAGCAGGGAACCTTCAAACTAATGTGTTTTTGCCTGTAATTTTACCTATGTGGTATTACTTCCCGCTGTATCCTGGTGCCTAATCTTGTAAAACCTGAAATGATTTCATATGGTTTCTAGTTTTGGACATTATGGTAGTACCCTTTTTGGGCACTAGAGGGCGTGTCCTCTATGAGATGTCTAAACTGTGCTATACCTTGTTTCAAGAGAAATGCCTGGACAGATGGAGGAGCTCCCTTTTGTAGGTACAGCTCCAGGGGCCATCTGCTAAATGTTGCCATGTCATACCTGAGGGGGAGACCTGAGTTCGCATCCTGGTGCTGCGCTGCGGACCTCCCTGTATAGGCGCCGCTCAGCCACGACTGGCTGGAGCAGTTCACGGCCTGCCTCCTCCTCTCCCCATTCCTCTCCATGAGGAAGCGTTTCCGGCGACACACACGTGCACGCACGCGCGAGAGGTTTCCAAGATATGAAAGTCAGGAGGGGGACGGGGCTTGGCGTGCTGATGCTCCGTGTTCCTGGGGCGCTTCTGCGGGCGTCCTCTGCCTTAAAAGAACAGTCTCTGGAAGACACACTGGTAAGAGGACAGACACAGGAGCAGGGGCTGACTTGGTGACAGTATAATATTAATGTATTTGGCATACAACAGGCGGTGATACAGGCATCCCCAAGGCACATTCGTTTAGACACCTGACTGGCTCATATAGCAGCTTGTACGCTAGACTATAGCTCAGTAATAGGTGCAATTAGGCAGTACCTTGGCTTTAAGCTTGGGACTATGCCTTCTAAGGGCTCTGGGACTAAAAATCCTAAGAAGCAAAAGGCGGACATTGTTGGTCTATAAGAGGTTAATTGCTATATTGCTGCATCCTCACATAAAGCAGAAACTGGGGTGTGTGCCCCTTTCCCTGTTCTAAATCCTCAAACAAATGGATTAAAAGTCCTGAGGATGAAAGTTCACCGTCAGAGGACAGGGAACAGGTGCAGGCTAACGAGGCGGAGGTATCAGAAGCCTCAAGAGCTCTGGAGTTGCAGCTGCAGTCTTTTTCAGAGATTCATACTGCATATAGCTTACTCTCAGCCTAGTCAGCTAAAGCTGTCTCCTCCTTGTGGCTTGTACCTTCCCACTCCATCCATTACTGCAACAGTTTATTCTGCTGGTTGGGCACCCGCATAAGCTGTTTATTCTCCTCCTAAAAAAACTCTAGTCGAGGAGTATAGGTTGCTAGAAAAACCTCCACAGGACCCTCATCCTGGTGCTGGCTTCAGGCTAGCCAAAAACGCACAACTGCTGGGATGCACTGTTGCTGGTGCACGTTGCTAACGCGCAACAGCTATATCGCATGGTTGCGGAAAACGCACGTCTACAGAGGATAACTTCCTCTTTACCAGTCCACATGTTGACATAAAATACATAAGTTTGGAATGTACAAATTGCATATGGGGTAAAAAAACAAGTAACAGAACATGTCTATTGTTGATCACATAAAGATACATGTTTCTGTTTGTATGGTTTTACATATTTTTTACATAGTCGCATGAGGATGCTTAATCATATTAAAGTGCTTAAATCGCACGGAGAGGCTTGTTTGCACAGAAATGCCTAAAATCGCATAAAAATGCTTGATTGCATAAAGATGCTGGATCACACAAGGTTGCCTGATCACACAAATCCTTGATTACCCAAGGATACTTGGTCACACAGAGAGGCTTGTTTTCACAGAAATGCCTGAAGTCGCATAAAAATGCTTGATTGCATAAAGATGCTGGATCGCACAGGAGTGCTTGATCACACGAGTCCTTGGTCACACAAGGGTACATGTCCGCACAGTAGTGCTTAAAATGCATAAGATGTTTGATCGCATAAAAGATGCTGAATCGCATAAGGATACATGATCGCCTAAAGTTGCATGTTCGCCTAGATTTTGCATGGTTGCATAAAGAGGCATGATAATTTAAGTTTCCTTAATTATATAGGATTCCTTGTGTTCACATAGGAATACGTGTCTGCATGAGTACATGTGGCATAACACGTTCTCAAACGCATGCTTGCTTGCAAGATGGTCGCTCCATAGCACACGTGCTGTATGTATGCGTGGTATACAGCGCACACTTTTTTAGGTGGTGCTTAAAACATATTTGTATGAATTCATGCTTCAATGAACGCACGCTTCCATAGAGGCATATGGCTTAACACTTGCCACATATACATATGGGGAGCCATTTGCATATGTGTTTATTTACATGGGACTGCAGAGGTTGTCTGCGTTTCACAGGAGAGCAGCACCTCTTCCAGTTGGTGGTCTTGCCCCTTGGGGTTAGCCACCGTGCCCGGGTTTACAGGGTGCTAGGGACGCCTCTAGCAGTAAAGGCCCTGGGTATAGCAGTAATGGCATACTGAGGCAATCTGCTGCTGATGGATCAGTCAGTAGCATGGCTGGACTTAAGTATGTCCAGGATGGTCAAGTATTTGGAACTCCTGGGTTAAGATCCCAGTCTAAAAGTACCTTCTTGCGTTTGGTAAGAAACCTGGAATGTTTGGGACACAGCCCAAAAAGGAGAGGTTTTTGCCTCAAAGACAGCGCTATAAGAAAGCTGGTCTAATGTGGTCAAGGCAAGGAATTTTGCCTTTTTGCTTAAGGTGGTAGGGAAGATGGTGGCTTCCTTCAAAGTGGTTCCCTATGCTCAGTTTCTTTCAAAACTGCTATAAACATTATTCTGGCAGCCTAGAACAAGTAGATTCTAACCTAGCATTATCCAAAGGGTCTGGTCCCAAGGATATGCTGGAGTCTTAGTTGGTGGTTCTTAACCAAAAGATTGGCAGAAAGAAAGATCCTTCATGCCGGTTACCTGGGAGGTGGCGGCTACGAAGGCTGGCCTCTAGGGATGGAGGCCAGGCCTGGAAGAGACCAGTGCCCAGGGGAAGTGGTCAAGATCCAAGTGAGCCTTATCCGTCAACATTCTAGAGCTAAGGATGGCAGAGTACAATCCGGCAATGCCACACCAATGATTTACTTTGTATACCAAGAAGGCACTAGAAGTCACGTAGCCAGAGGGAAGTGAACCATGTTCTGGCTTGGGCAGAGGAGCTTGTGCCTTGCCTATCGACAGTCTTCATTACATGAAATGGAGAATTGGCAGGCAGTTCTCTGGAGCCATCAACAATTGTTCTCGGGAGAATGACCTCTACACCCCAACTTTTTTCTGGCCAAATGCCAGAGAAAGGGTATCCCGGTCATAAAATTTATTGGCGTCCAGGTTCAACAAGAAGTTGGACAGCTTTGTGTCAAGAACAAAGGATCCACTCCCATGTGGGACAGGTGGTAGAAGAGGACCCAGGGTCCCTTACATCTTGTCCAGACCTACTTCTCAGGGGGTATTCCATCCCGTCTTGTAAACATGGGAATTGATGGTCTGGCTGTTATAGCCCGCATTCTTGAGGATCGGGGCTTTCAGAATCAGCGACAAAGCACCTTGATTCATACAGGAGAGCTGGCCTCCAGGACCATGTATCAAAGGATCTGGAAGGCCCATGTTCCTGGTGTGAAACCAAGGGGTGGATCCTTGGAAGTATGTCATAGGTAAAGTTCTTGCCTTCCTACATTAGGAAAGGAGATGGAGCTAGCCTTAAGTTCCATCAAGGATCCGATTCGGCCTTGTCAGTATTTTCAAAGGCTGCTTGCTTCACACTCCTTGATACGGGCCTTTATACAAGGGGTAACGCGTATAAGTCCGCCAGTTAGGTCGCCCTTGTGCTCGGAGGATTGAGTCTAATTTGGTCGATTTACAAGGTTAGCACCTTGGGCCGATGCACCATACATCCTTCATCCTTCTAACAAGGAAATTGGTGTTCTTGGTTGCGGTAGCCTCCGCAAGAGTTCAGTATTGGCAACTTTTTTTGTATAGAGCCATACTTAAGAATAATTAAGGATAGGGTGATGTTAAATCTTCACCCAGCCTTATTTCCTAGAAGGATCTAGTTTAATTTCAATCAAGATATTCTTGCCTTCCTTTTTTCCAGAGCCTGGTTCTGCGGAAGGAAAGGTTATTTCTTCCTCTCAATATAGATGAGAGCAGTTAAAGATCTATCTGAAGGTTTCAGGTATAGGAAATTGACGTTTGGATTGTGCTGACAGAAGACCCTAGAAATTGGCAGGCAGTGTTCAAATCAGCTATTAAAATGGTTACGCTCTCTCGTTAGGCCTTGATTGCTTTCATTCTATCTGAAGCGGCTGCTCAGATATGGGAAACTGATGTTTCGCTACTGGGAGGCCCCAGGAAAGGGCAGGCAGCGTCTAAATCAACTGTTTCAATGTTGATCCATCAGGTTATTATTCAGGCTTGTGGTTAAAGAGAGGGTTCCCCTATTTCTTTGACTGCACCCTAAGAGGATAGTAAGCGCTTTTATGCCCGGTGCATTACCAAGCCTTTATGACACAGATTTGCAAGGCCGCAACTTGGTCGCCGGTGCATACGTTCACTAATTTCTATCAGGTAAATGTAAGACGGCAAGAGGATGCCGCTTTTTGGCACAGTATGCTGCAGGCAGTAGTATAGGTCCTCACGTCTGATGGCGGTCTGCGTTATTTGTGTCTCCCTCTCCTCAGTAGGCATTGCTTTAGGACGTCCCACATAGTAATTACTATGCCGCTCTGTGTCCCGTGATGTACGATAAAGAAAATAGGATTTTTATAACAGCTTACCTGTAAAATCCTTTTCTTGGAGTACATCACGGGACACAGAGCTCCCGCCCCTCTGGTTTGGGGATATTGGGACACCTATTGCTTTGCTACAAAACTGAGGTACTCCCAGTATGGGAGGGGTTATATAGGGAGGGAACTTCCTGTCTAATTGATTACATCAGTGTCCAGCACCTGAAGGTGAGATATAACCCACATAGTAATTACTATGCCGCTCTGTGTCCCGTGATCTACTCCAAGAAAAGGATTTTACAGGTAAGCGGTTATAAAAATCCTATTATTGTAGTCTATACAAAATGTTATGTTGAGAAGTCAGAGATAACACAGCACTCCAAGAAATCATTGACACACATAATCCTCCTTATATCACAAACTGAAGGGAGAGAGTTTGTTTTTTTGCCATCTGTCGATTAAGGGGAAATTTCCCTTTACGTCCTGTTCCACAGTAAAACAAGAAGTGAGAGGAAATCCCTCCAAAGTGAAGGAATCCATGGTTTTCACCAGAACTAGTGTCTCCATTGGGAGATTTCTCCTCTATTCCTGTTTTGAGACAAGCCAAAATGTGGGATTTTCATTCACTTTCACTCCTGGTGATCATGGTAAAAAGAACAGATAGCGATAACAAATCTCCCTAATGAGGGCATAGACAGCAATTCAACCATCACAGGGATTCTAATCCCACTCCACTCTTTCCAAAGTCAGGAAGTTACAACTTTAGTTATACTTTCAAGCCCTGTACACACGATCGGATTTCCGATGGATTTTAGTCCGATGGATTTGTCCATCAGAAATCCGATGAAACTGTTTTTCATCAGTCTTGGCCACACACCATCAGTCCAAAAACCGACCGTCCCAAACGCGGTGACGTAAAACACTCCGATGAGCCGAGAAAAATTAAGTTCAATGCTTCTGAGCATGCGTCGACTTGATTCTGAGCATGCGTGGGTTTTTTATCCGATGGAGTTCCCCACAGACGATCGGAATTTGCTATCGGTTAAAAAGACCGCTGGGTCCCATACACGATCGGTTTGTCTGATGAAAACAATCCATCGGACGGTTTTCATCGGTTAAACCGATCGTGTGTACGGGGCTTAAGCCACAAGCTTGAACTGTCAACTTAATCTAGATTCTGCTCACATTTGTATAGACCTTTTTTGCAAGTGTCACTATTTTATGTTCAAAATTTTTTATCACTGAGCTGATTTAGTAAAAAAAAAAAAAAAAAAAAATATATATATATATATATATATATATATATATATATAATTTAAAAAGACAAAGTGTTTCTCCTAGTATTCATTAAAACGGAACTACACTGCATCTGAACCAATACAGCTATTTAATTAATTGTTAACCTGCCTGGCGGTATGATTATTTCAGATTTTAGGTGCTGAAAGCGGTACAATTATTTTGCATGGAAATTTGGCGTTTTATATTGTAGGCCTGTAATTCTTAGGACTAACTCACTTAAATCTGACCAAACAAGAGTCTAGTAGACATCCCGGGTATGATAAAGTTTGAAACACAAAATCATAAATTATAATATAATAAATAACTATAAATAATTATAACAAATAATAATATAATAATAACAATTATTTAATAATGTAATCAAATCAAAAACACTGAAATTTGCTCAGTTACAGAATTGTCGCTGTCATTAGATTTAGTGTTTGATGACGAATTTCCCCACAAATCGCTATCGCTCAATTCTGCAAGTGATTCTAATTTATTATCGCTGTTTTCTAGCTGTCTAAAACCACTTTTGACATAAAGGGATATTTTTTGGTTGCTATGGACAATCTCCAGTTTCCAGGCAGAAAAAACGGTATTTATAATATAAAAGTGCATGCAGGACACTGGACAGACCACTAGGGACAAAGGGGGTGTGTAATTATTTTATACAGTACTGTAATCTGTAAGATTACAGTGTACTGTATGTATTGTGTGTTTTTACTTTTTTGAATTTGGCGCCGCTCTCCGCCCCCGTGCGCCGCAATGTTGCAGGGAACGGAGTTCGGCGGCACTCGGGCACTGTGTGAATCGAGCGAGGAGACGGCTCGCACACACAGCGGGGAGACATCGCAGGATCCAGGGGACAAGGTAAGTTACTTTGCCTGGATACTGCAATGCAGCCCAGAGTCTGGCTCGGGGTTACCACTAATGGTACTGAAATTCCACCCCGAACCAGACTCGGGAATACCGCCAGGGAGGTTAATATTTGAAGCAAACTCACCCATCCCATCCATGTCTCCATGCTTTATTTTGCTTAGAAATCACTTTAAAAGATACCCCCTATCATTTCTGTCTGTGACTATCTTGAGTAAGGGCAGATGATTCATTTAATTCATAAAAAATGTACTTCCTGGAATATATCTGCCCTTAGCTCAGGCATGTAGGCAGTGGTGGCAATTTCATCAATGAAAATATTTTCATTGACAAAATTCACATGATTTTAGTCGACTAAAACTAAAACAATTTAAATGACTAAAATAGGACTAATACTAAAATGGCATTTTAGTCAAAAGTCTATGACTAAAACTAAATCAAAATTTTATGTCAATATTAACACTGCACTGCAACATAAGAATAAGTAGGGGGCATCTGCTAAAAAAGAAAAAAATGAAGAAAAAGGCCTTTTTTTTTTTTTTAACATTTTATGTTGGTAATATATTCAGGTAATATGTGCAATGGCATTACAACCAATCAAGTTTACTGTTTATTTTTATTTTTTTTATAGTTTTTTTTTTAGGAAACTTGGTTTTATTTATGAAGACATTCTATCTCACAATGGCTAAATCTCTGTCTGTAGTGCATGTTCAAACCTTAATACCATAAATAACATGTTATTACATTTTTACTCCAGGAGTATATAATGAGTTTGGAAATTCTAGAGAAATGTTTAAATAGTGCATTACAATTTACCTAAACCCATTCGATTTTAGTCAAATAAAATATACTGGGGATTTTAGTTGACTAAAATATGACTAAAACTAAAATGGCATTTTAGTCAAAAGACTATCACTAAGGCTGGGTTCACACACATGCGAATTGGATGCGCTTTTCCTGCATCCAATTCGCATAGCATGTGAATCGGACTGGCTTTCAATAAGGCCAGTTCACACATGTCTGGGGTGGCTGCTGTGCGGTCTTAAAAAGGGTCCTGTTTCAGGTAAAAATTTGCATCTGAACCAGTGAATAGAACCGCACCAGACTGCTGCACTGAAACCACATATGTGTGAACCCAGCCTAAAACTAAATCTAACCTCGCCCTTTCTATTCATCCCCAGATTTTCTCCTGCAAACTAATGGGCCCCCCACTTACTGCCCTTATACCATGTCCAACTTTTTTAAGGAATTTCACCACGATCTGTATAATTGTCTAAAAACCGACCCCAATTATCATTTCACACAGGCAAAGTTGAACTCCTTATTTGAATCTCTACTCCTACCTAAACTCTCCTCTGCACATCTTTCATCCTTAAATGCTACGATTACTTCTGAAGAATTAGTGGAGGTTGTCAAAAATCTCCCAACCCACAAATTCCCTGGCCCCGATGGTCTGCCATTTTCTTACTATGAAAAACTTTCCTCCTGATTTTTAAGTCCACACATTTATTATACCTATTCACCTCACTATTAAAAGGAAGCATTCCTTATCCCCAATTTCTTCATGCCCATATCACCGTGATCCCGAAACCTGGAAAAGATTCCTCCCTTCCTGACGACTATCGACCCATAGCTTTACTTAATTCTGATTACAAGATTTTCACAAAAATTCTGGCTAATAGACTTTCACATACTCCCTAGACTCATACATAATAACCAAGTAGGCTTTGTACCAACCAGACATGCCGGAAATAATACGAGACTCACCATCGACCTTATTGACCTGCTCAACAAAACATCCGGCCAGCCCTTATTTTAAGCCTTGAAGCACAAAAAGCCTTCGATCGGCTCAGCTGGCCTTTTTATGTAAGCCACCCTTTCCAAATATGGCTGCCCTACAAGCTTTATACTCCCGACCATCCTCCCAGGTACAGTTTATCCTCCTTTCTGTCGCCAACATTCCCCTTGAGTAACGGTACAAGACAGGGATGCCCCCTGTCTCCCTTGCTCTTTATTCTGTGTTTGGAACCCCTAGCTGAAGCCATTCACACTTATCCTGACATCCGTGGGGTTTTGTTGCAACAGAAGGAGTATAAACTCTCCTTGTTTGCAGACGACATTCTCCTGACGTTGACCAACCCCCATATCTCCTTTCCAAATCTACATAATCTGTTGCAAACATTTGGCTCACTCTCCGGGTTCAAAACCAATACAAGCAAGACAGAAGCTCTACCCCCTTCACGTCCCTTCCTCTGTCCTTGCCACACTACAACAGAATTTCTCCTACCATTGGTGCCCTCATGCTCTTAAAGATCTGGGGATAAACCTAACCTCCACCCTTTACCAGGCCAATTTCCCTCCACTCTTTTGAGACATTGACTGTCTTCTACGCCAATGGGACAACTACCCTCTCTCCCTCCTAGGTCGGATCAATGTCCTTAAGATGTCTATCATGCTGAGGCTCTTATATCTGTTTGAAACATTACCAATCCCCATTCCGATGCCACAGCTAAAAGCTATACAAAGACCATTTCTTAATTTTATCTGGCATAATAAGGCTCACCGCATAGCTAGATTGGTAGTTTTGGCTCCTCGCTCTCGAGGCGGCCTGGGAGCTCTGGATCTTATCAAATATTACTTTGCCACTCACCACAGGGAAGTTATTACATGGTCCTCCAGAATGGAATCTAGTAGGTGGTTGGAGATAGAAATGAGTATTATGTGCCCGGTTCATCCCTGCTCTATGATCTGGTCAGTTCTAGATACATCTATTGTCCAATTACGAGGCCTATGTTTGCATCTGATGCTTTTTACACTTTCTATATGGAAAAAATGCTCCCAACAGTTCTCTCTCTCTTCTCCAGTTCCACCCCTATTGAACGTACTTTTCAACTCTGATATTCCTGATAGTTTATCATATACTCGAATGTACCCCTGGTTCCGGGGTGGAATTTTCCAACATGGTACACCCCTCACTCGCAAATTTCTATCCTTTGCGGAAATGCAACATAAACACCAGATTCCGAAACAGCTTTTTTATTCCTGCCTCCAGTTCAAACCTTATTTTAATCCAAATCACAATCTCTGACCTTGGACAAGCTCAACCCGTTTGAACTCCTATGTGCCCAGGGCCCATATCAGACCCACCTTATCTCGGATATTTGTAAATTTCTTCACGATACTCTTCCACTAACTGACAGACACAATCTCTACATGCAGAAATGGTCCTGGGTCATCCAACAACCTATCACTCTCCCACAATGGCAGAGGATCTGGGATTCCATATCCAAATCATCCAGATGCGTGGAGCAGAGAGAGACGGCTTATAAGATTCTACTCTTCTGGTATATAAACCCCGAGATTCTTTATAAATATAATTCTGGGATTCCCCAGGTGTGCTGGAGGTGCCATGGTGAAATTGGCTCACATTATCATATATTTTGGGAGTGTTCCACTCTCCAACCGTTCTGGTCCTATATTCAATCCCTGTTACAGGGTCTTTTTGAAATAACTCTCCCTCTGGACCCAATTCATTACCTATTGGGCCTCTCCCTGGCATCTCCAAGCACGGCCAAAAATTTGCTGCTTTCATTCTCCTTGCAGCCAAGAGGGCTATTCCCTTAGGATGGTTATCTACCTCCCCACACAGACTGCCCCAGGTATTGCAGGTGCTGGCACATATTCGCAGAATGGAACACCTTACGGCGATAGTGCATGATTCTCTGCCTCAGTTTTCCAAAATTTGGGACCTATGGGATCATTCTGAGCATAACCCCAACGCCATACCTTTTAACCTCTATATGACGACTTCTCCCCATTTTATACTGTCATCTATGCCTTATTGATTTCTAACCTTATCACCCTATTCTCCATGGTGTTATCCCCCCTCCCCTCCTCTAGTAAAGCTTCCCTTGGGTACTTCAGTCAGTTTTAAGTACCACTGGAATCCTATCGATAGTGGATCCAGAGAGCTATTCAAGTTTTGTGATATTTATCTGCCCGTTTGTGATACTTGCTTTTTTAACTCTATTTGAAGTTCTATGATGCTTCTTTACATGTTCTATTATATGTCTGATTTCTTACACTATGTATGTGACCTATTTCAAATTTGTTGATTTCAAATCTGTTGATTATGGTTCTCAACGTTTCCCCTTTGTTTTTCCTTTCCTGTAATTCTTTGATTAACCTCAATAAATATACAACAAAAAAAACGAAATCTAAATTTGAAATGAGAATTAACACTGGTAGGTAGGAGGGTGATCTTAGCTGAGAAAAACCCTCCTCCTCTCCTGAAGACTCCTGGGATGTATACCATCAGAGGTAAACATCCCATTTCCTTTTATTGCTGCAAGCTTCCATTTTTTGGGGGGGGGGTTTTGCCATTGAGGCCCCTGCCCGCAGCTTGCTAAACTCAATCAACACCTTAATCTCTGCTTGGCAGATCTTTACTTTAGCTGTATCTATTTTAGGCCAGGCCACTGAAGAGTGTTTCTGCTGCCCAAGTACAACTTCATCTCCTAAAGTAAACTGTGCCAACAACTTAATCTCTTAAAGGGACCTGTGCCAGTAACTTTGACTCTTAAGGGGATCTGTCTCATTCAATTCACATCCTAAAAGGGACCCCCAGGATTTATTCTTCTAGCAATACTGGTGTGCAAGAGGTCTAACAGATTTTCAGGCTTTAACCTAGACTCTCCTGACTGAAGGCCTACATGTGATCAAGCCAATTGTTTCCTTGCTATTCATATACGTCTCACTTGGGAAGTGATCTCCCAGTTAGAGGGCTATTGTTTATTAGTGATGAGCCGAACACCCCCGGGTTCGGTTCGCACCAGAACCCGCGAACGGACCGAAAGTTCGAACGAACATTAGAACCCTATTAAATACAATGGATGCGAACGTTCGAATTCTAAAGTGCTAATTATAACAACTATTATGCATGTTATTGTCCTAAAAAGGGTTTGGGAACCCGGGTTCTGCACCAGGGGACATGTATCAATGCAAAAAGAAGTTTTAAAAACGGTCGTTTTTCGGGAGCAGTCATTTTAATGATGCATAAAGTGAAAAAAAAAAAGTCAAATATTCCTTTAAATATCGTACCTGGGGGGTGTCTAAAGTATGCCTGTGAAGTGCCACGTGTTTCCCGTGTTTAGAACTGTCCCTGCACAAAATGACACTTCTAAAGGAAAAAAAAGCCATTTAAAACTGCTTGCGGCTTTAATGTAATGTCTGGTCCCGGTAATATGGATGAAATTCTTTAAGAAAAATGGCATAGCTACCCCATGACCCCCCCCCTACCCCAGCCCATTACCAGCCCCTTTGGGTCTTGTATGGATATTAAGGGGAACCCCGCACATAAAATAAAAAAGGCCCTATATACTCTGAACAGCCCTATACAGGCGTTGCATACAAGACAGGGACTGTAGGTTTGTTCTTATGTAGAGTCTGTTTGTAATTTTGAACAGGTACATTGTTGAAGTGTAGCTCCAGACCAAAAATCTATTTTTAAACTTTTTGGAAAACATAGGTAAGGGTTATCACCCCTGTAACATTTGTTTTGCTGTCTGTGCCCCTGTTCAGAACATTTCACCTCACTTTCCGTCCCAATGACAACTGTTTTTGAAATGTGGTGTTTTTCTTGAAACAAGGATTGCTGATAAAGCATCAGTACAGAGGAGACACCTTTCTTCCATATTTATTCTTACAGGAGAGAATTTTCCTTCCTAGTGGTAGATTTCCTCTCACTTCCTGTTGTCTTCTTGCGTTTGCAAGTAGGAGTCGTTTGTAAGTTGGATGTTTGAAAGTAGGGACCTGCCGTATATACTCTGCAGAAATAGGCCCCTTAGTTGTTGGTGTTGGCACAACACTGTAAGCACTCACAGTTACTCTTGGTTGGTGCTGGAACGCCCTGCTGTCAACTATTATATCAGGAATTTTAATTACATATAATTGTTGAACAGTGGTAGTAAAAATTGGGCCTTTGATGGTGGTGCTGGTGCCACAACACTGTAAGCCCTGACAGTTACTCTTGGTGGGTGCAGCAATGGGCCCTGCTGTGAATTATTAGATCAAGAATTGTAATTACATGCCCCTGTTGAACAGGGGCTGAAAAATTGGGCCTTAGGCACTGGTGGCACAACACTGCAACCCCTCACAGCAACTGTACTTGGAGCACAACAATGAGCCCTGTTGCAAAGTATTGCTTCAAAAATTGTAATGACACGCCCCTGTTAAACAGGGGCTGAAAAATTGGGCCTTAGGCACTGGTGGCACAACACTGCAACTCCTCACAGATACTGTACTTGGAGCACACCAATGAGCCCTGTTGCAAAGTATTGCTTCAAAAATTGTAATGACACGCCCCTGTTAAACAGGGGCTGAAAAATTGGGCCTTAGGCACTGGTGGCACAACACTGCAACTCCTCACAGATACTGTACTTGGAGCACAGCAATGAGCCCTGTTGCAAAGTATTGCTTCAAAAATTGTAATTACACGCCCCTGTTAAACAGGGGCTGAAAAATTGGGCCTTAGGCACTGGTGGCACAACACTGCAACTCCTCACAGATACTGTACTTGGAGCACAGCAATGAGCCCTGTTGCAAAGTATTGCTTCAAAAATTGTAATTACACGCCCCTGTTAAACAGGGGCTGAAAAATTGGGCGTTAGGCACTGGTGGCGGCACCCATAAACAAAAATGATCTTACAAGCTATCATCATCAATCGTATCATTGAGGACTCGGAGGAGGAGGATAGCCAGTCAACATAACAGCACAGGCACTCAGCATCAGCATCAGTCTTGAAGGGATGTGACATGTTAAAATCAATTAGTCTGTTATATCAGCATCAGGTGTGTGGTAGCTGGTGGTGATCCAAGACTGGTTCATCTTGATGAAAGTCAGTCGATCAACCGAGTCGGTGGACAGGCGCACCCTGTGATCCGTGACAAATCCTCCAGCAGCACTGAATGTGCGTTCCGAAAGAACGCTGGATGCAGGACAGGCCAGTAGCTCAATTGCATACTGTGCAAGCTCTGGCCAGTGATCCATCCTCAAGACCCAGTAAGCCAGAGGATTTTCGGTGGGGAAGGTGTCCAAGTCTGACCTTGCCCCTAGATATTCCTGCACCATGTTTATCAGACGCTGGCGATGGTTGCTGGAACCGATCATACTTTGGGGCTGCGGACTAAAGAATTGTCTGAACGCATCGGTCAGACGGCCACCTTCCCCACCGCTCCTTCTTTGACTGGCCGAAGCCTCAGCAACTCGTTGTCCAGGACCAGGAGTTTGCAACCTCCCAGTCTCTGGGAACGCGTTGCACAGACCTTTCTGCAAGGCCTCCCGGAGTTGTCTCATCCTCTGCTCCCTCTGCGACGGTAACATAAGGTCCGCAACCTTACCCTTGTACCGTGGATCAAGGAGAGTGGCCAGCCAGTAATGGTCCCTCTCCTTGATCCGAAGAATACGAGGATCCTTCCGCAGACTTTGCAGGATCAGGGAGGCCATGCAGCGTAGGTTTGCTGAGGCATTCGCTCCGGAGTCCTCTGGGTCACTAAGGACGACATGATCCGCAGCCACCTCCTCCCAGCCACGTACAAGTCCACTGGTTTCTTGGGACTGTAAATCATCCCTAAAAGACTGCTGCTGATCAGGGATGAGCCGAACACCCCCCTGTTCGGTTCGCACCAGAACCTGCGAACAGACAAAATGTTCGTGTAAACTTTAGAACCCTATTAAATACAATGGACTCGAACGTTCGAAATCTAAAGTGTTAATTATAAAGGCTAATATGCAAGTTATTGTCCTAAAAAGTATTTGGGGACCTGGGTCCTGCCCCAGGGGACATGTATCAATGCAAAAAGAAGTTTTAAAAACGGCCGTTTTTTCGGGAGCAGTGATTTTAATAATGCTTAAAATGAAAAAATAAAAGTGAAATATTCCTTTAAATTTCGTACCTGGGGGGTGTGTATGATATGCATGTGAAGTGGCGCATGTTTCCCGTGCTTAGAACTGTCCCTGCAAAAAATGTCATTTTTGAAAGAAAAAAAATGCATTTAAAACTGACTCGCGGCTATTAATGAATTGTTGGCTCCCGGCAATACATACAAAAGTCATTGAGAAAAAAAAAAAAAAAAGCGTGGGGGTTCCCCAGAATTCAATTACCAGGCCCTTCAGATCTGGCATGGATTTTAAGGGGAACTCCACCCCAAGTTTAAAAAAAAAATGGCGTGGAGTCCCCCTAAAAATCCATACCAGACCCCTTATCCGAGCACGCAACCTGGCCGGCCGCAGGGGAAAAGGGGGGGACGAGAGAGCGGCCCCCCCTCCCTCCTGAACCGTACCAAGCCACATGCCCTCAACATGGGGAGGATGTCCCCATGTTGATGGGGACAAGGGCCTCATCCCCACAACCCTTGCCCGGTGGTTGTGGGGGTCTGCGGGCGGGGGGCTTATCGGAATCTGGAAGACCCCTTTAACAAAGGGGACCCCCAGATCCCGCCCCCCCCTATGTGAATTGGTAACGGGTACATTGTACCCCTACCATTTCACGAAGAAAGCGTAAAAAAAATGTTTAAAAAAACACACAAACACCTTGAAAAAGTCCTTTATTTAAAAAAAAAAAAAAAAAAACATTCCAGCGGTGAAATCCAGTGTCCCGCGGCGATCCCGATGTCCAGCGCTGTCCTTCATTGGTTGTGCCTGAGCGGACCTGATGGGGAACTCCCTCTCAGTATTTTAAATGTATAGACCCGCCCCTTCTAAAGTTCCCCATCAGGTCCGCTCAGCGGACGAGATGCGGAACATGAGAAGGGGCGGGTCTATACATGTATTACCAAAGTGAGAGCAGTTCCCCATCAGGTCCGCCCCCTCGGTATGTCAGACCCGCCTACATCATTGGCTTGAGCGGGGAACTTCCTTCACTATGTAAATTTAAATTACACAGTGAAGGAAGTTCCCCGCTCAAGCCAATGACGTAGGCGGGTCTGACATACCGAGGAGGCGGACCTGATGGGGAACTGCTCTCACTTTGGTAATACATGTATAGACCCGCCCCTTCTCATGTTCCGCATCTGGTCCGCTGAGCGGACCTGATGGGGAACTTTAGAAGGGGCGGGTCTATACATTTAAAATACTGAGAGGGAGTTCCCCATCAGGTCCGCTCAGGCACAACCAATGACGGACAGCGCTGGACATCGGGATCGCCGCGGGACACTGGATTTCACCGCTGGAATGTTTTTTTTTTTTTTTTTTAAATAAAGGACTTTTTCAAGGTGTTTGTGTGTTTTTTTAAACATTTTTTTACGCTTTCTTCGTGAAATGGTAGGGGTAAAATGTACCCCTTACCAATTCACATAGGGGGGGGGCCGGGATCTGGGGGTCCTCTTTGTTAAAGGGGTCTTCCAGATTCCGATAAGCCCCCCGCCCGCAGACCCCCACAACCACCGGGCAAGGGTTGTGGGGATGAGGCCCTTGTCCCCATCAACATGGGGACATCCTCCCCATGTTGAGGGCATGTGGCTTGGTACGGTTCAGGAGGGAGGGGGGGCCGCTCTCTCGTCCCCCCCTTTTCCCCTGCGGCCGGCCAGGTTGCATGCTCGGATAAGGGGTCTGGTATGGATTTTTAGGGGGACTCCACGCCATTTTTTTTTTAATTTGGGGTGGAGTTCCCCTTAAAATCCATGCCAGATCTGAAGGGCCTGGAATGGATATTTGGGGGAACCCCACGTCAATTTTTTTTTTATTTGCGGCGGGGTTCCCCTTAATATCCATTCCAGACCTGAAGGGCCTGGTAATTGAATTCTGGGGAACCCCCACGCTTTTTTTTTTTTTTTTATCAATGACTTTTGTATGTATTGCCGGGAGCCGACAATTCATTAATAGCCGCGAGTCAGTTTTAAATGCATTTTTTTCTTTCAAAAATGACACTTTTTGCAGGGACAGTTCTAAGCACGGGAAACATGCGCCACTTCACATGCATATCATACACACCCCCCAGGTACGAAATTTAAAGGAATATTTCACTTTTATTTTTTCATTTTAAGCATTATTAAAATCACTGCTCCCGAAAAAACGGCCGTTTTTAAAACTTCTTTTTGCATTGATACATGTCCCCTGGGGCAGGACCCGGGTCCCCAAACACTTTTTAGGACAATAACTTGCATATAAGCCTTTATAATTAGCACTTTAGATTTCTCCCATAGATTTTTCGAATTTGCCGCGAACACCCCAATTTGTTCGCTGTTCGGCGAACGGGCGAACAGGCAATGTTCGAGTCGAACATGAGTTCGACTCGAACTCGAAGCTCATCCCTACTGCTGATGATGCTGAGTGCCAGCCTCCACCTCCATGCTGACACAATCCTCCTCCTCCTCCTCCTCCTCCTCCTCCTCCTCCTCCTCCTCCTCTTCCTGTGCGATGGGTGGGACAGAAGGAACACTGTCTGGGTAAAGGGGGCCTTGAGAGGCAAGGAAGTCCTCCTCTTCCTGCCTCTGTTCTGCCTCAAGTGCCCTGTCCATTATTCCACGCAGCGTGTGCTCCAACAGGTGGACAAGAGGTACAGTGTCACTGATGCATGCACTGTCACTGCTCACCATCCTCGTGGCCTCCTCAAATGGTGCCAGGACAGTGCATGCATCCCTGATCATGCCCCACTGGCGTGGAGAAAAAAAACCAAGCTCCCCTGACCCTGTCCTGGTGCCGTAGTCGCACAGGTACTCATTGATGGCCCTCTGCTGCGTGTGCAGCCGCTGCAGCATGGCCAACGTTGAGTTCCACCTGGTGGGCATGTCACATATAAGGCGGTTCTTGGGCAGGTTCAACTCCTTTTGCAGCTCAGCCAGGCGAGCACTGGCATTATAAGATCTGCGGAAATGCACACAGACTTTCCTGGCCTGCCTCAGGACATCCTGTAAGCCCGGGTACCTGCCCAAGAAGCGCTGCACCACCAGGTTAAGGACGTGAGCCACACAGGGCACATGGGTCAGTTGTCCCTGTCGGAGGGCGGAGAGGAGGTTGGTGCCATTGTCGCAAACCACCATTCCTGGCTTAAGCTGGCGTGGCGTCAACCACCTCTCGGCCTGGCCCTGCAGAGCAGACAGGACCTCTGCCCCAGTGTGGCTTCTGTCCCCCAAACACACCAGCGCAAGCACGGCATGGCATCTTTTTGCCTGCGTACTTGCGTAGCCCCGTGAACGGCTACGGAGCACCGCTGGTTCATAGGACAAACCACAGGAAGAGGCCATGGAGGAAGAAGAAGAGGAGGGGGTGGAGGAGAGAGGTGTGTCACAACCAGTAGTAGCATTTTGGAGGCGTGGCGGTGGGACAACCTCCAACACTACTGCACCTTGTCCTGAATCCTTCCCAGCTGCCAAAAGAGTGACCCAATGGGCCGTGAAAGAAAGGTAACGTCCCTGTCCATGCCTGCTGGACCATGAGTCAGCGGTAATATGCACCTTACCGCTGACCGCCCTGTCCAGCGAGGCCAAGACATTGCCTTCCACATGCCGGTAGAGAGCCGGAATAGCCTTCCGTGAGAAAAAGTGGCGTTTGGGAACCTGCCACTGAGGAACTGCACATTGCACAAACTCACGGAAGGGGGCCGAGTCTACCAACTGAAAAGGCAGCAGTTGAAGCGCTAGCAATTTAGCCAAGCTAGCATTCAACCGCTGGGCATGTGGATGGCTGGGAGTGAACTTCTTTCGACGGTCCAGCAGCTGGGGCAGGGAAATTTGCCTGCTAGAATCGGACGTCGGTGTACTGCTAGCAGAGTGGGCGCAAGTACTTGGCTGTGACACACCTAATTCTACACCTTCATTCCTCTCAGTGCATGTTTCAGAGAGGACTGAAGTTATAGTGGGGTTGGAGATCCCAGCTGATGCGGTGCAAGGAGAGGTCCGCTTTGTTCTTTGGTGTGGGTCTTTCAGGTAGGCTTGCCAACGAGCTGCATGGCAGGTCAACATATGTCTGGTCAGGCATGTGGTACCCAAGCGGCTGATGTTTTGGCCACGCGATATACGCTTGAGACATATGTTGCAAACAGCAGCTGTGCGATCTGATGCACTAGCCTCAAAAAAGGCCCACACCAAAGAACTTTTTGAATGACGGGCAGAGGCAGCGCCCTGCACAGGCGGAGCTCTGCGGTGTGATTCCGTCGGTGTACTGCCCTTACGCTGGCCACCAAAGGGCATCCTGCCTCGTTGGAGATGTGCCTCCTCCTCATCCTCCTCCTCCTCCTCTCTCCTATTAGGCACCCACGTGGAGTCAGTGACCTCATCATCCCCTCCCTCCTCATCACTGGAGCCAATCTGGCAGTATGCTGCAGCTGCTGGAACATGACTGCCAGATTGGTGTCCTTCTTGAGCATCCCCTCTGTCTGCTCTCACGCTACTGCCTTCCTCTAGCTGGGTTTCATCATCAGACCCTTCGAAACGCTGGGCATCCTCCTGGAGCATGTACCCAACACTGTGCTGAAACAGTTCGGGGGACTCCTCAGGAGGAGGACATGGTGGGTCTAGGGAAGGAGTGACTGATGATTTGTCTGACATTGATACCAGGGAAGACGACGCTTTGGCAGCTGCTTTTCCAGTACCCTGAGCCTGGGTGAGAGAGGATGAGGAGGAGGAGGAGGGCTTGGTCATCCACTCTACCAAGTCTTCGGCATGATGTGGCTCAACATGTCCAGCTGCCGAAAAGAAGGACAAGCGTGTCCCATGGCCATGTGCTGATGACAATGCACCGCGTCCACGACCAGCACTGTTGCCCCCAGACACAGAGCCTGCTTGCCCTCTTTTATTGCCTCCTGACTGTCTGCCTCTCCTTGTTTGCCTTCCAGACATTCTAATAGATGGCCTGCAGGGAGATGGGAAAAAAGCAATAAGGGCTACCTTCAGGTGTCCTTCTCT
The DNA here is from genome assembly GCA_029206835.1 of Rana muscosa. NCBI lineage: Eukaryota > Metazoa > Chordata > Amphibia > Anura > Ranidae > Rana > Rana muscosa. Next base: position 218,779,960 of record CM055123.1, read on the forward strand.
GTCCCTTGAAACAAGGACTTGCAGAGTGAAATAAACTGACACTCTCCCTACCTACAGTTTTCTGTCCCTAGAATAAATGTTTTTTTTAATCACAATATAGCACAAGGACAATTCAGTCACTGTCCTTCCAGGTCCCTGGAAACAAGGACTTGCAGAGTGAAATAAACTGACACTCTCCCTACCTACAGTTTTCTGTCCCTAGAATAAATGTTTTTTTTTATCACAATATAGCACAAGGACAATTCAGTCACTGTCCTTCCAGGTCCCTGGAAACAAGGACTTGCAGAGTGAAATAAACTGACACTCTCCCTACCTACAGTTTTCTGTCCCTAGAATAAATGTTTTTTTTAATCACAATATAGCACAAGGATAATTCAGTCACTGTCCTTCCAGGTCCCTGGAAACAAGGACTTGCAGAGTGAAATAAACTGACACTCTCCCTACCTACAGTTTTCTGTCCCTAGAATAAATGTTTTTTTTAATCACAATATAGCACAAGGACAATTCAGTCACTGTCCTTCCAGGTCCCTGGAAACAAGGACTTGCAGAGTGAAATAAACTGACACTCTCCCTACCTACAGTTTTCTGTCCCTAGAATAAATGTTTTTTTTAATCACAATATAGCACAAGGACAATTCAGTCACTGTCCTTCCAGGTCCCTGGAAACAAGGACTTGCAGAGTGAAATAAACTGACACTCTCCCTACCTACAGTTTTCTGTCCCTAGAATAAATGTTTTTTTTAATCACAATATAGCACAAGGACAATTCAGTCACTGTCCTTCCAGGTCCCTGGAAACAAGGACTTGCAGAGTGAAATAAACTGACACTCTCCCTACCTACAGTTTTCTGTCCCTAGAATAAATGTTTTTTTTAAGCACAATATAGCACAAGGACAATTCACTCACTGTCCTTACAGGTCCCTGGAAACAAGGACTTGCAGAGTGAAATAAACTGACACTCTCCCTACCTACAGTTTTCTGTCCCTAGAATAAATGTTTTTTTTAAGCACAATATAGCACAAGGACAATTCACTCACTGTCCTTACAGGTCCCTGGAAACAAGGACTTGCAGAGTGAAAGAAAAAAAACACTCTCCCTACCTACAGTTTTCTGTCCCTAGAAAAAATGTTTTTTTTAATCACAATATAACACAAGGACAATTCACTCACTGTCCTTCCAGGTCCCTGGAAACAAGGACTTGCAGAGTGAAAAACTGACACTCTCCCTACCTACAGTTTTCTGTCCCTAGAATAAATGTTTTTTTTAAGCACAATATAGCACAAGGACAATTCACTCACTGTCCTTACAGGTCCCTGGAAACAAGGACTTGCAGAGTGAAAGAAAAAAAACACTCTCCCTACCTACAGTTTTCTGTCCCTAGAATAAATGTTTTTTTTAATCACAATATAGCACAAGGACAATTCAGTCACTGTCCTTCCAGGTCCCTGGAAACAAGGACTTGCAGAGTGAAATAAACTGACACTCTCCCTACCTACAGTTTTCTGTCCCTAGAATAAATGTTTTTTTTAATCACAATATAACACAAGGACAATTCACTCACTGTCCTTCCAGGTCCCTGGAAACAAGGACTTGCAGAGTGAAAGAAAAAAAACACTCTCCCTACCTACAGTTTTCTGTCCCTAGAATAAATGTTTTTTTTAATCACAATATAGCACAAGGACAATTCAGTCACTGTCCTTCCAGGTCCCTGGAAACAAGGACTTGCAGAGTGAAATAAACTGACACTCTCCCTACCTACAGTTTTCTGTCCCTAGAATAAATGTTTTTTTTAATCACAATATAGCACAAGGACAATTCAGTCACTGTCCTTCCAGGTCCCTGGAAACAAGGACTTGCAGAGTGAAATAAACTGACACTCTCCCTACCTACAGTTTTCTGTCCCTAGAATAAATGTTTTTTTTAATCACAATATAGCACAAGGACAATTCAGTCACTGTCCTTCCAGGTCCCTGGAAACAAGGACTTGCAGAGTGAAATAAACTGACACTCTCCCTACCTACAGTTTTCTGTCCCTAGAATAAATGTTTTTTTTAAGCACAATATAGCACAAGGACAATTCACTCACTGTCCTTCCAGGTCCCTGGAAACAAGGACTTGCAGAGTGAAAGAAACTGACACTCTCCCTACCTACAGTTTTCTGTCCCTAGAATAAATGTTTTTTTAAGCACAATATAGCACAAGGACAATTCACTCACTGTCCTTCCAGGTCCCTGGAAACAAGGACTTGCAGAGTGAAAGAAACTGACACTGTCCCTACCTACAGTTTTCTGTCCCTAGAATAAATGTTTTTTTTAAGCACACTATAGCACAAGCACAAAACACACTGACACTCTCCCTACCTATCCTTCTCTTTCCCTAAACTAAAGGAATCCAGGTTAAGCAAGAAAGAAATAACAGTCACTGTCCCTGCCTATGCTTCTCTTTCCCTGCTCCGGAACACACTACACTAGGCCGCCGTGCTGGCGGCCTTTTATAGTGTGGGGCGTGTACTAAACACCCTCAGCAATAATTGGCCACAGGCATCCTGCCTGTGGCCAATCATTGCTCTCCTCGCTGCCGGCGCTGTGATTGGCCAAGCATGCGGGGTCACAGTGCATGCTTGGCCAATCACAGCGCCTGGATGACACTGCGATGGCGTAGTGCATTGTGGGCCGTTCGCGTCACTCGAATTTGGCGCGAACGGCCCAAATCGTTCGATCTTCGTCGAACGATCGAACAGCCGATGTTCGAGTCGAACGTATGTTCGACTCGAACACGAAGCTCATCCCTATTGTTTATGCTCTTGGCCACACTTTAAAAGGGTATTTGACTGTATTGTATGGTTACTGTGCTGACTCACGGTGTTAAACGTTTAACAACTGTTGCATTGCCTTACCATTCTATTTCTACCAATATCACCTGTTTATTCTATCATAGCTGGTGTGTACCCTTCTTGTGTGACTGCCGGGAGACCCCCCAGCCAAGGTATTCTGGGGGTGTCAGCAGGGATGGGGCCAAGGAAAGAGCAGAGGAACCAAATACATCAGTGATTCCTTTGGGGTAGCGCTACACTTGATATTTGGCCATTTGTCCTTTTTCTCCTGAATTGGGTGTGAGGTTTGTGCTATCTAGCTTTGGGCTCTGAAATGATGTGAAAGTGTGGTCTCTCGCGCCTCCACGTGAACCCAATATAAATATAATGGGAACTGCCGCTCAATCTATAGTGTAGACAATGCACAAATAATGGAATTAATAAAATAGGTGATGAGCGCAAGTCCCTAATGGTAAATAATAAGCAAATATAAAATATCAAGTGATATAAGTGACCAATGTCACAATCAAATCCAGTGTATCCAATGTGTGATCAATATGCAAAGTGAAAATCGTGCAAAAGAATGCTGTGTGCAAAACAATCCCTGAAAGTTTAAATTTGCATGAAAATTAATAGTGCATCCAATATCTATTGTGTAACAATGTGCAAAAACTGCAAACAAAATGATGATGAACTGCACAAATAACTAGTGTACAGATAATGTCCTAGATACAAAGTATGTCCATGTGCAAATATAACAAATGCACCAAAGTGAAATCCAATGTTGTACACAGCAATCTTCTTCTACCAGAGAACTTTTCTTCTTCTACCAGAAAAGAATCTCCAAAAAACTCAGTGCTCTCAGAGCTCTTACCGCAATTCTGATGAGATGAGCCTGTGTGGTGTCTCTGCTTATGCAGTATAATCTCCACTCAGTTCTTAAAGTTAGAGGCATTACTCAGTACACAACAATGCACTGCTCACTGTAAGTGGACCACTGTGCAGAGCACTTTGACTTGATAAGAACTTCTAAACAGTAACTCTTCAAATGCAGAACACCCTATTGTTATTACAGCCATCTACCCCTTTGTCACATACCAAGTACCTTCCTGATGACACCATTCACAAGAGAGATCCTATGGTTCAGACTCTGAGGCCTTGATGGACCATGACACAAACCAACAAAAGAGAGTCAGGGATGGCAAGGTCCACAAGCTGCATTCCTTTGAAATTATTTAGGAATCCCTCTCAAAAATCCTGCCTAGGCACTCTGATTCTCACCTACTGGACACTGAGCTACATCATGCAGTTAAGAGTGTCCAGTTCCCATACCCCATTCTACTGGGCTCCACCTACAGATGTCATTAATATGGGCACTAGCTCCACCCATGAAATTACTACAGGAAGGGCAAAACTAAAAGGGCACTTACACCTACCAACAAGGATAAAGGCAATTGTGATTTACTATAGTCCCTATGAAGGTGCTTCTTTTGGCTTTCCAGTGTTTTGCAGTCCTTGTTAGTAAGTTCTTGTTTTCTCAAGCCCAACTTACCTTCAACTATGTGTTCCAAAAACGTATTTTTGGTTTCAGGCGTGAGTTCATTGACACTCTGCAGATATTCAAGGGAATAACAATATCTGGAAAGTTTGGATACGCTTTGCTCCCCACATCCATCTGGTAAATGAATTATATTCTCCAAATTAACGATGATGTTGCCCATGATATCACCTGCCAAAATAGGATTGTAATAATGAGAGAAAATAAAATAAAATAAATATCCTTGCAAAATTATATTACAGTATTTGGTCCTCACCTACAACAATCATGTGGGCACGTTCAGTTCCTGGAATCAGCCTGTCTGGAATATTTAAGGTAAATGATACTTTTTGGGTGGTATCTGGTATAAAATGAGAGAAAGGGAAATAGGGTGAACAAAAGAAAACAATAAAACACTAGAAGACATTTTGAAAGCAGACAGATTGGTGATTTCCAGTTACAAACACATCTAGAAAATAACATTGATGTCTAATGCCCTGTACACACGAGCGGAATTTCCGATGGAAAAAGTCAGATGGGAGCTTTTCGTCGGATATTCCGACCGTGTGTATGCCCCATCTGACTTTTTCTGGCGGAATTTCCGATGGACTTAGATAGAGAGCAGGTTCTCTATTTTTTTGACAGAGGAAATTCCGATCTGATTTTTTTATCGTGTGTACAAATTCCGACGCACTAAATTCCACACATGCTCGGAAACAAACCGATGCATACTCGGAAGCATAGAACTTAATTTTCTCGGCTCGTCGTAGTCTTTTACGTCACCGCGTTCTTGGCAGTCAAAAGTTCACTGAACTTTTGTGTGACCGTGTGTATGCAAGGCAGGCTTGAGCGGAATTCCGTCGGAAAAACCATCCAACTTTTTTCCGATGGAAATTCCGCTCGTTTGTACAGGGCATAACGCTACATAAGAGCAGACAATATATGTTAAAGGTAAACTTCAGACAAATAGCTAATTATGGTACACAGAAGAAATGCATATATAGGAGCTATTTTATTTACTGCAGTTCACTGACACCTACAGGGTTTTTTCCTCCCCTCAACTTGTTATAGGACAATGAAAGGAAAAGCAGTACACTGATGAGCTCATCTCTCTGTCACTTCATTCTCCTCCTATCAGCATGTTCCTTGTTAACATACAAGCACTGCAGCAGACCTGAATGGCTCCTTGTTCTGCTTCTACTTTTTCCAACACAAGCTCTGTTGCACAGAGATTTTAAGACGGTAATGCCAAGAAGAACTTGCATTTAACAAAATACATGTAGCAATGTATTAATAGATATAGAGCTGTGTCACCCTACCAAGAGTCAATTTATGGTGTTAGATTGTCACAATCAGTCTTTTTTATATCCTTCAAAATGGAGTACAATTCCGTAAACTGGTGCAAGAGTTTCTACTCCCCGCATAGATTTCTATGCTGTGCTATGTACATACACATCTGTGACACAAAAAGTTTGTTTAATACTGAGGTGATGCTTACGGGAAGACTACTATTTAATGTCTATGCCTATTTTTGGCCAATGTATATAAGAAAACTTAAGCAAATTAATTGTCATGCTTTGGATCCGAAAACAAAACATTGGCTCAATGTTACCATGGTACTTTAGATGACATCAATATCATGAAGAAATATTTTATTATTAAAGCGTATTTCCACCCAAAAGTAGAACTTCCGCTCATTTGTCTCCTTTCCCTCTCTGGTGCCACAATTGGCACCTTTCCGGGGGGAGGGTGGACAGAATACCTGTCTTTGACAGGTGTCCTGTTCCCACTTAGGGAGTCCGCGCCACGGCCCACGATGTCACTGTGGCGCTCCCTCCTCCTCCTCCTCCCCCAGACGCCGGGCCCTTTAGGAGAGAGGAGCGGGGCCTCACGCATGCGCAGTAGGGTTCCCGGCGTGAAGCCATAAGTCTACACTGCCGGGTTTCCCATACCCACAATGGCGGCGGCAGCACCCGACAGCTGATGGAAACATCAGCTGCGGTGCCAACATCACTGGACTCCAGGAAAGGTAAATGTCTGATTATTAAAAGTCAGCAGCTGCAGTATGTGTAGCTGCTGGCTTTTATTTTAATTTTTTTTGGGCGGACCTCCGCTTTAAGAGCTATCTGTTGTAGTGTTTGTCGTGGTGCAAGAGAGATAGAGATTGGGGGGTATTTCCCCTAAAAAAACTCTTTCTTTAGCCTTGGTGTGTTAGAGGATGTGGCACTGCCACAAGGGTTGTTGTCACCTGGAATCAGGGGACAGATGCATCAGTGGCTCCTTTGGGGGTAAAAGCTACATTCACAACTGAATAAATTTACTAATGGGTATATTCACTGACAAATAATGCTTGCACAGCTCTGGTCTGGCCTCACCTAGAGTATGCTGTCCAGTTCTGTGCACCAGTCCTCAGGAAGGATGTACTGGAAATGGAGCGAGTACAGAGAAGGGCAACAAAGCTAATAAAGGGACTGGAGGGTATTAGTTTTGAGGAAAGGTTGCGAGCACTGAACTTATTCTCTCTGGAGAAGAAACGCTTGAGAGGGGATGTGATTTTAAATTACAAATACCATACTGGTGACCCCACAATAGGGATAAAACTTTTCCGTAGTAGGGAGTTTTATAAGACACGTGGCCACTCATTAAGATGAGAAGAAAAGAGGTTTAACCTTAGACTGCGTAGAGGGTTCTTTACTGTAAGAGCGGCAAGGATGTGGAATTCACTTCCACAGGCGTTGGTTTCAGCGCGGGGGGGGGGGCATCGATAGTTTCAAAAAACGATTAGATAAGCACCTGAATGACCACAACATACAGGGATATACAATGTAATTCTGTCATATAATCACACACATAGGTTGGACTTGATGGACTTGTGTCTTTTTTCAACCTCACCTACTATGTAACTATGTAGCTCTGGAAGCATCTATAGCCACTTTGAATAAGACACTGCTTAATTTATTTTTAACCTCTCTAAATCCCTAAACAAGCCCACTAGGTTTAATCCAGTATTGAAAACATACCGTACTATATAAAAAATATGCCTGGATACTACAGAGCTGGGAGTATGTAAAAATCTGACAAACTGAGTGTAAGGTGGATGTGCCACTTGATCACCCCCCACTATGATTCCCATGGGTGCTGTCAGGTAGAGAAGAGGGAAACCAAAGAACATCTATTTATTGATCTCCCCTATCTAGAATGAACAAGGAAGAAATGTGCATTATGTTATTTCCAGGTTCGGCTGTCACTTTCCCTGGCCCCTGAGGCTGGGGAAGAAGCCAATGGTGCACGATCTGTGCTCTAGTAGCTTCAGTGGAAGGCAGGTGAGACATTTGGGGTCTAATAGACAACCTGTCATAACAAAATGCTATAGTGAAGGGGACTTCTGGTTACACTCAAGCACTTAAACCCCCCACAAATGTTGAGCCCCCCTACATAAATATGGACATAAACACAATCCTCAGGGTGCCTACTTAACCTACAAATACGCTAAAAACTGCATATTTTACAGATCGTCACACAAGCTGGAGAGAAATCAGTAATTCTAGGGTCATTATTCATGGTTAAAGTGTTTGTAAAGTCACTAAAGTGACTCTGTTTACATAGGCAGATTGTCATTCTGCCTCTCATGTCAACGATCGGCAGGTCCCAGCAGACATCGTGTCCGCCAGACCCGCTGATTGGCTCCTGCTGTGTCCAATCACAGGAATAAACAACAATATACAGGTATGTTTTTTCGCACAGCCTGGCCGCCCTGCTGCAGTAAATGTGCGGTGGGCGGTCCAGAAGCGGTTAACCAGTTAAGGACCGCCCTATAGCAGATTTACTGCTGTAGGGCATCCCTCCTGTGCAGAATTGTGTGTGTGTGTGTGTGTGTGTGTATGTATGTATATGTGTGTATATGTATGTGTATGTGTATATATATATATATATATATATATATATATATATATATATATATATATATACACTGTATTTATTGGCGTATAACACTCACTTTTTTACCCTAAAAATAGAGGGTAAACTGTGCATGCGTGTTATACGCAGGGGGCTGTGGAAAGTTTTTTTCCTGAAACTTCCCTCTTAAAGTTAGGGTGCGTGTTATACGCCGATAAATACGGTGTATATATATATATATATATATATATATATATATATATATATATATATATATATATATATATATAATGTAGTGGCCTCCACTCTCTCCTCTCTATTCTTCTTCTTGCTCTGGCTTTTGTCTAGGGGTACTCTGAAGGAGAGAGTGCGGGGTCACCACGCCAAGTCCCCCTGCAGAGTATGTGCAGTGAGAGACAATCCTCTTTTACCTTCGGGTCGGTGTTCTGCATCTGGAGACCTCCTCCTGGTTTTCTCGAACAGTGTCTGCCAGTAAATGAGCCCCACACCACTAAAGTCCAACACTCCTTTATTCTTCCGATAACAGAGTAATGCACAGACAGTTGGACTCCCTCAACAAACAGAACAGACAGGGGGGTGTGGATGCGAGTAGGCCCAGGCACAATGAACTCTCCACTTTCCTTCCTGAAAGTGGGTTGCGGTCTCCGAGCGAGGGGGGATTTCCTTCCAGGCGGTCTCCGTTGGAAGGCTCACCTGTCACTGGCAATATGCTGCACCAGGTCTTCAAGCAAGTATCTCCCACCGGTCCATTACGCCCTCCGGATTCAGGTACCCACTCCCGGGGTCCCCTAGGATCTCCTTCTCTCGCGGAACTCAGTGTTGGGCACTGAGCTCCAGACCTCCATCCGAGTACCTCACCTCAGGCTAAAGGTGCCTGGGATGGAACATGACCTCCGAACGTCCTCTAGGCCTAGGCCGCCTAGAGGACCGACACGAACCACCGCCCACATGCAGAAGGTGCCCGGGACTCGACCCTGTGACAAACATGGCCGGCCCCTTTTTACCCTCTCCCAGCAAGCACGGCGGGTTCCCCGCCCCACCATACCGCTGCCGAGGGAGGACAAAAAGGGAGTACGGCACACAGCAATGGTTCAACCCCAGCCCAAGGCTACAGTGCCACCCGCTGGGCTGCAGGGAACTGCACATCACTGGTGTCTCTGCCAGTTTTAAATACACAGAAAAGTGTATACCCGCTACAATATATATATATATATATATATATATATATATATATATATATATATATATACACACACACACACATATAGGAGACAAGTTCTTTATTTTCTGAATGATCAGACTGTGAAGACATTTCTTACTTATGTGCTATTTGTTGCATGGGTCACTGGTTTATTCCTAGCCAACCACAAAACAAATGACTACTATATGGTTTTTCACCCATTGGATCTACTATGTGATATCCGCCCTCTGAATCAGGGTTATCTATCTCTATAGTTCCTTAGGCATAGATAGTGTAACTGCTACATGATTACAAGCTCTGTTCTGTGTCTCTGTCTAACAATCGGTGGGTGCCGGCAGATATCAAGTGCCCGACACCCGCAGATCAACTAATGCTGTGAGTAATCACAGAAAAAGCGGCCTGCAGTGTATATATATATATATAGCTCTGTTCATACATATCCTCTGCCCACTATCTTTCATTTACCTGTAGGATATAGAAAATGTGTCTCTGTGATTTGCTCTTCATATCCCATGGGCTGAAAAGAAAAAACATGATTAAATGTTGAAGTAATATGATTACTGAAGGCTGATATTGAAACAGAAACATGTAATTTGGTTAATTGTATGTAAAAAAATGAAATTGTGACTTTTATGCACCTAATATTACATTCAATGACATTATATATCAGCCTGGAGTTTAATAGTAATGTGGAAAATGTGACATTTAAAAAAAAAATTTGATAGAGTGGGAAGGGATGGTACCACTCTTACATCTTTATCGCTGTTTGTGTGCCAGTTGTGTATATTTTGCACCAATTCCTGTCCCACCATAGTAATACAAAAGCCTTTATTGCTAATTGTGTTCTTGTTGAAGATATTTTCCTTATTCCTATTCCAGTGACAAAACATGCAGTGAAAAATAAAGCTTTTGCGTGGATCACTAAATATTTAAAATGCCATTTATGGTCCCTTTTTAAGTGTAGCGGGTCCCGTGGATTCCTTCCTGCTCGCTTTACCACTGGGAGAATGACAGGTATGGACTCAGGAAGGAAGGACCATGCCTTTCCTTCCTTTCCTTTTCTCCCCTGTCTAGGCCACCAGGGCTTCTGCACTAGAGAACCGGAACAGCTGTGTCAAGGAAAGGTGTGGCTGCAGCTCTGTATACTCTGGCAGCTGCTCTGTGTCTTCCTCACCCTCCTTCTACCAACAGTGGGAAGATGAGAGTCAAAAGAGGATAAAACATAGTAGTCAAAAGAGGATAAAATATAGTAGAAAACACCTGTAGTAATTCCCAGTTGTGGTGAACAGTCAGTGCACTGGCTTGTAGTATCCTCCTAGCACTTGAGCAAACATTTAGATAAAGGAAAGCCAGCAGCTCGCTCTTCCACAATGAATAAATGTATTAATCCTGGTGTGGTACAAAATAATACAGGGCTTACGAGTTTTGGCGTGCAGCCTTAGTCATAAGCCAATGGCTATCGCACACTAGTACTCCAAAATTGGAAGGGTACAAAATCTATCAATATCTTAGATGTAAAAACACTAGACCAACGAAAGGACACCTTTGAAAGTCTAATAGCTTAAATACCCTATCATGCTCGTCCTTTGACAAATCTTGAAAATAGTTTGAGTCCACAGACATAAGCATCATATCTTGCTGACATTGTTAATACTGTCACTACTTACTCCTAATTTTGTATATCTTGCTTATGTGTACTATCCTGCGTTCTGACGCTAAGCATGTGGTCACAATTGTGTGTTTTTCTTGTTTTATTACTCCTTTAAAAATAATAAAAATCTATAAAAAAAAAAGTGACAGTAAAAGAAAATCCCTAATTTTGGGTTGTCTGAAGAACAGTAATAGAAGGGAAATCATCCAAAGGGGATTCTAGCTCTGGTAACCCTGGTAACAATAAGGGATTCCTTCACTTTGGGGGGACTTGTTCTGACTTCCTGTTTTATAAAAACGGTTTTGTCCTTAGTTCTACTTTAACCTTCATGTTGAGTCCTCACCTTGACCACTATTGTTTTTTCAATGGAATCCGATCTGTGATCCTTTGTTATCAGAAGAGGGTCTTCCTTGCAGTCCCCTTCAATTTCCAGAGATCCACTTTCTATATGAATCTTGATTTCATCTGAAAAATAAAATAGGATGGCTTTATCATCCAACCAAACCCCTCATTATTAAATACAAAATCTTAATTATTTTTATTTCTTGTTCATACATCACGGGACACAGAGCGGCATAGTCATTACTATGTGGGTTATATAGAATTACCTTCAGGTGCTGGCACTGGCAACTTCCAAAACAGGAAGTACCCTCCCCTATATAAGCCCCTCCCATCCGGGAGCACCTCAGTTTTTTGCCAGTGTCTAAGGTGTTGGCCAAGGTTAACATGTATTCATCTGGGCTTGTGTACAGGTTCTCTGGGCCTTAGCAAGCTATTCCGGATCCGACCAAAAAAGCTTCATAGCTAAACGGTCGGTACCCGGGCCTTGCAGAGAAGAGCATGGTTTTGCCTGTAATGCCTCTCTTAGGAGGGCTGGACCCTGGGATCCAGAGCTCTGGTCATACCCAAAACCAAGAGGCTATCTGTGCAGGGTGCTATACAGGTCCAGGGGAGTGGAATCCTTGGGAACCCGGTCCCTGAAGGTCTAGTACAATGCCTGCCGTGAGAGGTGAAGTTTGGGCTTCTGTGGACCAAACAAAGTCCTGCGGCGGGGAAAAGGTAAGTGGGGGCCCCTCAGGAACTTGGTTCTATTGAGGGGACCCCCAAGCCTAATATGTCTTTCTGCCTGTTACCTAAAGGTATTCCCGCTAATAGCTGTATATGCCTAAGAAATCCTAGAAATGTATTTTCATAAAGGAAGTTTTAAAAACTGTAAACCTAGAAATGTTTTTCATAAAGGAGGTTTTAAAAAAAAAAAAAAGACAAAAGTGCGGTACCTGTGTTTGTCCACTAGAGGCCGCTGTGGAACGTCTTTTTTTCTTGGGACTATTCCTTCCATGGTGAAAGTCCAGGCAGATGAGTGAGCTCTCTATCAGGGAAGCTGCATTCCTCTGTCATGCTGCCAAGTAGTTTCCTTCCATCCCCGAGTCCTGGTGAAACAGGGACCCTGGCTCCTCTCCCTACATGGCGCCAAGAGCGCGCACACGCTTTCTTTTTATAAGATTTAGCTTCAAAAAAGGGGGCGGAGCCTGGCGGATGACGCGCTCTGTGCGCTCAGCGCTTCTGCGCATGTGCGGGCGTCCCAGCAAGATAAAAGGACTCAGTCCACGCTGCTTGCTATGGACACAGAGCATGAAAAGGAGCTGGTAGCATGGTATAGGGGCTTACAGCGGGCGGTTGATACAGGCATCCCCAGAAAGACGCATTAGTAGACACCCACTGATGTACATAGCAGCAAATTGCATTAGACTATTTCAGTAAAGGGGTGTATTGCGGCTGGAATACCTCAGCTTTGAACTAAGGAATATGCCGCCTAAAAAACTCCGAGATATACCTCTCAGGAAGTGTAGGGGGTCTCCATCGGGCTCTGAGGATCTGGAGCAGTCATCTGCACCCTCCTCCCCTGAGAAATCAGAGGTTAATACCCATAAGGAACCCCCGGGAGTGCCAGGTACTGCGGCTGTCCTCAGTCCACCTGCTCCTGCATATATAACAGAGGAGGTTTTTGCCTCAACTCTGGAGGGATTGGAGCAGAGATTGGCAGCATTGATCGCTTCTTCTCTACAGGAAAGAAAGCGCGCCAGATCTCCATCCCCTCCATTAGAGTGCCTGTTGGCAGAGCAACAGTCCCAGGAAGGGACTGACCTTCCTGAAGGGGATCAGGAGGAGGTTAACTCTGTTTTTGAGGAATCGACAGTAGATGAACCATTTTCAGCATCACAGACTGAAAGATTGTGGGTCCAGACCCTAACTGACATGGTTCGATCTGCATTTAAAATGCCTCTTGTTGAACCATCAACTACTGCTGTCTCCTCATTGGGGTTGCTAAAAGCTCCCCAGGTTAATTGCTCCTTTCCAATTCATCCATTATTGGAAGGACTTATATACCAGGACTGGGAACATCCTGATAAACTATTTGTTCCGCCTAAGAAATTTCCGGTGATCTATCCCATGGAGGAAAAGTTCACCCAGAGATGGAATGTTCCTACGGTGGATGCAGCCATCTCTTCTGTGAACAAATCACTGACATGTCCAGTAGATAATGTTCAAATGTTCAAAGATCCAGTAGATAAAAAATTGGAATCTTTATTAAAATCTGCTTTTTCCACAGCAGGGGCTGTTACACAGCCAGCAGTGGCAGCTATTGGGGTCTGCCAAGCTTTAAAGGATCAAATGAAAATGGTCCTGAGGGATTTGCCAGACCAGCAGGCCCAGGCTCTGGCTGATCTGCCTAGAGCATTATGCTTTGCGGTTGACGCCATCAAGGATTCTATCCATCAGGCCTCCCGCCTCACGCTGTCTTTGGTACATATGCGTAGGCTTCTGTGGCTCAAGAACTGGTCTGCTGAGGCTCCCTGTAAGAAGCTCTTAGTTAGCTTCCCATTTCATGGAGAACGCCTTTTTGGCGAAGACCTGGATAAATATATCCAGAAGATTTCCAGTGGTAAAAGTACTCTCTTACCAATTAAAAAGAGGTCTAGGGGTCCGTCTTTTAAGAGGACTACCTCTCCTATCCCTGGGACGTCTGCTACTAAGCAGTTCCGACGGCCTCCTCGGTCAAACTCAGGAGGTAAAAATCAGGGACAGTCACAGGGTAATAAAAAGCCCTGGATCCAAAGAGGTACTAAACCAGCCTCCAAGTCAAGCCTATGAAGGGCTGCCCCCACTCAAACGGGTGGGGGGAAGACTTCAGTTGTTCACAGAGACCTGGCGGGAGACGGTCAAAGACAGATGGGTGCTCTCCGCAGTAACTCGGGGATACAAGTTGGAGTTAAAAGAGTCTCCTCCTTCCCATTTTATGTGGTCAGGCATGCCAAAAGACCCTCTGAAAAGAAGGTGTCTCCTAGTGGCGTTAGAACAACTATTGATCCAAGGAGTAATTGTGGAGGTTCCTATGGAAGAGTGGGGGTTGAGTTTCTACTCAAACCTTTTCACAGTCCCGAAACCAAACGGGGACATAAGACCCATATTGGACCTAAAGAGTCTAAACAAATTTCTAAACGTCCGGTCCTTCCGGATGGAGTCGATCCGATCGGTCACCGCTGCCCTACAGGGGGAGGAATGGTTAGCCTCGATCGACATCAAAGATGCTTACTTGCATGTTCCCATCTTTCCAGGTCATCAAAAATGTCTACGCTTTGCAGTAGAAGGGCGCCATTTTCAGTTCAGAGCCTTACCATTCGGTCTGGCCACAGCACCACGAGTGTTCACAAAAATTCTGGCCCCACTGTTGGCCGATCTAAGAACACGAGGTGTAACGATAATGGCATACCTACACGACCTGTTGTTGATGGACCACTCAGTTGCCAAGCTAGAAGTGGTAATTGTCGATACAATCAAGTATCTAGAATCTCACGGTTGGGTCATCAACCTGGACAAGTCAGCCCTACAGCCAGTGAAAAACCTGGTATATCTAGGGCTACGGCTGGATTCAGACCAGAGGAAGATTTTCTTACCTCTAGACAAGGTATCCTCTTTGAGGGGCTTGGTCCGTCTGCTTTGTGCAAAAAGACAGCCGTCCATACGCCTGTGCATGAGGCTGCTAGGAAAGATGGTAGCATCATTCGAAGCTGTGCCATACGCCCAATTCCACTCAAGGAATTTACAGAGGGCCATATTGTCAGCCTGGAACGGAAAAATTCAGGCTCTAGACTTCCCGATGGCTTTGTCCCCTTCCGTTCGGAAGAGTCTCTGCTGGTGGTTGATTCCCCCAAAATCTCCAGAAGGGAAAACCCTTCAGTCCGATATCTTGGAAGGTGGTCACTACAGATGCCAGCCTTATAGGCTGGGGGGCAGTACTGGAGCAATGGTCTCTCCAGGGCAGATGGTCAAATGTAGTAAAAACCCTGCCCATCAATCTCTTAGAGATACGAGCAGCCCGGTATGCCCTAGTAGCCTGGGCATCCAGACTCCAAGGGTCCCCTGACAGAATTCAATCAGACAATGCCACAGCAGTGGCATATATCAATCATCAGGGAGGCACCAGGAGTCGTGCAGTCCAGAGGGAAGTAAGTCACATCCTGGAATGGGCAGAAAAGCATGTCCCATGTATATCAGCTGTCTTCATTCCAGGGGTGGAGAATTGGAAGGCGGACTTTCTAAGTCGCCAACAGTTATGCCCAGGGGAATGGTCCCTTCATCCCGAGGTCTTCCGAGCAATATGTCAGCGGTGGGGAACACCGGATGTAGATCTGCTAGCATCCAGATTCAACGCAAAGGTGGACAGATTTGTCTCCCGGACAAGGGATCCCCTCGCTTGCGGCTCGGATGCTCTGGTGTTCCCTTGGAATCAGTTCAGACTGATATATGCATTCCCTCCGCTACAATTGTTGCCTCGACTCCTTCGCAGAGTCAGGTTGGAAAAGAAGCCGGTGATCTTGGTGGCTCCAGCGTGGCCCCGAAGGGCCTGGTACGCGGAGATCATCAAAATGTCTGTGGGGAGTCCTTGGACCCTTCCACGTCGTCCGGACCTGCTTTCGCAAGGGCCGATATACACCCTTCCTTACTAACTCTAAGTTTAACGGCCTGGCTATTGAATCCCACATCCTAAAGAAGAGAGGTCTCTCTAACTCTGTGGTATCAACTATAATCAATGCCAGGAAGCCTGTATCCAGGCAGATCTACTATAGAGTTTGGAAGGCGTACATCACTTGGTGCGAGGCCAGAAAGTGGCATCCACGTAAGTACGTTATAGGCAGAATTCTGGACTTCCTACAGTGGGCTGTAGACAGGAAGTTTGCCTTAAGTACTATCAGGGGTCAGGTTTCGGCCTTATCAATACTATTTCAAAAGCATGTGGCTATGCATTCACTTGTCAAATCCTTTATGCAAGGGGTGACTCGTATTATTCCACCGATTTAAAGCTCCCATATGTCCATGGGATCTAAATTTGGTTCTGTCGGTTCTGCAGAAGCAGCCATTTGAACCTTTGCTGCACATTTCCTTGGTTCTACTCACCAGAAAATTGATATTTTTAGTAGCCATATGCTCGGCTAGAAGAGTGTCGGAAGTAGCCGCCATGTCCTGTAAAGAGCCATATCTGGTTATTCATGAGGACAGAGTAGTATTACGTCCTCACCCAGCCTTTCTTCCTAAGGTGGTATCGAGGTTTCACTTGAACCAGGATGTGGTTCTTCCTTCTTTTCCCCAAACCGAGCTCGGTAGAGGAAAAGTTATTGCATTCTTTGAATGTAGTAAGAGCAGTTTAAAGCTTATCTAAAAGCCACTGCTCAGATTCGTAGAACGGATTCTTTGTTTGTTCTGCCGGAAGGCCCCAGAAAGGGTCAGGCAGCATCAAAATCTACTTTAGCCAAGTGGATTCGACGGGTCATAATGCAAGCCTATGGCTTGAGAAGGAGACCGCCTCCGTTCAAAGTTAGGGCGCACTCCACGAGAGCAGTTGGAACTTCATGGGCAGTGCATCACCAGGCCTCCCTGGCTCAGATCTGTAAGGCCGCAACATGGTCTTCAGTACACACGTTTACTAGGTTCTACCAGGTGGACGTTAGAAGTCAGGAGGATGTCGCCTTTGGGCGCAGTGTGTTGCAGGCCGCAAAAGATCCTCATGCCTGATGGCGCCCAGCTTATGTATGGTGTATCCCCCCCCTCATTTGGCATTGCTTTGGGACGTCCCACATAGTAATGACTATGCCGCTCTGTGTCCCGTGATGTATGAACAAGAAAGTAGGATTTTTAAAACAGCTTACCTGTAAAATCCTTTTCTTGGAGTACATCACGGGACACAGAGCTCCCACCCCTCTTTTGGGGACACGTATTGCTTTGCTACAAAACTGAGGTGCTCCCGGATGGGAGGGGCTTATATAGGGGAGGGTACTTCCTGTTTTGGAAGTTGCCAGTGCCAGCACCTGAAGGTAATTCTATATAACCCACATAGTAATGACTATGCCGCTCTGTGTCCCGTGATGTACTCCAAGAAAAGGATTTTTACAGGTAAGCTGTTTTAAAAATCCTATTTGTGGCTATTCATTTTTAATCACACAGCATCAGTGAATAGTGATTTCATTGATCATGTTTGTAGCTTCAACTATATCAAATTATGTGAATGGATTGGGGGGGGGGGCGGTTCAGCAACATAAAAGGCATATAAAATAACAACTTCTTAAAAAATGACATATGTATAAACAGTACATATGTCTTTTGCTTACAGCCCACAGGAAAACATTTTCCTTCCCAAGCGTCAGAAAGTGCTTCAAAGCATTAGGCAATATATTTTGAATGCTCTATTTTATATCCATGCTAACTGAGCTTAAAGCTGGCCATACGTTACACAATTTTCTTATTCAATTTCCTTTAGATTTACCTTCAACTATGTAGTGCAACGGCCTGCCTGATTGCATACAAAATTGAAAGTGTTTAGGCTTGACCTCATATAATATGGTTTTGAAAAAAAAATCTAAAGGAAAATTGTACAAGAAGATTCTGTAATGTATGGCCAGCCTTGGGTATTGTTTCATGGTGGCCACATAACTGTTGTTTAACAGTAGCAGATAGGGATGAGATTCATGTTCGAGTCAAACCATGCTTTTCGCCGAATTTCGAACATTATGGGCCGTTCGCGCCAAATTCGAGTGGCGCGCCACGGCCCATAATTCACTGCGGCATCGCAGTGCATTGCTGGCTGATGATTGGCCGAGCATGCACTATGACCCGCATGCTTGGCCAAATACAGCGCTGTAAGTACAGAGAGCCATAATTGGCCAAAGCCAGGGTGGCTTTGGCCAATCATGGCTCAGAGGAGTAAGTACACGCCCCACACTATATAAGGCCGCCTGGAAGTTGGCATTTGTGAAAGAGAGAGTTACAAAGAGAGAGAGACAGTGTCATTTATATTGAGTTAGATAGAACAAGCAGGCTCTACAGTGTTGGGTACATGCTCCAGGAGGATGCCCAGCATTTTGAAGGCTCCGATGATGGAATCCAGCTGGAGGAAGGCAGTAACGTGAGCCCAGAGAGAGGGGGGTAGTAACGTGAGCCCAGAGAGAGGGGGTGCCCAACAAGGACAGCTATCTGGCAGTCATGTTCCCCCAGCTGCAGCATACTGCCAGATTGGTTCCAGTGATGAGGAGGGAGGGGATGATGAGGTCACTGACTCCACGTGGGTGCCTAATAGGAGAGAGGAGGAGGAGGAGGAGGAGGAGGCACATCTCCAACGAGGCAGGATGCCCTCCAGGGGCCAGCTTAAGGGCAGCACACTGACTTTATCACACCGCAGAGCTCCGCATGTGCAGGGCGCTGCTGTCTCTGCGCGTTATTCCAAATGTTCTTTGGTGTGGGCCTTTTTTCAGAAGCGTGCAGCAGATCGCACCGTTGCCATTTGCAACATATGTCTGAAGCGTATCTCACGTGGCCAAAACATCAGCCGCTTGGGCACCATGTGCTTGACCAGACATATGTCGACCTGCCATGCAGTCCGTTGGCAGGCGTACCTAAAAGACCCACACCAAAGAACAAAGTGGACCTCTCCTTGCTCCTCATGAGCTGGGATCTCCAACCCCACTATACCTTCAGTCCTCTCTGAAACCTGCACTGAGGAATGAAGGTGTAGAATTAGGTGTGTCACAGTCACAGCCAAGTATTTGCGGGCAATCTCCTTTCGGTACACTGACGTCCGATTGTACCAGGCAAATTTCCCTGCCCCAGCTGCTGCACCGTCGAAAGAAGTTCGCTCCCAGCCATCCACATGTCCAGCGGTTGAATGCTAGCTTGGCTAAATTGCTAGCACTGCTGCCTTTTCAGTTGGTAGATTCTGCCCCCTTCCGTGAGTTTGTGGAATGTGCGGTTCCTCAGTGGCAGGATCCGGCTCTCTACCGGCATGTGGAAGGCAATGTCTTGGCCTTGCTGGACAGGGCGGTCAGCGGTAAGGTGCATATTACCGCTGACTCATGGTCCAGCAGGCATGGACAGGGACGTTACCTATCTTTCACGCATTGGGTGACTCTGCTGGCAGCTGGGAAGGATGCAGGACAAGGTGCAGTAGTGTTGGAGGTCGTTCCGCCACCATGCCTCCAAAATGTTACTACTGGTGATTCTGACACACCTCTCTCCTCCACCCCCTCCTCTTCTTCTTCCTCCATGGCCTCTTCCTGTGCTTTGTCCTCGGAACCAGCGGTGCTCCGTAGGTGCTTAAGGGGCTACGCAAGTACGCAGGCAAAAAGATGCCATGCAGTGCTTGAGCTGGTGTGCTTGGGGGACAGGAGCCACACTGGGGCAGAGATTCTGTCAGCTCTGCAGGGGCAGGCTCAGAGGTGGTTGACGCCATGCCAGCTTAAGCCAGGAAAGGTGGTTTCCGACAATGGCACCAACCTCCTCGCCGCCCTCCGACAGGGACAACTGACCCATGTGCCCTGTTTGGCTCACGTCCTTAACTTGGTGGTGCAGCGGTTCTTGGGCAGGTACCCGGGCTTACAGGAGGTCCTGAAGCAGGCCAGGAAACTCTGTGGGCATTTCCGCCGGTCATATAATGTCAGTGCTCGGCTGGCTGACCTGCAAAAGGATTACAACCTGCCCAAGAACCGCCTAATCTGTGACATGCCCACCAGGTGGAACTCTACGTTGGCCATGCTGCAGCAGCTGCACACGCAGCAGAGGGCCATCAATGAGTATCTGTTGCAATATCGCACCAGGACATTGTCAGGGGAGCTTGGATTTTTTTCCCCACGCCAGTGGGCCATGATCAGGGATGCATGCACTGTCCTGGCACCATTTGAGGAGGCCACGAGGATGGTGAGCAGTGACAGTGCATGCATCAGTGACACTGTCCCTCTTGTCCACCTGTTGGAGCACACGCTGCGTGGAATAATGGACAGGGCACTTGAGGCAGAACAGAAGAAGGAAGAGGAGGACTTCCAGGGCCGGCCCTACCATGGGACCCAATGGGACCGT
This sequence comes from Rana muscosa, assembly GCA_029206835.1. Taxonomy (NCBI): domain Eukaryota; kingdom Metazoa; phylum Chordata; class Amphibia; order Anura; family Ranidae; genus Rana; species Rana muscosa. Next base: position 218,800,481 of record CM055123.1, read on the forward strand.
GGTACCAGGCGGCATTTAGGAGGGGGCGGCAGTCAGTGTGTGACATTCAGTCAGGGCAGAGAGCAGAGCGAAGCGGAGCGGAGCGGATGCTGGTCGGCGCCGCGGTGCGCTATGCCTGTGCGGTGCAGCTGCTAATGCTGCTTTCTCCTGCACTGTGTCTCGCGAGTCCCGACCGTTGCCTAGCAACCGGTGACGTCAGGAGGCCGCGGCCGCCCCAGCATTCACAGCGCTCAGCCTCCGCGCCAATCAAGATTGCTCCGCCCACACACCTCATCCACCACAGGGTTGGGAATGGGATTCAGTGTAGGAGGAATTCTGCTGTGGCTGTGCCCTGGACAGTGACCTTGTGAGTTGAGCCTGGGCTGCCTCTCTGCCTCTGATAAAAAGTTATGTGGGATTTTTAATGTGTATTGTACCCATGTTTTCCCTGTAATTTAAAGCAAAACTTTATTCTTTTAAACACTTTGCGCCCGCGCTATAGACAAAAGACGTCTACAGCGCGGGCGCGGGGCTCAATTGCCGGGAGGGCGTCCATGGACGTCCTCCTGTTTACTTCCGCGATGCGCGCCGCTGTGGGCGCGCATCGGGGAAAAGCTGTGCCCGCCGTGTCACTCGGGTGCCGATGCGCGTGCCTGGCGGTCGCGATGTCCGCCAGGTACCCGCGATTAGCTGTCACAGAGCCAAGGACGTGTATCTGTGTGTGTAAAAACACACACAGATCCACGTCCTGTCAGGGAGAGGAGACCGATGGTGTGTCCCTTGTACATAGGGACAACCATCGGTCTCCTCCCCCAGTCAGTCACCTCCCCGCACAGTAAGAATCACTAATAGGGAACACATTTAACCCCTTCCTCGCCCCCTAGTGTTAACCCCTTCCCTGCCAGTCACATTTATACAGTAATCAGTGCATATTTATAGCACTGTTCGCTGTATAAATGTGAATGGTCCCAAAAATGTGTCAAAAGTGTCCGATGTGTCCGCCATAATGTCGCAGTCACAATAAAAATCGCAGATCGCTAACCATTACTAGGAAAAAAAAAAGTAATAAAAAAAATGTCATAATTCCATCCCCTATTTTGTAGGTGCTATAACTTTTGCGCAAAGCAATCATTATACGCTTATTTTTATATTTTTTTACCTAAAATATGTAGAAAAATACGTATCGGCCTAAACTGAGAAAAAAAATATATATTTAAAAAAAAAAATTGGGATATTTATTATAGCAAAAAGTAAAAAATATTGTGTTTTTTTCAAAATTGACGCTCTTTTTTTGTTTATAGGGCAAAAAATAAAAACCGCAGAAATGATCAAATACCACCAAAAGAAAGCTCTATTTGTGGGGGAAAAAAGGACGTCAATTTTGTTTGGGAGCTACGTGGCACGACCGCGCAATTGTTTTTCAAAGCGTGACAGTGCTGAAAGCTGAAATTTTGCCTGGGCAGGAAGGGGGTTATGTGCCCAGTAAGCAAGTGGTTAAAAAAATGCAAACTATAAAATGATTTGTATTGTTTTCTTGGTTTCTAATCAAGATGCAATGGTCATGTCATGAATTTTAATGGGAACAGGCATAAAAAAGGTTACTGCTGTGTTTCAACTCCCTCTCTGTGCAGGATAGATCATTGTCAGTAGAGGTGACATATGGCACATGTTCTTCTCAGGATGCCATTGCCTGCCCTGTATGTACAGCACAAAAAACACAATTTAAAAAAAACATTAAGGCTGCTTTCACACGGGGGCAGGTGGGCATTGATGGTAAAACACTGCTAGTTTTAGCGGCGCTTTACCGTCGTTTTAGCGGCGCTATTCGACCTCTAGTGGGGCGTATACACCGTTCCTCCACCGCCCTATAGATGCAGCCTGCAGGACTTTTTTTTAACATCCTGCCAGCGCATCATCCCAGTGTGAAAGCACTTAGGCTTTCACACTGGGACTCCAGGGGAGGCGCTTTACAGGCGCTATTTTAAGCCCAAAAGCGCCTGAAAAATGCCTCCAGTGTGAAAGGGGTCTAACAAAACTGCATGAAAACACTGAGGTGCATTATAGGCATTTTAGCGCTAAAAAGCTTTCACACTGGGGCGCTGCGCTTGCAGGATGTTAAAAAAAAGTCCTGCAAGCAGCATCTTTGGGTCACTTTAGGAGCGCTGTATACACCACTCCTCCACTCCTTGCGGGCGATTTTAACCCTTTCTCGGCCATTAGCGGGGGTTAAAAGCGCCCCGCTAGTGGGTGAAATGTGCCACAAATCCGACGGTAAAATAGCGGTGTTTTGCCGATATTTTACCGCCAACGCTATGGGCGTGTGAAAGGGGTCTCAAGGTTTCTTACCTTAATGCATTATATGCATTAAGGTAAAAAACCTCCTGTGATGCAGCAGCCTCCCTTTTACTTACCTGAGCCTGGTTTTTCCCACGACGGGGACGAGCACACCAGCTCCACAGCCGGTGTCTCGGGTCCTGATTGGATAGATTGATAGCAGCGCAGCCATTGGCCCCGCTGCTGTCAATCAAACCCAATGATGCGGGAGCCGACTGGCGTGGCAGAGTCTTACTGTGTGTGGCAGGATCGCCTGTCTGCACCCTGCTGTCTTTCTGTGGCTCCAGTGTTTACCGTGTTAGAAGGTAAGACCTTGTCATTACCACAATAAAACCATCTCCTGTATCATTGTCTGCACACAGTCTCTGACCATCTCCTGTATCATTGTCTGCACACAGTCTCTGACCATCTCCTGTATCATTGTCTGCAAACAGTCTCTGACCATCTCCTGTATCATTGTCTGCACACAGTCTCTGACCATCTCCTGTATCATTGTCTACACACAGTCTCTGACCATCTCCTGTATCATTGTCTGCACACAGTCTCTGACCATCTCCTGTATCATTGTCTACACACAGCATTTGACCATCTCCTGTATATTTGTGGCGGGATCGTCTGTCTGCACCCTGCTGCCTGTCTGCGTCTCCAGTGTTTGTTACCGTGTTAGCAGGTAAGAGCTTGTCATTACTGTCGTTTGACAAACATTTACTAGCCTGTCATCTAACTGTAGCACTGCCCCGTAGGAGCTGCTAGTTTAGTTTTGGGCCTGCACTCTGCCTGTCAACCCCCAGAATTTGGCTCAATCCCCTCTGGCACAAATGGGTAATAGTGTGATTGAGTACCCCAATTGGCTGTTAGGGACCTCAATGGTGTATACACAACAATATAGGCATTAAAAGTAAATGTTACCTTGGTGTTGTTCACCTGCCACTCAGCTGCAAAGACAGAGTTCCACACAAATTGTAGCTTAACCAAAAGTGATATGTTTACTTGGTAAAGAAATGAGATTATGATTATACAACAGGCATTCAATGCATGTAAAGCGCTGCGTAAACTGTTGGCGCTATATAAATCGTGTATAATAATAATAATAATAATAATAATAATAATAATAATAATAATAATACTACAGCTCCCTGTATAAATCAATGAAGGAAATACCATTGGTTCAAAATACCTCTGAGATCCGATCCTGCTAACGTAGCCTGAGGGCCAGATCTGAGCGAGAGTTTGGTGGAGGAATCTCCCAGTGTGGTAACATCAACACTGGGGCACCCCTCCACCAAGTCTCGCACAATGCAACAGGAATACAAAATGACACAAACAGCTATTATTAATATGTAAAATCACAGTTCTATGGCTCCCCCTAGTGGATAGTTCAATTAATGCGTGTCCTATAGCAACCACTTGTAAGGGTAGGAAACCAGATGGCTATCCCTTTAAGAGCCAGGTAATCTTCAGCTAGCCACGTTGGTGTAAATAAAGATTTGTAATCCAAAAGATAGGGTGCAGAAAGAACTGTTACTTGAAACACACGGACTGACAGTACTAGTTTCCCCAAGGCGTTGAGTTCCTACGTGCAGAGATGTAAGCACCCGCAATATAAGTGAAGCTTGTCACACTCCTGGTAGTCAGTTAACTAAGTTGATGGGCAAGTGCCCGCTCACCAGATAAGGCCTTGTCTTGCTGCTTTTCCTCTCAGTCCGGAACCCTCCATCAATGGTCCGTGTCTCGGTGTCACGAGGCCCCTGGTCCTTCACCCGCCCGTCCTCTGGATAGCGGTGGACAAAAGGCTCTGGATACTGCGAGCTGCAGACCGATCTTCCTCCGGTTGATCTACGAGACTGTTCTGCAGGGATCCCTCTTTGGCTAGGCGATCCGCTCTCAGTCTCCGTAGGCCCAGGTTTCTCTGGCCTAGGTATACTCACAGCAGGCCTTAACACAGGCCTCCTGCCGGCTTGAAGATGGCGTCCAGAGAGAGCGGCTGGCTTTAAAACGGTCTTCCCATCAGGCTTTGTGCGGCGCACTCCCCTCTGGTAGCACAGTGGCCTTGTGGACAATGTAGTCTCTGTGCTACTTACTGCAACAGAGTCTTTTTCTCTCAATAACTGAACCAAACAAGTTGTAACCAATTAACATAAGATAAACACTAAAGAGAGCCAAGCTCATATTTACAGCACAGACTGCAGTCCTTAACGATGCTTTCAACCATAACACCTTGCTACATAACATTTGTTATCGTAAAATTGGACAACAATTTTCAAAAGGAGAGTACTAGCGGTAAGAATTTCATACAACAGTCTGTCAACGGACAATCAATCCCCTTCCGAACATCGAACCGTGTGTACGAGGCTTAAGAGATTAGAACATAATTTTGCATCAGTGGTAAGACTGCATCTGGAATATGCAGTGTAATTTTATGCACCAGTAGAAAAGAAGGACATACTGGAAATAGAACAGGTTCAGTCACTGGTTATTACAAGTACATAGGCAAAATAGCAAGTGATTTGGGGGGTAATGTAGCATGTGATTTGTCCTCCTGATACGCAGTGGCATAGTCCTTTTTTGTTTTCTATTTTTTTTTGGGCAGCAGTATACAGCAGCCATGTCTGATGGAAATAAACGCATACGTCTTTCTGGTGCACAATATGCAAAGGTTCGAGCAAAAAAGGAGGCTTTTTTACTAAAGCAGAAAGGAGCCATGCTGAAATTTATTAAGCCAGGGAGTCAAGAAAAATCTCCTATGGAGCAGGAGCTTCCATCTGAGGAGCCAACTGTTAACCCAGATAGTGAGACCCCTGGTGAAATGAGTCCTACTGCATCCACATCTGCACCTCAAAATGCTGAAGCTGTACATGTTCTGCAAGAGGAAAGTACAACGGATGGGAGCATGGTGGAGGAGCTGGTTCCTGGTGACTCTGATTTCAGTTCTTCCTTTCTAGAAGACCCAGGGCTTTGGCCAAATATGACTATTAAACTGAGGGACTTCCTGGTAAAATACGGCCCACACCAGGTGAAAAGTTTCAACTTTCCAAAAGACAAGTCTGAACGCAAAAGAAGCTTTCACCGGATGCATTATTGGCGGACACTACCTAATATGGAGAAAGTGGAGAGACCGTGGCTGATGTACTCAAAGAGCAAGAATGCTGCATATTGCTTTTGCTGCAAGGTTTTCCAAAAGGAACTTATTGCATCTGCTTTAAGTTCTAAAGGAACAAATAACTGGCAACATCTGTGTAGGAATTTGACATGTCATGAGAAGACCCCATCTCACGAGAGAGCATTCCATAGCTGGCTAGAACTGCGTACAAGACTACAGTTAAAGTCTACCATAGATGCAAAACATCAAGAGAAGATAGAAGCGGACACTAAGCACTGGGAAAATGTACTAAAAAGGCTCATTGCCATTATTCGAGTCCTCGCTACTCAAAACCTAGCACTGCGTGGTACATCAGATAAGCTGTTTATGCCAAACAATGGTAATTATCTTAAAATTGTGGAGTTGATGGGAGAATTTGAGCCAGTACTTAAAGAACATCTCAGAAGAGTAACCAGCAAAGAAACCCACATTCACTATCTTGGCAAAACTGTTCAGAATGAAATTATCCAGTTACTGGCAGGACAAATCAGACAGACAATTGTGGGAAACCTGAATGCTGCAAAATATTACTCTGTAATTCTTGACTGTACACCGGATATAAGCCATTCTGAACAAATGACTTTAATGGTGCGTTTTTTAACAGCAACAGACTCAGGTGTAAATGTCAGAGAACATTTCTTGGGGTTCATCGACATAGATGATACTACAGGATCTGGGATGACAAAGATACTTCTTGAGAAGCTTGAAGAAATGGGAATTGATCTTAAGGATATGAGAGGACAAGGATATGACAATGGAGCCAATATGAAGGGAAAAAACAGTGGTGTACAAACACGAGTGCGAGAGTTAAATCCCAGAGCCTTTTTTGTCCCGTGCAGTTCCCATTCTTTGAACTTGGTCATCAGTGATGCTGCCTCGGCATGTTCTGAAGCTTCTGAATTCTTTAATGTAATACAAAGTGTATATGCATTCTTCTCTGCATCTACCCATCGTTGGCAAATCTTAAAAGAACATCTTGGACATTCACAAATTACAGTGAAACCACTGAGCACCACACGATGGGAGAGTCGCATGGAAGCAGTGAAAGCTATCCGAAACCAGATTGGAAAAATTTATGATGCCATAACTGCTGTTATGGAGGATGGTACTTCAACAGGAGCAGCTCGTGGCAAAACACAGGCAGAGTGCAGAGGAATTACAAGAAATATATGTGATTTTAAATTTCTTTGTGGTCTAGTGTTGTGGCATGATGTACTCTTCCATGTAAATATTGTGAGCAAAAGACTGCAAGAGATTGATGTTGATATTTCTGGAGCAGTTCAACAACTTCAGATGACAAAATCATTCCTCCAGACTTATCGATCAGATGAGGAATTTGAAAAGGTTTTGAAAAGTGCAGAAAAGATGGCAGAGGAACTTGACATTGAGCCGGTTTTTCACTTTGCAGACGTTCGAAATCGCCGCAGAAGAACCCATTTTGACTATGAGGCAGATGATGAAAGCATCAGTGATCCTAAACAACAGATGAAAGTACTTTTTTTTTTTCCAAGTTCTAGACTCTGCTATCCAGTCACTGGAAGAACGTTTTTTACAGCTCCATGAACACAGCAATGTCTTTGGGGTGCTCTATAACATTCCCAAACTCAAGGATGCAATACCTGAAGACCTACTCCAGCAGTGCAAAAAATTGGAAAGCATTTTGTCCCATGATAACATGCGGGATATAGATTCAAATGATCTCAATGATGAACTGAAAGCTCTGTCAAAATATGTCCCTGCAGACTTGTCGCCAAAGGGCGTGCTGGAGTATATCTGCACAAACAATCTGACTACCCTCTTTCCAAATGCCTTCATTGCTCTGCGTATACTGTTAACACTCCCTGTGACCGTTGCTAGTGGAGAGCGAAGCTTCTCAAAGCTGAAGCTAATAAAAACATACCTGCGCTCCACAATGACACAAGAAAGGTTGGTGGGTTTGGCGACCATATCAATTGAACATGAACTAGCCCAAACTATAAACCTGAAGGAAGCAGTGTCTTTATTTGCAGCCAAGAAGGCACGGAAAGCACCATTTTGATTCAATCTGTGGTTGATTACAATATAGTTGATGTTATCTGTCCATGACAAACTGTTTTGCCATATAATAGAACAGGGGTAGGCAACCTTTTAGTAGTACTGTTCCAAAACAAGATTTTGAAGTCCCATGCAGACTCACCAGAGCCCATGAGATGCAGTCTCATCAGTGCCTATGCAGTCTCATCAGTGCCTATGCAGTCTCATCAGTGCCTATGCAGTCTCATCAGTGCCTATGCAGTCTCATCAGTGCCTATGCAGTCTCACCAGAGCCGATGACGTCTCATCAGTGCCTATGCAGTCTCACCAGAGCCCATGAAGTCTCACCAGTGCCCATGAAGTCTCACCAGTGCCCATGGTATGCAGTCTCATCAGTGCCTATGCAGTCTCACCAGAGCCCATGAAGTCTCACCAGTGCCCATGAAGTCTCACCAGAGCCTATGCAGTCTCATCAGTGCCTATGCAGTCTCATCAGTGCCTATGCAGTCTCATCAGTGCCTATGCAGTCTCATGAGTGCCTATGCAGTCTCATGAGTGCCTATGCAGTCTCACCAGAGCCCATGAAGTCTCACCAGTGCTCATGATATGCAGTCTCATCAGTTACTATGCAGTCTCACCAGAGCCCATGCAGTCTCACCAGTGCCCATGAAGTCTCACCAGTGCCCATGAAGTCTCACCAGTGCCCATGAAGTCTCACCAGTGCCCATGATATGCAGTCTCACCAGAGCCTATGCAGTCTCATCAGTGCCCATGAGATGCAGTCTCACCAGTGCCCATGCGGTCTCACCAGTGCCCATAAACTATATAACACTCTGTAAAGCACTGTGTCTATATTTACAGCCAAGATGGCACATAAAGCACTGATAGTCAATTGATATATAGTTGAGTGCAATATTGTTGTTGTTCTTGTCTGTTGTTTATGACAAGCAGTTTTGCAATATCTTTTCACCATTTAAGCTATTTATATAAATAAAGATATATATATATATATATATATATATATATATATATATATATATATATATATATAAAACAAAATAACACTGGAGTTTGTGGTTTGGATTTGTACGTAATGGTATGTCATGTAATTTTGCATATGGTGCTGTTGCATGTAACTCTGCTTTTCTGATAAATGAAATTTTACTTATGATATAAAATACTGAATGTGGGGGCGTTTTGGTGGGCGTGTTTTTTTTTTTGGGGGGGGGGGCAGCATTTCATTCTTGGTCCCAGGCAGCACCATGTCTTGGGCCGGCGCTGAGGACTTCCTTACCTCTCAAGGCCCCCTTTATCCAGACAATGTTCCTGCTGGCCCGGCTATCACACAGGTAGAGGACGAGGAGGAGGAGGAGGAGGATTATTGTGTCAGCATGGAGATGGAGCCTAGCACTCAGCATCAGCAGCATCAGCAGCAGTCTTCAAGGGATCAATTGCAGTCCCAAGACACCCATGGACTTGTACGTGGCTGGGAGGAGGTGGCTGCGGATCATGTCGTCCTCAGTGACCCAGAGGACTCTGCACCGAATGCCTCAGCAAACTTACGCTGCATGGCCTCCCTGATCCTGCAAAGCCTGCGCAAGGATCCTCGTATGCGTGCGATCAAGGAGAGGGATCATTACTGGCTGGCAACCCTCCTTGATCCCCATTACAAGGGAAAGGTTGCGGACCTTATCTTGCCGTCGCAGAGGGAGCAAAGGATGAAGAATCTTCGGGAGGCCTAGCAGAAAGGTCTGTACAACGCGTTCCCAGAGACTGGGAGGTTACAAATTCCTGGTCCTGGACAACGTGTTGCTGAGGCTCCAGTCAGTCAAAGAGGGAGCGGTGGAGAAGGTGGCCGTCTGACCGATGCGTTCAGACAATTTTTTAGTACGCAGCCCCAAGGTATAATCGCTTCCAGCAACCATCGCCAGCGTCTGGTTTACATGGTGCAGGAATACCTAGGGGCAAGATCAGACTTGGACACCTTTCCCACTGAAAATCCTCTAGGTTACTGGGTCTTGAGGATGGATCACTGGCCAGAGCTTGCACAGTATGCAATTGAGCTACTGGCCTGTCCTGCATCCAGCGTTCTTTCAGAACGCACAATCAGTGCTGCTGGAGCCTTTGTAACCAATCACAGGGTGTGCCTGTCCACCGTCTCGGTCGATTGACTGACCTTCATAAAAATTAATCAGTCTGGGATCACCACCAGCTACCAAGCACCTGATGCTGATGTAACTGAATAATTTTTTTGGAAATGTCAGATCCTTTCAAGACTGCCTATGCTGATGCTGAGTGACTATCCTGTTATGCTGAGTGACTATCCTCTTCCTCCTCAATAATCATGCTGATAGCTTGAAAGAACATTTTTGGTTCTGGGCACCGTCACCAGTGGCTAAGGCCCAATTTTTCAGCCCGTGTTTAACAGGGCCGTGTAATTCTAATTTTTGATGCAATGCTTTGCAGCAGGGCTCATTGCTGTGCTCCAACTACAGTATCTGTGAGGGGTTGCAGTGTTGTGGCACCAGTGCCTAAGGCACAATTTTTATGCCCCCGTTTAACAGGGGCGTGTAATTACAATTTTTGATGCAATACTTTGCAGCAGGGCTCATTGCTGTGCTCCAACTACAGTATCTGTGAGGGGTTGCAGTGTTGTGGCACCAGTGCCTAAGGCACAATTTTTCTGCCCCATTTCAACAGGGGCATGTAATTACAATTCTTCATCTAATATTTCACATTCCTGCGCCCACCAAGAGTAACTGTGAGGGCTTACAGTGTTGTGGCAACACCAACACCTAAGGGCCAAATTTCTGCAGAGTATATACGGCAGGCCCCTACTTTCAAACATCCAACTGACAAACGACTCCTACTTGCAAACGGAATGAGACAACAGGAAGTGAGAGGAAATATACCCCTAGGAAGGGAAATTCTCTCCTGTAAAAAGTTAATATGGGAAAAAGGTGTCTCCTCGCCACTGATGCTTTATCACCAATCCTTGTTTCAATTAAAAAAAACTAATTTTCAAAAAACATTTGTCATTGGGAGGGAAAGTTAGGTGAAATGTTCTGAAGAGTTGCACAGACAGCAAAACAAATAAACCCTTCCCTATGTTTTCCAAAAAGATTAAAAATAGATTTTTGGGCTGGAGCTACACTTAAAAAATGTACCTGTTCCCAATTACAAACAGATTCTACTTAAGAACAAACCTACAGTCCCTGTCTTGTTTGCACCGCCTGTATACTGCTGTTCAGAGTATATAGGGCCTTTTTTTCATTTGGGTGCGGGGTTCCCCTTAATATCCATACAAGACCCAAAGGGGCTGGTAGTGGGCTGGGGGGGGGGGGATGGGGGGGGGTACCCATGCCATTTTTCTCAATGATTTTCATCCATATTGCCGGGACCAGACATGACATTAAATCCGCAAGCAGTTTTAAATTACTTTTTTTCCTTTAGAAATGTCATTTTGTGCAGGGACAGTTCTAAATACGGGAAACACGTGCCACTTCACAGGCATACTTTAGACACCCCCCAGGTACGAAATTTTCAAGGAATATTTCACTTTTATTGTTTCACTTTAAGCATTATTAAAATCACTGCTGCCGAAAAAATGGCCATTTTTAAAACTTATGCCGCGTACACACGATCATTATTCACGGCGGTTAAAAAACCGCCGTGAATAATGACAGGAAAAACGAGGGAACCACTTCGGTTCCAAGGGTTCCCTACACACGGTCGTTTTTCCGTCATTTTTTCTCTTGACGAGAAAAACGACCGTCTGTGGGCTCCGCGGCAGTGTCTCCCTATGGGAAATCTGCCGCGGAAAAAAATGATGGAAAAAACGATGAGAAAATTTAGAACATGTTCTAATTTTTCTTGTTGTTTTTTATGCCGTTTTTCTCGACGAGAAAAACGACATAAAGCCCACAGACGATCGTTTTTGTCGGCGAAAAAAAAAAATGTAGTTTTTCTCGTCGAGAAAAGCGGTCGTGTGTACGCGGCATTATTTTTGCATTGATACATGGCCCCTGGCGCAGGACCCGGGTCCCCATACCCTTTTTAGGACAATAACTTGCATAGTAGCCGTTATATTTAGCACTTTTGATTTCGAACGTTCGCGTCCATTGTATTTAATAGGGTTCTAAAGTTTGCGCAAACTTTCGGTCCGTTCGCAGGTTCTGGTGCGAACCGAACCGGGGGGTGTTCGGCTCATCCCTAGTAGCAGACTTGCAGATTCATTTAATTGCAAACCAAAAGACAAAAAGTTTATTCCGTTTTGTTACTGAATTTGAGATAAGAATAGTGGGCGGAGCTATGCACACCTTTTCTGTTGGTGAACTTTTTATCCAGAACTCCGGTATATACAGGATAATCATTGCTTTCTAAATTCCACACCATACAAGCCATTCAGGTTGATTTACCATCAAAGCAATTAGGCTGTTCACTTAGCAAAGTAAATTTTTACATTGCAATGGAATTTTCCCTTGGCTTAGTGCATAAAGCGAAGCTCTGATGACTTCTATCATTCATTTGTATTCAAGCAAAAAAGATGTTGCTTCATTTTTGTTGCACGTGATCGGGTATTCTTTGCAAAGTACATTTTTACCACATTTACTAAGCTAAGGATAAATTATCATGACAAGTGAAGGTGTGCTATTCCTTACTTAAAGGTTAAGTTTACCTTTACAGAAAACTCTGTAAGGTGAACTTGCACAGGTCTCCCTCCTCGCCCCCCCCCCCCCCCAGTCTCCGGTTCTAAGCCCCGGTATACCCGCGGCAGGTGTCCGGGGCCTAGAAATCCCCTGAGCTGAATGTCCAAAACATAGTTTTGGAGCATTCCAATTGGTTAGCACTGTCACATGAGCAGCACCGACCAATCAGCAGCCGCATAGCCTGTCCTGTCAGCTATGCAGAAGATGTGAAGATGGAGAGAGGATTTCTAACCCCCTGGCTCCTGGCGCGGATATACCGGGGCTCAGAGCTGGAGATTGCGGCGGTCCATGTCAGTGGGATCAGGGGGGACGAGGAGGGGGACCTGTGTAAGTTCACTTTACAGATTTTTCTGTAAAGGTGAACTTACACTTTAAAGTGGTTGTAAACCTATGTTTTTTTTTTTTTTTGTTTTTTTTAAAATAACAAACATATCATACTTGCCTTCACTGTGCAGTTAGTTTTGCACAGTGTGGCCCCGATCATCGTCTTCTGAGGTCCCCCGACGGCGCTCGCGGCTCCTCCTCGCATTGGTAAACCCCCTGGGAGAAGCGCTCTCCCTGGGGGTTACCTTGCGGGTGCGCTCCCGAGTCCAGCATTTGTGTGCATAGACACAGAATGTTGGACTCGGCCCCACTTTGGAAAAAATGAATAAATGCACATTTTTTTTGCTCATTTCTAAGGAGCCTGTAGACCATTACACCTGTGAGCAGCAGATCACAGGTGCAATTTCAGGATCCTGCAGACTCTCAGGACAGTTTTCTGCCCGTACCTCCCTTACGGAGAGGAAGTTATTGAGAGAAGGAAGATCACAGCGCTCTCGCATTTCATTGAGAACTACAAATCCTCGGCGACAATGGCTGACTCGCAGTCTATTCATTCCCAGGAAACTGTGAATGAATGATGTGGCCGAGTGGGCAGAGGCCCACACGGCCATGCTGATTTCAAATTGTGACAGTGGGTGCGGGGAGAAGATCCCCCTGTCACCAGAGGTGCACGCTGAACATGTTACATGTCACACCCCAATATGGGTATAACATGTTCAGAAAGGTGAACTTAGGCCCCATGCACACGAGACGCAGGTGCAAACTCTGCTGAACACACGTTTTTAAACGATGAAACTGGCGTTTAAAAACGCGCGTTTTGCCGCGTTTGCGGCCGCGTTTAGCAGCGTTTTACCGCGTTTGCGTTTATAAGCGTTTCATCATAGACCCTCCCTAAGCTCAAAAAACAGTAAATTTTAGCCATTTCAGCCAGTTTGTGAGACCAGAGTGAGTAGCAGCAGCTGAGAGAGCAGCAGTGTACTTGTATTTAGCGTATCACTTGCCACATCACCTGCCACAAGTTGTGGATTGTCACCTGCCACGTCACCTGCCACGTCACCTGGCCACGTTACCTGCCACGTCACCTAGCCACAAGTTGTGGATTGTCCACTTGCCACGTCACCTGGCCACGTCACCTGCCACAAATTGTGGATTGTCCACTTGCCACGTCACCTGGCCACGTTACCTGCCATGTCACCTGGCCACGTTACCTGCCACAAGTTGTGGATTGTCCACTTGCCACGTCACCTGGCCACATCACGTGCCACGTCACCTGCCACAAGTTGTGGATTGTCCACTTGCCACATCACCTGGCCACGTCACCTGGCCACGTTACCTGCCACGTAACCTGGCCACGTAACCTGGCCACGTTACCTGCCACGTAACCTGGCCACGTTACCTGCCACCTCACCTGGCCACGTTACCTGCCACCTCACCTGGCCACGTTACCTGCCACCTCACCTGGCCACGTCACCTGCCACCTCACCTGGCCACGTCACCTGGCCACGTCACCTGCCACAAGTTGTGGATTGTCCACTTGCCACGTCACCTGGCCACATCACGTGCCACGTCACCTGGCCACATCACCTGCCTAAAGTTGTGAATTGTCCACTTGCCACGTCACCTGCCACGTCACCTGGCCACGTCACCTGCCACAAGTTGTGGATTGTCCACTGGCCACGTCACCTGCCACAAGTTGTGGATTGTCACCTGGCCACGTCACCTGGCCACGTCAGTGGATTGTCCACTTGACACGTTACCTGCCACAAGTTGTGGATTGTCCACAATGCAATGCAAGCAATTACAGTTTTCTTTTATATTTTTTAATAGTTTTTCATCATTTGCCATCATTTTTGAGATTTCTAATGTTAAAAAATAGGTCACCTTTAAAAACGCTTATAAACGCAAACACGGCAAAATGCTGGTACCGCGTTTAGCCGCGTTTATAGGCGTTTAGCGTCTGAAACGTGGAAAACTTTTGCGTCTGAACCCATTTTTTTGCTTCTGGAAAAACGAGGTTAAACGCAACTGCTTGTAAACGCCAAAAAACGAGAGTGTGTGCATGGACACATAGGATAACATTGAATGGGTTCAGGGGCAGTTGAAAAAAGCGTCCAACTGCCTCTGAACGTGCGTTCAACAGCAAATAACAGTGTCTCGTGTGCATGGGGCCTTAGGCTTTAAGTTTCATGCTAAAGTTGACCACATGAATTCTGAGCCTTTATATGAAATCAGCCTTCCTTAATTTCTTTCACGAATACCTATACATTACTATTAGTATATGTGTTAGGATCTGCCCTTTCATCCAATTTTTCCTAACACCGCTTTAGTCATAAGTAGATGAGAGCTATAAATCAATGAATTACAGCATGCAGGCAGAGCTGCCAACTTCCCTTCCTGGGTAAAAGGAAAATATATTGTAATAAAGTCAAACAGTACTTAGTTTTGTAGCTGTGGCATCCCAGCTGAAGTGGCTGACATGACTATCACAGACACATCGGGCTTGGTCTTTGCCTTGGACTGTATGGATACCATCAACTTCAGATAGAGACACTACCACCTGTGAGAATGAGAAAGCACTTTAGAAAGAGAGATTTGGCAAACTTACAGTATCTATGTGGAATTGTTTAATTCAAATTATTGATTTAAATAGCAGCATCAAAAAATTCTCTTCCCACTGTAGGCTGTTGAAACTGAAGCCGGCCATATATGATTTGAATCTCAGTCAGTTCAGCAGGGACTTCGGCTGAGATTTAAAACTTTAATGGGCAGGCTAATTGTACCCAAGTTGATCAATCAATCAACTTGGGTACATCAGCCTGTTGGATTTTTCATGCAAATATTGCCAGCTGTTATAGCCGGGAAAACACAATTGCTTCATAGGAGGGATTCCCCATCAGCACTGACTGCGCTGATAGGGAAATCAATCGATTGCAGGAGAGAAAATTGCACTGTCTATGGCCAGCTTGCGTTCCAAATTATGTTGACTACACACCACTAAGTTGTCACAGGAACAGTAAGTGAAAAAAAAACTTTCAATGAGCAAACTTGTCCTGGTGACAACTCTCTAAGAGGGGATATCCCTTCACTTTGCAGAGATCTCCTCTTACTTCCAGCTCTCGCTACACTGGGTGGTGAGGGGAAATTTATTTTTGGGCATAAGGAGGAAAATAAAAAAGGAAAGGAGTCTTAACTATCCTCAACTCTATACAAATTTAAAAGCAAAAAAAGTTTTGTCTTCATGTACACTTATTTGTTCATGTTATGTCTTTTGAAGCTCTGGCCTTTTGCCCTGGTTCACACTGGTGCGTTTTGACATGCGATTTGGCATGCCAAATCGCATGTCAAAACGCCGGTATTTGCCGGCACAGATGTCCCTGTAATCGCGGCCGAAATCGGGGCTGACAGGCAGGAGTGAAATCGTGCGAGTTCAGCTGAACTCGCACGGCTTCACTCCCGCAGCCCAGTGTGAACCTGGGCTTAGAGTGCTTTCACACTCGCAGCGCCCAGGCATCGGCGGTAAAACGCTGCTATTTTTAGCGGCGCTTTACCGTCGTTTTTGCTGCACTTTTCAGCCGCTAGCAGGGCACTTTTAACCCCCGCTAGCAGCCGAAAAAGGGTTAAAAGCACCCGCAAATCGCCGCTGCAGCGGTGCTTTGCCGGTTGTTCGGCAGCGCTGCCCATTGATTTTTTTTTTTCTTTCCCCATAAAGAATTTTATTGAGATAACATAGAACAGTGCATACAATGAAAACACAGCAACAGATGTTCATGCGAAATTCCAAGGCATATTGACATATCATAAGTACTATAAGGCTTTTAGCAAAGGGAAGGCGATACCGACTGTGGATAAATGCTGCACACCCCTGATAGAACTTTGGAAGAAGGAAAGGTACCCCTAGGGGCTTTGTGTTGCAACGTTAAGTAAAGATGATCATAGAATGAGGCTCATAAAAAAGTACAAATTTTATTGAACTAATACAAAAAAAAGTACTATAAGGCTAGCAACTCTGCAAATATTCCAATCCCACAATCTGGGACTGGTGGGATGTCGCAGCAGAACCGCATATGATAAATCGATAGAAGATACTCTTACAAAGAAAGAAATAGTAGGAAGGTGGAGGAAAGAAGGAGAAAGACAGAAAGAGAAAGGTAAAAGGAGAATGGATGCGAAAGAAAGAGAAGAGAGGTGTTGTGTTACACTATGTGATTATTCTTGCTCTGTGTCTTTAAGATCTGTCCCCTTCTTTCTAGCTGAACTCTCTCTCTCACCGTAGTTTTTTATATATCTCCTCCACTTCCTGATTCTGGTCATTACTCCTGTATATCTTCCATGCTAACATCTTACATGTGGCTTACAACTGCAACGTTTTTCTACCTATGAATATCCATCATTAAACGGAACATTCGAAAGGATTCATCGTCTGTCGTCCTAACTGTGAGTTTATTCATTGAGTTAAACTGCCTGTATCGATGCAAGGGATGAATATCAAACCAGCTTGAGTAAGGCCTACTTAAACCTGGAGATGAACTTTATCGCTTTGTAGTTGAGACAGAACAGTAGAAAAACGGAGTTTCACAGCCTAATTACAAGATTTCTGCATGTCAGTACTGAAACGGACAAGATTTACTGCCCTCATAGCAAGACAGAAGGGACAGAGCAGCACATGGCAGCCTTATAGCCTGAGACAATCTGCACAGTGTCATATTTCAGCACACAGATCCTGCCTGCTTTCACAGTCAGTCTGCTATCATGAGTGACCAAGCTTCTATATGTGAACTCACATCTCCTTCCTCACAAGTTCCTGAAGAAACTGAGTTACCCAAACGCTCAGTTAAACCCACTTGGAAAGTAATGGAGAATTATGAAGCTTCAAGGACTGAATTGTCAAATAGCTTGGAATTAGTCTGGGAGAAAATGCTTGCTGAAGCCAATACAGTGTCTGTTGAATGTGAACTACTGACACTAGAGGGCGCCATTAAACAACTTTCTGCCTCATATGAGCTTTATCAGCTTACCAGCATCAAATTCACTAATGTCTTACAAAACATGAAGTCAGAAAATGCGATGATGCAATTAAAGCGGCGTCAATGCTCTCAATATTGAAAGAGACAGTTTTATCCAGCAAACCAGATTAAAGGCAGAAGCAAAAATAAAGCTGTTACAGGACACTGCATCTCACAGATCTGTTTCCACCAGACGTTCTAAAAACTCGTCAAGATCCCATAGTTCAAGATACTCAACACTCAGTGAGCGACTTATTAATGCCCGTGTTGAAGTGGAAGCCAGCAAAGTGCAGGTGGCATATGCAGAAAAAAGAGCAGAGTTGGAAGCTCAGAGAGCAGAGTTGGAAGCGCAGTCAGCACGTCAAAGAGCAGAGTTGGAAGCGCAGTCAGCACGTCAAAGAGCAGAGTTGGAAGCTCAGAGAGCAGAGTCGGAAGCTCAGTCAGCACGTCAAAGAGCAACAATGGAAACCTTAAATGAACAGTGTAAACATGACGCAGCTATGGCAAAGCTAAGGGTCCTACAGCAAGCTATCAGTGCAGACGAAGGTGCAAGTGAGAGACAGCATTAACCTAAGCATAGCAGATATGGAAGACCCCCTCAAACGCACTAAAGACTATGTCCTAAGCCACTGCAGTGCACACTCCATTGTCTCCAATGCTCCCGACTACATAGAGACTCCTTCACAGCTTCAAGTTAAAGAGGTTCCAGCAACTTCCTGCACTCAAAATCACTCCACTGCATTTCCTACCTGCCTACCTTGCCTGCCTTCATACGTCACAGAGCATCAGCGCAAGCTTCAGGCAAGTCATCAATCTCCAGTCATCGGTACAGCCTTGAATCAACATACCATTGGAACAACTGACTTCAAGCAAGCAACTCACCTGGATGCATCTGCTGCACCATATTTCCCTGTGTCCTTTAACAACAATGTCAAAGATAATGCAATCAGCACCATACAGCCAACAGCATCTCACATAAAGGCGGAGACAGCTGAGACAGAAGAGTTTGTGAGGTACATGCTTCGCAGAGAGCTCACAAAGACTGGTCTTACAAGTTTTGATGACCAACCTGAGAACTACAGAAGTTGGAAATGTGCCTTCAGAACTACAATCAGCAATATTGGCATTACAGCTGATCAAGAATTGAATCTGCTGATCAAATGGCTTGGTCCTCTATCTGCTGCACGTGTTAAGCCATTAAGATCGGTTTTCATGGACAATCCTACTGCAGGCCTCACAGCTGCATGGGAGCGACTAGAGCAAAGTTTTGGCAGTCCAGAAGCTATAGAAAATGCTTTGTTCATGCGTCTGGAAACTTTCCCAAAGATATCCGGTAAGGACAACAAGGAGTTCCAGAGACTGAGTGACCTTCTCCTTGAGCTTCAGCTAGCCAAGACAGACCCAAAACTACCTGGACTCAGTTACCTTGACACTCCAAGAGGGGTAAACCCAATTGTCTCCAAGCTCCCGTATGGTTTGCAAGAGAAATGGACTGCACTAGGGTCATCATACAAAAGAGAGAACAAGGTTTCCTTCCCTCCATTCTCTTTCTTCTGTGAATTCATTAGGGAAATTGCAGAGACCAAGAACGATCCAAGTTTTTCCTACGGTGAGTACAGCCTTTTCTCACCCTTTCCTAAGAGTACCAGTCTTCAGGGCAACTATAGAAACCATAGAGGCCCAGTATCCGTGAAAAAGACTGACATCCTTCCCACTCCTACCACAGTTCTAGCCACGAACAAACAGAGTAGGAAGATTGAAAACCCTAACAGAGAGTGTCCCATACACAAGAAGCCACACCCCCTCAATAAATCTATCGGCTTTAGGAAAAAGCCTCTGGAAGAGCGCAAGGAGCTTTTAAAGACATTTAGGGTATGTTTCAGGTGCTGTGCTTCTACAGAACATTTTGCAAGGGACTGTAATGTGTCCATCAAGTGCATAGAGTGTGGCTCTGAAGAACATGTGCAAGCCCTCCATCCTCTTGAGCCCAGCTCTGCACAACCTGCCAACACTCCTCCCAGGTTAACGCATGGCGGGGAGAATACAGACCAAGTGCCTAATTTTACCATCATTTCTTCATCCTGCACTGAAGTTTGTGGAGAAGACCACTGTGGTAAGTCCTGTGTTAAGATATGCTTGGTGAACATATACCACAAGGATCAACCAGAAAAGTCTCTAAAGGCATATGCTATCTTAGACGATCAGAGCAATCGATCACTTGCAAAATCGGAATTGTTCAATCTATTTGAAATAAAAGGCGAAGCTCATCCTTACACCTTGGGTACCTGTAGTGGAACTATAGAGGTTTCTGGAAGAAGGGCTCATGGACTCATGGTATCTTCTCTAAAAGGTAACTTGCAATTACCCTTACCTACACTTGTTGAGTGCAATCAGATACCTGCTAACAGGGAAGAAATCCCTACTCCAGCTGCTGCTTTCCATCACCCTCACCTCAAGGTAATAGCAAATGAGATACCACCGCTTGACAAAGATGCTCAGATCCTTCTTCTGTTAGGAAGAGACATTCTAAGAGTTCACAAGGTACACAGACAAGTCAGTGGACCCCCAGATACCCCATTTGCCCAGCGCACGGATCTAGGGTGGGTCATCATAGGCAATGTCTGCATAGGCAAAATGAAAAGACCTACCAACATTTCGTCATTCAAGACAAATGTTCTGCCAAATGGCGGAAACACTTACTTTGAGCCATGCCCACATCACTACTGGGTGAAAGAGAAGATAGCCAGCCACGAATGGCAACATGGTATCTCAGGTGACACAAGCCCTTTCTCCTGCCATGATGGCGACTTCAGCTCTACAGTGTTTAATGCAACCAGTGAAGATGACATACTGGCTCCTTCAATGGAAGACAAAGAATTCATCAAGGTAATGGACAATGAGTTCTTTCAAGATGACTCCAATAACTGGGTAGCACCCCTACCCTTTCGTCTCCCAAGAGAGAGATTGCCCAACAACTTACAGCAGGCCATCAGTAGATTCTCCTCCTTAAAGCGAAACTTAAGCAGGAAACCAGAGATGCAAAAACACTTTGTGGACTTTATGCAAAATGTATTTGACAGAGATCATGCAGAGCCTGCTCCCCCACTAAAGGAGGGAGAAGAATGCTGGTACCTTCCATCCTTTGGCGTGCATCACCCACGCAAACCAGACCAAATCAGAGTTGTCTTTGATTCCAGTGCTCAGCACGAAGGTGTTTCTCTTAACAACATGCTCCTTACTGGACCCAACTTGAACAACAGTCTAATAGGAGTCTTGATTCGTTTCAGACAAGAGCCTGTAGCAGTAATGGCCGACATTCAACAGATGTTTCACTGCTTCATCGTCAGAGAAGACAACAGAAACTACCTCAGGTTTCTATGGCACAAGGACAATGACATCAACAAGGAAGTTATAGATTATCGCATGAAGGTACATGTCTTCGGTAACAGTCCTTCCCCAGCAGTGGCAACTTATGGGCTAAGGAGAACAGCTCAGACTGGAGAAGCTGAATATGGATCTGATGCCCGTCAATTTGTTGAAAGAAACTTCTACGTTGACGACGCACTTAAGTCCTTTCCAACTGCTAAAGAAGCAATTGATCTTCTCACCAGAACAAAGGAGATGCTGTCTGTAGCAAACCTTAGACTGCACAAGATTATATCCAACAGCCAGGAACTTATGAATGCCTTTCACTCTGAGGACTATGCCACTAGTCTAAAAAACCTTGACTTAGGTACAGATGTGCCTCCTGTACAGCGAAGTCTGGGTTTGTTGTGGAACATCAAGCAAGACAAATTCACCTTCCAAGTGTCAACTTGTGACAAACCCTTCACTAAGAGAGGAGTCCTGTCCGTGGTGAATAGCATCTATGACCAACTGGGTTTCCTTGCTCCAGTTACCATTCAAGGTAAGATTTTACTAAGACAGTTGTCTACTGAGAACATAGACTGGGATACTCCCTTGCCTAGTGAGAATCAACACAAGTGGGAAAGGTGGAGATATTTTTGAAGTCACTAGAAAAACTTCAGATTCCCCTTTGCTATGTTCCAGGATCCACTTCAACTGCTAACCGGAGAGAGATTCATATTTTCTCTGATGCATCAGTTGAAGCTATTGCTGCAGTAGCCTATTTGAAGACCTCTGAACTGAATGGAGAATCACACTGTAGTTTTGTCCTAGGCAAGGCAAAACTCACACCCAAGCCTGTACATACCATACCAAGACTTGAACTTTGTGCAGCCATGCTAGCAGTAGAAATTGCCGAGGTCATACGAAGTGAAATGGACACTAGACTTGATTCTTTCACCTTCTATACAGACAGTAAGGTAGTACTTGGTTACATAAACAACCAATCAAAACAATTTTATGTGTACATCAGCAACAGGGATGAACGTATCAAGAGATTCTCTCTACCAAGTCAATGGCATCACGTTCCCACTGAACTCAACCCAGCTGACTGTGGGACCAGAGCCGTGTCACCTGCTGCTCTTCAGGACAGCCTATGGCTGTCACCTCCAAGGTTTCTGTGTGAGGACTCTTACTTACTCCCTATTGACACCACCTATGGGCTAGTAAACCCTGAAGATGATAAGGAAATAAGAATTGTGAACATCTCACTACACACTTCTGTAAGTACAAAACAGAAGCTGCGGTCACACCGTTATGAGCATCAATGGAAGCAGGTGCAGCATCTAGCCAATGTGTTCTGGCATCGCTGGAAGAAAAAGTATCTTCACCACCTTCAAGGTCGCAACAAATGGCAAGCATCTAAGCCGAATCTTAAGGTTGGAGACCTCATCCTTCTAAAAGACAAGGAAGTTTGTCGGAATGAGTGGCCTATGGGTCTTATTACTAAAGTTATGCCCAGCGACGATAACAAAGTCCGGAAGGTAAAAGGCAAGGTAACCAAGGGAGGATCGACACGAAACTTTAGTCGACCAATTACAGAGTTAGTACTCCTTTTGCCAGGTGAGTGACTTGTGCAAGGACTAGCCATGCTGTTGGCACGGCGGGGAGTACATTGCTGCCATCTACAGGTTCTACTCAGAACTTTGAAATTCTTTGAAGACATCATACTGTGACTTTATGTTCTTCATCCTGTTAAACTTACGTTTATTATTTGCTTGTTGCACGTTTTTCATTACAGGTTCCAGGACATTCGTCAGTATTGGACTTTTTGAAAATATATATTTTAGTTTGAGGTTATGAAATCTAAAGATTTCAGACGGGGAGTATTGTGTTACACTATGTGATTATTCTTGCTCTGTGTCTTTAAGATCTGTCCCCTTCTTTCTAGCTGAACTCTCTCTCTCACCGTAGTTCTTTATATATCTCCTCCACTTCCTGATTCTGGTCATTACTCCTGTATTTCTTCCATGCTAACATCTTACATGTGGCTTACAACTGCAACGTTTTTCTACCTATGAATATCCATCATTAAACGGAACATTCGAAAGGATTCATCGTCTGTCGTCCTAACTGTGAGTTTATTCATTGAGTTAAACTGCCTGTATCGATGCAAGGGATGAATATCAAACCAGCTTGAGTAAGGCCTACTTAAACCTGGAGATGAACTTTATCGCTTTGTAGTTGAGACAGAACAAGAGGAAAGAAAGAGAAAGAGAAAAAAAAAGGGGGGGGGGGGGTGGAAGGGAACGCATAATGTAACGGAGAGGGGGGGGGGGGGCACAGGGCATAGGAGTTATCAGGACCAGCATTCATTTTCCAGTGCAGCCTTATCACTTGGATCTGTTGTTTCTCACTCCCTATAGCTGGGAGAGTGGTAGTTTTAGTTTAGGAGTTATAGGCTCGAAAAGCACTGGGTTGATTTAAAGTAGGTCCAGCACGCCTACATGTTTGTGAATTTTTGGATACGCTCTTGAAAAATGTGAACTACAGTGTAGCTCTTCCATTTCTTCTATTTTGGAGATCCTCAGGATCAGGAACCATTCCCCAATCGTCGGAGTGTGTGTGGATCGCCAATGTACCGGAATGCATAGTCTTGCCGCATTCACCATATGCATGGCCAGAGATTTATAGTATTCAGTTTTGGTTAGATGTGTATAGTGTAAGAGGTACTGTGCAGGGGAATAATCTAAAGTATATGTAGTAATGTGCACAATGAGCTCATGTACCTCCTTCCAGAATGCCCATTGATTTCTATGGGAAGGGGCGCTTTAGGAGCGGTGTATTCACTGCTCCTAAAGCGCGGAAAAGAAGCTGCTGGCAGGACTTTTTTTGATGCCCTGCCAGCGCAGCGCCCCAGTGTGAAAGCAGTTGGGCTTTCACACTGGGATTGCAGCCGAGGCTTTTTTCAGGCGCAATTTTTAGCGCTAAAGCACCTGAAAAACACCTCCAGTGTGAAAGGGATCTTAGCAAAAATATTGAACCCTGCAGTATAACATACACCAGTATCATCTGTGTATTTTCTCATTACCCTGACTGACAATTAGGTATAGAACTGAAAGTCAAGTGAAGGTCAAGTGAAGCTACAAAAATTTTACAGGGCTCGATTCCCCACAGAAACTTATCCCAGCCCTACTTTCTCTGTATTCTGAGACTTACAAGCTTTTCTGGCACATCTCAAAGCTGTTTGATTGAGGTCCATGCTTGCTAGGCTTGAAGTTTGAATAAAAACTATGATTTAACTGTGAGCTTGGATACATGAAGCACGTTTACATTACTAATGTTGTACTTGTGCAAAGTGCTGCTCAAAACCCAAAGCAGCCATGAAAAACAAAGCAAATGTTACATAGTTACATAGTCGGTGAGGTTAAAAAAAGACACAAGTTTATCATGTCCAACCTGCGTGTGTGCTTTTATGTTAATAGTACATTGTATACCCCTGTATGTTGTGGTCGTTTAGGTGCCCATCTAATAGTTTTTTGAAATTATCTATGCTCCTCGCTGAAACCACTGCTTGTGGAGGAGAATTCCACATCCCTACCGCTCTTACAGTAAAGAACCCTCTATGCAGTTTAAGGTTAAACTGCTTCTCTTCTAATTTTAGTGAATGGCCACGTGTCTTTTTAAATTTCCTTGCGCGGAAAAGTTTTCTCTCTATTGTGGGGTCACCAGTATGGTATTTATACATTGAAATCATATCCCCTCTCAAGCGTCTTTTCTCCAGAGAAAATAATTTCAATGCTTGCAGTCTTTCCCCATAGCCAATATCCTCTAGTCCCTTAATTAGCTGTGTTGCTCTTCTCTGGAGACTCTCCAGTTTCAGCACATCCCTCCTGAGGACTGTTGCCCAGAACTGGATAGCATACTCCAGGTGCGGCCGGACCAGAGTCTTGTAGAGTGGGAGAATTATCGTTTTATCTCTGAACTTAATCCCCTTTTTAATGCATGCCAATATTCTGTTGACTTTGCTTGCAGCAGCTTGGCATTACATGCCATTGCTAAGCCTGTCATCTAGTAGGACTCCCAAGTCCTTTTTCATCCTAGATTCCCCCAGAGGTTCTCCCCCTAGCGAGTAAATTGCATTCATATTTTTGGCACCCAAATGCATTTTTTTTTCATTTTTCAACATTAAACCTAATTTGCCATGTAGTTAATTAATTTTTTTAGATCTTCTTGCAAGGTTTTCACATCCTGCGTAGAAGTTATTGCCCTTCTTAGCTTAGCATCCTTCGCAAATACTGAGATTGAGCTGTTAATCCCATCCTTCAGATCATTTATGAACAAATTAAATAGGATTGGTCCCAGGACAGAACCCTGGGGGAGCCCACTTTTCACGCCGGACCATTCCGAGTACTTCCCATTTATCACCACCCTCTGGACTCGCTCCCATAGCCAGTTTTCAATCCATGTACTCACCCTCTGATCTTTGGCATGGTACATCTTTTCTTAGCTGCTAAAATAATTTTTTTGATTGGTTGCTATGGGTTACTGCAAGATACTACTTATTATAGTATATGATTATATCATGGAGCTACTGACTAATTGGTCTTACCAAAATACATTTCTTCTCATAGCTGAAGATTTGGGCATCAATTTTAAATTTTTCTCCTTGTACCACAGAGTGAGGTATAATTAGGTCAATGAAATAATCCTGGATGGAGACAAGCCCAACATTTCGGATCTCCCCAATACCAGATTTTCCCAGGCACACAGCGTCCGTCTCCCATTTAGTGATACTGTCTGGTGTGTTCAGGTTTAGCACAGTGTGGCCTTCTGGGCTGTGAGGGAAAAAAAAGGGGCTGATGAAGCCAAACTGCTTAACACACAATTGAAACAATTTTATATGGAACTGTTTTATCTTCTAATAAATGACTAAAGTGGCATAAATACATGTATGATCCACCTACACCTGCAGTTCTACAAAGAGGGATACAACATCTTTCAGAATCTGCAAATTTTCAGTCTTCTTTCTGCAAGTTGAGATATTAATGAACATAGAATGATGGCCACATTAGTGATGAATTTCCATCCATGGAGCCTGTAGGCACAAAACTTTTGGTACCGAAAGTTAAACCTGTCTACAAGAATCTCCTCTGTTTCAAAGAACTTTTTGTTTGTTGAATCCTTTCACTGCCAGAGCCATTTTTCCTTTTTTTTGCACATGTTTAAAGTGGAGTTCCCCCCATATAAAAATCAGCAGCTACAAAAAGTGTAGCTGCTGGCTTTTATTAATCGGACACTGATCTGTCCCAGGTTCCAGCGATGCGGGCGTACAAAAGCCTCGCTCGTCTCCCCCTCCTCTCTGCGGCGTCGGGATCGTGACTGTGGGCACCTGGCCGTGATTGGCCGGGCAATCATCTGGGACCTGTGACGTCTCCCAGATGATTGCCAAGAGGGAGGGGGAAGAGGTGAACTTCCTTCCGGCACCGTGGAGCCCTGGGAGGAAGTGGGAGCTAGAACCCTCTTAAACAAGGGTTTCCGCTCCCCCCCCCCCCCCAAAAAAAAAACGACGTGCCAAATGTGGCATGTCAGGGGTCACCTGCTCTTAAAACGGAAGTTCCATTTTTGGGTGGAACTCTGCTTTAAAGCGGAGCTCCACCCTAAAGTGGAACTTCCGCTCATTGGATTCCCCCCCCCCCTCGGGTGCCACAATTGGCACCTTTCAAGGGGGAGGGGGGTGCAGATACCAGTCTAAGACAGGTATTTGCACCCACTTCCGGGCATAGATTCTGCAGGGACCTGCGGGTAGTACGTCTATTCCCAACAGCCGTTGTGTTCTGGGAAACACACGGCTCCCAGAACACAGTGGGGAACAGTGAGGACAGCGCAGTGCGACTCGCGCATGCGCAGTGGGGAACCAGGCATGATGGTGGTGGGGGCAGCCGACAGACGAGCGATTGCTCGTCTTCTGCTGCTGACGTCGCTGGACTCCAGGACAGGTAAGTGTCCATTTATTAAAAGTAAGCAGCTGCAGTATTTGTAGCTGCTGGCTTTTAATATTTTTTTTTACAGTGGAGCTCCGCTTTAAGACCTGATTCACACCTATGCATTTTTTGTGTTTTTTCAGTTTTGCAGAAACACACTACAGTCCATTTAACTGTGAATCCAGCCATAAGGATTCACACCTATGCAGTTTTAGTGCATTTTTCAAATTTGCAGACATATCGGCAGGGATGTCGCACCACTTCCTCAAACTCAATCTTTCTAAAACTGAGCTTGTTGTATTTCCTCCTTCACAGTCCCCCCGTGTGACTTCACCATTAATATAAACAACACAACCATTGGTCCCTCCACACATGCCAAGGTCCTGGGTGTAATCCTTGACGCAGATCTCTCCTTCAGCCCCCACATTAAATCACTGGCTAAATCCTGCCGCCTTAACCTCCGCAACATCTCCAGAATTCAACCCTTCCTGACTAATGACACCACAAAGCAACTTATTCACTCCTTGATTATTTCTGCAACTCTCTCCTTAATGGCCTACCCTTAAGCAGGCTATCCCCCCTTCAGTCTATTATGAATTCTGCTGCTAGTCTAATACACCTCACTAACCGATCCGTGACTTCTGCTCCTCTCTGCCAATCCCTTCACTGGCTTCCCCTACCCCACCGTGAAAAATTCAAAATGCTAACCACAACATACAAGGCCATTCACAACATCGCCCCCATCTACATCTCCAACCTCATCTGCAGATATTGCCCAAATCGTCCCCTCCGCTCCTCCCAGAACCTCCTGCTCTCTAGCTTCCTTGTTACCTCCTCCCATGCTCGACTTCAGGACTTCTCCAGAGCCTCTACCATCCTCTGGAACTCCCTGCCCCAGTATGTCTGATCAGCCCCTACCCTGTCCACCTTCAGGAGATCCCTGAAAACTCATTTATTCAGGGAAGCCTATCCCACACCCACCTAACAACTATCCCCGAGCCACTCCCATCAAATTCTCTGCAGCTATTACCTTTTGTACCACCACCCCTCCCTTTAGAATGTAAGCTCTACGAGCAGGGCCCTCCTGTACATTTTGTATTGAACTGTACTGTAATTGTGTTGTCCCCACTATACATTGTAAAGCGCTGCGTAAACTGTTGGCGCTATATAAATCGTGTATAATAATAATAATAATAATACAGTCCACTTTACATGGTTTCCTATGGAACACTATCTGTAGAGCAAATATGCAAAATGCACCAAAAATGCATAGGTGTGAATCCAGCCTTAATCCAGTCTGAAAAATGCAAAATGCACCTGGAATATGAAAACTGCAACCGACATAGGTGTGAACCAGGCCTTAAGGAAAAGCTCACCTTTCTAGAAATAAATGAAACTGCATTTATTTGTGTAGCGGGGTGTTCCCCTTTAATGCAGAGAGACAAGAAGTTCCAGGTGAGAGGTGAGTCGGAGGAAGTAAAGAGACATTATGGAAGTGAAAGCAGAGGAGAGAGAGACTACATCTCCCAGTACATCTTGCAGCACCCAGGGTGCATTGCTCCAGAACAGAGACTGCTGGGGCAGACTTTATAAAGGGGAGGCGGAGTTTTGGTCGGCCTCTTTGGACACCCCTCTCCTAGCAAGAGGATCTCTGTGCTGAACTGCTGTGTGCACAAGGCCTGAAGCCTGGGCCGTGTGCTCCTTTCCAAAGAGCCCTCTGCCAGCCTAGCAGAGCCTTAGAGACATCTAATCCTCCTTGCTGCAGTACACCAGAAGGATTGAAGACTTGGATGTCGGTGGATTCCTGTTCCTAGACGAATCGATGGAGGAAAGGGACTTGGACTTGTCCAGGTGGTGAGAGCTGTTTAAAGACAGATACTTTATCTTTACTATTCGTTGGGATTACAAAGTTGTTGTTCAAGTGCACCACCGAAAAGATTGCTAGTGAATATTGTTTCACTGAACTTCCATTTAGATCAGTCAGGCCTGACTGCATAGGTAGACATTGCTGGGTGTTAGTCTACCCATGAGGGGAAGTAGCTGTAAAAGGGCAGCGCTAGAGTTGCATAGCAATACTTAATTATTCTGATTACTCTGTTTATCTTTATTACTGTTTATTGCAGGGATCTGCAACTTGTTATACTGTTGTTTATTACTTGCCCATTAGCCTCAGTAAAATATCTGGGTAAAGTACATTTGGTGTCAGTTCCGCTTACTTTAATAGGAGTTTTAAAGTATATTCTGTGTATGTTTGTTATAGGACTGCGTCACCAACAGTTGCGGTCACGCGGTCCTATCCCTCTATCACCAGCTGTGCCACGGGAGGTTAGAGCCGATTGCCAGGGGTTGACAGCAGTGCACTACAGGGCCCAAATCAATATCAGCGGCTCTCTTAACTGGGGGTAGCGCTACACGTGGGGGCTCAAGTCCGGGATCCTTGTACGTTGCACGCTGCAATCAAGCCGGTCAGAAGTACCAGCATGGACCCGCTGGCAATGTCACAGTGGTGCGCAGCGATTGGCGCCGATCCAACCGCGGCGGTAGTCATTGTACTCCCGGGGGAAAGATGGAAGGAAGAGGAGATAAAACAGCTCGTATTGTTACTGTCTCCGAGCCACAAAGCATGGGTGATGGATTTTAGGCCAGATCCAGTGATCTCGTTTACATACGCACTGGTAGAATGGAAAAACGAAATCCCAGAGCATTTTAAAAGTCAGAGTATACAAGCCATAGATAATCAGATCTATCACTTGATACATACGCTGCCAGTGAAGGAAGAATGGTTTCAGACACCAAAGCCATCACTCCCACAATTATCTCCACCACTATCCCCTAAAGCAGAAAAGCTTAAGGAACTATTAAGCCCGGGATCACCGCTGGCCGCTATAGGGCCTGAATTGTTGAATGCTCTAGGAGACCTTGTAATTAAGTGCCTGAAAAGCAGTACGATGCATGTGGAGGCCGGTTACCAGAAGCTTAGCACCTTCTCAGGGAAGCTCCCCGTCCCTGCGGGGGAGGAAGATTTTGACACTTGGGTGGAACAGGCATTGCAGGCAGTAGAAGCATGGGAGGTGCCTGAGGCACAGAAGAGACAGCGAGTCTTAGAAAGTCTGAAAGGTGCCGCGGCAGAATCGGTGAAGAGCTTCCGGTTTGGAAATGAAAACTGTACAGCTCAAGATTGCCTGGCCATGCTGCAGGAAGAGTTTGGTCAGCTGGAGAAGGTGTCAGAGATGATTTATCAAATTGAACACACTCTCCAGCAGCCGAATGAGAAACTGTCAGAATATGTTAGAAGGCTGAACAGGCAGTTATGCAAGATTGTACTGAAGAAGGGAATGCTGCCCAAAGATGCAGATGAAGCACGCATGAAGCAGATCATGAGGGGAGCGCGGCGCTCAGACCCGGTCTGGCTGCACCTGAAAACCTCAGGAGGAGGAATGTCACTAACCTACTCTGATCTAATAAAAATTATTAGGGACGAAGAGGCGCTGGAGGAAGATCAGCAGGTGGCCAAGGCGAATGTCACACCTGTACCAGTGTTGGTACATTCGGTCAAGAGCCCAGAAAGAGAAGCGGAGGTTGACACTCTGAAATCGCAAATGGCCCAAGTGTTGGAGATGCTGACCTCTTTGATGGAGAAAGATCAGAGAAGACGAGAGAAACCAAGCCCAAGAAAGGAGTTGTTCCCGAACACCTCAGCACCGGCCTCCCTACAGGACCGAGAAGAGGTGATTTGCTATAACTGCGGAGGGAGTGGCCACTTTGCAAACGTATGCTCCAGCCCAAAGAAGAAGAGAACAGATAATTGCAAGCCGGCGGGAAACTCCAAAGGGCCCCAGTGAAGGAGTCAACCGGGTGCCCATCATCTTCAGTGCGCTCCAAACTAAAAAAAAAGGCCAAGAATGGAGGAGACAAAACTCCTAGGAGGAGGTATAGTACACCCCCACCAAGATGTACCCCAGAGGGAGGGGGCAAGACCCCTCAGTGGAAGTACAGCACCCCAAAGAAGGAACATCCACCTAAAAGGAACAATAACATCCCTCAGCGGGTTTGTGCCCCCATTGAGAGGGAGAAAGTCAATGCATGCCAGGCTCAG
Organism: Rana muscosa; assembly: GCA_029206835.1. NCBI lineage: Eukaryota > Metazoa > Chordata > Amphibia > Anura > Ranidae > Rana > Rana muscosa. The sequence continues at coordinate 218,831,407 of CM055123.1, forward strand.
GAAAAATTTAAGTCCAAAAGGAGCAGGGCAAGGGTCGAAAGCCAAAAAAAAGAGGTGACCCCAGTCCGGCCATACCCAAAGGAACTGGTGGGCCCGTCTCCTACTGTGCCCATTCAAGTGGAAGGAGTCTATACTAAAGCTCTTTTGGACACCGGAGCACAGGTGACTTTACTATACCGGGACTTCTATGATTGGCACTTGAGTCATCTGCCTATCCAGAAGATAGAAGAGCTGGAGATATGGGGACTTGGAACCCAGAGTTTCCCTTATGATGGGTACCTGCCCATAAAGATGACTTTTGACCCATCCGTGGCTGGGAAGGCTGAAGTGTTTGACACCCTGGCAGTTGTGTGTCCCCGGCCGCCTGGAGCCAGCAAGATTTCCCTGATCATTGGGACAAACACGGATCTAGTCAGGAGACTCCTGACCCCTCTAGTGAAAGAGAGAAACCATTCAGCCACCAAAATCCATCCCATGCTAAAGACGGCCTACCAACGACTGGTCTTAGAGCAGAAGACCCCGGGAGAGGGGATAGGGAAGGTGTGGAGACTTGGCAGAGAAGGAGTAGTGCTACAGCCTGGAGAAGTAACCTGTCTTAGGGCCATTGTGAAGCTTTCGTGGGAACAACCTGGCCCCTTTGTCATGCTGGAATCAGACCCAAGGGAAGAGTCCTCAGGCCTGGAAGTGATACCAGAAGTGATTCCGTTCAAGGCTCTGAAGAAGGCCCATGGCAGAGTTCCGGTGAGTGTTAGGAACACTACGGGAGGACCCATGGAGATCCCTGCCAGAGTGTTGCTTGGTCAGGTGAGCCCTGCTGCCCCGGTCACTTGGTCCGAAGTCAAGGGGACGGGTGACGGAGGAGATGTTTGGGAGAAACTGTCCGTGGAAAACCCGAACCTACCCAGGGCTTGGAAAGAAAGAGCCAAGGCCCAGCTGACCAGGTGGGAGAAGATCTTTTCCGAAGATGAATTCGATGTGGGGTGTGCAAGAAGTGCCACCCATCGGATCCGCCTCCAAGAAGATAAGCCCTTCCGAGAGAGGGTCAGGCGGGTCCCCCTGGCAGATCTGGAGGATCTGAGGGAACAACTTGTAGAACTAAAGAAGACTGGTGTGATCCGGGAGTCTAGAAGTCCCTATGCCTCCCCAATCGTGGTGGTCAGAAAGAAGAATGGGTCGTTGAGGCTTTGTATCGATTACAGGACTCTCAACAGGAGAACCATCCCTGACCAATACACCACGCCAAGGATAGAAGATGCCCTACAAAGTTTGTCTGGAGCCAAATGGTTCAGTGTGATGGACCTCAAGAGTGGGTACTATCAAATCCCTATGCACCCAGAAGACAGGGAGAAGACAGCCTTCATAACCCCGGTGGGATTCTTCGAATTCAATAGGATGCCTCAGGGTCTGTCTGGAGCTCCTGCTACCTTTCAACGCCTTATGGAGAAGACTGTTGGAGACATGAATCTTATAGAAGTCCTTGTGTACTTGGACGATGTCATTGTCTTTGGAAGAACCTTGGAAGAACATGAAGCCAGGTTGGAGAAAGTATTGAGAAGACTCAGCGAAGAGGGACTTAAGCTTTCCCCCGAGAAGTGTCGGTTCTACCAGTCTTCTGTGAACTATCTGGGGCACATAGTGTCTGAAGAAGGGGTGGCCACAGATCCTGAGAAGTTGGAAGCAGTCACTTCCTGGCCACGACCCACCACAGTAACAGAGCTCAGATCCTTCCTGGGGTTCTGCTCCTATTATAGGAGGTTTGTGGAGGGGTTTGCTCGGATTGCCCGCCCGTTGAATGAATTGCTAAAGGCAGAAGGGGAAGAGGATGACTCAGGGCCCAGGAGGCCTGGTGAGTCAGTTCAAGATCAGTGGAACCCAAGGTGTGAAGAGGCCTTTCATGCTCTGAAGAGGAGCTTAACCACTGCCCCAGTCCTGGCCTACGCCGACCCTACCAGACCTTATGAATTACATGTGGATGCCAGCCATGAGGGTCTAGGTGGTGTACTCTACCAAGAACATGAAGGACAACTGCGACCAGTGGCCTATGTGAGCAGGAGCCTGACCCCCTCAGAAAAGAATTACCCCACTCATAAGCTGGAATTCCTGGCCCTCAAATGGGCGGTAGTAGACAAGCTAAAAGACTACTTGTATGGGGCAGAGTTTACTGTGAAGACAGACAACAACCCCCTGACCTACCTCTTCACCACCGCGAAACTAGATGCCACCGGACACAGGTGGTTGGCCGCATTGTCTGGATTCAACTTCAGTCTGAAGTACAGACCAGGAGCCGGAAATAGGGATGCAGATGCCCTGTCCCGGAGGTCTCATGCCACGACAAATGACTGGGAAGATTGGACCCAAGTGGCACCGGACGGGGTGCGGGCCCTTTGTCAAGGGGCTGAATTCCAAGCCAGAGGAGGCTCCAGAGCAGAAGAAATAGGGGTTACCATGGTAGGAGTCCCCAAACACTATTGTGGGGTAACTCAACTGGAGGAAGACAACCTACCGAGACTGTCCAAGAAGGAGTTGAGGTGTGACCAATTGGAAGACCCCATGGGGAGATTGGTCCTCGAAGCCCTGGAGAATCAGGATCCCAACAAATTCCTACATCACCCCTCAAAGGAGGCTCGCCTGTTGAGGAAGGAATTGGACAGGCTACAGGTACATCAGGGAGTGGTCTACCGAAGGGGCCCCTCTGATGACTCAGAAGATAAGTGGCAGTTATTTCTTCCAGAGAAGCACCGAGAGACTGTACTAATTGCCCTGCATGACCATCATGGTCACCTAGGGGCAGAAAGGACCTTCCAGCTTGTCAGAAATCGGTTCTATTGGCCCTGCATGAGGGCAGAAGTAGAGGAGTATTGCCATTCCTGTGCACGATGCATTCAGAGAAAGACCCTACCCCATCAAGCTGCCCCAATGGGCCATTTACAGAGTCAAGGCCCAATGGATCTGGTATGCATTGACTTTCTCTGCCTCGAACCCGACCTGAGTGGATTGGGGAATGTTCTGGTAATAACCGACCATTTCACCCGCTATGCTCAAGCTTTCCCAACCAAAGACCAGAAGGCATCCACCGTGGCCAAGATACTTATGGAGAAGTATTTTGTCCATTACGGACTACCACAGAGACTCCACTCAGATCAAGGAAGGGACTTTGAGAGTCGGTTGATCCGAAGACTTTTGGATTCATTAGGAATAAAGAAGACCAGAACCACGCCTTACCACCCACAAGGAGATGCTCAGCCGGAGAGATTTAACCGGACCCTGCTCAACATGTTGGGAACCTTAGAAACAGAGAAGAAGCAACACTGGAGTCAGCACATATCAGCCCTAGTACATGCCTATAACTGTACCACAAGTGACGCCACTGGCTACTCCCCTTATCGACTTATGTTTGGGAGAGAAGCAAGGCTACCTGTGGACCTGGCCTTTGGCACTTCTATAGACAATACCTCAGCTACATCCCACAAGGGATACGTGGACAGACTTAGACGTAGCTTGCAGGTGGCCTATGAACAAGCCCAGGCGGCTTTGGATCAAAGGGGGGCCCGCAACAAGAGAAATTTTGATCTGAAGGTTCGAGTGCAAGATCTGCAGCCCGGGGACCGAGTACTGCTACGCAATCTGGGGGTCCCTGGAAAACACAAGCTTGCCGACAGGTGGAGATCTGAGCCCTATGTTGTCTGTAGGAAGTTGCCCAGTTTGCCTGTCTACAAACTAAAGCCAGAAGGAAAGGTGGGTCCACTGAAGACGTGGCATCGGAACCACCTGCTCCCACTTGCTGAGGCAGTCAGAATACCTCCCGTGAGAGACTCCCCTGAACCGGCCTCTATCCTGGATATTCCTAGGCCGAACACTCGGTCCCAGACCTCTCGAGCCAAAGATGGGGAGGCCTCCCAATTGAGTACAGAAGAAGGTGGAGAACTGGACTGGCTGTGGCCTCCCTCGACTCTGGGAACGTCCGCCATAGATCTCCCAAATGGAGGGGATACCCCAGATGCAACGCTGAATCCGGAGGCTACTGAATTCATACCCTTCAGTCCCTCAGCTGATTACTGGGAAGATGTTCCTGACACTTGCGCAGAGGAGGACTCTAGAGATTCCATACGTCAGTTGACTTCTGAATCAGAGGTTCCAGAACCAGCAATGTTACCTGAACTTACTCCTGAAGAAGAGCCTGTGGTGCCAGAGTCAGAAGCACCAAGAGAGCAGAGGGCTCGCAGAGTCATCAGGCCTCCCAAGAAACTAACTTACCCCCAAATGGGGACGAGCTCAGAGGACTCTGTTGTAACGGCTAGGAGAAGTGTTGAACAACCTGATCCTTCCACCGTCCATTTGGAGGAGGGCAACCCCAGCTCACTCTCTGGCACAGTTAGGCCACTCATGGTAGTGTGACCTGTGGGCAAGAGAGTTCCATCCCAAAGTTTTGGTGGGAATTCCCTATGCCAACATCATGCTCGACATTGTCCAAAATGGTAAACAGTATTTGTTGAAGTTTATCTTTGGGGACCAAAGAGTTCAAGTGGGGGGAGTGTGTAGCGGGGTGTTCCCCTTTAATGCAGAGAGACAAGAAGTTCCAGGTGAGAGGTGAGTCGGGAGGAAGTAAAGAGACATTATGGAAGTGAAAGCAGAGGAGAGAGAGACTACATCTCCCAGTACATCTTGCAGCACCCAGGGTGCATTGCTCCAGAACAGAGACTGCTGGGGCAGACTTTATAAAGGGGAGGCGGAGTTTTGGTCGGCCTCTTTGGACACCCCTCTCCTAGCAAGAGGATCTCTGTGCTGAACTGCTGTGTGCACAAGGCCTGAAGCCTGGGCCGTGTGCTCCTTTCCAAAGAGCCCTCTGCCAGCCTAGCAGAGCCTTAGAGACATCTAATCCTCCTTGCTGCAGTACACCAGAAGGATTGAAGACTTGGATGTCGGTGGATTCCTGTTCCTAGACGAATCGATGGAGGAAAGGGACTTGGACTTGTCCAGGTGGTGAGAGCTGTTTAAAGACAGATCCTTTATCTTTACTATTCGTTGGGATTACAAAGTTGTTCTTCAAGTGCACCACCGAAAAGATTGCTAGTGAATATTGTTTCACTGAACTTCCATTTAGATCAGTCAGGCCAGACTGCATAGGTAGACATTGCTGGGTGTTAGTCTACCCATGAGGGGAAGTAGCTGTAAAAGGGCAGAGCTAGAGTTGCATAGCAATACTTAATTATTCTGATTACTCTGTTTATCTTTATTACTGTTTATTGCAGGGATCTGCAACTTGTTATACTGTTGTTTATTACTTGCCCATTAGCCTCAGTAAAATATCTGGGTAAAGTACATTTGGTGTCAGTTCCGCTTACTTTAATAGGAGTTTTAAAGTATATTCTGTGTATGTTTGTTATAGGACTGCGTCACCAACAGTTGCGGTCACGCGGTCCTATCCCTCTATCACCAGCTGTGCCACGGGAGGTTAGAGCCGATTGCCAGGGGTTGACAGCAGTGCACTACAGGGCCCAAATCAATATCAGCGGCTCTCTTAACTGGGGGTAGCGCTACATTTATTTTACCTTCAGGAGCCTGGAAAGCACAGCATCGTCGATCAGCAGATCACGAGTGCAATATCAGGCTTCTGTGGACAAGCACTGCAGCTTTCACTCTGTACCTCCATAAAGGTTGTCAGTTTGAAAACTGCAGGGATTGTGAATAAACTACAGTGCCATCACCCTCAGAACTACAAGCCACCTGCCAGTACTTATAGTTATTTAATTCACAGGAAACTGTGAATGAATGACGCCGCTGTGTGGGTGAAGCCAAGATCTTTTCAAAAAATGACAGCTTGTGCTTTAGAGGTGATGCAATGTAAATCCCTATGCCTGTTAAATCTACCCAGGTAGAGGGGAGGGAGACCAGCGAAGTCAATTTGCTGATCTCCACTTCCTTTGACTGACCTGGAAGCAATGTATAAAAAATACGACTAAGGCTCTCGCCAAAACGCATCCATGTTTATTTTATTAGCACTTTTATGTAGTCAATAAAATTTTCAATTCGGAATACAGGGTTGCCAGCTCCATCTATTCGTGATCTACACTCCATTACATGCATTAGAGGACAGGTGAGACATCAGGGGACTTTTAGACCCTTGATTTCCTATTAAAGAGAACCTGTCACTAAAAATACATCACATAGGGGAGTTTTGGTGCTCTGTGATTAAAAAAGTATAGTACAATTTTTTTTTAAAAAGTGTAAAAAATTACACCCAAGCACTTATAAAAATCGTGCGATACACATTACATATCGTCACACACGCCACAGTGAGAGCAATAATTCTAGGTCCATTATTCATAGTTAAAGTGATTGTAAAGGTTTTTTTTAAACTTAAATAAAAATAACAAACATGTTATACTTACCTGGAGCTGCTGGGCTCATGCTCGTTGCTGGAACGATTGGGTTCAAGTAATAAATAGGGGGGCTGCTGCATAGAATGCATTAAGGTGAAAAACCTTGAGACTCTTCAACTCCTCTAACTCTAAACTGATGACCTGCAGGGGCTTTTTGGGGCTATGGAAAATATAGGGTACTGAAGCTCGTCTCTTTTTCATGGATGCATACAATTTTAATGTTTGACACATTGGGTATCTGTTTAATCAGTGCAACCATATATATATATATATATATATATATATATATATATATATATATATATTTATTTATTTATTTATTTATTTAATTTTTTTTTTTTTTTTTTTATTTGTCAATTTATTGCATTTTTTGTGCCCTAAATTTACATTAGTGCATTTTTTTTATTTATGTTTGCGCTTCATAAACCGTTGTACTGACATAAAAGATTGGAACTACCTCTTTACTTACCTGCTTTCATAAAATATATAATGTATTGTGGGGTCTTATGTAATATTCAGGCACTTACTCTGACCCGGAATGAGTGTGCTGATTACTTCCGGTCTCTGGATAGCGTGGATGAGGCGTCCCTGGTGAATTCCCCAAAGCTTTAGTGAGGACCACTACTCTGCTGAGCCTGTTTTGACCCCCCTGAGAAGGGCGGTCGCAGGCTGTTTGGTTAGCCTTTATTTCTCCTCTTGGTGGCGGGTCTCTCCATGCACTTGATGCCACTTATATATTTGTCACTGGATATCTGCACAGTTTGACTGAACTTTCACTACATCTCCGGACAGGAGTTTTTTCTTCACATGGATTTATATGAACTTTGAGAATATTTATGTGATTTATTTTATTACCACATTTTTTGCCAACACTTTAATTTGAACTATATGGCCACATATAGCTTATTCATCCAGCGCTACACCTTTGTTTGTAATATTCAGGCCTAAAATTATTTTTAAAACATTTACACCAAAAAAATGCAAAGCCACCTATGGCAGTGAAGCAACTCCTAAAAAAATGCAAATACAAACAACATTTTATGAAACAAACTAAACCAAACTACCCTAAATACACCCCTCCCTCCCCAAAAAACACTGTCTAAATTAATAAATAAAATAAGGATGTTTTCTTTCAAGCAAATTTCACCCAAGCAGCTCATTGAGTGAGATGTCACTTTGGTGACAACTTGCAGAAATCACTTCGCTTATCCCTACCGAGCAATAATGTACTTACCCCACCACCACTAATTCAAACAGCCAGGTATCTGGGAAGTTAATTCTGGGGGAACGCTGCCCGACCTCGTCTTCTTTGGCTTTAGGATACAAAATGGAGTTATAAAGTAATAGTGATATGGTAAAAGAAGCTGCTATTGAATGAAATATAATCTGTCATAGAACAAAATATAGAAGGCGTACACATTTGGATTGATTAAAGACAAATAGGCCCATACTTTTTAAAGGAATTTTCTCTTAGTTTAGTAAATGAGGTGGAGTTATACTGAAATTTATTATTCAATGTGCAAGCAAAAGTACTTTTTTTTTCCTTGCATGTGATTGGGTATTCTTTACAAGGTAAATGTTTTGGAAAATTCTCTTGCAAAGTAAAAATTAGATGTTTGTACTCATAAAATCTTTTTCTTCTGAGTTCATTGAAAGACACAGCCAGCTTATTAGAATGACCATAGGGTATTGCACCACCTAGGACAGGCGGCTCTTGCTGGTGCTCAAATCTTCAGTTAGTAACCAGCAGCCAGTGCCATATAATACCAAGACAGAAGTCAGTAAACAGGGTGGGTGCTGTGTCCTTCAATGAACCCAGACATAAGGATTTTATGGTGAAAACAACAATCAAATTTTCTCTTACATTCAAACTTTCAAACGTGAGAAGCAGAGGCAGAATGATGAAAATGTGTAGTGTGAGGGGGTTAGCTCGGCAGCGGGTGTGTGTGACCCCCGGGATGGGCTCCCCACACAAAAACAGGCCCAGCAAACGGAGGTTGTGGTTTTCAAAAATCAAAAAGGTGCGGTTTATTTTCTATTTACAGTGACAAAACACAGCAAAGCAAAAGAAACATAAATAAAATAAATCCTGGTCAACTTGACCTCTGAGTAAACATACAGGTTTCCTAACTAACAACTGGGATCAGCCTAGTGCTGTCCTAGTCCCTAAGTCCCTGGTTTTAAATGTCCAAGCAAATAGCCACACAGGCTTTGTCTCACTCTCCCTAGACAGTCCACACAGGTCTGGTTCCAGGCATGAGCTAACACCTAATGAAGCTGGGAGTTTTTATAGAGGCCTTAAACGAGCTGACAAGCTTCAGCTGGTCTCATCAACTCCCTGCCTGCATGACGCCCAGCACTCTCCCTAGAGATATGAATCATCCATGAGCCCACTAGCCTCAGCTGGGCTTATACAACTCTCCACCTAGTTGTATAAGTCGGCGTAAAGCCTGAATCTGGGCGAAATATATCTACCCCCCTGGATGCAACCAGGTGACTTTACCTTCCTGCTGTCACATACCCCCCCCTCTTGTTTTAACCTCGGGGTTGGAACACCAGCAATCAGGCATTCATGTACTCGAGACAAAGCATCCACATTCCCCATTTGAACGCCAGGGCGATGCTTTACTGTGAAGTTGAATTCCTGGAGGGCCAGGAACCACCTATTCACTCTTCTATTTGTTTCCTTGTTTTGAGCCATCCACTTTAACGGAGCGTGATCCGTAACCATGTCAAAGTGCCTACCTAGCAGGTAGTACCGAAGGGAATCTAGAGCCCACTTCACCGCTAAACACTCCTTTTCAATGGTGGCGTAATTTACCTCATGGGACTTCAACTTCCTGCTGAGGTAAATGACTGGGTGCTCTTCCCCGTTCCAGACCTGGGACAATACTGCTCCTAACCCCACATCTGACGCATCACTTTGTACGACAAAGTTTTTAGAGAAGTCGGGTGAGTACAACACTGGCTGGCTACATAAGGCTTGTTTCAAGAATTGGAATGCTGCCTCAGCCTCGGGGGTCCATTTAATCATGACCGACCCTTTCCCCTTCGTCAGGTTGGTTAGGGGCACAGCCTTAGAAGCAAAGTGGGGAATGAATCGCCGATAATACCCAGCGATTCCCAGAAAGGCTCGTACCTGCTTCTTGCTGTTGGGACGTGGCCAACTCTGGATGGCCTCGACTTTGTTGAGTTGGGGTTTTATTACTCCCCTCCCAATGGTGTACCCAAGATATTTGGCCTCCTCCTGCCCAATGGTACACTTCTTGGGGTTAGCCGTAAACCCCGCTTCCCGAACAGAGTCCAGGACTGCTTGCACTTTTGGCAGATGTGAGGCCCAATCTGTGCTATGGACAATTACGTCATCCAGGTAAGCCGCAGCATACTTCCGATGGGGCCTCAGCATCTGGTCCATTTTCCGCTGGAATGTGGCCGGCGCATTCTGTAACCCGAACGGCATTCTTTTATATTGGAACGCCCCGTCTGGGGTTACAAATGCGGTTTTCTCTTTGGCCGACTTGGCCAGGGGGATTTGCCAATACCCTTTTGTGAGGTCAAGAGTCGTCATGTATCGGGCTGTTCCCAGCCGGTCGATCAACTCATCTATACGTGGCATGGGGTAGGTGTCAAATTGTGTAACTTTGTTCAACTGAGGAAAATCGTTACAAAATCGCCAGCTCCCATCCGGTTTAGGCACCAACACAATGGGACTAGACCAATCACTTTGGGACTCCTCTATCACCCCTAAGTTCAGCATTTTCTGTACTTCCTCCCGTATTGCCTCCCGTCGGGCCTCTGGGATCCGATAGGGTTTTAACTTCACCCTTTCACCGGGCGGGGTAATGATGTCATGCTCTACCCCAGATGTTTGTCCCGGCAGCTCAGAGAATACCTCCTTGTTGCGAAGCACAAACTCCTTAACCTCCTGTTGTTGGGGTTGTGACAAGGTGGCTGCTATTCCAACCTCAGGAATCACGCAACCAGTTTGAGCTGGTGACCAAGTGTCTGCGACTAGGGACTCTCTATCCCTCCAGGCTTTCAACAGATTAACGTGATAGATCTGTTCGGGCTTTCGCCTTCCTGGTTGTCTGACCTTGTAATTCACTTCGCTCACTTTTTCCATTATCTCATAGGGGCCTTGCCATTTGGCAAGGAATTTACTTTCAACCGTAGGGACAAGTACCAGTATCCTATCCCCCGGGGAAAAGGTACGGGTCTTGGCTCCACGGTTGTACACTCTCTGCTGTGCTAACTGCGCTTGGGCCAAATGTTCCTTCACAATGGGCATTACCTGTGCAATTCGGTCTTGCATCAGGGCGACATGCTCAATCACACTCCTGTGGGGAGAACTCTCACTTTCCCAAGTTTCCTTGGCAATATCCAACAGCCCTCTTGGGTGTCTCCCATACAGTAACTCAAAGGGGGAGAATCCCGTAGAGGATTGGGGCACCTCCCTAATAGCAAACATCAGATAAGGAAGTAGACAGTCCCAATCCTTTCCATCTCTATCCACCACTTTCTTCAACATTTGTTTTAGGGTTTTGTTGAATCTTTCAACCAGCCCATCGGTTTGGGGGTGATACACAGATGTACGTAATTGCGTCACTTTGAACAATTTACACAGCTCCTTCATAACCCGGGACATAAAGGGTGTACCTTGGTCCGTAAGCAGTTCTTTACAAATACCCACCCGGCTAAACACAAGAGATAGCTCTTTGGCTATGGTTTTGGCCGAGGTATTTCGGAGAGGGATCGCTTCTGGATAACGGGTGGCATAGTCCATTATAACTAATATGTACTGGTGCCCCCTAGCGGACTTGATTATAGGCCCTACCAAATCCATGGCGATCCTCTCAAACGGGACCTCAATGATGGGTAGAGGGACCAGCGGGCTACGGAAATGTGGCATCGGGGCCGACCTCTGACACACAGGGCAGGAGGAACAATAATTTTCTATGTCCTTCATCACCCCCGGCCAATAGAATCTCTGTAATACCCTCTCTCGGGTTTTCTCTGTCCCCAGATGACCTCCAAGAATGTGCCCATGGGCCAACTCCAACACCAACTTCCTGTAAGGTTTGGGCACCACAAGCTGCTCAACGGTTTCTTCTGCCCTTTTTGCCACCCGATACAGTAGGTCCTTCTCTACGCTGAAGTATGGGTAAGTGCAGGTATTATCTGGGTTCACTAACTCGCCATCTATTTTCACTACGTTTTCCCGTGCCTTTATTAGGGCGGGGTCTTTCAACTGTTCTGTGGCAAAGTTTTCCCTGTGAACCTCAAGATCAGAAAACTCCACAGACGGTAGGTTTTCGTCTGAGGAGGTGGGCTCCTCTCCAGTTTCTTGAGTCTCCCCTGCCAATACTGATGAGGGAAATTCCGGAGAGTCCTCACCACTCTCAGGGGAGTTCTGGCTATCACATTCCTGGTACATAGGGGCACCAGTGGGGGGCTCAGGATCATCCCACAGTTCCCAGAACTTCGGAAAATCCCTTCCCACAATGGCGTCATGCGGTAACTGAGATACTAAGCCCACTGGATGAGAGAGGGTACCTTTGGGGGTCTCGAAACACACTGTAGTCACTGGATACTCTCGGGTGTCCCCATGCACACAAATAACAGCTACCTTGCTATTCCCAAAGACCTCTCTTTTAACTAACTCAGCCTTTATCAGGGTCACAAGGCTACCTGAATCCAGCAATACCACAACATTTCTACCATTAACACACATTTTGCATAAATGTTTCTCAGTTCCTCGAATGGCAGTGCATGCGACTGTCGCACACAGCGACTGACGTCTGCCCGTCAGAAAGTCACACTGCATGGGTTCCTCCACAACCGGGCAATTGGCTGCAATATGTCCCGCTTGCCGGCAGCGGTAGCAAACGATCCTTCTTGCCGCCTCTTGAGCCGCTGATTTCCCAGGCTGTTCTCGCCAAACTTGGGGTAGAGCTCCCACCCTCTCACTCTCTCCACCCTCACCCCTTGGAATCCTCTTATCCGCCCCTGGGGATGGTCTGGTCTTAGGGTGGAAAGTCCGAGTGTCTCTGGAAGAGGCCGTCAGGTTCTCTGTAGCCAAGTATTTCTCCACACGATCCACAAGACCATCGGCCGTCTCTGGGTCTCCATGGCTTACCCACTTTTGGATGGCAGTAGGAAGAGCTCTCAAAAACCGATCCATTACAACACGTTCCACAATCTTTGGTGCGGACAAAGTCTCTGGCTGTAGCCACTTTCTGCTCAGGTGAATGAGATCATACATTTGAGACCTGGGGGGTTTTCCAAGCTGGAAAGTCCAGTTATGCACACGCTGAGCCCGGACAGCCTGGGTGACACCCAGCCTTGCCAAAATTTCAGCTTTTAGCATCACATAGTCTTTTGCTTGGTTAGGCTCTAGGTCATAGTAAGCTTTCTGCGATTCACCAGTTAACAGAGGAGCCACCAGTCCAGCCCACTGCTCCTCAGGCCACTTTTCTCTTTCAGCGGTCCTTTCAAATGTGGTCAAAAATACCTCTGGATCATCCTCTCCAGTCATTTTTGTCAATAAACTACTCACCCCAAAGGACGCGGTATTAGTGGGACGGCTTTCCTCACTGGTCTGCGGACGTTGCTGCATTACTGCTTCCATTTGTTGTAGTCTCTGCTCTTGCTTCTGTAACAGGTCTATGAAGCGGGCCTCAGATTGCTGCTGGGCTTGTTGCTGAGCTTCCAGACTCTGTTGGTGAGCTTGCTGCTGGGCTGCAAGGCTCTGTTGATGAGCTTGCTGCTGGGCTGCAAGGCTCCTTTGCAAACCTGCATTTGTCTGCTGTTGATTGGCATTTGCTAGAGCCAGCTGTTTCAGTATCTCCTCCATGCTGGCTTAAAAAAAAACTGCCACTGGTTCTCCACCAACTGTGAGGGGGTTAGCTCGGCAGCGGGTGTGTGTGACCCCCGGGATGGGCTCCCCACACAAAAACAGGCCCAGCAAACGGAGGTTGTGGTTTTCAAAAATCAAAAAGGTGCGGTTTATTTTCTATTTACAGTGACAAAACACAGCAAAGCAAAAGAAACATAAATAAAATAAATCCTGGTCAACTTGACCTCTGAGTAAACATACAGGTTTCCTAACTAACAACTGGGATCAGCCTAGTGCTGTCCTAGTCCCTAAGTCCCTGGTTTTAAATGTCCAAGCAAATAGCCACACAGGCTTTGTCTCACCGCACAGGGGTTCACTCTCCCTAGACAGTCCACACAGGTCTGGTTCCAGGCATGAGCTAACACCTAATGAAGCTGGGAGTTTTTATAGAGGCCTTAAACGAGCTGACAAGCTTCAGCTGGTCTCATCAACTCCCTGCCTGCACGACGCCCAGCACTCTCCCTAGAGATATGAATCATCCATGAGCCCACTAGCCTCAGCTGGGCTTATACAACTCTCCACCTAGTTGTATAAGTCGGCGTAAAGCCTGAATCTGGGCGAAATATATCTACCCCCCTGGATGCAACCAGGTGACTTTACCTTCCTGCTGTCACAGTAGGTACTCCTGCACTAATCAACCAATATAAATATATATATATATATATATATATACACACATATATATATATCACACTGTAAATCCTTGGCTGCTGCCGCCAATATCAACTTGTGTTCCCACACATTGAAAAATAATTAAATTAAAATGATATGGCACTTCCTGTGATCTAAAAAACAAATAAAGCAATACATTACAATAAACACTCCAAAGTGCGTACTTAGATATCACCATATAAAATTTGATATAAGTAAACAAATTCATCTACTTATATGCAATAACATAAAGTGCACCTTAGGTGTAGAAAATAAGTGTACAAAAATTAATCTTTATTTACAAAATCCCAATATTCTATTTGTGCCCAAAACTCCAGCACTGTAAACACATTGATTAATCGCATACAGATTGCCAGTGCAATATAACAATGTCTGTTCAATTACCGTAACTTTTTTTTTTTTTTTTTTGTGTCCACAACTCCAGTGCAGTAAGTGTTTCATGCAGTGAAATAAAAAAAAAATACTGATATAAGCTACTAGGTATCATTCCCCCTTTTTCTGTATTGTGCCCCTTTGAAAGTCTATGGGACATTTACTTTTTAAGTACAGGATCATGCTGTGTCTTTAAGCACATCGTGACATGACTGGATAGGGAGCAGATGGACCAATGTGTCTTATGGAGAGAGAGGAGCATGGCTGGCTTGTCGAAGCTGTAATCCCACCGAAAGCAACGGATATTGCTCCTGTCCACATTTGGAACAGTGAGAAAAAGGTCAGACTAGTCAAAAAGGGGTGTTTTATATATTTATTTTGGATTTCAACGTCTAAGATCCTGTTCCTTTTAAAGCATGTTATACAGCACAGTGTGTGTGCTGTGTAATTTTGCTCCTTGTATCACCTGAAATACCTGGCTGATCCTGCCTGGCTATGCCTTCTCCTTTGTGAACTGACCACGGTTCATCATGGCTGCTGAGCCCTGACACCGTGGTCAGTTTATGTGCCTTCATCATCCGCTGTGTCTCCTGTTTCTCCTCTGTGCTCTCCTCCATCCTCTCCCCCCTCTCTTCCCTGCCTGTCAGCTTCGTGTCTGTGCCCACCCCCTCCCCTCCTGCTGCGCAAATTAAGGTTAAATTTACATTATCCTCTCGGTTGATTCATGTAATGTCCCCCTATGACTGTGCTTTATATAGAAAATGAAGCCTTATACCTGTTTCAGAGTGCCGATCGGCGCTCACATGACCTGCCGCCTCTCACATGACAGCTGCAGCAGGCGGGGCTGCCTCTCTCCTCTTATCCTCCTCCCCCTCCTGACTTCAGCGGGGGATACTCAGCCCTGCCCAATGCAGCTGTCAGGCCAAGAGAGGAGAGAGCCGGCGGGTCACAAGAGCGCCGATCTGCGCTCTGTAAACAGGTATTTAGCTGCATTTTTTTTATAAAGCACAGTAACGGGGGACATTGCATGAATCAACCAAGAGGATAATGTCAATTTAACAACCACTTTAAAGCTGTGGCCAATATATACATTTACATAAAATATATATCATTCCAATGTAAAAATTGTTTAAGTGTTGCTTGTTATTGGGGTATGAGATCGATGCAAGAGATTTGTGGTGAGTACTGATTGGGGGAGTACAGATGACCACTGCACCAGTGAACTTTGAGGTTGTGATTCTTTTCCCAGCCCTTTAAGTAGGAGATAGTAATGCCTTGTACACATGAGCGGAATTTCCATTGGAATAAACTCCAACGAGTTACGCTCAAGATGTCTTGCATACACACGGTCACACTAAAATCCGACCGTCAAGAACGCGGTGACGTAAAACACTATGACGAGCCGAGAAAATTAAGTTCTATGCTTCCGAGCATGCGTCGAATTGTTTCCGAACATACGTGGTTTTTAGTCCGTCGGAATTGCATCCAGACGGACGGAAATTCCGAAAGATTTCTTTCATCAGAAAAATAGAGAACATGTTCTCTATCTAATTTTGTCGGAATTTCCGACGGAAAAAGTCAGATGGGGCATACACACGGTCGGAATATCCAATGAAAAAATTGCGTCTGACTTTTTCCATCGGAAATTCCGAGCGTGTGTACGCGGCATTAAAGAGATGTCCCCACCAGATATTTTGTAATAGCTTGTGCTTTAACCATTCTAAACTGAAATGACCAATAAAACTGATAAAGTTATTTTCTTGCAGGGGATGTACCTAAAGAGGATGGGACCATAGCAAAAGGATCATATGATCAGTTCCCACCTTGAATGCTCTTTACTTCTCTTCAGTGCTACTACCCAACCTTGTGCCTTTCTGATCATATAAAGCCAAAGATAATGGCATGCTATATGCATTTTCTATACTACAGGATCAATTAACTTTAATACTGGAGTACTTTTACCACCATATGTTATGTTATCTCAAAATGTTCTACTAAAAAATTCACAAATGTAAATATAACTTGGGTATGGAATCAAAATTTGTTGAGTGAAATGGGAATTTAACTATTAAAAGCTTTATTTTATAAGGAATCTGTATTTTATCTCATAGTAAAACATCTCATACTTTTCTCAATATACACCTCATTACAATTCACTGTTAAAACAGCTAAAACTTCTTGTCTCCCGTGTAACACATACATTATATTGTCAAAAGTATTGGGACACCTGCCTTTACACACACATGAACTTTACTGTAATGGCATCCTAGTTGCAGTCTGTAGGGTTCAATATTGAGTTGGCCCACCCTTTGCAGCTATAACAGCTTCAACTCTTCTGGGAAGGCTGTCCACAAGGTTTAGGAGTGTGTCTATGGGAATGTTTGACCATTCTTCCAGAAGCCCATTTGTGAGGTCAGGCTTTGATGTTGGATGAAAAGGCCTGGCTCACAGTCTCCGCTCTAATTCATCAAAAAGGTGTTGAGATCAGGACTCTGTGTAGGCCAGTCAAGTTCCTCCACCATGTCTTTATGCACCTTGTTTGTGCACTGGTGCACAGTCATGTTTGAATAGGAAGGGGCCATTACCAAACTGTTCCCACAAACTTGGGAGCATGAAGTTGTCCAAAATGTCTTGGTATGCTTACACCTTAAGAGTTTCCTTCACTGGAACCAAGGGGCTAAGCCAAACCCCTGAAAAACAAACCCCCACCATAATCCCCCCTCCACCAAATGATTTGGACCAGTGCACAAAGCAAGTTCCATGAAGACATGGATGAGTGAGTTTGGGGTGGAGGAACTTGAATGGCCTGCACAGAGTCCTGACCTCAACCCGATAGAACACCTTTGGGATGAATAAGAGCAGAGACTGAGAGCCAGGCCTTCTCATCCACATCAGTGCCTGACCTCACAAATGCGCTTCTGGAAGAATGGTCAGACATTCCCATAGACACACTCCTAAACCTTGTGGACAGCCTTCCCAGAAGAGTTGAAGCTGTTATAGCTGCAAAGGGTGTGTCAACTTAATATTGAACCCTACGGACTAAGACTGGGATGCCATTAAAGTTCATGTGCGTGTAAAGTCAGGTGTCCCAATACTTTTGGTAATATAGTGTATTGTAGCTTACCGGTCCTTCGATGTGGTAGTTGCAGTTGTGTTTTTTTTTTTACTTTTGTTCTGAAAGTGGAACTTAAAGAAGAACTTAACCCACCAATTTAACGGTTTTGCTAAATAGTTCTAGTTCAAGTTCAAGTTCAAGACACAGTGGGGAAGATT
This sequence comes from Rana muscosa, assembly GCA_029206835.1. NCBI lineage: Eukaryota > Metazoa > Chordata > Amphibia > Anura > Ranidae > Rana > Rana muscosa. The sequence continues at coordinate 218,848,999 of CM055123.1, forward strand.
TACTAAAACTGGTGCACACAGAATCTAGTGCAGCTGTGCATAGCTTCTACTGTAGGTTATATTGGCAAAGATGAATTGAACAAGCTAAACTTAGAAGCTAATTTGGTGGCATCTGGTGGCAGGCTATGGGTGGCAAGTGACACTGCATCTGGTGGCAGGCTGTGGGTGGCAAGTGACACTGCATCTGGGCAGGCTGTGGGTGGCAAGTGACACTGCATCTGGTGGCAGTCTACGAGTGGCAAGTGGCACACTGCATATGGTGGCAGGCTACGAGTGGCAAGTGGCACACTGCATCTGGTGGCAGGCTTTGGGTGGCAAGCGGCACACTGCATCTGGCAGCAGGCTATGGGTGGAAAGTGACATTGCATCTGGTGGCAGAATATGGGTCTCTGAGCACACAAATGCAATGGAGAGCTTTGTGGACTGTAATGTAAAGGGGGACTTTGGTGTAAGTAGGGGCTTTGGTAAGCAGAGACCCCCTTACATCAGGATTCTAAGAGCACCCCTTACATCAGAGTTCCCCTTTACATTACAATCCACAGAGCTCCCCCTTAGGGCCCTTTCACATGGGCAGACTCTGCCAAGCGCATCTACTCAGCGGGGGATCTCTCCACTGATCTCCACTGAGCAGGCAGATGACAGGTCTTGTGCAGAGTGGACACGGACACAGCTCACTGTTCTCTATGGGCTGGTCTGACTGTCATCCAATCCACTAGACGGATGGTGAGTGGATCTCCATCCGACTGTTTTTATTGGATCGGATGCAGGCAGGTGTAAAATGGACACATGTCCGTTTACATCCGCCTCCCCATACAGAACAATGGGTAGTCCAATTGCTTCACCAGTGTGAAAGAGCCTTGAGGCCTCGTACACATGACCGGTTTTCCCGGCATGAAAACTGCCATGAGAGCTTTTGGCCGGGAATCCCGGCCGTGTGTATGCTTCATCGCAGTTATCCCGGCGGGAAAAATTAGAACATGTTCTCTTTCTTCCCGCTGGGATTCCCGGCGGTTTTTAAGCTGGCAGTTTACCTATGGGAAACACTGCAGTGGAGCATACACACGGCCAGGTTTCCCGACCAAAGCTCTCATGGCAGTTTTCCTGCTGGGAAAACCAGCCGTGTGTAGGGGGAAAAAGCTACCGAGCAGGTTCTCGGTTTTCCCCTCTGACTTTCTACCGCCGGGAAAACCGATCGTGTGTACTAGGCATTACAGTGCAAATGGAAATTCTGCAGACTCTGCAGAAGCAGGGGCTCTGGAAACCCTAATTAAAGGGGAATTCTGGGAACGATGATGTAAGGGAGGGGGGGCTCCATTTACCCTTATATCAGAGTCTGCAGTGTTCCTCCTTACATCAGAGTTCTCACTGTTCTTCCTTAAATCAAAGTCCCCAGAGTTCTCCATTATATCAGAGTCTGCACAGTCCCCCCTTACAGTGTAAGGGAACTCTACAAGTTCAGATATAAATGGGAAACTCTGCGTATTCAGATGTAAAGCGGAACTCTGTGGACTCTGATGTAAGGGTGAACTCTTGTGATTAAATATATACAAGTAGAATTGTTATTTAATCACAAAATATATGTATAGTGTATACTACAAAAAATAATTTTCTGTGCGCTGCTAAAAGTCTTCGGGTTTGGCTTGAAGAAAAGGTGGCAACCCTACCCATGACATCAGGAACGCATCCTGCTGCCGGACCGTAATCAAGGGCCCCGTGATGGGAGAAAAGGACCCCAGGATCATTGGAAAAGGCCCCAGGACCAAAGGTCAGGGGGGCCCTTCATGGTTCCTTGCACCAGGTCCCTGAAGGTTCTAATTACGCCTCTGGTGACAGTGCTTTGCAAATCTCAGGACTGGATGGATAGTTGTTTTTCTTTAGTTGGAAAACAACTCCCATAAAAGTATTTCAACTGTGTAGTAGATTTTTTTTTTTATCTAGTTTTCAGCTATAAGGAGAGTTTATAAAAATAGATACATTTTTATTTTGCAGTGTAAGGTGTGAGGAGTCAGGGCCAGATTCAAGAGAGTTTCAGAGAAGACATATAACAAATTGGTAGGAATCAGGGCTTTTTTTTCTGGCGGGCGGAACAGCATGCCACCACCTCTGGCAGCCCTGTCCTCTCCATCCTGTCGCTGAACACAAAACAGTCCCCATGTCGTGACCACTGTATTTTTTTTTAGTTTCTCTGGAGCTTCGAGAGTGGGCTCCCGTCCCGCCCCACCTGTGTAGCTCTGATGAGCCGAGTGAAGCATTCTAAAACTCCTCCTTGGCTCTGAGCTACACACGTCTGACAGGCTGGGGGCGAGGCAAGGCATGGCGGGAAGGGAGCTGGGACTACACTGTGTTGGAAAAAAGCCTGTGCATTAAACAGACTATTACCAGCTATTAAGAGGAGGTGAGCAAAAGCTATGGAGGGAGAAGGGGGGGGGGTTGGTACAGTGGCAAGAATTGGCAGGTTGTTTAGAGGTGGCAGGAGGCGAAGAGGAGAAAGTTGGAAAGTTGAAGAGATGAGAGTTGTGGATTGGGGTGCAGAAGTGAAGTGTGGAAGTAGGGTAGAGACAAGCTGTAGTTGTGGACTTGGGGTGGGATGCAGAGTTGAGTTGTTAATAGGGGTACAAAGGTGAGTTGTGGGGGGTGCTAAAATGAACTGTGGACAGGGGTGCAGAATTGAGCTCTGGACAGAGGAACAGAGGTGTGTTGCGGATGGGGGAAAAAAGAGGTGTGCTGCGGAGGGGGGAAAGAAGTGGTATGCTGCGGATGGGGGAAAGAAGTGGTAAGCTGTGGACGGTGGAAATAAGTGGTATGCTGTTGATAGGGGAAATTAGTGGTATGCTGCGGACGGGGGAAAGAAGTGGTGTGCTGCAGACGGGGGAAAGAAGTGGTGTGCTGCAGACGGGGGAAAGAAGTGGTAAGCTGTGGACGGTGGAAGCAAGTGGTAAGCTGCAGATGGGGGAAAGAAGTGGTAAGCTGCGGATGGGGGTGGGGGGAGAGGTGAGCTGTGGATGGGGGATAGAAAAGAGGTGAACTGTGAATAGGGGGCATAGGTGAGCTGTGGACAAGAGTTGCAGAGGTGAAATGTGAATGGGGGGCACAGAGGTGAGCAATTGATGGTTTCTTTGGGGGAGATACGCAAGTACTGTCCCTGGTGCTGATTTTTTTTTCTGTGCCCTGTGTGATACACACACCTCATCGCTGCAGAGTACACTTTCCTGAGCTCTGTGTTATGCACTATTAAGTGCGGTACTCTGTGCCTTTTTGGGCCTTGAGCAATACGCAGATTTGGCGCTGCTTTACTTCTCTGGGGTTGGGTGCAGAGAGTTGGCTGGGGAGGGTGAGTTCCTGCACCTATTCTCTGAGAAAAAAAGCCCTGGTAGGAATTACCTGAATATTGTACATTATTTATGCTGTAGCTTGCATTTTAAGTTAACATGAAATAAAGGACCTAAAGTACCTTTCTGGCCATGTTTTCTCTTGGCTGTATAACGAGGAGCGACCGAATTATCAACACATTCCAATGGCTTCTTGACATGAGTGTTGGTGATTAACCTCAGTTGGCTTGCCTAGGTAGTCAAAGGCAGTTATTAAGTTTCATGAATAACTATGAAAAACAAAGAATTACACATAGATTGTTCCAGTTTGTCATTTAAAGAGAAAGTAAACCTTCCTGTATACTTTTTACCTATAGGTAAGCTTAGAATAAGGCTTACCTATACTGTAGGTACTGTAAATATCTCCTTAACGAGCGCCATTTAGGAGATATTTACTGTATACTGCGCTGATGATGTCATTGGCGCATGCACTCTAAAGGAAGCGGGCTGTTTCTTCAGAAGCGTGTGCCATGACCGGCGGCTCCCGCACGCATGCGCAGGAGTGACGTCACGCGGCTCTGGCAAGTCACAGAGCCGGAGTCTGCGGTCCTGGAAGGAAGATGGGCGAAGATGGATGTGGCCTCCAGCGGGGACGGTGCAGGCTTCGTTTGCAGGTAAGTGTCACATAATGTGCTAGTATGCATTACATATGCCTTTCCTTTGCAGGGAAGAAACAAAAAAAAAAAAAAAATAGGTTCTGTTCAGGTGAATCTCTTGTTTTATTTAAAAAAACATCTCCTATACACTTATTGCAAGGGCTTCAGCAAACGTTTTCTGAATATAATTTGTATGGGCTATGGCAGTTGCTAAATGTAAAGAAAAAATACATTCTGGGATCTTCATAATGAATAGCACTGTTAAGATACATTGCACCAGAGATTATTTTCCCACTGTCTTATACATTTATAAAGAACCTGGCCAAATAAAGTTTTAATAACTGGTTTAAAGGGGGTGGAATACATAGGCTTCCATTGGTAACTTTATCTATAGGTTGCTAGTTCCTCAGCTTCACTGCTTGGTGAGCAACTGATGCTGAGCCCGGGAACCATAAACTTCATAATTGGCATCAGGTTATTGAATCACCAAGTAATAAAGCTAGAGGACAACCAGAGAACTAGCACATTCTGAAGAAATTCAGTACTGTAGGCATAGCTGTTTTGGCAAGAAAGTGAACCTAGGAAAAAATTTTTTTCCTAAAGTGTGCTGGATAACAACTAGTTAAATCCCATGAGGTGTATTTCACCTCCAGCATCAGGGTTGTTTTGTATTTAAGGATTAACTGATGTCAGATAGAATAGCTATTAATATACTTCTGTGGCTGTGGCTTGCATAGACAAAAGCAACACTGTCATTTGTCCATGCCCCTCTCCCCTTGCCTATTCACAGACTGCTTTGTATTTTATGAAATGTCCACAAAATACAAAGAATTATGTGAAAGGACAAGGGGAGAGGAGGGGTGGACAGTGCAGCTTCTGTGTAGGGAGCCGCAGCTCTCCTGTTGCTGCAAAGTATTATGCAAAGTGTTATGATAACTATATATTCTTCTATGGTTGAAACTTAATAATGCAGAAATGACAGTGATCCTTGAGATAGTATACATCCCATGGAACTGAACAAGCTGTTACCCAGCACATTGTCAGTATTTTTTTTGCACGAAGTTCAGTAAAGTAGAACTAAACGCCATGTTTTGCATTTTGAATAAGAGTTGTCTTTTTTTTTGGTTAAGAATAGAAAAAAGGGTGAGATGGTGCAAGTACCAACAAAGCAAAGTCTCTTGTAAAATGGTGAAAAAAAGGGGTTAAAAAAATGTCCAATGTTATATACGGGGTAGGGGAAAATGATAATAGTCAATATGGGTATGATAATAGTCAATATGGGTATACACCGTCGGCAGCAACCATGAGAGGAGAAGCACAACTCTGGAAAACACAATAGGAAAAAAACAAGGTGTGCCAGACTAAGTGCAGTATTTAAAAATGCATTTAATATGATATGACAAACAGCCAAAGGGGTGAAGTAATCAGGCATGTAAATTTAATAGGGTCCGGGGTCACTGGACTGTCCGTGGGAAGATGAGCTGTGTCCCAGAGGAGAAGACAGGCCACTGGAGGATAGGGCAGCAATGGAGCCTCTACAGGTGGTCCTCGGGCTGGTATCCCTGCAAGCCGTGTAACTCCAACAGCGTCCGGAAAGCCAAAAGCCAGAACCGGAAGTGTGCCTCAGCGTGGAACACAAGCTCCGTGAACCGGAAGTGATGTGGCGACCAATCTGATATGATTACACTATCATATAAAATGCATTTTTAAATACTGCACTTAGTCTGGTGCACCTTGCTTTTTTCCCATTTTTTTTTTTTTCCTATTTTTTTGGGTTAAAAAAGGTTATTACCCCGTCAGTTTTTTTTTTTTACCAGCTGCGTCCCATTGATGAAATTTTCCTTCCAAAACAGGAAGTGATAGGAAAGTCCACCAAACTGAGGAAATCTCTGGTTTCACCAGGTTCCCACAGTGTTCCCACTGGAAGATTTTCTCTATATTCCTGTTCTGGTGACAACTTGCACTGTTGGTGATAATGGTAAACTGGACAAATAGAGAGGGGGAATCTCCCTAATGAAGGCACAGACAGTAGGGTTGCACAGATACTGATGCCAGTATCGGTGCCGATACTAAACATTTGCATGAGTACTTGTACTCATGCAAATGCTCCGATACCCAAAACTGATACCTTTATGGTGCGATTTGAGCACATACAAAATGAATGGGCTCAAATGGCACTGCAAGGAATCGCATGTGATTTGAACAGCAATGTGGTGTGATTCCTATCCAAAACACATGCAGTTTCCTGCACTGCAAGAGAGGAGAGGGAGGGGGAGAGAGTGAGACCAAGCCACCAATAGTTTAGCAATATTTATTCAATAGAAGGGCTAAAATAAAACCGTATTGCACTGACAAACATCGCTGATGACAGGCATAAAACAAGCCCAGTGTGGAGCCCCCAATCCAAAGTTCAGTCCCCACTAGAACCGCTGGAGAAAATGCTGTGAATTCCAATCAAAGTCGCATTTTGGAGGCCAAATCACACCTCCTTTATCTGCCTTGATTGGCCACAGCATCCTGGACATCTGACAGCTCATTCGACAGGTTGAGTCTCCCACGGCATATATCCAGATACCTGGTATGGATATTTATCATGCCCCAGCCAATCCCTGGAGGGAGTCATTCAGAAGGTGGCTGGGGATGTGACAAAAATCTTTAGGAGGCCTGAGTAGAGTGTTCTTTCCTCTCCAGGGAGAGTTCCAGTTCTCTTGCGGATGCTGCCCCTAGGAGAGAGTTAACGAGGCAAGAGTTTGCCATCTGGGCCTCAGTGGGACCTGGGCCTGGAGGAAATTGCTAATAGACGTTTTGCAAGGACACTGTCCTGAAGTCCTGTTTTGGAGAAAGATCTTTAATTACCCTACTGAGGATCTACCTGTGGATTCTGGGTGGCAGACAACTCTTGGGACATTGTGAGTATGACCTGGTTTGGTACTGTAGTGTGTGCTGCTCCGTAAGGATTTCCTTCTAAAATATCTGTCCTCTCATTGATTGTTAATAACATTTTGGAGCATCCTGTGCCCCCAAACCCCTCTCCTGTACTTGTTATTCAGCAATAGATTTTAAACTGAAGCTGAATTGTTGGAGTGCATGGAACTGTGCCTGTGACTGGAAGCAAGGGAGACCTGGGTTCTCAGCGGCCCTCCAGGGGTGAGCACTACACATGGAATTTATATACATAAACTTAACATATACTGTACAAAGCATAAATTACAGATGAACCTTTTATAATTCAAGTGAGAAAAATGCATATGTTTAAATAGATATACCTGAAACAGGAATGAAGTATCAAACACAGGTTCCCATCTACTGATGGTTGTCTGATTTTCAGGGCAATGGTGATCTTCCTGTTCAAAACCATCACTATAATATCCATAGGGTCTTGATAGACTCCTTTGCTGTAACATAAAGCAGATTACATTATATAAATACTTGCAGTTCCAGTAAACTCAGAAAGGACATTTTTGATAGGATCCAGGAAATACTGCGAAAGGATAACAGGGATTCTGGTGTTTACAGATAAATGAATGTATGAATAAATAGATATGTGTTTATTCATAGGTCTGATTCTTTTCCCCTTTGAAATAGTCCCTGGCAACTGATGATCTTCAGGGACATTACAGCAGCTCCCACATAAAAAAACTCTCACCCTAAACAGTGATGGACAGTTATAGAGGCCAACAGGAAGCAATCAGAGGACACTCAAGTTGACATTGATAGGCACAGTACATGCCAACCTGGATGATGGCATTCTTTATAATCCAGTAACAGTTGTAGGTTAGTGTTGAAATGCATAAGCATTATCAACTACATCCATCCCAACAAATACACTTTGCTCGTTACCCACCCAGATAAAAGTACTGCATGGTTGTGGCACATCTTTGTACACTTTAAATCATATTTGTCCATCAATAATTTCAAACTAACAGCTAACAGTTGACAATAACAAGTCAGTGCCAGCCACAGAACTGAGGATACCCTACATAACATTAAGTTAAAGGCCCCCCTTAACCACCAGTCTAGGAAAGACATCTAATTAACCAAGGCCCACTAAGAGCATCAATTATAGACCAGTAGAAGGGTGGGAAATGTCAGGAAGCAGGAACACATCTGTCAGCTGGATACATTTTCTTTAAGCATGACCTTTCCTTGCACCTATATGTAGGTCCCCAACCCACATTACCACTAGCACTTAATTGAATGGTAGCCACTTATGTAGTAACAGGTACAACTGTGGCACTCACATAAAATGACATTTATTCATCAGACTTAAAGTGACACTTGTCCACACAGGCCAAACATATATTTACACTTACAATTTGAGCTGCAAATGAGACATTATCACGTGGATATTGAAGTAAGTATCCTTTATCCACAGAGCGCACACTGCATAGTGACCCAGCCTCTGCCGACACGTCTAGATTCACCTTTCCTCCAGGATGGACTTGTTGTTCAGAGAATTTGAGCTGAACCTGAATAAAAAAGTTGCAGAACAGAAGTCTAAATTTTCTGAATTTTCCTCTACTGGTCATAAGTATTACTTCACCAGCTTAAAACCTGCCTTTTATTGTGCAGAGTATTGAAATCATGGGCTGGAAGCTTCCTGTATAAAGCAGAACACCTTCACTATCATGGAGGATATCTTTATCATGGCTTTACACATCATGTAGACAGAAACAGGAACAAGAAGCATACAACTACATACACTTAGCGCGATAAAACTTACCATAGATACACACTACAGTGCCACCTGCTGGATAGATAGGTATAATGCATACACTATATATAGTTCACAGTACTTTATATTACATGTTGTTGTTCTTCCAACACCTTTGACATGGACTAAGATGTAAATTTTGAAGTGAAAAAAACAATAAACAATCTTTCACTACTTCCAAAAACGTTATACATGAATTTACAGGCATATATGGGCAAAACAGGCTCTACACTAGGATTGCATCTGATGATTTTTTTTATGCTGATAATATACAAGGGATGAGCAGATTTTTATGTTGGAGAAATTGGTTTTGTCACAAAATTACTGATTCTACCTTTAGAGAAATTTCACCAGGCATAAACTCTCACTTTTGGTCAGACAGCTGTTTAGACAAAATCTGCTTGAAAAGATAAAAATAATAATGATTTATATATTGTGACAGCAGGCAGGTAAAATCGCCTGGTTGCATCCAGGATGGAAAATATATATGTCCCAGATTATTTCTTTTTTTTTTTTTTTGGGGGGGGGGGGATTATTTTAGGTCATTTATTTTATCTAGGGGTTCATTTATAAGTATGATTATATTAAATATTAGGAAAGCACACAAGGTGCACAAAACTTTAACCCAGGATTCATATATTTTTACAACTGAACCAATCAGAAAAATGCGTGAAAACATTTATAAATTAACCCCTATGTATTCTTTGTATTTTTATTTTTTTTTGCAAAAGGAAAAATAGGGACAAATAATGGGGCAATTTGTTTGGTACAAAAAAAGGTCTAGAATAGTTGAAAGATGACTCTGTTACCCTCAGAAACGATTTAACACCCACTGCACCCATATAAAACCCATGGGGGAAAATAAAACCTTAAATTTCACCTTTCCTGTTGATGCATTTTGCCAAAACTTCATCAAAATCTCTTGAATTTCATAAAAAAATAAAATAAGCAAATGAGACCATAATTTGGTTCATCCCTATTCACCACTAATAATGGAGATAATTCAGTATTTGCTTTACAGTCACCTATAAATCTCATTATGCCTTCATTGCTAAAACCACCAAAGATGTAGAGAATGTAGTCACAGCCAGGTATTTGAGGGTACAGGAGACCCAATTGGCTCCCCTTACTTGTATTACTGGGGAGGACCTCTTAGGGTCATATCACACAGGCTTTCCACCCGACAGACTCTGTTTTGCTTAGCGGGGGGAACGCTGCGCTTATCCCTGCTAAGCAGGCAGATGACAGGTCCATCTCCACTCACCGTGCTGAGACCAACCTGTCATAGCCCCGCTGTCCTCTATGGGAGATCGAATGAAAACTGACCGACTGTCCGTTTTCATCCAATCTGATTCGATCCGATCCTCCAAGTGAATGGAGTGTGCGATCAAGTCCCCCTGAAAAACTGATTGGTGGACCTGATCGGAGCGCTCGTGTAAAAGGGGCCTTACTGGTATTGATGTGCTTTTTTTTATAACCCCTTGTATAAATTCAGCACAATGGCTCTAAATGAATGTGTGTTACGATATTACTGGGAAAGAACGATGACTTTATTGCTGCTGGTCCATGAAAATGCCTTCAGTGTGAATGTCCCAACAGGTCAAAGTAATATATTTTAAGCTTTAAAGTAACTGTACAGGAATATGTACACCTAAAACTTTTATTTCAGTTTTGAAAAGAGTAAGGAAGGGTTAAATTCACTGTTATTGTTTGATGTCCGCATGGAAGAAAACCATCGGGCCTTCAGGAAAAAAATTAAGACCCACCTCTTCTGATGGATCAGGATGTCATTGGATGCAAAGCGCCTTGAGGCGATTTAGTTCGCATTTATAGCGCTATACAAGTTATTCACTCACTCATGTCTGTGTTCCATTGGGGAGATTTCTCTTCACTCATGAAGTCAGAACGGGAAGTGAGAGTAAATCTTTATAAGGTGGGGGATTTCCTCCCTTACACTATTGTTTCAAGAACAAACTGAAGATTTCACCTCTATTTCTCTTCTGGGGACAACTGTCAATGTTTTCTATTTCTATGACAATAGATAACAGGACACATCGAGAGATGAAGTCTCTCTAGTGAGGTCACAGACAGCAATAAAAACATGACAGGAATTCTAACCCTTCTTTTTGGAATGTAAACATGCTGACATTGGAAGTTACAAATTCTGCATTAGCCCAGGTTCACACTGAGCTGTGGGAATGAAGCCGTGCGAGTTCAGCTGAACTCGTACGATTTCACTCCGACTGTCAGTCCTGATTTCAGCGGCTATTTCACAGATATCTGTGCTGGTTTCTGCACAGATGTCAATGGAAATCGCAACCTGAAATCTCAAAAAGTAGTACAGAAACTACTTTTTGAAATCGGTGCGGTGCCACAAATGCGGCGTCGCACCAATTAGGACGGTGCCATTGCCGGCAATTGCAGCCGATTTGACATGTCAAAATCGCACCATGTGAACCAAGGCTTAATGAAAATCTGTATTACCATTTTTGCATGATCCATATTTTCTATAATCCATATATATTATTCCCTAGTGGGAGGTGATGAAGGGGCGCTAATATCTTAGGAAAGCGATGTAACTATTCTGCAAAGGAAAAGGGCAGGGCATGTAATAGGACAGTTTTATCCCCACCCAATCCTCCCTCTCTCCTGCTCTTTTGTCAGTCAATTATTACTTGTATTAAAAATGCAACTGTCTATCACATGAGACAACACAGCACAGGGCTTATATCATCCCCCTAGACAGTTTCATATTTGATATTTGCTTAGCTTTGTCCAAAAACAGGCAACTGCTGGCATCAGGGGCATGTGAGCAGTTTTATCCCCACCCAATCCCATTTCCCCCCCCTCTCTTCTTGTATTACCATGCCAGTTAATAAAAATGCAACAATTACATGAGACAGGAGAACATAGGATAGGGCTTACATCATGCTCCAGGGCATTTTGATTTTTACATAACTGCTTTCAAAAACCAGACCCACTGCTGAGGGCTCCTGAGTGAAGTGCTGAAGTAGGACGCTGCCATGTTTTCTGGAAGCTATTTACAGCACTCTAGCTGATCACCCCTAACCATGATCTGCAAGGGAGTCCCGGAGCAAAAGGAAAGAAGGAAAATGAGCGGAGGGACAGCATGACAGGGGTAGGACAGTCAGGAAAAGAATTGGGTCGGTAGCTTTTTAAGGCAGGTGGTGTTGCTGCTAGGGGCTGGGAGGGTCCCGGGAAGTTTAGGGGGAGGGGTGATCAGTGAGGGGGCCAGTCGGGAGCTGAAGGAGAAGAAGCAGCTTCCCACCCACCCTCCCTATGTTTTTTGGTGTTCCAATGTGGCTGTCATGGCAGCCTGACAGTGGTGGGTCTTTGGAGGAGGAGAGAAAGTCTGGAATATAAAATGGTCGGGACCCATCTGTGGTATCGGGTTCTCTGGTACATTCCGGTTAACAATGGGTTTAACTAGGAATAGGTAAAATGTAGGTCACTGCTAGGGATGAGCTTCGTGTTCGAGTCGAACATACGTTCGACTCGAACATTGGCTGTTCGATCGTTCGACGAAGATCGAACGATTTGGGCCGTTCGCGCCAAATTCGAGTGACGCGAACGGCCCACAATGCACTACGTCATCGCAGTGTCATCCAGGCGCTGTGATTGGCCAAGCATGCACTGTGACCCCGCATGCTTGGCCAATCACAGCGCCGGCAGCGAGGAGAGCAATGATTGGCCACAGGCAGGATGCCTGTGGCCAATTATTGCTGAGGGTGTTTAGTACACGCCCCACACTATAAAAGGCCGCCAGCACGGCGGCCTAGTGTAGTGTGTTCCGGAGCAGGGATAGAGTAGCATAGGCAGGGACAGTGACTGTTATTTCTTTCTTGCTTAACCTGGATTCCTTTAGTTTAGGGAAAGAGAAGGATAGGTAGGGAGAGTGTCAGTGTGTTTTGTGCTTCTGCTATAGTGTGCTTAAAAAAAAACATTTATTCTAGGGACAGAAAACTCTAGGTAGGGACAGTGTCAGTTTCTTTCACTCTGCAAGTCCTTGTTTCCAGGGACCTGGAAGGACAGTGAGTGAATTGTCCTTTTGCTATATTGTGATTAAAAAAAACATTTATTCTAGGGACAGAAAACTCTAGGTAGGGACAGTGTCAGTTTCTTTCACTCTGCAAGTCCTTGTTTCCAGGGACCTGGAAGGACAGTGAGTGAATTGTCCTTTTGCTATATTGTGATTAAAAAAAACATTTATTCTAGGGACAGAAAACTCTAGGTAGGGACAGTGTCAGTTTCTTTCACTCTGCAAGTCCTTGTTTCCAGGGACCTGGAAGGACAGTGAGTGAATTGTCCTTTTGCTATATTGTGATTAAAAAAAACATTTATTCTAGGGACAGAAAACTCTAGGTAGGGACAGTGTCAGTTTCTTTCACTCTGCAAGTCCTTGTTTCCAGGGACCTGGAAGGACAGTGAGTGAATTGTCCTTTTGCTATATTGTGATTAAAAAAAACATTTTTTTCTAGGGACAGAAAACTGTAGGTAGGGAGAGTATTTTTTTTCTTTCACTCTGCAAGTCCTTGTTTCCAGGGACCTGTAAGGACAGTGAGTTAATTGTCCTTGTGCTATATTGTGCTGAAAAAAACATTTATTCCAGGGACAGAAAACTCTAGGTAGGGACAGTGTCAGTTTCTTTCACTCTGCAAGTCCTTGTTTCCAGGGACCTGGAAGGACAGTGAGTGAATTGTCCTTTTGCTATATTGTGATTAAAAAAAACATTTTTTTCTAGGGACAGAAAACTGTAGGTAGGGAGAGTGTTTTTTTTCTTTCACTCTGCAAGTCCTTGTTTCCAGGGACCTGTAAGGACAGTGAGTTAATTTTCCTTGTGCTATATTGTGATTAAAAAAAACATTTATTCTAGGGACAGAAAACTCTAGGTAGGGACAGTGTCAGTTTCTTTCACTCTGCAAGTCCTTGTTTCCAGGGACCTGGAAGGACAGTGAGTGAATTGTCCTTTTGCTATATTGTGATTAAAAAAAACATTTATTCTAGGGACAGAAAACTCTAGGTAGGGACAGTGTCAGTTTCTTTCACTCTGCAAGTCCTTGTTTCCAGGGACCTGGAAGGACAGTGAGTGAATTGTCCTTTTGCTATATTGTGATTAAAAAAAACATTTTTTTCTAGGGACAGAAAACTGTAGGTAGGGAGAGTATTTTTTTTCTTTCACTCTGCAAGTCCTTGTTTCCAGGGACCTGTAAGGACAGTGAGTTAATTGTCCTTGTGCTATATTGTGCTGAAAAAAACATTTATTCCAGGGACAGAAAACTCTAGGTAGGGACAGTGTCAGTTTCTTTCACTCTGCAAGTCCTTGTTTCCAGGGACCTGGAAGGACAGTGAGTGAATTGTCCTTTTGCTATATTGTGATTAAAAAAAACATTTTTTTCTAGGGACAGAAAACTGTAGGTAGGGAGAGTATTTTTTTTCTTTCACTCTGCAAGTCCTTGTTTCCAGGGACCTGTAAGGACAGTGAGTTAATTTTCCTTGTGCTATATTGTGATTAAAAAAAACATTTATTCTAGGGACAGAAAACTCTAGGTAGGGACAGTGTCAGTTTCTTTCACTCTGCAAGTCCTTGTTTCCAGGGACCTGGAAGGACAGTGAGTGAATTGTCCTTTTGCTATATTGTGATTAAAAAAAACATTTTTTTCTAGGGACAGAAAACTGTAGGTAGGGAGAGTATTTTTTTTCTTTCACTCTGCAAGTCCTTGTTTCCAGGGACCTGTAAGGACAGTGAGTTAATTGTCCTTGTGCTATATTGTGCTGAAAAAAACATTTATTCCAGGGACAGAAAACTCTAGGTAGGGACAGTGTCAGTTTCTTTCACTCTGCAAGTCCTTGTTTCCAGGGACCTGGAAGGACAGTGAGTGAATTGTCCTTTTGCTATATTGTGATTAAAAAAAACATTTATTCTAGGGACAGAAAACTCTAGGTAGGGACAGTGTCAGTTTCTTTCACTCTGCAAGTCCTTGTTTCCAGGGACCTGGAAGGACAGTGAGTGAATTGTCCTTTTGCTATATTGTGATAAAAAAAAACATTTTTTTCTAGGGACAGAAAACTGTAGGTAGGGAGAGTGTTTTTTTTCTTTCACTCTGCAAGTCCTTGTTTCCAGGGACCTGTAAGGACAGTGAGTTAATTTTCCTTGTGCTATATTGTGATTAAAAAAAACATTTATTCTAGGGACAGAAAACTCTAGGTAGGGACAGTGTCAGTTTCTTTCACTCTGCAAGTCCTTGTTTCCAGGGACCTGGAAGGACAGTGAGTGAATTGTCCTTTTGCTATATTGTGATTAAAAAAAACATTTTTTTCTAGGGACAGAAAACTGTAGGTAGGGAGAGTATTTTTTTTCTTTCACTCTGCAAGTCCTTGTTTCCAGGGACCTGTAAGGACAGTGAGTTAATTTTCCTTGTGCTATATTGTGATTAAAAAAAACATTTATTCTAGGGACAGAAAACTCTAGGTAGGGACAGTGTCAGTTTCTTTCACTCTGCAAGTCCTTGTTTCCAGGGACCTGGAAGGACAGTGAGTGAATTGTCCTTTTGCTATATTGTGATTAAAAAAAACATTTTTTTCTAGGGACAGAAAACTGTAGGTAGGGAGAGTGTTTTTTTTCTTTCACTCTGCAAGTCCTTGTTTCCAGGGACCTGTAAGGACAGTGAGTTAATTTTCCTTGTGCTATATTGTGATTAAAAAAAACATTTATTCTAGGGACAGAAAACTCTAGGTAGGGACAGTGTCAGTTTCTTTCACTCTGCAAGTCCTTGTTTCCAGGGACCTGGAAGGACAGTGAGTGAATTGTCCTTTTGCTATATTGTGATTAAAAAAAACATTTATTCTAGGGACAGAAAACTCTAGGTAGGGACAGTGTCAGTTTCTTTCACTCTGCAAGTCCTTGTTTCCAGGGACCTGGAAGGACAGTGAGTGAATTGTCCTTTTGCTATATTGTGATTAAAAAAAACATTTTTTTCTAGGGACAGAAAACTGTAGGTAGGGAGAGTATTTTTTTTCTTTCACTCTGCAAGTCCTTGTTTCCAGGGACCTGTAAGGACAGTGAGTTAATTGTCCTTGTGCTATATTGTGCTGAAAAAAACATTTATTCCAGGGACAGAAAACTCTAGGTAGGGACAGTGTCAGTTTCTTTCACTCTGCAAGTCCTTGTTTCCAGGGACCTGGAAGGACAGTGAGTGAATTGTCCTTTTGCTATATTGTGATAAAAAAAAACATTTTTTTCTAGGGACAGAAAACTGTAGGTAGGGAGAGTGTTTTTTTTCTTTCACTCTGCAAGTCCTTGTTTCCAGGGACCTGTAAGGACAGTGAGTTAATTTTCCTTGTGCTATATTGTGATTAAAAAAAACATTTATTCTAGGGACAGAAAACTCTAGGTAGGGACAGTGTCAGTTTCTTTCACTCTGCAAGTCCTTGTTTCCAGGGACCTGGAAGGACAGTGAGTGAATTGTCCTTTTGCTATATTGTGATTAAAAAAAACATTTTTTTCTAGGGACAGAAAACTGTAGGTAGGGAGAGTATTTTTTTTCTTTCACTCTGCAAGTCCTTGTTTCCAGGGACCTGTAAGGACAGTGAGTTAATTGTCCTTGTGCTATATTGTGCTGAAAAAAACATTTATTCCAGGGACAGAAAACTCTAGGTAGGGACAGTGTCAGTTTCTTTCACTCTGCAAGTCCTTGTTTCCAGGGACCTGGAAGGACAGTGAGTGAATTGTCCTTTTGCTATATTGTGATTAAAAAAAACATTTTTTTCTAGGGACAGAAAACTGTAGGTAGGGAGAGTGTTTTTTTTCTTTCACTCTGCAAGTCCTTGTTTCCAGGGACCTGTAAGGACAGTGAGTTAATTTTCCTTGTGCTATATTGTGATTAAAAAAAACATTTTTTCTAGGGACAGAAAACTGTAGGTAGGGAGAGTGTTTTTTTTCTTTCACTCTGCAAGTCCTTGTTTCCAGGGACAGAGAAGGACACCTGAAGGTAGCCCTTATTGCTTTTTTCCCATCTCCCTGCAGGCCATCTATTAGAATGTCTGGAAGGCAAACAAGGAGAGGCAGACAGTCAGGAGGCAATAAAAGAGGGCAAGCAGGCTCTGTGTCTGGGGGCAACAGTGCTGGTCGTGGACGCGGTGCATTGTCATCAGCACATGGCCATGGGACACGCTTGTCCTTCTTTTCGGCAGCTGGACATGTTGAGCCACATCATGCCGAAGACTTGGTAGAGTGGATGACCAAGCCCTCCTCCTCCTCCTCATCCTCTCTCACCCAGGCTCAGGGTACTGGAAAAGCAGCTGCCAAAGCGTCGTCTTCCCTGGTATCAATGTCAGACAAATCATCAGTCACTCCTTCCCTAGACCCACCATGTCCTCCTCCTGAGGAGTCCCCCGAACTGTTTCAGCACAGTGTTGGGTACATGCTCCAGGAGGATGCCCAGCGTTTCGAAGGGTCTGATGATGAAACCCAGCTAGAGGAAGGCAGTAGCGTGAGAGCAGACAGAGGGGATGCTCAAGAAGGACACCAATCTGGCAGTCATGTTCCAGCAGCTGCAGCATACTGCCAGATTGGCTCCAGTGATGAGGAGGGAGGGGATGATGAGGTCAATGACTCCACGTGGGTGCCTAATAGGAGAGAGGAGGAGGATGAGGAGGAGGCACATCTCCAACGAGGCAGGATGCCCTTTGGTGGCCAGCGTAAGGGCAGTACACCGACGGAATCACACCGCAGAGCTCCGCCTGTGCAGGGCGCTGCCTCTGCCCGTCATTCAAAAAGTTCTTTGGTGTGGGCCTTTTTTGAGGCTAGTGCATCAGATCGCACAGCTGCTGTTTGCAACATATGTCTCAAGCGTATATCGCGTGGCCAAAACATCAGCCGCTTGGGTACCACATGCCTGACCAGACATATGTTGACCTGCCATGCAGCTCGTTGGCAAGCCTACCTCAAAGACCCACACCAAAGAACAAAGCGGACCTCTCCTTGCACCGCATCAGCTGGGATCTCCAACCCCACTATAACTTCAGTCCTCTCTGAAACATGCACTGAGAGGAATGAAGGTGTAGAATTAGGTGTGTCACAGCCAAGTACTTGCGGCCACTCTGCTAGCAGTACACCGACGTCCGATTCTAGCAGGCAAATTTCCCTGCCCCAGCTGCTGGACCGTCGAAAGAAGTTCACTCCCAGCCATCCACATGCCCAGCGGTTGAATGCTAGCTTGGCTAAATTGCTAGCGCTTCAACTGCTGCCTTTTCAGTTGGTAGACTCGGCCCCCTTCCGTGAGTTTGTGCAATGTGCGGTTCCTCAGTGGCAGGTTCCCAAACGCCACTTTTTCTCACGGAAGGCTATTCCGGCTCTCTACCGGCATGTGGAAGGCAATGTCTTGGCCTCGCTGGACAGGGCGGTCAGCGGTAAGGTGCATATTACCGCTGACTCATGGTCCAGCAGGCATGGACAGGGACGTTACCTTTCTTTCACGGCCCATTGGGTCACTCTTTTGGCAGCTGGGAAGGATTCAGGACAAGGTGCAGTAGTGTTGGAGGTTGTCCCACCGCCACGCCTCCAAAATGCTACTACTGGTTGTGACACACCTCTCTCCTCCACCCCCTCCTCTTCTTCTTCCTCCATGGCCTCTTCCTGTGGTTTGTCCTATGAACCAGCGGTGCTCCGTAGCCGTTCACGGGGCTACGCAAGTACGCAGGCAAAAAGATGCCATGCCGTGCTTGCGCTGGTGTGTTTGGGGGACAGAAGCCACACTGGGGCAGAGGTCCTGTCTGCTCTGCAGGGCCAGGCCGAGAGGTGGTTGACGCCACGCCAGCTTAAGCCAGGAATGGTGGTTTGCGACAATGGCACCAACCTCCTCTCCGCCCTCCGACAGGGACAACTGACCCATGTGCCCTGTGTGGCTCACGTCCTTAACCTGGTGGTGCAGCGGTTCTTGGGCAGGTACCCGGGCTTACAGGATGTCCTGAGGCAGGCCAGGAAAGTCTGTGTGCATTTCCGCAGATCTTATAATGCCAGTGCTCGCCTGGCTGAGCTGCAAAAGGAGTTGAACCTGCCCAAGAACCGCCTTATATGTGACATGCCCACCAGGTGGAACTCAACGTTGGCCATGCTGCAGCGGCTGCACACGCAGCAGAGGGCCATCAATGAGTACCTGTGCGACTACGGCACCAGGACAGGGTCAGGGGAGCTTGGTTTTTTTTCTCCACGCCAGTGGGGCATGATCAGGGATGCATGCACTGTCCTGGCACCATTTGAGGAGGCCACGAGGATGGTGAGCAGTGACAGTGCATGCATCAGTGACACTGTACCTCTTGTCCACCTGTTGGAGCACACGCTGCGTGGAATAATGGACAGGGCACTTGAGGCAGAACAGAGGCAGGAAGAGGAGGACTTCCTTGCCTCTCAAGGCCCCCTTTACCCAAACAGTGTTCCTTCTGTCCCACCCATCGCACAGGAAGAGGAGGAGGAGGAGGAGGAGGAGGAGGATTGTGTCAGCATGGAGGTGGAGGCTGGCACTCAGCATCATCAGCAGCAGTCTTTTAGGGATGATTTACAGTCCCAAGAAACCAGTGGACTTGTACGTGGCTGGGAGGAGGTGGCTGCGGATCATGTCGTCCTTAGTGACCCAGAGGACTCCGGAGCGAATGCCTCAGCAAACCTACGCTGCATGGCCTCCCTGATCCTGCAAAGTCTGCGGAAGGATCCTCGTATTCTTCGGATCAAGGAGAGGGACCATTACTGGCTGGCCACTCTCCTTGATCCACGGTACAAGGGTAAGGTTGCGGACCTTATGTTACCGTCGCAGAGGGAGCAGAGGATGAGACAACTCCGGGAGGCCTTGCAGAAAGGTCTGTGCAACGCGTTCCCAGAGACTGGGAGGTTGCAAACTCCTGGTCCTGGACAACGAGTTGCTGAGGCTTCGGCCAGTCAAAGAAGGAGCGGTGGGGAAGGTGGCCGTCTGACCGATGCGTTCAGACAATTCTTTAGTCCGCAGCCCCAAAGTATGATTGGTTCCAGCAACCATCGCCAGCGTCTGATAAACATGGTGCAGGAATATCTAGGGGCAAGGTCAGACTTGGACACCTTCCCCACCGAAAATCCTCTGGCTTACTGGGTCTTGAGGATGGATCACTGGCCAGAGCTTGCACAGTATGCAATTGAGCTACTGGCCTGTCCTGCATCCAGCGTTCTTTCGGAACGCACATTCAGTGCTGCTGGAGGATTTGTCACGGATCACAGGGTGCGCCTGTCCACCGACTCGGTTGATCGACTGACTTTCATCAAGATGAACCAGTCTTGGATCACCACCAGCTACCACACACCTGATGCTGATATAACAGACTAATTGATTTTAAAATGTCACATCCCTTCAAGACTGATGCTGATGCTGAGTGCCTGTGCTGTTATATTGACTGCCTATCCTCCTCCTCCGAGTCCTCAATGATACGATTGATGATGATAGCTTGGAAGATCATTTTTGTTTATGGGTGCCGCCACCAGTGCCTAACGCCCAATTTTTCAGCCCCTGTTTAACAGTGGCGTGTAATTACAATTTTTGAAGCAATACTTTGCAACAGGGCTCATTGCTGTGCTCCAAGTACAGTATCTGTGAGGAGTTGCAGTGTTGTGCCACCAGTGCCTAAGGCCCAATTTTTCAGCCCCTGTTTAACAGGGGCGTGTCATTACAATTTTTGAAGCAATACTTTGCAACAGGGCTCATTGCTGTGCTCCAAGTACAGTATCTGTGAGGGGTTGCAGTGTTGTGCCACCAGTGCCTAAGGCCCAATTTTTCAGCCCCTGTTCAACAGGGGCATGTAATTACAATTCTTGATCTAATAAT
This sequence comes from Rana muscosa, assembly GCA_029206835.1. NCBI lineage: Eukaryota > Metazoa > Chordata > Amphibia > Anura > Ranidae > Rana > Rana muscosa. The sequence continues at coordinate 218,869,541 of CM055123.1, forward strand.
TCACAGCAGGGCCCATTGCTGCACCCACCAAGAGTAACTGTCAGGGCTTACAGTGTTGTGGCACCAGCACCACCATCAAAGGCCCAATTTTTACTACCACTGTTCAACAATTATATGTAATTAAAATTCCTGATATAATAGTTGACAGCAGGGCGTTCCAGCACCAACCAAGAGTAACTGTGAGTGCTTACAGTGTTGTGCCAACACCAACAACTAAGGGGCCTATTTCTGCAGAGTATATACGGCAGGTCCCTACTTTCAAACATCCAACTTACAAACGACTCCTACTTGCAAACGCAAGAAGACAACAGGAAGTGAGAGGAAATCTACCACTAGGAAGGAAAATTCTCTCCTGTAAGAATAAATATGGGAGAAAGGTGTCTCCTCTGTACTGATGCTTTATCAGCAATCCTTGTTTCAAGAAAAACACCACATTTCAAAAACAGTTGTCATTGGGACGGAAAGTGAGGTGAAATGTTCTGAACAGGGGCACAGACAGCAAAACAAATGTTACAGGGGTGATAACCCTTACCTATGTTTTCCAAAAAGTTTAAAAATAGATTTTTGGGCTGGAGCTACACTTCAACAATGTACCTGTTCAAAATTACAAACAGATTCTACATAAGAACAAACCTACAGTCCCTGTCTTGTATGCACCGCCTGTATACGGCTGTTCAGAGTATATAGGGCCTTTTTTATTTTATGTGCGGGGTTCCCCTTAATATCCATACAAGACCCAAAGGGGCTGGTAATGGGCTGGGGTGGGGGGGGGGGGGTCATGGGGTAGCTATGCCATTTTTCTTAAAGAATTTCATCCATATTACCGGGACCAGACATTACATTAAAGCCGCAAGCAGTTTTAAATGGCTTTTTTTTCCTTTAGAAGTGTCATTTTGTGCAGGGACAGTTCTAAACACGGGAAACACGTGGCACTTCACAGGCATACTTTAGACACCCCCCAGGTACGATATTTAAAGGAATATTTGACTTTTTTTTTTTCACTTTATGCATCATTAAAATGACTGCTCCCGAAAAACGACCGTTTTTAAAACTTCTTTTTGCATTGATACATGTCCCCTGGTGCAGAACCCGGGTTCCCAAACCCTTTTTAGGACAATAACATGCATAATAGTTGTTATAATTAGCACTTTAGAATTCGAACGTTCGCATCCATTGTATTTAATAGGGTTCTAATGTTCGTTCGAACTTCCGGTCCGTTCGCGGGTTCTGGTGCGAACCGAACCCGGGGGTGTTCGGCTCATCACTAGTCACTGCTGATGAGGAGTATCATCTCCGAGTCAGTGTTTTTCGACTGGAGTTGAAGAAAAGTTTGTCACAGTGACCAGGTTGTGTACTGGTCAAAGACCAGGTTGCACTCAAAGACCACCAAGATTTAGTATAACAATTTTGGCTGATGGTTATGTTAAGTATGTTATTTATTTGAAGTTATGTATTTTGTTAAATAAAAGGCTGCTATGGCCATTTTTCTCCAAAAAATCTTTGTCACGTCTTTTATCGGGTAATTGGGAGTCTGGAGGTTTGGGCAAGGCTGGAGGTTATCTGTCCTTCTCATGTCATGCATTGCACAGAAAACACCCATTGAAGATATCACTGGGTCTAAAATAAGGTATGTAATGAAAATGGAATATATTTAGATAAAAAATAATTAATATGTTGATGGGGGGAGAAAGGAGGAACGAGGCAAAATATAAGCAGCTTTAATTATCCCTTTGATTGACAGGCTATATTATAGGATACATCCTTGGCAGTCCAAGGGTTAACGGAAACCTGTGCTGACAGAAATATGGAAGCTGCCATTATTGCCCTTCTTCAAATGCTAATTGCCTGTCAGGCTTGGTAATTCTCTGACTTTATTCAGAACTCCTCTATTACATATTCCAGGAAAGGACTGCAGGAAGGTCTTAATCCTTTCACAAAAAGAAAAATATAAAATATTTGATGCTACCGTGTTTCTCTGAAAATAAGCCCGGGTCTTATATTAATTTTGGCAGCAAAAGACACAGTAGGGCTTATTTTCGGAGTAGGTCTTACCATGTAATGTGCTGTCTTCTCTCCCCCTCTCTCTCTCCCTGCCTGTCAGGAATGCCCAGTGAGATTAAAGTTAAAATGCTTGTAAAATCCTACAATCCACTCTATTACAGTATTATATATAGTACAATGTGTGTTTCTTTAATATAAATGTGCCAAATACCTTCGTTATAGCGCCGCTCAGTACTTCCGTGACCCGCTGGAGCTCTCTTCCCCACTCCGAGCACTGCAGAGGGGGGGCCTCTACCGACGGTATCTGGCACATTTACATTACAGAAACATACACATTGTACATTATATACTCCAGTCATAGAGTGGATTATAGGATTTTACAAGTATTTTAAACTAGGGCTTATTTTCGGGGTAGGGCTTATATTGCAGCTTTCCTGGAAAATAACGCTAGGTCTTATTATGAGGGTAGGTCTTATTTTCGGGGAAACACAGTAGGTCAAATCTTAACTGAGGTGGTAACAAAAAAAAAGAAAAGGGGAAAGATGTTCCTAGGAACCCCCCTTTCCTCATGGGATAATGGTCGAGGGCAGTTTCAAGGCTCCCCCTGCGAGCCTGTGGCACGCAGTGTAGCCTTAGTTAGGTATAGTGTAGTGAGGTGAGATCAGGTGACCAATAGGGGTACAGGTACATGATGGAGAAAGATGCTTGTTGCGCTAAATCAAAATAAATCAAAATAAAAAATAAAAACAGCAGCTGACACAATATATGGTAATAAAAATTTGAGATGTAGCGCTAAAAAAAATATATAACAAAGTTCAATAACTGTGACTCCAAAATAAGATGATTGTGGTATGGATCCAGTCCGAAAAGTCCAGAGGAGAGGAGAGATCAGGTGAAAAGAGACAAGAAAACCGCCACCAGCACCCAAACAAACTGACTCTTACAGATGGTTTTTTAAATCAAATTTTATTGGGAAGTTGAAAAGAGTGTGCAAATATTGATGATACAGCTTGAGCCATGGTGGCTAAGCTGCTTTGAGTTATATTGTTATTCAAATGCTATTGAGTTATTACCTATTGTATCTCTTTACCTTTCCTCTTAGATTGTAAGCTCTAAGGAGCAGGGCCCTCTGATTCCTACTGTATTAAAGTGTATTGTATTTGTACTGTCTACCGTCAAGTTGTAAAGTGCTGCGTAAACTGTTGGCGCTGTATAAATCCTGTATAATAATAATCTAATTATTACATCTTGTCCTATCTTTTAAAACCAATAATATGCGGTTGTGGACAAGTTATTTATCCAAGCCTGGTGTCTTGTGTATTTCTTTAATTAAGTTGTGCCTTTCTGCCTGTTATTCCATTAAATCAGTGACTATATGCATACCACGCTAATCCAGAGAAACCAGTTGGTTTAAAAATTATACTTAAATAAAAAAATAAATTGTTGTATAGAATCTGGGGTGTGTCTGACACAGGTTATTGCATTTTGCAAATAGTACAGTAATTGCATTTATTGCATTAAATATGACGCAATTTTTACTCACCTTGTTTCCAAAGCATGCCGAGACTTCAAAAAAGGTGAGGCCACTGAGGGTTTCGCCTTTGGGCAGAATAGTATAGATAAGCAAAATAAAATGTGGGGATAATTTGGCATCTAGATGAACCTTTATAGTGAAAGACCCATGGAGAGCTAGACAGAAAACATACACATTGTAAATTAGGAGGAAAATGGTTAACATCTAGTTACATCTCATAACAGGAGACAAAGTACTACATGTACTTTGTCCCATAGGGGACAGAATAATGAAAAAAAAAAATATGATATTTCTTCTTTAAAGACAGCCATGGCTTTGGTTGGGTCTCCAGCCAGCCAGCGGACGTGCTTTGGGTCTTGCCTGGAGCTCGGTTCTCCCTGTGGGACGGGAGAGCCTGGGCGAGCCACAGAAGGTGTCAGGAGGGGGGAGTGTCCCCTCCCGCTGCTTGTAATAACAGCCGAGTGGCTGGTTAGCCGTCCGTCGGCTACAAAAACCGATACCGGGTTAATGCCTGCAGGCATCACCCCGGTACAACCACTTGAGCAAAATGACCTACAGGTACGTGATTTTGCACCAAGTGGTTAATCTAAGGGCTGCCTTGGCCTCCTACACACAATACGAAAATCAGAAGGTAAAATTCGTAAGACGAGCTGTCTGCGGATTTTCGGATTGTTAGTACGTTGCTTTCGACAGCGAATTTGACTTTTTCGTCAAACAAACAAAAGCTGGATGTGCAGGCTATAAAATTTTTGTCGGATGTTAACTTAACGTCTGATTTTCGGATGGCCAGTACAGAAATCGGCACACAAAAGTCAAAAATACAAACACGAATGCTCGGAATAAAAGGAACGACTGGGAAGAGTTCGGTCTTGTAAACGACTGTTCGTAATCTAGAATTATCATTTGTGATGCGGCAATTGATGAAATGTCGAAATGCAGGACACATTCTCATCTTTTTTCATGAGATAATAATGAAGCTGTTTTGCTGGTGATACTGATGTAGTTATGCCAAACGTATCTTAAAAGGCAGTTGTTTTGTACGATCTGAAAATCGCGAATCAAAGCTCACCAAAGTTCTACTAACACGAAATTAGCAAAAGGGGCCCAAAGGGTGGTGCTTGAGAAATGAGCATCCTCTTTATACACTCATAGTACGTCACTACATTCGTGTTTGTCAAACGACAATTTGCGGATAGTTAGTATGCTAGACAAAATCCTGCACATGCCCTTTTGATAAAAATCAGACGCTCGGTCGTCTAACAATCAAACCGCGTGTACGAGGCCTGAGTCTAAAACAATAATTTGCTCTTAAATGAAACCCAAGTTGCTCTGTCCATTTATTCCATGCTAAGGGCCATTTATAATATAAAGGACTAAATTCAACCCTGTTTATATTTTATCTTAACTGCTATACTTACTTGAACCGCTTGATTGCTCTGTGATATCCACTTTATGTTCTTCATAAGAATAAATTCCGTCTTCGTTGGCTATCTATAAAACAGGATAGAAAATAATATTGATATCAGTATTATTATCAATAGATAACAGGATTACTGTCCTGACTTTTTTTGTAAAATTTGAAAAAAGTGGAGTAACATTTTATATGCTCAGCCTAATGGAAACACAATGTCCAGTTTGTAGCTAATGCTGAAAAGATTGCGTCATGGCTTCCCATGTAGCTCAGTGGTAAGCATTTAACAAGGAGATCTGACTTTTCTTGTTGGATCTATTTGAAGCTAAATCCTGATATTATGGAGACTATGCCCAAGTCTGCAGACCAGAACAGAAACCATGGAAGTTGGGGATCCATCAATAAATATATTTTGTTTTCTGTCATTTCTGTAACTGGCTGCCTGGAAATGCATGGGATGGATGATGGACAGGGTGTTTAGCTAATTGTTTGAAGTGAGACCTATTTGTCCTGTCTAGTCTTTACAAAAGCAAATTGCAATATAGCAATCAGACATAGGGGTTGATGTACCTAAGACAAATAGGCTGTACACTTTGCATTTGCTTTTAAAACAGGAAGATGCTCACTCCTGTAATACTGGGGGTAAGTGTCCAGCATCTACAGCATCCCAGAAACTATCCAGGATGGGAATGTACACAAAGAGGAGAGTATTTTTGCTTGCATTCAGGGTGACAGAAAATGGCCTACAGGTGTGGCAACTATAGTAATCAATATTTGTAAACGTGCATCAGTTTGTTTTACCTATGGGGGGGACCTTGCCTGAAAAGGTGTACGTACCCCTCCCATGCCATGCATGTAAGTCATACAGAGACACAGAATATTTTATTTGTCAAGATTAAGGCTGCATTCACACCTGAGCGTTTTGTAGCCCTAAGCCTGAAGCTACAAAACGCTAGAGGGGAAAAAATACATTATTCTCTATGGAGATGGTTCACATCTCCACTCAAAAACGTCTGAAGCCGAACGCCTGAAGCTCAAACAAGTTCCGGGCCCTTTTTTGTCGCGCGAATCGGGCAGATTGGGCGTTTTAGGATATAATGTAATGGAAACGCCTGATTCAAGCGTCTACCGCGACAACAAGCGTTTCGACGGGCGCAAATTCGCGTGACAAAACGACGGTAAAAACGCTCGAAGCGCTACGCTCAGGTGTGAATGCAGACTCACAACAAACAAAGCAGCTGCTGTATAATACATAAACCGTTCATAAACAGAAGTATAAAAACTGGTGACTCACATGTAAAACAACGCCGTGGTCCACGATCGTGGTGGCGTGAGGTCACACAATTAAACACGCCCTGGGTCACCAGTTTTTATACATGTACTTCTGTTTATGAGCGGTTTATGTATTATACAGCGGCTGCTTTGTTTGCTGTAAACAGAGGAAACACCGGCATGTGCAAATCAATGACAGGCTAAGAGATACTGCAGCTGTACACATGTAATCTCACATCCTGGATGCAAATTGTGCTGCTCATAAATCCCTATATGTGCATAGCCATTCAGGTGTGCCGTTACATGTGTACAGCCATGGTGTCTGTCCTGCTATAATTGATTTGTACAAGCGGCTGCCCATGGCTGTATGCAAACACCTTGGACTCGCACAGAAATATGCTCCTTCTTGATGATGTACAGCCTCTTGTGGACGTACAAATTGCTTTCAGAAAATGTATAGTTTGGTTTTCAAACTAAAAGTTGTAAGGGAAAAATAAAAAATAAAGGAAATTTGCAAAAAATGGTCTGCCCATATTTCAGTATGGCTGTTTATATGAAAACCGCCATTGCACAGAAGGACCACCAGTGTCTGTACATATATATACCTTTATCAGCTGTATAAAATAATGTCTTTACATCCGTAATGCTACAAGAAACGTGAAACTTACAATGTAGAAGAATGAGATGTGGTCTGTTTTACTTTCCAGCTGATCCTTATTGATGTGATAATCCACATTCACTGACACATCAGAGTCACATGGCAGTTCCTCTCCTTCTCTATTTTCCAAATTCAGGAAGCTTTGACTTTCAGAGTAGTAGTGTTGAACCCATATTATAGCATCTGAAAACCTTATGTATCCGATGTCCAGGTCTGCATCAACACCTTCTTTCGTTATAAATACTGCCTATGATAGAAAATAAATGGTTTTAGGCTTTGATTCAGTTACCAGGGTGAAGTATTTGAAATGTTTATCAGACCTGGGAACCTTCTGGCATTTTCCTAGAGACGGAAGACAATCAATATGATTTACGCATCATGTATGGTCAGCCATTTGTCACTTTTTCAATCAGAGGTGGCTTCACAGAATGGGTGACATGAGTCCGAGGAGGAGAGAACTAGGATGGCAGTACAGGACTGTACTCTCTCCCTCTCCCCCGGCAATAATAATGTTAATAATCTGCATACTGTACTTGGACACGGGGCAGTCATATGTTATTTTTAGTAGGAATGAGCGAATCCAATTCCTCCAGAATGACATCCTACCATCAAGGCATTTTGATATTCACATAACTCAAGAGCCAGTCTACTGCTTGTTTTCAGGAAGCTATGTATGCACCCTGCTGACGTCTCCCAGCAGCCACGATCTGACTGCATTGCACAGAGAAGCACAGAGGCTTGGGTGTTGCATATTTTTTTTATATGTCACACAATACTCGCTGAGCTGTTTTTTTAAACGCACATTTTTTGGGAAAAAATGTGCTTTAATGAATTTTAATGCACAAAAACACAATATAATACCCAATTTTGCTAAAATATAAAAGATGATGTTACACCAAGTAAATAGATACCTAACATGTCACGCTTTAAAATTGTGTACACTTGTGTGCCAAACTACGGTACCTAAAAATCTCCATAGGTGACATTTTAAAAGCCTTTACAGGTTACCAGTTTACAGTTACACAGGAGGTCTGGAGCTAGAATTATTGCTCTCACTCTGACGTTTGCGGTGATACCTCACATGTGTGGCACAATCGTCGTTTACATATGCATGAGGGACCGATGCATGCATTCGCATATAAACATGAGCATGGGAGGACGTGTTTTTTTTTGTCACTTTTATTTCTACCATAAGGGTGGATTAGCGTTCCTTGTGATAGCATAGGCCGTGACAGGTCCTATTTATGGAAAGATCTGGGGTGTTTTAGAGCCCAGATCTCTCCTCTGGCCTCCAATGCAGCCCATCAGACACAGATCAGTGTGATCAGCTGCTTCACTGGCCGCTAACGGGCAGGTAAACAAAAAAAATAAAAGTCCTTGTCGCTTCTGGTTTCTGACGTCACACAGCAGGAGGAATAACATAAGTTCCTCTCACTGTGTCCCAGGAAATCGCCGTAGCTGTACGCTTTGAGAAGTATAGGGGACACACGCGCGCCGCTGCGTGACGTAGGAGCCAATGCGTGTCGGCGGCGGCCCCCGGCTACCCATGATTGCTCCTGAGAAGGACAGAATGGAGATCTGTCTATCAGGGGCGACTGATCTGTTGTTCCTACTGCTTAGGAACAATGATCAGTCTCTTCCCCCAGGCATTCCCATCCCCCCACAGTTGGGCCTTGTACACACGGTATGAAAATCAGAAGGGAAAAGTCTGAAGACGAGCTGTCTGCGGATTTTTGGATCGTTAGTGTGGAGCATTCGACAGACAATTGGACTTTTACATCAGACAAAAGCTGGATGTTTAGTCTATAAAAATGTTGTTGGATGTGAACTCAACGTCTGATTTTCGGATGGTCAGTACAGAAATCGTCACACAAAAGTCGAAAGTACAACCATGAATACTCGGAATAAAGGAACGACTGGGAAGAGTTTGGTCTTGTAAACTACCGTTTGTGATCTAGAATTAACATTCGTGACGCGGCAATTGATGAAATGTCGAAATGCAGTGCACATTCTCATCTTCTTTAATGGGGTAATAATGAAGCTGTTTTGCTGGTGATACTGATGTAGTTATGCCAAACTTATTTTAAAAGGCATTTGTTCTGTACGATCTGAAAATCGCGAATCAACGCTCACCAAAATTCTTCTAACACAAAATTAGCATAGGGAGCCCAAAGGGTGGCGCTTGAGAAATGAACTTCCTCTTTATACTCTCATAGTACGTCATTACGTTCGTGTTTGTCAAACGACAATTTGCGGATCGTTAGCATGCTAGACAAAATCCTGCACACGCGCTTTTGACAAAAATCTGACGCTTGATCGTCTAACAATCAAACCGTGTGTACGAGGCCTTAGAAACATCTTCCTAGGACACACATTTAACCCCTTGATCACCCCTAGTGTTAACCCCTTCCGTGCCAGTGACATTTATACAATGTAATCAGTGGCTATTTTTAGCTCTGATCGCTGTATAAATGTCAATGGTCCCAAATAGTGTCAAAAGTGTCCGATCTGTCCACCGCAATATTGCAGTCCCGATAAAAATCACAGATCACTGACATTACTAGTAAAAAAAAAATATATATATAAAAATTCCATAAATCTATCCCCTATTTTGTAGAAGAGAAATAAAAACATCCTGGACTGCCGCACTCCTTTAAAGGCGTCTTTTAATTAGTAAATCAAAAATAATAAAATCCAAAATACAGTCAAATACAAAAAGTGGACATGCAGGGACAAATGGCTAATGCTTGTAAGCTATGAATAAGCATCTAACGACGTGAAACGCGTTAGCTACGTGTCCCTGCATGTCCACTTTTTGTATTTGACTGTATTTTGGATTTTATTATTTTTGATTTACTAATTAAAGACGCCTTTAACGGAGTGCGGCAGTCCAGGATGTTTTCATTTCATTATGGACTTGTGCAGAGCCAGCACCTGTCGGCTAAGTAGGGCGGGAGCTATCAAAAAGGATTAGAGGTTTGGAGAGCGGTACACCTTTTCCTATTTTGTAGAAGCTATAACTTTTGCGCAAACCAATCATTATACGCTTATTGCGATTTTTTTTTATTTTTTATACCAAAAGTATGTAGAAAAATACATAGCCTAAACTAAGGAAGAAATTATTTTTTATATATTTTTGGGGGATATTTATTATAGCAAAAAGTAAAAAATATTGCTTTTTATCAAAATTGTCAATCTTTTCTTGTTTATAGCGCAAAAAATTAAAACCGCAGAGGTGATCAAATACCACCAAAAGAAAGCTCTATTTGTGGGAAAAAAAGGATGTCAATTTTGTTTGGGTACAGTGTCGCACGACCGCGCAATTGTCAACTAAAGCGACGCAGTGCCTTATCGCAAAAAATGGCCTGGTCAGGAAGTGGATAAATCCTTCCGCGGCTGAAGTGGTTAAAAACAGTTATCCATGTGTCACATGTGGCAATCAAGGATGATACAGATCAATCACATCGTAGTGTCACATATGATGGACAAGATAACCTAAGTCAGTCTTCATGTTTTGCGGGCCATCGTGCTTCATCAGAACGGTATGCATCGTGTTGACTAAGTTATTTTGTCACAGGTACAGTAACTTGCTTTTGAGGAAAGATTTTGATGATGCAATGTTTAAAACATCCTCGTTTGGATGTTGTCCCTATATAATGATTGTATTTTCTCTTCCCAGTACAATTTACTGTACCTGTGACTGAATAACTTTGTGAATATGATACATACAGTCCTGGTGAAGTGGAGTGGCCCACAAAAGGTGTAGGTTGACTTGGATTATCTCTTGACCATCGTGTGTAACATTTTGTTGTGATTGCTCTGTACCATCTTTGATTGCCACATATATATTTTTTATATATGGATTGTTTTTTTGTTTTCAAAATGTTTGGTCTTTTTTCCTTTATATAGTGAAAAATTCAAAAATAATTAGTAAATACCACCAAAAGAAAGCTCTATCTGTCTCAAAAAAATGATTAAAACATTGGGTACAATGTTGCACGACCAAGTAATTGTCAGTCAAAGTATCACAGCACTGGAAATTAAAACTAGCCTGGTCATGAAGGGGTATTACAGGCTAGCACTTTTGTGTTTAACCCAATCCCAACATCCCATGGATCCAGCCTGTGTCTCGGAGCCAGTGCACAAACACTTGTTCCAACATCTGGCTCCTGCTCAATGCAGAAACCAAAGATGTAGAAACAATGGAAGCCAGCCCGACTAGGGACCCATTCACATCTGGGCATTTTGAAGCTCAAAGCTCCAAAATTCTCAACATCCTAAATCCCACATATTTCAATGATGACTGTTCACATATGAAGACTGAGATGCCTCTAGTTCAACGCGTAACACTCCAAAAGCTGCATTAACTATTTTAAGGTAGATTTGGCCCATATATGTTTTTGGCCCCATAGAATTTAATAGAACCACCTATTGTATAAACTATGAAATTAACTGTTTTTACAGGCATATTGCAGGCTTTTTTGGGGGTTGTAAGAACTGGTCTCTTATCTCTAGTGCTTTCCATAGGCTAAAACAAAAATGCTTGAAGCATTCTGGTATTCCGTTTCTAAAATTTTTGTATACACTTCAAATAAAATGCCTAAAAATCAATCTGTGAATGCAGCCTAAAGATCTGCTTATGAATACAATATACTGTAAACTGTAAAAAATGTGCATGTGTAGTAGTAACTTACAGCTAATCCAAGGCTTTCACCCCATGAATCAGTGTTAAGTGTAAAAGGAGCCACTCCATCTTTGTCAGTCTCTAGTGTTGCAAGCTTTTTAGAATCTTCATTTGATACTATTGCCACAGCCACATTAGCCAAGGGTTGATTATCCTGACCTGTCGCTTTAATCTGTGGGAGAGATGACATTTTGATCAGAAAGTTGACATAAACATCCAAACTTACTCATACAATATTTTGTAACACATTTGTAGAAAAATCGGTCTTTGGGTGTTGCAGGTGCCTTCATCCCATAACCTAGAGGTACTTTTGTTGAAAGCAAGAATTGGTCTTGCTGTAGAAAATTAAAATTTGATGCCCATGTCAAACAGTTGCGAAAAAATTGGGCTTTGGGTGTTGAAGGTGCCTTCACCCCATAACCTTCCAGAGGTATTCTTGATGAAAGAAAGAATTGACTTTGCTGTAAAAAAAATTATATTTGATGCACCTGTCAAACAGGTGTAGAAAAATTGGTCCTTGTGTGTCAATTGTGCAAATGAAACCTATACCAAAAAATTACTTCAAGATAGAATCAACAACAACAAAGCTAGGCAGCCTAGACAGTCTTGCAGAATTGAGATCCCAATAACACTTAATCAGCGACATCAGCATCAGGGGCTTGATAGCTGCTGCTAATCCAGGACTGATATATTTTGAGAAATTTCAGCCGGTCAACAGTCTGTGGACAGGCGTGCTCTTTTATCTGTGGCAGCACTCAATGCCCGTTTGGAAAGCACGCTGGATGCAGGGCAGCCCAGCAGCTTAATTGCATATTGGGCGAGTTCTGGCCAGTGGTCTACGCTCATGACTCAGTGACCCAGTGGATCGTCTACAGTAAAGCTCCCCATGTCTGTTTTCTTCCCTAGATAATCTTCCACCATATGATGCAGACGCTGCTGATGGGATCTTGAAGCTGACAGTCCTGGGCGCCGAGGACTAAACAAATTTTTAAATGCATCACTGAGGTGGCCCCCTTCTCCACCGCTCCTCCTTTGACCGACAGAAGCCTCAAAACTAGCTTTTCCATGAGACTGTAACCTACCAAAGTCTGGAAAGGCATTACATGAACTCCTCTTTAGGGTGTCCCCAAGATATTTTATCCTGTGCTCCCTCTGCGAGGGCAGGGTAAGTTCCGATACTTTCCCCTTGTAACGGTGGTCAAGGAGGGTTGCCAACCAATATCAAACCTTATCCTTGATGCCACAAATTATTGGATCCTTTCGCAGACTTTGAAGAATAAGGGAGGCCATGCACCGCAAGCTTGCAGAGGCATGAGAAGCAGAGTCCTCTGGGTTACTGAGGATTATAGTATGTGGAACTGCCTCCTCCCAGCCACGTACTACTGCCACGGTTTCTGGGGTTGGAAAATCATCTCTTAAGGTTTGGCGCATGTCTTCCCATGCTTCAATGCCTCCAAAACTGCCAAAATCCTCCTCCACCCTCTCCTCTTGTGTGTTCTGTGGCGGTACAAGAATGGTGTCTGCATAAAGTGAGCCTTGAGAGGAAAGGAAGTCATCCTCTTCCTCCCGGTGCTCTGCATTAATAATGTTTAGTACCTCCCAAGCCTCTGTCCTCTGAACCCTTCTGTTCACCCTTTCAGTCTCCTTGCACATCACTAGATCATATTCTAATAAATGACATATCAGTATTGATGTCAAACCACTTACTAAAAATCAGTCTTTCAAAACTGGGTACTATTATTTTCCCCCATCCCTAGACTTGGAGCTGGACACAGCTAACCTTCCCTCACCTCTTACCAGGGTGCTAAGTGTAATAATGGACAGTGACATTTACTTTCAGCCCCACATCCAATCACTATCCACATTTTTCAGTCTTAACCCCTAAAACATTTTCCACCACCAAGCTACTAATTTATCTCTCCCCTCAACTACTGCAACTCCCTCCATGTTTGTCTACCTCTACGCAGATTATCCCCTCTTTAGTCTGTCATAAATGTTGCTGCCAGACACATCCACCTTACCAACTATTCATTGTCTGCCATCCCTGTCTACCAATTCTTCCACTGCCTTACTATCACCCAATGAATGAATAATAACAACGTAGAAAAAAGTAATTTTCAACTCTGCCCCAAGCTACATCAATAGCCTTATCTCAAAATATTAACCAGGTCATCCATTTCATTCCTTCCAAGGCTGCCTGCTCTCTAGCTCTCTTGCTAACTCCTCCCATGCTCATGTCTAGGACTTCTTTAGAGCCTCTCCCATCCTCTGGAACTCCCTACCTCAACCTATACAGCTATCTCCTACTCTGCCTGCCTTTAGGTGATCCATGAAAAATCATCTCTTCAGGGAAGACTATCCCACCTCTATAGTTAGAAACTGAATCATATTTTCTCAAACAATTCATTCCCACACAAATGCTTGCTACCTTTTTGTAATTTCCCCCCATAATTTTTTAGATTGTATGCTCTCTGAAATAGGGCCCTCTTGTCCTGATTTATATTGTAACTGCACAAACTTTGGGATTTAAATAAATTCTGTAAAATAATAATAATTGTATAATAAACTAATGGTAAATTGTGCTCTCCCACAGGGATGCAGACAGCAAATGCACTATCCCAAATGTTACAATGAAAAAAAAAGGAAAAAAAAAGAGAAAAAAGAAAAGCCAGCACTTCTCAAACTGCTAGAGTAGTAACTATTCAATACACCTCTTCACAATCCAATACAGAACCTGTAGTGCCTTACTCCTCATGGGAAGAATGTCTCACTCTCTACACTACGATAACAAACAGAGCCCAGATACACTATTACACTGAGAGGACGCACACTGCATTGGCTGACATACACCAATCCCCCAAACCTATGGGGCCTCAATCGTTATAAAGTTTGTAGCTATTGTTTGCTTCTCCTCAGTGTGCGCTCTAATCAGCTAAATCCTTGGTACAGTGGAACCTTGGATTACGAGCATAATCCGTTCCAGGAGAATGCTCATAATCCAAAGTACTCGCATATCAAATCGAGTTTCCCCATTGAAGTCAATGGAAACAAAAATAATTTGTTCCGCATTGACTTCAATGGAATGCAATACTGCATGTGGCCAGAAGCGGGAGGGCGCCATAGAGCCTCGTAAACACTCGGAAAGGGCCGATGACACCTCAGCTGAACTCGGAAAACCTCGAAAAGGCTCAGGAATGGAGTGTTTCTGAGATTTTCCAAGCATTTCCGAACGGCGCCATTCGGCTCTGGCGCCCCCTCACCTCAGGCCAAACACGTATTGCACACCGCTTTGGCTTGAATCCTGCTTGTTTTGCAAGACAACACTCGCAAACCAAGTCAGGATTTTTTAAAATACAGTGCTCGTATTACGAAACGCTCGTTAACCACGTTACTCGCAATCCGAGGTTCCACTGTATTAGGAAGTTTATTCTCATATGTTTTTCATAGGTATGTGTATGTATATGGATGTGTGTGTGTGTGTGTGTGTGTGTGTGTATATATATATATATATATATATACACACAGATATATGTCTATGAATTTTTACTATTAAAATATAACTAAAGGCAAAACTTTTTGTTTTTTGTTTTTTGTGTGGACATTAGGGATGAGCTTCGTGTTCGAGTCGAACATACGTTCGACTCGAACATCGGCTGTTCGATCGTTCGACGAAGATCGAACGATTTGGGCCGTTCGCGCCAAATTCGAGTGACGCGAACGGCCCACAATGCACTACGCCATCGCAGTGTCATCCAGGCGCTGTGATTGGCCAAGCATGCACTGTGACCCCGCATGCTTGGCCAATCACAGCGCCGGCAGCGAGGAGAGCAATGATTGGCCACAGGCAGGATGCCTGTGGCCAATTATTGCTGAGGGTGTTTAGTACACGCCCCACACTATAAAAGGCCGCCAGCACGGCGGCCTAGTGTAGTGTGTTCCGGAGCAGGGATAGAGCAGCATAGGCAGGGACAGTGACTGTTATTTCTTTCTTGCTTAACCTGGATTCCTTTAGTTTAGGGAAAGAGAAGGATAGGTAGGGAGAGTGTCAGTGTGTTTTGTGCTTGTGCTATAGTGTGCTTAAAAAAAACATTTATTCTAGGGACAGAAAACTGTAGGTAGGGACAGTGTCAGTTTCTTTCACTCTGCAAGTCCTTGTTTCCAGGGACCTGGAAGGACAGTGAGTGAATTGTCCTTGTGCTATATTGTGCTTAAAAAAACATTTATTCTAGGGACAGAAAACTGTAGGTAGGGAGAGTGTCAGTTTCTTTCACTCTGCAAGTCCTTGTTTCCAGGGACCTGTAAGGACAGTGAGTGAATTGTCCTTGTGCTATATTGTGCTTAAAAAAAACATTTATTCTAGGGACAGAAAACTGTAGGTAGGGAGAGTGTTTATTTTCTTTCACTCTGCAAGTCCTTGTTTCCAGGGACCTCTAAGGACAGTGAGTGAATTGTCCTTGTGCTATATTGTGCTTAAAAAAAACATTTATTCTAGGGACAGAAAACTGTAGGTAGGGAGAGTGTCAGTTTATTTCACTCTGCAAGTCCTTGTTTCCAGGGACCTGGAAGGACAGTGAGTGAATTGTCCTTGTGCTATATTGTGATTAAAAAAAACATTTTTTCTAGGGACAGAAAACTGTAGGTAGGGAGAGTGTTTTTTTTCTTTCACTCTGCAAGTCCTTGTTTCCAGGGACCTGTAAGGACAGTGAGTGAATTGTCCTTGTGCTATATTGTGCTTAAAAAAAACATTTATTCTAGGGACAGAAAACTGTAGGTAGGGAGAGTGTCAGTTTATTTCACTCTGCAAGTCCTTGTTTCCAGGGACCTGTAAGGACAGTGAGTGAATTGTCCTTGTGCTATATTGTGATTAAAAAAAACATTTTTTCTAGGGACAGAAAACTGTAGGTAGGGAGAGTGTTTTTTTTCTTTCACTCTGCAAGTCCTTGTTTCCAGGGACCTGTAAGGACAGTGAGTGAATTGTCCTTGTGCTATATTGTGATTAAAAAAAACATTTTTTCTAGGGACAGAAAACTGTAGGTAGGGAGAGTGTTTTTTTTCTTTCACTCTGCAAGTCCTTGTTTCCAGGGACCTGTAAGGACAGTGAGTGAATTGTCCTTGTGCTATAGTGTGCTTAAAAAAAACATTTATTCTAGGGACAGAAAACTGTAGGTAGGGAGAGTGTCAGTTTCTTTCACTCTGCAAGTCCTTGTTTCCAGGGACCTGGAAGGACAGTGAGTGAATTGTCCTTGTGCTATATTGTGATTAAAAAAAACATTTTTTCTAGGGACAGAAAACTGTAGGTAGGGAGAGTGTTTTTTTTCTTTCACTCTGCAAGTCCTTGTTTCCAGGGACCTGTAAGGACAGTGAGTGAATTGTCCTTGTGCTATATTGTGCTTAAAAAAAACATTTATTCTAGGGACAGAAAACTGTAGGTAGGGAGAGTGTCAGTTTATTTCACTCTGCAAGTCCTTGTTTCCAGGGACCTGGAAGGACAGTGAGTGAATTGTCCTTGTGCTATATTGTGATTAAAAAAAACATTTTTTCTAGGGACAGAAAACTGTAGGTAGGGAGAGTGTTTTTTTTCTTTCACTCTGCAAGTCCTTGTTTCCAGGGACCTGTAAGGACAGTGAGTGAATTGTCCTTGTGCTATATTGTGATTAAAAAAAACATTTTTTCTAGGGACAGAAAACTGTAGGTAGGGAGAGTGTTTTTTTTCTTTCACTCTGCAAGTCCTTGTTTCCAGGGACCTGGAAGGACAGTGAGTGAATTCTCCTTGTGCTATATTGTGCTTAAAAAAAACATTTATTCTAGGGACAGAAAACTGTAGGTAGGGAGAGTGTCAGTTTATTTCACTCTGCAAGTCCTTGTTTCCAGGGACCTGTAAGGACAGTGAGTGAATTGTCCTTGTGCTATATTGTGATTAAAAAAAACATTTTTTCTAGGGACAGAAAACTGTAGGTAGGGAGAGTGTTTTTTTTCTTTCACTCTGCAAGTCCTTGTTTCCAGGGACCTGTAAGGACAGTGAGTGAATTGTCCTTGTGCTATATTGTGATTAAAAAAAACATTTTTTCTAGGGACAGAAAACTGTAGGTAGGGAGAGTGTTTTTTTTCTTTCACTCTGCAAGTCCTTGTTTCCAGGGACCTGTAAGGACAGTGAGTGAATTGTCCTTGTGCTATAGTGTGCTTAAAAAAAACATTTATTCTAGGGACAGAAAACTGTAGGTAGGGACAGTGTCAGTTTCTTTCACTCTGCAAGTCCTTGTTTCCAGGGACCTGGAAGGACAGTGAGTGAATTGTCCTTGTGCTATATTGTGATTAAAAAAAACATTTTTTCTAGGGACAGAAAACTGTAGGTAGGGAGAGTGTTTTTTTTCTTTCACTCTGCAAGTCCTTGTTTCCAGGGACCTGTAAGGACAGTGAGTGAATTGTCCTTGTGCTATATTGTGCTTAAAAAAAACATTTATTCTAGGGACAGAAAACTGTAGGTAGGGAGAGTGTCAGTTTATTTCACTCTGCAAGTCCTTGTTTCCAGGGACCTGGAAGGACAGTGAGTGAATTGTCCTTGTGCTATATTGTGATTAAAAAAAACATTTTTTCTAGGGACAGAAAACTGTAGGTAGGGAGAGTGTTTTTTTTCTTTCACTCTGCAAGTCCTTGTTTCCAGGGACCTGTAAGGACAGTGAGTGAATTGTCCTTGTGCTATATTGTGCTTAAAAAAAATATTTTTTCTAGGGACAGAAAACTGTAGGTAGGGAGAGTGTCAGTTTCTTTCACTGTGAAAGTCCTTGTTTCAAGGGACAGAGAAGGACACCTGAAGGTAGCCCTTATTGCTTTTTTCCCATCTCCCTGCAGGCCATCTATTAGAATGTCTGGAAGGCAAACAAGGAGAGGCAGACAGTCAGGAGGCAATAAAAGAGGGCAAGCAGGCTCTGTGTCTGGGGGCAACAGTGCTGGTCGTGGACGCGGTGCATTGTCATCAGCACATGGCCATGGGACACGCTTGTCCTTCTTTTCGGCAGCTGGACATGTTGAGCCACATCATGCCGAAGACTTGGTAGAGTGGATGACCAAGCCCTCCTCCTCCTCCTCATCCTCTCTCACCCAGGCTCAGGGTACTGGAAAAGCAGCTGCCAAAGCGTCGTCTTCCCTGGTATCAATGTCAGACAAATCATCAGTCACTCCTTCCCTAGACCCACCATGTCCTCCTCCTGAGGAGTCCCCCGAACTGTTTCAGCACAGTGTTGGGTACATGCTCCAGGAGGATGCCCAGCGTTTCGAAGGGTCTGATGATGAAACCCAGCTAGAGGAAGGCAGTAGCGTGAGAGCAGACAGAGGGGATGCTCAAGAAGGACACCAATCTGGCAGTCATGTTCCAGCAGCTGCAGCATACTGCCAGATTGGCTCCAGTGATGAGGAGGGAGGGGATGATGAGGTCACTGACTCCACGTGGGTGCCTAATAGGAGAGAGGAGGAGGAGGAGGATGAGGAGGAGGCACATCTCCAACGAGGCAGGATGCCCTTTGGTGGCCAGCGTAAGGGCAGTACACCGACGGAATCACACCGCAGAGCTCCGCCTGTGCAGGGCGCTGCCTCTGCCCGTCATTCAAAAAGTTCTTTGGTGTGGGCCTTTTTTGAGGCTAGTGCATCAGATCGCACAGCTGCTGTTTGCAACATATGTCTCAAGCGTATATCGCGTGGCCAAAACATCAGCCGCTTGGGTACCACATGCCTGACCAGACATATGTTGACCTGCCATGCAGCTCGTTGGCAAGCCTACCTCAAAGACCCACACCAAAGAACAAAGCGGACCTCTCCTTGCACCGCATCAGCTGGGATCTCCAACCCCACTATAACTTCAGTCCTCTCTGAAACATGCACTGAGAGGAATGAAGGTGTAGAATTAGGTGTGTCACAGCCAAGTACTTGCGCCCACTCTGCTAGCAGTACACCGACGTCCGATTCTAGCAGGCAAATTTCCCTGCCCCAGCTGCTGGACCGTCGAAAGAAGTTCACTCCCAGCCATCCACATGCCCAGCGGTTGAATGCTAGCTTGGCTAAATTGCTAGCGCTTCAACTGCTGCCTTTTCAGTTGGTAGACTCGGCCCCCTTCCGTGAGTTTGTGCAATGTGCGGTTCCTCAGTGGCAGGTTCCCAAACGCCACTTTTTCTCACGGAAGGCTATTCCGGCTCTCTACCGGCATGTGGAAGGCAATGTCTTGGCCTCGCTGGACAGGGCGGTCAGCGGTAAGGTGCATATTACCGCTGACTCATGGTCCAGCAGGCATGGACAGGGACGTTACCTTTCTTTCACGGCCCATTGGGTCACTCTTTTGGCAGCTGGGAAGGATTCAGGACAAGGTGCAGTAGTGTTGGAGGTTGTCCCACCGCCACGCCTCCAAAATGCTACTACTGGTTGTGACACACCTCTCTCCTCCACCCCCTCCTCTTCTTCTTCCTCCATGGCCTCTTCCTGTGGTTTGTCCTATGAACCAGCGGTGCTCCGTAGCCGTTCACGGGGCTACGCAAGTACGCAGGCAAAAAGATGCCATGCCGTGCTTGCGCTGGTGTGTTTGGGGGACAGAAGCCACACTGGGGCAGAGGTCCTGTCTGCTCTGCAGGGCCAGGCCGAGAGGTGGTTGACGCCACGCCAGCTTAAGCCAGGAATGGTGGTTTGCGACAATGGCACCAACCTCCTCTCCGCCCTCCGACAGGGACAACTGACCCATGTGCCCTGTGTGGCTCACGTCCTTAACCTGGTGGTGCAGCGCTTCTTGGGCAGGTACCCGGGCTTACAGGATGTCCTGAGGCAGGCCAGGAAAGTCTGTGTGCATTTCCGCAGATCTTATAATGCCAGTGCTCGCCTGGCTGAGCTGCAAAAGGAGTTGAACCTGCCCAAGAACCGCCTTATATGTGACATGCCCACCAGGTGGAACTCAACGTTGGCCATGCTGCAGCGGCTGCACACGCAGCAGAGGGCCATCAATGAGTACCTGTGCGACTACGGCACCAGGACAGGGTCAGGGGAGCTTGGTTTTTTTTCTCCACGCCAGTGGGGCATGATCAGGGATGCATGCACTGTCCTGGCACCATTTGAGGAGGCCACGAGGATGGTGAGCAGTGACAGTGCATGCATCAGTGACACTGTACCTCTTGTCCACCTGTTGGAGCACACGCTGCGTGGAATAATGGACAGGGCACTTGAGGCAGAACAGAGGCAGGAAGAGGAGGACTTCCTTGCCTCTCAAGGCCCCCTTTACCCAGACAGTGTTCCTTCTGTCCCACCCATCGCACAGGAAGAGGAGGAGGAGGAGGAGGAGGAGGAGGAGGATTGTGTCAGCATGGAGGTGGAGGCTGGCACTCAGCATCATCAGCAGCAGTCTTTTAGGGATGATTTACAGTCCCAAGAAACCAGTGGACTTGTACGTGGCTGGGAGGAGGTGGCTGCGGATCATGTCGTCCTTAGTGACCCAGAGGACTCCGGAGCGAATGCCTCAGCAAACCTACGCTGCATGGCCTCCCTGATCCTGCAAAGTCTGCGGAAGGATCCTCGTATTCTTCGGATCAAGGAGAGGGACCATTACTGGCTGGCCACTCTCCTTGATCCACGGTACAAGGGTAAGGTTGCGGACCTTATGTTACCGTCGCAGAGGGAGCAGAGGATGAGACAACTCCGGGAGGCCTTGCAGAAAGGTCTGTGCAACGCGTTCCCAGAGACTGGGAGGTTGCAAACTCCTGGTCCTGGACAACGAGTTGCTGAGGCTTCGGCCAGTCAAAGAAGGAGCGGTGGGGAAGGTGGCCGTCTGACCGATGCGTTCAGACAATTCTTTAGTCCACAGCCCCAAAGTATGATCGGTTCCAGCAACCATCGCCAGCGTCTGATAAACATGGTGCAGGAATATCTAGGGGCAAGGTCAGACTTGGACACCTTCCCCACCGAAAATCCTCTGGCTTACTGGGTCTTGAGGATGGATCACTGGCCAGAGCTTGCACAGTATGCAATTGAGCTACTGGCCTGTCCTGCATCCAGCGTTCTTTCGGAACGCACATTCAGTGCTGCTGGAGGATTTGTCACGGATCACAGGGTGCGCCTGTCCACCGACTCGGTTGATCGACTGACTTTCATCAAGATGAACCAGTCTTGGATCACCACCAGCTACCACACACCTGATGCTGATATAACAGACTAATTGATTTTAACATGTCACATCCCTTCAAGACTGATGCTGATGCTGAGTGCCTGTGCTGTTATGTTGACTGGCTATCCTCCTCCTCCGAGTCCTCAATGATACGATTGATGATGATAGCTTGTAAGATCATTTTTGTTTATGGGTGCCGCCACCAGTGCCTAACGCCCAATTTTTCAGCCCCTGTTTAACAGGGGCGTGTAATTACAATTTTTGAAGCAATACTTTGCAACAGGGCTCATTGCTGTGCTCCAAGTACAGTATCTGTGAGGAGTTGCAGTGTTGTGCCACCAGTGCCTAAGGCCCAATTTTTCAGCCCCTGTTTAACAGGGGCGTGTCATTACAATTTTTGAAGCAATACTTTGCAACAGGGCTCATTGCTGTGCTCCAAGTACAGTATCTGTGAGGAGTTGCAGTGTTGTGCCACCAGTGCCTAAGGCCCAATTTTCAGCCCCTGTTTAACAGGGGCGTGTCATTACAATTTTTGAAGCAATACTTTGCAACAGGGCTCATTGCTGTGCTCCAAGTACAGTATCTGTGAGGGGTTGCAGTGTTGTGCCACCAGTGCCTAAGGCCCAATTTTTCAGCCCCTGTTCAACAGGGGCATGTAATTACAATTCTTGATCTAATAATTCACAGCAGGGCCCATTGCTGCACCCACCAAGAGTAACTGTCAGGGCTTACAGTGTTGTGGCACCAGCACCACCATCAAAGGCCCAATTTTTACTACCACTGTTCAACAATTATATGTAATTAAAATTCATGATATAATAGTTGACAGCAGGGCGTTCCAGCACCAACCAAGAGTAACTGTGAGTGCTTACAGTGTTGTGCCAACACCAACAACTAAGGGGCCTATTTCTGCAGAGTATATACGGCAGGTCCCTACTTTCAAACATCCAACTTACAAACGACTCCTACTTGCAAACGCAAGAAGACAACAGGAAGTGAGAGGAAATCTACCACTAGGAAGGAAAATTCTCTCCTGTAAGAATAAATATGGGAGAAAGGTGTCTCCTCTGTACTGATGCTTTATCAGCAATCCTTGTTTCAAGAAAAAGACCACATTTCAAAAAGAGTTGTCATTGGGACGGAAAGTGAGGTGAAATGTTCTGAACAGGGGCACAGACAGCAAAACAAATGTTACAGGGGTGATAACCCTTACCTATGTTTTCCAAAAAGTTTAAAAATAGATTTTTGGTCTGGAGCTACACTTCAACAATGTACCTGTTCAAAATTACAAACAGACTCTACATAAGAACAAACCTACAGTCCCTGTCTTGTATGCACCGCCTGTATAGGGCTGTTCAGAGTATATAGGGCCTTTTTTATTTTATGTGCGGGGTTCCCCTTAATATCCATACAAGACCCAAAGGGGCTGGTAATGGGCTGGGGTAGGGGGGGGGGTCATGGGGTAGCTATGCCATTTTTCTTAAAGAATTTCATCCATATTACCGGGACCAGACATTACATTAAAGCCGCAAGCAGTTTTAAATGGCTTTTTTTTCCTTTAGAAGTGTCATTTTGTGCAGGGACAGTTCTAAACACGGGAAACACGTGGCACTTCACAGGCATACTTTAGACACCCCCCAGGTACGATATTTAAAGGAATATTTGACTTTTTTTTTTCACTTTATGCATCATTAAAATGACTGCTCCCGAAAAACGACCGTTTTTAAAACTTCTTTTTGCATTGATACATGTCCCCTGGTGCAGAACCCGGGTTCCCAAACCCTTTTTAGGACAATAACATGCATAATAGTTGTTATAATTAGCACTTTAGAATTCAAACGTTCGCATCCATTGTATTTAATAGGGTTCTAATGTTCGTTCGAACTTTCGGTCCGTTCGCGGGTTCTGGTGCGAACTGAACCCGGGGGTGTTCGGCTCATCACTAGTGGACATGGATTAGATCACTTGTAAGTTTTTATTGACTGTGCCCCCATTAGGGAAATTCCCCCTTTCCATTCGTCATGTTTACCATTATAATTGAAAATAAAAAAAAATCCCAAATTGGGTTGTCCTCAGAAAAGTAATAGAGGGGGAATCCTCCAATGGGGACACCAGTGCTGGTGACCTGGGGGTCCCTAAGGAATTCCCCTAATTTGCAGGGGTATCCTCTCACTTGCTGTTTGGCTATGGGACACAAATGGCGAAAAAAACATCTTTGAGCTGCAAAGTTGAAAAAAGCAGTGTAATCGTATATTTGGGCTTGCTTTGTTATTGTAGTAGAGAGAGGGAAAGTGCTGCAATCATAAGATATTCTTCCAATGAGAAGTAAGGCACTACAGGGGCTATACTGGATTGTCAAATCGTTTTTTGAATAATATTAAAGGAGAAGTATGGGATGGGTTAAATAACTAGTACATATCACATTAGTCACATATCAGCTAATCTTTTTTTCCTACCTCTTTTAGTTTTTACAGCATGTGCCCATGAACTTTCCTTCAGCTGGCAAAAACGGTCCATTTTCAGTTTGAAAAGTTCTCAGGGGGTGTGAACATCTTCACCAACACACCCCCTGCCTCTGTCCCCCCCTCCCCTAAGAGACTTGGCTGTGCTGATAGATAGAAATATATAGTGTAGATT
This sequence comes from Rana muscosa, assembly GCA_029206835.1. Lineage (NCBI taxonomy): Eukaryota > Metazoa > Chordata > Amphibia > Anura > Ranidae > Rana > Rana muscosa. The sequence goes on from CM055123.1 coordinate 218,893,870, forward strand.
CTCATACACAGAACTATCAGTGACTTCTCTCACATTACACTCACTGAAGTGCTGAAATCTCTGCCGACTCTTCTTACCATTGCAACATGCTGCAGAGGAGGAGGAAGGGGGAGGAGAGAGGAGTGAGAAGGGAGGGGGGAGCAGCTATGCTCAGTGAAGTCTCAGGAACAAGCCGAGGGAGGAGAGCTGACATCAAGCAAGCAAAATGACAGGAAAGGGGGTGGATCCAGACTTCATGTCCAGGACATTGTCGGTATGATGCAGTATGAAAGACTGTAGAACCTCCCACAGGTATTTATCTCGATTTAAACAGAATGGGGGCACTTCTGAGAGGGCTGGAAGGGTTTATAGATATCAGCAGCTCACATAGAATAGATGTAAGTGAAAAAAGGAAACCCATACTTCTCTTTTAATGGTATGTTTTATTTGCCAACCCCTGTGTTTTGCAGCTATAGTCTAGTTCTAGCTATGACACTCCTTCTTTTACCATGCTGCCGGGCAGTCTAGTTCCAGCCAACCATGCAGAAAAATGATACAATACTGCACTGGATTCTATTTCTGTGTCTTCTTGGCTTGCTTTACAGATGATTGCAGAGCCTTATGAAAGATCTCCCTCTGGGGAGGTTCCTTCACACAGCATCTACTGGAAGCACAAGGCCAAAATATTTTTTATTTCCTTAGCACAACATATTGAATTTTAACCCTCAGGAAATGCCAAGGATAATACTATATCTATAACAATAGCTAGTAGTAGTAATTGACACCATAGGCTTATGCTGGCTATACACTTATTAAACTTCAGGCAGTCCAACACAAGCTGATTATATAATCCACTTCTGTCGAAGGGACATGTTGAATTTTTTTGTCAACCAGCTGCTGCAGCTAATCAACTGCAGCTTTTGATCAGTGTATTCTGACAGCATTGGTTGGCGCTGTCAGGATACAATGCCCTGGCAGAGGGAAGTCCTCATCTCCCTTTTGTGGATGGAGGAATCTGGTGATGTAAGGCCAGCTATAAGAGCAATTACATATCACCAAAAGCAAATAAATGCTTAGGTTGGCTATAACTCCAGTTTTAAATAAAAAATATGCCCAGCCATTAAAAAATACAGCTCTGATGCCGCGTACACACGATCATTTTTCCCGTCTGGAAAAATTACTTTTTTTTTTTTCGCCGAGAAAAACGATCGTCTGTGGGCTTTATGCCGTTTTTCTCGTTGAGAAAAACGGCAGGAAAAACGACGAGAAAAATTAGAACATGTTCTAAATTTTCTCATCGTTTTTTCCATCATTTTTTTCCGTGGCAGTTTTCCCATAGGGAGACACTGCCGCGGAGCCCACGGACGGTCGTTTTTCTCGACAAAGAAAAAAATGACGGGAAAAACGGTCGTGTGTGGGGGAAAATGCCGTTCCCTCGTTTTTCATTTAATTTCATGTCGTGATTCACGGCGGTGTTTTCACCGCCGTGAATCACGATCGTGTGTACGCGGCATTACTGCAATATCCACCTTGTCCAATGCAGAAACTTTGCTGCCAAGCTTATGCTGGGGTAGAAGTTATTCAGCCCGCTTTTTGTGAGCCTAGCTTGCAAAGGACAAACTAAACAGGTGCACTGCTGAAATATATATATATATTTTGTTTTATTTCATTTGTTTTTTGATTTTTTAATTTATCGGATTATTCGTTATGATCGGCATTCGTTATCTTGATCATTCATAACTTTGGATGCATTTGAATTTGTTATGTTCCATTCGTATAGATGTGGCATTCATTATTTCAGATAATTTGTAGATTCGGATGAATTCATATTTGTTACATTAACTAACAGCCAAATTTGAAAGGAAATTTCAATATCTATAATTTAATAGTGTATAACTATTATTTCAATTTTTTGTATTATTATTTATTATTAATAAATAATAATAAAAAAACTATAATAATGGTTAATAATTTAATTATAATAGAAAATACAAAAAACAAAATTATCCGAATGTTTTCCGTTTTTTCGTATGTTCGTTCTTTATGATTTTCGGATTTTAAAATTTTGGGATTTTTGTTCTTTAGAATTTTCATTCTTTTAGAGAATTTGTTTTTGAAAAAAATTGTCAAATAGTCTTTTGTTTATTCCGATGCTTCCGAATGAACGAATAAGCAGAATTTTGATGAAAAATGAATTGCACATGTCTAGGACAAACCTCCTGGGGGAAGGTCACCACATTGGCTTGGGCTTACAGTATGATACTATAGAGAGCAGTACTGACAAAATAACATCAGTGTCATTCACTGTTAAAATCAAATTGTCTTGCTTTCCTGCAGGAAGAAGAGGAAAGGATGCATGAAGAGTAGGGATGAGCTTCGAGTTCGAGTCGAACTCATGTTCGACTCGAACATTGCCTGTTCGCCCGTTCGCCGAACAGCGAACAAATTGGGGTGTTCGCGGCAAATTCGAAAAATCTATGGGAGAAATCTAAAGTGCTAATTATAAAGGCTTATATGCAAGTTATTGTCCTAAAAAGTGTTTGGGGACCCGGGTCCTGCCCCAGGGGACATGTATCAATGCAAAAAGAAGTTTTAAAAACGGCCGTTTTTTCGGGAGCAGTGATTTTAATAATGCTTAAAATGAAAAAATAAAAGTGAAATATTCCTTTAAATTTCGTACCTGGGGGGTGTGTATGATATGCATGTAAAGTGGCGCATGTTTCCCGTGCTTAGAACTGTCCCTGCAAAAAGTGTCATTTTTGAAAGAAAAAAATGCATTTAAAACTGACTCGCGGCTATTAATGAATTGTCGGCTCCCGGCAATACATACAAAAGTCATTGATAAAAAAAAAAAAAAAAGCGTGGGGGTTCCCCAGAATTCAATTACCAGGCCCTTCAGGTCTGGAATGGATATTAAGGGGAACCCCGCCGCAAATAAAAAAAAAATTGACGTGGGGTTCCCCCAAATATCCATTCCAGGCCCTTCAGATCTGGCATGGATTTTAAGGGGAACTCCACCCCAAATTTAAAAAAAAATGGCGTGGAGTCCCCCTAAAAATCCATACCAGACCCCTTATCCGAGCATGCAACCTGGCCGGCCGCAGGGGAAAAGGGGGGGGGACGAGAGAGCGGCCCCCCCTCCCTCCTGAACCGTACCAAGCCACATGCCCTCAACATGGGGAGGATGTCCCCATGTTGATGGGGACAAGGGCCTCATCCCCACAACCCTTGCCCGGTGGTTGTGGGGGTCTGCGGGCGGGGGGCTTATCGGAATCTGGAAGACCCCTTTAACAAAGAGGACCCCCAGATCCCGGCCCCCCCCTATGTGAATTGGTAAGGGGTACATTGTACCCCTACCATTTCACGAAGAAAGCGTAAAAAAATGTTTAAAAAAACACACAAACACCTTGAAAAAGTCTTTATTTAAAAAAAAAAAAAAAAAACATTCCAGCGGTGAAATCCAGTGTCCCGCGGCGATCCCGATGTCCAGCGCTGTCCGTCATTGGTTGTGCCTGAGCGGACCTGATGGGGAACTCCCTCTCAGTATTTTAAATGTATAGACCCGCCCCTTCTAAAGTTCCCCATCAGGTCCGCTCAGCGGACCAGATGCGGAACATGAGAAGGGGCGGGTCTATACATGTATTACCAAAGTGAGAGCAGTTCCCCATCAGGTCCGCCTCCTCGGTATGTCGGACCCGCCTACGTCATTGGCTTGAGCGGGGAACTTCCTTCACTATGTAATTTAAATTTACATAGTGAAGGAAGTTCCCCGCTCAAGCCAATGACGTAGGCGGGTCTGACATACCGAGGGGGCGGACCTGATGGGGAACTGCTCTCACTTTGGTAATACATGTATAGACCCGCCCCTTCTCATGTTCCGCATCTCGTCCGCTGAGCGGACCTGATGGGGAACTTTAGAAGGGGCGGGTCTATACATTTAAAATACTGAGAGGGAGTTCCCCATCAGGTCCGCTCAGGCACAACCAATGAAGGACAGCGCTGGACATCGGGATCGCCGCGGGACACTGGATTTCACCGCTGGAATGTTTATTTATTTTTTTAAATAAAGGACTTTTTCAAGGTGTTTGTGTGTTTTTTTAAACATTTTTTTTACGCTTTCTTCGTGAAATGGTAGGGGTACAATGTACCCCTTACCAATTCACATGGGGGGGGCGGGATCTGGGGGTCCCCTTTGTTAAAGGGGTCTTCCAGATTCCGATAAGCCCCCCGCCCGCAGACCCCCACAACCACCGGGCAAGGGTTGTGGGGATGAGGCCCTTGTCCCCATCAACATGGGGACATCCTCCCCATGTTGAGGGCATGTGGCTTGGTACGGTTCAGGAGGGAGGGGGGGCCGCTCTCTCGTCCCCCCCTTTTCCCCTGCGGCCGGCCAGGTTGCGTGCTCGGATAAGGGGTCTGGTATGGATTTTTAGGGGGACTCCACGCCATTTTTTTTTTAAACTTGGGGTGGAGTTCCCCTTAAAATCCATGCCAGATCTGAAGGGCCTGGTAATTGAATTCTGTGGAACCCCCACGCTTTTTTTTTTTTTTTCTCAATGACTTTTGTATGTATTGCCGGGAGCCGACAATTCATTAATAGCCGCGAGTCAGTTTTAAATGCATTTTTTTTCTTTCAAAAATGACATTTTTTGCAGGGACAGTTCTAAGCACGGGAAACATGCGCCACTTTACATGCATATCATACACACCCCCCAGGTACGAAATTTAAAGGAATATTTCACTTTTATTTTTTCATTTTAAGCATTATTAAAATCACTGCTCCCGAAAAAACGGCCGTTTTTAAAACTTCTTTTTGCATTGATACATGTCCCCTGGGGCAGGACCCGGGTCCCCAAACACTTTTTAGGACAATAACTTGCATATTAGCCTTTATAATTAACACTTTAGATTTCGAACGTTCGAGTCCATTGTATTTAATAGGGTTCTAAAGTTTACACGAACATTTTGTCTGTTCGCAGGTTCTTGTGCGAACCGAACAGGGGGGTGTTCGGCTCATCCCTGATGAAGAGTGAATTTTGGAAAAATAGGTGGAGTGGGTGTGGTGGTTGGGGTGTCCAGAGGGGTGCTTAAAGAAATGGAGACTTGTTTTATGTTGATCCACGTAAGCACAAAAACAAAGCAATTCATTAATACAACCTCAGTACTCCAGCTGTGAAGTCCAGTGAGGCATGGTAAGACTCATAACCACAAGCATGACTCCCAGAGATAGATGCATAGGATTTGTTGTTTTACTATAGCGCAAAGGCTAAGCCTGACTAGCCCTGCATTATTGTCTGAAGCAGGGTCTAAAAATTAAATTAAACGTATTATAATAATGATTTGCATATTTTCCTAATCAATAATAGTTACACATGTGGTAAACAGATTTTACAAGATAACACCTCTGTATTTCTTCCCTAATTTTCATTTTCTCTATACCTTGCCACTGAATGGAACTCCTCTTTGGTATAATAGTCCAGTATTCTCAAATTTAATTTTCTGATAGCTACTAGTACTGAGATGGAGCTCAGCTGATGCTTCCTCCGTGTGGCCTGGAAGACACAGATTTACTGTCACATTCTCTGCTAGTACATTTTTAAGCTAATTGCTGTTTTCTAAATTCTTACCTGTGCCATCCTCTGTCAGTGTAGATACAATCTGTAATTCCTTGTTTTGATCTTCAGCTGAGAAGTTGAAAGCATGGAGGTCGATCTCCCTGGATAGACACCCCTTACTATCAGTCTAAAGGAAAGGACATGCTGAAAGTGTCAATAGCGTATAAAGTAATGGTCCAATTGAACTATAGAAAAATGCATTTGAAAAAAGATAAGGTGCAACATTTCAGAGAGGAATGCAGGAAAAATGAAAGAGAAAGGAAGAGGAAACAAGCTTACAAACTTTATCATATAGATATAAACTTCATACTGTATCCATTCACTATTACAAAAAAAAAAGGCTAAATCCTTTTAGAGATCATAGGCCAAGCTTAACATTTCAGTCAAGCCTCAATTGTCACGTACCTAAGATATCTTTTTATACATATGAAGAACCCATAGGTATAGTGCTGGTAATTCAGCATGCTTGTTTTTGTGCACTCTCAAGGGGATATTCCACAGTAATATATACAAGGATTCTTAAAAAAAGTTTTCACACTTTTTATAAGTTTTGCAGTCATCTTCACCACAGCTTGACAACTCTTATACTAAACTGCAAGGCACATGACACTCTCAGACACGGCCAATTACTACTCTTCCCGCCCTCACTGTTTCCATCAAAAATATAAAAGTGCAGAAACTTTTTGAAGACCCCTCGTACAATTATGTAAGGCTGGTAACAGTGGTAATTCAACTAAAAAGCCAACCTTGGATTTTCATAGCTATACCAAAGGTGGAGGGAGATATCCCAGCTGGGGTCACAGAAGGAAATAAATACTTTGACTGAGAACCACATCTTGCTTCCCTCCTCCCAAAACATGGAGTTTTCATTTTATGAGTATTTTTTAGTAATTGTAGGAGAAAAGCCATTTACCTTAGCGTGTGTTATTTTTATACATTTTTCTGAATCGTGCTCATCATCATAATATACACCGCAGCATCCGTAATATGAACGACACACAGGACGAGTTTCTGGACAGATTTCAATGTCTAGGTTACCTTGTACTGGCTTTCCGTAGGTGTAACTGGAAATTGAAGATGAGAAATAGGCTCTTTATGTACTTTTTACATAAATAAATCTACTACAGTATATCTAACTCAGTGGTCTCCAAACTGCGGGCCCGGGGGCTGGATGTGGCCTTTTTCCGGGCCTTGGGGCACTATTCCTCCCTCTGATACAAGACACTGTTCTGCCAACTAACATCAACAGTGGAGCACCATTTCTCCCACTGGCATCAACAATGGGGAACTATTACACCCAATGATACCAACAATAGGGCATTATTTCTACCGCTAGTACCAAATATGGCCATGTTTATTTCCACTGGGAAAAATTCCACTCCAGCTGGCCACAGTGCGGCCCCTCTAAAGTCTGAAGGACAATAAACTGGCTCGTTGTTTAGAAAGTTTGGAGACCCCTGGTCTAACTAATGCAGAAATGAAAAGCACAAAAGAAAAATGGTGACTGAGATTGCTGACCTCCTTCTCATGTGCTAGTTGCCCTTCTGTATCTGATTTTATTAGTGATTGTTAGAAAAGTATCAGAATTCCCTGACTCTACATGTTCCATGGAACTAATGTAGAAATGATGGAAGCCAGTGTTTCCTAAACTGTCACACTAAAAATCTGAAACAACCACTATTTTATTGTCTAGGATGTCTGCTATCCGAAAAGATATAATGTTTGGGGATTTTATGTAATCTTCAGGCCAAAAATTTTTTTTTCAACTTGTGGGCAAAAAATGCCAAAAACTGCCTTGGCAGTGAAAGGGTTCATTAGGAAAGTAGTGGAAATTGTCACCCAGTAAATCTTTTTACAGGGAATATCAGCTGAAGTGTGGGGTTTGGGTGACCCCCATTGTAGAGTGCTGGCATGTACCAGGTTTAAAGAAATGTGTTTCAGTTTGAGGGAAATCTAGAGTGGCAGGGTAGCAAAATAAATAAATGGAAAGGAACAGAGAGTGGTGACATGAAGTGTTGTAAGCGAATTACCTAGAGTGTAGAAGGATAAAAGATGGGAATACAGTATATATACTGTAGGATTAAGTTCAGATAGGGCCCAGGAAAAGAAAAAAGGGTGGGGTAATTTTAGGGGGGAGGCATATGACTAAACTTGGAGGTACTACAGGAGAAGAAGGGAGCTGGACAAGTGCTCCACTGTGCTCATGGAATTAGAGAGAGCAGAGGCAATCTGCAAATGGTCAAGAATGGGGGTCTCAAGTATTCCTAATCCAGTCTGATCATCTTGTGCATCTACCCTGCTTCTAAATAATGCACCAGAAGACATTATCTGTAAGCGTCAGTAGTCTTCTAGTAAATCCAGCATGCTCATGTTTGAGTAAATTTATCTAAGTGGTCATGAGATATGGATGAGATATTCCATGTCTGCAATTTTGTTTTACCTGATGAACCATTTTTTCTCGGGTTGGGGATCAGTGTGACTGCCAGTAAATGGGAATTGACTGCCTGGGAGCATTTATCATGCACATAGTCAGAGATTACATGTTTCTGAGCTGCAGAAGAGTAATGTAGGAGGTATTGGACTGGTGTGAAATTTAGAGTTGCCCAACACAGAGGTAGTAATGTGAAGAACCGTCATCCACAAAGGTGTCACTGGCCAATGTCATTCTGTCCTAAAATGAATATTTTCTGAAAAATTGGTGAGCTCAGGGTTGGGGGTAGGGCAATTGCTTTTTGAGGAAATTTAATGACATCCCTGGTTTGAAATCCAGTTTCATGCACAGGGGAGAGACGGGGCCTGGTGAGTATGACACAGAAATTCACAGGATTTACAAGCTGCATAAAACATTGTTAGTGTAACATCTATGTGTCAATGGGTAAAGTTTCATCCTGCCAATATGTTTATAGGCCAGCCACAGTTGTTGCACTTTCCAGGTCCACCCAATTCTGTGCACAGTGGAAGTTGCATTGCATTATGCTCATGAGCTGATATACCCAGAACAATTTTTTCAAGTCTGAGAGGACAATACCTTCCCTTATATTTGGGTACAGATAGGTGTGTAAGGATAATTCTGGGAGTGGCATTATTCCAGAAAAACACCAGGAAAGTCCTTTGTAGTGAGGTAAAAAACCTTAGGTAAAAGTAATGGAAGAGTCCAAAAAACATACTGTACAGGTACCTTAGTGGGACATTCATCTTCAGTAACGCTGCTCTGACAAATCAGAATGGCTGTAATTTTGTCCAGCTGGTCAAGTTTTTTTTTTTTTTTTTTTTTTACATTTGGCGCTCAATTTGGGAGAATCGTCTTTCAATATATATGTATATGTATTATATATGTATATGTATTACAAAGCAGAGCTATTCATCCTGTGAAATTGCATTTTCATGTGTTCTGTGTACCCAGAAGTTGATTGACAGCGTGTCAGAATGAATTGCAGAGGTCTTGAAAAAGAAGGGCCAACACTGCAAATATTGACTCTTTGCATAAACTTAAAGTAATTGTCAATAAAAGCCTTTGACACTTATGAAATGCTTGTAATTATACTTCAGTAAACCATAGTAACATTTGACAAGAAGATCTAAAAACACTGAAGCAGCAAACTTTGTGAAAATTAATATTTGTGTCATACTCAAAACTTTTGTCACGGCTGTACTTTATTGGATGTAGGTTTGGATTGCTAGCTACCAGAAAGAGGACTGTAAGTGCAGCATGGGCCTTGGGCTCCAGGGATAAAAACCAGTGTTGCCATTGATCTTACCTGCTACAAACTTCCAGATTAAAGGATTTTGCTGTAGAAGCCACAGTGGTTGGCAAGTTGATGTGTACCTCAAACCTCTTCAGAACTGAAAAAAATAAAAAAAATCTAAAGTACCCGTAGGAAAAGAAAACATGTTTTATTTAAAAAACAACTTTACACAAAGGAGAACTATGCTGTTATAGCTAGTGTTAGTCACATTTACATTCAGCATTCGAAGTTGTTCTGAGAAATCTGCTTGGACAAGAGCTGAAACAACTTCAGAACAAGTTCCTTGTAGAACAAGCCTAGTTCAGTGTGACTTACTACTAGCTAAAGCACGACCTGCATGAATAAAAACACGTTAGGTCCTAAGTTAATGCAGTGTTGGACAGAACTGGCACCAGACACAATTCAGAGGGAAACTTATTGTAACTGTAATGGGTGGTCACCCTTGCCACTGAAGAAATATTACGAAATGTAAGATGTAGAATATGGAAGAGGGGGCATGTATTTAATTTTCCATCTCTATCTTCCTCGCCCTACAATCTTCCTTATTGTCAGGAAAGGCTTGCCCATAGCACAAATTCAATTTCCAGGCGCATACATATGCACATGCTTAGGCCCGCAACGGGCAGATGTGCACAGACGTGGGCATAGGTGTGCACCTGTCACTATTTAAACAAGGCTGCAGCATTGGCTCATCGCTGTTTGGTCTTACAGATTCTGTGTGCTTTGTTCCTGCTACCTGTGTTTGACCTCTGATCCAGCAAGTTCACATATGGGTCCAGCTCCCTGCTGCACATCCACAGTCTACCGCCAGCCAAAGCTCCCTGCCACATCCGCCTGCTGATTACTGCTACCCACACAGACTACTAGACTGATCTCAGGTACTCATACCCCACCGTGCTCCTGTAGCTGCTGTCTCACTACCAGTGAGTGACCCCGAGCCGAAGCTGTACGAGAGGCCTTCCTCTTCAGGCCAGGCTCACTACTAAGTATGTGACACTCATTCTACAACAGGTCTCATTTTAAATGAAAAAAACTGGTGTGAAGCTAATTGGGGGGTTAATTCCTTAGCCTTGATGAAACTGCTAAATAGGTTGATAAATTCATTGGAACTGTTTTACCTGTCAAAGAGTTTGTAACTGGAAAGTGGAATTATGGGATATTCCCACAACTCCATTGCCATTATATGATTTTCTTTTTCATCAATCATTGTGGCAAGTCTGTTTTTTTTTTTTTTTTTACTCTTGCTTGCATGGAGGTGGTCAAGTAAGGGGTCCAAAATGACCCCTTACTGGTATTCTATAGCAGCAGCCAGTGTATGACAACCCAGTCATGTTCTTCATTAATTTGTAATTGCAATCTTCATTTATAAATGAATGTTATATGTAAATTGTAAAAAAAAGAAAATTGTATTAACCTTCAGTAAACCCTACTTTGCTTTTATTAAAGTTTTAATCAGGGCAAAAACTATTTTTTTAGCTTCAAGATAGAGAGGGAAAGGATTAGAACTCCTCTAAGGTTTTTACTGTTATCAGGGACCCAATTCATTACCCTCACTTCCTGTCCTGCTGACAAATTTCATGGTACTGGAAGTGAGAAAAAATCTGCAACAAGGAAATTAACATTTGTCAAGGGTTCTAGCACTACATTTTTATTTCGGACTGTGTTGCTGTTTGAAAGTTCCTCTCGCTTCCTTCCTGGAACAAGACAGAAAGTGAAGGAAAGTCTTTCTAATGGATCCCCGTATGGCAATAAAAACCTGATAGGGGTTATACCCTACTGTACTCTATCCAAATCGAGGAAAAAAAGTTTTGAATGTACATACAAACTGCAGATTGAAAATTGCATTTTGAATAAGTTACCTCAGGCCCCGGTTGTAAGAACAAATACATAATGTTGATAAAAACCTGGCTCTCTTTCATCATGCTCATTATGATTAAATAACATTACTTTATTTATATTGCCACCCTTTTTATTTCAGTTATCCATGGGTCCAAAAGTTGTAACTTACCAAAGTCAGTGAACAGTGGCCATCAATCCTTCAATTAAGGAAAGTGGAAAAAATAGTGCTGGACCCATAGGATTATCTCAATGTTATTGGCATCTTAAATTATTGATGTTGATGTAAATGATCTGGTTCCCCAGCAGGCAGCTTCTACACCTTAAAGGATCTCCATGGGCTCCTTGGCTTGTAGTGTAATGTAACACAAATTGAAAATTAAGCGCCACACCACTGCCAAGAGGTCCAGATAAAACGTTATTCCAATAAAAGTAAGGGAGACAATCCAGAAACTAGCCAGCACATTTCAGGGGGTCCAAGAGCACCCCCATCATCACACAGAAGCTCACAGTGTGCAGTGAAATCAGAGTAAGTAACTTCAGTACAGGAGAGTAGCCTGTACAACTAAGCAGGACTAATGGTAAGGCTGGATTTCAACTTTATTGAACGATATGATTTATTTTGCATGTTAGATCTAACAAAGTTATTTTGTGGAACTACTTAGATTGGATAGTTTGTAGCACTGTCTTTATTCTTTATTTATCTTTATATCACAGATTACCATAACTCACCATATTCAGCCACAGTAAAGGTTTGCTCGCATTTATTAGGTATGGAAAATTTGTAGTCTCCAAGATTTAAATCTTTTGCTAAATGGTAAGTCAAATCAGCGAACCCGTGATCAGTAGCCACATTCAACCACTGTCCAATGTGGTGTCCATTGGGATCCTGTAAAAAAGACAAATTCTTAAACTGTAAAAATGGCTTAGCAGGAATGAACATTCTCTTCAGTGTTTTTTAGGGTAAGCATATATAAGAAATTAGCTTGATAGTAATAATATTATCAATATATGTTAAGGTTTTAGAACCGTTTGCTATGCTTTCAGTATTAAATATAAACGGGTGCAGCCATATTTGCTCATAAAATGTGCAGGCTGTAGGGGCTTGGTTTGTACTGCTGCAGAATGGTTGTGCTTTTATGCTTTTGTTAGAATGCAGTTATAGCTTAGCCAGCTCTTTGCAAACAATGGACTCTCTTTTTTATAGTTTACTGCTGTCCCAGTCTGAAGAGGACAGTCTGTTTTAAACTACTGTTCAGTTCTTAAATCTAGGAACGAAGCATACAGTTATTGGGTAGCCATTCTGTGGAAATATCAGCCTACTGCTGTACAGCTTGATAATAGTCTGTGCAGTTCTCTGTGTTTTTGGTTTAGCAGTTAAAAAAGAGAAGCAGAGAGGAGCAAGCAATCTTGGATAGCGGTTTGAAACATAGAAGAGGGACAGCAGAAAAAAGACCGAGGGGTCAATTGAGTCTGCCTCATTTTTTTTGTTTTTACTTTTTTGTCTTTGTATTATTGCAAGTTTGCACTAGACTCCATGGCAGCAGAGGCCAAGACAAGCAAGAGAGTGATTGCAAGGCAACTCATATACACAAAGTGGCTGATATTTCAACATATGCTAAAGTGGTTGTTAAGTTACTGTATATATATGTAGTGGCCTCACCCGCTTTCTCCCTTCTTCTTTTATGGCTGGCTGACTCGTCTAGGGGAACCAGGGAGAAGGGTGAGGTGTACCACCAGCTCGCACCTCGTGTATGTGTAGAGGTTTGAGCTAAGATCTTTACCTTCGGGTCTGTGTTCCGGTCCAGAGCTTCCACTTCTCTGCCTGCAGGTGGATAGATGAATGTGGAACACTTTGCTCCCAGAAAAGTAAGCCCACACCAGGTGACAGTACAACTTCTATATTTATTTCCGCAGAGATAAATATGCCTCTTTGCAAGCAGACAGGTTGATACAAACACAACTTGGTGGGGAGAGGGTTCAGGCACAATCCTTTCAGATTAGAGAAGCGGTTAGGAGTTCACAACAACTTTTGGCGCACGGTCACTGCCACCGACCGTGAGGTTGGTCCCTGCCACAGACCGGGTGAACGATGAGGTCCCTGCCACAGACCTTTGGATAGGTCTCTGCCACCGACCTGATTGTAGTTGGGTCTCTGCAAAGACCATAGAACCTGGACTACCTTCTAATGACTGCCCCTGTTAGGGAGATGATCCATCCGGACGGTCCCCAGAGGCCTGCACTGTCACCAGCCAATGCTGCGCTGGATCTTCAGGCCAGGTCACCTCCCTGGTTCTCCTCGCCCAAGACTCGGGTCCCCTCACTCAGTGGGCCCCTAGGTATCTTCTCCCATGCCGGACCCAGTCGAAGGTACTGGGCCCCAGGCCTTTGCTAGTACCTCACCCCAGGCTTAAGGTGCCTGGGATGGAACTCGAACTTCCTCTGCGCCCGGGCGCAGACGAATAGGACAGCAGCCCCCAGGCTGAAGGTGCCTGGGGCTCGGACCTCGTGCGCAAGATGTCCGCCGCCTTTATACCCTCTCCCAGTAGGCACATCAGGTTCCCCGCACCGCTGTACTACTGCCGCGAGAGGACACAAAGGGCACAGCCCTACAATGGTGGTTCAACCCCAGCCCAAGGCGACAGCGCCACCCAGGGGCCGCAGGGAACTGAACACCATTATTATCCTCCACGAACCAAAATGGCCATAAATCCCTAATAATTAGTGCATCTGGGCCATGCTACTGCCCAGACACTCCCCCTAAATGTTGATACCCGCTACATATATATATATATATATATATAGATATATATATAAAACACTGGCATCCCCTCCTTTATGAAGATATAAAGCACAGTATGTCAGTTTTTTTTTTCTATTATAATCCTAAATGCCTCTTGCACAGTATTTAGGGTTATTATAAAAAAAAGGTATTTATTATTATAATTTAAAAAAACTGACACACTGTGCTTTATATCTTCATAAATCAGAGGAGATACCGGTGTTTTATATACATTACTTTACAGGAATAGCGGCAAGAGGGGAGGGGCGGGGAGGAGATTGGCTCTCACTACACAGACTATTGAGCTGACAGGCAGGGAAGAAGGGGAAGAGGGAAAGTCTGACCACACAGCATGATGATGGAGGCACGTTAACTGACCACAGTATCATGGATCAGCAGCCATGGTTACCATGGTCAGTACACATAGGGAGACACAGGAACAGGCAGAGTTAAGTGGACAACACAAATGAACACATTATTACAATGAAAATATGTGGACACGGGCCTTAGGATCCCAGACATAATCCTTTGTAGATATATTTCAAACTGGCATTTGTAGAACAATGAAATAGGTTGGACAAGAAAATTCCTTTAGGCCAGGTTTCCATATTTACGTGCATGGCAAAATGCATTGCAACAAGGCAGCCCATTGATTTTTACTGCAACACACCACAATAGACCTAAAAAGGCACCTTTACTTTTTTTTTTTTTTTTTTTAGCGCCACAATACACAGAAAGTTCACAATGAAGGATTAGTATATGCCCCCTTATTTAGCAGGCTCACCATCATGAACCATTATGTAGGCTACAGAATACTCCAGTCCCAAGATTCTCTTTAGCTTCCTGATTAAATCACATGACAGGGAAACAGATTCTTTATAGGAGTTCACTGAAAGACATTTTGCAGCAAAGTATTTAGACCCTTATAGACAGGGTCATGGAATAGGGTCTGATTTGTCTATGCCTTTTTGGAGTGGAATCACAGACTACAATACTCTCTTCCCCTCCAGTGACACAACATCTGCAAGCTCTCTCTCTGGTGCTGACGCGTTTTCTTGGTCTTCCTTTGGGTTGGGCCATTCCAGGATGATGTAAATACCACACATGCGCATAAGAACTGATTAGGTATAACACAAACCCATACCCAGAATTAAAGGAAACATATTTTTATTGGAAAAGAGACATAGGGATTTATTTACTAAAGGCAAATTGGCTGTTTACTTTGCAAGTGAATGTGGCGAAAAAATTCATTTTAAAATAAAACAAAAAAAAAAACACAACCACATGCAAGGAAAATAAAGAAATAATTATTTTGCTTGCACGTGATTGGATGATGGAAGTCAACAGATCTTCACCTTGTTCACTAAGCTAAGGAAAGATTCCTGTACAGAATAAACATCTTATTTAGCTTTATAAAAATCACCCCTGTGGTATATCTATTCTGCAATGAAAAGCCTTCCTGCTCACAATTTTCTTTACAGCAAAGTCTCACTTTATTTCTTGGCAGCTGGTGCATGCCCCCACAAGCCTCCCTTGAAGTGCTTAATGTCTACAACACTGCCATTGGATAATGTATAAGGATTCTTAATATGCCTAATGCCCCGTACACACGGTCGGGATTTCTAACGGGAAAAGTCCGTTGGAAATTGAGAACCAGCTCTCAATCTATTTCTGTCGGAATTCCGGACAGAAAAAGTCCGATGGAGTATACACACGGTTAGAATTCCTGACCAAAAGCTCCCATCTGACTTTTTCTGTTGGGAATTCCGACCGTGTGTACAGCGTCTGAAAGGTTAGGTTAACCACAACTGTCCCACACAGAGCTACTTGTCAGACTCTGCATAATATGACTTATGGCCACATGATGACATGCTGTTACATGACACGGCTGGATACAGATCTGCATACAGGACTTTTTCATAAGGTACTTCAACACAGTGCATTATAGAAGCACATCCTATTGTTTAACTATTTGTTTTCTCATGTCCATATATTTTGCTCTGTTCTTGTTCTTGTAATTGTTTTAAAATGCATGGTTCCTCGGTGTTCCCACTCTTAGAATCCCAAAAAATTCCTGTTCTGATTTAACCTAATCTTCTCTGTCTGAGGATGATTTTAGGCCCAGTGTGAGAGGTCATCACATGTGCTGAGCTTCAATCTTCTTGACTCAATGTTGATTACACAGCCAGCCTCCTGAATGTTCAGAACATTGGGGTTGATTAACTAAAACTGAAGAGTGAAAAATCTGGTGCAGATGTGCATGGTAGCCAATTAGCTTCTAACGTCAGCTTGTTCAATTAAGCTTTGCCAAAAAAAACTGGAAGCTGATAGGTTTTTATGCAAAGCCGCACCAAATTTTGCACTCTCCAGTTTTAGTTAACCAATCACAGTGTTTCATAATGAATCCCAGTAGTAAAGAATATAAATAACGACACTGCTCCATGTTTGATGCTGTTAATGGGACTTTAGAAGAATTCAGAATTTAAAAAACAATTCTCTGCAAAAGAAAAGACTTAGCTTTCCATTCTGGGAATCCTTCATTCACATCTTACAGTTTTACTTTGAAAGACAGTGAAGATTCTAGAATATCAAAAAGTATCCAAGAGCTATAGAAAAGTGACGGCAGAAAAAAGAGAGTAGGCCATCGAGTTTGCCCATTTTTTTTTTTTTATACATGTTTTGTATTTTATTTCTGTTAACGTTGTTGTCTGAGTATAGATCTATGTTTGTCCCAAGCATGTTCGAGGCCATTTACTGTTGACTGGCTCACTACCTCTGCTGGATGTTTATTCCAAGCATTAACTACCCTTTCAGTAAAATAATACTTTCTAATATTAGTTTTGAACTTTCCTCCAGTTAGTTTGAGGTCATGTTCCTGTGTTCTTGATTTTGTTTCCATATTGAAAAAACTGCCCTCCTTTTTATCCTTATTCACCTCCTTGATGTATTTAAAGGTTTCAATCATGTCTGCCCTTTCCCTTCTTTCCTTTCCCTTCTTTCCTCCAGACTGTACATATTAAAGCCCTGTACACATGGGCCAAATGTCAGGTGAGAACGGGCGGTTAAAAAAAAGGCCGACATTTGTCCCGTGTCTATGTCGGTCTGTCCGAAAGAAGCCCGCTGTTGGAAAACCAGCAGCCAACGACTCCTGATCAGCGCTTTCAGCCAATGGCAGAGAGAATTGATCAGAGTGTTCTGGGGTGGGGTGGGGGAGACAATAGCTCAGAAGGGGATATCGCTGAACAAACCTTGCATAGTTAGTACAGAGGCTCTGACCGGAACTGTCAGGTTTTTTTCGTACGAAAATAAACTGTCGGTGTGGACCCGGCTTAAGTTCCCTAAGTCACTCTTGATAGGTTTTATCCCCCAAATCTTTCACTATTTTTTTTACCCGTCTCTGGACTTGTTTTATCTTATCAATATTTTTTTTGTAAGTGAGGTCTCCGGAACTGGAGTATTTTAAATGAGGTCTCACTAAAGATCTATATAGGGGAATCAGAAACTCCTTCCTCCTGCTGGTGATCCCTCTAGTGATGCATCCTAGAATTCTGTTCGCTTTTCCCACTGCCTGGCCACACTGTTTGCTCATTTTGTAATCATCTGAAATAAGAACCCCCCAAATATGTTTCTTCTGTAGACATTGCCACATTGCTCATGCAGAGCAAAGTGACATGACTCATGTATTGCAGATATTATGGCCACTTTTTAAAACCCCAACCATCTACTTGTGATCCCACAATCAACAGATGACTACAGTCTTTCTTTTGGGGTTGAAAAGGCCATAGCAGCCATTTATTAAACAATAAAATAAAACTCTATTATCAAAAATACATCTATTCTTTTTTAAATATCTGAACATCAATGACCACAACATGAGTACAGTAACTAACCTCATTAAAGTCTAGGGTCTTAGAAGGCAATTTGTATTCGACCGACTGGCTGTATCTAACCTACCACCGAAATAGACTTCAAGGCCCCCAGCTGCAAATACACAGACTGAAGGACAATTTACTATTAAGATACCCATGATACAGCCAAATGACTCTAAATACATTACTGCCTTAAATTTACTGGGTAGGTACACCCATACCTGAGATGGACCCAACCCCCCATTCTCCAAACTTTTTAACCGTCACTGCCTGCCAACTGCTACGACACATACCAGGTAAAACAGACAATCCCCCAAAATGACATAGTAGCGCCACAAAGCAATCCCCCCTTTAGTTAACTTCCTGAGCGACAAGAAAAGTAAAGGAAAATAGCTGAAAGGAAAAACTGAGAACCAGAGCAAAAACTTTTTTATGGGAGGTAGGGCAGAAGAAGCTTGTGCTACACTGTACCAGCTCCGACTGACTCTGAAAAACAGGCACCACCCAACTACTCCACCAAAGCTCAACCCTGACCCACCCTTGCATGCTGCAATCAGATGGGACACTTTAACTTTTAAATAAAAGCTCATTTTTAAACCCTACATTACTCTAGCCTGTCCTGCCAACCCAGTCACATTAGGCCTTCTGCCTATGTTGCCCATCTAGATCCAGGCCTTATTCTGTGTCCCAGCAAAAGGAGTTCACTAACCAACTTTTACTCACCTTTCCTACAATCCCTCACCATTCCCTGCTTCTTTAAAGCTGGCATCGAAGTCAGCTGTGTTAGTGATCTGGGGGAGGAAGGATATCCCTCCCCCAGGCATTTGACTGTGCTCAGCCTAAATATTGGTTGCTAGGACTGGGCACTGACACATTCTCCCTTATACCTAGATTTGCTGGCTATATTCAACATCTAAAGAGATGTAAAAAGGCTGTGAGGGAGCACAGGTAAAGTAAGCATAAGGAGGTCCGGGGGAGCCCCTTTCAGAGTTGATGTCACTTTGCACTAAAATGCAAGACTCTAGCGCCAAGTGTCGTCCTCAAACAAACTAAATAAAGCTAAAAAGGGAAGTACATATTTTTAAAACAAAAGCCTGTACAATTATAACAGGTCACAAACTCACTTGTACCTGATTCTTTAAAGCACAATGGCTAACTAGCATGTTTTAAGCCCCTTTCACACCAGAGGACCGATTAGGTCCATCTGTTCATTTTTCAGGTGGACCTGATCGGACCACCCATTGTTCTCTATGGGGCAGCGGATGTCAGCGGACAAGTATCTTCTGTTACCCGCTGGCATCCGATCTGCTAAAAACAGACGGATGGGGATTCAATTCCCATCTGTCTGGCGGATCGGATGAAAATGGACAGGCAGTCTGTTTCCATCCAACCGAACCATGGAGAACAGCTAGCTGTGTCCATGTCCACTCTGCATAGTGGAGCGGACATGGACCTGTCCTCTGCCTGCTCAGCGGGGATCAGCACTGAGCAGGTGGATTTGCTTGGATGGATTCTGCTCCATCTGAAAGGGGCATTACAGTGTCACCTGCAAAGGTAAATGACATATTAACACCATTTCTGGATTTTACTATAGTTTTTTAGAGAATAGGGCTGTACCCCATTTGATGACACTAACAAAAAAAACATTATCTGCAAGATACAAACAATAATTCTGTAACATATTTTTAAAAGTACTTACCTGCAGCAAGATTTTTTCATACTAAAATGCAAAAGTGAAAAAAATAAATTAAATATACTATAAGCAATAAAAAATAAAAATAAAAAAAGGCATTAGCTACATAGCTCCATATAACCACCTAACCTGATGGGTTGTATTACCTACAAAGAAAAACCCCTTCCTCCGCAGAACACAATTAAAAATGACAATTGTCAAAAGATCTCCTGTGATATAAAATGCCATGAAAATACTGGTACTCAAACTCCATGTATATGATCCCAGGGAATGATACAAACCAAAAACAAATAAATACCATCTTAATCATGCGCTCTGAGCATAAAATATTTTTTTTTTTTTTTACTAAACACTTTTTATTTAGCAACAATAATTATTATTTAAACTAATGCTTATCTAGCAAAGGAGGTTATTATGGAGTTGTTTTAAAGTGTCAATGAAATGTTAAATGTTATATGTAAAGGGAAAAAAATTTATAAAGAGAAATTATAAAAAAAAAAAAAACGAATGCTTATCAAAGCAGAACAAAAGTGTTTGTTTTTTTTTGTCTATGGATTGCAGACAAAAAAATGAAAAATCAATTTTGCTAAATACCGTGGAACCTTGGATTACGAGCATAATCTGTTCCAAGAGAATGCTTGTAATCCAAAGCACTCGCATATCAAAGCGTTACTGCACACCCCATTACCTTGACTTCTGCTTGTTTTGCGAGACAACACTCGCAAACCGAGTCAGGATTTATAAAAAAAAAGTTGCTTGTCTTTCAAAACGCTCGTTGACCGCGTTACTCGTTAACCATGGTTCCGCTGTATAATCAAAAGCCTTGTTTGTATTAAAAAATATATATATAGTTTGTGGACCCTTATTATCTTAAAGCCCAACCCCAAAAACTAAAAAAAACCTTCTGTGTTTGTCTATTTGGCAATAACTTTGTCCTTACTTAAAGCCCAACCTAGGAAAATGTTAAATTACCCGTTGCATTGGGACTGTGCCCACACTACAAGGCCTAATTGCTCATTTAGGTCTAGGAGAACAAGCTAGAATAGCTCACACAGTGTCTGCACTCCACCCACCCATCCACCTGACATCATCAAGACCAGAGCAGCGTTCCTGCTGAGAAACAGTCCACCGCTGGATCATGGGGGAGTACCAATGCCTGGGAGAGTGGAGGATGAGGTAAGTAAAGGTGTTCACTTCTCCCATTGAGATATTCTCCCCTTTGCACTTTGTGCATGGTCCTGTAGTCTTCTGAGACCTGTGATGTGTCCCAGAAGGCTGCAGGGGAGGGAACTTCCGTCTCAGATCACCACATTGCATATGACCAGATATGGGAGCGAGTACCTGTCAAAACCAAATGTTCCAAATGTGGCAATGGAGGGGGATGCAAACAAACGGAACTTCCCCTTTTAAGTAATGAGGTCAAATTAACAGGCCCATGGTAGAAATCTAAAAATTGCTATGGTCCACAGGAGGTGTACAGGTATGAGAGCTGAACTTCCAGCCTTTCAGTAAAACACTAAACTATCTAACTGTCTCCAGCTGTTCATAAAAATACAGACATTTTGGAAATTTGTTTTTTTGGTTTGTTTGGTTTTGTTTTGTATATACTTATAGCAAGAGCATTATTCACCTTTATCCAATGCTTCACAGTTTGCTTTTATCTACAGATGCCCCTTATCTGCATAGACAGTTTTTTTTTTTTTTTAAGTAAAGGTGAACTAAACCTTTAAAATGGCTGTCAAGTTTGCTAAGAACATCAAAGTGACATCATGACTCTTGCTTGAACTATCTGTAATTTGAAATGACAATGGACTTTCATGCATTCATCTTCAGCCTTCTGAATAATGGACTTTATACGGTATAAAAGCCCAGGCCAACTACTACCTAACAATATACCATTTCCTTTTAAAGTATAACACATTTGTCCAGTGCCCAAAGAGGACTCTAATTATGGATTGCTCTTCATAGTCTTGGTGCTCACATTTACAGAGTTGGTGGTATCTTGGTGTGAGCATGTTAACTACCGGTATATTTCATTTAAAGCTGGCCACACATTTCATTGGCTGATTGTACAATCAGCTATTACAATCCCTATTCCATTTACCAACAGGTATACAGAGCAACTGCCTACCTGATTGGCAACACATTTTTTGCCTTCTCTACTTGTATATTCATAATCAACAGAAATATAATGTTTCTTCATCCTTTTATCATTTTCTGCTCTCTAAAATAATGACTTACAGTTTCATTTGAGATGTGAAAATCATGGTCAAGTGACATCAATCGAAACTTCACTGAAATAATGAAATAGGTTTCAGTAATTATAATGATAATTTAGCACTTTAAATTTCTTGATTTTTGGAAATGAATGTGTTCTCTAACAATACAAAGCAACTGAAAATAATAGCAAGCTTCTGTCATTTCCTGCACATCTTTTGTTTAACATCAGATCCAAAATGGAAACGTCCGCACTCAGGCACAGTGAGCGGTTAATGGGCTTAAAGCGAATGTACACTGTTTTGGCATTTGTTTTTTTAAGGGCTAAATATATATTTTAAATGTTTTTCATGCCATATATATGAATAATTGCAGATTTATGATTTCCAATCAACAGACAGAGCTGTACACTCTTTTTCTCTTTTACCTTTCTATACGTAATTGCTCAATTAAAAGATGTAAGTGTAGTGGGGGTTTAAATTTAGGGGCATACACCTGGGTGGTAGTATGACCCAGGTGTGTATAAATCATGAAAGGATTTAGACCATTGTTTAATTCGTGGAGGACTTGGTGGTGTACTGTTCTCCTTGGCCTGTGGGTGGCGGGGTTCCCAAAGGTCCAAGGTAGATTTACTGCCGCAGTGCTGTCCTTTTTGTCCCATTCCGGAGATGGTACGGCGAGGGCGGGGAACCTGCTGTGATGTCACGGGAGGAGATAAAGGGGAGAGACGCCCTCGTCACGAGGTCTTTTTCCTGCATCTCGCGCCCAGGCACCTTCGGCCTGGGTGCGGGCGGTCCGGGGTTCCAGCCCAGGCGCCCTAGGCCTGGTCGGAGCGGAGTTGGCGCCCATCCCAGGCACCTTAAGCCTGGGGTGAGGTACTACACCGGAGGCCTGGGGCCCAGTGACTTCGACTGGGCTCTGCAAGGGCGGAGGAGTCCGAGGATCCCTGAGGTGGATGGGGCCCATGTCTGAGGTGAGGAGGTCGGGGAGGTTACCCGTCTGAAGAGTCTGGAGCAGCATCAACCCGGTGACGGATGGGCCTCCGGTAACTCCCTTGGAGGGACATCTTCCCCCTGATGGGCCACAACGCAGCGAAGGTACTCCAATCTGTATTCTATAGAGTCGCTGGTAGAGACTCATAAGTTCCAAGTTTCTCTCTAGCCAAGGGCTATAGTAACCGCTGGTGAAACCACAGTGGTTTAGTTTACTATCAGGACAGTGCCTCGACCTGCTCACCCCACCGTATTGAACTGTTTATGGGTCTCAACCAGTTGGCTGGCAAAGAACTGTTTAATTGTGTGTGTGACAATAAAACAAGTGTTGGACCCTTATCGGTGTGTGGTACTCTGGTAATGGGAGCAAAGGGAAGTGTCAGCACAGCAGAACTTGGCCATTAACCGAAACGCACAGGCCCGAGGAAAATAACTGGTACTGGCCTTCACCTCACCCACTGCCATGGGGAGGACATGGGCCGTAGCGCATCTTACTCTCACATACAACATACCCCTAGCCGAGACGGAAGGAGTGAGGGTGCTACACGTGGGGGCTCGTAAGTCCGGGATGATGTGTGTTTTAACCATGGAACGAAGAACGGCTGTGTCTGAACTTTGCTGCCCGGAGGAGTTCCGAGTGGGTCGGCCATGTGATCGGCCAAAGTGCATCCCTGCTCAAAGTCGTGGAAATGACCCTAAGACGGGAAAGGCCCATGCGGAAGAGCGAGAAGAGGGAGAAGTCCAGCCGTGTGATGTACTACATGTGGGGGCTTTTACTGCACTGCGCCATGAGGCACCCCATGACTGCGCAGTTCGTGGGCGGAGTTTGATGGAAGCCCGCAAAAACGTGCAAGTTGTGGGAGGAGTCTGGCCATGTGGAGGGACACACGTCCGGCACGTGGTCAGTGCGTGATGGAGCAGCAGATAGTCAGGATGACCTCAAGCTCCCCGTGGATTCTGGTTCTCTACCCCACGAAGATGACTACTTTTGCTGCTCGCTCCCCTTACAGACACGGGGATAAGACTCAGGCCCCGAGGACAGTTGGCTCTGTACACCTGCAGAGACATGGAGGCCCTCTGTGTGATCTGTCCCGGATGCTCAGGACTGGTGGTCCACCTGAAGCCATTCGGGCGTTGTGAGGCATGCAAAGAATTCCTATTCGAGGTGGAGCCATCCACAGTAAGGCCCCGGGCCCTTCGCCTTAACTGCCTCACAAGTACCGCTACACCAGAAGGGGAGATCCAGGCCTTTGCGGAGGTCCCCGTACGCACTGACCAGGGCGACGTGACTGCCCAACCAGAGACTGGAAAAGAAAAATCCGAGGATGCAGCTTCGGTCGCCACAGATTCCCTGCTCCCACCTCCGAAGAGGAAAGTCGGCCTTGTACAGGCGTCCTGTGGTCGTGGTTGAGCTTCACCCCGTCGCTTGCCGGGCCTGGATGGATCCGGTTGGAAGAGTCCTGGACATCCCTGTTCTTTGAAAGGTCAAGGTGAGCCAGGGGCTGGGACTGTAGTGGTGGTTGGAGGTGTCGGGAGTCCACAGTCGGTGGAGCCCGCTAGGGAGGGTAGTTCCACGTCTACTAGAAACTACCTTCCCGCAGCGATGTATGACACCTCCGACCTAGAGTCGCTGTCGGACTGTGGGGATGACGGTGAAATAGACAAACTTTTTCACCGCAAGGGCTGGGACAAACTGCCATTGCCTGTGTTACGTGCACCACGGGATCTGCCCATGTCCACAGGAGACTGCACGCCCCGGGCGGAAGCCCCGGAGCTCACGAGGAAGCCCAGTCCTCCGCTTGTCCTTCCACCATCCGCAGCATCACCCGTTCCGGTGGCGGGGACACAGCGCGCATCACTATGAGCACCGAGATTTAAGCCACCGGAGGTAGTGAAAGTACCTCGGCATCCAGAGGCCAATGTTCCACCAGGAGAAGGTGAGCAGGCCACAATGCCTCCTTTGGCCCGACTGCAGCGGCTCTTCTGCCAGAGGGTCGCCCGTGAGTACGGATGGGAATATCTTTACTTGCCTCGGGACTTACTTTTTGAGGTTGAAGTCCTGCGGCAGCGGTGGTATGATGAGTTTGTTTGGGAGAAGCTTAAAGTGCCTCATGCCCGTCGGTACTTGTCTTGTTCACCCTCAGTGTCCAAACAATTCAGGGACTGCAGAGCAGAATGGATGTGGGGCCGCCATATCCATGCAGACAAGGTGCGTATCTGCCAGAAGGATGGAGAGGACATCGATTATTCGGTGGAAACTTTCGATAAGCATCTGAAGCTCCTGTTTTTGCCGCATCCAAAATTCTATTTGTGAGGAGAGAAAAAAGAAAAAAAAACTCTCCTGTATGTTTTTCTCCTGCTGAACTTTCTGGAAGTGTCCTTGCCAGAACATCCGAACTGTGCCCTAGTTTTTTATTTGGGCTTTTCTACTCCTTGGAGAAATGAGAGCTGTTTGTTTTGTTCTCTCTTTCTTCACACGTCAAGGATAAAGACTTTGGGGTAGAATCAGAGTAGGGACACAAGAAGAAGGAAGGTTGCCTGGAAGATTCCACCAAGTGTCATTACCGCGCCACTGTCACCAGGTGGCAGTGTTGCGCAACGGCTGTTTTTTTTTTTTTACACTTACACCACCTTACTCATTGGAGCGAATGAGTCTCTCGGCTGATAGACTCATTCATTCCAAATTAACACAAATGTGTTAGAATGTTGTGTTTTTGTTTCCCTTCTGCAGGAGATCCATCTGTCAAGGCTGCTGAGTATGGGGTGGTTCTTAGACAGTGATGGGAGGGATTGTATATGTATACATGGTCAGATGGTTTTATTGCAAAGCTTACTATTTTATGTTCCCTTTCCCTTGAGCAGGTCTTGGCACAATTAGGATTCAAATTTTGAGGAATGGCCTCTGGGGTCGAACCTATGTTACCACTCCTTGGGAGACATGGGTTTGCACCAGACGCTGGGGGACCAGCGTCAAATCACTAGGGGGAGAGTGTAGCGGGGGTTTAAATTTAGGGGGATACACCTGGGTGGTAGTATGACCCAGGTGTATAAATCATGAAAGGCTTTAAACCATTGTTTAATTCGTGGAGGACTTGGTGGTGTACTGTTCTCCTTGGCCTGTGGGTGGCGGGGTTCCCACAGGTCCAAGGTAGATTCACTGCCACAGTGCTGTCCTTTTTGTCCCATTCCGGAGATGGTACGGCGAGGGCGGGGAACCTGCTGTGACGTCACGGGAGGAGATAAAGGGGAGAGATGCCCTCGCCACAAGGTCTTTTTCCTGCATCTCGTGCCCAGGCACCTTCGGCCTGGGTGCGGGTGGTCCGGGGTTCCAGCCCAGGCACCCTAGGCCTGGTCGGAGCGGAGTTGGCGCCCATCCCAGGCACCTTAAGCCTGGGGTGAGGTACTACACCGGAGGCCTGGAGCCCAGTGACTTCGACTGGGCTCGGCAAGGGCGGAGGAGTCCGAGGGTCCCTGAGGTGGATGGGGCCCAT
Source organism: Rana muscosa (assembly GCA_029206835.1). Taxonomy (NCBI): domain Eukaryota; kingdom Metazoa; phylum Chordata; class Amphibia; order Anura; family Ranidae; genus Rana; species Rana muscosa. The sequence goes on from CM055123.1 coordinate 218,920,090, forward strand.
GTCTGAAGTGAGGAGGCCGGGGAGGTTACACGTCTGAAGAGTCCAGAGCTGCATCAACCCGGTGATGGATGGGCCTCTGGTAACTCCCTTGGAGGGACATCTTCCCCCTGACAGGGGCCACAACGCAGCAAAGGTACTGCAATCTGTATTCTATAGAGTCGCTGGTAGAGACTCACAAGTTCCAAGTTTCTCTCTAGCCAAGGGCTATAGTAACCGCTGGTGAAACCACAGTGGTTTAGTTTACTATCAGGACAGTGCCTCGACCTGCTCACCCCACCGTATTGAACTGTTTATGGGTCTCAACCAGTTGGCTGGCAAAGAACTGTTTAATTGTGTGTGTGACAATAAAACAAGTGTTGGACCCTTATCGGTGTGTGGTACTCTGGTTAATGGGAGCAAAGGGAAGTGTCAGCACAGCAGAACTTGGTCATTAACCGAAACGCACAGGCCCGAGGAAAATAACTGGTACTGGCCTTCACCTCACCCACTGCCATGGCGAGGACATGGGCCGTAGCGCATCTTACTCTCACATACAACATACCCCTAGCCGAGACGGAAGGAGTGAGGGCGCTACATAAGTAAAGGCATTTTAGTTTTGTATTGAGTGGGTATGGGTTAGATCATGGTTACAGCTAGTTCTGGGTAATCCTGTAATGGGTATGTTTGACAGGTGGTCCTGCCTGTCAAACTCTGCAAGCTGACTCCAATTTGTCAACATGTGTACAGTCCATTCAGCAGAAATACTTGAATTTAGCTGGGTGGTCACAGTAAAACTGTGGATAACTGCCCAAAGTTAGGGGAAATCAAAAAAGATTGAGTTGTACTAGAGTAAGAGGTGAAGCAAAGCCCCCTCTTAAAGAGACACATGTTCCTGTGACAACTCTCTAAGATAAATGTTTTATCCACTTTGGAGAAATTTCTTCTTATTGCTTGTTGCACCCCCGGGACAGGAAGTCCATTCCATACTTAAAAAAAGGTTAAAGAAGCGGAAAAGGTTTTTTTTTTTTGCATAAAAATAACAAACATATTATACTTACCTACTCTGTGCAAGGGTTTTGCACAGAGTAGTCCCAATCCTTCTCTTCTGGGGTGCCCCACCGCTGCTCCAGGCCCCTCCCCTCCATCCGGTGCCCCCACGGAGAGACGCTTTCCCTGGGGGCACCCGTGCGGGCGCGGTCCCAAGTCCCACTGCTGCATCCATTGACACAGACAGCGGGACTTAGCCCCACCCCCTGCTTTCACCTTAATGCATAGAATGCATTAAGGTGAAAACCCTTGAGACTTTAAAATCCCTTTAAGCTTTACAAACATTGTCATGAGCTCTCTAAATTTGTGAACAACAACTCCTCCCTTATTTGTTCAGAATGTCTATATGGAGCTTTAGTGAAAAGCGTCTCAAGGCAAACAGCCTCTGCTGGCTTATTTCATTAGGAAATACTTTTTCACCACCAGTCTCATGAGTGCACACTGCATTAAATGTTTATTTGTAAAAATATTTATTTATTTATATAAATAGTAAAAAATATATAAAAACAATAGCGAATAAACTTAAAATATAATCAACTTGATCCAAATTTTTCATAGTGTCAAACACAGCAGTAAAAGAAGCAAGGGCTGGCCACACAGAAAAAATGGCTGCCTAGGATAACCGCTTGCAATGTATTTATAGGAGGCCCTTTCAAAGACAGGACTGCATGGGACAGAAATAATTTGCATTAAAGTGGAACTTCATATCACTCTTACCTATATCATTGGGCTTGTATGTAGATTTGTCTGTCTGAATGACACAGGAATAATATTTCTTGGCTATATTAATTGTCCTGGTCTCATCGATTTTCAGGTCCTCTCCTTGCCCAGAGACATGGAATGACCAGTCTTTGCTAGTGTGCTCCACTGAAGGAACCTATTCCAAAAAACAGAACAGATTTTGTTGTTATTTTCATCATGAGACTTTGTAATGTAGGTCTCCAGGCCAATGTTTATGGTTATTAAGGACATAAATGGTCTTGCTTACTGTTAATGAAGGAAGGAATATTATAAAGCAGGTAGCCCTGTAACGAATTAAACGGGCACTAACGCTGTGTGCTGCTATTAAATAAGGAGTAGAAACAGCACACAACAAATAATGTAGTTTGACTCAGTGAACTTTATTAAAAGCAATGTAAGCTACTCCCAAGAGTGCAGGCATGGAAGCATATGAAGCCCATAAGGATTGAGGCTCAGCTGAGGAAGAGCAGGAATTCTTGAAATGCGTCCTGTGACCATGCTGGATCCGAGGAATGGGACTATTGGTTGGGTAGCCTGCGTGCTCTCCTATTCCACCGGCTGGCTTCACAGTGACCTGGATGCCATGCCTTGGCTCTTATCCATCCTGTGTTCTGGCACTCTGGTGTGATGCAGCCTCAATCCATATGGGCTTTATATTCTTCCATTGTGAGTAGCTTACATTGCTTTTATTAAAGTTCACTGAGTCAAACTACATTATTTGTTGTGCACTGTTACTCCTCCTTGTCCTTCTTGTACCACTTACTGTCCCTATTCTAAATGTATCTGCCATGATTTATAGCATCCCTTTTAGAATAAAAACGACTAGTACAGTGGCTGATGATTCTTCATTAGCACCTTCTGTTTACCATTGTATGGATACCACCTGACCCAGGTCTCTGCTCTATGGGCCTGCCAAGCTGCGGTCTTACCAAACCCATAGAGTTAAAGCATACTGTACTTGTGAGTTAAAATTCTCTGTGAATATCTAATTTTGCATTCCTACACTCAAGCACAGTAAAGTCACAGCAAATGATGCCGTTGAGAATCCTAGCGCAGATGCCGGTGAACATAAACCTGTCACATAAAAAAGACTCTGTTGGTCCCTTCTGTCATAAATGCTTCTCCCTGCTAGCTCCACACTTGCGGCACTGCTCTCTGCTGTGATGATGTGACTCCTGTGCGCCTGTGCAGGAGTGACAACATCAGGACCAGCCATTCAAGTGGCCTAACAGATTGAACCCAAAAGGAAGGCCAAGACAAGAAGCACCTGTGACCAGCTCCTGGGGGCCTATGAAATGAAAACACATAATTTAATATCCACTTTAAACACATGCAAGTATAGCTCTCAGTGCTCTTGAGAACATCAAAGAGATATCTTTGCTATTACAGGTCAATTTCAGTTTGGGTGTGTTAAGTATGTTTTAGGTCTTCATTTAACCACTTGACCTCCAGAAGATTTTACTCCTTTCATGACCAAAGAATTTTTGCTATTCGGCACTGTGCTGATTTAACTGGTATTTGCATGGTCATGCAACACTGTACGCAAATTATATTTATATAACTTTTTCTTCACACAAATAGAGCTTTCTTTTGGTGGTATTTGATCAACATTGTTTTATTTTTTATTTTGTGTGATAGTAATAAAAAAAAACAATATTTTTTTATTTACTGTTATAAAACATATCTAATAAATAAAAATAAAAATAAAAATCTTCATGAATTTAGGCTAAAATGTATTCTGCTACATGCCTTTGGTAAAATAAAATAAAAAAATAAGTGTATAATATTTGGTTTGCCTTAAAGTTCACTTTATTAAGGTTTATTTCTTTTTTTATACTAGTAATGGCAGTGTTCAGTGACCTATCATGGGACGATAATATGGTGGACAATCTGACACTAACTGACGCTGCCTGGGGGGAACACTAACGAAAAAAAAAAGGAAACAATAACATGGACAGGCGTTTTTAAGCTGCAAAAAACGCGGCTGTAAAAACGTCCGTGAGCATGAGGCCTAAGAGTTAGAACCCCTGTCAGGTTTTAGAGATAAAAAAATTCTGGTGATATCTACTCGCTTTAAAGAGATCTCCTCTTTCTTTCTGCTGTGTCTCTGGGAGAGGATGGATTTCACCCCCAGAGAAAAAATAGATAAATAAGTAAAACAAACGGATAAGGTTCTTCACTATTTCCTACTCTAAGTTAAACTAAAATAATAATTTTTTAAAAATCTGACTTTATATATGCTCTAAAGAAGAATTCCATGCATGACATATTTTTACATAGTTTCAATGGTACAGTTTGTGGACAAGGTGGAAAGGTGGGGTGGGGATGTCACAATCTCCTTCTTGTCCAATCAAAGCATGCTTTGCATTCATTCAGAAAGTGCAAAAGCATTCTCTGAATGTCTGAATGGTGCCTGTGCCAAGTGGCCAACCTCCTGTATTCTCAGTGTATCAGGCCGACCACTCAGCACTAGAATAGTAAGGATGTATTTCTGGACAGCCGCACTCTTGAACAATGGTAGCCTTTATTAAAATTAGGACAGCACTACAAGCCACAGCAAGCAAAACTCGAACAACTAACGCGTTTCACACCAACACTAGATATAGTGTGAAACCTGTCAGATGTCCGAGTTTTGCTTGCTGTGGCTTGTAATGCCATCCTAATTTTAATAAAGGCTACCATTGTTCAAGAGTGCGGCTGTCCAGAAATACATCCTTACTATTCCTGCTCTGCTGATTGCATTGTCTGCACCTGAGATCTCTGTGGGGTCATTACCAAGGTTCCCACCTGGAGCGCCTATATTCCCTTCACTCAGCACTGGACCCAGAAGCAAGTGGAGACCACTGAAGTAGTGCTGTCTATTTTATTGATTTTTAGCTTCCAGGGGCCATGGCCAGGTATGGAATATGCATAGTTACATTTATCCCAGCTGGACCAATGTAAAAGTATACTATGTCTGGAATTCTGCTTTAAAGTGGAAGTCCACCCTAACACTTAAATTCTCCCCTGCAATCATTAATGTGAGCTAAGTTCAGTCTTATGTCTCAAAATGAAAAAAAAATCCCAGTTTTTCTACCATTATTTTGCAGTATCCAGTGCCATCACATGACTTCAATTCTACTTCCTTCTGAGACTAAAATCAGCATAGGGGTGTGGTTACTGAAAGCTAGTGACATCACTTCCTGGTAGGGACAGTGTTCCTGTGTAGCCAGTGGGCGTATACAGGATGGGAGGAGCTGATCATAGGTTCCCGCCCAGTGTTCTGTCATCAGTAAGGATGCATTGTACATCCTAATTCATGAGAAAATTAGGAAATAAAAAGACCCACCCACACAGGACACACGGAGGAATGGAAGGCGCAGTGCAGATATACAGTATAGCTGTGCACAGGAGAAGTGAACTGGATACAGGAAGGGGAGGGGAACTGTCAGTGTAGCTGGAAGGTCTCTGGGGTCTCAGCTTACAGCCTTCAATGATCATAGTACAGGCAACCACACTAATGCTGCCCATACACTATACCAAAAATCGTCCGAACCCATTTTCGAAAAACAAACATTCGGCCGTGAGAGCAAACAATAGTGCCATCATGTAATGACTGATAAATCGTTCAGTGGACATAAATGAATCCATTTTTTTTTCTTTTTTTTTACATATACCTAGTGCAAACAGTTTGGACTGGAAGCACATTAACCTTTCAATTTATCATGCGTTCGGCAGAACATTTCCAAACTTGCCCTTTGTTGTTTCGGCTCAAAAACGTCCCAACGATTTTGTGCCCATTAAATACAAAAATAAAAAAAAAATAAAAACAAACAAACTGGCCAAATGACCGAATTTCGGCCGATTTTTCGTATAGTGCATGGCCAACATTAGGCTCTGTTTCCACTAGTTACAGCCCATTGATTTCATTGGCACCCGTTCCCATTTATGCGACTTTGAAAAGGTATCTGCAATGCTTTGATGCGACTTTTGATGCAACTTTGATCCAGAGAGTGTAAAGTTGGATCAAAGCTGCACTCAAAGTTACATCAAAGTCACACCCCAAAGTCGCACTCTAGCCATAGGTTACATTTCCACTAGTGCGACTCCAAAGCTGTGCGATTTAGAGTGCGACTTTGAGTACAGCTTTGATCCAATTTTTCACTTTGGATCAAAGTCACATAGACGGGAATGTGTGCATTTGAAATCAATGGGCTGTGACTTGTCATGCGACTTTATGTGTCCAAAGTCGCATGACAACTCGCACTAGTGGAAACGGAGCCTTAAACTCATTACTCACATGTAGCTCCCTTAGGTGGGCGTGTGCCACACCAACTGTAGAAAATATGCAGCATGTTGCATTGTAATCTATATTATAGTTTCTAACAAACATAACATACTTCCAAAGTTTGCCTTCCCCCCTCTCTCTCAGGTGAAACTGCTATCCAAAGCAAGGCTATGAAGACAGGAGGAGATCTGAGAAGGGAGGGATGGGGGTGGGATGGGCAGGTCTAGGCATGACTGTCTAAAAAGGATAGGAGGGATGTGGGCGGGGCTGGGCAAGACAGGGGTGGTTAGAATGAACAGTATGAGTAGGCATGCCTGTCAATCAGAGAAGGACAACGTTTCTCAGGAAGTGAGAGGCAGCATGTAGAAATAAGGAAATCATTTTGCCCTTAAAGCGGAATTCCAGGCATGGTATACTTTTACATAGTTTGGATAAAGCTTGGCTAAATGTAACTATGCACATACCTCCCAACATTTTGAGATGAGAATGAGGGACACCTACTAGCAAATGTATGTAGGGATAGGACACGCCCCCTACCACACCCCCTTAAAGAGAATTAGCCAAAAAGAAAGTTTCATTAACCACTTAAGCCTCGGACCAATATGCAGCATAAAGACCAGGACCCTTTTTGAGATTCGGCACTGCGTCGCTTTAACTGACAATTGCGCGGTCATGCGACGTTGCTCCCAAACAAAATTTACGTCCTTTTTTTTCCCACAAATAGAGCTCTCTTTTGGTGGTATTTGATCACCTCTGCGGTTTTTAGTTTTAGCGCTATAAACAAAAATAGAGCGCCAATTTTGAAAAAAATGCAATATTTTTTACTTTTTGCTATAATAAATATCCCCAAAAAATATCTAAAAAAAACATTTTTTTTCCTCAGTTTAGGCCGATACGTATTCTTCTACATATTTTTGGTATACAAAATTGCAATCTGCGTTTATTGATTGGTTTGCGCAAAAGTTATAGCGTTTACAAAATAGGGGGTAGTTTTATGGCATTTTTATTCTTTTTTTTTTACTAGTAATGGCGGCGATCAGCGATTTTTTTTCATAACTGCGACATTATGGTGGACACAACAGACACTTTTGACACATTTTTGGGACCATTGTCATTTTTACAGCGATCCGTGCAATAAAAATGCACTGGTTACTGTAAAAATGACACTGGCAGTGAAGGGTTTAACCACTAGGGGCGCTGAAGGGGTTAAGTGTGCCTAAGGTAGTGATTACTACTGTTGGGGGGTGTGGCTACGAGTGACACGTCACCGATCTCCGCTCTGATTACACAGAGCGGAGATCGGTGACAGTGTCAGTAGGTGAGCGGGGAGATGCTGTGTTTACACTAACATCTCCCCGCTCCATCCCTCCGTGAGATGATCGCGGTGATCCCCGCTGTGATCGGACTCACGGGGATGACTGCAGGGTAGCGAGCGCGCGACCACACAGCAGGCAGTTAAAGGGGACGTACAGGTACGTGATTGTGCCTATACATGACATTCTGCCGACGTATATATGCTGTGAGCGGTCCTTAAGTGGTTAAATCCACAAGGGCTTTTTTTTTGCCACTACTATTCCTTCTATATTGGCTTTTAAAATTTACAAATTCAGTGATTTAGAATTTGGATGAAAGGTTTAGCACTGGGAAACACGTTTTGAAAGATTATAGTTGTATATAAAATGCACTATTTTAGATCAGACCAAAATGAGGGGAAAGAGGAACAGAGGGACATTGCTCCAAATCAGGGACAGTCCCTCGAAATCAGGGACAGTTGGGAGCTCTGTATGCATATTCCATACCTAACCAAAGTCCAATATCACTGTTGTATTGTTTATTTAGTTGTGCGATAAACTGTGATTTAGAAAATGTAATAGGTACACACAATAAACAAATGTGCTTTAGAGTAGTTAATGTCTATTTTTTTGCAGTATTATATTTCTACTTACCAGGAAAGAGTAGCAGTGGCTAAACTCAGCTGTTTTTATATCTTGCTTGGCTATTTCATGGATTTGATCATCTTTCCGAAGCTCTAGGTCAAGATGAAACCCATGTTCTAGACCTTGGATGGTGACGCAAGCTTTCTCCTGAGATCCCTCCTCTAACATCTGAGGTAGAATGATCACATAGTGGCTGTAGGAAGACAGAAAGGCCAATCACAGAATTATTGCATATTTTACAGGAAAGCTGTTTTGTATTTGTTTTTCTTTCAATGGTCCAAGTCCATATTCTGGGCTATGTGGAACTAAATAGGCAAAGTGTATTGCTCTATGCCTCAAGAAACATAACTAGCTGGTGGGCTATTTAAACTACCAATATTTGTCCAAGTCTGGAATGTCAGTTTATATTTTTACATTTTATTATGTAAAGTAAAATCATTCAGTATTTCATCAGCCCAAGCATCAAACTGAATTAAGATAAAGTGCCTTATGTTTGCCTTATTAATACAGAAGAAAAGTGGTGAGCAATATATTACAGGAAATTTTATACTGTATAGTCACATCATTATCAGATACATATATATATCATTTATCCTTAAATGTGGTGGCTGCATTTATTTATTTATTTTGAATTATATATTTTTTCTATATTTTCACCCCCCAGTGATCCTGCCAATAACATACTTCCTGTGTTAGGGTGTCTTCACTCCAGTGGAGGAGCAGCAGAGGCAACCCTGGACAGCAGCATTGCAAGTCTGGGGAGAGGGTAGTGTAAAATGACCCCTTTCACACTGAGGCAGTTTTCAGGCGTTTTAGCGCTTAAAATAGCCTCTAAAAAGTGCCTGAAAACTGTCTCCCATTCTGTACATTGTACCCCTACCCATTCACCAACAAAGTGTAAAAAAAAATTCAAAATGACAGGAGACAGTTTTGGACAATTCCTTTATTAAAAAATTAAAAAAAAAGTGCCCCGCGATGTAAATCACGGCGTCTGATGATCCAGAGAAAAAAAAAAACGGAAAAACTCCACATCCATGGGAGGCTTCCCAGTGACTGTTGTCTTTTCGCTTTGAAGCTGTTATGTAGCAAAGGGCTGGGCCACCCACTGATGTAACCGAGTGACCCCACACCTTCTGGTGTCATGTGATGTCATGTGACATCAGAGGGGGGGCGGGGTCACCCATTTACATCACCGAGTGCCCCCCCCCGCCCTTGACTATATAATAGCTGTCAAAGCAAAAAGACAGCAGTCGCGGGGATGCCTTCCATGGAGGCGGAGTTTTGCAATTTTTTTTCTCTATTTTTTGGGACCGTCGAAGCCGTGATTGAAGATGGATGGACATCGCAGGACACTTTTTTTTTTTTTTTTAATAAAGGAATTGTCAAAAACTGTCTGACTTTTTAACTTTTTTGGTGAATGGGTAGGGGTACAATGTATCCCATACCCATTCACATAGGGGGTCTGGGATCTGGGGGCCCCCTTGTTAAAGGGGGCTTCCAGAGTCTGATAAGCCCACCCACCTGTGGATCTTCACAACCATCGGGCAAGGGTTGTGGGGATGAGGCCCTTGTCCCCATCAACATGGGGACAAGGTGCTTTGGGGGGGACCCCAAAGCACCCTCCCCATGTTGAAGGCATGTGGCCTGGTACAGTTGAGGAGGGGGGCGCTCTCTCGTCCCCCCCCCTTTTCGTGCGGCCCGCCAGGTTGCGTGCACGGGGTTCCCCTTAAAATCCATACCAGACCTGAAGGGCCTGGTATGAATTTTTTGGGGGGGACCCCCACACCATTTGAAATAAAAAATAATAATATATATATATATATATATATATCAAATACATTGCATACACTGACTGAATATAGATTCTACACTGAATATGTAATCTACACTAAATGCATAATAAATATATATATATATATATATATATATATATATATATATATATATATATATATATATATATATATGTATACACACACACATACTATGCTGTATATTATATATCAAATACACTGCCTTCACGTTACTAAGCTGCCTAATCTCTGTTCATTCATTACACTATATACAGCTGCCGCGTAAGCAGCATCCTTATATAGGGTGGCCATTTGCCAATCATGGCTCTCACAGCAGACGGCGCTGTGATTGGCCAAAGCATGCAGGTCAGGTGAATGCTTTGGCCAATCATCGGACATCAATGCACTGTGATCGCGCAGTGCATTATGGGGCGTTCCGCGGTGCTCGAATTTGCCGCAAACGCCCCATAATGTTCGGAATTCGGCAAACGGGCGAAGCGCCCAATGTTCACTCCAGAAAGGCCCCACAGTTGCCATTAATCTATGCCTGTTTCTCACACTGTGCTTTTTGGCCTTGTCTGTCTATGGTCTATTGCAGTATTTCATTGCATTACCAAAAGACTTTTCCTGTTAAAGCGGAGGTCCACACAAAAAGTGAACTTCCACTTTTCGGAACCCTCCCCCCCTCCGGTGTCACATTTGGCACCTTTCAGGGGGGTGGGGAGTGCAGATACCTGTATAATACAGGTATTTGCACCTACTTCTGGGCATAGATAGCCGCAGAATCCAGCGGGGACCAGTGAAGACACGCAGCGCCACTCGCGCATGCGCAGTAGGGAACCGGGCAGTGAAGCCGCAACGCTTTACTTCCTGATTACCTCACCGAGTATGGCGGCGGGGCAGCTGAGAGACGAGCGATTGCTCGTCTTCTGCTGCCGACATCGCGGGCGCCCTGGACAGGTAAGTGTCCTAATATTAAAAGTCAGCAGCTGCAGTATTTGTAGCTGCTGGCTTTTAATATTTTTTTTTTTTAAGGCGGACCTCCGCTTTAATAAAGCACATAAAAATACTGTATATATTCTGTATGTGTGAGTGTATATATATATATATATATATATATATATATATATACAGACACAGAATATATACAGTAGTTTGATGTGCTTTATTAATAGGAAAAGAACATTTGACAATGAAAACACTGCTGTTTTTGAATTGATCTTCCTCCTCTGCAAGACCTGTGACTGCCTCTAGACTAGTTTGGGATTTATATGGATTTCTTTGTGGGTAAGCACCGTAGAACGTAGAGGCTTCCTTTGGAACTATATATACATATATACACACACACACACACACACACACTACATAAACAGTTAAAAAATACTTTAGGGCATATTTATAAAGCAGCAAATGTGCCATTTACATTTACTACAGGGTAATCATTGTAACTGAAAACACATGCACCAGAAAGATTCACCTACACTAAGGGCCCTTTCACACGGAGGGTCCGTTCAGGTCCGCCTGTCAGTTTTTTAGGCGGACCTGAACGGATGCTCCATGTCCTCCTATGGAGCAACGGATGTCAGCGGTGACATGTCCGCTGACATCCGACCCGCTCCGTTCTGCAAAAGTGTGACGGAGGAAAACCCTATTTTTCCTTCCGTCTGCGGATCGGATCGGATGACGACGGACTCTACGGTCCGTCGTCATCCGATCCCCCATAGGGGAGAGCGGCGCTCTGACAGGGCGGTCCCTGCACAGTGTGTGCGGGGACCACCCAGTCATACGCCGGCTCAGCGGGGATCAACGGAGCGATCCCCGCTGAGCAAGCGGAGGTTCACGGGGCGGATCATTATGGATCCGTCCTGTGTGAAAGAGCCCTTACGGATTGGTGCTTGTCAAATTTACTGCATTAAAAATAGATCCCTAAAGTTTTGCTTTAAAATAGAAAAGATTAATTGCTATAGTAATTATCTTACGGATCTGTGGCAGATACAAGTGTGGAGCTGCAGATGACCAGGCAGACGGACACTAGGAGAAGCTGCATGTTGGGACACATCACCTTCAATGAGTCTGAGAAATTGATCCGTTTTTATAGTAATTGCAGACATGGAAAGAGCCAATACCTCCCACTATTACCCTCCCCATCTGGGGGAAAACAAGTCCAAGGGCAAATATTAGCTGCATAAAAAGATTTCAACACTGACATCTGACCTCTTATCTGTGGACTCTTATACTGTTTGTAGTTTAAATATTGGACAAAACCCAGTGTACACACCTGTACGTTTGATAGAAATCTGCAAAAATAGTTTTTTTCCATTTTAGGCAATGCAGGAATAATTGCATATATGAAGCTATACAATTTAAATAGTCATTTATTCACAAAAACACATGGGGGTATCTTTTCCCCGTGCCATAGTCAGTTTTATCTCACTAGAGTACCAGAGGGAGATACAGTTTTAACATGTTTGTGAACCCTCAGGTACTTTTATGTAGAAACTCTGTCACGTCTGTGTTTGCCTGTGCTGTACACTTTTATCTATTACAGGTGCATATGTAACTCTAGTTCCCTCACAGAAATTATAGGGGTTGTAAAGGTTAGATCTTTATTTTCTAAATAGGTTCCTTTAAGGCCCCATTCACACAGGGGCGGCACGACGCGGCACGACTTCGGGGGCGACCTCGGCGGCGCGATCTCAAGACGACTTGAGACGCCCGCCGAGGCGATTTGCATAAGACTTCTGTATAGAAGTCAATGCAGGTCGCCTTGGGTCGCCCCCAAAAGCAGTACAGGAACCTTTTTCTAAGTCGGAGCGACCTGAGTCGCTCCTATTAGAATGGTTCCATTGAACAGCGTGGTACGCGACTCGTCAGGCAACCGAGTCGCCTGACGAGTCGTCCCTGTGTGAACCGGGCCTAAAGCGGTTGTATACCCCCTGGTCCTATGGTAACAAAATATATGTTTTTAAAGAACAAATAGTTGTACATCGATTGAGCGCTATTGTTTAATCTACATTCGTTTATTCACTGTGTAACTGCTGATCGTTTAAAATTCTCAAATCCGCGCCATCTCACTTGTGGTCTTCCGCGTTTAGTTCATGTTCTATTTCCCTCCACAGTTTCTTCTTGGCTGTGTAATCCCGCGCGTGCGCAGTAAGGCCTCTAGATTCAAGCCTCTTCTTCGTTTCCGGTTACTACGGTAACAAAGAAAAGACATTCACGTCATACAACAGGAAGCTATAACCATATCTTCACCCCTTCACCCCTGTGACGTAGGAGTCACAAGGTAACCATGATCCTCTTGGGGAGGAAATATCTGCCTAACCATCGCGGGATGTCGGGGCTGACGTCAACAACAGGAAATGACGCAGCCCCGACATAAACAAAGAATGATTCTGGCAGGGTCTCGGCTCGCCGGATTTAGCGATGATACGGCGAATATCGACATCATCATTCGGGAATATAGCGATATCACGGGAAGGAAGCAGGTAGGCAGAAAAAAAAAGGCAATAGATTGGGGAGATTAGGAGACATAATTAGATGCAAAGTTAAAGATTTGGGTATACAACCGCTTTAAGCTAGTGCATTGTTGGTTCACTTACCTTTTGCTTCGATTTCCCTTCTAAATGTTTTTTTTCTTTGTCTGAATTTCTCACTTCCTGTTCCTCCTCAGTAAGCTTGCCCCCATCATCCGAGCCGGGGGCAAGCTTACTGAGGGGGAACAGGAAGTGAGAAATTCAGACAAAGAAAAAAATAAATTTAGAAGGGAAATCGAAGGAAAAGGTAAGTGAACCAACGATGCACTAGCTTAAAGGAACCTATTTAGAAAATAAAAAAACAAACCTTTACAAACCCTTTAATGAATACACTATTATCTTACTTAGACCTACTTACAGCTGCAGTGAAGACATTAGACCAGGGTTTCTCATCCAGGGTTATTTCAGGGGTTGCTAGGGGCTCCTTGAGCAATGAACAATTTCTGCCTCTCAGATAAGTTCCCACTGACACCATTGATCTTTTTAGCTACTGATTCTTCATATTGACCGCAAGTATAAGGAGCATTCCTCCCACTGACCATCACACTAATGTATCATGAGTTGTAGATATAGTCATTTTTAGTAGGGGTTCCCTGAGACCCAAAAAGTTATTTCAAGGCTTCCTCTGTGTTGAAACCGCAGAAAAAGCTGCATTAGACCATAAACATCTTTGGAGCAGCAACTGATGAAAATGGTTCTATATTCCCTTTATAAAATATGTTGTTACTAATACTGAATGTCTAGGCCAGAAGGACGTGTAATTAACCACTTCAGCTCCGGAAGGTTTTACCCCCTTCATGACAAAGAGATTTTTTGCAATACTGCACTGCATTGCTTTAACCGACAATTGCACGGTCGTGCGACACTGTACCCAAATAAAATTGGGTACACAAATAGAGCTTTCTTTTGGTTGTATTTGATCAACTCTCCTGTTTTTATTTTTTGACCTATAAACAAAAAAAGACAGACAATTTAGAAAAAAAAAACAATATTTTTTTACGTTCTGGTAAAAGCCCTGGTTCGCACTGGTGCAATTTGACATGTCCTACTTTTTGTGATTTTGGGGTGCGATTTCCATTGACATCTGTGCAGAAAACCGCACAGATGTATGTGAAATCGCCACCGAAATTGGGACTGACATACGGGAGTGAAATCAGCTGAACTCACATGGCTTCATTCCCTCAGCTCAGTGTGAACCATATCCAAAATAAATAAATAAATAAATAAAAAAAATCAAATTTCTTCATCAATTTAGGCCAATATGTATTCTGCAACATATTTTTGGTAAAAAATCCCCATAAGCCTATATTGATTGCTTTGCGCAAAAGTTATAGCTTCTACAAACTATGGGATAGATTTATGGATTTTTAATTGTTTGTATTGTTTTTACTAGTAATGGTGGCAATCAGCGATTTTTAGCGGGACTGCAACATTGTGGCGGACAAACCTGACACTAAGTGACACTTTTTGGGGACCAGTGACACCAATACAGTGATCAGTGCTAAAAAAAAAAGCACTGTCACTGTAGAAATGACACTGAGAGGAAAGGGGTTAACATCAGGGGCTATCAAAGTGTTAAGTGTGCTTGCTAACTGGGGGGAGGGGGGGGTGCTGTGACTGGAGGAAAACCGAGATCCGTGTTTCTGCTTAGAAACACAAGATCTCCATTTTCCTCCCTCACAGAATGGCGGTCTGCCTTGTTTACACAGGCAGACCTCCATTCTGCCTCTCCTGTGAATGATCGCGGGTGGCTGGCGGCCATCACGGCCGCCGGATCTGCTAATTGTCCAATCACAGTGGGAACGGGGCTCCAGCAGTGCCCGCGAAGCAGAGCCGAGGAGTAGAATCACATATACCGTAGGTACGTGATTTTGCGCTTAAGGGCTGCCCTGCCACAGTATATGTACGTGGGGCAGTCCTTAACCACTTCAGCCCCAGAAGATTTCACCCTCTTCCTGACCGGAGCACTTTTTACAATTTGGCACTGCGTCGCTATAACTGACAATTTTGCGATCGTGGTATTTGATCACCTCTGCGGGTTTTTTTTGCGCTATAAACAAAAAAAAGAGCGTAAATTTGGAAAAAAATATCTATTTTTTACTTTTTGCTATAATAAATATCCCCCAAATAAAGTTTAGGCCAATATATATTCTTCTACATATTTATTGTAAAAAAAAAATCGCAATTGGCGTATATATATAGATTGGTTTGCACAAAAGTTTGTAAGTTTGCAATTTGTAGCGGTACTGCGACATTGCGACGGACAGATCGGAGACTTTTGACACTTTTTTGGGACCATTGGCATTTTAACAGCGATCAGTGCTATAAAAATGCACTGATTACTGTGTAAATGTCACTGGCAGAGAAGGGGTTAACACTAGGGGACGATCAAGGGGTGTATTGTGTGTTCCCTCAGTGTGAAAAACAAATACAAAAATTCCGCGCTGCCTGGTGGTATAGCAGCTCACACAACCAATTGAAAGTGGTAAAGAACAAACAAAACAAAAATGTGCAGCGCTAAATCAAATGAGAACTGCACTCAGAACAAGTGCAGTGTATAACAGTGATTGTGATTATAGCAGTCAAGAGAACATCTAGTGACAGATGTATAGTAACGTTCATATAATCCACCGTGATGAAAGTTATTCCGTGATGAAAGATAGTTTGAATAATCCACAATGGTGTGGACTATATAACATGAAAAAAAAATCACCCAAAAAATAAAGTTCATTAATATTATCAAAATAAATTAAATGCTTAATGAAAAAACTAATGGATAATAATCATAGTGATAGTGCTCCCAACAGATTTAACGTGAAGTGACCACCACCAATCGGTTGTAGAAAAGGCTTACCAGAAAGAGTGGACCCCAAAAACATACGTTCAGAGGGTCAACCAGGCATTGGTAAGCCACTGTAGACAGCGAATCTTCAGCAGCAATTCAAGCGGAAACAACAAGCTACAATCCAAGATGGAAAAGGGTTGTCGCTCCTATCCGGATAAACGATGAAGCTTACGGACAGTACCCAGTTAGGGCCAGGCAGTGTTACCAGATGAATTGCAATAAAGTAAAAGAGAAGAAAAGGCAGATAGTGTAATACTGTATATAAAGGTACTTTAATGTAGGTAGGAACACTTACATTTAGAAGAGTATAACAGCCAGTGGCGGTGCGTCCATAGAGGGCGCCGGAGCGCCGCCCCCTCTCGCTCCCGCACCGCCACTGAAAGACAATACACAGATTCATGCATTGCATGAATCTGTGTATTGTCACCGCTGCCGCGCTGCCCACTATACATATGGCCGGCCTCCTGGTGAGCGCCGGCCATATGAATTAGAGCGGCGGCCGGCGGTGGGTGTGACTTGGAAGTGTCTATCAGAGCCAGCGGCTCTGATAGGCTTTCCGAATACAGCTCTCACGCTGTATTCGGCTTCCAAAAACTCCTCCCAGGTACGCACGGGGGTGCGTTCCTGGAAGAAGACTGTGTGGAGGTTTCAGCCAATCAGGTTCACCGGATCTGGTTACCGGTAACCTGATTGGCTGAAGCGACATCGAGGGCGGAAGAACACATCGAGGACGGCGCGGACCGAGGAAGGTAAGTGCAGGGCTGGGGGGGGGGGAACAGGCTGCATTTGGGGGACAAACTGGCTGCATTTGGGGCACAAACTGGCTGAATATGGGGCACAAACTGGCTGCATTTGGGGGGAACTGGCTGAATATGGGGGACAAACTGGCTGAATATGAGGGACAAACTGGCTGAATATGGGGGGAACTGGCTGAATATGGGGGACAAACTGGCTGAATATGGGGGGAACTGGCTGTATATGGGGACAAACTGGCTGAATATGGGGGGAACTGGCTGTATATGGGGACAAACTGGCTGAATATGGGGGACAAACTGGCTGAATATGAGGGGAACTGGCTGTATATGGGGGACAAACTGGCTGAATATGAGGGGAACTGGCTGTATATGGGGGACAAACTGGCTGAATATGGGGGGAACTGGCTGTATATGGGGGACAAACTGGCTGAATATGGGGGGAACTGGCTGTATATGGGTGACAAACTGGCTGAATATGAGGGGAACTGGCTGTATATGGGGGACAAACTGGCTGAATATGGGGGGAACTGGCTGTATATGGGGGACAAACTGGCTGAATATGGGGGCACACTGGTTGTATTATGGGGGACAAACTGGCTGTATTTGGGGGGAACTGGCTGTATATGGGGACAAACTGGCTGAATATGGGGGGAACTGGCTGAATATGGGGGACAAACTGGCTGAATATGAGGGGAACTGGCTGTATATGGGGGACAAACTGGCTGAATATGGGGGGAACTGGCTGAATATGGGGGACAAACTGGCTGAATATGAGGGGAACTGGCTGTATATGGGGGACAAACTGGCTGAATATGGGGGGAACTGGCTGTATATGGGGGACACGCTGGCTGCATTTGGGGGGAACTGGCTGTATATGGGGGACAAACTGGCTGCATTTGGGGGGAACTGGCTGTATATGGGGGACACGCTGGCTGCATTTGGGGGGAACTGGCTGTATATGGGGGACACGCTGGCTGCATTTGGGGGGAACTGGCTGTATATGGGGGACAAACTGGCTGCATTTGGGGGGAACTGGCTGTATATGGGGGACAAACTGGCTGCATTTGGGGGGAACTGGCTGTATATGGGGACAAACTGGCTGTATATGGGGGTACACTGGCTGTATATGGGGGCACACTGGCTATATATATGGGGACACACTGGCTGTATATGGGGGCACACTGGCTATATATATGGGGACAAACTGGCTGTATATGGGGGCACACTGGCTATATATATATATATATGGGGGCACACTGGCTGTATATGGGGGCACACTGGCTGTATATATATGGGGGCACACTGGCTGTATATGGAAACAAACGGGCTGTATTTGAGGGAGCAAACTGGTGGCGTTTGGGCACAGTGGCTGCGTTTAATGGGCACAGTGGCGGCAATTGATTTATTTATTTTTTTCAGTTTGTTTGCGCCCCCCAAAAATTTTGAGCACCAGCCGCCACTGATAACAACGCTTATCAAATGATCAAAAGTGGCAACAGTAGAATCTCAGGGAGATTCTACTGTTGCCACTTTTGATCATTTGATAAGTGCAAAGTACAAAGCCTCCAGCAGCACTGAATGTGCGTTCCGAAAGAACGTTGGATGCAGGACAGGCCAGTAGCTCAATTGCATACTGTGCAAGCTCTGGCCTGTGATCCATCCTCAAGACCCAGTAACCCAGTGGATTTTCGGTTGGAAAGGTCTCCAAGTCTGATCTTGCCCCTAGGTATTCCTGCACCATGTAATTAGACACTGGCATTGGTTGCTGGAACCGATCAGACCTTGGGGCTGCGGACTGAATAATTGTCTGAACGCATTGGTAAGACAGCCACCTTCTCCACCACTCCTTCTGTGATTGACCGAAGCCTCAGCAACATGTTGTCTCGGACCAGGAAATTGTAACCTCCCAGGCTCTGGAAACGCATTGCAAAAACCTTTCTGCAAGGCCTCCCGAAGATGTTTCATCCTCTGCTCCCTCTGCGACAGCTGGATAAGTTCGGCAACCTTACCCTTGTAACGCGGATTCGAGCGGGCCATCCATTGACTCCTATGGGAGATGGATGTCAGCGGACTTTTGCGCAAAGCAATCAATATAGGCTTATGGGGATTTTTTACCAAAAATATGTTGCAGAATACATATTGGCCTAAATTGATGAAGAAATTTGATTTTTTTTATTTATTTATTTATTTTTTTTGGATATGGTTCACACTGAGCTGAGGGAATGAAGCCATGTGAGTTCAGCTGATTTCACTCCCGTATGTCAGTCCCAATTTCGGTGGCGATTTCACATACATCTGTGCGGTTTTCTGCACAGATGTCAATGGAAATCGCACCCAAAAATCACAAAAAGTAGGACATGTCAAATTGCACCAGTGCGAACCAGGGCTTTTACCAGAACGTAAAAAAATATTGTTTTTTTTTTTTCTAAATTGTCTGTCTTTTTTTGTTTATAGGTCAAAAAATAAAAACAGGAGAGTTGATCAAATACAACCAAAAGAAAGCTCTATTTGTGTACCCAATTTTATTTGGGTACAGTGTCGCACGACCGTGCAATTGTCGGTTAAAGCAATGCAGTGCAGTATTGCAAAAAATCTCTTTGTCATGAAGGGGGTAAAACCTTCCGGAGCTGAAGTGGTTAATTACACGTCCTTCTGGCCTAGACATTCAGTATTAGTAACAACATATTTTATAAAGGGAATATAGAACCATTTTCATCAGTTGCTGCTCCAAAGATGTTTATGGTCTAATGCAGCTTTTTCTGCAGTTTCAACACAGAGGAAGCCTTGAAATAACTTTTTGGGTCTCAGGGAACCCCTACTAAAAATGACTATATCTACAACTCATGATACATTAGTGTGATGGTCAGTGGGAGGAATGCTCCTTATACTTGCGGTCATTATGAAGAATCAGTAGCTAAAAAGATCAATGGTGTCAGTGGGAACTTATCTGAGAGGCAGAAATTGTTCATTGCTCAAGGAGCCCCTAGCAACCCCTGAAATAACCCTGGATGAGAAACCCTGGTCTAATGTCTTCACTGCAGCTGTAAGTAGGTCTAAGTAAGATAATAGTGTATTCATTAAAGGGTTTGTAAAGGTTTGTTTTTTTATTTTCTAAATAGGTTCCTTTAAGCTAGTGCATCGTTGGTTCACTTACCTTTTCCTTCGATTTCCCTTCTAAATTTATTTTTTTCTTTGTCTGAATTTCTCACTTCCTGTTCCCCCTCAGTAAGCTTGCCCCCGGCTCGGATGATGGGGGCAAGCTTACTGAGGAGGAATTCCGATCACAGAGTGTGCCTGTCCACCGACTCGGTTGATCAGCTCACCTTCATAAAAATGAATCAGTCTTGGATCACCAGCTACCAAGCACCTGATGCTGATGTAACCGATGAATTTTTTTATGAATGTGAGATCCCTTCAAGACTGCTTATGCTGATGCTGAGTGACTATCCTATTCCTCCTCAATGTTCATGTTGATAGCTTCTAAGAACATTTTTGGTTCTGGGCACCACCACCAGTGGCTAAGGCCCAATTTTTCTGCCCCTGTTTAACAGGGGCATGTAATTAAAATTTTTGCTGTAATATTTTGCAGCAGGGCTCGTTCCTGCGGTCAACTAGAGTAACTGTGAGGGGTTGCAGTATTGTGGCACCAGTACCAGTGCCTAAAGCCCAATTTTTCTGCCCCTGTTTAACGGGGGCGTGTAATTACAATTTCTGATCTAATATTTCACAGCAGGGCCCGTTCCTGCGCCCACCAAGAGTAACTGTGAGGGCTTACAGTGTTGTTACAATAGGCGTATATATATAGATTGGTTTGCACAAAAGTTTGCAAACTATGGGAAAGATTTATAGCATTTTTATGTAATTTTTGTTTTTTTACTAGTAATGGCAGTGATCTGCAATTTGTAGCGGTACTGCGACATTGCGACGGACAGATCGGAGACTTTTGACACTTTTTTGGGACCATTGGCATTTTAACAGCGATCAGTGCTATAAAAATGCACTGATTACTGTGTAAATGTCACTGGCAGGGAAGGGGTTAACACTAGGGGACGATCAAGGGGTGTATTGTGTGTTCCCTCAGTGTGAAAAACAAATACAAAAATTCCGCGCTGCCTGGTGGTATAGCAGCTCACACAACCAATTGAAAGTGGTAAAGAACAAACAAAACAAAAATGTGCAGCGCTAAATCAAATGAGAACTGCACTCAGAACACGTGCAGTGTATAACAGTGATTGTGATTATAGCAGTCAAGAGAACATCTAGTGACAGATGTATAGTAACGTTCATATAATCCACCGTGATGAAAGTTATTCCGTGATGAAAGATAGTTTGAATAATCCACAATGGTGTGGACTATATAACATGAAAAAAAAATCACCCAAAAAATAAAGTTCATTAATATTATCAAAATAAATTAAATGCTTAATGAAAAAACTAATGGATAATAATCATAGTGATAGTGCTCCCAACAGATTTAACGTGAAGTGACCACCACCAATCGGTTGTAGAAAAGGCTTACCAGAAAGAGTGGACCCCAAAAACATACGTTCAGAGGGTCAACCAGGCATTGGTAAGCCACTGTAGACAGCGAATCTTCAGCAGCAATTCAAGCGGAAACAACAAGCTACAATCCAAGATGGAAAAGGGTTGTCGCTCCTATCCGGATAAACGATGAAGCTTACGGACAGTACCCAGTTAGGGCCAGGCAGTGTTACCAGATGAATTGCAATAAAGTAAAAGAGAAGAAAAGGCAGATAGTGTAATACTGTATATAAAGGTACTTTAATGTAGGTAGGAACACTTACATTTAGAAGAGTATAACAGCCAGTGGCGGTGCGTCCATAGAGGGTGCCGAAGCGCCGCCCCCTCTCGCTCCCGCACCGCCACTGAAAGACAATACACAGATTCATGCATTGCATGAATCTGTGTATTGTCACCGCTGCCGCGCTGCCCACTATACATATGGCCGGCCTCCTGGTGAGCGCCGGCCATATGAATTAGAGCGGCGGCCGGCGGTGGGTGTGACTTGGAAGTGTCTATCAGAGCCGGCGGCTCTGATAGGCTTTCCGAATACAGCTCTCACGCTGTATTCGGCTTCCAAAAACTCCTCCCAGGTACGCACGGGGGTGCGTTCCTGGAAGAAGACTGTGTGGAGGTTTCAGCCAATCAGGTTCACCGGATCTGGTTACCGGGAACCTGATTGGCTGAAGCGACATCGAGGGCGGAAGAACACATCGAGGACGGCGCGGACCGAGGAAGGTAAGTGCAGGGCTGGGGGGGGGGGGGGAACAGGCTGCATTTGGGGGACAAACTGGCTGCATTTGGGGCACAAACTGGCTGAATATGGGGGACAAACTGGCTGAATATGGGGCACAAACTGGCTGCATTTGGGGGGAACTGGCTGAATATGGGGGACAAACTGGCTGAATATGAGGGACAAACTGGCTGAATATGGGGGGAACTGGCTGAATATGGGGGACAAACTGGCTGAATATGGGGGGAACTGGCTGTATATGGGGACAAACTGGCTGAATATGGGGGGAACTGGCTGTATATGGGGACAAACTGGCTGAATATGGGGGACAAACTGGCTGAATATGAGGGGAACTGGCTGTATATGGGGGACAAACTGGCTGAATATGAGGGGAACTGGCTGTATATGGGGGACAAACTGGCTGAATATGGGGGGAACTGGCTGTATATGGGGGACAAACTGGCTGAATATGAGGGGAACTGGCTGTATATGGGGGACAAACTGGCTGAATATGGGGGGAACTGGCTGTATATGGGGGACAAACTGGCTGAATATGGGGGCACACTGGTTGTATTATGGGGGACAAACTGGCTGTATTTGGGGGGAACTGGCTGTATATGGGGACAAACTGGCTGAATATGGGGGGAACTGGCTGAATATGGGGGACAAACTGGCTGAATATGAGGGGAACTGGCTGTATATGGGGGACAAACTGGCTGAATATGGGGGGAACTGGCTGAATATGGGGGACAAACTGGCTGAATATGAGGGGAACTGGCTGTATATGGGGGACAAACTGGCTGAATATGGGGGGAACTGGCTGTATATGGGGGACACGCTGGCTGCATTTGGGGGGAACTGGCTGTATATGGGGGACAAACTGGCTGCATTTGGGGGGAACTGGCTGTATATGGGGGACACGCTGGCTGCATTTGGGGGGAACTGGCTGTATATGGGGGACACGCTGGCTGCATTTGGGGGGAACTGGCTGTATATGGGGGACAAACTGGCTGCATTTGGGGGAACTGGCTGTATATGGGGGACAAACTGGCTGCATTTGGGGGGAACTGGCTGTATATGGGGGACAAACTGGCTGCATTTGGGGGGAACTGGCTGTATATGGGGACAAACTGGCTGTATATGGGGGCACACTGGCTGTATATGGGGGCACACTGGCTATATATATGGGGTCACACTGGCTGTATATGGGGGCACACTGGCTATATATATGGGGACAAACTGGCTGTATATGGGGGCACACTGGCTATATATATATATATATGGGGGCACACTGGCTGTATATGGGGGCACACTGGCTGTATATATATGGGGGCACACTGGCTGTATATGGAAACAAACGGGCTGTATTTGAGGGAGCAAACTGGTGGCGTTTGGGCACAGTGGCTGCGTTTAATGGGCACAGTGGCGGCAATTGATTTATTTATTTTTTTCAGTTTGTTTGCGCCCCCCCAAAAATTTTGAGCACCAGCCACCACTGATAACAACGCTTACCAAATGATCAAAAGTGGCAACAGTAGAATCTCAGGGAGATTCTACTGTTGCCACTTCTGATCATTTGATAAGTGCAAAGTACAAAGCTTCCAGCAGCACTGAATGTGCGTTCCGAAAGAACGTTGGATGCAGGACAGGCCAGTAGCTCAATTGCATACTGTGCAAGCTCTGGCCTGTGATCCATCCTCAAGACCCAGTAACCCAGTGGATTTTCGGTTGGAAAGGTCTCCAAGTCTGATCTTGCCCCTAGGTATTCCTGCACCATGTAATTAGACACTGGCATTGGTTGCTGGAACCGATCAGACCTTGGGGCTGCGGACTGAATAATTGTCTGAACGCATTGGTAAGACAGCCACCTTCTCCACCACTCCTTCTGTGATTGACCGAAGCCTCAGCAACATGTTGTCTCGGACCAGGAAATTGTAACCTCCCAGGCTCTGGAAACGCATTGCAAAAACCTTTCTGCAAGGCCTCCCGAAGATGTTTCATCCTCTGCTCCCTCTGCGACAGCTGGATAAGTTCGGCAACCTTACCCTTGTAACGCGGATTCGAGCGGGCCATCCATTGACTCCTATGGGAGATGGATGTCAGCGGACTTTTGCGCAAAGCAATCAATATAGACTTATGGGGATTTTTTACCAAAAATATGTTGCAGAATACATATTGGCCTAAATTGATGAAGAAATTTGATTTTATTTATTTATTTATTTATTTATTTTGGATATGGTTCACACTGAGCTGAGGGAATGAAGCCATGTGAGTTCAGCTGATTTCACTCCCGTATGTCAGTCCCAATTTCGGTGGCGATTTCACATACATCTGTGCGGTTTTCTGCACAGATGTCAATGGAAATCGCACCCAAAAATCACAAAAAGTAGGACATGTCAAATTGCACCAGTGCGAACCAGGGCTTTTACCAGAACGTAAAAAAATATTGTTTTTTTTTTTCTAAATTGTCTGTCTTTTTTTGTTTATAGGTCAAAAAATAAAAACAGGAGAGTTGATCAAATACAACCAAAAGAAAGCTCTATTTGTGTACCCAATTTTATTTGGGTACAGTGTCGCACGACCGTGCAATTGTCGGTTAAAGCAATGCAGTGCAGTATTGCAAAAAATCTCTTTGTCATGAAGGGGGTAAAACCTTCCGGAGCTGAAGTGGTTAATTACACGTCCTTCTGGCCTAGACATTCAGTATTAGTAACAACATATTTTATAAAGGGAATATAGAACCATTTTCATCAGTTGCTGCTCCAAAGATGTTTATGGTCTAATGCAGCTTTTTCTGCGGTTTCAACACAGAGGAAGCCTTGAAATAACTTTTTGGGTCTCAGGGAACCCCTACTAAAAATGACTATATCTACAACTCATGATACATTAGTGTGATGGTCAGTGGGAGGAATGCTCCTTATACTTGCGGTCATTATGAAGAATCAGTAGCTAAAAAGATCAATGGTGTCAGTGGGAACTTATCTGAGAGGCAGAAATTGTTCATTGCTCAAGGAGCCCCTAGCAACCCCTGAAATAACCCTGGATGAGAAACCCTGGTCTAATGTCTTCACTGCAGCTGTAAGTAGGTCTAAGTAAGATAATAGTGTATTCATTAAAGGGTTTGTAAAGGTTTGTTTTTTTATTTTCTAAATAGGTTCCTTTAAGCTAGTGCATCGTTGGTTCACTTACCTTTTCCTTCGATTTCCCTTCTAAATTTATTATTTTCTTTGTCTGAATTTCTCACTTCCTGTTCCCCCTCAGTAAGCTTGCCCCCCGGCTCGGATGATGGGGGCAAGCTTACTGAGGAGGAATTCCGATCACAGAGTGTGCCTGTCCACCGACTCGGTTGATCAGCTCACCTTCATAAAAATGAATCAGTCTTGGATCACCAGCTACCAAGCACCTGATGCTGATGTAACCGATGAATTTTTTTATGAATGTGAGATCCCTTCAAGACTGCTTATGCTGATGCTGAGTGACTATCCTATTCCTCCTCAATGTTCATGTTGATAGCTTCTAAGAACATTTTTGGTTCTGGGCACCACCACCAGTGGCTAAGGCCCAATTTTTCTGCCCCTGTTTAACAGGGGCATGTAATTAAAATTTTTGCTGTAATATTTTGCAGCAGGGCTCGTTCCTGCGGTCAACTAGAGTAACTGTGAGGGGTTGCAGTATTGTGGCACCAGTACCAGTGCCTAAAGCCCAATTTTTCTGCCCCTGTTTAACGGGGGCGTGTAATTACAATTTCTGATCTAATATTTCACAGCAGGGCCCGTTCCTGCGCCCACCAAGAGTAACTGTGAGGGCTTACAGTGTTGTTACAATAGGCGTATATATATAGATTGGTTTGCACAAAAGTTTGCAAACTATGGGAAAGATTTATAGCATTTTTATGTAATTTTTGTTTTTTTACTAGTAATGGCAGTGATCTGCAATTTGTAGCGGTACTGCGACATTGCGACGGACAGATCAGAGACTTTTGACACTTTTTTGGAACCATTGGCATTTTAACAGCGATCAGTGCTATAAAAATGCACTGATTACTGTGTAAATGTCACTGGCAGGGAAGGGGTTAACACTAGGGGACGATCAAGGGGTGTATTGTGTGTTCCCTCAGTGTGAAAAACAAATACAAAAATTCCGCGCTGCCTGGTGGTATAGCAGCTCACACAACCAATTGAAAGTGGTAAAGAACAAACAAAACAAAAATGTGCAGCGCTAAATCAAATGAGAACTGCACTCAGAACAAGTGCAGTGTATAACAGTGATTGTGATTATAGCAGTCAAGAGAACATCTAGTGACAGATGTATAGTAACGTTCATATAATCCACCGTGATGAAAGTTATTCCGTGATGAAAGATAGTTTGAATAATCCACAATGGTGTGGACTATATAACATGAAAAAAAAATCACCCAAAAAATAAAGTTCATTAATATTATCAAAATAAATTAAATGCTTAATGAAAAAACTAATGGATAATAATCATAGTGATAGTGCTCCCAACAGATTTAACGTGAAGTGACCACCACCAATCGGTTGTAGAAAAGGCTTACCAGAAAGAGTGGACCCCAAAAACATACGTTCAGAGGGTCAACCAGGCATTGGTAAGCCACTGTAGACAGCGAATCTTCAGCAGCAATTCAAGCGGAAACAACAAGCTACAATCCAAGATGGAAAAGGGTTGTCGCTCCTATCCGGATAAACGATGAAGCTTACGGACAGTACCCAGTTAGGGCCAGGCAGTGTTACCAGATGAATTGCAATAAAGTAAAAGAGAAGAAAAGGCAGATAGTGTAATACTGTATATAAAGGTACTTTAATGTAGGTAGGAACACTTACATTTAGAAGAGTATAACAGCCAGTGGCGGTGCGTCCATAGAGGGCGCCGGAGCGCCGCCCCCTCTCGCTCCCGCACCGCCACTGAAAGACAATACACAGATTCATGCATTGCATGAATCTGTGTATTGTCACCGCTGCCGCGCTGCCCACTATACATATGGCCGGCCTCCTGGTGAGCGCCGGCCATATGAATTAGAGCGGCGGCCGGCGGTGGGTGTGACTTGGAAGTGTCTATCAGAGCCAGCGGCTCTGATAGGCTTTCCGAATACAGCTCTCACGCTGTATTCGGCTTCCAAAAACTCCTCCCAGGTACGCACGGGGGTGCGTTCCTGGAAGAAGACTGTGTGGAGGTTTCAGCCAATCAGGTTCACCGAATCTGGTTACCGGTAACCTGATTGGCTGAAGCGACATCGAGGGCGGAAGAACACATCGAGGACGGCGCGGACCGAGGAAGGTAAGTGCAGGGCTGGGGGGGGGGGGGGAACAGGCTGCATTTGGGGGACAAACTGGCTGCATTTGGGGCACAAACTGGCTGAATATGGGGGACAAACTGGCTGAATATGGGGCACAAACTGGCTGCATTTGGGGAGAACTGGCTGAATATGGGGGACAAACTGGCTGAATATGAGGGACAAACTGGCTGAATATGGGGGGAACTGGCTGAATATGGGGGACAAACTGGCTGAATATGGGGGAACTGGCTGTATATGGGGACAAACTGGCTGAATATGGGGGGAACTGGCTGTATATGGGAACAAACTGGCTGAATATGGGGGACAAACTGGCTGAATATGAGGGGAACTGGCTGTATATGGGGGACAAACTGGCTGAATATGAGGGGAACTGGCTGTATATGGGGGACAAACTGGCTGAATATGGGGGGAACTGGCTGTATATGGGTGACAAACTGGCTGAATATGGGGGGAACTGGCTGTATATGGGTGACAAACTGGCTGAATATGAGGGGAACTGGCTGTATATGGGGGACAACCTGGCTGAATATGGGGGGAACTGGCTGTATATGGGGGACAAACTGGCTGAATATGGGGGGAACTGGCTGTATATGGGGGACACGCTGGCTGCATTTGGGGGGAACTGGCTGTATATGGGGGACAAACTGGCTGCATTTGGGGGGAACTGGCTGTATATGGGGGACACGCTGGCTGCATTTGGGGGGAACTGGCTGTATATGGGGGACAAACTGGCTGCATTTGGGGGGAACTGGCTGTATATGGGGGACAAACTGGCTGCATTTGGGGGGAACTGGCTGTATATGGGGACAAACTGGCTGTATATGGGGGCACACTGGCTGTATATGGGGGCACACTGGCTATATATATGGGGTCACACTGGCTGTATATGGGGGCACACTGGCTATATATATGGGGACAAACTGGCTGTATATGGGGGCACACTGGCTATATATATATATATATATGGGGGCACACTGGCTGTATATGGGGGCACACTGGTTGTATATATATGGGGGCACACTGGCTGTATATGGAAACAAACAGGCTGTATTTGAGGGAGCAAACTGGTGGCGTTTGGGCACAGTGGCTGCGTTTAATGGGCACAGTGGCGGCAATTGATTTATTTATTTTTTTCAGTTTGTTTGCGTCCCCCCAAAAATTTTGAGCACCAGCCGCCACTGATAACAACGCTTATCAAATGATCAAAAGTGGCAACAGTAGAATCTCAGGGAGATTCTACTGTTGCCACTTTTGATCATTTGATAAGTGCAAAGTACAAAGCCTCCAGCAGCACTGAATGTGCGTTCCGAAAGAACGTTGGATGCAGGACAGGCCAGTAGCTCAATTGCATACTGTGCAAGCTCTGGCCTGTGATCCATCCTCAAGACCCAGTAACCCAGTGGATTTTCGGTTGGAAAGGTCTCCAAGTCTGATCTTGCCCCTAGGTATTCCTGCACCATGTAATTAGACACTGGCATTGGTTGCTGGAACCGATCAGACCTTGGGGCTGCGGACTGAATAATTGTCTGAACGCATTGGTAAGACAGCCACCTTCTCCACCACTCCTTCTGTGATTGACCGAAGCCTCAGCAACATGTTGTCTCGGACCAGGAAATTGTAACCTCCCAGGCTCTGGAAACGCATTGCAAAAACCTTTCTGCAAGGCCTCCCGAAGATGTTTCATCCTCTGCTCCCTCTGCGACAGCTGGATAAGTTCGGCAACCTTACCCTTGTAACGCGGATTCGAGCGGGCCATCCATTGACTCCTATGGGAGATGGATGTCAGCGGAGATGTGTCCGCTGCCATCCATCTGCCATCCGATCTGCTAAAATTCAGCGCTTGACGATATATTGGCCATCCGTCTTGGCGGATCGGCTGAGATCTGATGAAAACGGACATGCTGTCTGTTTGTGTCCGATCTCTTCATATGAATCAGCAGCGCTCTGACAGGCCCCTCCCCGCTCAGTGAGCAGAGACCGACCTGTCATCCGCCGGTTCAGCGGAGATCAACGGAGAGATCTCCTGCTGAGCTGGCGGACTCCCAATTAGCCATTTTCCCTCCCCGGTGTCATGTGACTCGTTAGTGTTACAAGTTCTCAGGTGTGAATGGGGAGCAGGTGTATTCAATTTGGTGTTATCGCTCTTACTCTCTCATACTGGTCACTGGAAGTTCAACATGGCACCTCATGGCAAGGAGCCCTCTGAGGATCTAAAAAAAAGAATTATTGCTCTAGATAAAGATGGCCTAGGCTTTAAGAAGATTGCCAAGAGCCTGAAACTGAGCTGCAGCACGATGGCCAAGACCATACAGCGGCTTAACAGGACAAGTTCCACTCAGAACAGGCCTCGCCATGGTCAACCAAACAAGATGAGTGCACGTGCTCAGCGTCATATCAAGAGGTTGTCTTTGGGAAATAGACGTATGAGTGCTGCAGAGGTTGAAGGGGTGGGGGGTCAGCCTGTCAGTGCTCAGACCATACGCTGCACACTGCATCAAATTGGTCTGCATTGCTGTCGTCAAAGAAGGAAGCCTCTTCTAAAGATGATGCAGAAGAAAGCCCACATACAGTTTGCTGTGGACAAGCAGATTAAGGGCATGGATTACTGGAACCATGTCCTGTGGTCTGATGAGACCAAGATAAACTTATTTGGTTCAGATGGTGTCAAGCGTGTGTGGAGGCAGCCAGGTGAGGAGTAGGGATGGGCCGAACACCCCCCCCGGTTCGGTTTGCATCCAGAACATGCAAACGGACCGAAAGTTTGCGTGAACATTCGAACACCGTTAAAGTCTATGGGACCCGAACGTGAGAAATCAAAAGTGCGAATTTTCAAGGCTAATATGCAAGTTATTGTCCTAAAACAGGTTTGGGGACCCGGGTCCTGCTCCAGGGGACATGTATCAATACAAAAAAAAAGTTTTAAAAACTAACGTTTTTTACGGGAGCAGTGAATTTAATGATGCTTAAAGTGAAAAAATAAAAGTGAAATATTCCTTTAAATAGTGTACCTGGGGGGTGTCTATAGTATGCCTGTAAGATTATTTCTAAAGGCATAAAAGTAATTTAAAACTGCTTGCGGCTTTAATGTAATGTCGGGTCCCGGCAATATGGATGAAAATCATTGAGAAAAACGGCATGGGTACCCCCCCAGCCCATTACCAGGCCCTTTAGGTCTTGTATGGATATTAAGGGGAACCCTGCACCCAAATTAAAAAAAGAAAAGGCGTGGGGCCCCCAGGCCCTATATACTCTGAACAGCAGTATACAGGCGGTGCAAACAAGACAGGGACTGTAGGTGTGTTCTTAAGTAGAATCTGTTTGTAATTTGGAACAGGTACATTTTGTAAGTGTAGCTCCAGCCAAAAAATCTATTTTAAAGCTTTTTGGATAAGGGAAGGGTTATCACCCCTGTAACATTTGTTTTGCTGTCTGTGCCCCTGTTCAGAAGATTTCACCTCACTTTCTGTCCCAATGACAATTGGATTTTTAAAATTTGGGGTTTTTAGGGAAACAAGGATTGGTGATAATGCATCAGTGGAGACACCTTTTTCCCATATTAACTCTTACAGGAGAGAATTTCCCTTCCTAGGGGTACATTTCCTCTCAATTCCTGTTGTCTCCCTCCGTTTGTAAGTAGGAGTCGTTTGTAAGTCGGATTTTGAAAATAGAGGACCACCTGTATATACTATACGGCCTGCCCTATAAATTCTGCAGAAATGTGGGCCTTAGGTGTTGGTGGTACCAGAACACTGTAAGCCCTCACAGTTACACTTGGTGGGCGCTGGAACGGGCCCTGCTGTGAAATATTATATCAAGAATTGTAATTACATGCCCCTGTTGAACAGGGGTATAAAAATTGAGCCTTTGGTGGTGGTGGTGGTGCCACAACACTGTAAGCCCTCACAGTTACTCTTGGTGGGCGCAGGAACGGGCCCTGCTGTGAAATATTAGATCAGAAATTGTAATTACACGCCCCCGTTAAACAGGGGCAGAAAAATTGGGCTTTAGGCACTGGTACTGGTGCCACAATACTGCAACCCCTCACAGTTACTCTAGTTGACCGCAGGAACGAGCCCTGCTGCAAAATATTACAGCAAAAATTTTAATTACATGCCCCTGTTAAACAGGGGCAGAAAAATTGGGCCTTAGCCACTGGTGGTGGTGCCCAGAACCAAAAATGTTCTTAGAAGCTATCAACATGAACATTGAGGAGGAATAGGATAGTCACTCAGCATCAGCATAAGCAGTCTTGAAGGGATCTCACATTCATAAAAAAAATCATCGGTTACATCAGCATCAGGTGCTTGGTAGCTGGTGATCCAAGACTGATTCATTTTTATGAAGGTGAGCTGATCAACCGAGTCGGTGGACAGGCACACTCTGTGATCGGTTACAAAGCCTCCAGCAGCATTGAATGTGCGTTCCGAAAGAACGCTGGATGCAGGACAGGCCAGTAGCTCAATTGCATACTGTGCAAGCTCTGGCCTGTGATCCATCCTCAAGACCCAGTAACCCAGTGGATTTTCGGTTGGAAAGGTCTCCAAGTCTGATCTTGCCCCTAGGTATTCCTGCACCATGTAATTAGACACTGGCATTGGTTGCTGGAACCGATCAGACCTTGGGGCTGCGGACTGAATAATTGTCTGAACGCATCGGTAAGACAGCCACCTTCTCCACCACTCCTTCTGTGATTGACCGAAGCCTCAGCAACATGTTGTCTCGGACCAGGAAATTGTAACCTCCCAGGCTCTGGAAACGCATTGCAAAAACCTTTCTGCAAGGCCTCCCGAAGATGTTTCATCCTCTGCTCCCTCTGCGACAGCTGGATAAGTTCGGCAACCTTACCCTTGTAACGTGGATCAAGAAGGGTTGCCAGCCAGTAGTGATCCCTCTCCTTGATACCACGAATCCGAGGGTCCTTTCGCAGGCTTTGCCGGATCAGGGAGGCCATGCAGCGTAGGTTTGCTGAGGCATTTGGTCCGGAGTCCTCTGGGTTACTAAGGATGACATGATCCGCAGCCACCTCCTCCCAGCCACGTACAAGTCCATGGGTTTCTGGGGACTTGTTTACGATCCCTTGAAGACTGATGCTGAGTGCTAGGCTCCACCTCCATGCTTACACAATCATCCTCTTCCCCCTCCTCCTGTGTGAGCGGCGGGCCCACAGGAATAATGTCCGGATAAAGGGGGCATTGAGAGGTAAGGAAGTCCTCCTCTTCCTCCCCCTGTTCTGCCTCAAGTGCCCTGTCCATTATTCCATGCAGCGTGTGCTCCAACAGGAAGACAAGAGGGACAGTATCACTGATGCATGCACTGTCACTGCTCACCATCCTCGTGGCCTCCTCAAATGGTGACAGGACAGTGCATGCATCCTTGATCATTACCCACTGGCGTGGCGAAAAAAAGCCAAGCTCCCCTGACCCTGTCCTGGTGCCATAGTCACACAGGTACTGATTGATGGCCCTCTGTTGCGTGTGCAGCCGCTGAAGCATTGCCAACGTTGAGTTCCACCTGGTGGGCATGTCACAGATGAGGCGGTTCTTGGGCAGGTTGCATTCCTTGTGAAGGTCAGCCAGCCGAGCACTGCCATTATATGAACGGCGGAAATGCTCTCAGACTTTCCTGACCTGCCTCAGGAGATCCTGTAACCCCGGGTACCTGCACAAGAACCGTTGTACCACCAAATTAAGGATGTGAGCCAAACAGGGCACATGGGTCAAGTGTCCCTGTCGGAGGGTGGAGAGGAGGTTGGTGCCATTGTCGCAAACCACCATTCCTGCATGAAGCTGGCGTGGCGTCAACCACCTCTGAGCCTGCCCCTGCAGAGCTGACAGAATCTCTGCCCCAGTGTGGCTCCTGTCCCCTAAGCAGACCAACTCAAGCACCGCATGGCATCTTTTTGCCTGCTTGCATAGCCCCTAGAACGCCTACGGAGCACCGCTGGTTTTGAGAACAAATCTGCACATGAAGAGGCCATAGAGGAAGAAGAAGAGGAGGGGGTGGAGGAGAGAGGTGTGGCAGAATTGCCACTACCAGCATTTTGGAGGCGTGGTGGCGGAACAAGCTCCAACAATACTGCACCCTGTCCTGCATCCTTCCCAGCTGCCAGCAGGGTTACCCAGTGCGCCGTGAAAGAAAGGTAACGTCCCTGTCCATGCCTGCTGAACCATGAGTCAGCGGTAATATGCACCTTACCGCTGACCGCCCTGTCCAACGAGGCCAAGACATTGCCTTCCACATGTCGGTAGAGAGCCGGAATGGCCTTCCGAGAAAAAAATTGGCGTTTGGGAACCTGCCACTGAGGTACCGCACATTCCACAAATTCTCAAAAGGGGGCAGAGTCTACCAGTTGAAAAGGCAGCAGTTGGAGTGCTAGCAATTTAGCCAAACTAGCATTCAGCCGCTGGCGCTGAGCATGTGAATGGCTGGGACCGAATTTCTTTCGCCAGTTTAGCAACTGGGGTAGGGGAATTTGCCTGCTACAATTGGATGTTGGCATTCCAGTAGCAGATTGCCCGGAAGTGCTTGGGACACCTAATTCTACAACTTGATTCCTCTCAGTGCAGGTCTCTGAGAGGACTGAAGTTATAGTGGGGTTGGAGATCCCAGCTGATGAGGAGCAAGGAGAGGTCCGCCTTGTTCTTTGGTGTGGGTCTTTTAAGTAGTGTTGCCAACGGACTGCATGGGAGGTCGACATATGTCTGATCAAGCATGTGGTGCCCAAGCGGCTGCTGTTTTGCCCACGCTTGATACACTTCAGACAAATGTTGAAAACAGCAACGGTGCGATCTGCTGCACACGTCTCAAAAAAGGCCCACACCGAAGAACGTTTGGAAAAACGTGCAGAGTCAGCAGCGCCCTGCACATGCGGAGCTCTGCGGTGTGATGCAGTCTGTTGGCTGCCCTTAAGCTGGCCCCTGGAGGGCATCCTGCCTCGTTGGAGATGTGCCTCCTCCTCCTCTCTTCTATCAGGCACCCACGTAGAGTCAGTGACCTCATCATCCTCTCCCTCCTCGCCACTGGAGCAAACCTGGCAGTATGCTGCAGCTGGGGGAACATGAGTGCCAGTTTCTTGTCCTTCTTGGGCACCCCCTCTCTCTGGCCTGACGTTACTGCCTTCATCCTCAACCTGGGTACAATCATCAGAGCCTTCAAAACACTGCGCATCCTCCTGAAGCATGTACCCTAAACTGTGGTTGAACAGTTCGGGGGACTCCTCAGGGCATGGTGGTGGGGCTAGGGAAGGAGTGACTGATGACCATGAGTCGATGGAAGAGGCCGCTTTGGCAGCTGCATTGGCAAAGTACCCTGAGCCTGGGTGACAGAGGATGAGGACAGCTTGGTCATCCACTCTACCAACTCTTCTGCATGTTGTGGCTCAACACGGCCAGCTGCCGAAAAAAAGGACAAGCGTGCCCTGCGGCCACATGCTGAGGATGCACCGTGTCCATGACCAGCACTGTTGGCTGTAGACACAGAGCCTTTTTGCCCTCTTTTAGTGGCCTGTGAGCATCTGCCTCTCCTTGGTGGCCTTCCAGACATACTGTACAATTAGATTAGCAAAACAACGCCTGAAATTTACTAAAAACAGTACACCAGGAATGGACTACAGTCAGGTATAGGTTTGGCTGGACAACAATGAAGTGGATATTTATTTTATGAATTGCAGCTCACTGAGTCTCCTGCCTGCCTGAAAGTGTCTTTGAACATGTACACCAGGAATGACCTACAGTCAGGTATAGGCTTGGCTGGACTACAATGCAATGGATATATATTTTATGAACTGCAGCTCAGGCTTGGCTAGCATATATATATATATATATAGATATATATATATATATAGTGTGACAGCAGGAAGGTAAAGTCACCTGGTTGCATCCAGGGGGGTAGATATATTTCTCCCAGATTCAGGCTTTATGCTGACTTGTACAACTAGGGTGGAGAATTGTATAAGCCCAGCTGAGGCTAGTAGGCTCATGGATGACTCATACCTCTAGGGAGAGGGCTGGGCGTCGTGCAGGCAGGGAGTTGATGAGACCAGCTGAAGCCTGTCAGTTCGTTTAAGGCCTCTATAAAAACTCCCAGCTTCATTAGATGTTAGCTCATGCCTGGAACAAGACCTGTGTGGACTGTCTAGGGAGAGTGAACCCCTGTGCGGTGAGGCAAAGCCTGTGTGGCTATTTGTTTGGACTTTTACTAAACCAGGGACTTAGGGACTAGGACAGCACCAGGCTGATCCCAGTTGTTAGTTTAGGAAACCTGCATGTTTAGTCAGAGGTCAAACTGACCAGGATTTATTTTGTTTATGTTTCTTTTTGGCTTTGCTGTGTTTTTGTCACTGTACATAGAGAAACAAACCGCACCTTTTGATTTTGAAAACCACAACCTCCGTCTGCTGGCCCTGTTTTTGTGTGGGGAGCCCAACCAGGGGGTCACACACACCCGCTACCGAGTTAACCCCCTCACAGTTGGTGGAGAACGCGGGCAGTTTTTTTTAAGCCAGCATGGAGGAGATACTGAAACAGCTGGCTCTAGCAAATGCCAATCAACAGCAGACAAATGCAGGTTTGCAAAGGAGCCTTGCAGCCCAGCAGCAAGCTCATCAACAAGCCCAGCAGCAATCTGAGGCCCGCTTCATAGACCTGTTACAGAAGCAAGAGCAGAGACTACAACAAATGGAAGCAGTAATGCAGCAACGTCCGCAGACCAGTGAGGAAAGCCGTCCCACTAATACCGCGTCCTTTGGGGGAGTCGTTTATTGACAAAAATGACTGGAGAGGATGATCCAGAGGTATTTTTGACCACATTTGAAAGGACTGCTGAAAGAGAAAAGTGGCCTGAGGAGCAGTGGGCTGGACTGGTGGCTCCTCTGTTAACTGGTGAATCGCAGAAGGCTTACTATGACCTAGAGCCTGACCAAGCAAAAGACTATGTGATGCTAAAAGCTGAAATATTGGCAAGGCTGGGTGTCACCCTGGCTGTCCGGGCTCAGCGTGTGCATAACTGGACTTTCCAGCTTGGAAAACCCCCCAGGTCTCAAATGTATGATCTCATTCACCTGAGCAGGAAGTGGGTAAGCCATGGAGACCCAGAGACGGCCAGTGGTCTTGTGGATCGTGTAGAGAAATACTTGGCTACAGAGAACCTGACGGCCTCTTCCAGAGACTCTCGGACTTTCCACCCTAAGACCAGACCATCCCCAGGGGCGGATAAGAGGATTCCAAGGGGTGAGGGTGGAGAGAGTGAGAGGGTGGGAGCTCTACCCAAAGTTTGGCGAGAACAGCCTGGGAAGTCAGGGGCTCAAGAGGCAGCCAAAAGGATTGTTTGCTACCGCTGCCGGCAAGCGGGACATATTGCAGCCAATTGCCCGGTTGTGGAGGAACCCATGCAATGTGACTTTCTGACGGACAGACGTCAGTCGCTGTGTGCGACAGTCGCATGCACTGCCATTCGGGGAACTGAGAAACATTTATGCAAAATGTGTATTAATGGTAGAAATGTTGTGGTATTACTGGATTCAGGTAGCCTTGTGACCCTGATAAAGGCTGAATTAGTTAAAACAGAGGTCTCTGGGAATAGCAAGGTAGCTGTTATTTGTGTGCATGGGGACACCCGAGAGTATCCAGTGACTACAGTGTGTTTCGAGACCCCCAAAGGTACCCTCTCATCCAGTGGGGTTAGTATCTCAATTACCGCATGATGCCATTGTGGGAAGAGATTTTCCGAAGTTCTGGGAACTGTGGGATGATCCTGAGCCCCCCACTGGTGCCCCTATGTACCAGGAATGTGATAGCCAGAACTCCTCTGAGAGTGGTGAGGACTCTCCAGAATTTCCCTTGTCAGTATTGGCAGGGGAGACTCAAGAAACTGGAGAGGAGCCCACCTCCTCAGACGAAAACCTACCGTCTGTGGAGTTTTCTGATCTGGAGGTTCACAGGGAAAATTTTGCCACAGAACAGTTAAAGGACCCCGCCCTAATAAAGGCACGGGAAAACGTAGTGGAAATAGATGGCGAGTTAGTGAACCCAGATAATACCTGCACTTACCCATACTTCAGCGTAGAGAAGGACCTACTGTATCGGGTGGCAAAAAGGGCAGAAGAAACCGTTGAGCAGCTTGTGGTGCCCAAACCTTACAGGAAGTTGGTGTTGGAGTTGGCCCATGGGCACATTCTTGGAGGTCATCTGGGGACAGAGAAAACCCGAGAGAGGGTATTACAGAGATTCTATTGGCCTGGGGTGATGAAGGACATAGAAAATTATTGTTCCTCCTGCCCTGTGTGTCAGAGGTCGGCCCCGATGCCACATTTCCGTAGCCCGCTGGTCCCTCTACCCATCATTGAGGTCCCGTTTGAGAGAATCGCAATGGATTTGGTAGGTCCTATAATCAAGTCCGCTAGGGGGCACCAGTACATATTGGTTATAATGGACTATGCCACCCGTTATCCAGAAGCGATCCCTCTCAGAAATACCTCGGCCAAAACCATAGCCAAAGAGCTATCTCTTGTTTTTAGCCGGGTGGGTATTTGTAAAGAACTGCTTACGGACCAAGGTACACCCTTTATGTCCCGGGTTATGAAAGAGCTGTGTAAATTGTTCAAAGTGACGCAATTGCGTACATCTGTGTATCACCCCCAAACCGATGGGCTGGTTGAAAGATTCAACAAAACCCTAAAACAAATGTTGAAGAAAGTGGTGGATAGAGATGGAAAGGATTGGGACTGTCTACTTCCTTATTTGATGTTTGCTATTAGGGAGGAGGCCAAATATCTTGGGTACACCATTGGCAGGGGAGTGATAAAACCCCAACTCAACAAAGTCGAGGCCATCCAGAGTTGGCCACGTCCCAACAGCAAGAAGCAGGTACGGGCCTTTCTGGGAATCGCGGGTTATTATCGGCGCTTCATTCCCCACTTTGCTTCTAAGGCTGTGCCCCTAACCAACCTGACGAAAGGGAAAGGGTCGGTCATGATTAAATGGACCCCCGAGGCTGAGGCAGCATTCCAATTCTTGAAACAAGCCTTATGTAGCCAGCCAGTGTTGTACTCACCCGACTTCTCTAAAGACTTTGTCGTACAAAGTGATGCGTCAGATGTGGGGTTAGGAGCAGTATTGTCCCAGGTCTGGAACGGGGAAGAGCACCCAGTCATTTACCTCAGCAGGAAGTTGAAGTCCCATGAGGTAAATTACGCCACGGTTGAAAAGGAGTGTTTAGCGGTGAAGTGGGCTCTAGATTCCCTTCGGTACTATCTGCTAGGTAGGCACTTTGACATGGTTACGGATCACGCTCCGTTAAAGTGGATGGCTCAAAACAAGGAGACAAATAGAAGAGTGAATAGGTGGTTCCTGGCCCTACAGGAATTCAACTTCACAGTAAAGCATCGCCCTGGCGTTCAAATGGGGAATGTGGATGCTTTGTCTCGAGTACATGAATGCCTGATTGCTGGTGTTCCAACCCCAAGGTTAAAACAAGAGGGGGGGGTATGTGACAGCAGGAAGGTAAAGTCACCTGGTTGCATCCAGGGGGGTAGATATATTTCTCCCAGATTCAGGCTTTATGCTGACTTGTACAACTAGGGTGGAGAGTTGTATAAGCCCAGCTGAGGCTAGTAGGCTCATGGATGACTCATACCTCTAGGGAGAGGGCTGGGCGTCGTGCAGGCAGGGAGTTGATGAGACCAGCTGAAGCCTGTCAGTTCGTTTAAGGCCTCTATAAAAACTCCCAGCTTCATTAGATGTTAGCTCATGCCTGGAACAAGACCTGTGTGGACTGTCTAGGGAGAGTGAACCCCTGTGCGGTGAGGCAAAGCCTGTGTGGCTATTTGTTTGGACTTTTACTAAACCAGGGACTTAGGGACTAGGACAGCACCAGGCTGATCCCAGTTGTTAGTTTAGGAAACCTGCATGTTTAGTCAGAGGTCAAACTGACCAGGATTTATTTTGTTTATGTTTCTTTTTGGCTTTGCTGTGTTTTTGTCACTGTACATAGAGAAACAAACCGCACCTTTTGATTTTGAAAACCACAACCTCCGTCTGCTGGCCCTGTTTTTGTGTGGGGAGCCCAACCAGGGGGTCACACACACCCGCTACCGAGTTAACCCCCTCACAATAGATATACATATATACAAGCCTGTATATATATATATATATATATATATATATTGTGACAGCAGGAAGGTAAAGTCACCTGGTTGCATCCAGGGGGGTAGATATATTTCGCCCAGATTCAGGCTTTACGCTGACTTATACAACTAGGTGGAGAGTTGTATAGGCCCAGCTAAGGCTAGTGGGCTCATGGATGACTCATACCTCTAGGGAGAGTGTGGGGCGTCGTGCAGACAGAGATGAGGAGACCAGCTGAACCTTGTCGGCTCATTTAGGCCTCTATAAGAACTCCCAGCTTCATTAGGTGTTAGCTCATGCCTGGAACCAGACCTGTGTGGACTGTCTAGGGAGAGTGAACCCCTGTGCGGTGAGGCAAAGCCTGTGTGGCTATTTGTTTGGACTTTTACTAAACCAGGGACTTAGGGACTAGGACAGCACTAGGCTGATCCCAGTTGTTAGTTAGGAAACCTGTATGTTTAGTCAGAGGTCAACTTGACCAGGATTTATTTTGGTTATGTTTCTTTTGCTTTGCTGTGTTTTGTCACTGTAAATAGAAAATAAACCGCACCTTTTTGATTTTGAAAACCACAACCTCCGTTTGCTGGGCCTGTTTTTTGTGGGGAGCCCATCCCGGGGGTCACACACACCCGCTGCCGAGCTAACCCCCTCACAGTTGGTGGAGAATGCGGGCAGTTTTTTTTAAGCCAGCATGGAGGAGATACTGAAGCAGCTGGCTCTAGCAAATGCCAATCAACAGCAGACAAATGCAGGTTTGCAAAAGAGCCTTGCAGCTCAACAACAGAGCCTTGCAGCCCAGCAGCAGACAAACGCAACTTTGCAACAGAGTCTGGAGGCTCAGCAACGAGCCCAGCAGCAATCTGAGGCCCGCTTCATAGACCTGTTGCAGAAGCAAGAGCAGAGACTACAACAACAGATGGAAGCAGTAATGCAGCAACGTCCGCAGACCAGTGAGGAAAGCCGTCCCACTAATACCGCGTCCTTTGGGGTGAGTCGTTTATTGACAAAAATGACTGGAGAGGATGATCCAGAGGTATTTTTGACCACATTTGAAAGGACCGCTGAAAGAGAAAAGTGGCCTGAGGAGCAGTGGGCTGGACTGGTGGCTCCTCTGTTAACTGGTGAATCGCAGAAAGCTTACTATGACCTAGAGCCTAACCAAGCAAAAGACTATGTGATGCTAAAAGCTGAAATATTGGCAAGGCTGGGTGTCACCCAGGCTGTCCGGGCTCAGCGTGTGCATAACTGGACTTTCCAGCTTGGAAAACCCCCCAGGTCTCAAATGTATGATCTCATTCACCTGAGCAGAAAGTGGCTACAGCCAGAGACTTTGTCCGCACCAAAGATTGTGGAACGTGTTGTAATGGATCGGTTTTTGAGAGCTCTTCCTACTGCCATCCAAAAGTGGGTAAGCCATGGAGACCCAGAGACGGCCGATGGTCTTGTGGATCGTGTGGAGAAATACTTGGCTACAGAGAACCTGACGGCCTCTTCCAGAGACACTCGGACTTTCCACCCTAAGACCAGACCATCCCCAGGGGCGGATAAGAGGATTCCAAGGGGTGAGGGTGGAGAGAGTGAGAGGGTGGGAGCTCTACCCCAAGTTTGGCGAGAACAGCCTGGGAAATCAGCGGCTCAAGAGGCGGCAAGAAGGATCGTTTGCTACCGCTGCCGGCAAGCGGGACATATTGCAGCCAATTGCCCGGTTGTGGAGGAACCCATGCAGTGTGACTTTCTGACGGGCAGACGTCAGTCGCTGTGTGCGACAGTCGCATGCACTGCCATTCGAGGAACTGAGAAACATTTATGCAAAATGTGTGTTAATGGTAGAAATGTTGTGGTATTGCTGGATTCAGGTAGCCTTGTGACCCTGATAAAGGCTGAGTTAGTTAAAACAGAGGTCTCTGGGAATAGCAAGGTAGCTGTTATTTGTGTGCATGGGGACACCCGAGAGTATCCAGTGACTACAGTGTGTTTCGAGACCCCCAAAGGTACCCTCTCTCATCCAGTGGGCTTAGTATCTCAGTTACCGCATGACGCCATTGTGGGAAGGGATTTTCCGAAGTTCTGGGAACTGTGGGATGATCCTGAGC
Organism: Rana muscosa; assembly: GCA_029206835.1. Lineage (NCBI taxonomy): Eukaryota > Metazoa > Chordata > Amphibia > Anura > Ranidae > Rana > Rana muscosa. The sequence goes on from CM055123.1 coordinate 218,961,773, forward strand.
CCCTCACTGGTGCCCCTATGTACCAGGAATGTGATAGCCAGAACTCCCCTGAGAGTGGTGAGGACTCTCCGGAATTTCCCTTATCAGTATTGGCAGGGGAGACTCAAGAAACTGGAGAGGAGCCCACCTCCTCAGACGAAAACCTACCGTCTGTGGAGTTTTCTGATCTTGAGGTTCACAGGGAAAACTTTGCCACAGAACAGTTGAAAGACCCCGCCCTAATAAAGGCACGGGAAAACGTAGTGAAAATAGATGGCGAGTTAGTGAACCCAGATAATACCTGCACTTACCCATACTTCAGCGTAGAGAAGGACCTACTGTATCGGGTGGCAAAAAGGGCAGAAGAAACCGTTGAGCAGCTTGTGGTGCCCAAACCTTACAGGAAGTTGGTGTTGGAGTTGGCCCATGGGCACATTCTTGGAGGTCATCTGGGGACAGAGAAAACCCGAGAGAGGGTATTACAGAGATTCTATTGGCCGGGGGTGATGAAGGACGTAGAAAATTATTGTTCCTCCTGCCCTGTGTGTCAGAGGTTGGCCCCGATGCCACATTTCCGTAGCCCGCTGGTCCCTCTACCCATCATTGAGGTCCCGTTTGAGAGGATCGCCATGGATTTGGTAGGTCCTATAATCAAGTCCGCTAGGGGGCACCAGTACATATTAGTTATAATGGACTATGCCACCCGTTATCCAGAAGCGATCCCTCTCCGAAATACCTCGGCCAAAACCATAGCCAAAGAGCTATCTCTTGTTTTTAGCCGGGTGGGTATTTGTAAAGAACTGCTTACGGACCAAGGTACACCCTTTATGTCCCGGGTTATGAAAGAGCTGTGTAAATTGTTCAAAGTGACGCAATTGCGTACGTCTGTGTATCACCCCCAAACCGATGGGCTGGTTGAAAGATTCAACAAAACCCTAAAACAAATGTTGAAGAAAGTGGTGGATAGAGATGGAAAGGATTGGGACTGTTTACTTCCTTATTTGATGTTTGCTATTAGGGAGGTGCCCCAATCCTCTACGGGATTCTCCCCCTTTGAGTTACTGTATGGGAGACACCCAAGAGGGCTGTTGGATATTGCCAAGGAAACTTGGGAAAGTGAGAGTTCTCCCCACAGGAGTGTGATTGAGCATGTCGCCCTGATGCAAGATCGAATTGCACAGGTAATGCCCATCGTGAAGGAACATTTGGCCCAAGCGCAGTTGGCACAGCAGAGAGTGTACAACCGTGGAGCCAAGACCCGTACCTTTTCCCCGGGGGATAGGATATTGGTACTTGTCCCTACGGTTGAAAGTAAATTCCTTGCCAAATGGCAAGGCCCCTACGAGATAATGGAAAAAGTGAGCGAAGTGAATTACAAGGTCAGACAACCAGGAAGGCGAAAGCCCGAACAGATCTATCACGTTAATCTGTTGAAAGCCTGGAGGGATAGAGAGTCCCTAGTCGCAGACACTTGGTCACCAGCTCAAACTGGTTGCGTGATTCCTGAGGTTGGAATAGCAGCCACCTTGTCACAACCCCAACAACAGGAGGTTAAGGAGTTTGTGCTTCGCAACAAGGAGGTATTCTCTGAGCTGCCGGGACAAACATCTGGGGTAGAGCATGACATCATTACCCCGCCCGGTGAAAGGGTGAAGTTAAAACCCTATCGGATCCCAGAGGCTCGACGGGAGGCAATACGGGAGGAAGTACAGAAAATGCTGAACTTAGGGGTGATAGAGGAGTCCCAAAGTGATTGGTCTAGTCCCATCGTGTTGGTGCCTAAACCGGATGGGAGCTGGCGATTTTGTAACGATTTTCGTCAGTTGAACAAAGTTACAAAATTTGACACCTACCCCATGCCACGTATAGATGAGTTGATCGACCGGCTGGGAACAGCCCGATACATGACGACTCTTGACCTCACAAAAGGGTATTGGCAAATCCCCCTGGCCAAGTCGGCCAAAGAGAAAACCGCATTTGTAACCCCAGACGGGGCGTTCCAATATAAAAGAATGCCGTTCGGGTTACAGAATGCGCCGGCCACATTCCAGCGGAAAATGGACCAGATGCTGAGGCCCCATCGGAAGTATGCTGCGGCTTACCTGGATGACGTAATTGTCCATAGCACAGATTGGGCCTCACATCTGCCAAAAGTGCAAGCTGTCCTGAACTCTGTTCGGGAAGCGGGGTTTACGGCTAACCCCAAGAAGTGTACCATTGGGCAGGAGGAGGCCAAATATCTTGGGTACACCATTGGGAGGGGAGTAATAAAACCCCAACTCAACAAAGTCGAGGCCATCCAGAGTTGGCCACGTCCCAACAGCAAGAAGCAGGTACGAGCCTTTCTGGGAATCGCTGGGTATTATCGGCGATTCATTCCCCACTTTGCTTCTAAGGCTGTGCCCCTAACCAACCTGACGAAGGGGAAAGGGTCGGTCATGATTAAATGGACCCCCGAGGCTGAGGCAGCATTCCAATTCTTGAAACAAGCCTTATGTAGCCAGCCAGTGTTGTACTCACCCGACTTTTCTAAAGACTTTGTCGTACAAAGTGATGCGTCAGATGTGGGGTTAGGAGCAGTATTGTCCCAGGTCTGGAACGGGGAAGAGCACCCAGTCATTTACCTCAGCAGGAAATTGAAGTCCCATGAGGTAAATTACGCCACCGTTGAAAAGGAGTGTTTAGCGGTGAAGTGGGCTCTAGATTCCCTTCGGTACTACCTGCTAGGTAGGCACTTTGACATGGTTACGGATCACGCTCCGTTAAAGTGGATGGCTCAAAACAAGGAAACAAATAGAAGAGTGAATAGGTGGTTCCTGGCCCTCCAGGAATTCAACTTCACAGTAAAGCATCGCCCTGGCGTTCAAATGGGGAATGTGGATGCTTTGTCTCGAGTACATGAATGCCTGATTGCTGGTGTTCCAACCCCGAGGTTAAAACAAGAGGGGGGGGTATGTGACAGCAGGAAGGTAAAGTCACCTGGTTGCATCCAGGGGGGTAGATATATTTCGCCCAGATTCAGGCTTTACGCTGACTTATACAACTAGGTGGAGAGTTGTATAGGCCCAGCTAAGGCTAGTGGGCTCATGGATGACTCATACCTCTAGGGAGAGTGTGGGGCGTCGTGCAGACAGAGATGAGGAGACCAGCTGAACCTTGTCAGCTCATTTAGGCCTCTATAAGAACTCCCAGCTTCATTAGGTGTTAGCTCATGCCTGGAACCAGACCTGTGTGGACTGTCTAGGGAGAGTGAACCCCTGTGCGGTGAGGCAAAGCCTGTGTGGCTATTTGTTTGGACTTTTACTAAACCAGGGACTTAGGGACTAGGACAGCACTAGGCTGATCCCAGTTGTTAGTTAGGAAACCTGTATGTTTAGTCAGAGGTCAACTTGACCAGGATTTATTTTGGTTATGTTTCTTTTGCTTTGCTGTGTTTTGTCACTGTAAATAGAAAATAAACCGCACCTTTTTGATTTTGAAAACCACAACCTCCGTTTGCTGGGCCTGTTTTTTGTGGGGAGCCCATCCCGGGGGTCACACACACCCGCTGCCGAGCTAACCCCCTCACAATATATATATATATATATATATATATTAAATGCACTGCAGCTAGCTGACTCAACTGCCTGCCTGAAGTATTTTAGAAACAGTACACCAGGAACAGTCTGCAATGAGATCTAGCTAAACTGATACAGTGTGTATATATATATATATATATATATATATATATATATATATATATACAAAACCGGGATGCATATAAATACTAAATGGGTCGTGATGCGCCGCTCGAATTTGGCGCGAACGGCCCATAATGTTCGATCTTCGGCGAACGATCGAACAGCCGATGCTCGAGTTGAACTCATGTTCGACTCGAACAGATAGCCCATCCCTAGTGAGGAGTACAAAGACAAGTGTGACTTGCCTACAGTCAAGCAGGGTGGTGGGAGTGTCATGGTCTGGGGCTAGAGCTGCATGAGTGCTTCTGGCACTGGGGACGGGAGCTACAGTTCATTGCGGGAAGCATGAATGCCAACATGTACTATGACATACTGAAGCAGAGCATGATCCCCTCCCTTCAGAGACTGGGTTGCAGGGCAGTATTCCAACATAACGACCCCAAACACACCTCGAAGACAACCACTGCTTGCTAAAGAGCTTGGGGTAAAGGTGATGGACTGGCCAAGCATGTCTCCAGACCTAAATCCTATTGAGCATCTGTGGGGCATCCTCAAACAGAAGGTGGAGGAGCACAAGGTCTTTAACATCCACCAGCTCTGTGATGTCTTTATGGAAGAGTGGAAGAGGACTCCAGTTGCAACCTGTGAAGCTCTGGTGAACTCCATGCCCAAGAGGTTTAAGGCAGTGCTGGATAATAATGGTGACCACACAAAATATTGACACTTTGGACCCAATTTGTACATTTTCATTTAGGGGTGTACTCACTTTTGTTGCCAGCGGTTTAGACAATAATAGTGTGTTGAGTTATTTTGAGGGGACGTAAAATTTATATTGTAATACAAGCTGTACACTGACTACTTACATTGTAGCAAAGTGTTAATTTCTTCAGTGTTGTCACATGAAAAGATATTAAAAAAATTTTTTTCTAAAATGTGAGGGATGTACTCACTTTTGTGAAATACTGTATATGCAAAAAAAAAAAAAAAAATCTGAGCCTACTCAGGCATAACCATTGCCTCATTAAAAATGGTTTGAAATTAAAAAAAAAAAAAAAGTGCCAAATGGTTGAAATTATGAAGTGGATAGCAATGCTGGCACAATGTCCAAATCTGATATTGAGTTTTGACAGATTGGATCACATGGACAGGTTCCATATCAACGGGTTTGGTCAGAAAGTAAAACTGGGTAACACCAGAGGCTGTACTATGGCTTTGAATCTGGAAAGCACCCTGTGGCTAACTAAGTACACAAATGTCTGGAAAGTGCCACAAGCAGATCCTAGTAACCAAAGGTCACATTCCATCTTAACCCCACATTTCTTCATTTCAGCGTATGGCCATCAAAGCTAGTGCATGATGATACTCTGACCTGGATAGGTGCTGTATAGAGACCAGCTCAAGCAGCATATTAGATATATTGAGACAGGAGCCGCTGGTATTTTGTCCAGGTCTTCACCCTTTTTGCCATTCAGCCAGGCACAAGTTAGATTCACACAGCCAGGAGCACACACACTTCCGCTCCTTGTCTTCAATGACCAGTATGTTTGGAGAATTTGGATAGGGAAGGGAAATTAGTAGGATACTTCAGAAATAGAATTGTTCACATCTGAGGACATCTAACTGAACTGTCGGTTGAACTCTGGTGAAGTCCTTGCTGAACGTAGATAGTAGCAGCAGCAGGGCAAAGCTCCTCAAGACACCAGCCAGTTACGGCAGACTGTTCCTGTATTTGGCAGTCCAATAGTAGCAGAAATTTAACAAAGTCCTATCCAGTAGCAATAGATGGACAAGCTCTTCAGAACACTTTTCACTTGACTGGACCCTTAGCTGACTATATAGCATACCAGAAGGGGTTAAGAGCATAAGTCTAGGATTGTCTGTACTCACAAAATGTCAAGGGGCAGCTGGTACCCTTCTTCCAAGTGACACTTGTAGCGGGTATGTACTTTTTAAACTGGTGAGGACACCAGTGATGCATAGTTCCCTGCGGCCCAGCAGGTGGCACTGTCACTTTGGGCCGGGGTTGAGCCATCGCTGCAGTGCCGTACCCTTTGTGACCTTTCGCAGCGCTTGTATGGCGGGGCGGGGCGGGGAACACGCTGTGCTTGCTGGGAGGGGGTATAAAGGGGGCGGACATCTTCGCCACGAGGTTCGAGTCCCGGGCACCTTCAGCCTGAGGGCTGTGGTTGCAGTCGGTGTCCAGGCACCCTAGGCCTGGACACTTGGAGTTCGTGTTCCATCCCAGACACCTTCAGTCTGGGGTGAGGTACTCATCCGGATGCCTGGGGCCCAGTACCTTCCGCTGGGTCCCGCAAGGGAGGGATCATCCTAGGGGGCCCCGGGAGTGGGGCACCCGAATCCAGAGGTGTAAGGGACCGGAGGAGGGACTCACCCGAAGACCTGGTGCAGCAGATTGCCAGTGCCGGGTGAACCTCTGGAGACCGCCCGGAGGGATATCTTTCCCGAACAGGGGCCAAGTTCAAAGAGGAAGTTCAGTCCACGTTCAATGACCGGTGGCAGCGGTCCAGCTATTTTAATCAGGTCAGTGGCAGAGGCCTGCAATCAGGCCTGTGGCAGGGGCCTCAACAGTTCATCCGGTCGGTGGCAGCGACCAAAACTCACGGTCGGTGGCAGAGACCGTGCGCCAGGCCTATTCGCTAAAAAAGGAATAGGAGTGTACAGTTGTGCTTGGGCCTACTCGTTCCCACACCCCCATGTTCGTCTGTTAATGGAAGTTCAACTGATTGTGTTCACCATATGGTACGAGAAATAAAGGAGTGTTGGACTTTCGACTGGTGTGGGGCTCTTTTATTGGCAGACACGTTTCCAGGGAACAACAAGGCTTTGTATGCAGTGGACAGACCCGGGAGGTAAATCAACTAACTTTGCTCAACCCTCTTAAACACATGAGGGGAGAGCTTGGCGTAGTGTTCCTGCACTCTCCTCTCCCAGGTACCCCTAGACACAAGCCATTCACAATAGGCAAGAGGGAGAGTGAGGTTCCGCTACACACTATATACCAGTGGTACCAGACCAGATCTTCAATATACAGTCCCTTCAGCCAGCTCTCTGTAGAACCAGGGTCGCTCTCACTAACTTCAGGCCCTCAGGTCGCCCATGTTCTGTCTCAACTACAAAGCGATAAAGTTCATCTCCAGGTTTAAGTAGGCCTTACTCAAGCTGGTTTGATATTCATCCCTTGCATCGATACAGGCAGTTTAACTCAATGAATAAACTCACAGTTAGGACGACAGACGATGAATCCTTTCGAATGTTCCGTTTAATGATGGATATTCATAGGTAGAAAAACGTTGCAGTTGTAAGCCACATGTAAGATGTTTAGCATGGAAGATATACAGGAGTAATGACCAGAATCAGGAAGTGGAAGAGATATATAAAGAACTACGGTGAGAGAGAGAGTTCAGCTAGAAAGAAGGGGACAGATCTTAAAGACACAGAGCAAGAATAATCACATAGTGTAACACAACACTCCCCGTCTGAAATCTTTAGATTTCATAACCTCAAACTAAAATATATATTTTCAAAAAGTCCAATACTGACGAATGTCCTGGAACCTGTAATGAAAAACGTGCAACAAGCAAATAATAAACGTAAGTTCAACAGGATGAAGAACATAAAGTCACAGTATGATGTCTTCAAAGAATTTCAAAGTTCTGAGTAGAACCTGTAGATGGCAGCAATGTACTCCCCGCCGTGCCAACAGCATGGCTAGTCCTTGCACAAGTCACTCACCTGGCAAAAGGAGTACTAACTCTGTAATTGGTCGACTAAAGTTTTGTGTCGATCCTCCCTTGGTTACCTTGACTTTTACCTTCCGAACTTTGTTATCGTCGCTGGGCATAACTTTAGTAATAAGACCCATAGGCCACTCATTCCGACAAACTTCCTTGTCTTTTAGAAGGATGAGGTCTCCAACCTTAAGATTCGGCTTAGATGCTTGCCATTTGTTGCGACCTTGAAGGTGGTGAAGATACTTTTTCTTCCAGCAATGCCAGAACACATTGGCTAGATGCTGCACCTGCTTCCATTGATGCCTGTAATGGTGTGACCGCAATTTCTGTTGTGTACTTACAGAAGTGTGTAGTGAGATGTTCACAGTTCTTATTTCCTTATCTTTAGGGCTTACTAGTCCATAGGTGGTGTCAATAGTGGGTGAGTAAGAGTCCTCACACAGAAACCTTGGAGGTGACAGCCATAAGCTGTCCTGAAGAGCGGCAGTTGACACGGCTCTGGTCCCACAGTCAGCTGGGTTGAGTTCAGTGGGAACGTGATGCCATTGACTTGGTAGAGAGAATCTCTTGATACGTTCAACCCTGTTGCTGACGTACACATAAAATTGTTTTGTTTGGTTGTTTATGTAACCAAGTACTACCTTACTGTCTGTATAGAAGGTGAAAGAATCAATTCTAGTGTCCATTTCACTTCGTATGACCTCTGCAATTTCTACTGCTAGCACGGCTGCACAAAGTTCAAGTCTTGGTATGGTATGTGCAGGCTTGGGAGTGAGTTTTGCCTTGCCTAGGACAAAACTACAGTGTGATTCTCCATTCAGTTCAGAGGTCTTCAAATAGGCTACAGCAGCAATAGCTTCAACTGATGCATCAGAAAAAATATGAATCTCTCTCTGGTTAGCGGTTGAAGTGGATCCTGGAACAAAGCTACGGGGAATCTGAAGTTTTTCTAGTGACTTCAAAGAATATCTCCACCTTTCGCACTTGTGTTGATTCTCACTAGGCAAGGGAGTATCCCAGTCTATGTTCTCAGTAGACAACTGTCTTAGTAAAATCTTACCTTGAATGGTAACTGGAGCAAGGAAACCCAGTGGGTCATAGATGCTATTCACCACGGACAGGACTCCTCTCGTAGTGAAGGGTTTGTCACAAGTTGACACTTGGAAGGTGAATTTGTCTTGCTTGATGTTCCACAACAAACCCAGACTTCGCTGTACAGGAGGCACATCTGTACCTAAGTCAAGGTTTTTTAGACTAGTGGCATAGTCCTCAGAGTGAAAGGCATTCATAAGTTCCTGGCTGTTGGATATAATCTTGTGCAGTCTAAGGTTTGCTACAGACAGCATCTCCTTTGTTCTGGTAAGAAGATCAATTGGTTCTTTAGCAGTTGGAAAGGACTTAAGTGCGTCGTCAACGTAGAAGTTTCTTTCAACAAATTGACGGGCATCAGATCCATATTCAACTTCTCCAGTCTGAGCTGTTCTCCTTAGCCCATAAGTTGCCACTGCTGGGGAAGGACTGTTACCGAAGACATGTACCTTCATGCGATAATCTATAACTTCCTTGTTGAGGTCATTGTCCTTGTGCCATAGAAACCTGAGGTAGTTTCTGTTGTCTTCTCTGACGATGAAGCAGTGAAACATCTGTTGAATGTCGGCCATTACTGCTACAGGCTCTTGTCTGAAACGAATCAAGACTCCTATTAGACTGTTGTTCAAGTTGGGTCCAGTAAGGAGCATGTTGTTAAGAGAAACACCTTCGTGCCGAGCACTGGAATCAAAGACAACTCTGATTTGGTCTGGTTTGCGTGGGTGATACACGCCAAAGGATGGAAGGTACCAGCATTCTTCTCCCTCCTTTAGTGGGGGAGCAGGCTCTGCATGATCTCTGTCAAATACATTTTGCATAAAGTCCACAAAGTGTTTTTGCATCTCTGGTTTCCTGCTTAAGTTTCGCTTTAAGGAGGAGAATCTACTGATGGCCTGCTGTAAGTTGTTGGGCAATCTCTCTCTTGGGAGACGAAAGGGTAGGGGTGCTACCCAGTTATTGGAGTCATCTTGAAAGAACTCATTGTCCATTACCTTGATGAATTCTTTGTCTTCCATTGAAGGAGCCAGTATGTCATCTTCACTGGTTGCATTAAACACTGTAGAGCCGAAGTCGCCATCATGGCAGGAGAAAGGGTTTGTGTCACCTGAGATACCATGTTGCCATTCGTGGCTGGCTATCTTCTGTTTCACCCAGTAGTGATGTGGGCATGGCTCAAAGTAAGTGTTTTGGCCATTTGGCAGAACATTTGTCTTGAATGACGAAATGTTGGTAGGTCTTTTCATTTTGCCTATACAGACATTGCCTATGATGACCCACCCTAGATCCGTGCGCTGGGCAAATGGGGCATCTGGGGGTCCACTGACTTGTCTGTGTACCTTGTGAACTCTTAGAATGTCTCTTCCTAACAGAAGAAGGATCTGAGCATCTTTGTCAAGCGGCGGTATCTCATTTGCTATTACCTTGAGGTGAGGGTAATGGAAAGCAGCAGCTGGAGTAGGGATTTCTTCCCTGTTAGCAGGTATCTGATTGCACTCAACAAGTGTAGGTAAGGGTAATTGCAAGTTACCTTTGAGAGAAGATACCATGAGTCCATGAGCCCTTCTTCCAGAAACCTCTATAGTTCCACTACAGGTACCCAAGGTGTAAGGATGAGCTTCGCCTTTTATTTCAAATAGACTGAACAATTCAGATTTTGCAAGTGATCGATTGCTCTGATCGTCTAAGATAGCATATGCCTTTAGAGACTTTTCTGGTTGATCCTTGTGGTATATGTTCACCAAGCATATCTTAGCACAGGACTTAGCACAGCGGTCTTCTCCACAAACTTCAGTGCAGGATGAAGAAATGATGGTAGAATTAGGCACTTGGTCTGTATTCTCCCCGCCATGCGTTAACCTTGGAGGATCGTTGGCAGGTTGTGCAGAGCTGGGCTCAAGAGGATGGAGGGCCTGCACATGTTCCCCAGAGCCACACTCTATGCACTTGATGGACACATTACAGTCCCTTGCAAAATGTTCTGCAGAAGCACAGCACCTGAAACATACCCCAAATGTCTTTAAAAGCTCCTTGCGCTCTTCCAGAGGCTTTTTCCTAAAGCCGATACATTTATTGAGGGGGTGTGGCTTCTTGTGTATGGGACACTCTCTGTTAGGGTTTTCAATCTTCCTACTCTGTTTGTTCGTGGCCAGAACTGTGGTAGGAGTGGGAAGGATGTCAGTCTTTTTCACGGACACTGGGCCTCTATGGTTTCTATAGTTGCCCTGAAGACTGGTACTCTTAGGAAAGGGTGAGAAGAGGCTGTACTCACCGTAGGAAAAACTTGGATCGTTCTTGGTCTCTGCAATTTTCCTGATGAATTCACAGAAGAAAGAGAATGGAGGGAAGGAAACCTTGTTCTCTCTTTTGTATGATGACCCTAGTGCAGTCCATTTCTCTTGCAAACCATACGGGAGCTTGGAGACAATTGGGTTTACCCCTCTTGGAGTGTCAAGGTAACTGAGTCCAGGTAGTTTTGGGTCTGTCTTGGCTAGCTGAAGCTCAAGGAGAAGGTCACTCAGTCTCTGGAACTCCTTGTTGTCCTTACCGGATATCTTTGGGAAAGTTTCCAGACGCATGAACAAAGCATTTTCTATAGCTTCTGGACTGCCATAACTTTGCTCTAGTCGCTCCCATGCAGCTGTGAGGCCTGCAGTAGGATTGTCCATGAAAACCGATCTTAATGGCTTAACACGTGCAGCAGATAGAGGACCAAGCCATTTGATCAGCAGATTCAATTCTTGATCAGCTGTAATGCCAAGATTGCTGATTGTAGTTCTGAAGGCACATTTCCAACTTCTGTAGTTCTCAGGTTGGTCATCAAAACTTGTAAGACCAGTCTTTGTGAGCTCTCTGCGAAGCATGTACCTCACAAACTCTTCTGTCTCAGTTGTCTCCGCCTTTATGTGAGATGCTGTTGGCTGTATGGTGCTGATTGCGTTATCTTTGACATTGTTGTTAAAGGACACAGGGAAATATGGTGCAGCAGATGCATCCAGGTGAGTTGCTTGCTTGAAGTCAGTTGTTCCAATGGTACGTTGATTCAAGGCTGTACCGATGACTGGAGATTGATGACTTGCCTGAAGCTTGCGCTGATGCTCTGTGACGTATGAAGGCAGGCAAGGTAGACAGGTAGGAAATGCAGTGGAGTGATTTTGTGTGCAGGAAGTTGCTGGAACCTCTTTAACTTGAAGCTGTGAAGGAGTCTCTATGTAGTCGGGAGCATTGGAGACAATGGAGTGTGCACTGCAGTGGCTTAGGACATAGTCTTTAGTGCATTTGAGGGGGTCTTCCATATCTGCTATGTTTAGGTTAATGCTGTCTTTCTCACTTGCACCTTCGTCTGCACTGATAGCTTGCTGTAGGACCCTTAGCTTTGCCATAGCTGCGTCATGTTTACACTGTTCATTTAAGGTTTCCATTGTTGCTCTTTGACGTGCTGACTGAGCTTCCGACTCTGCTCTCTGAGCTTCCAACTCTGCTCTTTGATGTGCTGACTGCGCTTCCGACTCTGCTCTTTGACGTGCTGACTGCGCTTCCAACTCTGCCCTTTGAGCTTCCAACTCTGCTCTTTTTTCTGCATATGCCACCTGCACTTTGCTGGCTTCCACTTCAGCGCGGGCATTAATAAGTCGCTCACTGAGTGTTGAGTATCCTGAACTATGGGATCTTGACGAGTTTTTAGAACGTCTGGTGGAAACAGATCTGTGAGATGCAGTGCCCTGTAACAGCTTTATTTTTGCTTCTGCCTTTAATCTGGTTTGCTGGATAAAACTGTCTCTTTCAATATTGAGAGCATTGACGCGCTTTAATTGCATCATCACACTTTCTGACTTCATGTTTTGTAAGACATTAGTGAATTTGATGCTGGTAAGCTGATAAAGCTCATATGAGGCAGAAAGTTGTTTAATGGCGCCCTCTAGTGTCAGTAGTTCACGTTCAACAGACACTGTATTGGCTTCAGCAAGGATTTTCTCCCAGACTAATTCCAAGCTATTTGACAATTCAGTCCTTGAAGCTTCATAATTCTCCATTACTTTCCAAGTGGGTTTAACTGAGCGTTTGGGTAACTCAGTTTCTTCAGGAACTTGTGAGGAGGTAGATGTGAGTTCACATGCAGAAGCTTGGTCACTCATGATAGCAGACTGACTGTGAAAGCAGGCAGGATCTGTGTGCTGAAATATGACACTGTGCAGATTGTCTCAGGCTATAAGGCTGCCATGTGCTGCTCTGTCCCTTCTGTCTTGCTATGAGGGCAGTAAATCTTGTCTGTTTCAGTACTGACATGCAGAAATCTTGTAATTAGGCTGTGAAACTCAGTTTTTCTACTGTTCTGTCTCAACTACAAAGCGATAAAGTTCATCTCCAGGTTTAAGTAGGCCTTACTCAAGCTGGTTTGATATTCATCCCTTGCATCGATACAGGCAGTTTAACTCAATGAATAAACTCACAGTTAGGACGACAGACGATGAATCCTTTCGAATGTTCCGTTTAATGATGGATATTCATAGGTAGAAAAACGTTGCAGTTGTAAGCCACATGTAAGATGTTTAGCATGGAAGATATACAGGAGTAATGACCAGAATCAGGAAGTGGAAGAGATATATAAAGAACTACGGTGAGAGAGAGAGTTCAGCTAGAAAGAAGGGGACAGATCTTAAAGACACAGAGCAAGAATAATCACATAGTGTAACACAACAGCCCACCTGAGGCCACATGGCAGCAGGTGCTAGGGGAGGCAGCAGCCTTTCCCCCAGCTGGTACAATTTAATCCTGGGAAAGACCTCATGCTCAGCCCACCCAAAGAATAAATATCCTCTCCCAGCAACCTCTAGGGCCACCCTCCCTGGGATAGGCTGGAGTGACATTAATATTCATGCTGTGTTCTGCATTTCATCCACCTATTAATCCACAACCTTCCTAGGTTACTTGGATACAGAGGAGGACAGAGGCAGACCTAACCAGCAGCTGGGAACAGTAAGCAGGCTATACTAATCAATCACAGCTCTCTATTAAGCAAGAGAACTAAAACAATATTACACCAATCCTAGGCCCTACCTAGCAGGTTGCTTCAAAAGTATAGAGGAAATGAAGAGAATAGAATAAATTAGTTAAAGATGTGTAGATTTTTCTTCAGCAGAGCTTAGGAAAAAATACATCCAAAGTCCTATGTCACTAGCAAAAACTGAATCAACGTAACCCCTTAAGGACCAGCCGCCGCAGTTATACTGCAGCAATGTGGCTCGGTCCCCCAAAACACCGTAGGTGTACGTCGGCTCATATACGACGATTTGTGGGCGCTCCCATTGGCCAGCGGGGGAGCCAATCAGCGGGTCCAATGGACTCGATGTCTGCCGGCAGTGGCGGTGTGTCCATTACGGGTGCCGCCCCCTCTCTCCAGCCACCCCCTCTATGTATCATAGATAGATTCATGCATTGCATGAATCTATCCATGGCCACCGCCCCCACCCCCTATTCAGGCATCTGACCCCTTTTCGGACACCAGGCGCCTGAATTACAGCGGCGGGGGTGTATTTTTGAAGCACTTGATTAGAGCTATAGGCTCTAATAGGCTTCAAAAAAGGTGAACTGCGAGAGCAGAGCATTGCGCTCGCAGTTCACCCAGGTGTGTTAGAACAGCAAATGAATATTCGCTGTTCTAACACTGAACCGCCTCTCTGCCAATCAGGAAGCGCGGGTGTGTTACCCGTCACCTGAATGGCTGAAACGACAGGCGCTGTGGTTGGATGCCTATCAGGAGGAGATGCATGGAGGACACAGCACGCCGCTGTCACCCGCTGCCCCACCGGGATAGGGTAAGTGCAGGGCGGGGGGGCGCAGTGTTAACTTTTAAATGGGCACAGTGGCAGCATTTGATGGGCACAGTGGCTGTATTTTATGGGCACAGTGGCGCTATTTAATGGGCACAGTGGCAGCATTTGATGGGCACAGTGGCGGCATTTGATGGGGCACAGTGGCGGCATTTGATAGGCAAAGTGGCTGCGCTTGATGGGAAAAGTGGCTGCAATTGATGGGCACTGTGGCTGCAATTGATGGGCACAGTGGCTGCAATTGATGGGCACAGTGGCTGCATTTGATGGGGCACAGTGGCTGTGTTTGATGGGGCACAGTGGCTGTGTTTGATGGCACAGTGGCTGCAATTGATGGGGGTTCTATTGTTGTAGGGGGTTTAGTGATGGGCGGACCTATTATTGCTAGGGGGGGGTCTTTTGTTGGCTGCAGGGGATCTATTTTACTGCTTTCTTTGTTATCAGTATCATATTCCATACAAATTATTTATTTCTGTAGTCTCTAAAAGTCGTTGTACAGTAAGGTTGGTAGGGGGGTGGAACCAAGGGATGTTGCTTGGAGGTGTGTAAGGGATGGAGACAAGGGGTGACTTGCACCTATTCCCTGAGAAAAAAAAGGCCTGGTTATGAGCATGGTTAACCTCCCCCTCACTGAAATATGTCTATTATACTGGAAGGAGGCGTCCAGTTTCCTAAAGGACATTTGTAAGTACTGATCTGATCTGTGCCTGTTAGAGAACTGTTCCTTAGTAATGAAAACAATAGTTGTCCTAAGTGGAGAGTTTTATCCCAGGCTTAACTGTTTTGGCTCCAGCTCTTGGGACTGTGCACTATTGGATTGCTGGGATCTGTAGTTCCTCTTGAGGGGTACATACCAACCCCTCTAGTTTGTGAGAGACTGTTTGCCAAGCATGTGTTAAAGCGGAGATCCACCCAAAAATTGAATTTCTGCTTATCCGTTTCCCAGTGTTGTAACTAACGCATTTTAAATAAACTGCATTAGGTAACGTAGCCACTTTTTGGGGTAACGAGTAATCTAACTGATTACTCTTACCCTCATGGCACCATTGTTCCCATTACTTGGGCGGCGTTACCCCAATTACATCTACTCGCCGCAGCCGCCGCGAGTAGATGTAATGTATAAAACTAACTAACTGCAAGCCGCCGTCTGCCTACCTGAACAGCGTGTCATGCAGACAGACGGCGGCCATTGCAGTTTTCAAAAGCCGTGCCTCCCGAGTCCTCGTCGCCTGTGATAGGCGGAACACTGAATTTCACAGCAGGCAATGTTCCGCCAATCACGGACATCCTCTCATCCTCGTCTGTGTTATGAGTGAGGCATTGGGCACAGTAATTGAGGCATTGGGCACAGTAATTGAGGCATTGGGCACAGTGAGTGAGGCATTGGGCACAGTGAGTGAGGCATTGGGCACAGTGAGGCAATGGGCACAGTGAGATATGGGCACATAACCAAAATTATTTATTGTTATCCCTCCTATTATTTTATATACTTAAAAAATTACATATATATCATCCTTCTACCGCCCCGCCCCCGCCCCCGTGTATATATAATGTAACCAATATAGTTACTTTGCTGAGTAACTAATTACTTTTTCAATGTAGTAACTGAGTGAGTAACTCAATTACTTTTTGGAAGAAGTAATTTGTAACTGTAACTAATTACTTTTTTTAACGTAAGATGAACAACACTGCCGTTTCCTCCCCCCCTTCCGGTGTCACATTTGGCACCTTTCAGGGGGAGCAGATACCTGTCTAATACAGGTATTTACTCCCACTTCCGGCAAAAGATTGCCGCTGTATCTGCGGCGATGTATGCCATGTCCGGCCCCTCCTCTGCCCCCCCCCCCCGCGCTGTATTCTGGGAGACACACAGGTCCCAGAAGGCAGCAGGGACGACTCAAAACGCGCAGCGCGACTCGCACATGTCCAGTAGGGAACCAGGCTGTGAAGCCGCAAGGCTGATTCCCTTACTTAAGATGCCGGCACCTCCACCCGGAGCCGAGGGACGGATCGGCTTCGGGTGAGGACATTGCGGGCTCCCTGATCAGGTAAGTGTCCTTATTTTAAAAGTCAGCAGCTGCAGTATTTGTAGCTGCCGACTTAAAAAAAAAAATTGCAGGCGGAACGCCGCTTTAAGTAGTTTCTATCTCTATTTCTATTTATTCTGATAGAATCATACAGTCAGCCCTTTTCAGTGTCATCGTGGGAGAACTGTTCTTTTAATCTTTCATAGTGGATTTTGTTCTGATTCTGGCAGAAGATATTTGCTTCTGAAGTTCAGCTATAGTGAAGAGTGTCCTCCTGTTAGTATATCGTTTTGTACTATCCCTATCCAAGTTACCAAAAAATAAACCCCAAAAAAGATACCCCTAAACTGTTCATTGAGCCAATTGGAATGACTGTTGCTGTGTGCCTGGCTGCCTCTGAAAGAACCTGGGCAATATTCCAGCAGCTCCTACGGGGGTGAGCACTAGACCAAGGACAAGCCAGGGTCAGTGCGGGTAGAGTTCAGGAGTGGTAAAAGGCAGGCCAGGACAATAGCAGATGTTCAGATATAAGAGAGGATAACAGTTTACACAGGGAACATTGTAGACCAGACCATGTACAGCAGCTCCATGTACAGTATATAGTCCATTTTCAGACACCAAATGATATGGTACCCCAATACCATGCAGGTTGGTGCAGCGCGTTTTTAAAAGTAGTGCATGCACTACTTTTTACACAATCCAGTGCGATTTGCAGACTAGTCAAATGAATGGACTGCAAAATCGCACCACATGGGAACGTGTATGAATCGCACAGAAACATGAAGTGCGACCCCAGTATGAACCAGCCCTAAGGACCCATTCATACTATCTGCAGTTACCTGTCTTTTTCCTGATGAAAAACTGCAGGTGCCTGCAATGACAGACACAAAAACAATACTTCTCTGTGTGTCATGTTCAAACCAAAATGCAGTTTTACACTGTATTTCAAAGTTGTGTGATACAGTGCCTTGAAAAAGTATTCATACCCCTTTATATTTTCCACATTTTGTCATGTTACAACCAGAAACATAAATATATTTTATTGGGATTTTATATGATAGACCAACACAAAGTGGCACATAATTGTGAAGTGGAAGAAAAATGATAAATGGTTTTCAATATTTTTTACAAATAAATATGTGAAAAGTGTGGCGTGTATTTGTATTCAGCCCCCCTGAGTCAATACTTTGTAGAACCACCTTTCCCTGCAATTACAGCTGCAAGTATTTTTTGGGGGGTATGTCTCTACCAGCTTTGCGCATCTAGAGAGTGACATTTTTGCCTATTCTTCTTTGCAAAATAGCTCAAGCTCTGTCAGATTGGATGGGGAGCGTCTGTGAACAGCAATTTTCAAGTCTTGCCACAGACTCTTAATTGGATTTAGGTCTGGACTTTGACTGGGCCATTCTAACACATGAATATTATTTGATCTAAACCATTCCATAGTAGCTCTGGCTGTATGTTTAGGGTTGTTATCCTGCTGAAAGGAGAACCTCCACCCCAGTCTCAAGTCTTTTGCAGACTCTAACAGGTTTTCTTCGGAGATTGCCCTGTATTTGGCTCCATCCACCATCCCATCAACTCTGACTAGCTTCCCTGTCCCTGCTGAAGAAAAGCATCCCCACAACATGATGCTGTCACCACCATGTTTCACAGTGGGGATGGTGTGTTCATGGTGATGTGCAGTGTTAGTTTTCCGCCACACATAGCGTTTTGCTTTTAGGCCAAAAAGTTACATTTTAGTCTCATCCGACCAGAGCACCTTCTTCCACGTTTGCTGTGTCCCCTGCATGGCATCTCGCAAACTGCAAACAGGACTTCTTATGGCTTTCTTTCAACAATGGCTTTCTTCTTGCCAATATTCCATAAAGGCCTGTTTTGTGGAGTGGACTATGGATATGAATACTTTTTCAAAGCACTGTATTATGCAATACGTTTGCTTAACCACTTAAGCCCCGGACCATTTCGGGCCATTAGGACCAAGCCTGTTTTTGGGATTCGGCACTGCGCTGCTTTAACTGTAAATTGTGCGGACATGCAATGTTGTACCCAAATGAAATTTGCGTCCTTTTCTTCCCACAAATAGAGCTTTCTTTTAATGGTATTTGATTGCCTCTGCGATTTTTATTTTTTGCGATATAAACAGAAAAAGACCGAAAATTTTGAAAAAAAATGATATTTTCTACTTTTTGTTATAAGAAAAATCGAATAAACTCAATTTTAGTCATACATTTAGGCCAAAATGTATTCAGCCACATGTCTTTAGTAAAAAAAATGTCAATAAGCGTATATTTATTGGTTTGCGCAAAAGTTACAGCGTTTACAAACTAGGGTACATTTTCTGAAATTTACACAGCTTTAAATTTATGACTGCCTATCTCATTTCTTGAGGTGCTAAAATGGCAGGGCAGTACAAAACCCCCCCAAATGACCCCATTTTGGAAAGTAGACACCCCAAGGAAATTGCTGAGAGGCATGTTGAGCCCATTGAATATTTATTTTTTTCGTCCCAAGTGATTGAATAATGACAAAAAAAAATAAAAATTACAAAAAGTTGTCACTAAATGATATATTGCTCACACATGCCATGGTTATATGTGGAATTGCACCCCAAAATACATTCTGCTGCTTCTCCTGAGTACGGGGATACCACATGTGTGGGACTTTTTAGGAGCCTAGCCACGTACGGGACCCCGGAAACCAAGCACCGCCTTCAGGATTTCTAAGGGCGCAAATTTTTGATTTCACTCCTCACTACCTATCACAGTTTCGAAGGCCATAAAATGCCAAAATAGCACAAAACCCCCCCCCCAAATGACCCCACAAGTTGCGGGAATATGACAAACTTTTTTTTTTTTGCACAAAGTTGTCACTAAATGATATATTGCTCACACATGCCATGGGCATATGTGAAATTACACCCCAAAATACATTCTGCTGCTTCTCCTGAGTACGGGGATACCACATGTGTGGGACTTTTTGGGAGCCTAGCCGCGTACGGGACCCCAAAAACCAAGCACCGCCTTCAAGGTTTCTAAGGGCATAAATTTTTGATTTCACTCCTCACTACCTATCACAGTTTTGAAGGCCATAAAATGCCAAGATGGCACAAAACCCCCCCAAATGACCCCATTTTGGAAAGTAGACACCCCAAGCTATTTGCTGAGAGGCATGTTGACCCCATTGAATATTTTTTTTTTTTGTTGCTTGGTTTTTGGGGTCCCGTACGCGACTAGGCTCCCAAAAAGTCCCACACATGTGGTATCCCCGTACTCAGGAGAAGCAACAGAATGTATTTTGGGGTGTAATTCCACATATGCCCATGGCATGTTTGAGCAATATATAATTTAGTGACAACTTTTTGTACATTTTTTTTTTTTTTTGGTCATTATTCAATCACTTGGGACAAAAAAAAAAAATATTCAATGGGCTCAACATGCCTCTCAGCAAATAGCTTGAGGTGTCTACTTTACAAAATGGGGTCATTTGGGGGGGTTTTGAACTGTCCTGGCATTTTATGCACAACATTAGGAAGCTTATGTCACACATCATCCACTCTTCTAACCACTTGAAGACAAAGCCCTTTCTGACACTTTTTGTTTACATGAAAGAAAATTTTTTTTTGCAAGAAAATTATGTTGAACCCCCAAACATTATATATTTTTTTAAAGCAAAGGCCCTACAGATTAAAATAGTGGGTGTTGCATTTTTTTTTTCCACACAGTATTTGCGCAGCGATTTTTCAAACGCATTTTTTGGGGGAAAAACACACTTTTTTTATTTTTAATGCACTAAAAAACACTATATTGCCCAAATGTTTGATGAAATAAAAAAGATGATCATAGGCCGAGTACATGGATACCAAACACGACATGCTTTAAAATTGCGCACAAACGCGCAGCGGCGACAAAACTACATTCATTTTTAAAAGCATTTAAAAGCCTTTACAGGTTACCACGTTAGATTTACAGAGGAGGTCTACTGCTAAAATGACTGCCCTCGATCTGACCTTCGCGGTGATACCTCACATGCATGATGCAATTGCTGTTTACATATGACGCTAGACCGACGCTTGCGTTCGCCTTTGCGCAATAGCAGGGGGGGACAGCGGTGCTTTTTTTTTTTTTTTTATTATTTATTTGGCTTTTTTATTTTATTTTTAAACTGTGCCTTCCATATTTTATTTTTTTACCATTTTTATCGTTATCTCAGGGAATGTAAATATCCCCTATGATAGCAATAGGTAGTGACAGGTACTCTTTTTTTGAAAAAAATTGGGGGGTTAGACCCTAGATCTTTCCTCTGCCCTCAAAGCATCTGACCACACCAAGATCGGTGTGATAAAATGCTTTCCCAATTTCCCAATGGCGCTTTTTATATCCGGGGGGGGGACATTCCCTCCCACTGCTTGTAAAAGCAGTCTAGAGGCTAATTATCTGCTAGAATTGCTTTTACATGAAAGCCGGCTGCTGGCTGAAAAGAATGATACCAAGATGATACCTAAACCCGCAGGCATCATTCTGGTATAAACATTCAAAGTCCAGCAACATACCAGTACGTTGCTGGTCCTTGTTGGACATGTATTGTAATCTTTTTTTTCATACAGCCTGTTGGCTGAACGAAAAAAAGAGATTGATTGGTGGGTATGCCCACCATTAGAATACCTCCCTTCATCCACCCACTTCTAATGATGGGCATATATGCCGAAGCATGGGGGCATCCTCCCGCAAAAAAGTTATGCCGCGTACACACGGTCAAGCCTTCGTCGGAATTTCGACCGTATGTACGCGGCATAAAAGGTTATGCCGCGTACACACGGTCGGACTTTTCCACGGATAAGCCTCCGTTGGAATTTCGACCGTATATACGCGGCATTAGGAGCAAAATCGCTCCTCCGCCCCTGCTGCCCCCATGCTTCGGCATATATGCTCTTTTTTTTAACTGTGGTGGTGAAATCACCTCCTACAGCGTTGGAGTCACGGCTTTATGTATCGTGGGAGCAAACGCTGTTGCTGTCAAGATAAATAGATCCGTGCTGCAACTGAATGGCGTACCTGCTAAGCAAATGGTGGTTAACATTAAAACAAAGTAACATTACAGTACAACAGTAAGACCTTACCATGCCATACCTGCAAAGCAAATACCAAAACAAAACCTAGTAAAAAATAAAAAAATGTTTTAACGCAACCTGTGCCTAAAATATATATATGCCGAAGCATGGGGGCATCCTCCCGCAAAAAAGTTATGCCGCGTACACACGGTCGGAATTTCGACCGTATGTACGCGGCATTAGGAGCAAAATCGCTCCTCCGCCCCTGCTGCCCCCATGCTTCGGCATATATGCTCTTTTTTTTAACTGTGGTGGTGAAATCACCTCCTACAGCGTTGGAGTCACGGCTTTATGTATCGTGGGAGCAAACGCTGTTGCTGTCAAGATAAATAGATCCGTGCTGCAACTGAATGGCGTACCTGCTAAGCAAATGGTGGTTAACATTAAAACAAAGTAACATTACAGTACAACAGTAAGACCTTACCATGCCATACCTGCAAAGCAAATACCAAAACAAAACCTAGTAAAAAATAAAAAAATGTTTTAACGCAACCTGTGCCTAAAATATATATATGCCGAAGCATGGGGGCATCCTCCCGCAAAAAAGTTATGCCGCGTACACACGGTCGGAATTTCGACCGTATGTACGCGGCATTAGGAGCAAAATCGCTCCTCCGCCCCTGCTGCCCCCATGCTTCGGCATATATGCTCTTTTTTTTAACTGTGGTGGTGAAATCACCTCCTACAGCGTTGGAGTCACGGCTTTATGTATCGTGGGAGCAAACGCTGTTGCTGTCAAGATAAATAGATCCGCGCTGCAACTGAATGGCGTACCTGCTAAGCAAATGGTGGTTAACATTAAAACAAAGTAACATTACAGTACAACAGTAAGACCTTACCATGCCATACCTGCAAAGCAAATACCAAAACAAAACCTAGTAAAAAATAAAAAAATGTTTTAACGCAACCTGTGCCTAAAATATATATATGCCGAAGCATGGGGGCATCCTCCCGCAAAAAAGTTATGCCGCGTACACACGGTCGGAATTTCGACCGTATGTACGCGGCATTAGGAGCAAAATCGCTCCTCCGCCCCTGCTGCCCCCATGCTTCGGCATATATGCTCTTTTTTTTAACTGTGGTGGTGAAATCACCTCCTACAGCACTGGAGTCACGGCTTTATGTATCGTGGGAGCAAACGCTGTTGCTGTCAAGATAAATAATTCCGCGCTGCAGTTGAATGGCGCACCTGAAAACAAAAAATTACATACCTGAAAAGCAAGCATGATAAAACATTGCAGAATAGAATACAGTAAAAAAGAGCAGAACAATAGAGAGAAAATAGAGAGAGAGAGAACAATAAAACGACAACTATTTTTGGTTTTTTTATTTTATATTTTTTTTGTGTTTTGTTTTTTACGTTTTTTTTTTATTTTTTACACTTTTTTTTGTAACTTTACAACTGTAATGGTTCGGGTCTCTCAAAATGTAATGGCATCTTGGGAGACCCTGTGTAAGTGTGTCCTAGTCTGTGAAATGCTGTACCCTACGCTAAAACTTCACTTTTGAGTGGTAGCGTTCAAAACATTCACCTTGGCAAAGACCAGGCTTGTCAGGACAGCGTGGACAAAAACTACGGGTGTCACGCCTAAATCCGCGCTTGCTACAGACACGACATCTTTTTTGGGGGTGGCTTTGGGTAGGGGTACTCGGGAGGACATACGAATAATGCCTCTCATGCAGCCGGCTTACTGCATTTGGTTGGGGATGGTGAGGTGCAGAACCGCCTGGATACAGGAGTTCTGTGACTATCTCATTCTGGAATTTTAGAAGAGATGACGTCCCGCCTGAAGCTCTGTATAGCACATGAGCGTTCAGCAAAGCCAATTGGAATAATGATAGAGACACTTTTTTGTACCAGCGTCTCGCCTTACGGTCAATTAGATACGGCGCCATCAACTGGTCGTTGAGGTCCACCCCTCCCATATTTTGGTTATATTCGTGGACACAGAGGGGTTTCTCCACAACACCAGTCGCCGTAGGAATTTGGACTGTCGTGTCTGCATGAAGGGAGGTAAGAAGGAAAACATTCTTATTGTCCCTCCACTTCATAGCGAGCAAGTTATTACACTTCAAGCAGGCTCTCTCCCCCAGCCTAAGACGGGCATCTACAAGCCGCTGGGGAAAGCCCCGGCGATTAGGTCGCACGGTGCCACATGCTCCAATCTTATGATCAAACAAGTGACTAAACAGTGGCACGCTCGTGTAATAATTGTCCACATACAAGTGGTACCCCTTTCCGAATAAGGGTGACACCAAGTTCCACACTATCTTGCCAGCGCTCCCTATGTAATCCGGGCAGTTGACCGACTCAATCTGACTGTCTTTTCCCTCATAAACCGTAAAGTTCACTACATAGCCTGTTGCCCTGTCACAGAACTTGTAGAGCTTGACCCCGTATCTGGCACGCTTGCTGGGAAGGTACTGCTTGAAAGACAAGCGGGCAGAAAATTTAATCAGGGACTCATCAACGCAGACAACTTGATCGGGAGTAAACAAGGCTGCAAAACGTTCGTTGAAGTGGTTTATGAGGGGCCGAATTTTATAGAGCCGGTCGTATTCAGGGTCCCCACGTGGACGACAAAGTTCATTGTCGTTGAAGTGCATGAACCGCAAAATCTGCTCGTATCGTGCCCTGGACATGGAGGCAGAGAACACGGGCATGTGGTCAATTGGGTGCGTGGACCAATAAGCACGCAATGACGGAAATTTATGTGTGCCCATGTTGAGGGAAAGGCCCAGAAAGGTCTTAAATTCGGAAACCGTAATTGGTTTCCAATTTCTGGCAATTTTAGGCAACTGGGGGTTAGCGGCGATAAATTGACCAGCATATAAATTACTCTGGTCCACAATAGATCTATAGAGATCTTCCGTGAAAAACAGCGAATAAAAATCGATTGGCATAAAATCAGCTGTTTCCACCTGAATACCGGGTTGGGCAGTGAATGGGGGAAGTACGGGTTCTGCAGAAGTGGTGGGGACCCAATCAGGATAGGCGAATTCTGCAGGAAGGGCAGTATGGGCACGACGGGCCTGCCTTTGTCTTCTTGGTGGCAGCGGGACACTACTTGTGCTTGCCACCTCGCCAGCTTGAACTGCACTTATGGGACTCGCCACGTCACCAAGTGTTACTGCAGTGCTGGATGTACGTCCAGGCTGTACTAGGCCGCTGGTGCTTGCCAGTTCACCAGAAGGAATAGCGGCGCTAGTACTACTCTGCTCCATGATACGAGAGACCTGCGGTTCTTGCTCCTCAACAACCTCAGAAGATCGGGATCGGGTACGCCTGACCTTAGCAGGGACCTCAACTTCGTCATCAGAGCTATCTGACGTGGGGCCGCTGACGTCACTGTCTTCTACGGGAAGATATTCTGAGCCTGAATCTGACAGATACGTGACCTCCTCTTCACTATCTGTCATGCTCAGAATCTCGTAGGCCTCTTTACTAGTGTACCTTCGACTTGCCATTTTGGGCTCTAAATTTAGGGGTACACTAGTAAGATTCACAGGAAAAAAAGCACCTGACTGTCGTCAGCAAATATATCAAACGCTACAAAAAAACTGTTAGCGATCGCAGGGATCAGGCCTGTCTCTGCGAACGCTGCAGTTATGTGTGTTGTGTTTGGTAAGTGACAGTGATCGATCGATACTGCACTTGGGTGGGCTGGGCTGGGCTGGGCGGAGGGGCTAAACGCAGGTACTAGCAGGTATCTGGGCTGATCCCGCTAACACTGCGTTTTTGGGAACCCTAAACCGCTGGGGATGCTAGTATAGATCTGATCAGATACTATACCACTAAGGGGGGTGTATGCTTTGCGCGTGGGTGTTAGCGTTACTGGCACTAACCTAACACTGCCTGGGGCGACGCAGACCCTCTCTGGCGCTAAAACCTAATTGATCTCACCCGCCGGGCGATCAGGGGGGTTAAACCTTTATTGGGTTATATACGGCGGGTGCCCTGATGCTATAAAAAGCAAACTAATCAACCAGCGTCACCCGTAACCTTTATATGGTGATCACTGGTGAAAGGGTTAACTAGGGGCAATCAGGGGGTTAAAACCTTTATTAGGTTAAATATGGGGGTACCTGACACCAATAAAAACCTGCGGCGAACCTAAAAAAAAAATAACTGCCTATCTAAAACACCAGCGACACGAATACAGCGATCGGAAAAACAATCGCTTAGTGACGCTGAAGTTAGGGGGTGAAAGGGTTACCTGGGGGGTGATCAAGGGGTTAAACCTTTATTAGGGGGGGTTAGGGGGCTACCCTGGACCTAAAGGGGCCTAATCCTAACTGCCTTGCAACTTTTTACAATCACAGATGACACTAAATGCAGTGATCAGTAAAATAAATGATCACTGCAATCAGTGACACTGTGATTGGGGGCTTTGGGGTGACCTGGGGGGTGATCTGGGGGTGACTGGGGGGTGATTTGTGTGCCTATGTGTACCTACGTGTCAGTGGACTGTTGGAGCACTAACCTCTGTCTTCACTCCTCGGCGCCGGGAACGAAAAGACCGCGGCGAGGGAGATGACATCACTTCCTCCAGCCTGTGTTTACATCACATGGCGGAGGAAGCAATTTCATTGGCCGGGAGCGATCGCGAGGGGGGGGGGCGGAATCGAGCGGCCGCCCCCTCATGCCTGATCGCTCCCGAACACTTAACGGCCGCTCACTGCAGTGAAGGGGGGTCCGGATGGACCCCCCAACTGCACAAAGGCGATCACGTAGATCTACGTGATTCTGCCTGTCCGTGCCATTCTGCCGACGTAAATCGGCGGTGGGCGGTCGTTAAGTGGTTAATATCACACCGCTCTGCAAATCCTGTGTCTCACTGCATAGCAAGCGCAGCATACCATCCTGCTCTGCAGTGACATGAAGTGTCACTTTGTACACTTCAAATAAAGTTGAGTATAAAAAGGAGCCATGTGATGCAATAAAATGCGCATCACATCATGTCCTGCTGCATTGCTCTGCAGCCCAAAATGCTGTGCAGGCAGCAGTGTTTTGGGTTTCACATGAACCTTATAACTAGCTTTTGGTATGATAAGCCTTTATAGGAACAATGGGACGGATCGCTGCTCCAGGTGAGTATGATAATCCACCAGAGAGGAAGAGCTTGGTGCTTGCTCCGGCTCGCAACCGTGAACATGTAGACCAAGTAGAAAACAATTTGCTGCACGCCAACAGGTTTATTGAAAGACTGCCACCTGGACTATGACAACGGACCAAAGGGTGACGTTTCACACATACATTGTGCTTGAAGAACCAGTTTTGCTTAGCACCATTAGGGAGGGTACCCAACATGTTCAACAAGGTGCGATTGAAACGTTCAGGGAGAGCATCACCCTCTGGATGATAAGGTGTGATGCGGCTCTTGTCAATGTTAATACTGTGTGAGTCTCTATTTACTACCACAGCTGGTGACATGATGGAACCCAGGGTGTCAGAGGTAAGGGAGGATTTGCAGAGTCGAGGTAATCAGTGGGGTACAGAGTCTATTAGCAGCCCTTACGGGGGTACCGCTACATAAGCACCCCTAACCAAAAACACTATTTAATTCATTTTAAATATTCCTAGCAAACTCCCCCATTCATCCATGTCTCCATGCTTTATTTTGCTGTGAAATCATTTTAAAAAACATATTCTAGCATTTCTGGCCATGGTCATCCTGAGTAACGGCAGATAATTCATGTAGTATTTGCTTCCTGGAATCCATCTACCCTTAGCTCAGGCATGCAGGCAGGAAGGTGCGTTTAGCTGATAAAACCACTCCTCCCCTCCAGAAGACTCCTGGGATATATGAAATAATTTGCTTAGGCCTGGAAACCAGGAAGTACATGAAGAAATGTAAAAAACGTTTGTAGCGGGTATGTACTTTCCCGGGTGTAAATTTGAATTTGACAGAGACATTAGTGATGTGTAATTCCCTGCAGCCCAGTAGGTGGCGCTGTTGCCCTGGGCTGGGGTTGAATCATTGTTGTGTGCTGTGCCTCCTTTTTGTCCCCCCTCGGCAGCGGTATGGTGGGGCGGGGAACCCGCCGTGCTTGCTGGGAGAGGGTATAAAGGCGCCGGCCATCTTTGTCACGGGGTCGAAGTCCCGGTGGTTCGTGTCGGTTCTCTAGGCGGGCCTAGGCCTAGAGGACAGCCGGAGGTCGTGTTCCATCCCAGGCACCTTTAGCCTGGGGTGAGGTACTCGGATGGAGGTCCGGAGCTCAGTGCCCAACACTGAGTTCCGCGAGGGAAGGAGATCCTAGGGAACCCCGGGAGTGGGTACCCGAATCCGGAAGGCGCAATGGACTGGGGGGAGCTCCTCACTTGAAGACCTGGTGCAGCATATTGCCGGTGACAGGTGAGCCTCTCGTCGGAGACCGCCTGGAAGGAAATCCCCCCTCGTGCGGAGACCATAACCCACTTTCAGGAAGGAAAGTGGAGAACTATATTGTGTCTGGGCCTATTCGCATCCACACCTCCTTTTCTGTTCTGTTTCTACCAAGGGAGTTCAACTGATTGTGTTCATTCGAGAAGAATAAAGGAGTGTTGAACTTTAATGGTGTGGGGCTCATTTCCTGACAGACATTGTTCAAGGTGACTCTTGGAGGGAGGATCCAGGTGCACAGCACTGACCCGAAGGTAATACAAGAACGTTGCTTATACCGCACTGACACATGTGGTGGAAGCCAGGCGTGGTGTCCCCGCTCCCTCCCCTCTGAGATACCCCTAGACAAGAGAAAGACGAGACGAGGGAAAGAGGGGAGTGGAGGTGGCCACTACACGTGGGGGCTCGTCCCCTGTATAGTGTTTTTGCACCACAGTATTGAACGTGTCTGTTGGAAGAGTTAAGCGAATAGGCAGGCCTTCATTGGCTGAAGTGCATCCCTGCTGTCATAGAAATCCTGCCAGCTACAGGAGTCCTGGACTTCCTGGTTTCCAAACGCGGGTACGTCCGCGCGCGCGGGCACGTGGGGGTGCGCGCACGCTCCACAAAGCGCGCCAGAAGGGCTATTTAAACGTGTCTGTGACAGACAGTCCCTGCTGTCTGCTCTACAGCGTGTAGTACTCAAGAGACCTGATTCGTAGATTTACCTGCATCTGACCCGGCTTACCTTGACCCTTCCAGTTTCCTGCCTGCATCTGACCACCGGTTTGTTTTGACCACTCTTCTGCCTGATCCTCCAGTACCTTGTCGCCAGCCAGTTCTACCGACCCGGCTTGTCTGACCAATCTCTCCGTTACTGTGTTCCTGGTTCCAGTCCAGTCTGCTTCATCGGTTCCAGTCCAGTTGCTGTGTTCCTGGTTCCAGTCCAGTCTGCTTCATCGGTTCCAGTCCAGTTGCTGTGTTCCTGGTTCCAGTCCAGTCTGCTTCATCGGTTCCAGTCCAGTTGCTGTGTTCCTGGTTCCAGTCCAGTCTGCTTCATCGGTTCCAGTTCCAGTTGCTGTGTTCTTGATTCCAGTTCAGCCTGCTCTACTCCCTGGGTGCCTGGATCCGTCCCAGTCTTCAGAATCTACTCTACCTTGATTCATCCTGCCAGGCACTCGTACCCCTTCTACCTCCGTGCCTCCTGTTTTCACTACCAGGGGCCGCTGGTGGAAGCCGTAAGAGAGGCCTCCCTCTGCAGATCCGGGCTCGTCACCGTCAGGTACGTGACAGTAGCAGACAGCCATGTCTGAACTCGGGCAGGGAGCCTCACCTATGGAGGAACTTTGTCGGCACCTGGCAGGTTTGTCTGAAGCAGTCAAGAGTCTTCAACAAGGCTACACCCGCCTAGAAGAGCAAGTGCGGGCCCTCTCCAATCCCTCTGTCATCCAAGAGGGGCCCCATGCCTCTGCTTCCACAGCCGGGACAGGTTCCTCACCCACAGTGGTCATGCTTCCTCCCGAACCTAAGGTTCCTACACCCGAAAGATTTTCCGGGGATCGGAGCAAGTTTAGGGCCTTCCGGAGTTCGTGTGAACTGTACTTTGCCCTACAGCCTCGCACCTTTTCTCTAGAGGCCACCAAGGTGGGCTTTGTGGTCTCTTTGCTCTCTGGAGACCCTCAGAGCTGGGCCCACCGTCTCTTTGAACAGAAGGATGTATCACTAAACAATCTCGCTGCCTTTTTTGATGCCATGGCTCAGCTATACGAAGACCCCCAGCTCTCAGTAACCACAGAAGCCGCCTTGCGTTCCCTTCAACAAGGACGCAGACCAGCAGAGGACTATGTGGCAGAATTCAGGCGGTGGAGTGCGGATACCAATTGGAATGATGCCGCCCTCCGCCATCAGTTTTGCTTAGGACTTTCTGATTCCTTGAAGGACGAGCTTGCTAGAGTCGGTGTACCACAGACACTCAACCTGTTGATTGACCTAACCATCCAGATTGACCGACGTCTGAGGGAACGGAGGGCTGAGAGGACCACTGGCTTCTCCCGCCCAACCTGGATGCTTCCTCGGGCTCCAAGTCACCTGTACCCGGCTCATGCTACACCTCCAACCCCCACATCTGACACGCCTGAACCAATGCAGCTCGGGGTCCTTCGTCCATCCCTCGCTCCGGAAGAACGCCAGCGCCGCCGAATGAATAATTTGTGCCTGTACTGCGGGGAACCCGGACATTTCGTTAGAAACTGTCCCCTGAAGCTTCGTAAGTTGCTTTCAGTTTCTTCTAACATGACTAACCTACAAGCCAAAACCACATCTCACCTTGCCCTCTCTGTTTCATTACAGCTCCCAGGAAGTGCCCGCCATTATTGATTCTGGAGCATGCAGCTGCTTTATGGACTCAACCTTTGCCATCAAACACCAAATTCCCCTTCGTACCAAGACCCACGGACTTCGTGTCCATCTGGCTGATGGTTCCGTTATTAAGTCTGGACCTGTGATCCAGGAGACCACCCCTATACCCGTCACCATCTCTACCACCTCTGGAACCCACCAAGAATACTTATGTCTGGACATCATCTCTTCTCCGTTGTTTTCCTTGATCCTTGGTATGCCTTGGTTACAAGCCCACAATCCCACTATCAACTGGGCCACGGGAGTAGTTACCTTTTCTTCTTCCTATTGTCAGCAGTCCTGTGGCTCATACGAACCTCCTGGGCCGGCCTCTTTACTATGCATTGATACAGAAGATGGCACACGTCAATCCATCCCAGAAGTTTACCACAACTTTCTTGACGTATTTAGTAAACAAAGGGCAGAGACTCTACCGCCCCATTGGGCCTATGATTGCCCCATCGACCTACTTCCTGGAGCAAAGATTCCGTTCGGTAGAATCTTCCCTTTAACGGAGGTAGAACAAGGGGCTTTAAAAAATTATGTTGATGAGAACTTGCAAAAGGGGTTCATCCGCCCTTCCACATCCCCAGCAGGCACAGGCATCTTTTTTGTAGAGAAAAAGGACCACACCCTTCGACCTTGTGTGGATTACCGCAATCCTGGACTGGCCAGAACCGGTGGACAAGAAGGGAATCCAATGTTTCGTTGGATTCGCCAACTTCTACCGCAAGTTCATCAGCGGGTTCTCAGCTATTATCGCACCCATCACTCAACTAACCAAACAAGGAACACGTTTTCACTGGTCCCCTGAAGCCCAAAAAGCTTTTGAATGCCTGAAGGCCCTATTTACCTCTGCCTCTATCTTGAAACACCCGGACTCTTCACTGCCATTCGTACTTGAGGTAGACGCCTCCGAAATAGCGGTAGGAGCAATACTGTCCCAAAGACAGGGAATCAAGGCCTTGCTCCATCCAGTAGCTTTCTTCTCTCGCAAGCTATCTGCAGCGGAGAGGAACTACGACGTGGGGGATCGGGAGTTACTGGCGATCAAATCTGCACTGGAGGAATGGCGGTACCTGCTGGAGGGCACGGCTCATCCGATTCTGATATTCACTGACCACAAGAACCTGGAGTACCTGAAGGCCGCAAGAAGATTGAATCCACGGCAAGCCAGGTGGGCACTCTTCTTCTCCCGGTTCTCTTTTCATGTTACTTATCGTCCTGGTGCCAAGAATATTAAACCTGACGCACTGTCTCGGATGTTCCATAAGTCCAAGGAGACTTCTCCGCCTGACACCATCCTTGTCCCCGGAAATTTCCTTCTTCTACAGGAGAACCTGTTCACTCAGATCAAACAAGCTTCCACTGGGCAGAGACAGTTCTCCGAGCCGGAATTGCAGGTTAAGGATGGACTATTGTGGTACCAAGACAGGATCTATGTACCTGAGGAATTGAGAGTAACAGCATTAGAACTCTGCCACGACCACGCTCTGGCTGGACATTTTGGCGTTGCCAAGACCACTGACCTGGTACAGCGCACCTTCTGGTGGCCTCGAGTACGTGAAGACTGTAGGAGGTTTGTGGATTCTTGTACAACTTGCACCCGAAACAAGGGTTCCAGATCCAAGGCCTGGGGACTACTAAAACCCTTACCCATTCCAGATAGCCCCTGGAGAATGTTGTCCATCGACTTCATTGTCGAGTTGCCCCCAGCTGGGAACCATACCACCATCTTCGTTATAGTGGACCATCTGTCCAAGATGGCACACTTCATCCCTATGAAAGGGACTCCCTCAGCTCCTGAAACCGCACAGGTGTTCATCAGAGAAATCGTCAGACTCCACGGGGAACCAGCCAATATTGTTTCCGATCGCGGGGTTCAATTTACCTCTCGATTCTGGAGATCCCTTTGCAAAACCTTGAAGATCGAATTATCGTTTTCCTCTGCTTACCACCCACAGACCAACGGACAGACGGAGAGGATGAATCAGACGCTCGAGCAGTATGCGATGCTTCTCTTTTGCTCAGGACGACTGGATTTCCCTACTTCCGTTGGCCGAGTTTGCTTATAACAATTCCATTCACTCCGCTACCAGTCAGACTCCTTTCTTTGCAAACTATGGTTTTCACCCTACATTTCTGCCTAATTCCCTTCCTGAGTGTCCTGTGCCTGCAGTCCAGGAAAAGTTAAATTTTTTCTCGGTCAATAACCAGCTTCTACAAGAGACCATGACCAAGACACAAGAACGCAACAAGACAATCTATGACAAGAAGAGACGGGGTGAATTAGTGTTGGTACCCGGCGACCAAGTATGGCTATCTACCACAAACCTAAGAATGGCATGCCCTTCTAAAAAACTGGGCCCTAAATTTTTAGGTCCATTCCCTGTTAAGAGGAAGATTAATGAAGTAGCTTATGAGTTGGAACTTCCTGACTCTCTCTTAGAATCCATCCAGTCTTTCATGTCTCTCTCCTGAAACCCACAGTCTCCAATCCGTTCCCAGATCGGAAGCCGGATCACCCTGATCCGATCATTATTGACGGTGAGCAGGAATTCGAAGTAGAAGCTATCATGGACTTCAGGAGAAGAAATAACCAGAACCAATTCCTAATTAAATGGAAGGGCTACGGACCCGAGGAAAACTCATGGGAACCCGAGGAGAATATCCATGCCAGGAGCTTGATACAGGCTTTCAAGAGGACTCACCCTAGAAGGTTCACCCGGCTGGGCATCCAGAGGCTGCCCCTTGGGGGGGGGGCAATGTCATAGAAATCCTGCCAGCTACAGGAGTCCTGGACTTCCTGGTTTCCAAACGCGGGTACGTCCGCGCGCGTGCTGGGGGGGGCGCGCTCACGCTCCACAAAGCGCGCCAGAAGGGCTATTTAAACGTGTCTGTGACAGACAGTCCCTGCTGTCTGCTCTACAGCGTGTAGTACTCAAGAGACCTGATTCGTAGATTTTCCTGCATCTGACCCGGTTTACCTTGACCCTTCCAGTTTCCTGCCTGCATCTGACCACCGGCTTGTTTTGACCACTCTTCTGCCTGATCCTCCAGTACCTTGTCGCCAGCCAGTTCTACCGACCCGGCTTGTCTGACCAATCTCTCCGTTACTGTGTTCCTGGTTCCAGTCCAGTCTGCTTCATTGGTTCCAGTCCAGTTGCTGTGTTCCTGGTTCCAGTCCAGTCTGCTTCATCGGTTCCAGTCCAGTTGCTGTGTTCCTGGTTCCAGTCCAGTCTGCTTCATCGGTTCCAGTCCAGTTGCTGTGTTCCTGGTTCCAGTCCAGTCTGCTTCATCGGTTCCAGTCCAGTTGCTGTGTTCCTGGTTCCAGTCCAGTCTGCTTCATCGGTTCCAGTTCCAGTTGCTGTGTTCTTGATTCCAGTTCAGCCTGCTATACTCCCTGGGTGCCTGGATCCGTCCCAGTCTTCAGAATATACTCTACCTTGATTCATCCTGCCAGGCACTCGTACCCCTTCTACCTCCGTTCCCCCTGTTTTCACTACCAGGGGCCGCTGGTGGAAGCCGTAAGAGAGGCCTCCCTCTGCAGATCCGGGCTCGTCACCGTCAGGTACATGACACCTGCTCGAAGTCGTGGACATGACCCAATGAAGGGAAAGGCCCGCGCAGAAGAGTGGAAAGAGGGGGAAGTTCAGCCGTGTGAAGTACTACACGTGGGGGCTTCTATTGCACTGAGACACCAGGCACACCCACATCGCTTAGTTCGTGGGCGTGACTCAGAAACAGAAAAGAAGAAAAGCCCGCGAACTGGAGCAAAAGGGAGGAGTCCAATACGTGTGAAGGACTACACGTGGGACATTATAAAAGGTAACAACTGCGCTAGCAAACAGTTAAAAAACTTCTAAACATTAGGCAGCAGAAATAGTGTGACAACACCTCAAACAGTAAACAAAGGAAAAACTGCGCCACTTTTAAACAAAGTCTATTAGGAATTCGGAACTTATTTAGATGTGTATGGAAATCTATCAGGCATCACACCAGACTAGTCCAGTGGCATTTAACCAATCATCTACATTAGTCCATAGGTCATTAGGGTGACCCCAAGTTTCACACCACCGTGATTACTCAAAGCAAGCCGTGAAAAATCCACCACCAAAGAGAGGGTGAGCAGCTTACCAGAAGCCAAACGGTTAATGGCATTGAACTTTTGACCCAGCTGCAGCCTTTGGTGATGCAAAACGTCCCTTCCACAGCCAGTATTCTCAAGTAGAAGAGGATCCAGCCTGTCATCCGTGATTTACACACCTTCACTCTGCTCTGGAGGAGGAGGGCTTTGCTGTGTGCTGGGCGGGAACCAAAGATCGTGGGACATTGGCGCAAAAACTCTGCAGTGTGCGATGGATCAGCAACAGGTCGCCATGTTTGGACACACCTCGTGGATTCCAGTTCACCCTTCCACCACGACATTGACTGCTGCTGCTCCGGTAACAGATACGGGGATCCGACTAAAGCCAAGGGGTCGATTCTCCCTGTATTCGTGCATGGACGTTGAGGCCCTGGGTGTGATTTGTCCTGGGTGTTCGGGACTGGTGTGCCAGTTGAAGCCGTTCGGATGTTGTGAGGCCTGTGGGGAGTTCCTGTTCGAAGTGGATCCGGTGGTGGAGAGGCCGAGCACCATTTACCCCGGCCGGGCTTCAGGCAACACCACTCAGAGAGGAGGAATCACTGCTGTGAGAGTCACCCCTGCGCACACTGCAACGACCGCGGAGGAGGTCGTAAAACCCCAACAGGAGAAATCCGAGGATGCTGACTCGGTCACCAATGTCTTGCAGCGTCCGCCACCGAAGAGAAAGACTGGCATGGTAGCCCCGACCAGCGGTTGTGGTGGACCGTCTCGCCCGCTTACGCCCAGGCCGGATGGAACCGTCGACAAGAGTTCCGGACGTCCCGCTTCAAGTAAAGGCCAAGGTAAGCCAGGCGGAGAGATTTGGTGTGTGGGTGGAGGTGTCGGGAAGTCATGGCCTAGCGAATCCGCGGGAGGTGGTGGCTCCATTTCTACAACCGGCTACATACCCGCGGAGGAGTGTGACACCTCTGACCTGGAGTCGCTCTCGGACATGGGAGACGACGTTGCTATAGACGATTTGTTTGCCAGGAAGGGCTGGGACAGAGTGCCTCTCGCTTCATCTCGGAGGATCAGAGATCCACCCATGTCTACAGGGGAAAGCACACCCCAGGTGGAGGCATCAGCGCCTGAAGAGAGGTCCGGTCTCCAGGCTGCTTCTACATCCCCGGTGCCATCTGTACCGAAGGCCGGGGAAAAGAGACTGCTGCTGCGAGCACCTATGCCCAGATCAGATGTGATCAAGGTCCCTCGCCACCCGGACTCGATAGTTTTGCCTGGTGAAGGGGACAAAGCTACCATGCCTCCTTTGGCGAGATTGCAACGGCTATTTGGTCAGAAGGTTGCTGCAGACTATGGATGGGAGTATCCATACTTATTGAAGGAACTGCTCTATGAGGTGGAAGTGTGCCGGGAGCGCTGGTACAATGACTTTGTGTGGACCCACCTTCAGGTTCCCCACGCCCGCAGGTACCTGGCATGCTCTCCAAAGGCCTCTCAACGTTTTAAAGACTGCAAGGCAGAATGGATGTTGGGACGACACATCCATGCAGATAAAGTGTTGATCTGGCGCAAAGAAGGAGAAGATGTGGAGTATCATCTGGAGACCATGGATCAGCACTTGAAACCACTTGTTCTGCCGCATCCCCGCTTTTACCTGTAGGAGAAAAGAGACTCCGTTCTTATCATGCTGCTGAACTTTCTGGGGCCAGTTGTTTTTGTGCCCAGAGGAATGAAGAACTGTTCCTGTTTGTTCTTCACTTTTCCTGCAAGAGATTATGGACTCTGGGGTAGATAGGGCCGAAAGAAAAGAAGAAAGTTCCACGGGTGCAGTTACCGCGGTGCTGTCACCAGGTGGCAGTGTTGCGCAACGTTAAGACACTTTTCATGCACTCACTCTTTGGAGAAAAGGGATTTCTCCTCGGAGAAGTTTCTTTTCCATTACACGAATACAGGTGTCAGGGTTATGTGTATTAATTCTTTCTTTTCCCTCTGCAGGAGAACATCCCATCAAGTTTACTGAGGATGGGGTGGGCCTTAGTCAGGATGGGTGGGAAAAGTCAAATGTGAATATGTGATTCAAAGTTATGAATCAGTGCTGTTGTTTCTCTTCTGTCTTTATTCCCTTTCTTTACAGGGCTCAGACACAATGGTTTAGTTGGATAGTTTTTTTCAAAAGTTTTATATTTTTGTACAATTGTTAGTCGGTTTCTGGATTGGATTATGTCAGCCATTGAGGGCATGATTTACTCCAGACACTGGGGACCAGTGTCAAACCACCAGGGGGAGAGTGTAGCGGGTATGTACTTTCCCGGGTGTAAATTTGAATTTGACAGAGACATTAGTGATGTGTAATTCCCTGCAGCCCAGTAGGTGGCGCTGTTGCCCTGGGCTGGGGTTGAATCATTGTTGTGTGCTGTGCCTCCTTTTTGTCCTCCCTCGGCAGCGGTATGGTGGGGCGGGGAACCCGCCGTGCTTGCTGGGAGAGGGTATAAAGGGGCCGGCCATCTTTGTCACGGGGTCGAAGTCCCAGGCACCTTCAGCTTGCGGACGGTGGTTCGTGTCAGTTCTCTAGGCGGGCCTAGGCCTAGAGGACAGCCGGAGGGCGTGTTCCATCCCAGGCACCTTTAGCCTGGGGTGAGGTACTCGGATGGAGGTCCGGAGCTCAGTGCCCAACACTGAGTTCCGCGAGAGAAGGAGATCCTAGGGAACCCCGGGAGTGGGTACCCGAATCCGGAAGGCGCAATGGACCGGGGGGAGCTCCTCACTTAAAAGACCCGGTGCAGCATTTTTCCGGTTCAGGTGAGCCTCTCGTCGGAGACCGCCTGGAAGGAAATCCCCCCTCGTGCGGAGACCGTAACCCACTTTCAGGAAGGAAAGTGGAGAACTACATTGTGTCTGGGCCTATTCGCATCCACACCTCCTTTTCTGTTCTGTTTCTACCAAGGGAGTTCAACTGATTGTGTTCATTCGAGAAGAATAAAGGAGTGTTGAACTTTATTGGTGTGGGGCTCATTTCCTGACAGACATTGTTCAAGGTAACTCTTGGTGGAGGCTCCAGGTGCACAGCACTGACCCGAAGGTAATACAAGAACGTTGCTTATACCGCACTGACACATGTGGTGGAAGCCAGGCGTGGTGTCCCCACTCCCTCCCCTCTGAGATACCCCTAGACAAGAGAAAGACGAGACGAGGGAAAGAGGGGAGTGGAGGTGGCCGCTACACGTTTATAACAGGTGATAGTCAATGTTGATTGAGAAAATGAAGTTCTGCTTTAAAGCAGTAGTAAACTCTGAAGTGAAACTTTGCCTTACAGGTATAGCGCTTACCACCCTCTCCTCCTTGTCTTTCGGCTCCTTGCAGGAGGAAAGGGCACACCCAGCTCTATCTGCCCGTACCCTCCTGTGTGAGGAGGTTGAGCGGTGTTGTGATGGGTCACCGCAGCCAGATACTCCCTCCGAATGGCTCTCATCTCTGTAGCTAATAAAGACAAGCCTCTATTTCCCCCAATGACTTCAATGTCCACATCTGCTGTAACTCCAACGTAGAGTTGATTTCTTTTAAACGACAGTCTCTGATAGGAAAGGTTGGAGAAAGAACAGGACAGCATAAGGTGTGGGAGAGGTCCAGGCACAAACGCAATACACTTCACTGCTTGGCTTCTCAAGCAGACTTAGTCCATTTGGATAGTCTCCCTAGATAGGGACTAGCAGCCAAAATGGTACTCGAACTGTTCACCCAATCATTATTCAAACTGGCACACGGGTCTCTGACACAGACCTGGTGAACTTGGTCTCTGCCACAGACCTGGTGAACTTGGTTTCCTTAACACTTGGCCTCTTTGTAAGGAGAAGACATCCCTCCAGAGAGTTACCGGGCCCCTTCCTTCACTGTGACTTCTCACCAGTCCCTCGGAACGGTCCTCCCCCGGCCTCCTCGTCTAAGATGCGGGTCCCCTCGCAAGGCGGCACCCTGGGATTCCTCGATCCTTGATGGGCCCCAGCCGAAGGTGCTGGGCCCAAGGCCTTGAGTTGCAGCCCCAGGGCTAAAGGTGCCTGGGACTGATTCACTGACCTCCGCCCCTGGGCCAAAGGTGCCCAGGGCGGACAGGAACACACACTCCCTGGGAGTAGGACTCCCAACGACAACGAACGAACCCTGAACAGGCAGCGTCTGCCCCTTTTATATCCTCTCCCAGCATACACAGCAGGCCGACCACGCCCACTGCATGGTTGCCGAGAGGGGACACACAAGGCACAGCACTGTATCAGCAGATCAACCCTGGCCCACTATGGCAGCGCCACCTGCAGGCCACAGGGAACAGTACACCGATACTCTTCCTGCAGACAAAAATGGTTGATAATGTCCTAACAATTTAGGTGTTTGAGCATAACTACCACTCAAACACTACCGCTAAATTGAGGACCCCGCTATACAGGTAAGTTCTGTATTCAGGGAACATGAAGTGTGCTCTGAACACAGAGAGTACTGTGCCACAATGGTAAATCCTGTGCTCATGAGTCAGAGTGATGTTATAAAGGTCCAGCAATTCAAAAGGCCAGAACTTAGAGGGAAGATTGAAGCTAAGATAATAGTGTTGGGAGAAGTAACGGTTCAGAACTGGAGGGCTCTGTTTGACAGGTAAGTCAGTCATAATGTTCAAGCATGTAGTGCATAATAGCACATTATAACAGACCTGCAGGGATAAAAAAAAAAACTGCTCGCACAGTTTACTACCACTTTAATTGTAATCTCTAATTTTGTTTAATTTTTCTAATTCTACTGCCAACCTCACTTTGGCCTGGACAAGGTTGGGAAAGATATTGACAGTGTGGGCTGGGGAGAGGTCATTTATCTATAGATTCGAGTACTCTAAAACATAGATTTTAGTGATTGTTTCACATGATCTTTATAATGATCTTCATAATGCAACTTCAATTATAATCTCTAAAACTGACCTCTGTAATCTTGCTTCACTTTCCTAGTTCTTCTGCCAACCTGACTTTTGCCTTGGCCAAGTTAGGAAAGATATTGACAGCGTGGGCTGGGGAGAGGTCATTGATCGCCTTACCACTGATTGCAGTTCTCTTCCAATATGTTCTCAACCTTGGGAGAAAGATTTAGCAGAAGTAACTTAACAGAAATTCTATTTCTTGGGATAACAGTGTATAACAGCTTATTGCTGCCTTTTGGCCTGAGCTACTAGGTTTACTCACTCAGATATATATGTACAGTAGGAGAAATTTTGCTTCAGCTAACCTAAATGCCACGTACACACGATCGATTTTTTCGACGGTGAAAACACCGTCGAGAAAATCGACGTGAAAAA
Organism: Rana muscosa; assembly: GCA_029206835.1. Lineage (NCBI taxonomy): Eukaryota > Metazoa > Chordata > Amphibia > Anura > Ranidae > Rana > Rana muscosa. Next base: position 219,001,410 of record CM055123.1, read on the forward strand.
CGAGGAACAGCTTGTTCCCCCCACACACGGCCGTTTTAAATGACATTTTTTTTTCGGTCGAAAAAAACGACCGTGTGTGGGCTCCCCGGCAGTGTTTCCCTATGGGAAAAGTGCCGCGGAAAAAAACGACGGGAATCACGAGCATGTTCTAATTTTTCTCGTCGTGATTAATGACGTTTTTCCTGTCGAGAAAAACGACAAAAAGCCCACAGACGATAGTTTTTCTCGTCCAAAGGAAACAATTTAATTTTTCTCGACGGGAAAAATGATCATGTGTACGCGGCATAAGGCCTTGATTCACTTTTAATTTTTTATATACCACCCTTGTAAATGGAAAAGTAGTGTGGAATAATGACACAGTGCGATTGCGTGGCTACAGCTTTCAATCGGTTATAAAGGTTAAAGTTTTTTTACTCTTTCATGTGCAACTCCCTCTCCCAGCCCCCCTAAATATTTACCGGAGCCTAATCTCAATCCAGCACTGTGGATCGAGCCTGCACATTTGCCCCCATAGCAAGCACTTGCTATGTGGGGGGGGGGGGGGCAGACACTGAAGAGGAGAAGCAGAGAGTGCTGGCGGGGGACCCCAGAAGAGGGGTAAGTATAACATGTTTGTTATTTAAAAAAAAAATATAGAACCTTTACAATCACTTTAGGCAAACAAATTTGGCTGCAATGTATTCAGTGTAGCCACTCTCTCTTATGCCGCGTACACACGACCGTTTTTCATGACGAGAAACATGACATTTTTTAAATTGGTCGTGAAAAATGGTCGTGTGCAGGCTCCAGAGCATTTTTCTCGACGAGAAAAATGGGCATTAAAAATTTAGAACCTACTCTATTTTTTCTCGTCGTTTTTCACGTCGTCGTTTTTCTCGTTTTTAACAACGGGAAAAAAACGCGTATGCTCAAAAGCAAGTTATGAGACGGGAGCGCTCGTTCTGGTAAAACTAGCATTCGTAATGGAGAAAGCACATTCATCATGTTGTAACGGACTGAAAAGCACGGAGACTGAAAAGCGCGAATCGTCTCTCACCAAACTTTTACTAACACGCGGTAACACAAAATCAGAAAAAGCAGCCCAGAGGGTGACGCCACCCGAATGGAACTTCCCCTTTATAGTGCTGTCGTACGTGTTGTATGTCACGCGCTTTGCTCAAGCATTTATTTTTCACGATAGTGTGTATGCAAGGCAGGCTTGAGAAGAATCCATAGTTGCCAACAGTCCCGAATTTTCCGGGACAATCACGATTTTTGGACCCTTGTCCCGGATTGGGCTTGTCCTGATTCGGGACAAGCCCAATTGTTTTTGTCCCGTTTTGTCTTGTGAAATTTGGGAATGTTTAAGGCTAAAAACGGCGGCTACACCAAAAAGGCCACCGTTGCGGCCATGAGAATTCTTTCCTCTTACCTCTAGTGTGAGGAGAGTAAACAAACTATCCAAGGGGCGGGGCCCAGCAACAGAGTCAGACCTGCATGGAGCTACCGCGTGCTGTCTTCATCATCCATCCCCGAGCTATTCTCCTGTGCAGGTGAGGTATAATACATCTCACCCCATCCCCTCATCATCACACCTTATCAGCAGCAGCATCACATCATCTCACACCTCTTGCAGAGCATCACAGAAAATGCATACCCCACACATCTTCTGTGCAGACCATCACATACAACACATGATCACAAATCTCTTGTACAGAGCATTGCATACTCCACATATGATCAGACATCTGCAGAGCATTGCACACTCCACCTGATCACACATCTCCTGTGCAGAGCATTGCATACCCCCCATATGATCACACATCTTCCGCAGATCATTGCACACACCACCTGATCACATATATACTGTGCAGAGCATTGCACACCCCACCTGATCACACATCTACTGTGCAGAGCATTGCACACCCCACCTGATCACACATCTCCTGTGCAGAGCATTACATACCCTATATGATCACATATCTCTTACAGAATATTGCTTATCCCACCTGACCTGACACATCTGCTGCAGAGCATTGCATACCCCATCTGATCACACATCTCCTCTGCAGAGCATTGCATACACCCCACCTGATCACACATCTCCTGTGCAGAGCATTGCATACACCCCATATAATCACACATCCCTTGTGCAGAGCGTTGCATACCCCACCTGAACACACATCTCCTGTGCAAAGCATTGCATCAGCCAGACACACAGGACATTGCAAAGCTATAGGTGGCACACACTGCCCCTTGCAGTGTGACGGTGAAGGTGTCTCCTGTCCTTATCTATGTCTGTGTCTGTAGCAAACTGATCAGAAATCACAAATTGTTATCATTGTAAATTAGAGTGACATACAGTATGCAAGGGCTGCTATGGTGAATCGGATGATTACATTGTACAATAACTGGGTTGTGCATTGATAGATATTTTCTCCATGGGGGTCCTGGAGATGTGTGATCATGTGGGGTATGCAATGCTCTGCAAGAGATGTGTGATCATATGGGAAGTATGAAATGCTCTGCAGGAGATGTGTAATCATATGGGGAGCATTGCATACCCCATATGATCACACATCTCCGGTGCAGAGCATTGCATTCTCCATATGATCACACATCTTCTGCAAAGCATCACATACCACACGTGGCCACACATCTCATGTGCAGAGAATTGCATACTCCCCATATGATAACACATTCTCTGCAGAGCATTGCATACTCCCCAGATGACCACACATTTCGTCTGCAGAGCATTGCATACTCCCCATATGATCACACATCTCCTGCAGATCATTCAATCTTTCCGAACGTTCTTTATGTCTAAAGTTTAATGGAAAAAGTAAACAAAAATCGAAAGTGAGCCTTCCATATATGATAGGTTATGCCATAAACCATGTGATCAGTCTCATCCGGACCGTTTCCTCTTCTAGCCAATCGTGAAAAACTGGCAATAGAAATAGTAATGAATAATGGGCAGTAATTGCTAGACGAGAACATGGAAACGTGGAGGATACTGAGATGTGCGACCAGGGGTGGTAAAAGCAGACGGTTGAGCCAGAGTTTTACCACCCATCGACTGCCCGTCTGAACAAGGGCATACAGTCAATCAGGAGTGTGCCCATGCAGGGGACAAAGCATTGGGTCCATGGCAAAAATGTAACCCTTTGTCACATTTGGTGCATAGTACTGTCACTGAACACATCACATTCAAGCAATGCACGCAGTTGTAGTGCCTTGGTGCGGTCTTTTAAGGGTTAAAAAAAGTGGCAAGGAGGCAACATGTCACTTCCCAGCCACCTGTCAATTGCCCTCTGAAAAGCAATCCACTGCAGATTGCTTACAAGAGGGGCAGCAAGGGCTATCACATTGTTGCCAACAGTCCTGAATTTCCCGGGACAATAACGATTTTCGGACCCTTGTCCCGGATTGGGCTTGTCCCGATTCGAGACAAGCCCAATTGTTTTTGTCTCGGGAAATTCGGGAATGTTTAAGGCTAAAAATGGCGGCGGTTACACCAAAAAGAGTTCTTTCCTGTTACCTCTAGTGTGAGGAGTGGGGCTGCCAATCGCAGCTTCTCTCTCTTTCGGCGGCCCCTCCCCGCTCTTCACAGAGCCTCATCCCGCCGCTGCCGCCGACGCCTGTAAAGCCACTGGATTGCTGTAGTATGGCCCGCGTGTGGAGGTGACTCTGATGGCAAGTGTGGTGGGGGCTCTGATGGGGACATAAGTGTGGTGAGGGCTCTGATGGGGACTCTGATGGGGACACAAGTGTGGTGGGGGCTCTGATGGGGACACAAGTGTGGAGGGGACTCTGCTGGGGAGGCACCTAATGCAAGGACGGACTTCTGGGGAGGCACCTGATGCAAGGACGGACTGCTGTGGAGGCCATCTGGTGCCAGGCGACGTAGCAGGTGACACGCTTCCACTGATTCGGCATTATGGTGAGTTGAATGATTTAATTTTATATTACATTGTAATAATAGAAATAATGCGCTTCAATCACCCTGACACCATAACAACCATGGTGGCGGGATGATTGAAGCGCCAACAACAGGTGTTTCGGAGTATCTTTATCTGCCAATTTTGTTAAACTTTCTGTAAGCCCTGGTTCACACTGGTGCGATTTGACATGTCAAATCGCATGTCAAATCGGCGATATTTGCCGCAAATTGCAGGCAATGGCACCGTCCTAATCGGTGCGATGCCACATCTGCGGCGCTGCACCGATTTCAAAAAGTAGTTTCTGTACTACTTTTTGCGATTTCGGGCCGCGATTTACATTGACATCTGTGCAGAAACCTGCACAGATGTCCCTGTAATCGCGGCCAAAATTGGGACTGACAGGCAGGAGTGAAATCATGCGAGTTCAGCTGAACTCGTACGGCTTCACTCCTGCAGCCCAGTGTGAACCTGGGCGAATACACATATTTCTATTGTGGTGTAGGATCTGGCTTCTTTCTTTCTTTATCTCGGACTCTAACCACACCCCTCCTGAGCCATGCCCATTTAAGCCACACCCACTACTGCGCGTAAACCACGCCCATTCTTCGCCGCAGCGCGCTTAGTGCGCCACATTTTCCTATTAGGGTGTGACACGCCTACAAACGAATACCCCGCCCCCTAATTATAGCAAGGCTCCGCCTCCATGCAAAAAAAGTGTCCCGGATTTTTTTTCCAATGTTGGCAACTATGAGAATCACGTTGAGAAAAACGTTGTTTTTTTTCCATAACATTAAAAACGGTCGTGTGTACGCGGCGTTGGGACTGGGAAAATGTATCTTGGTTGTCAACCTCAAAGCCAATGAAATACATGAATATGCTGAGGCAACATGTGGACTAAATCAAATGTTAGTTGTATATTCTCAGTATAGTGGGACACATATTGGTACTGTTCTGTCTCAACTACAAAGCGATAAAGTTCATCTCCAGGTTGATGTAGGCCTTACACAAGCTGGTTTGATATTCATCCCTTGCATCGATACAGGCAGTTTAACTCAATGAATAAACTCACAGTTAGGACGACAAACGATGAATCCTTTCGAATGTTCCGTTTAATGATGGATATTCATAGGTAGAAAAACGTTGCAGTTGTAAGCCACATGTAAGATGTTAGCATGGAAGAAATACAGGAGTAATGACCAGAGGCAGGAAGTGGAGGAGAAATATAAAGAACTACGGTGAGAGAGAGAGTTCAGCTAGAAAGAAGGGGACAGATCTTAAAGACACAGAGCAAGAATAATCACATAGTGTAACACAACACTCCCCGTCTGAAATCTTTAGATTTCATAACCTTTAACTAATATATATATTTTCAATAAGTCCAATACTGATAAATGTCCTGGAACCTGTAATGAAAAACATGCAACAAGCAAATAATAAACATAATTTCAACAGGATGAAGAACATAAAGTCACAGTATGATGTTTTCAAAGAATTCCAAAGTTCTGAGTAGAACCTGTAGATGGCAGCAATGTACTCCCCGCCGTGCCAACAGCATGGCTAGTCCTTGCACAAGTCACGCACCTGGCAAAAGGAGTACTAACTCTGTAATTGGTCGACTAAAGGTTCGTGTCGATCCTCCCTTGGTTACCTTGACTTCTACCTTCCGGACTTTGTTATCGTCGCTGGGCATAACTTTAGTAATAAGACCCATAGGCCACTCATTCCGACAAACTTCCTTGTCTTTTAGAAGGATGAGGTCTCCAACCTTAAGATTCAGCTTAGATGCTTGCCATTTGTTACGACCTTGAAGGTGGTGAAGATACTTTTTCTTCCAGCGATGCCAGAACACATTGGCTAGATGCTGCACCTGCTTCCATCGATGCCTGTAATGGTGTGACCGCAGCTTCTGTTTTGTACTTACAGAAGTGTGGAGTGAGATGTTCACAGTTCTTATTTCCTTATCATCTTCAGGGTTTACTAGCCCATAGGTGGTGTCAATAGGGAGTAAGTAAGAGTCCTCACACAGAAACCTTGGAGGTGACAGCCATAAGCTGTCCTGAAGAGTGGCAGTTGACACGGCTCTGGTCCCACAGTCAGCTGGGTTGAGTTCAGTGGGAACGTGATGCCATTGACTTGGTAGAGAGAATCTCTTGATACGTTCAACCCTGTTGCTGACGTACACATAAAATTGTTTTGTTTGGTTGTTTATGTAACCAAGTACTACCTTACTGTCTGTATAGAAGGTGAAAGAATCAATTCTAGTGTCCATTTCACTTCGTATGACCTCGGCAATTTCTACTGCTAGCACGGCTGCACAAAGTTCAAGTCTTGGTATGGTATGTGCAGGCTTGGGAGTGAGTTTTGCCTTGCCTAGGACAAAACTACAGTGTGATTCTCCATTCAGTTCAGAGATCTTCAAATATGCTACTGCAGCAATAGCTTCAACTTATGCATCAGAGAAAATATGAATCTCTCTCCGGTTAGCAGTTGAAGTGGAACCTGGAACATAGCAACGGGGAATCTGAAGTTTTTCTAGTGACTTCAAAGAATATCTCCACCTTTCCCACTTGTGTTGATTCTCACTAGGCAAGGGAGTATCCCAGTCTATGTTCTCAGTAGACAACTGTCTTAGTAAAATCTTACCTTGAATGGTAACTGGAGCAAGGAAACCCAGTGGGTCATAGATGCTATTCACCACGGACAGGACTTCTCTCTTAGTGAAGGGTTTGTCACAAGTTGACACTTGGAAGGTGAATTTGTCTTGTTTGATGTTCCACAACAAACCCAGACTTCGCTGTACAGGAGGCACATCTGTACCTAAGTCAAGGTTTTTTAGACTAGTGGCATAGTCCTCAGAGTGAAAGGCATTCATAAGTTCCTGGCTGTTGGATATCATCTTGTATAGTCTAAGGTTTGCTACAGACAGCATCTCCTTTGTTCTGGTGAGAAGATCAATTGCTTCTTTAGCAGTTGGAAAGGACTTAAGTGCGTCGTCAACGTAGAAGTTTCTTTCAACAAATTAACGGGCATCAGATCCATATTCAACTTCTCCAGTCTGAGCTGTTTTCCTTAGCCCATAAGTTGCCACTGCTGGGGAAGGACTGTTAACGAAGACATGTACCTTCATGCGATAATCTATAACTTCCTTGTTGAGGTCATTGTCCTTGTGCCATAGAAACCTGAGGTAGTTTCTGTTGTCTTCTCTGACGATGAAGCAGTGAAACATCTGTTGAATGTCAGCCATTACTGCTACAGGCTCTTGTCTGAAACGAATCAAGACTCCTATTAGACTGTTGTTCAAGTTGGGTCCCGTAAGGAGCATGTTGTTAAGAGAAACACCTTCGTGCTGAGCACTAGAATCAAAGACAACTCTGATTTGGTCTGGTTTGCGTGGGTGATACACGCCAAAGAATGGAAGGTACCAGCATTCTTCTCCCTCCTTTAGTGGGGGAGCAGGCTCTGCATGATCTCTGTCAAATACATTTTGCATAAAGTCCACAAAGTGCTTTTGCATCTCTGGTTTCCTGCTTAAGTTTCGCTTTAAGGAGGAGAATCTACTGATGGCCTGCTGTAAGTTGTTGGGCAATCTCTCCCTTGGGAGACGAAAGGGTAGGGGTGCTACCCAGTTATTGGAGTCATCTTGAAATAACTCATTGTCCATTACCTTGATGAATTCTTTGTCTTGCATTGAAGGAGCCAGTATGTCATCTTCACTGGTTGCATTAAACACTGTGGAGCCGAAGTCGCCATCATGGCAGGAGAAAGGGCTTGTGTCACCTGAGATACCATGTTGCCATTCGTGGCTGGCCATCTTCTCTTTCACCCAGTAGTGATGTGGGCATGGCTCAAAGTAAGTGTTTCGGCCATTTGGCAGAACATTTGTCTTGAATGACGAAATGTTGGTAGGTCTTTTCATTTTGCCTATACAGACATTGCCTATGATGACCCACCCTAGATCCGTGCGCTGGGCAAATAGGGCATCTGGGGGTCCACTGACTTGTCTGTGTACCTTGTGAACTCTTAGAATGTCTCTTCCTAACAGAAGAAGGATCTGAGCATCTTTGTCAAGCGGCGGTATCTCATTTGCCATTACCTTGAGGTGAGGGTGATGGAAAGCAGCAGCTGGAGTAGGGATTTCTTCCCTGTTAGCAGGTATCTGATTGCACTCAACAAGTGTAGGTAAGGGTAATTGCAAGTTACCTTTGAGAGAAGATACCATGAGTCCATGAGCCCTTCTTCCAGAAACCTCTATAGTTCCACTACAGGTACCCAAGGTGTAAGGATGTGCTTCGCCTTTTATTTCAAATAGATTGAACAATTCTGATTTTGCAAGTGATCGATTGCTCTGATCGTCTAAGATAGCATATGCCTTTGGAGATTTTTCTGGTTGATCCTTGTGGTATATGTTCACCAAGCATATCTTAGCACAGGACTTACCACAGAGGTCTTCTCCACAAACTTCAGTGCAGGATGAAGAAATGATGGTAGAATTAGGCACTTGGTCTGTATGCGTTAACCTGGGAGGAGCGTTGGCAGGTTGTGCAGAGCTGGGCTCAAGAGGATGGAGGGCTTGCACATGTTCTTCAGAGCCACGCTCTATGCACTTGATGGACACATTACAGTCCCTTGCAAAATGTTCTGTAGAAGCACAGCACCTGAAACATACCCTAAATGTCTTTAAAAGCTTCTTGCGCTCTTCCAGAGGCTTTTTCCTAAAGCCAATACATTTATTGAGGGGGTGTGGCTTCTTGTGTATGGGACACTCTCTGTTAGGGTTTTCAATCTTACTACTCTGTTTGTTCGTGGCCACAACTGTGGTAGGAGTGGGAAGGATGTCAGTCTTTTTCACAGACACTGGGCCTCTACGGTTTCTATAGTTGCCCTGAAGACTGGTACTCTTAGGAAAGGGTGAGAAGAGACTGTACTCACCGTAGGAAAAACTTGGATCGTTCTTGGTCTCTGCAATTTCCCTGATGAATTCACAGAATAAAGAGCATGGAGGGAAGGAAACCTTGTTCTCTCTTTTGTATGATGACCCTAGTGCAGTCCATTTCTCTTGCAAACCATAAGGGAGCTTGGAGACAATTGGGTTTACCCCTCTTGGAGTGTCAAGGTAACTGAGTCCAGGTAGTTTTGGGTCTGTCTTGGCTAGCTGAAGCTCAAGGAGAAGGTCACTCAGTCTCTGGAACTCCTTGTTGTCCTTACCGGATATCTTTGGGAAAGTTTCCAGACGCATGAACAAAGCATTTTCTATAGCTTCTGGACTGCCATAACTTTGCTCTAGTCGCTCCCATGCAGCTGTGAGGCCTGCAGTAGGATTGTCCATGAAAACCGATCTTAATGGCTTAACACGTGCAGCAGATAGAGGACCAAGCCATTTGATCAGCAGATTAAATTCTTGATCAGCTGTAATGCCAAGATTGCTGATTGTAGTTCTGAAGGCACATTTCCAACTTCTGTAGTTCTCAGGTTGGTCATCAAAACTTGTAAGACCAGTCTTTGTGAGCTCTCTGCGAAGCATGTACCTCACAAACTCTTCTGTCTCAGTTGTCTCCGCTTTTATGTGAGATGCTGTTGGCTGAATGGTGCTGATTGCGTTATCTTTGACATTGTTGTTAAAGGACACAGGGAAATATGGTGCAGCAGATGCATCCAGGTGAGTTGCTTGCTTGAAGTCAGTTGTTCAAATGGTACGTTGATTCAAGGCTGTACTGATGACTGGAGATTGATGACTTGCTTGAAGCTTGCGCTGATGCTCTGTGACGTATGAAGGCAAAAAAGAAGTGGAAGCCCAAAGGGCTAACGTTGCGCTAATGATAATAAGTAAAAAAAGAGATGTGACAAATAATGAAAATTAACACCTGAAGGCAGCTAGCATAAAAAGTCCTATACAAAAAAGACCAAATAACAGAAATAAGAAAAATAAAATATGCAGCGCTAAATAGGTGAACATAGGACCAGTTAACCTAATCTGGTCCAAACAATGAAAAACAAAAGTGAATAAGTGACCAAAAATCACTAAAAACACACCGTGAAGTGATAATAAGAAGATTACCAAACAAGGTAAATAAAATAAAAATAAAAGTGATGCTATATATAATTAGTGAAATGAACACAATAACTAAAACATCATAAACAAAAATCCCCAAAAAAAATTAATGACAAAAAAATAAAAAGGTGAATGGCTAGAAAAGCTTCTTCCCAATAGAGCTGTGCAGACTGGGATTTTTTGGGGGATTTTTGTTTATGATGTTTTAGTTATTGTGTTCATTTCACTAATTATATATAGCATCACTGTTATTTTTATTTTATTTACCTTGTTTTACCTTGTTTTACCTTGTTTGGTAATCTTCTTATTATCACTTCACGGTGTGTTTTTAGTGATTTTTGGTCACTTATTCACTTTTGTTTTTCATTGTTTGGACCAGATTAGGTTAACTGGTCCTATGTTCACCTATTTAACGCTGCATATTTTATTTTTCTTATTGACGTATGAAGGCAGGCAAGGTAGGCAGGTAGGAAATGCAGTGGAGTGATTTTGTGTGCAGGAAGTTGCTGGAACCTCTTTAACTTGAAGCTGTGAAGGAGTCTCTATGTAGTCGGGAGCATTGGAGACAATGGAGTGTGCACTGCAGTGGCTTAGGACATAGTCTTTAGTGCGTTTGAGGGGGTCTTCCATATCTGCTATGTTTAGGTTAATGCTGTCTTTCTCACTTGCACCTTCGTCTGCACTGATAGCTTGCTGTAGGACCCTTAGCTTTGCCATAGCTGCGTCATGTTTACACTGTTCATTTAAGGCAGTGGTTCTCAACTCCTGTCCTCGGGACCCACTAACAGACCAGGTTTTATGTATTACCTTGGGGAGATGCAGACTAGAATACTGCAATCAATGAGCAGCAAATTATATCACCTGTCATGTATCTCAGTTATCTTGCAAACCTGGCCTGTTAGTGGGTCCTGAGGACCGGATTTGAGAACCACTGATTTAAGGTTTCCATTGTTGCTCTTTGACTTGCTGACTCAGCTTCCGACTCTGCTCTCTGAGCTTCCAACTCTGCTCTTTGACGTGCTGACTGCGCTTCCAACTCTGCTCTTTGACGTGCTGACTGCGCTTCCAACTCTGCTCTCTGAGCTTCCAACTCTGCTCTTTTTTCTGCATATGCCACCTGCACTTTGCTGGCTTCCACTTCAGCGCAGGCATTAATGAGTCGCTCACTGAGTGTTGAGTATCTTGAACTATGGGATCTTGATGAGTTTTTAGAACGTCTGGTGGAAACAGATCTGTGAGATGCAGTGTCCTGTAACAGCTTTATCTTTGCTTCTGCCTTTAATCTGGTTTGCTGGATAAAACTGTCTCTTTCAATATTGAGAGCATTGACACGCTTTAATTGCGTCATCGCATTTTCTGACTTCATGTTTTGTAAGACATTAGTGAATTTGATGCTGGTAAGCTGATAAAGCTCATATGAGGCAGAAAGTTGTTTAATGGCACCCTCTAGTGTCAGTAGTTCACGTTCAACAGACACTGTATTAGCTTCGGCAAGGATTTTCTCCCAGACTAATTCCAAGCTATTTGACAATTCAGTCCTTGTAGCTTCATAATTCTCCATTACTTTCCAAGTGGGTTTAACTGAGCGTTTGAGTAACTCAGTTTCTTCAGGAACTTGTGGGGAGGTAGATGTGAGTTCACATGCAGAAGCTTGGTCACTCATGATAGCAGACTGACTGTGAAAGCAGGCAGGATCTGTGTGCTGAAATATGACACCGTGCAGATTGTCTCAGGCTATAAGGCTGCCATGTGCTGCTTTGTCCTTTCTTTTTTCTTGCTATGAGGGCAGTAAATCTTGTCTGTATCAGTACTGACATGCAGAAATCTTGTAATTAGGCTGTGAAACTCAGTTTTTCTACTGTTCTGTCTCAACTACAAAGCGATAAAGTTCATCTCCAGGTTGATGTAGGCCTTACACAAGCTGGTTTGATATTCATCCCTTGCATCGATACAGGCAGTTTAACTCAATGAATAAACTCACAGTTAGGACGACAAACGATGAATTCTTTTGAATGTTCCGTTTAACCTCCCTAGCGGTAATCCCGAGCGTGACTCGGGGTTGTTTTTTTATGCTAGGATCGGTAACCCCGAGTCACGCTCGGGGTAGACATTGCAGAGCTCGCAGCGGAGTTTCCTTACCTTCTCCTGGCGATCCAGCGATGATGTCCTCTGCTGTGATCGCCAGCGAGATCTCCGGCGAGTGTCGGCACTTTCGACCCCATCTGACTTCCTAGTTCCGTTCCCTGCGAGTCGCAGCGGCGCATGGGAGCGGAACTGGGCGGCAAATTCAAAAAGGTAAACACATAGTATACATACAGTATACTGTAATCTTACAGATTACAGTACTGTATGTAATAATTACACACCCCCTTGGTCCCTAGTGGTCTGCCCAGTGTCCTGCATGCACTTTTATATAATAAAAATCGTTCTTTCTGCCTGTAAACTGGGGATTGTCCATAGCAACTAAAAAGTGTCCCTTTATGTCAAAAGTGGTTTTAGACCAACTAGAAAGCAGCGATAATAAATTAGAATCACTCGCAGAATTGAGCGATAGCGATTTGTGGGGAAATTCGTCATCAAACACTAAATCTAATGACAGCGACAATTCTGCAACTGAGCAAATTTCAGTGTTTTTGATTTGATTACATTATTGAATAATTTTTATTATAATTAGATTACTATTTTTTATAATTATTTATAGTTATTTATTATATTATTGTAGCGGGGTGTTCCCCTTTAATGCAGAGAGACAAGAAGTTCCAGGTGAGAGGTGAGTCGGGAGGAAGTAAAGAGACATTATGGAAGTGAAAGCAGAGGAGAGAGAGACTACATCTCCCAGTACATCTTGCAGCACCCAGGGTGCATTGCTCCAGAACAGAGACTGCTGGGGCAGACTTTATAAAGGGGAGGCGGAGTTTTGGTCGGCCTCTTTGGACACCCCTCTCCTAGCAAGAGGATCTCTGTGCTGAACTGCTGTGTGCACAAGGCCTGAAGCCTGGGCCGTGTGCTCCTTTCCAAAGAGCCCTCTGCCAGCCTAGCAGAGCCTTAGAGACATCTAATCCTCCTTGCTGCAGTACACCAGAAGGATTGAAGACTTGGATGTCGGTGGATTCCTGTTCCTAGACGAATCGATGGAGGAAAGGGACTTGGACTTGTCCAGGTGGTGAGAGCTGTTTAAAGACAGATACTTTATCTTTACTATTCGTTGGGATTACAAAGTTGTTCTTCAAGTGCACCACCGAGAGATTGCTAGCAAATATTGTTTCACTGAACTTCCATTTAGATCAGTCAGGCCTGACTGCATAGGTAGACATTGCTGGGTGTTAGTCTACCCATGAGGGGAAGTAGCTGTAAAAGGGCAGCGCTAGAGTTGCATAGCAATACTTTATTATTCTGATTACTCTGTTTATCTTTATTACTGTTTGTTGCAGGGATCTGCAACTTGTTATACTGTTGTTTATTACTTGCCCATTAGCCTCAGTAAAATATCTGGGTAAAGTACATTTGGTGTCAGTTCCGCTTACTTTAATAGGAGTTTTAAAGTATATTCTGTGTATGTTTGTTATAGGACTGCGTCACCAACAGTTGCGATCACGCGGTCCTATCTCTCTATCACCAGCTGTGCCACGGGAGGTTAGAGCCGATTGCCGGGGGTTGACAGCGGTGCACTGCAGGGCCCAAATCAATATCAGCGGCTCTCTTAACTGGGGGTAGCGCTACACGTGGGGGCTCGAGTCCGGGATCCTTGTACGTTGCACGCTGCAATCAAGCCGGTCAGAAGTACCAGCATGGACCCGCTGGCAATGTCACAGTGGTGCGCAGCGATTGGCGCCGATCCAACCGCGGCGGTAGTCATTGTACTCCCGGGGGAAAGATGGAAGGAAGAGGAGATAAAACAGCTCGTATTGTTACTGTCTCCGAGCCACAAAGCATGGGTGATGGATTTTAGGCCAGATCCAGTGATCTCGTTTACATACGCACTGGTAGAATGGAAAAACGAAATCCCAGAGCATTTTAAAAGTCAGAGTATACAAGCCATAGATAATCAGATCTATCACTTGATACATACGCTGCCAGTGAAGGAAGAATGGTTTCAGACACCAAAGCCATCACCCCCACAATTATCTCCACCACTATCCCCTAAAGCAGAAAAGCTTAAGGAACTATTAAGCCCGGGATCACCGCTGGCCGCTATAGGGCCTGAATTGTTGAATGCTCTAGGAGACCTTGTAATTAAAGGAGCACTATACCTTTTTTTTTTTTTTGCTTTAAAATAACAAACATGTTATACTTACCTCCACTGTGCAGCTCGTTTTGCACACAGTGGCCCCGATCCTGGTCTTCTGGGGTCCCTCGGCGGCTGTCTTGGCTCCTCCCCGCAAGGACTCCACACCTTAATGCGAGTGAGCTCGCATGGTGTGGAGTGATTGCGGGCGCGCTCCCGTGATACAGCGGCGGCCATAGCCGCCGACTGTATCACTCGGCCCCGCCCCCCGGCGTGCCGCGTCATTGGATGTGATTGACAGCAGCGCCAGCCAATGGCTGCGCTGCTTTCAATCTATCCAGTGTAGCCAATCGGCGGCCAGGCAGAAAAACGAAGAGGATGACGGGGACGAGCATGGGACTTTCGAGGGGCCAGGTAAGAAAAACGGGGGCTCGGGGGGGGGGCGGTATTGTCGAATGTTTTTTCACCTTAATGCATAGGATGCATTAAGGTGAAAAAACATGTAACTTTACTACTCCTTTAAGTGCCAGAAAAGCAGTACGGTGCATGTGGAGGCCGGTTACCGGAAGCTTAGCACCTTCTCAGGGAAGCTCCCCGTCCCTGCGGCGGAGGAAGATTTTGACACTTGGGTGGAACAGGCATTGCAGGCAGTAGAAGCATGGGAGGTGCCTGAGGCACAGAAGAGACAGCGAGTCTTAGAAAGTCTGAAAGGTGCCGCGGCAGAAGCGGTGAGGAGCTTCCGGTTTGGAAATGAAAATTGTACAGCTCAAGATTGCCTGGCCATGCTGCAGGAAGAGTTTGGTCAGCTGGAGAAGGTGTCAGAGATGATTTATCAAATTGAACACACTCTCCAGCAGCCGAATGAGAAACTGTGAGAATATGTTAGAAGGCTGAACAGGCAGTTATGCAAGATTGTACTGAAGAAGGGAATGCTGCCCAAAGATGCAGATGAAGCACGCATGAAGCAGATCATGAGGGGAGCGCGGCGCTCAGACCCGGTCTGGCTGCACCTGAAAACCTCAGGAGGAGGAATGTCACTAACCTACTCTGATCTAATAAAAATTATTAGGGACGAAGAGGCGCTGCAGGAAGATCAGCAGGTGGCCAAGGCGAATGTCACACCTGTACCAGTGTTTGTCCATTCGGTCAAGAGCCCAGAAAGAGATGCGGAGGTTGACACTCTGAAATCGCAAATGGCCCAAGTGTTGGAGATGCTGACCTCTTTGATGGAGAAAGATCAGAGAAGACGAGAGAAACCGAGCCCAAGAAAGGAGTTGTTCCCGAACACCTCAGCACCGGCCTCCCTACAGGACCGAGAAGAGGTGATTTGCTATAACTGCGGAGGGAGTGGCCACTTTGCTAACGTATGCTCCAGCCCAAAGAAGAAGAGAACAGATAATTGCAAGCCGGCGGGAAACTCCAAAGGGCCCCGGTGAAGGAGTCAACCGGGTGCCCATCATCTTCAGTGCGCTCCAAACTAAAAAAAAAGGCCAAGAATGGAGGAGACAAAACTCCTAGGAGGAGGTATAGTACACCCCCACCAAGATGTACCCCAGAGGGAGGGGGCAAGACCCCTCAGTGGAAGTACAGCACCCCAAAGAAGGAACATCCACCTAAAAGGAACAATAACATCCCTCAGCGGGTTTGTGCCCCCATTGAGAGGGAGAAAGTCAATGCATGCCAGGCTCAGGAAAAATTAAAGTCCAAAAGGAGCAGGGCAAGGGTCGAAAGCCAAAAAAAAGAGGTGACCCCAGTCCGGCCATACCCAAAGGAACTGGTGGGCCCGTCTCCTACTGTGCCCATTCAAGTGGAAGGAGTCTATACTAAAGCTCTTTTGGACACCGGAGCACAGGTGACTTTACTATACTGGGACTTCTATGATAGGCACTTGAGTCATCTGCCTATCCAGAAGATAGAAGAGCTGGAGATATGGGGACTTGGAACCCAGAGTTTCCCTTATGATGGGTACCTGCCCATAAAGATGACTTTCGACCCATGGCTGGGAAGGCTGAAGTGTTTGACACCCTGGCAGTTGTGTGTCCCCGGCCGCCTGGAGCCAGCAAGATTTCCCTGATCATTGGGACAAACACGGATCTAGTCAGGAGACTCCTGACCCCTCTAGTGAAAGAGAGAAACCATTCAGCCACCAAAATCCATCCCATGCTAAAGACGGCCTACCAACGACTGGTCTTAGAGCAGAAGACCCCGGGAGAGGGGATAGGGAAGGTGTGGAGACTTGGCAGAGAAGGAGTAGTGCTACAGCCCGGAGAAGTAACCTGTCTTAGGGCCACTGTGAAGCTTTCGTGGGAACAACCTGGCCCCTTTGTCATGCTGGAATCAGACCCAAGGGAAGAGTCCTCAGGCCTGGAAGTGATACCAGAAGTGATTCCGTTCAAGGCTCTGAAGAAGGCCCATGGCAGAGTTCCGGTGAGTGTTAGGAACACTACGGGAGGACCCATGGAGATCCCTGCCAGAGTGTTGCTTGGTCAGGTGAGCCCTGCTGCCCCGGTCACTTGGTCCGAAGTCAAGGGGACGGGTGACGGAGGAGATGTTTGGGAGAAACTGTCCGTGGAAAACCCGAACCTACCCAGGGCTTGGAAAGAAAGAGCCAAGGCCCAGCTGACCAGGTGGGAGAAGATCTTTTCCGAAGATGAATTCGATGTGGGGTGTGCAAGAAGTGCCACCCATCGGATCCGCCTCCAAGAAGATAAGCCCTTCCGAGAGAGGGTCAGGCGGGTCCCCCTGGCAGATCTGGAGGATCTGAGGGAACAACTTGTAGAACTAAAGAAGACTGGTGTGATCCGGGAGTCTAGAAGTCCCTATGCCTCCCCAATCGTGGTGGTCAGAAAGAAGAATGGGTCGTTGAGGCTTTGTATCGATTACAGGACTCTCAACAGGAGAACCATCACTGACCAATACACCACGCCAAGGATAGAAGATGCCCTACAAAGTTTGTCTGGAGCCAAATGGTTCAGTGTGATGGACCTCAAGAGTGGGTACTATCAAATCCCTATGCACCCAGAAGACAGGGAGAAGACAGCCTTCATAACCCCGGTGGGATTCTTCGAATTCAATAGGATGCCTCAGGGTCTGTCTGGAGCTCCTGCTACCTTTCAACGCCTTATGGAGAAGACTGTTGGAGACATGAATCTTATAGAAGTCCTTGTGTACTTGGACGATGTCATTGTCTTTGGAAGAACCTTGGAAGAACATGAAGCCAGGTTGGAGAAAGTATTGAGAAGACTCAGCGAAGAGGGACTTAAGCTTTCCCCCGAGAAGTGTCGGTTCTACCAGTCTTCTGTGAACTATCTGGGGCACATAGTGTCTGAAGAAGGGGTGGCCACAGATCCTGAGAAGTTGGAAGCAGTCACTTCCTGGCCACGACCCACCACAGTAACAGAGCTCAGATCCTTCCTGGGGTTCTGCTCCTATTATAGGAGGTTTGTGGAGGGGTTTGCTCGGATTGCCCGCCCGTTGAATGAATTGCTAAAGGCAGAAGGGGAAGAGGATGACTCAGGGCCCAGGAGGCCTGGTGAGTCAGTTCAAGATCAGTGGAACCCAAGGTGTGAAGAGGCCTTTCATGCTCTGAAGAGGAGCTTAACCACTGCCCCAGTCCTGGCCTACGCCGACCCTACCAGACCTTATGAATTACATGTGGATGCCAGCCATGAGGGTCTAGGTGGTGTACTCTACCAAGAACATGAAGGACAACTGCGACCAGTGGCCTATGTGAGCAGGAGCCTGACCCCCTCAGAAAAGAATTACCCCACTCATAAGCTGGAATTCCTGGCCCTCAAATGGGCGGTAGTAGACAAGCTAAAAGACTACTTGTATGGGGCAGAGTTTACTGTGAAGACAGACAACAACCCCCTGACCTACCTCTTCACCACCGCGAAACTAGATGCCACCGGACACAGGTGGTTGGCCGCATTGTCTGGATTCAACTTCAGTCTGAAGTACAGACCAGGAGCCGGAAATAGGGATGCAGATGCCCTGTCCCGGAGGTCTCATGCCACGACAAATGACTGGGAAGATTGGACCCAAGTGGCACCGGACGGGGTGCGGGCCCTTTGTCAAGGGGCTGAATTCCAAGCCAGAGGAGGCTCCAGAGCAGAAGAAATAGGGGTTACCATGGTAGGAGTCCCCAAACACTATTGTGGGGTAACTCAACTGGAGGAAGACAACCTACCGAGACTGTCCAAGAAGGAGTTGAGGTGTGACCAATTGGAAGACCCCATGGGGAGATTGGTCCTCGAAGCCCTGGAGAATCAGGATCCCAACAAATTCCTACATCACCCCTCAAAGGAGGCTCGCCTGTTGAGGAAGGAATTGGACAGGCTACAGGTACATCAGGGAGTGGTCTACCGAAGGGGCCCCTCTGATGACTCAGAAGATAAGTGGCAGTTATTTCTTCCAGAGAAGCACCGAGAGACTGTACTAATTGCCCTGCATGACCATCATGGTCACCTAGGGGCAGAAAGGACCTTCCAGCTTGTCAGAAATCGGTTCTATTGGCCCTGCATGAGGGCAGAAGTAGAGGAGTATTGCCATTCCTGTGCACGATGCATTCAGAGAAAGACCCTACCCCATCAAGCTGCCCCAATGGGCCACTTACAGAGTCAAGGCCCAATGGATCTGGTATGCATTGACTTTCTCTGCCTCGAACCCGACCTGAGTGGATTGGGGAATGTTCTGGTAATAACCGACCATTTCACCCGCTATGCTCAAGCTTTCCCAACCAAAGACCAGAAGGCATCCACCGTGGCCAAGATACTTATGGAGAAGTATTTTGTCCATTACGGACTACCACAGAGACTCCACTCAGATCAAGGAAGGGACTTTGAGAGTCGGTTGATCCGAAGACTTTTGGATTCATTAGGAATAAAGAAGACCAGAACCACGCCTTACCACCCACAAGGAGATGCTCAGCCGGAGAGATTTAACCGGACCCTGCTCAACATGTTGGGAACCTTAGAAACAGAGAAGAAGCAACACTGGAGTCAGCACATATCAGCCCTAGTACATGCCTATAACTGTACCACAAGTGACGCCACTGGCTACTCCCCTTATCGACTTATGTTTGGGAGAGAAGCAAGGCTACCTGTGGACCTGGCCTTTGGCACTTCTATAGACAATACCTCAGCTACATCCCACAAGGGATACGTGGACAGACTTAGACGTAGCTTGCAGGTGGCCTATGAACAAGCCCAGGCGGCTTCGGATCAAAGGGGGGCCCGCAACAAGAGAAATTTTGATCTGAAGGTTCGAGTGCAAGATCTGCAGCCCGGGGACCGAGTACTGCTACGCAATCTGGGGGTCCCTGGAAAACACAAGCTTGCCGACAGGTGGAGATCTGAGCCCTATGTTGTCTGTAGGAAGTTGCCCGGTTTGCCTGTCTACAAACTAAAGCCAGAGGGAAAGGTGGGTCCACTGAAGATGTGGCATCGGAACCACCTGCTCCCACTTGCTGAGGCAGTCAGAATACCTCCCGTGAGAGACTCCCCTGAACCGGCCTCTATCCTGGATATTCCTAGGCTGAACACTCGGTCCCAGACCTCTCGAGCCAAAGATGGGGAGGCCTCCCAATTGAGTACAGAAGAAGGTGGAGAACTGGACTGGCTGTGGCCTCCCTCGACTCTGGGAACGTCCGCCATAGATCTCCCAAATGGAGGGGATACCCCAGATGCAACGCTGAATCCGGAGGCTACTGAATTCATACCCTTCAGTCCCTCAGCTGATTACTGGGAAGATGTTCCTGACACTTGCGCTGAGGAGGACTCTAGAGATTCCATACGTCAGTCGACTTCTGAATCAGAGGTTCCAGAACTAGCAATGTTACCTGAACTTACTCCTGAAGAAGAGCCTGTGGTGCCAGAGTCAGAAGCACCAAGAGAGCAGAGGGCTCGCAGAGTCATCAGGCCTCCCAAGAAACTAACTTACCCCCAAATGGGGACGAGCTCAGAGGACTCTGTTGTAACGGCTAGGAGAAGTGTTGAACAACCTGATCCTTCCACCGTCCATTTGGTGGAGGGCAACCCCAGCTCACTCTCTGGTAGTGATGAGCCGAACACCCCCGGGTTCGGTTCGCACCAGAACCCGCGAACGGACCGAAAGTTCGTACGAACATTAGAACCCTATTAAATACAATGGATGCGAACGTTCGAATTCTAAAGTGCTAATTATAACAACTATTATGCATGTTATTGTCCTAAAAAGGGTTTGGGAACCCGGGTTCTGCACCAGGGGACATGTATCAATGCAAAAAGAAGTTTTAAAAACAGTCGTTTTTCGGGAGCAGTCATTTTAATGATGCATAAAGTGAAAAAAAAAAAGTCAAATATTCCTTTAAATATCGTACCTGGGGGGTGTCTAAAGTATGCCTGTGAAGTGCCACGTGTTTCCCGTGTTTAGAACTGTCCCTGCACAAAATGACACTTCTAAAGGAAAAAAAAGCCATTTAAAACTGCTTGCGGCTTTAATGTAATGTCTGGTCCCGGTAATATGGATGAAAATCTTTAAGAAAAATGGCATAGCTACCCCATGACCCCCCCCCCCCCTACCCCAGCCCATTACCAGCCCCTTTGGGTCTTGTATGGATATTAAGGGGAACCCCGCACATAAAATAAAAAAGGCCCTATATACTCTGAACAGCCGTATACAGGCGGTGCATACAAGACAGGGACTGTATGTTTGTTCTTATGTAGAATGTGTTTGTAATTTTGAACAGGTACATTGTTTAAGTGTAGCTCCAGCCCAAAAATCTATTTTTAAACTTTTTGGAAAACATAGGTAAGGGTTATCACCCCTGTAACATTTGTTTTGCTGTCTGTGCCCCTGTTCAGAACATTTCACCTCACTTTCCGTCCCAATGACAACTGTTTTTGAAATGTGGTGTTTTTCTTGAAACAAGGATTGCTGATAAAGCATCAGTACAGAGGAGACACCTTTCTCCCATATTAATTCTTACAGGAGAGAATTTTCCTTCCTAGGGGTAGATTTCCTCTCACTTCCTGTTGTCTTCTTGCGTTTGCAAGTAGGAGTCGTTTGTAAGTTGGATGTTTGAAAGTAGGGACCTGCCGTATATAATCTGCAGAAATAGGCCCCTTAGTTGGTGTTGGCACAACACTGTAAGCACTCACAGTTACTCTTGGTTGGTGCTGGAACGCCCTGCTGTCAACTATTATATCAAGGAATTGTAATTACATATAATTGTTGAACAGTGGTAGTAAAAATTGGGCCTTTGATGGTGGTGCTGGTGCCACAACACTGTAAGCCCTGACAGTTACTCTTGGTGGGTGCAGCAATGGGCCCTGCTGTGAATTATTAGATCAATAATTGTAATTGCATGCCCCTGTTGAACAGGGGCTGAAAAATTGGGCCTTTCGTGGTGGTGGTGGTGGTGGTGGTGTTGCCACAACACTGTAAGCCCTCAGAGTTACTCTTGCTTGGTGGGTGCAGGAATGGGCCCTGCTGTGAATTATTAGATCAATAATTGTAATTACATGCCCCTGTTGAACAGGGGCTGAAAAATTGGGCCTTAGGCACTGGTGGCACAACACTGCAACCCCTCACAGATACTGTACTTGGAGCACAGCAATGAGCCCTGTTGCAAAGTATTGCTTCAAAAATTGTAATGACACGCCCCTGTTAAACAGGGGCTGAAAAATTGGGCCTTAGGCACTGGTGGCACAACACTCCAACCACTCACACATACTGTACTTGGAGCACAGCAATGAGCCCTGTTGCAAAGTATTGCTTCAAAAATTGTAATTACACGCCCCTGTTAAACAGGGGCTGAAAAATTGGGCCTTAGCCACTGGTGGCGGCACCCATAAACAAAAATGATCTTCCAAGCTATCATCATCAATCGTATCATTGAGGACTCGGAGGAGGAGGATAGCCAGTCAACATAACAGCACAGGCACTCAGCATCAGCATCAGTCTTGAAGGGATGTGACATGTTAAAATCAATTAGTCTGTTATATCAGCATCAGGTGTGTGGTAGCTGGTGGTGATCCAAGACTGGTTCATCTTGATGAAAGTCAGTCGATCAACCGAGTCGGTGGACAGGCGCACCCTGTGATCCGTGACAAATCCTCCAGCAGCACTGAATGTGCGTTCCGAAAGAACGCTGGATGCAGGACAGGCCAGTAGCTCAATTGCATACTGTGCAAGCTCTGGCCAGTGATCCATCCTCAAGACCCAGTAAGCCAGAGGATTTTCGGTGGGGAAGGTGTCCAAGTCTGACCTTGCCCCTAGATATTCCTGCACCATGTTTATCAGACGCTGGCGATGGTTGCTGGAACCGATCATACTTTGGGGCTGCGGACTAAAGAATTGTCTGAACGCATCGGTCAGACGGCCACCTTCCCCACCGCTCCTTCTTTGACTGGCCGAAGCCTCAGCAACTCGTTGTCCAGGACCAGGAGTTTGTAACCTCCCAGTCTCTGGGAACGCGTTGCACAGACCTTTCTGCAAGGCCTCCCGGAGTTGTCTCATCCTCTGCTCCCTCTGCGACGGTAACATAAGGTCCGCAACCTTACCCTTGTACCGTGGATCAAGGAGAGTGGCCAGCCAGTAATGGTCCCTCTCCTTGATCCGAAGAATACGAGGATCCTTCCGCAGACTTTGCAGGATCAGGGAGGCCATGCAGCGTAGGTTTGCTGAGGCATTCGCTCCGGAGTCCTCTGGGTCACTAAGGACGACATGATCCGCAGTCACCTCCTCCCAGCCACGTACAAGTCCACTGGTTTCTTGGGACTGTAAATCATCCCTAAAAGACTGCTGCTGATGATGCTGAGTGCCAGCCTCCACCTCCATGCTGACACAATCCTCCTCCTCCTCCTCCTCCTCCTCCTCCTCTTCCTGTGCGATGGGTGGGACAGAAGGAACACTGTCTGGGTAAAGGGGGCCTTGAGAGGCAAGGAAGTCCTCCTCTTCCTGCCTCTGTTCTGCCTCAAGTGCCCTGTCCATTATTCCACGCAGCGTGTGCTCCAACAGGTGGACAAGAGGTACAGTGTCACTGATGCATGCACTGTCACTGCTCACCATCCTCGTGGCCTCCTCAAATGGTGCCAGGACAGTGCATGCATCCCTGATCATGCCCCAGTGGCGTGGAGAAAAAAAACCAAGCTCCCCTGACCCTGTCCTGGTGCCGTAGTCGCACAGGTACTCATTGATGGCCCTCTGCTGCGTGTGCAGCCGCTGCAGCATGGCCAACGTTGAGTTCCACCTGGTGGGCATGTCACATATAAGGCGGTTCTTGGGCAGGTTCAACTCCTTTTGCAGCTCAGCCAGGCGAGCACTGGCATTATAAGATCTGCGGAAATGCACACAGACTTTCCTGGCCTGCCTCAGGACATCCTGTAAGCCCGGGTACCTGCCCAAGAAACGCTGCACCACCAGGTTAAGGATGTGAGCCACACAGGGCACATGGGTCAGTTGTCCCTGTCGAAGGGCGGAGAGGAGGTTGGTGCCATTGTCGCAAACCACCATTCCTGGCTTAAGCTGGCGTGGCGTCAACCACCTCTCGGCCTGGCCCTGCAGAGCAGACAGGACCTCTGCCCCAGTGTGGCTTCTGTCCCCCAAACACACCAGCGCAAGCACGGCATGGCATCTTTTTGCCTGCGTACTTGTGTAGCCCCGTGAACGGCTACGGAGCACCGCTGGTTCATAGGACAAACCACAGGAAGAGGCCATGGAGGAAGAAGAAGAGGAGGGGGTGGAGGAGAGAGGTGTGTCACAACCAGTAGTAGCATTTTGGAGGCGTGGCGGTGGGACAACCTCCAACACTACTGCACCTTGTCCTGCATCCTTCCCAGCTGCCAAAAGAGTGACCCAATGGGCCGTGAAAGAAAGGTAACGTCCCTGTCCATGCCTGCTGGACCATGAGTCAGCGGTAATATGCACCTTACCGCTGACCGCCCTGTCCAGCGAGGCCAAGACATTGCCTTCCACATGCCGGTAGAGAGCCGGAATAGCCTTCCGTGAGAAAAAGTGGCGTTTGGGAACCTGCCACTGAGGAACCGCACATTGCACAAACTCACGGAAGGGGGCCGAGTCTACCAACTGAAAAGGCAGCAGTTGAAGCGCTAGCAATTTAGCCAAGCTAGCATTCAACCGCTGGGCATGTGGATGGCTGGGAGTGAACTTCTTTCGACGGTCCAGCAGCTGGGGCAGGGAAATTTGCCTGCTAGAATCGGACGTCGGTGTACTGCTAGCAGAGTGGCCGCAAGTACTTGGCTGTGACACACCTAATTCTACACCTTCATTCCTCTCAGTGCATGTTTCAGAGAGGACTGAAGTTATAGTGGGGTTGGAGATCCCAGCTGATGCGGTGCAAGGAGAGGTCCGCTTTGTTCTTTGGTGTGGGTCTTTGAGGTAGGCTTGCCAACGAGCTGCATGGCAGGTCAACATATGTCTGGTCAGGCATGTGGTACCCAAGCGGCTGATGTTTTGGCCACGCAATATACGCTTGAGACATATGTTGCAAACAGCAGCTGTGCGATCTGATGCACTAGCCTCAAAAAAGGCCCACACCAAGGAACTTTTTGAATGACGGGCAGAGGCAGCGCCCTGCACAGGCGGAGCTCTGCTGTGTGATTCCGTCGGTGTACTGCCCTTACGCTGGCCACCAAAGGGCATCCTGCCTCGTTGGAGATGTGCCTCCTCCTCATCCTCCTCCTCCTCCTCTCTCCTATTAGGCACCCATGTGGAGTCAGTGACCTCATCATCCCCTCCCTCCTCATCACTGGAGCCAATCTGGCAGTATGCTGCAGCTGCTGGAACATGACTGCCAGATTGGTGTCCTTCTTGAGCATCCCCTCTGTCTGCTCTCACCCTACTGCCTTCCTGTAGCTGGGTTTCATCATCAGACCCTTCGAAACGCTGGGCATCCTCCTGGAGCATGTACCCAACACTGTGCTCAAACAGTTCGGGGGACTCCTCAGGAGGAGGACATGGTGGGTCTAGGGAAGGAGTGACTGATGATGAGTCTGACATTGATACCAGGGAAGAGGACGCTTTGGCAGCTGCTTTGCCAGTACCCTGAGCCTGGGTGAGAGAGGATGAGGAGGAGGAGGAGGGCTTGGTCATCCACTCTACCAAGTCTTCGGCATGATGTGGCTCAACATGTCCAGCTGCCGAAAAGAAGGACAAGCGTGTCCCATGGCCATGTGCTGATGACAATGC
This sequence comes from Rana muscosa, assembly GCA_029206835.1. Classification (NCBI taxonomy): domain Eukaryota; kingdom Metazoa; phylum Chordata; class Amphibia; order Anura; family Ranidae; genus Rana; species Rana muscosa. The sequence continues at coordinate 219,026,797 of CM055123.1, forward strand.
ACCGCGTCCACGACCAGCACTGTTGCCCCCAGACACAGAGCCTGCTTGCCCTCTTTTATTGCCTCCTGACTGTCTGCCTCTCCTTGTTTGCCTTCCAGACATTCTAATAGATGGCCTGCAGGGAGATGGGAAAAAAGCAATAAGGGCTACCTTCAGGTGTCCTTCTCTGTCCCTTTACTTAAGGATTTCTAAATATGGTTCAGGATGATTGCTTTTGCACAGAATAGCACAACGACAATTTCCCTGACTGTCCAAAAAACAAGGATTTCAAAGATGGTTGATGAGGAATGCTTTAGCACACTATAGCACAAGGAGAATTCACTCACTGTCCTTCCCAGTCCCTAGAAACAAGGACTTGCACAGTGAAAGAAACTGACACTCTCCCTACCTACAGTTTTCTGTCCCTAGAAAAAAATTTTTTTTAAGCACACTATAGCACAAGGAGAATTCACTCACTGTCCTTCCCAGTCCCTAGAAACAAGGACTTGCACAGTGAAAGAAACTGACACTCTCCCTACCTACAGATTTCTGTCCCTAGAAAAAATGTTTTTTTTAAGCACACTATAGCACAAGGAGAATTCACTCACTGTCCTTCCCAGTCCCTAGAAACAAGGACTTGCACAGTGAAAGAAACTGACACTCTCCCTACCTACAGTTTTCTGTCCCTAGAAAAAATGTTTTTTTTAAGCACACTATAGCACAAGGAGAATTCACTCACTGTCCTTCCCAGTCCCTAGAAACAAGGACTTGCACAGTGAAAGAAACTGACACTCTCCCTACCTACAGTTTTCTGTCCCTAGAAAAAATGTTTTTTTTAAGCACACTATAGCACAAGGAGAAATCACTCACTGTCCTTCCCAGTCCCTAGAAACAAGGACTTGCACAGTGAAAGAAACTGACACTCTCCCTACCTACAGTTTTCTGTCCCTAGAAAAAATGTTTTTTTTAAGCACACTATAGCACAAGGAGAATTCACTCACTGTCCTTCCCAGTCCCTAGAAACAAGGACTTGCACAGTGAAAGAAACTGACACTCTCCCTACCTACAGTTTTCTGTCCCTAGAAAAAATGTTTTTTTTTAAGCACACTATAGCACAAGCACAAAACACACTGACACTCTCCCTACCTATCCTTCTCTTTCCCTAAACTAAAGGAATCCAGGTTAAGCAAGAAAGAAATAAAAGTCACTGTCCCTGCCTATGCTGCTCTTTCCCTGCTCCGGAACACACTACACTAGGCCGCCGTGCTGGCGGCCTTTTATAGTGTGGGGCGTGTACTAAACACCCTCAGCAATAATTGGCCACAGGCATCCTGCCTGTGGCCAATCATTGCTCTCCTCGCTGCCGGCGCTGTGATTGGCCAAGCATGCGGGGTCACAGTGCATGCTTGGCCAATCACAGCGCCTGGATGACACTGCGATGGCGTAGTGCATTGTGGGCCGTTCGCGTCACTCGAATTTGGCGCGAACGGCCCAAATCGTTCGATCTTCGTCGAACGATCGAACAGCCGATGTTCGAGTCGAACGTATGTTCGACTCGAACACGAAGCTCATCCCTACTCTCTGGCACAGTTAGGCAGGCCACTCATGGTAGTGTGACCTGTGGGCAAGAGAGTTCCATCCCAAAGTTTTGGTGGGAATTCCCTATGCCAACATCATGCTCGACATTGTCCAAAATGGTAAACAGTATTTGTTGAAGTTTATCTTTGGGGACCAAAGAGTTCAAGTGGGGGGAGTGTGTAGCGGGGTGTTCCCCTTTAATGCAGAGAGACAAGAAGTTCCAGGTGAGAGGTGAGTCGGGAGGAAGTAAAGAGACATTATGGAAGTGAAAGCAGAGGAGAGAGAGACTACATCTCCCAGTACATCTTGCAGCACCCAGGGTGCATTGCTCCAGAACAGAGACTGCTGGGGCAGACTTTATAAAGGGGAGGCGGAGTTTTGGTCGGCCTCTTTGGACACCCCTCTCCTAGCAAGAGGATCTCTGTGCTGAACTGCTGTGTGCACAAGGCCTGAAGCCTGGGCCGTGTGCTCCTTTCCAAAGAGCCCTCTGCCAGCCTAGCAGAGCCTTAGAGACATCTAATCCTCCTTGCTGCAGTACACCAGAAGGATTGAAGACTTGGATGTCGGTGGATTCCTGTTCCTAGACGAATCGATGGAGGAAAGGGACTTGGACTTGTCCAGGTGGTGAGAGCTGTTTAAAGACAGATACTTTATCTTTACTATTCGTTGGGATTACAAAGTTGTTCTTCAAGTGCACCACCGAGAGATTGCTAGCAAATATTGTTTCACTGAACTTCCATTTAGATCAGTCAGGCCTGACTGCATAGGTAGACATTGCTGGGTGTTAGTCTACCCATGAGGGGAAGTAGCTGTAAAAGGGCAGCGCTAGAGTTGCATAGCAATACTTTATTATTCTGATTACTCTGTTTATCTTTATTACTGTTTGTTGCAGGGATCTGCAACTTGTTATACTGTTGTTTATTACTTACCCATTAGCCTCAGTAAAATATCTGGGTAAAGTACATTTGGTGTCAGTTCCGCTTACTTTAATAGGAGTTTTAAAGTATATTCTGTGTATGTTTGTTATAGGACTGCGTCACCAACAGTTGCGATCACGCGGTCCTATCTCTCTATCACCAGCTGTGCCACAGGAGGTTAGAGCCGATTGCCGGGGGTTGACAGCGGTGCACTGCAGGGCCCAAATCAATATCAGCGGCTCTCTTAACTGGGGGTAGCGCTACATTATAATTTATAATTTTGTGTTTCATATTTATCATACCCGGGATGTTTACTAGACTCTGGTTTGCTTAGGTTTAAGTAAGTAATTACTAAGAATCGCAGGCCTATAATACATAACACCAAATTTTCATGCAAAATAATTGTACCGCTTTTGGTACATAATTCCAGAAAGAATCATACTGCCAGGGAGGTTAATGATGGATATTCATAGGTAGAAAAATGTTGCAGTCGTAAGCCACATGTAAGATGTTAAGATGGAAGAAATACAGGAGTAATGACCAGAATCAGGAAGTGGAGGAGAAATATAAAGAACTACGGGGAGAGAGAGAGTTCAGCTAGAAAGAAGGGGACAGATCTTAAAGACACAGAGCAAGAATAATCACATAGTGTAACACAACAGGTACTCTTTTCCTGTTTAGTTCTGTATATAGTTTTACATACCTTAGAAAAGGTATAAAAAATAAAATAAAAAAGTGAAAAATAAAGTCCAAATGTGTCACTTCTTGGCTCTTTATTGAGCACACCATGCACTCACTGAGCTGTAAACACCCAATCTCAAAATCAACCCATGTGAATCAGAGTCTTTATGATTAAATAAATCAAGTCATTTTTCCTGACAAGCAGAAGATCCTCTCCAGCACAGATAGAGTTGATCAAATGTCTAATTTTTCATTTTTCAATTTTTATACCATTTCTATATTGTCTTCAGCAGAGTGCAAAATCTGGTGCAGCTGTGCATGGTAGCCAATCGGCTTTTAACTTCAGTTTGTTCAATTAAGCTTTAACAAAAAAAACCTGAAAGCTAAATTGGTTTCTATGCAGAGCTGCACCAGATTGTGCACTCTCCAGTTTTAATAAATCAACACCAACAACCAGCTGTTAATTTGCACATGGTTGCAGTTGGCACTTGATATTATTTTATTTATTTTTTTAGATCAAAAACAAACTCTTTATTATGTAAAGAGAAAACATACTAGTCAAAGTGCAACAGGCACCATGCATAGAATATTTACAGGGAGTCCCCGAGTTACGAACATCCGACTTGCGAACGACTCCTACTTACGAACGGGAGGCTGCGTAGCCACTTTTCGACGGTGGGCACATTCGACTAAACCTTTTTGACGGCAGGCACATTCGACGGGACATTTTTGACAGCGGCACCGACGGAACCTTTTCGACTGCTGGCACATTCGACGGAACCTTTTCGATGGCGGGCACATTCAACGGAACCAGGCCCGGACTGGGACAAAAAATAGGCCTGGGCATTTTAGACTGAGCAGCCCGAAGGGGGGGGGGGGGGCGCGGCGGCGGAAGTTAATGATGGGATGTGGGGTTCCAGCACCTTGTACCTCTGGACCCCTTTACATTACACAGCACCCTGCACCTCTGGACCCCTTTACATTACACAGCACCCTGGACCCCTTTACATTACATAGCACCGCACCCCTGGACCCTTTTTCATTACACAGCACCCTGCACCTCTGGGCCCCTTTACATTACACAGCACCCTGCACCTCTGGACCCCTTTACATTACACAGCACCCTGCACCTCTGGACCCCTTTACATTACACAGCACCCTGCACCTCTGGACCCCTTTACATTACACAGCACCCTGCACTTCTGGACCCTTTTACATTACACAGCATCCTGCACCACTGGACCCCTTTACATTACATAGCACCGCACCTCTGGACCCCTTTACATTACACAGCCGCCCACAGTTTGTTACACAGACACCCCCTAACAGTTCTGGACCCCCTGCATGTTACACAGACCTCCCTACAGTACAGACCCCCTCCCTACAGTGCAGACCCCCTCCCTACAGTACAGACCCCCTCTACAATACAGACCCCCTACAATACAGACCCCCCTACAATACAGACCCCCCTACAGTACAGACCCCCCTACATTACAGACCCCCCTACAATACAGACCTCCCTACATTACAGACCCCCCTCTACAATACAGACCCCCCCTACAATACAGAACCCCCTACAATACAGACCCCCCTACATTACAGACCCCCTACAATACAGACCCCCTACAATACAGACCCCCCTACATTTCAGACCCCCCTAAAATACAGAACCCCCTACATTTCAGACCCCCCTAAAATACAGAACCCCTACATTTCAGACCCCCCTACAATACAGATCCCCCTACATTACAGACCCCCCTACAATACAGAACCCCCCTACATTTCAGACCCCCCTACATTTCAGACACCCCCTACAATACAGAACCCCCCTACATTTCAGACCCCCCTACTATACAGAACCCCCCCTACATTTCAGACCCCCTTTAATACAGAACCCCCCTACATTACAGACCCCCTAAAATACAGAACCCCCCTACAATACAGACCCCCCTACATTACAGACCCCCCTACAATACAGAACCCACCTACATTTCAGACCCCCCTACAATACAGAACCCCCCTACATTACAAACCCCCCTACAATACAGAACCCCCTACATTTCAGAACCCCCCTACAATACTGAACCCCCCTACATTACAGACCCCCCCTACAATACAGAACCCCCCTACATTTCAGACCTCCCCCTACATTACAGACCCCCTACAATACAGAACCCCCCTACAATACAGAACCCCCCTACATTACAGACCGCCCTACAATACAGAACCCCGTTACATTTCAGACCACCCCTACAATACAGAAACCCCCCCTACAATACAGACCCCCCCTTCAGATGCATAATGTACCGCAGATCAGCGCAGGACTGCATGTTGGGTCCCCTCCCCCTGTGTGGACATAAAGGAGGAGGGGGAGGCGGCTTCACTCTGCTCGGCTGTGTGAGACAGCCGAGCCGAGACTAATCAGATCATCAGTGCCGCGGCCACCTTGCCAGAGAGAAGGGGATCGTTGCGGGTCCCGGCCCCCTGATGTGCCGACGGGTGTCACTCTCACTCGAGTACGGCTCTGACTCGCAGCTGAGAGTGCACTGGGGCAGTGGCGTTACTAGAGTTGGTGTCACCTGGTGCGGCAAAACATGGTGTCAGCCTCCTCCTGTCTATCCTGCCCAGTGCCCTGCAGGCAGTGCACAGTCACGAGGCGCACCCCCAAATGACCCCTGTAAATTAAAGTATAGGGTGGTATTGGGCCGGCTGGGGCGATATAGGGCAGGTTGGGGTAATATGGGGCAGGTTGCGATGATATAGGGCAGGCTGGGGTGGCATAGGGCAGGTTGGGGTTGTATAGGGCAGGCTGGGGTGGTATAGAGCAGGTTTGGGTGGTATAGGGCAGTTTGCGGTGGTATATGGCAGGCTCGGTAGCATAGGGCAGGTTGGGGTGATATAGGGCAGGGTGTGGTGGAATAGAGCAGGTTGCGGTGGCATAGGGCAGGTTGGGGTGGTATAGAGCAGTTTGCGGTGGCATAGGGCAGGTTGGGGTGGTATAGGGCAGTTTTCGGTGGTATAGGACAGTTTGCAGTGGCATAGGGCAGGCTAGGGTGGTATAGGGCAGTTTGCGGTGGTATAGGGCAGGTTTCGGTGGCATAGGGCAGGTTGGGGTGGTATAGAGCAGTTTGCGGTGGCATAGGGCAGGCTGGGGTGGTATAGGGCAGGTTGTGGTGGCATAAGGCAGGTTGCGGTGGCATAGGGCAGGGTGCGGTGGCATAGGGCAGGGTGCGGTGGCACGCATAGGGCAGGGTGCGGTGGCATAGGGCAGGTTGGGGTGGTATGGTGCCAGGTTAGGACTCTATGTAGTGACATGTGCAGCAGTGCAGTAACTTACAGCATGCCTGGAGATGAAGACACTCTGGCTGCTGTGTCCTCGTTTCTTTCTCCTTTAGCTGTGGGATCAGCCAGAGCAGTGGCGGCTGGTGCTCAAAATTTTTGGGGGGGCGCAAACAAACTGAAAAAAAAACAAACATCAATTGCCGCCACTGTGCCCAAACGCCACCAGTTTTCCCCCCCAAATGCAGCCAGTTTCCCCCCAAATGCAGCCAGTTTCCCCCCAAATGCAGCCAGTTTGTCCCCAAGTACAGCCAGTTTGTCCCCAAATACAGCCAGTTTGTCCCCAAATGCAGCCAGTTTGTCCCCAAATACAGCCAGGTTGTCCCCATATACAGCCAGTTTGTCCCCAAATGCAGACCGTTTCCCCCAGCCCTGCACTTACCTTCCTCAGTTCAGCGCCGTCCTTCTTCCGTCCTCGATGTCTTCTCCCGCCCTCGATGTCGCTTCAGCCAATCAGGTTACCGGTAACCAGCAAGATAGACGGTATAAAAATCAAAGGCATTTATGTACTTAAATTGCCTAAAAGAAGGGGTGATTTTAACCGCATTCCCCTTCAGAAGGAAAAATGGTGGATTTTCCGCCTAGGCTCTTTGGCCCCTATGGGGTTAAACACTGAACTCAATCTTCAGGTCTTTTTAGACACTTGACCAAAAACCCTTTTTTTCCCCCCTCCCCCACCCCTCTCAACATCATTCCCCTCATCCCACAACCTTATCTTTTGTGTTCTTAAAAAACGAAAAAATTAAGAATAGGTGATATTGATTTAATCACCTCCTCTCGCTTGATCTCCTCTGGTAAATCTATCTCCAGTATTGACCAGGCATGCTTAATTATGGCTTAATCATGGACTCTGATCTCGTTTGATGTGTGGGCTGCCCTGGGGTGTTAATATCTGCATTGCTTCCTGGGTGTGACTCGCTGTCCATATCTCTAATCCTCTATAGGTATATCCATATATTAAGGTGAGATGCTGGCTATATTTATGCAGACCTTGGCATCACTAGGGAAATTGGCTGAGTGGACGCTGGGCCACACCTGGGAGCATGCGAAGATCAATATATGAAATAAATCATGATGTCTTGGTTATGTGATTTACCAAGCTTAAGCCACCTGGCATATACCCCAACGCATCCCAACACATCGAAACTGAGTTATAGATAGACTCTAAAGCTCGGAGTCTCTGATTGGTATTATTCATATCTACAGCTTTTGACATGGATTTACCATCATTGAGTCATCTCCATTCCCTAACGGGAATGATGGATTTAAGCAATTACATGTGAAATGAATACTAATTATTGATATATGATTTATGCTGACTAAAATATATATATATAAACAATTCCATGACTATTTGCAGTAGTATGAACCAAATACCGTAGCTATATTATTCCTCCTAATTATAGTAAATGCGAACAAAAGCCGTGGCTACATTGGCCAAATTTTCTACCCTCGTATGTTAGTATTTATCTGTTGTGGTCATCTACTAAGGATGGGAGAACTACATGCCTACTCCTTTTTTCTCACAAGAGGGCGGCCTGTCGGAGGGACAATGTCTATAAATAGAACCGCCAGGAGCCGCCCCACCACCCACCTACTGAGATCGCCAATTGGTGATCGTCAGTAGTCTGTGGTAGCAGTTATCCGTGTAATTTTTAATGCAATTTGAAATTTTCTGAGCATTCTTTTTTGATAATAATAAATTATTTAATCATTTCCCCCAGTCTATACCTACGATTGTATTAAGTAGCAACTTTTACACCCCTTTTGATCATCTTGGGGTGTTCCCCCTCTTTTTTTGCCTAGCCTCTTTTGCTACAACAATGGTGTCACTACAGATTAATGGTATTTAGACTTACATTATTTAAATTAGAACTGGAGGAAATGCACTTTAGGGATTTGTTTTTCCTTTCTTTTTGTTTTCTACCGGTAACCAGACCCGGTGAACCTGATTGGCTGAAACGCCTGTCAGTGTTAACCAGGGAACGCACCCCCGTGCGTCCTCTGGTTAGCTATTTGGAAGCCAATTACAGCCCACAGGCTGTAATTGGGAAGCCTATCAGAGCCGCTGGCTCTGATAGGCACTTCCAAACACCAACCAGCCGCTGTTATTCAGATGGCCGGCGCTCAACAGGGGGCCAGCCATCTGAATAGTGGGCGGCAGCGGCGGCGACAATATATAGGTTCATGCAATTGTTCATATGTATTGTTGTAAGTGACAGGCGCAGGAGCGAGAGGGGGCGGCACTCCTGCGCCCACTATGGACGCACCGCCACTGATCCAGAGTGAACGAGTCTGTGGGAGGAGGGGAGGTGGCAGCCACACCCCCATCTCCGCCCACCAACTCCGGCTGCCTCCGCAGACATTGGAGATGTGACATGCTGTCTGGGGGCCCGCGTGCCGTCGCGGGCCATCGCGGGCCGCCGCGACCCACCGGGCATTTGCCCGGTATGCCCTATGGCCAGTCCGGGCCTGAACAGAACATCAGAAAACAACGTATCTGCCATTCTGCACATGCTGTTCCAACTTACGAACATATTCGACTTAAGAACAAACCTACAGTCCCTAACCTGTTCGTAACTCGGGGACTGCCTGTACAGTGACAATGTCATACAGAGCAAAAGAAAATAAAGAACAGTGTTACTTGTGGTACAAAAAATAAATTAAACAAAAAACATCAGACATTGATGGTAATTAACAAAAGAATGCGTCAAAGATCCTGGTATTCTTGTATAGATCAGACATACCCATGGTGAAGCCTGGATAGTGAGTGTGTATATATAAAACTTTAGAGTACACATGTAGCACCCTCTACCTTAGGTAGGTGCTAATATGAGGATTTTTTTATAGGACAGCTGCCAGAGCAGGTAAATTTAGGCAGGCCTATGCTTCAGGCTAGGCCTGCTTGTTTTAATCTGGGGGCAGGGAGTGGTTAATGTAGCAGTGGGTGTGACCACCTGTGGTCTAGTTCTGGGGCGCCTCCCCTGCTTCCAGGGAGAATGATCTGGAAGAGGGGCAGAGCACAGGACTGGAGTGGCAGGAAGCTCATGTGAGGAGCCCTGACCAATCCCCAATTGGAATTGACAGGGGGCAGGCCTCCCATATAAGCTCAGGTCCCAGTTCACTGGGGGGGAGTTGTCAGCCAGGAGACTTGGAGAATGGAGCACTAGGCAGCAGCAGGGGCCCCATCCCCATCTAAGGCGGTGCAAGGCCTAGCGGAGGAGCCCGTGAGATCTGGGAGGGAGCAACATACTTACACGGTCATGGATGGAGTATCCTGGAACAGAGGGGCAGGAGTAGCTGTCAGAACGTGTGTCCAGTTAAAGTTCTCCATCATGGACTCGGGGAAGGAGAAGGTCGGTGAGTGGACCACAGTGGATTACTGGATGAGGTATGCCAGGGGAGCTGGGTGCGAGGCCAGAGGACAGACTGTGGGGAAAGTGTCAAATCAATGCGGCCTGAGGGCACAGGATTTGCAAACCAGACTAGCTGGGAGCAGTAGTCCACCAAGCTACATGTGCTATTAAATTACTAGGCTGCCGGGGAGAGGTACTGCAGACCTCTGGCCTAGTAACAGCATCTATTATAACCAGCAATTGAGACTGTTCAGAGCGGCCTGATCTGTTCAGGAGGATAGAAGTCCTGGGAGCAACAGTCTGCAGGAGATACGCAGAGGAGGAGAAATAGTCTGCATGGTGATGCAGGGGAAGTGACTGTAGATATTATCTGTGCATCAGTACTTCAAGGGTCAACCAAATTTCAAGTTCTTTAATATGATGGCAAAGCAACATGTTCTATGGGCATCCCATATTATCTTTCCCCCCAATCAAGTTATATCCCTCAATAAACAAAAACAAAACAACGCAAATGACTGTTTATTGTCTCTGAGGTGATAGATGGAGGTCTGGTAGCAGGGTGATATGTTAGTAGCTAGTAGCAACCAAGCACTACAAATACGTAGCGAGCTGGGTAGCTCATACATCATCTGCACAGGTAGTGACATTTTCCAGCCCTCTGTCCCAAACTTTATGATATTTGTTAGTGCAGCCTCTGTGAACATATAGTACTTTTTGTAGGAAAGGGTGACATTTACCGCCCCAATCCATTGCTGGACGGTAGGGGGTGACTCCCTGATCCAGGTCCTGGTGATATGCATTCTGGTCATAAACAGTGACTAGTTAGGAAAAATATGGAAATGTATTTCTTTCTCAGAGATGGGTAGGAGACTCAGGAGAAACTGCTTGGGGCAGAGAGTGAGAGGAAAGTCCATTTGGTCATGTAGAAATTCAACCACTTGTGTCCAGTACCCTTGGATGGAAGGGCAGGGCCATAACAATGTTGGAAGAGCAACAGCATGTAATGTAAAGTTGTTAATAAACTGACAATACTGTATGCGTTATACCTATCTATGCAGCAGGTGGTGCTGTGGTATTATAGTGTATAGTTCTTATATTCTATGATATAACAGGATGTATTGTCTATCTATGCTCACTGCACTTGTTTGTGTTCTCCTGCTGTCTACATGATGTAAAGCCATGATAAAGATATCCTCCATGAAAGTAAAGGTGTTCTCTGCATACCACAAGCTTCCAGCGCATGATTCAATAACCTGCTAATAGGTTATGGGTCCCAGGCACCTAGCAGCACACAGGCACACCCAGCAAACCCAACAAAACCCAGGCAGCCAGGTTCTACCGAGAATTCTGCAAATCGGTGAGCACTGTATACAAACTAATGAAAGATGGCAAGCGGCTCAGATGTGAAGTTTGCAATTGCAAAGCTGAACAATGCCAATTATCAGCTATGGAAGTTTAAACTCGAAGTGTTTCTCACCAAGGATGCCTTGTGGCAAGTGCTGAATACAGACAGACCCACAAACGAAGAGATGGAGGACTGGGATAGGAAGGGCAGACAGGCAAAAGCAATTATAAGCTTACTAGTGGAAGATGACTAGCTTATCCACATAAGAACAGAGAAAACAGCCAAAGGTATGTGGACTTCATTACAGAAACTGCATGAGCATTCAAGTCTAAACAGAAAACAGTTTTTGCTATGAAAGTTATACAAGATGAGACTTGGAAAAGACCAGCAAATGTGTGACCACGTGAAAGCTATGCTAGAGATCATAGAGCAACTGCACACCATCAGAGAGGACATCAAAGATAACCATAATGTTGCCCTGCTCCTCTGCAGCCTTGCAGGGATATATACTGCTTTTTATTAACGCTTTAAAAACCAGACCCAAGCAGGACCTGACGCTGGAATATGTCAAAGGCAAATTAATGGAGGAATATGACAGAAGGAAAGAAAATACACACCATGATGACAAAGCTCTTAAGATGTACAAAGACACAAACACAACAAAGAAAGCAGAGCTTGTTTTCATTGTAAAAGGTCACTTAAAAAAGGACTGTTCTATCTGGAAAGCCGAGCAGCGAAAGCTAGAGCTATCCACAAAAGAAAGAGTCAAAGTAATCACAAAGGAAACTGCAGACACATCATGGAGTGGCACCTTTAAAGTGACACAGAGCGACAAGCCACGCGACTGGTGCATAGACTCAGGTGCACTAAGCCACATGACTAGCGATGAGACTTTCTCACAAACATTGATTACAGTGCAAAAGACAAAGTTTTCCTAACAATGCCTCGCAAAGTGCTCATGAAATGCAAATTCTGTATTGAAGCAAAAGCCACACATGCTCCCCTTCCACAGGCATCTCAAAGAAAGACCAGCAATCCCTGCAGCTCATACACAGTGACGTATGCGGTCGAATGAAAATTCCTGTGTCAGGCGGTGAACAGATATCTACTGACTTTCATTGATAACTTTTCCAGGTACACAACTACTTATCTGATGAAACATCAGAGAAACTTCAAGAGTTCGTTGCCATGTGTAGCAACAAAGGAACCAGGAATAATACTCACCAACAATGGGGGAGAATACATAAGCAAAGAAGTGGCCTCATACCTGAAGAGACAAGGAATAGCACACCAGACAACCACACCATACACTCCTGCACAAAACGGTGTAGCAGAAAAGAAAAATCACACTCTTATAGAAATGGCCAGATGCATGTTGTCAGATGCCAACCTACCTCACAAGTCCTGGAGAGAAGCAGTCATGACTGCAACCTACCTACAGAACAGATTACTCTCAAGAGCCATGAAAAGTACTCCATTTGAAATGTGGCATGGATCAAAGCCTAGCATAGGGTACATCATGTCAGGTCACCTGTGGCCAGATGACAGGTGCACACCGTAGGGGGACAGGAGTGCACCACAAGATAGTGAACCCTATGGCTGACTGCTGCGGATAGGAAAATGGGTGGTTGTGGAAAGCGGGACCAGAGGAGCACAACCGGGATCCCACAGGAAGCTAGAGTCAAGATTCCCCAGGGCGCTGAGTCTAAGACCCAGCAGGTCTTCTCCAGAGCCTCTAGTGGTGAGGATGTTACGCTGCAGGCTAGGTCCAGGTCGCGGCCCCTAGAGTCTCCTAGCTCACGCCCCGTAGGGTAAGGGGAGAAGAGGGGAAGCAGCAGCACGAGATACAAGAATAACGAATAACAAGCCGAAGGTCAAGGGTCACAAGCAGACAAGGATAACGAAGGACAAGCCGAAGGTCAAGGGTCACAAGCAGACAGGGATAGTCGGGGACAAGCCAATAACGTAACAGAGAGACAGACGTAGCACCCGGCAGGCAGGAACCCAAACACACAATGCATAACAAACACGTTGATCAGCAAAGCAGGCTTGCAGTGCACAGGTTAATATAGTGTTCTGTGATAGGGCCTGGGGTGGAGTCAGGCTGGGAGGAGATTATAAAGGAAGCCAGGTGAGAGAGAGTCTGGCCTCTAAGATGAACACATGAAGAGGAAAGGTAAGATGGCAGACAGACATTAATGCATATCCATGACACATCAGAGTATTTGGATGTAAAGCATATGCCTATATTCAATGTGAAAAGCGATCCAAGCAGCTCTACAGATCTGCTGGGAGTGAAGATGGCCAAAAAGTTAGGGGGTTTTTAAACTAGGTAATGGGGGAGGGTCCAGAGGTAGAGATAGTCAGCAATTAACATATTCCAGAGGGTAGAATTGGGGGCATTAGTGGTAGGTTGACTAAAGCACATAAACCCGAGGTAAGTATAGTAACAAGTCCTATTTGCAATCTCGCAACACCCAATAAGAGGACAGTATGCGACCGGTCTAAACTATGTGGCATGTTCACCAATGCCAGGAGCATGGCGAACAAGATGGGTGAACCAGAGATACTGTTAAACGAGGAAGATTTAGACTTTGTGGGAATTACTGAGACCTGGTTCAACAGCTCTCATGATTGGCTGGCAACCATTCAAGGGTATTCCCTTTATCGCAGGGATAGAGAGGGTAAAAAAGGGGGAGGGGTATGCCTATATCAAGAATAATGTACAAATGAATGTGAGAGATGACATCAATAAGGGAGCTAGGGAGGAGGTGGAATCCTTATGGGTGGAGCTCCAAAGGGATGAAGCTAAAGGGAAAATAATTCTGGGAGTATGCTACAGGCCCCCTAACCTAAGGGAGGAGGGGGAGACGGACCTCCTATCACAATTTGGATTAGCAGCAAGGATGGGAAGTGCTATCACAATGGGGGATTTTAATTATCCAGACATAGACTGGGCGGAAAGAACCACGCACGTCTAAGGCTCGCCAGTTCCTAAATGTCTTGCAGGACAATTTAATGGGTCAGATGGAAGACGCACCAACTAGAAACAAGGCGTTACTAGATCTACTGATTACCAACAATACAGACCTGATCATGGATGTGGAAATACGGGGCAATTCAGGAAACAGGGCAATCACAGGGCAATTGGCTTCAGTATAAATCACACAAATAGGAAACACAAGGGGAAAACAAAGACACTGAATTTCAAAAGAGCCAACTTTCCTAAACTACGAACCTTGCTAAAAGATATAAATTGGGATAAAATCTTAGAAACAAAGAACACAGAGGAGAGATGGGTTTGCTTTAAGAGCATATTAAATAAGGGCATTAGCCAGGGCATCCCATTGGGAAATAAATTTAAAAGAGCGAACAAATGTCCTGGATGGCTTAACTCTAATCTAAAACTGCATATAAAAGCAAAGGAGAAGGCCTTCAAAAAATACAAGGCTGAAGGATCATCATCAGCATTCAGACTTTACAAAGAATGCAACAAGATATGTAAGGGTGCAATTATGGCAGCTAAGATAGAACACGAAAGACACATAGCGGAGGAGAGCAAAAAAAATACCAAGAAATTCCTTAAACATATAAACAGTAAAAAAGGGAGGACAGACCATATTGGCCCCATAAAGAATGAGGAAGGACATCTGGTTACAAAGGATGGGGATGGGAAAATGGTGAAGGTATTGAATTTATTATTCTCCTTAATCTTCACGAGGGGATCGAGGGGCTTCAGTATCCAAAACTGCAGTGTTTGCCCTCATGACACATCACAGGAAGCACCCTCATGGCTAACAGAGGACAGAATTAGAAATAGACTTGGCAAACTTGATGTCAGGTCACCAGTGGCCAGATGACAGATGCACACCGTAGGGGGTCAGGAGTGCACCACAAGGTAGTGAATCCTGTGGCTGACTGCTGCAGATGGAATACTGGGTGGTTGTGGAAAGCGGGACCAGAGGAGCACAACCGGAATCCACAGGGAGCTAGAGCCGAGATTCCCCAGGGCGCGGAGTCTAAGACCCAGCAGGTTTTCGCCAGAGCCTTTAGTGGTGAGGATGTTATGCTGCAGGCTGGGTCCAGGTCGCGGCCCCTAGAGTCCCCTAGCTCACGCCCCGTAGGGTAAGGAGGAGAGAGGGGAAGCAGCAGCACAGGATATAAGAATAGTGAGGGGAAAAGCCAAGGTCAGGGCAACAAGCAGACAAGGATAAACGAAGGACAAGCCGAAGGTCAAGGGTCACAAGCAGACAGGGATAGTCGGGAACAAGCCAATATCGTAACACAGAGACAGACGTAGCACACGGCAGGCAGGAACCCAGACACACAATGCTAAAACAAACACATTGATCAGCAAAGCAGGCTTGCAGTGCACAGGTTAATATAGTGTTCTGTGATAGGGCCTGGGGTGGAGTCAGGCTGGGAGGAGATTATAAAGGAAGCCAGGTGAAGGGGTCTGGCCTCTAAGATGAATACATGAGGAGGAAAGGTAAGATGGCAGACAGACATTAGTGCATATCCATGACAGTACCCTCCCTCTTACGAGGCCTCCCCCTTCCCCGCATGGGCCCAGGTTTAGAGGGAAACTTCAGATGAAACTCCTTTAACAGACGAGGTGCAAAGACCTCAGATGCAGCGATCCAAGACCTCTCCTCAGGACCAAACCCCTTCCAATGAACGAGGTACTGAAGAACGCCTTTACAGAGTCGGGAGTCCAGAATTTGACTGACCTCATACTCCTGATTATCCTCAGAGACAGGCGCAACGGTAGGGAGAGGACGAGAGAATTTATTGAGGACTAAAGGCTTTAGAAGGGCAACATGGAAGGAGTTAGTGATTTTAAGGCTCTTAGGAATCTGGAGTTCAGGTTAGCAGTTACAGTGTATGGACCAATGAATCGTGGAGCAAACTTCAGAGAAGGAACTCGGAGCTTGATGTTCCTGGTGGAGAGCCAGACTTTGTCCCCTGGCTGAAGAGAAGGCGGTTTACGCCTGTGGCGGTCGGCAAAGCCTTTGAATTTTTCAGCAGCTGCCCGGAGGGAATCATGAACGTCACCCCAAACGGAATTGAGAGACTTCTGAACTGAAGCCAAAGCTGGAATATCTGGAGAACAGATCATGGGAAGAGGAAGGGAGGGTGTTTTCCATAAACTGTGAAAAAGGGTGTCTTCTTCGAACTGGTATTCACATGATTGTTATGGGAGAATTCTGCCCACGGGAGTAGAGAGGACCAATCGTCATGATGAGAAGACACAAAGGTGCGAAGAAAGACCTCTAACTCCTGATTAACCCTCTCAGTCTGTCCATTGGATTGAGGATGGTAAGAAGAGGAAAAATCCAAGACAATATTGAGGGATTTGCAAAAGGCTCTTGAAAAACGAGACGTAAATTGGACTCCCCTGTCGGAAACAATATGAGAAGGAACCCCATGGAGGCGGAAAATTTCTCGAATAAAAACGGGAACCAAGGCAGAAGCAGAAGGAAGACCAGGAAGAGGAACAAAATGAGCCATCTTGGAGAACCGATCGATTACCACCCAAATGACTGTATTATTCTCAGACAGTGGGAGGTTGGTGATAAAATCCATGGCAATATGAGCCCAGGGCTCCTTAGGAATGGGCAACAGCATGAGGAGACCAGCAGGAGCTTGTGTGGAGGATTTAGACTGAGCACAGACATGACAAGCCTTAACGTAGTCTTTGACATCTGAGCGGAGGTTAGGCCACCAGTAGTGACGACTGATGAGTAAGAAGGATCGGAGGAATCCAGAATGACCTGCCACCTTGGAATCATGTCCCTAACGAAGGATCTTAGCTCTTAGCTCAGTGGGGACAAAGGTCTTACCAGGAGGAATTTTAGACTCCAGGGTGGTAGAATGGGCAACAATGCACGAGGTTGGAATGATCGGCTCAGGTTCAGGGGCGGACTCCTCGTCCAAAGTGTCAAATGACCTAGAGAGCGCATCCGCCCGACCGTTGCAGGAACCAGGTTTGTAGGTAATCGTGAAATTAAAACGGGCAAAGAAGAGACTCCACCTGGCCTGTCTGGGATTCAGATGTTTAGCATTCTGTAGATACTGTAAATTCTTATGATCAGTAAAGATCGTTATGGAGTGAGGGGAACCCTCCAAGAGATGACGCCACTCCTCTAACGCCAATTTAATTGCGAGAAGTTCCCGATCACCGATGGCATAATTTTTCTCTGCCTGAGAATTGTTTTTGGAGAAGAACGCACATGGTTGACGTCTCTTCTCAAAGAATTGAAGAAGCACAGCTCCCACCCCCATTGAGGAAGCGTCCAGTTCAATAAAAAATGCATCCCTAGGATTAGGTCTCCTCAAGAAAGGTCCAGAAACAAAGGCCTGTTTCAGGTCGTGAAATGCAGAGACAGCTTCGGGAGGCCAATCTTTGGCATTCGCACCCTTCTTGGTCAAAGCAATAATAGGCGCGGCAATGGAAGCGTAATTCCTTATGAACTGCCTATAATAATTTGTGAAGCCAAGAAATCGCTGTGTGGCATTGAGACTAGCAGGAAGAGGCCAGTTGGTGATAGCCAAGACCTTCCCAGGATCCATATGAAGACCCGAACATGAGACAAAGCACCCCAGAAACAGGACTTCAGAACATTCAAAGGAACATTTCTCCAGCTTGGCATAGAGATTATTCTCTCTAAGACGCTGAAGTACAGTGCGGACATGGTTTCTGTGGACGTGCAGATTTTCCGAAAAGATCAGAATGTCATCCAGATAGATGACAACAAACTGGTACAGCAGATCCCTGAAGATTTCATTGCCGAAGTTTTGAAACACGGCTGGGGCATTACACAAACCAAAAGGCATCACCAGGTATTCGTAATGCCCGTCTCTAGTGTTGAATGCAGTCTTCCATTCGTCACCCTCCCGTATTCGAATGAGAGTGTACGCGCCTCTGATATCCAACTTGGTGAAAATGGAGGCACCCTTCAACCTGTCGAATAGCTCAGATATTAAGGGTAAGGGGTATCAATTTTTAATAGTAACCGCGTTTAGACCTCAATAGTCGATGCAGGGTCTTAAGGTACCATCCTTTTTGGCAACGAAAAAGAACCCTGCCCCTGCAGGCGATGAGGATTTCCGGATGAAACCTCTCTCCAGATTCTCTGTGACATATTCAGACATGGCCTGGGTCTCTAGGATGGACAGAGGGTAGGTACGACCCCTGGGCAGAGTTGCTCCAGGGACAAGGTCAATAGCACAGTCAAAAGACCTGTGGGGAGGAAGCACCTCAGCTGATTTCTTACAGAACACATCCCGGTAATCGCTGTACGCAGAGGGAAGATCAGAAGAAATGGAAGTGGTAGCAACCGGAAGTCTCTTCTTGGGGGCCACCTTGAGAAGACACGACGAGAAACATGAGGAACCCCAGGCCAGGACCTGCCCAGAGACCCAGTCCACATGTGGAGAGTGGAGCTGTATCCAAGGAAGGCCCAATACAAGGGGGGTAGAGGCCTTGGGTAGAATGAGAAAGGATATCCACTCCTGTTGGAGAACCCCTACCGACATCCTAATGGGTAGCGTCTGGAAGAGAATAGGGCCCCCTGGGAGAACGATGTCATCAATTGCTGAGACTACCAATGGGGTAGTGAGAGGTGAAAGGGTAAGCTTCATAGAAGAAGCAGTTCTCCAATCCATAAAATTGCCGGCAGCCCCGGAATCCAGATATGCAAGGGTTGATTGAGGAGAATGGCCTACATGAAGGAACACCGGCAGGAGAAGTCGAGAAGGTGATGTTTCAGGGTCCAATACACCACCTTCCATTAGACCAGAGCGTTTCCCGGACTAAGCGAGCAGGAGTCACGAAAATGACCCTTGCCCCCACAATAGAGGCACAAGCCCAGGGTTCTGCGCCTAGCACGTTCTTCGGGGTTAGTCTGGTCCGACCCAGCTGCATAGGTTCCTCAGCAGGCAGAAGATGCTCCACGGGACGAAGGGAGGGGAGTTCAGACTGGCTAGGGCCCAGGGAGTGCTGGCGTCTTTTTTCTAGGGACCTCTCCTGAAAACGAATGTCGATCTGATTACACAAAGAAATTACATCGTCCAGACCGACGGGGATGGCTCTTCCCGCTAATTCGTCTTTCACTCGGTCAGAGAGGCCATGTAAAAAGGTAGCGACCAGGGCCTCATTGTTCCAGCTCAATTCAGCTGTGTGGATACGGAACTGAAGAGCATATTGTCCCACAGAACTAGACTCTTGGCGAAGACGTAAGAGAGCACTAGCCGCTGAAGGAGCCCGAGCCGGCTCCTCGAAGATATTACGAAAGAGCTTCATAAAGTCGGACAGGCTGGAAACCACTGTATCATTCTTCTCCCACAGGGGGGCAGCCCAGGCTAAAGCTTCACCGGAGAGGAGGGAAATGATTTAGGCTACCTTAGTCCGATCAGACAGGAAGTTTTGAGGCTGAAGCTCAAAATGAATCGTACATTGGCTGAGAAACCCCCTGCAGGCCTTGGAGTCCCCAGAGAAACGGAACGGAGCTGGCAGTTTTAGTGAGTGTGTGGCTGCGACTGGTGCGATAGGTGCAGCCACTGGTTGTACTTGAGGTTGCAGATTCGGGGTTCCCAAGGAGGCCTGAAGCTGCTCGAAGCGAGAACCAGATCCTGGAGGAATCACATCACCTGAGTCTGATTCGATTCCTGGGTCTCAAGTCTGCGGACTATTCCCTGCAATGGATCATCCGCGGGGAGCGGCATGTCAGCCGGGTTCATGGCTGATCAAACTGTCAGGTCACCAGTGGCCAGATGACAGATGCACACCATAGGGAGTCAGGAGTGCACCACAAGGTAGTGAACCCTGTGGCTGACTGCTGCGGATGGAATACTGGGTGGTTGTGGAAAGCGGGACCAGAGGAGCACAACCGGAATCCACAGGGAGCTAGAGCCGAGATTCCCCAGTGCGCGGAGTCTAAAGCCTCGTACACACGAACGAGTTTCTCGGCAAAAACCAGCAAGAAACTTGCTGGCAGAGATTTTTTGCCGAGAAATTAGTTCGTGTGTATGGTTTCTCGTCAAGAAAAGCGACAAGAATCTCGACGAGAAAATAGAGATCCTGCTCTCTATTTTCTCGTCGAGATTCTCGTCGGCATGTTTCTCGATGAGAAAAGTGAGTGTGTGTACACCTACCTGTCCTCCCGGAAGCCCGCGCATGTTCGAAATGAATTCGACGCATGCGCGGTAGCTTCCTAGGCATACGTAGGGTATACCAAGATGGCGGCGACGGCATCGAATGTGACGAGCGCATGCTCGTCGTAGTCGATGACGTCACCGCGTACGCTCCATTCAAAGAACCGCGGGTTCTTTGAATCGAGCGTCTGTACACTCGGCCGGGACAAGTTTCTTGTCCAAGAATCTCGTCGAAAAAAACGACATGTTTTATTCGACGAGAATCTCGGCCGTGTGTACGAGGCCTAAGACTCAGCAGGTTTTTGCCAGAGCCTCTAGTGGTGAGGATGTTACGCTGCAGGCTGGGTCCAGGTCGCGGCCCCTAGAGTCCCCTAGCTCACGCCCCGTAGGGTAAGGAGGAGAGAGGGGAAGCAGCAGCACAGGATACAAGAATAGTGAGGGGAAAAGCCAAGGTCAGGGCAACAAGCAGACAAGGATAAACGAAGGACAAGCCGAAGGTCAAGGGTCACAAGCAGACAGGGATAGTCGGGAACAAGCCAATATCGTAACACAGAGACAGACGTAGCACACGGCAGGCAGGAACCCAGACATACAATGCTAAAACAAACACGTTGATCAACAAAGCAGGCTTGCAGTGCACAGGTTAATATAGTGTTCTGTGATAGGGCCTGGGGTGGAGTCAGGCTGGGAGGAGATTATAAAGGAAGCCAGGTGAAGGGGTCTGGCCTCTAAGATGAACACATGAGGAGGAAAGGTAAGATGGCAGACAGACATTAGTGCATATCCATGACACTTAACATTAATAAGTCAACGGGACCAGATGGCTTGCACCCGAGGGTACTTAGGGAACTCAGTCAAGTAATTGCCAGACCATTGTTCCTAATTTTTACTGACAGTCTACTAAGTGAAATGGTACCAGCTGATTGGAGAAAAGCCAATGTAGCATTTTAAAAAGGGCCAAAATACATCCCTGGGAATTAAAGACCAATTAGTTTAACATCAATAGTATGCAAGCTCTTGGAGAGACTATATACAAGATTTTAGTAATAAGAACGGTATCATTAGCAGTAATCAGCATGGATTCAAAATAGTTCTTGCCAAACCAATCTGTTAACCTCCTATGAGGAGGTGAGCTGCCATTTAGATAAAGGAAGGCCCGTATACATGGTGTATCTGGATTTTGTAAAAGCATTTGACACAGTTCCCCATAAACTTTTACTGTACATAGTAAGGTCCGTTGGCATGGACCATAGGGTGAGTACATGGATTGAAAACTGTCTACAAGGGCGAGTTCAGAGGGTGGTGATAAATGGGGAGTACTCAGAATGGTCAGGGGTGGGTAGTGAAGTCCCCCAGGGTTCTGTGCTGTGACCAATCCTGTTTAATTTGTTCATAAATGACTTCAAGGATCGGGTAAACAGCTCAATCTCTGTATTTGCGGATAACACTAAGCTAAGCAGGGCAATAACTTCTCCGCTGGATGTGGAAACCTTGCAAGAAGGTCTGAACAAATTCATGGGGTGGGCAACTAAATGGCAAATGAGGTTTAATGTAGAAAAATGTATGTAGCGGCCTCACCCTCTCTCTCTTCTTTAGCGGTTACTTTGGCTTCGGTCTAGGGGTACTTTGAAGGGGAGAGCGAGGTGCGCCACGGCCCATGTCCTCTAGATTACTGCATGTAGAGATGAAGGCCAGAATCAGATTACACTCGGGCTGTGAATACGTTCAAAGCCAAGTCTGTTCTGCTGATGACCCCCTTTGCTCCCAGTAATTGGAGTACCACACACTGAAAAGGTCCAACACTTATTTATTCCATAACGGCAAACAAATAGTCCTTTGCGAGCAGACAGTTTGAGACCCATAGAACAGTTCAGTATTGGTGGGGAGTAGGTCAAGGCACAATCCTCAAAGAAAATTAACCGTTGAGGTTTCACCAACGGTTGCTAAGCACAGTGGCTGTTAAATGGACTTTTTGGCTTCAGAGTCTCTTCCAGCGACTCTAGTGAACAGGAACTGGAGTTACCTTCGCTACGTTGCAGCCCCTATCAGGGGGAAGACATCCCTCCAAGAGAGTTACCGGAGGCCCCGCCGTCACCGGATTAATGCTGTACCGGGCTATTCGGAAGGGTTACACTCCCCGGCCTCCTCTCCTCAGATATGGGGCCCAACACCTTAGGGCCCCTCGGACTCCTCCACCCTCGCGGAACCCAGTCGAAGTTAAGGTGCCTGGGTGCGGCCGCGTCCTCCAACTCTGAACCCCCAAGGTCAGGGCATCCGCCCCTTTTATCTCCTCTCCCTTTGCGTCACAGCGGGTTCCCCGCCCCGCTGTACCGGTGCCAGGAAAGTACAAAAAGGAACAGTCTTGCGGTGCAGGTTCAACTCTGACCCAGGGCGACAACGTCACCTGCAGGCTACAGGGAACCTTGCACCACCAGAGTCCTCCAAGAACCACAAAAGGGACTCTCAGATTCCCTAACAATTAGTACATCTGGGTTAAATGACCCAGATGTTCCCCCCAAATTTAAATACCCGCTACACTCTCCCCCCTGTGATTTGACACTGGTCCCCAGTGTCTGGTGCAAACTCACATCCCACAAAGGTGGTGCATAAGCTTCGCCCAGAGACTAAACCATACAAATTAGCCCTGAATTGTGCCAAGACCTAGAATGGGAAAGGGAAACATAAAACAGTAAAACTATAAAACTTTCCTTAAAACACTTCTGACATTTACACATGCACAATCCTCCCTCTGACTATCTAAGGACCACCCATTCTCAGCAGCCTTGACAGATGAATCTCCTGCAGAAGGGAAAAAAAACAAACACCCTACCACAATGTGTGTTTTCTTGGAATGAACGGGCCTGTCCTTGAAAAGGCCCACTCGCTCCAATGAGTATGGTGATGCAAGTGTAAAAAAAAAAAAAACAGTCGTTGCGCAGCACTGCCACCTGGTGACAGCGCCACGGTAATGACACTTGGCCAAATCCTCCAGACAACTTTCCTTTTTTTCTTCTCTGTATCTACACTAACTACACCCCAAAGTCATTATCTTCTTTGCAGTGTAGGGAGAAAGAGGGAGAACAAACAATAACAGCTCCCATTTCTCCAAAAGAGTAAAACGCCCAAATAAAAAAAAACGAGGGCACAGTTCTTGTGTTCCGGCAAGTTCAGCAATGAACAATAATCAGAGCATACAGGAGTCTTTTCCTCCTAAAGGTAGAACTTTGGGTGCGGCAAGAGCAGGGGCTTCAAGTGCTTATCGAAAGTCTCCACATTATACTCAATGTTCTCTCCGTCTTTGTGACAAATAAGCACCCTGTCCGGATGGATGTGCCGACCCAACATCCACTCCGCTTTACAGTCCTTGAACTTCTTGGACACGGGGGATGAGCATGAAAGGTATCGGCGAGCATGGGGCACTTTGAGCTTTTCCCAGACAAACTCATCATACCATCGCTGCCGCAGGACCTCCACTTCAAAAAGCAAGTCCCGGGGTAGGTATGGGTACTCCCACCCATATTCACGGGCAACTCTCTGACAGAAGAGCCGCTGTAGCCGGGACAGAGGTGGCATTGTGGCACAGTCTCCTTCTCCAGGCTGGACAATGGACTCCGGATGCCGAGGTACTTTAACTACCTCCGTTGGCTTGGACCTAGGAGTCCGCAGTAATGAACGTTGCGTTCCCGTCACCGGAACAGATGAAACAGTAGGTGATTCACAGGATGGAAGGGTAGGCAGGAGACCAGATTTCTCCCCGGGCTCCGGGACCTCCACCCGGGGTGCACTATCCCCTGTAGACATGGGCAGATCCCTTGGTGCACGGAGCGCGGGTAATGGCATCTTGTCCCAACCCTTTCGCCATCATCGCCAGCATCTGACAGCGACTCTAGGTCGGAGGTGTCGTATATTTATGCGGGCAGGTAATTCCCAGTAGATGTAGAATCACCCTCCCTTACGGGCTCCACCGACAATGGACTCCCGACACCTCCAACCACACTTTATTTTTAAAATACATTTTAGTCTCCCCCCCCTCAGATTTCACTCCCACTATAGATCATTCCATGCTATTCTTCTGCGCTACCAGCAAAGGTGGACCACGTCTGCAGTGTGGAAATATTATAATGTTTCTGATAAAGACCCCAAATTTGCAATCTGGAGTCTTTGCTCAGCAGAAATTTCAGGAGGGGGTACAGTGCCATGGCATTTTTCAACAACAGGATTTATACACCACCTGAAAACACGTCATCCAGTTCAGCATGAAGAATACAAGAAAACAGTACCGCTTCCAAAAAGTGCCCCAAGCACATCAAGTTCAAGACCATCTGTGGCCACAGTCTTCGAAAAGGTTAAAAAAATTACAAGTAACAGTCCCAAAGCCCATGGCATTACAAATAAAATTATGGAATTTATTGCGTTAAACGACCAGCCATTCTCTGTTGTGCCATGTTACACACTACCAAGCAGACGCTACTTTGCAAATACCTGTCTACCTGAATTGTTTGGCAGTGTTACAAAACACGTTCATGAGCTCATGACTACCAACATCACAGCAATCTGTTTTACTACCGACATTTGGAGTTCAGACGTCAGTCCAATGCCTGACAGCGCAGTGGATAGATGCCAAATTTCAATTGCAAAACATCCTACTTAGCGGACGTGAGTTTGTTGGATCACATACTGCAGCAGCAATATCTGATGCTTGATGCCGCGTACACACGTCCGTTTTTAATGTCATTTTTAAAACCAACGTTTTTCTCGTCGTTTTTTTTCTTGTTTCCTCTCCACCCTGTCTTGCGTACACACGATCATGAAAAAAAACGCTCGAGCAAAGCACAGTGACGTACAACACGTACGACGGCACTATAAAGGGGAAGATCCGTTCTAATGGCGCCACCCTTTGGGACGCTTTTGCTGATTTCGTGTTACCGCGTGTTAGTAAAAGTTTGGTGAGAGACGATTCGCGCTTTTCAGTCTTCGTGCTGTGAAGATCGTTTTGTGGAGTTCAGTTTGTGCTTGTGGGTTCGTATCTGTCTTTCAGTGCTTGTAGTCAGTTCGTATCTGTTTATTCAGTGCGTTCTTGTCTGCTCGTTACTGTTTTTCAGCTTGTTCTTCATAGGCCTTGCTGTTCTTCCGTTCGTTCTTCTAGTTCGTTCTGAGCTGCCGACCGTTATCTAGCCATGTTGCGGCTACGTACTCGTCGTCGAGTTCGTGCTGTAGTTGGAGCAGGAGTTCATGCTGTATCCCGACTCCAGGCCATGAACAGGGTGAGGAGGAGTTCATGGACCAAGAATTGGTTGCTCCAGCAGCACCAGTTCTGTCACATGCCTTTGTTGCGGGAGATCAGGGAGAATAATCCTGAGGATTACAGGAATTTTCTCAGGATGTCTGACCCCGTATTTCAGCATCTGTTGGCTTTGGTGTCCCCCTATATTACCAGGCAGGACACCGTTATGCGGGAAGCCATCACTGCTGAGCAGTGGCTCATCGCCACTTTGCGATACCTGGCGACTGGGAGAAGCCTGCAGGACCTCAAGTTCTCAACAGGCATCTCCCCCCAGGCTCTGGGGATCATTATACCAGAGACTTGTTCTGCCATCCTTCAAGTTTTGCAGGAGGACTATATTAAGGTAAGTGTTCTAATTTAAAACATCACATTGTATGTATTTCTTGCTTAATAATGTTTATTATTTATTTTATCAGTCCCTAATTCCCATGATTCGAATCTGCAGGGAATGTCCCCTTTCTCCTCATGCATGTTTTATTTTTTTGGCCTACATTTATATTTTCCTTAGCTAACCTCTCCAGCATGCTATCCTGGGACCATACCCACCTAGCCTAGTCACTTCCCTTTCTTTTGTTGTCTGCTCCATTGTAGTGCTTTACCCTAAACGCCCCCTAAAGATTGCTTAGGAATGTTACATTTTCTTTCACTTCATACAGAGTGCCACCGACTTGATTTGTGATCTCCCCAACTCATCTTCAACCCCCCCCCCATATTTTTTTTGTGGTTTAGCTTTTTTGGTGCTTACTAATCATTTAACAATCTTTCTATGTTTATCTTAATGTTGGGCAGGAATGGTTTTATCAAATCTGCTTGCAATGTTTCTGTCTCAAAGTATTAATATTTTTTTATTTTAACTCCACAGTTCCCTTCTACGCCACATGAATGGCAGAATGTGGCATCTGAGTTTGCCCAACGATGGAACTTTCCAAACTGTGGAGGGGCCATCGACGGCAAGCATGTTCGGGTCGTACCACCACCCCATTCGGAATCCTTTTACTACAATTACAAGGGGTTCCACAGCATCGTCATGATGGCAGTGGTGTCGGCCACCTATGAATTTCTGTATGTGGACGTTGGAAAAAATGTCAGAATATCAGATGGAGGAGTCTTTGCACAGACAGAGTTTGGGGAACGACTCCTATCGGATGAGCTGGCCTTGCCACCAGCGGAGCAGAATGTGGAGGGACTCCCATTTGTGTTTGTAGCGGATGAGGCGTTTGGCCTGGGTCCCCAATTAATGAGGCCATTCCCTCAACGCACCCTCACCCCTGAGAGGAGGGTGTTTAACTATCGGCTGGTCAGAGCAAGAAGGGTGGTGGAAAATGCCTTTGGCATCATGGCCAGCCGATTCCGCTTGTTCCTCACCTCCATCCACCTTGCCCCCTATAAATGAAACCATGTGTTCAAAACGTGTTGTGTGCTACATAATTTTTTAAGGGTGCATTCACAAAATTACCTTTCTTTGAGTGGGCCTGAGTAAAAAGTCCTATGGGGCAACCTCCTGTGTACTAGTTGCACATTCCTTTCTATGTATACAAGGATGTTGGCAGTACCCTATACATTTCTCAAATCTCACACCTCCATTTACCTCAGAGTCTCAAATGCACAGACATGAGGGCGCATGCTCGGAGCTGACGGCGTTGGACATGTCCCGCTGAAGCTCCGCTATTCTCGTGACACCACGGCCGTCACATACACCCGTATGGAAGGGTAAATAATATAAAAAGCTTACCTACATCTCCCTCAGTGCCAGGAGACTATTCTAATATGGTTTTGGGAGCCTCCCGCGGGAAAACCAGAGCAAAATCTCTCAAAGATAATCTCCTCCGAGGCCCCTGTAAGATGGCGCAGCCTAACTCTCCTCACACAGGCCCACCTCACGCTGACAGGCAGCAGCAGCATTTACCTTATGTAATGTATAACACTGACTCAGAATATGGCACCACCTCTCAGCAACAACAGTCAGACTCATTATTACACCCAAATGTTTTAAAACAAATTGAGAAAATGCTGCAGAAAGCCTTAAAGTGGAAGTAAACCCTCCTATCGTTTTCAGCCAAGGAAGCTGCCATCTTGACCTTTGTTTAATCTTCAACTGCCATGATGCTGCACATGTGACCGGTTATGACAACAGCCATTGGATGGTTTGACAGTTTGGTTGAGAGCACAACCAATGTGGCAGTTAGCATTTCCGGCATGCCGGGAATTTAAAAAAAAATTTAAACTGTTAAAGCGGTTGTAAAGTCACAAACTTTGACACGGCTCCCTCCATTTTTCTATCCTAGGACTCTCCCCCACTATTTTGTGTGCGAGGGGCCTCCCCGGATAGATTTTTTGCTTCTGAGCTAACATTTTTGTACGCTCGGAAAGCCAGTGTTTTATCCCTCTATCATCTAAAGTTACTCTAATGCCCTGTACACACGGTCGGAGTATCCGATGGACTTTTTCATCGGAATTCCGTTCAAGCTGTCTTGCATACACACTGTCAGACTAAATTCCGAGCGTCCAAAACGTGGTGACGTAAAACACTCCGACGAGCCGAGAAAAATTAAGTTCAATGCTTCCGAGAATGCGTCGACTTGATTCTGAGCATGCGTGTGTTTTTTCTCCGTCGGAGTTCCACACAGATGATAGGACTTTCCTAAATTTTTTATAAACACCGATGGAAAAAAGTCCGATGGGGCCCACACATGATCGGAATTTCCGATAAAACAAGTCCATCGGACTTTTTTCATTGGAAATTCCGATTGTGTGTACAAGGCATAAGTTATTTATCTCCTAATGATTCTCCTTTTTTTTTCCTTTTTAAATACTCTATTTCTATTTTTCCTTTCTTTTTTTCTCCTCCCCGGGTTGAACTTTAATCTACACTTTATGACTAGTATATTTAGCAATATTCTCTATAAATTAGTATAATGGCTCCCTTAAATGTTCTTACCTTAATGTCCATTTCACACCTATGCGAATTGGTTGCAGCTTACACCACATCCAATTCGCATAACATTATAAAATACATTGATTCCAATGAGGCTGGTTCACATATGTGCGATGCATTCGCATTGCGCATTGCCGAAAAAACGTGTGCGTTCTTTAGGCATTGCAGTGCGGCTCAGGTGCGAATTCAGGCCCATTATGTTCTATGGGCACGCATCTGATTCGCACATGTGTTGCGTTCTGAACAGGGCCTGTGTAGTGTTTTTATTGCCATTTGAATGCCAGGTGAATGGGTAGGGGTACGATGTACCCCATACTCATTCACATAGGGTGGGGGGCCGGGATCTGGGGGCCCCCTTATTAAAGGGGGCTCCTGGATTCCGATAAGCCCCCCGCCCGCATACCCCGACAACCAACGGCCAGGGTTGTCAGGAAGAGGCCCTGTCCTCATCAACATGGGGGCAGGGTGCTTTGGGCTGGGGGGGCCGCAGTGCGCCCCCCTACCCTGAAGCACCCACCCCCCCATGTTGAGGGCATGCGGCCTGGTACGGTTCAGGAGGAAGGAGGGCCGCTCTCTCGTCCCCCCCCTCTTTTCCTGCAGCCTGCCAGGTTGCGTGCTCGGATAAGGGTCTGCTATGGACTTTGGGGGGACCCCCACGCCGTTTTTTCCGGCATAGGGGTTCCCGTTTAAGTCCATACCAAATCTAAGGGCCTGGTATGCTCCTGGAGGGCAACCCATGCTGGTTTTTTATTTAAAATTTGGCGTGGAGTTCCCCCTCATGATAACAGCGGCGAGACTTCCCAGGTCGGCAAGTCCGCAGCTAAAAACACGATGGAACCGCTGAACGACTGATTGCGAACTTGGCAAAGACTCCAAGCTCAAAAACGCAACGCATAGGTGTGAACCTGGCCTCAATGTTCAAGGTCTAAATGTTCCACAAAAACGAACCAACGTCTTTCGATCATTGTCTTCCTCAAAAGCACACATAGTGTGCCTCCAGGAAACACATTTTACTGAAACTTCGACGCCTAAATATTTTGGTACACTATATCCCCAAGTTATTACTGCTTCAGCTAAAACCAAGCAAAGGGGAGTACTAATTGCATTTCATAGATCTACACCTTTTTCTCTTCAGACTGAGATCAAAGACCCTGACAGTCGTTATCTTATCCTTACAGGATATCTGTGTGCTATCCCGGTCACAGTTGTGTCCTACTATGCTCCTAATAGAAGTCCATCATCCTACCTCTCTCACTTGTTTCAAGTAATTGATTTGCATAAAATGGGCACACTTTTGATCTATGGAGACTCAAACCAAGTTATATACCCTTATATAGATAAATCACCTACTCCTCTCACAACTAACCCTCAATCTCGAATGTTTCAAAGACTCTTCCAGAAACATTAGTTGCTAGATTCATGGCGAAAAATCAATCCCACTAAACGTCAATACTCCTTCTATTCCCATCAACCCAAATCTTTTTCCCGTATCGACCACATTCTAATTTCAATAAGTATGTCCCCGGAATTGCTTACATCATCTGTTTTACCCTTTACATGGACTGACCACTCTGCAATAATTTCTTCCTTCGCTTCCCTCTTACCCAAATAACAAGACCCCACATGGCATATCAATGACTCAACCTTATCCCACCCATCACACTCTATTGATTTAGAAATAGCCATAAAAGATTATCTGAAAAACAATAAAACTCCTGACATATCCCCATTAACTTTGTGGGAAGCTCACAAACCCGTTCTACGCCAAGCATCATACCTTAAAAGAGAAAAGCAGAAACTACAACTAAAATTAGAAACAAACTTTAATACTTGTCACACAAACTTTCAAACAAATCCAACCCCTGCGACCAAGTCTCAGCTACACAAAGCTAGACTAAATCTTGACCTTTTTCTATCTGACTCGGTAGACAAAACTTTTTGTAACTCCAAACATAAATTCTATCTTAAAAGCTAATAAACCTTGCACTCTTCTTGCTCGAGCTCTTAAAAAATTAAACAGCCCATTTAAACCGATCTGACTAAAAATGCCCCATAACACTTATACCAGCAATCAATAAAAGATCTTACAAACCTTTCACAAACATCTTAAATCTATATACAATAAAGAGGAACCGTTTGACCAATCCTGTGCAGAAACATTTTTCTCGCAAATTAAACTCCCAACTATCCCTTCAAATCAACAGGAAAATCTTGAAAGGCCTATTACATGTGCAGAAGTTGAACTAGCTATCAAATCCCTTAAACTGAACAAAAGACCAAGCCCTGGCGGTTTTTCCACCCTATATTACAAAGAATTCTCTCATCTCCTTGCACCAATGCTGTCAGATGCTTTCAATTCGCTTCTTAACAGTCAATTCTTTCGCCCTGAAACCCTAACAGCCATAATCACAATGATACCTAAACCCCAGTCTGATGAAACATCATGTGCTAATTATAGGCCCATTTCTTTACTTAATCTTGATATAAAATTACTAGCTAAGATTCTAGCGACCCGTTTAAATAACATTATAGGCTCATTAATAAATAAAGATCAAGTAGGTTTCATGCCTTTTCGCCAAGCAGCAGATAATGTACGCAGGGCAACGCTACTGATTCAAGCAGCTAAAACACGACAAATACCCATGTGTCTTCTGTCGTTGGATATTAAAGCGGAGCTCCACCCTAAAGTGGAACTTCCGCTGATCGGAACCCTCCCCCCCTCCGGTGTCACAATTGACACCTTTCAGGGGGGAGGGGGGTGCGGATACCTGTCTAAGACAGGCATTTGCACCCACTTCCGGAAGTCCTCTCTGCGGAAAATCTGTGGGAAGCACGTCACTTCCCGCAGATTCCCCGTTGTGTTCTGGGAGACACTCGGCTCCCAGAACACCGGGGACCATTCAGAACGGCGCAGCGCGACACGCGCATGTGCCGTAGGGAACCGTGCATGAAGCCGCAAGGCTTCATTTCCTGGTTCCCTCACCGAGGATGGCGGTGTGGGCAGCAGAGTGACGAGCGATTGCTCGTCCTATGCTGAGGACGTCGCTGGACTCCAGGACAGGTAAATGTCCATATAGTAAAAGTCAGCAGCTGCAGTATTTGCAGCTGCTGACTTTTAATATTTTTTTTTTCCGCGGCACCTCCGCTTTAAGGAAGCTTTTGACACAGTATCATGGCCCTACTTGCATTTCACTCTACAACAATGGGGCTTCGGACCCCACTTTCTTAATTGGGTTTCCTCTCTATACAATAATCCTAAAGCATATATCAAATATGCTGGATACAAATCAGGTCTGTTTGACATAAATAGAGGAACACGTCAGGGTTGCCCTTTGTCCCCACTTTTATTTGCCCTACTTATTGAACCCCTCGCTCAGGCTATACGTATGGATCCCTCAATCAAAGGATTAGACTTGGCTGGCCATCAACATAAGCTGTGTCTATTTGCTGACAATATTTACATTTTTATGTCTTCCCCTCATATTTCAACCCCCAACCTTATAAACAAACTAGAGCATTTTGCCCACATTTTTGGACTTAATATTAACCCTCAAAAATCCACAGTCTTAAATATCTCCTTACCTCCTCACATCCTACAACAAGAGCACACATCCCTCCCTTTCTCTTGGTCTACATCTCGCCTGGCTTACTTAGGAATCACTCTAACTCCCAACTTATCTGAACTTTTCTTGGCTAACTTTCCCCCACTACTGCGACAAATCACAAATCATCTTAAACAATGGTCCTTTGCCAATCTCATGGATTGGTAAAATAAATGTCATTAAAATTACTATACTACCTAAGATTCTATATCTGTTTCGTGTGTTACCCATTCCAGTTCCGGCATACTTTCTTAGGAACCTCCAGCGAAAAGAATTAGCGTTCACTTGGGGTTCCGGGAAATCTCGCCTACCAATACAAACACTTTACCTCCCCAAACTAAAAGGTGGAGTAGGATTTCCTAACTTCGCTACTTACTACCATGCAGCTCAAATAGCACATATTCCTAAATACCATGCGAAAAGCGAGATTCCACATTGGGTAACACTTGAGTCAATTGACTGTGACCCATTCTCTATAAAAAATCTAATATGGACTAATCCATCCGATCATAAAACTATTAAAAACAAGATCAACAAACATACAGTATCCATTTGGGATAAATTTAAAATATCATCTGGTCTACAATCTCCACATGCTCCCCTCTTGTCATTTCTCAGAAACACACTTTTCTATTCAGCTAGTACATTCCCAAAATCTTTTAAACAATGGAGCTCCTCTAATCTAACTCAACTTTGTGATTTAACAACATCTACCTCTCTTAAAATATTCCCTGAACTTTTTGATAAACACCAACTTCCCAACTCAGAACTCTTTCAATATCTACAGATCAAAAAAAAATTCACACCATATATACAAGGAAAGAGTAACTTGGACGAATTTACACACTTTGAACGCATTTGTAAACGAGACCCCCACTCAAAAGGTCTCATATCACTATTATTTAATTGTCTTATTACTTTGCCTAACGCAGATCCACCATCATATATGATGAAATGGGAGAGAGATCTTGGACTTCGTTTGAAGGCATCTAATTGGGATAAAATTTGGACCGCAACAAAATCATCTTCACAAAATATTATAGCTCAGGAGACAAATTATAAAGTACTTATGCATTGGTATCTGGTCCCTGTCAGAATTGCAAAATATGGTCCCCAATTCTCTACGCTCTGCTTTCGTGGCTGTGGTGAATTAGGATCTAATATACACATATTTTGGGAATGCCGGTTACAAAACAGTTTTGGACAGAGGTTTTTCTCATGCTCTCTACTCTATTCAATAAATCGATCAAATCAGATCCTTTATTTGCGCTCCTAAACTTGAAACCGGACAATATTTCACATACTCAATTTAACCTTTTACTACAAATCACCACAGCTGCAAGGCAGACAATCGCCAAAGCTTGGAAGACTACTAACGATTTCTGAAACCAAAAATAGAATTAATCAAGCTATGACTCACTCCAAAACAGAAGCCATATCCAATGATAATATCGAAAAATTTGAGAAAATTTGGAATCCTTGGGTGACTCATTTCTTCTCTCCCAATTTTGACACCACATTATTAAGACCTTGTTAACACAGCTACAAATCTATACCTGGTATACCCATATGTATGACTAACATAATAAGAAACCTCTGGGACTACTACTTCCTTCTACTTTCCCTATTTTTATTTTTATTACCTTTATTTTTCTTCTTATTCTATTGTTTTTTCTAATACCCTGTACACACGATCGGATTTCCGATGGAATAAAATCCGATGTAATTTTCCGTCGGAATTCCGATGAAGCTGACTTTCATCAGCCTTGCCTACACACCATCAGACAAAATTCCGACCGTCCAAAACGCCGTGACGTACAACACGTACGACGGCACTATAAATAGTAAGTTCAAATCCAACGGCGCCACCCTTTGGGCTGCTTTTGCTGATTTCGTGTTACCGCGTGTTATTAAAAGTTTGGTGTTAGACGATTCGCGCTTTTCAGTCTCCGTGCTTTTCAGATCATTTTCTGGTGTTCAGTTTCTGCTTGTGGGTTCGTATCTGTCTTTCAATGCGTGTAGTCAGGTCGTATCTGTTTTTCAGTGCGTTTTTGTCCACTCGTTTACTGGTTTTCAGGTCATTCCTCATAGGTCTTGCTGTTCCTCAGTGCATTCTGTTTAGTTCGTTCTGATCAGCTGACCGGTTTCTAGCCATGTTGGAAGTACGTTCTCATCGTAGAGCTCGTGCTGCGTATGCGCTTGGTGTTGCGGTTAATACTTTGACCCAAGCTCAGTCCATGAACAGGGTGAGGAGGAGTTCATGGACCAAGAATTGGTTGCTCCAGCGGGACCAATTTTCTCATATGCCTCTGCTGTGGGAAATCCAGGAGAATAATCCTGATGACTACAGGAATTATCTCTGGATGACGGACCCCGTTTTTCACCGTCTGTTGGATTTGGTGTCCCCCTATATCACCAGGCAGGACACTGTGATGCACCAGGCCATCACTGCTGAGCAGAGGCTCATCGCCACCTTGCGACTGGGAGAAGCTTGCAGGACCTCAAGTTCATGACAGGCATCTCCCCCCAGGCTTTGGGGGTCATTATCCCAGAAACCTGTTCTGCTATCATACAAGTTATGCAGAAGGACTATATTAAGGTAAGTTTTCTCCTTTTAATATCACATTCTTTGTACTTCATGTATGCTAATGTATTGTATTTCTTTCATCCTTCCCTAATTACCATGATTGTAATATGCTGTGAATGTCCCCTTTGTCCTCATGCATGCTGTAAGCTTTTTTTTGCTTACATGCAAATTTGCCTTCACTAACCTCTCCAGCATGCTATCCTGGGCCCAAACACACCTAGCCTAGTCACTTAACAATGTATTTTATCAGCTCTATTGTATTGCTAAACCCTCCGCCCCCCCCCCTAAAATGTGTCCAAATGTTTTGCTTCTCATTACAATCAGGCAGAGTGGTAGTGTTTTTTTTTTTTGAGGGCCCAAACTCAGCTAGAAACCCTAAAATGTGTCCAAATGTTTTGCTTCTCATTAAAATCAGGCAGAGTGGTAGTGTTTTTTTTTTTGAGGGCCCAAACTCAGCTAGAACCCCCCCCCCCTAAAATGTGTCCAATGAGCCATCAGAGGGGGTGAGGAATGTGATAATTGTGCCTAATATTTGTGTCTATAACTACTCCAAAAAAAAAAAAGGTTATACTGATGTTGGCCAAGAATGTTTTTGTGTAATCTGCTTGCAATGTTATGTGCAAAAGTCCTAAATTATTATTTTTTCTTGTTTGACTCCACAGTTTCCTTCATTGCCACAGGAATGGCAGACTGTGGCATCCCATTTTGCCGAGCGGTGGGACTTTCCTAACTGCGGAGGGGCAATAGATGGGAAGCACTTCCACATAGTGCCACCACCCCGTTCGGGGTCATACTATCACAACTACAAGGGGTTTAATAGTATTGTGTTGATGGCGGTGGTGTTGGCACACTATGAGTTCATGTATGTGGACATGGGGAAGAATGGCCGGATGTCGGATGGGGGGGGTCTTCGCACAGACGGAATTTGCCAGACGTCTCCAGAGTGGTGGCCTGGCACTACCACATGATGAGGAGAACGTTGAGGGCCTTCCTTTTGTTTTTCTAGCGGATGAAGCTTTCGGGCTGGGACCCCACCTGATGAGGCCATTCCCTCAGAGGACCCTCACCCCGGAAAGGAGCGTTTTTAATTACCGGCTGGCCAGAGCCCGGAGGGTTGTTGAGAATGCCTTTGGGATAATGGCCAGCCGGTTCCGCCTGTTCCTTACCTCTATCCATATGGCAGAATACAAAATCAATCATATTGTTTTTACCTGCTGCATACTGCACAACTATTTAAGCAGAAATGCACCCAGTTATCTTACTTCTGTTGAGCCAGAGGCCCGACTTGCAAACAATGCCCTGACGGGCCTGGATACTGGCCGTATTGGCTTGGCCCCCCAAATCACCCGTGAAGTGCGGGATAAATATGTTGATTACTTTACGGGTAGGGGGGCCATTGCTATGCCAGACAATCTCTGATTTTATAACTTTTAAAAATAAAAAATAAAAATTCTGTGAAAAACTTGATTTGTCATTATTGCTTGTGTTTCTTGAATCTGTCTCCCAGGTTCTCCTAGTACACTTGTAGTACCAAGTGGCTTTGTCTTTATTAAATAACCACAATTGTCACAGTAAACAAGAACATATTTTTCAAAATGGTATTGAGCATAGAAAGAAGAAGCCACACATTGTTGAGTCGAAAAATATTTTTACTCTGTGCACAACTTGTGCGTTATAAAAAAAATGTTGACATTCTAAACAGTGTTTTACACCCAAAAAATATGTTTTGTTTTGGTTTTGCCTAAACACGCATGTTAAAAAAATAAAAAACTAGGGATGAGCTTCGAGTCTAACTCATGTTCGACTCGAACATTGCCTGTTCGCCCGTTCGCCGAACAGCGAACAAATTGGGGTGTTCGCGGCAAATTCGAAAAGTCTATGGGAGAAATCTAAAGTGCTAATTATAAAGGCTTATATGCAAGTTATTGTCCTAAAAAGTGTTTGGGGACCCTGGTCCTGCCCCAGGGGACATGTATCAATGCAAAAAAAAGTTTTAAAAACTGCAGTTTTTTCGGGAGCAGGGATTTTAATAATGCTTAAAGTGACACAATAAAAGTGAAATATTCCTTTATATTTTGTACCTAGAGTGTGTGTATAATATGCATGTAAAGTCGTGCATATTTCCCGTGCTTAGAATTGTCCCTGCACAAAATGTCATTTCTGAAGGAAAAAAAGTCATTTAAAACTCACTCACGGCTATTAAGGAATTGTCGGCTCCCGGCAATACATAGAAAAGTCATTGATAAAAAAAAAAAAAAAAAAGAAAAAAAAACGTGGGGGTCCCCCCAAATTCAATTACCAGGCCCTTCAGGTCTGGTATAGATATAAAGGGGAACCCCGCGGGAAAATTTTTAAAAAAATGCGTGCGGTTCCCCCCAAATATCCATACCAGGCCGCAGGAAAAGAGGGGGGGACGAGAGAGCGCCCCCCCTCCTGAACCGTACCAGGCCACATGCCCTCAACATGGGGAGGATGTCCCCATGTTGATGGGGACAAGGGCCTCATCCCCACAACCCTTGCCCGGTGGTTGTGGGGGTCTGCGGGCAGGGGGCTTATCGGAATCTGGAAGACCCCTTTAACAAAGGGGACCCCCAGATCCCGGCACCCCCTATGTGAATTGGTAAGGGGTACATTGTACCCCTACCATTTCACGAAGAAAGTGTAAAAAAATGTAAAAAAATACACACAGACGCCTTGGAAAAGTCCTTTATTAAAAAAAACAAAACATTCCAGCGATGAAATCCAGTGTCCCGCAGCGATCCGATGTCCAGCGCTGTCCGTCATTGGCTGAGCCTGAGCGGACCTGATTGGGAACTTCCTCCGCAGTCTATTAAATGTATAGACCCGCCCCTTCTAAAGTTCCTGATCAGGTCCGCTCAGGCCAATGACGTAGGCGGGGTCTGACATACCGAGGGAGCGGACCTGATGGGGAATCTCCTTCACTGTGTAATTCATGAATAGACCCGCCCCTTCTCATGTTCCGCATCAGGTCCTATGCCTTACAGGTACTATGCCTTACACCTAGTCATTGGCTGAGCGGACCTGATGGGGAACTTTAGAAGGGGCGGGTCTATACATTTAATAAACTGCAAGGAAGTTCCCCATCAGGTCCACTCAGGCTCAGCCAATGACAGACAGCGCTGGACATCGGATCGCCACGGGACACTGGATTTCATCACTGGAATGTTTTTTTTTTTTTTTAATAAAGGACTTTTCCAAGGTGTCGGTGTGTGTTTTTTGACATTTTTTTTACACTTTCTTCGTGAAATGGTAGGGGTACAATGTACCCCTTACCAATTCACATAGGGGGGGCCGGGATCTGGGGGTCCCCTTTGTTAAAGGGGTCTTCCAGATTCCGATAAGCCCCCTGCCCGCAGACCCCCACAACCACCGGGCAAGGGTTGTGGGGATGAGGCCCTTGTCCCCATCAACATGGGGACATCCTCCCCATGTTGAGGGCATGTGGCCTGGTACGGTTCAGGAGGGGGGGCGCTCTCTCTTTTCCTGCGGCCGGCCAGGTTGCGTGCTCGGATAAGGGTCTGGTATGGATTTTTGGGGGGACTCCACGCCATTTTTTAAAAAATTTGGGGTGGAGTTCCCCTTAAAATCAATGCCAGATCTGAAGGGCCTGGTATGGATATTTGGGGGGAACCGCACGCATTTTTTTTTTATTTGCGGCGGGGTTCCCCTTAATATCTATACCAGACCTGAAGGGCCTGGTAATTGAATTTGGGGGGACCCCCACGCTTTTTTTTTTTATCAATGACTTTTCTATGTATTGCCGGGAGCCGACAATTCATTAATAGCCACGAGTGAGTTTTAAATGACTTTTTTTCCTTCAAAAATGACATTTTGTGCAGGGACAATTCTAAGCACGGGAAACATGCGCGACTTTACATGCATATTATACACACCCCCCAGGTATGAAATTTAAAGGAAAATTTCACTTTTATTTTTTCATTTTAAGCATTATTAAAAACACTGCTCCCGTAAAAACGTCATTTAAAAAAAAAAATTTGCATTGATACATGTCCCCTGGGGCAGGACCCGGGTCCCCAAACACTTTTTAGGACAATATCTTGCATATAAGCCTTTATAATTAGCACTTTAGATTTCGAACGTTCGAGTCCATTGTATTTAATAAGGTTCTAAAGTTCACGCGAACATTCTGTCTGTTCGCAGGTTCTGGTGCAAACCAAACAGGGGGGTGTTCGGCTCATCCCTGATAAAAACATATAAAAAAATACAGTAGTGGCCAGAATTGATTGGGACAAGAATGAAAAATGCTGGGGTCAGAATGAGAGTGTTTTCTATTTATTAACATTTAATTTGCAACAGTCATGAGCTGGAAATTGCATGTAAATGATGAACCAAAAACTAAAACTATGTCCCTTTTTTATACACAGGATGAGGTCAGCCAGGAGGACGAGGCTCTAAAATGTGGCAGCCAGGAGGAGGCAGGGCCAAGTGTCAGGCAGCAGGTGCCCAGGCCAAGTGGCAGCACACAGTCAGAGGTGCTTCCCCTCCAGGTGAGACCAAAAAGTCCAAGGAGGATGACCCAGGTGGAGGAAGAATCACTGAAAATAATAAGGGAAGCAGCAGAGATCATGAGGGCCCCCCTCAACCCAGTAGAGTCCTATGGGTGCTATGTGGCCGATAAACTCCATAAAGTGGAGGAGGGCCAATGTGCCCTCTCTGAGGATCTGATTTCTACGGCCCTTCACAGGGCGGGGAGGGGCCAGCTGACAGAAGCCACACATCTGTGTGATCTGGTCCATCCTTCTCCTCCTTCTGACACATTCCCACCACCAGAGCCACAGCCTGCAAGGGGGCGTGGAGGGAGCCGTGGAAGGAATGCTGCAGAGAAGCGTGGAGGGAACACTGCAGAGAAGCGTGGAGGGAAGGCTACAAGGAAGACCAGAAAGTGATTCCCTGGCTTCAAGCTGCTCTGCCAGAAGACGTAGTTTGTTGGAGTACCACAGCCTGGGGACATGTATGACATCTGCTGCTGCTCCTGATTTCTGGGATTCGGGGACCAGATTGTGATCCCAATTAGAGGGACTCCTCATCTTATTGATTTTATTTTCCTTCGTGTCTGCCTTTGGGGTCCAAAGTCTGCATATGTTCCACTAATTTCTCAATTGTTGCCCTTCATCTTTATTTTGTTTCCATAATAAATGGATATTTGATTTAATTTAAATACTTGCCTATGTGTTTTTCTTGTGAGTAGGCATTACATTTCATAAATACAATGTGTAATTAACAACCTCCTTGAGGGAAAAAAAAAAAGAATGTTGTGATAACTTGACCAGAAAAAAAAATGGAGATCCCCAAAAAATTATTAAAAGACCAGAAAAATATAAGGAGATCTTGATTCAAATCACCAACAAAAAAATTAAAAAAAATAAAAAATGTTGGAGACCTGCCTTTAAAATAAAATACGAAGATTCATGAGATCACAAAGAAATACGTTTGTCAGAACTCTGTGTAAATACCTGCAACGAAAAATATTTTTTTTGCGACCATTAGAAAGAAGAAAAGAATGCGCTACATTTAACGAATCTAAAATTTGCAGCGTGACGAATGTGCTATCTCCATTACGAACGCTAGTTTTACCAGAACTTGTAATTTAGTCTGAGCATGCGTGGATTTTTCTCCGATGGAGTTACACACATACAATCGGAATTTCCTATCTTTTTTTTTTTTTTCGATTTTTTTTTAAACTGGAAAAAAGTCAGATGGGGCCCACACACAATCGTTTTTTCCGATGAAAAAAATCCATCTGACTTTTTTCATCCGAAAAAACAATCGTGTGTACAGGGCATTAGTCTGTCTTTTCTTTTAGTATCCATTATTATATATAAATTTTGTAGCGAAGTTCTTCAATCAATACTCTTTACTTTTTTTATTAAACAATAGCTATTGAGTTCCATAGAATTAATACGCACTTATTAGATATGCAATAAATATCTGTTTTCATGCTTTTTTTCTCCATTCTAATATATCTTAATTCAATTACATATATATGTACATTAGAAATTTGTATTATTTTTTATCTTATTAACAGTGTCTATTAATATACTATATTATACAATGTTTATATCTGTTTTGTAGACTATTAGAGTCTACATCAAACATTTCTTTAATGAAATACCAGTTATCACTTAACGTTGATGAAACTTAAGCCTTCTTCTTTTACTAGATACAACTTACTGTAGATACAGATATCAAATCTATGTGTTTTTTTTTTTCTTTACATGCTACTATTTATTGTAACTATGATTGTCAATAATGGATATGTTTTTCAAAACGTAATAAACAAAATTGACAAGACAAATGCACAGACGTATGTGAGGTGGTGATGGTCTGTGGCAGAGGCCAGCACACCCATGGAGGGATTGTTATTGTAGTTCACTAAATAGCTGTAATATTAATAGCACAAAATGCTGTGGCAATGTGTACCCATCTGAGCAGCACCATGCCCACTTGTAGGTGGACCGTATAAAAAAATATGAGTCAGCCGCCTATTTTTGCCACCTGTATAAAAGGAGCCTAAATTAATGACATGATATGACGCCCGGGCGTCGGCGGTAAAACGCCGCTATTTTTAGCGGCGCTTTACCGTTGTTTTTGCAGCGCATTTCGGCCGCTAACGGGGCACTTTTAACCCCCGCTAGCGGCCGAAAAAGGGTTAAAAATGCCCGCAAAGCGCCGCTGCGGCGGTTCTGCAGCGCTGCCCATTGATTTCAATGGGCAGGGACGCTTTACGAGCGGTATATACACCGCTCCTAAAGTGCTGCAAAGAAGCTGCTTGCAGGACTTTTTCTGATGCCCTGCCAGCGCAGCGCCCCAGTGTGAAAGCCCTCGGGCTTTCACACTGGAGTGAATGGAGCGGCTCTTTCAGGACGCTTTGCAGGCACTATTTTTGCCGCTATAGCGCCTGCAAAGCGCCTCAGTGTGAAAGGGGTCTTATGGAACAAGCCTGTCCCTGTACAGCACCAACAAAGTCCGCAGTAGCCTCCAAAAAAACATTTTTTCATAACGATTTCAGGATGTGGGTACTTATATTGTGATATATCCTGGCATATATTTTGTATAAGCCTGTATGAGATATGGAGGATTTGCAAGTTGGGCTAGCTGGGATCAGTAGTCCACCAACCAATACAAGCTGCTAACTACTAGGCCGCCGGGGAGAGGTTCTGCAGACCTCTGGCCTAGTAACCACACAGCAAATTAAAGCCAGCATCTGGGATTATTCAGAGTGATCTCTTTTGTAAAGTGAAGATGATGGGACAGAACTAATAGCTTACAGTGAAGTTTTATGCAGGAGGAGAGAAGTCCTGGGAGCAACAGTCTGCAGGAGTTGATGCAGAGGAGGAGCAATAGTCTGCATGGGTTATGCAGGGGAAGTGACTGTAAATATTAGAGTTCATCAGTTCTTTCAAGGCTCAAACTTTTCTACTAAGTTCTTTAAATATGATGGCAAAGCAACATGTTCTATGGACATCCCATATTTCCTTTCACCCAACCAAGTTATATCCCCCAATAAACAAAAACAAACGCAAATGACTGTTCATTGTCTCTGAGGTAATAGGATGTTAGTAACTAGTAGCAACCATCTGCTACACATGTGATTGGGTATTCTTTGCAAAATGAAACTTCACCTCATTTGCTAAGCTCTGGAGCAAAAATGCACTTGCAAAGTGCACTGTCCATTTGCCTTTACCCGAGGAGAGTGCTTCTGTGATGTGCCATTGCCAGAGGCACTAAAGAGCAGTTTTGCAAGGGTGTGTGTGTGTGTATAGAGTCATAAAACAATAAGGTCCCATTTACATTTCTGCAGTGCATAAATGAACATTTTGAACCCCGTTGACACATGTTGTGTTAAGGCAAACCATTGAAAATAATGAGCTGCCAAAACACTAAAACATCCTAAAAATCAGACGTGTTCCAAAATGTATAATGCACCACAGCCCACTGTGTATGTGTGTGTTAAAGGGGTTGTAAAGGTTCGTTTTTTATTTTCTAAATAGGTTCCTTTAAGCTAGTGCATTGTTGGTTCACTTACCTTTTCCTTAGATTTCACTTCTAAATATTTTTTTTCTTTGTCTGAATTTCTCACTTCCTGTTCCTCCTCAGTAAGCTGTTCAGTAAGCTGTTCTGGCTGACTAAACACGGCTCGGATGATGGTGTGAAGTTTAGTGAGGAGAAACAGGAAGTGAGAAATTCAGACAAAGAAAAAAAACATTTAGAAGGTAAATCAAAAGAAAAGGTAAGTGAACCAACAATGCACTGGCTTAAAGGAACCTATTTAGAAAATAAAAAACGAACCTTTACAACCCCTTTAAGCCTTGTACACACGGTTCGATTGTTGAAAGGGGATTGTCTGTTGACAGACTGTTGTCCTAAATTCTTACCATTAGTACGCTCCTTTAGACAATTGTTTTGCAATTTTCGGCCAACAAATGTTGGATGACAGGCTAGTAAATTTTCGGCTCCACCTTTGATTTTCGTATGGTCAATACACAAATCCGTCACACAAAAGTTGAAAGTACAAACATGCATGCTCGGAATCAATGCTCACCAAACACAAAATTCGCATAAGGGGCCCAAAGGGTGGCGTGCAAGAGCTGAAATTCCACATAGTACGTCACTACATACGTGTTGTCGAAAGACAATTTGCGTACCGTTAAGCCTGGTACACACGATCGGATATTCTGCAGACAAAGTGTAGGACTTTTGTCCGAAGGGTGTTGGCCAGGAACTTGTCTTGCATACATGCGGCAAAGAATTGTTGGCCAACAAAGACAAACGTAGTTACGCCGTTTTTCAGCTCTTTAGCGCCACCCTTTGGACACCTTCTTCTAATGTTGTGTTTGGTGAGCATTGCTTCTGAGCATGCGTGTTTGTACGTTGGACTTTTGCCTGACGGACTTGTGTACACACGATCGGAAAATCCGACAGCAGACAAATGTTTGCAGAAAATTTTAAAGCATGCCATCCAACATTTGTCCCCAGAAAATCCGACAATTGTCAGATGGAGCATACAAACGAACAGATTTTCCGACAACAGCCTGTCATCACACAATTCCCGTTGGAAAATCCGATCGTGTGTGCGAGGCTTTAGTATGCAAGATCCTGGCACACACCCTTTAGACAAAAATCAGAGGCTCGGTTGGTCAACAATCGTACCGTGTGTGCAAGGCTTTACCCTGTGTGTTAGGATAGTAGTCAAAAATGACTGACAATGCATGTAATGTGCCCTAAGGCCCCATTCCCACTTAAGCAATGCTACGGTATCGCAATTTTGGTGCGCTGGTTGCATTTTTTAGCTCATTTTTTGGGGCCACCCTCCCCTCCAAAAATACAATACAGAAGCTCATGTACCATGTATAAAGTTTTGGGCCTGAGCCAAGTCCGTTTTGCGTCACGCGACTGCTACCAGTGCCTTGGTTGCCATTGAGAAATAATCGCACTGCAAGTGCGTTGTGCCTTTTAGCAAGTTTTTTCTTGCATTTGCAGAAATGTTAGTTTCTGCCTGCGTTTCTGCTATGCCCAAATATGAACGGGGCCTTATGGCCCATACACAC
This sequence comes from Rana muscosa, assembly GCA_029206835.1. Taxonomy (NCBI): domain Eukaryota; kingdom Metazoa; phylum Chordata; class Amphibia; order Anura; family Ranidae; genus Rana; species Rana muscosa. The sequence continues at coordinate 219,071,146 of CM055123.1, forward strand.
GATTCGAAAATCGTATGAAAAATACAGCTTTCAATGCGATCGAACGATAATCAGATAGTTAGTACAGAGCTTTCGAGAGCCGCTCAGACAGTTTATCCGATATTATCTGATCGGACAAACACGAAAAATTTTCTCGTACGATACCAGATCGTACAATTTTTGTTTAATCAGTATAGTTGTCCGAAAATACAATACAAATACACACAACACATGACATCACTTCCAATTTTTAATTCTGTCATATGAGAGTTTTCATAACTTTAGTAAACTCTTCAAGTTCGATATACAACTAGCATGCAAAAATAAAAACGGATGATCTGTCGTCCGATTTTCGGATCGTGTGTACGGGGCATTAGGGTCCAATCACACCACAATGCAACCCTTCAATTAGATGTAACCTACCTCAAATGTACAAAAAATTAGCACATGTTCTATTTTTGGCAGCACACTACAATGCACATCACACACACGTTACTGCATTACAGCATAATAGTGTGAACAAGGATTAACTTCAGAGCAATAAAATAGGATTTTTTACTCACCACAAAATCCTTTTCTCTGAGTCCATGGACCGACACAGCTTCTCTATTGACAAAGTGGGTATTATCCGTTAATTAGGAGTGACTAGGCAGAAAAACTTGTAAAAAGTGTTGCATCACACCTTCTACAGTCCCGCCCAGGGGGCGGACCCCCCGGGCATATCCTCTCAGTCTGCATATCGCAGATCAGTTCGTCAAAAAGCAGTACAAACTTAAAAAGGAGGGGTGGGTGCTGTGTCGGTCCATGGACTCAGAGAAAAGGATTTTACGGTGAGTAAAAAATCCTATTTACTCTTTCCTCCATGGACCGACACAGCTTCTCTATTGACAAAGTGGGACGTCCCAAAGCAGTGTCAGAGAAAAAACGAGGGGTGGTAACAGCATAAAAATAAACTTCACCCCAAACACAAAACAGCACTCCTCCAACGGAGGAGTTGCAACTCTAAACAGCCGCTTGCAAAACCTTGCGGCCAAAAGAGGCATCCGAAGATGCACCTACATCAATTTTGTAGAATTTTGTGAAAGTGTGAGCGGACGACCAAGTCGCCGCTTTACATAATTGGGAAACAGACGCTTGATGTCGGAAAGCCCAAGAGGCACCTATTGCCCTGGTCGAATGCGCCGTGACAGGAAAGGGGGGCGCCTGACCCTTTAAGGCGTAAGCCTGGATTACTATCTGTCGGATCCACCTAGAGATGGTGGCCGATGAGACTGCTTGGCCCTTCTTGGGACCAGCCACCGAAACAAACAGTGAGTCTGACTTCCGGAACAGGGAAGTAGCAGATAGGTATACTCTCAAAGCTCGGACAACGTCCAAGGAATGCAACACCGACTCCTTAGGATTCGACGGCTGAGGACACAAGGATGGAAGTACAATGTCTTCGTTGAGATGAAAAGCCGAAACGACTTTCGGAAGAAAGGAAGGCTGCGGCCGCAGCACCACCTTATCCTTGTGGAAAATCAAATAGGGAGCCTTGCAGGACAAGGCTGCCAGCTCAGAGACTCGTCTAACTGACGTAACAGCCACCAAAAAGACCACTTTCTGAGAAAGTGTCAACAGGGGAATATCTCTAATATTCTCAAACGGTGCCTTCTGAAGCACCGAGAGGACCAGGTTCAAGTCCCACGGAGGTAACGGGGGACGGACCGGAGGGGCCACCTGTCGGACCCCCTGCACAAATGTACTCACGAGAGAGTGAGTCGCCAGGGGTCGCTGAAAAAAGACAGCCAGGGCAGATATCTGTCCCTTAAATCGTACTTAGGGCAAGCCCTTGGTCCACCCCATGCTGTAAAAACAGCAGGATTCTGGAAACCAAATAGGTACGCGGATGCCATTTCATTTCCTCACACCTGGAGATGTAGGCCCTCCAAGTGCGGTGATAGACCTTCCTAGAGGATGGTTTTCGAGCACTTCTCATAGTAGAGATTACTGAGTCTGACAGGCCCCGGTCTCTCAGTACCCGGTTCTCAACAGCCATGCCATTAAAGCCAATGACTGTAAAGCAGGATGGAATATGGGACCTTGCGATAGCAGGTCCTTCCGTAGTGGTAGGGGCCAGGGGACGTCTGCTACCAGACGTACTAGATCGTCGTACCAAGGACGCTGAGGCCAATCTGGAGCGATTAGGATCATTGGAATTCCCTCTGCCTCCACTCTGCGGAGCAGAAGAGGAAGAAGCCTTAAGGGAGGGAAGGCATAGATTAGCCGATACTGACCCCACGATGCTACCAACGCGTCCGTTGCGTCTGCCCATGGGTCTCTTGACCGGGCCACAAATCTCAATACCTTCCGATTGAGTCGGGAAGCCAGAAGATCTACGTCTGGTGTGCCCCATCTTTGGCAGAGGAGTTGGAACACCTCCGGGTGTAAGGACCATTCTCCCTGGTCCAGCATCTGGCGGCTCAGGTAGTCCGCCTGCCAGTTTTCCACACCCGGAATATACACGGCCGACAGTGCCGGTACGCTCCTCTCTGCCCACTTCAGGATGCGAGCGATCTCCGATGCTGCAGCTGAGCTTCTTGTTCCTCCTAGATGATTGACATATGCCACTGCTGTGGCGTTGTCTGACTGGATCCTGACTGGACGCCCTTGCAGTCTCTGAGACCATTTGAAGAGGCACAGCTTGATCGCCCGGATCTCCAGGACATTGATCGGCAGGAGGGCTTCCTCTGGGGTCCAGCGACCCTGCGCCGACTGGACACCCCAGACTCCCCCCCAACCTGTAAGGCTGGCGTCCGTCGTGATCACTATCCAGTAAACCGGAAGAAATGACTTCCTGGCCATTACAGCCGGTGCTGTCAGCCACCATACCAGGGATCTCCTGACTAGGTGTCTCACTCGGATTTGATAATCCAGAGATGAAGGGCATCTGTTCCATCTGGACAGAACTTCCTTCTGTAACACTCGAGTGTGGTATTGAACATATGGGACCGCCTCGAAGGAGGCTACCATGAGGCCCAACACTCGCATGCAAAAACGGAGTGACGACCAATTCCTGGAAGTCAGCTGCCGTACTGCAGCCCGGAGGGTCTGCAACTTCTCCACAGGGAGGAATACCTTTGCCTCTGAGGAATCCAGAATCAACCCCAGGTACACTAGGCGTTGAGTGGGCACCAATACTGACTTTTGCGTGTTTAGTATCCAACCACAGTCTCAAAGAGTCTGACAGGTAATGGACACGCTTACCTCTAATTCTGAGCTTGAAGGGGCCTTCAGCAGAAGGTCGTATAAGTAGCCTGTGATAGCGATACCCCGCTGTCTTAGAAGTGCCAGAATCGGAGCGAGCACCTTGGTGAACGTCCTGGGTGCTGAGGCAAGGCCCAACGGGAGGGCCACAAACTGGTAGTGGTTCTTCCCGATAGCAAATCGCAGAAACCTCTGGTGTCTGGAGTATATGGGGACATGCAAGTATGCGTCCTTGATGTCCAAGGAGGCCAGAAAGTCCCCCGGATGGAGAGCCGTGACTACAGATTGAACCGACTCCATCCGAAAACTTTGTACCTTCACAAAGCAATTGAGGGCTCTGAGATCCAAGCTTGGACGAACCCCCTCCTTCTTCGGCACAATGAACAGATTTGAGTAAAAACCCCGTTCCAGTTCTGGAACTGGAATAACTACCCCGCGTTCCAGTAGACCCTGGACCGCCCCATACAGGGCCTCCCGACGGGTCGCTAGTAGCTGGAGATTGGAGGTGTTGAATCTGTCTGGTGGACAAGAGAGAAACTCTATCTTGTAGCCTGAGGAGATTACTTCGCAAACCCAGCTGTCGGAGATTAGTGCTGTCCACTGAGTCGCGAATTTGCGAAGACGTCTCCCCACCCGAGAGCTGGGTGGGGGTGGACCTTCATGCGGACGCAAATTTGTCCGCAGGCTTATTGGGTATGCGGGGACCAGGGACGCTTTTGTCCTTGGGCAGGCGCTTTATCGGCCTGGGGTCTTTTCCCTGTCGCCCTAGGGGGACGAAAAAACCACTTGTGTGCAGTAAAGGAGGGCCCTTGCCCTTGGCGTGGCCCCTTACCCTTGCTAATTTGGGGAAGCAAAGTGCTTTTACCTCCTGTGGCATCCTTGATGATGTCATCCAGAGAAGCCCCAAAAAGTCTGTCGCCCTTAAAAGGCAGATCCAACAGGGCTTTCTTGGAAGTCTGGTCCGCAGACCAGCCTTTTAGCCAGATCAGGCGGCGTATTGCTACTGCATAAACCGAAGTTTTAGACAGCAGGGGAATAGTATTCATGTCTGACTCGCAGACAAACCTAAGGCCCTGGACCAACAGGTCGGCCAATGTTATCTCATCAGGAGGAGCATCTCGCTCCTTAACCCCTGGAGTAGCAATCTTGCCCATTCAGTAAGTGTGTGAGACACTAGGGCCCCCGCCAATGCCGGGCGTACTGCCGAGCCTACCTCTGAGTATAGGCGAGTGCTTCAGCCTTCTTATCCACAGGGTCCTAGAAAACAGGAGCCCCTTCTACAGGAATTGTGGTGGCTCTATTAAGTCTGGACACCGGAGGGTCCACTATAGGGGGGAGAGGTCCATTTCTTCAGAAAACTCTCCTCAAAAGGGGTACCGTACCGCAAACCTCTTTGGGGCTGTAAAGACCCTCAGTGGGTTCTCCCATTCCTTGTATAAGAGTTTATCAAAAGACACACAAGGGAACACCTTAGCAGTGCGGGCAGGTCTATGAAACCCAAGTGGACCGGAGTCTCTGCTGCTTCTGCAGTATTTTCCAATTTTAGCATATCCCGCACTGCAGTAATAAGGTCAGATACCAAAGCCGTCTCGCGTACTGACCTGGACTTTGAGTCATTCTCACTGTCCGGTCACGGTCTGCAGTCTCTGATGCGTCAGAATCTGGGCCCCGAGCCGTAGCTGGACCTGGTTCTGCACCAGAATTATCCCCAGAAGCTTGCAGGGGATGGGGCGTTTACTACCCCCTGTATTCCCGTGTGCTGCTTCCACCCTGGCAGCAAACGCCTCTAGGATTGCAGTCATAGCGTTCATAGACACCTCAGGGGCACCATCTGCTAAATCTGGTGTTTCAGGGGAGAAGACATCTGGCTCAGATGCCATGCTGACCACACGCTGACACTCACAGGGCTCCAGGCAAGATATCAATAGGCCACCCTCCTGTGCTGCAGAGAGGCCGGGTCACCCAGAGGACTCACCACCCTGGATAGGTACTGCTATGCTGCGCCTGTGATGCTGTCCCCTTGCTGCTGTGTCAGTCTGCTTCTTTTATCAGCACTTCCTGTGTGAATTTTCGCACCAGTGTAATGCACCCTAGAGGCCGGAGGCTCTCGAAAAATGGTTGCCAAAAACGTCTGTATGGAAGATAATGTGGGCTCTAAGAAAATGGCCGCCGACAGAAGATAGAGGTCAAGCAGCCATAGCCCACAAAAAGATGGCCGCCGAACGGCAATATCTGCATACAGGGTGGACAAACATGGCCGCCGATCAGCTGATAGGGGCCAGTGGGTGTGGCCGAACCACAGGAAGATGGCCGCCGGGCAGTCACAAGAGGCCAAACTTGGCATGGGACCACCTCAAAATGGCCGCCGACAGCATGGAGGAGAAAGGACACAAACACAGGTAAGAAAAAATGACATTTCTTTTAAATGTTAGTTACAGCCAGCCCCGCTCCAGTGGGACCCCCTAGGTGACCCCCAGCACCCAGCAACCTTTAGCTAGAAGCCCAGGGAGGAGGGAAAGGCAGGGAGAGAGGGAAGAAAGGGGCCACAACCACTTACTTGATCTCTCCAGGAATGTCCAGCTAAATCACTCAGCCGAGGCAGGGGAGTTTTACTTACCTATCCTGCATGTATTATGCTGGAAGACATTCCAAACCGATCATCGTCCGCGCACGGAAGGTGACTGTTGGCCAGGCATGATGTGATTGGACCCAGAAGGGACGATCATATGTATGCCCTGGAGCATGACGCTCACCGGACAGGCTGCTGCGACTCGGCTGTAAGGTCAGCCGAAGCTGAGCGGTCCGATGCAAGCCTTGGAGCGTAAGCTCACCGGCCAGGCTGCTGCGATTCGGCCGTAAGGTCAGCCGAAGCTGAGCGGTCCGATGCAGGCCCTGGAGCGTAAGCTCACCGGCCACCCGTGGAGCGACGGGCATGTCGTGGAAAACCCAGCGTGTAGCTAGGGTCGGCACACGCTCGATGGCCGAAACTGGGGAGACTACAAGGATCGAGGATCCAGCCTGTCACCCAGTCGGCAGTTGATCGAAGATCGCAGGAAACAACAAATGTAGCAAAAATATATATATATATATATATCTTTTTTCCCCGGACCAATGGGCCCGAAGGGAGCCATGTCCTACTCCTTGCTAGACAGAAAAAAACAGATCTGCGAAGATGCAGACTGAGAGGGTATACCCAGAGGGTCCGCCCCATGGGCGGTACTGTAGAAGGTGTGATGCAACACTTTTTACAAGTTTTTCTGCCTAGTCACTCCTAATTAACGGATAATACCCACTTTGTCAATAGAGAAGCTGTGTCGGTCCATGGACGAAAGAGTAAGTAATTCAGTGCTTACCTCAATCATCTAATTCTACAAGAAAAATAAACTTTATTCCAAGTTCCCCGCACATGACTGAGGGCCTATTTACCTGTGTATAAATGTGCATTATGTCACCTGTTGATTTCTGCTGCCAATTGAAATCAATGGGCCTCTGATGCACCAAAAGGCCCCAAAAATCAGACATGTCACAAAATGTTTGCCCCAATGGCCTACGATGCGTTACCAAGTGAGGCAGTGCATTGCAAAGTATGTGCATTGACCGCTCTGCGTTGGAGTGCTATTTAAAATGAATAGAACCACGATGTGCCAAGGCATGTATGGAGTGTTGTGGTAATGCACAGATGTAAATTGGCTCCAAATATTTGAAAAGAATATATGATTACTTCAGTTGAACAAGGGAGGTGTTTTAATGGCCAAATCAGTGGGATGAACTATAAAGAGGAACAGTAAATCTGTTCATACACAGATCAAATTTGTCTGGTTCAACAGAGAAAAACTTGTTGTTGAGTTGCTGTTTTTACCACCCCACAACTGCAAGTGTAAATGAGTCCTAAATCTGTAGCACTCAGGTGTATAAAACTCAATACACCATTTCAATCCAAGCATACACAACCTCCTCCCTGCACAACCTCCCAGCTTCCTTTGCAGGCAGTTTTCTTTTTTTAATTGGCCATTAAGTAGACACAGTTGTGCTAGCTTTGATACACAAGTGTGTGTTGCTGCTAATTGCAGCTTGTTATAGAATTTCCAGGGACAGTCTAAAGGCCTGTACACACGATACCAAAATTGGAAGTAAAATTTCGTCCGACGAACGATCTGCCGATTTTCGGATCGTTAGTATGGTGCTTTCGACAGCCGATTCCCGTTTTTCTTCTGACAAAAGCTGGATGTGCAGACTATAACATTTTTGTCGTACGTAAACTCAACATCCAATTTTCATTTAATTATTACGTTTTTCGTACGAATAAAAATGTTTCAGTTCTGTGAATGGACAGAGTTAGTGATTACTGACTCTGTACATTCAGACTAGTAAGGAGCCGGATTTACCGGCTCCTACCTCCGCTCTCCATCCTGACAGATCGAGGGGGTGGAGGAGGAGCACGGAGGGGGACGGCAGCACGGAGGGGGACACAGAGGGGGGCGGCAGCATGAAGGGGAACGACGGCATGGAGGGGGCCACGGAGGGGGACGGCAGCATGAAGGGGAACAGCGGCATGGAGGGGAACATGGAGGGAGAGACAGCAGCAAAACGGAGGGGGCTGGAGGAGGATACGGGGACAATCAGCGGTGATCGTGTGTGGGGGAGTTACAAGCACCGATTACCGCTGATTTTAAAGCAACTGAAAGCCGCACGGGGGGGGGGGGGGGAGAGAGAAGCAGAGAAACAGCTGTCAATCTTTTAAATCTATACAGCGGTGATCGGTGCTTGTAACACCCCCACACACGATCACCGCTGACTGTCCAGGTATCGGATCAGGCATCGGGAACATTTGCCCGAGTACAAGTACTCAGGCAAATGCTCGGTGTTGGTACCGATACCGATACTAGTATCGGTATCGGGACAACCCTAAAAACTATTCAACACATTACATCACTTCTGAAGTTGTATTCTGTCGTACGAGAATTTTCGTATGGTGAGAAACCTCTTCACTCAAAAAACGAATGAACGGTCATCCGAAAATCTGATTGCGTGTGTACAAGGCTTTAGGCTGGCCATACATGTTAAATCTCCTTGTACAATTTTCCTTTAGATTTACCAAAAACCATATTATATGAGGTCAAAACTAAACAACACTTTCAATTGTATCCAATTAGGCAGGCCTAAAATTACATAGTGGAAGGTAAATCTAAAGAAAGTGAAAATGCAACAATCCTACGAGCCACCACTCCTATGAGCTTAAGTTTAGAAATAAAGCTGCTAGCGTGAAACACGTCTCATAAATTGTGCCAAAGACTAAATAAAATAAACAAAACGCAGCGCTAATGAAATGGTGGTGCACACACCACTATATATAAAAAAAGGAGGTAAGTGTCCAGTAAGTGATGTAGATATGTGCAAGCAAATAATGCAAATGAATATAAATATACATATATGCACTGAAGCACCTAAGAATACTTATATATGGACTTGTGTGTCATTTTTTAGGGATTGTACTGTTTATCACTATTATTTACCATATATGTTTATGCACTTATGCACTTTAGCCCAGGTTCACACTGGGCTGCGAGAGTGAAGCCGTGCGAGTTTAGCTGAACTCGCACGATTTCACTTCCGCTGGTCAGTCCCGATTTCGGCCGCGATTACAGAGACATTTGTGCAGGTTTCTGCACAGATGTCAATGTAAATCGCGGACCAAAATCGCAAAAAGTAGTACAGAAACTACTTTTTTGAAATCAGCGCAGCGCCGCAGATGTGGTGTCGCACCGATTAGGATGGTGCCATTGCCGGCAATTTGCAGCAAATACAGCCGTTTTGACATGCGATTTGACATGCCAAATCGCATGTCAAAGCGCACCAGTGTGAACCAGGGCTAAGTGTAATGCAGATTTAATTGGATTGTATATTAATATTCATTTATTATATATTTATTATATATTATTATATTCATTATATTCATTTCACTTACTGGACACTTACCCCCTTTTTTTTTTATATATAGTGGTGTGTGCACCACTATTTCTTTAGAACTGTGTTTTGTTTATTTTATTAAATCTAAAGAAAATTGTACAGAAAATTGTATAATGTATGGCTAGCCTAAGTTCTAATTCACATGTGCAGCAGCCCTTTCTGCCCTCCACAGTTGATTGCTTTTCAGAGCCGTTTCACACCTGGACACGTGTGTTCCTATGCAGTGCGTTTTGACAGCCTATTTATTTGAATGTGCTGCAAAACAGACTGGACTGCAGAAAAAAATAGTGCTTGCACTTCTTTTAAAAATGTATTGCAGTATCATGAAATTTGGTTCCCACAAACACACTGCATTTGCAGATCAAAAGGGTAGCACATTCACCTGCGTTCTGGTGTGAACCGCACGTTTCAGGCACGTTTTACGTTTTTAAACCTGCATTTTTGATGTGCTTTTGCATGCATGTTTTGAATGTAAAAAAAAGAATTGCTGGCAAAAAACAACAACGTAGGGTCCTCCACCCCTCAAATCTATTCCAGGCCCTTCTGGTCTGGTATGGTTTTTGAGGGGAACACCAGGCAAATTTTATTTTATTTTTTATGGTTTGGGGCCCCTCCAAAAAAAAGTACCAGGCACTTATTTGAGCATGCAGCCCGGCACGTCAGGAAAGGGAGGGGACAAACAAGCGCCCCCTCTCCTGAACCATACCAGGCCACATGCCCTCAACATGGGGGGGGGGGGTGTTGAGGCAGGGGGAGCTCTCCAAAGCACCTTGTCCCCATGTTGATGGGGACAAGGGCCTCTCCCCCACAACCCTGGGCTGTGGTTGTGGGGGTCTGCAGGCAGTGGGCTTATTGGAATCTGGAAGCCCCCTTTAACAAGAGGGCCCTCAGATTCCAGCCCTCCCTATGTAAAGGAGTACTCCTACCCCAGTGATGGCGAACCTAGGCACCCCAGATGTTTTGGAACTACATTTCCCATGATGCTCATGCACTATGCAGTGTAGTTGAGCATCATGGGAAATGTAGTTCCAAAACATCTGGGGTGCCAAGGTTCACCATCACTGCCCTACCCATTCACCAAAAAAGTGTAAAAGTGAATAAAAACAGTACAAGAGTTTTTGATAATGACTTTATTAAAAAACAAAAAAACAATGTCCCTCGATGTAGATCCATCGTTAATTACGACGCCGCTGTCAAGCTCCACCCGTGATGAATGCTTCTGCGGTCTGCCTGCTCCGCCGTGTGACATTTCTTAAATAACTAAGGGGCGGGGTGGCACTGCCCCCCTGTGATGTCGGCGAGGCAGCATGCATTGGTCAATGACGTCATGGGGGGCGATGCCACCAGGTGATGCTGCAGGGCGGCCCTCGTCCCTTAGCTATTTAAGAAATGTCACACAGCAGAGCAGAGAGACCGCGGGAGCAATCGTTGTGAGAATTTGCTTCTTTTTTTTTTTGGTGGCGGTGGGCGTCGTGATTGACGACAGATCTACATCAGAGGATATTGTTTTTTTATTTTTTACTAAAGGACTTGTCAAAAACTCTTGTATTGTCTTTATTCACTTTTACAGGGAATGATTAGGGGTACTATGCTGCCCCATACTCTTTAATATAGGGGGTGCAGGACCTGGGGGCCCCCTTGTTAAAGGGGGCTTCCAGATTCCGATAAGTCCGCCCGCAGACCACGACAGCCCAGGGTAATTGGGAAGAGGCCCTTGTCCCCATCAACATGGGGACAAGGTGCTTTGGGGTGCGGGGCATGTTGAGGGCATGTGGCCTGGTATGGTTCAGGAGGGGGGAGCGCTCGCTCGTCCACTCCCTTTCCTGACCTGCCGGGCTGCGTGCTCGGATAAGGGTCTGGTATTGATTAAGTGGGGGACCCCACACCATTTATATTTTAAATTTTGGCGTGGGGGTTCCCCTCCACATCCATACCAGACCCAAAGGGCCTAATTTTTGCCTTTTTTTTTTTATTGCCAGCAATTCTTGTTTTTACATTCGGGACACCTGCTGACCGCTGATGGTTTATCGGTTGTTAAGGACGTGACAGACAGCTTCCCAGCCCGCTCCTTAACGACCAGCTATATACTGTTTGTTAAAGAGAAAAAAAAGCGCAACATACAAAACGCATGTAAAAATGCATAAAAAATGCAACACTTGCGTCTTTGGTGTGGGTCCATTGAAGTCTATTACATGCAAAACGCAATCTGCTGAGGGAAAAAAAATCCTTGACCCTTTCCAATGATAAACTATTTTATAAACATATTTTCCTCAAATTATATATGCAGTGTATGTGTTTATTGGAGGATTGTATGATATATACATGAATTCTCACATTACCTCCATAAGATACAAAAAAAATATACTTCTTAAAAATTTTGAGGCCTGTGGACGGTTATGGCTGGACAGTGTCATTAGAGTAGTGGACAGTGTCAGTAGTTTTATATTTAAAAATTTTTTACAAATGTATTTATAAATTTTCTTCTTATTTGGATGGAAACTGTCTGCTCGTAAGAGCGGGTTGGCAGCTGTGGGCTTATGGTATGTTGAAGTGACCAGCCGGTTACCCTCCTTGGTGATCTGGAGGTCCAGGCAAAACTAAATGACAGCTGCGCATACGCATCAGTGAACACCTAAGGGATATTAAAAAGATTTAGGCACCTTTGGATTTGCCTCTTATGGGGTGCTATGAGCGCTTTCACTTCCACCGAATGTAATTTGTTGGATGTTGAATGTATATAATGCTATATGTAGCGATTTGCCAAATTATTTGCATGTCCCCTTTAATTCTGTAGACGAGCTGGGCCAAAATGTATATTTAACCACTTGTCCACCGCCCACCGTCAAATGACGGTGGGCGGAAGACGCTCTCGTTCTGACCGGACGTCATATGACGTCGTCCCCTTTAAACAGGGAATGCGCGCGATCGCGTGCACGCATCCCTTTACTGTCGGGGGCCGCTCGTCACCGACAGGGGTGAACAGCCGCTGGCAAGTGCTGTTTACCACATGATCGGCCGTGATGAAGTCACGGCTGATCACGGATGGTAATGCCCCACTTGACACGGCGCATGCGCGCGATCGCAAGCGTGCTGCGCATGTCCATCGGTGGCAGCGTGTTCCCGGGAACACTGCTAGCCACCGACGATAGTACACAGCCATTGGCCAGGGCTGTGTGCCATGTGATCGGCTGTGATCCATTCACAGCCTGATCACCAAGTGTAAACATAGAGCTGTAACTGTTGCCAGCTCTTCTCTCCTGACACACTGTTTCCAATGTGAGGAGAGAAGAGCCAGGAGCAGTGAGTTACAGATCTATGTTCAGTAGTGTCTGCACCAACACCACACCTGTGCAACTGTCACCCATCAGTGGCCGTGCCCTGTCACCAATCACCCATCAGTGACCGTGCCCTTTCACCCGTCACTCATCAGTGACCTGCCCTGTCACCCGTCACTCGTCAGTGACCGTGCCCTGTCTCCCGTCACCTGTCACATAAGAGACTGCCATCAGTGACCATCTGTCATCTGTCGCACAGCTACCCGTCACACAGTCATGTCCTAAAGAGTCTATACCAGTGAGGAGGCGTTCCAGATCCTCTCCATGACTGTTGAGAGCACCGGGGAGTTTTCATCAGATTCCAATTCTGATTCCGAATCAAATTCCGAATTTGAACGGATCGAATATAGTAATGATTCAGATGAAGAATGGGTCCCTCCTAAAAGGGCACGGCACTCTGAAAACCAGGCAGCTGCCAGCAACCAGGATTATATTCCCAGGCCCAGTACCAGCGCTGCCACCAGCAATAAACCCCGGGAACAAAGGCCCAGTACCAGCGCTGCCGCCAGCAATAGGCCCCAGGAACAAAGGCCCAGTATCAGTGCTGCCGCCAGTGTAAGGCCCCGCAAACAAATGCCCAGGGCCAGTACCGATGCTGCCACATCACACCTGAGTACCAGCACAGGAAATTCAACTCCCCCAACTACTGGAGTATCACGTCCCCCAAGAGTCAGGGCCGCTACATACATGCCAGATGGTCTTGCCAACCCAACATGGCTGTCTTCCGACTCGGGATCACCAATTATTCCCCCTTTCACAGCACAGCCAGGTGTGCAGGCCAACACCCAAAATTTCACAGAGATCGATTACTTTCATCTGTTTTTGCCCGACACTTTGCTGCAGTTCATTGTAGACCAGACAAATTTATATGCCCAGCAGTATATTGCCAACAACCCCCTAATCATCTTATGCCCATCAATTTGAGTGGAGAGATCTGAATTTGGAGGAGTTCAAATTGTTTATGGGCCTCACCATAAACATGGGGCTTACAAAAAAAAAAATCAAGGACATGCCTATTGGTCCATGAAACCCATCTACCACATGCCCATGTATTCTGCCGTAATGCCCAGGTCCCGATATGAGATAATGAGATTCTTTCATTTTAATGACAACACCCAGTTTCCGATAAGCTGTATAAAATTCGCCCACTGATAAATTTCCTTTCCAAACGATTTGCAGAATACCAGGCATGAAACAGTTAATTAAACTTTGCTGAGCATTCAGCAGCACAGCACACATGAAACAGAGTCCAGCCCTAACTAACTAATGCAGGCTGCCGAGGTTTATACTTTCCAGAGAAGCGAAGTCCATTCAACAAAAGTCCAGTAAGGCTCAATTCACATCTATGCATGTTGGATTTGAGCGTTTCTGCAGTGCTTTTTTTACTGTGATTTTACCACAATTGGCTTTTTCGCACGTTTTATTTTGCTTTACATTCACTTTTAATAGCCGGTTGCTAAGGAGCGGACGGGAAGCCGGCCGCCGTGTCCTTAATAACCAATGAGTCATCAGCTGTCAGACAGCTGAATGTAAAAAGAAAAAAAAAAGATTGTCCGGCTAAAGAAATTCAAGAAAAAAATGGCGTTTGCCCCCCAAAATCATACCAGACCCTTATCCTGGCACACCAGTAAAGGGGAGGAGCGAGCGCCCCCCCTCCTGAACCATACCATACCAGGCCACATGCACTCAACATGGGGGGTGGTCCATGTTGTTGAGGACATGGGCCTCTTCCCCACAACCCTGGGCTGTTGTTGTGGAGGTCTGAAGGCAGGAGGCTCATCGGAATCTGGAAGTCCCCTTTAACAAGCGGGGCCCCAGATCCCGCCCTGCCCCCGTGTGAATGAGCATTGTACCCCTACCCATTCACCCCAAAAAGTCCTTTATTAAGGCTACATTCACACTGAGGTGCTATAGCACTAAAAATAGCGCCTGCAAAGCGCCCTGAAAGAGCCTTTCCTTTCACTCCAGTGTGAAAGCCCGAGGGCTTTCACACTGGAGCGGTGCGCTGGCAGGACAGTAAAAAAAAGTCCTGCTAGTTGCATCTTTGAGGCGCTGTAGGAGAGGTGTATACACCGCTCCAACAGCGCCCCTGCTTTGCGGGCGGTTTTAACCCTTTTTCGGCCGCTAGAGGGGGTTAAAAGCACCCCGCTAGTGGCCAAATAGTGCCGCAAAAACAATGGTAAAGCGCCGCCCGCGCCCCGGTGTGAAAGTAGCCTAATGATGTCTTCTTCCCCTGGTCTTCTTCTTACACTGCTGCTGCCACCGCCGACCCGCTGAAAAAAAAAAAATCCTCCTCTGACGCTGGCTCCCGCTGACCCACTGAAAATAAAAAAAGCGATTATCTGATGCTGGCTCCCTCCGTTCTGTCCACTCCAACGTCTGACATTTCTTATATAACTATGGGGCGTGGCCATCGGGTGACATCATCCGGAGACCCCTTGTGATGTCACCACTCCGGGCATGATGTCTATGACCTCACAGGGGGTGGGGTCTCCGGATGATGTCGCCCGATGGCCACGTCCCATAGTTTTATAAGAAATGTCAGACGTTGGAGTGGACAGAACGGAGGGAGCCAGTGTCAGAGGATTGCTTTTTTCATTTTCAGTGGGTAAGCAGTGGAGGAAGCAGACCAGAGGAAGAAGTCCAAAGGAAGAAGCAGAGGAAGAAGATATTTTTAATATAGGACTTGTCAAAAACTGTCTCTTATTTTTTGTCACACTACACAACTTTTTTGGGGGGGAATGGGTAGGGGTACAATGTACCTCATACTCATTCACATAGAGGGGGTGCCCTCTTGTTAAATGCGACTTCCAAAATCGGATAAGCCCCTTGCCCGTAGACCCCCACAACCACAGCCCAAGTTTGTGGGGTAGAGGCCCTTGTTCCCATCAACATGGGGACCACCCCCCCATGTTGAGGGCATGTGGCCTGGTATGATTCAGGAGGGGGGGGCGCTCGCCCCTCCCCTCCTTTCCTGGCCTGCCAGGCTGCGTGCTCGAATAAGGGTCTGGTATGGAGTTTGGCGGGGGAGCCCCCGCCATTTTTTTAAATTTAATTTTGGCGTGGGGTTTCCCCTCAAAATCCATACCAGACTGATGGGTATGGTTTTGGGGGGAACCACATGTCGAAAATTGCGGTAAAAATGCAGTACTCGCGTTTTTGATGCGGGTATATTAAAGCCTATTACATGCAAAACGCTGCATGCACAAAAATGCATTGATATGAACATGTTCCATAGGAACTCATGTTAAAAAAAAATGTCTGGCGTTTCTGCAAAAAGCATGAGGAAACGCATTTGTGTGAATGGATCCTAATGGTAGGTTCCTAGTTCAGGAAGAAATACGGCAGGGTGCCCCAGAAGGGGACCACATCCTTCAGGAGGACTACATGTTGTAGTAGTTCTTCCTCTGTAAAGCCCATGTGGAATGAAGAGAGAGAGCGAGCTCTGAGCCCTCCCCTGTATTTGTGGCTTACAGCAGGGGGCAAGACCCAGAAAGCCCAGGAAAGAGTCTATACACAGGTAAACCCCTCCCATCCTGGGCAGCCTGTAACTGTTTACATAGCTAGACAGTGCAATTATTACAAGAATACAATCAATGACTCTCCACAAGCACCTGCTTACACTCTCGTTGTGTGCTCTAAATGAATGGAACCTTTGTATAATAGTGACAAGTGGCATAGTGCATCACAACAGTCTGAATAGAAAAAAAAGAGTATATATTTAAGCTAACATTCATCCTAGCCCATATCTGTTCCTTAGCTGGAGTGCGTACATAGAAGAGAATTTCAAGATGGAGAACAAGGGGAGGTAAAGTAGCCTTTTTCAATTTTTTTTACCTTTTTTTGTTTAATTAGCAAAAAATAAAAAAATGATCCCAGTGGTGATTTAATACCATCAAAAGAAAACTCTATTTGTGTAAAAAAATTATACAAATTTCCTATGAGTACAGTGTTGCATGACTGTGCAATTGTCATTCAAAGTGCAACAGCGCTGAAAGCTGAAAATTGGTCTGGGCAGGAAGGAAATAAAAGTGTCCAGTATTGAAGTGGCTAACAATTAATTTTTACTAAAGGTAATTAAACATTTTCTTGTAAGTGAGGAAGTGTTTTAATTGCTGTTTTGACCCCATTGTAGGAATCCCCCCTCATTTCCCCACTAGATCAAACATTTTAATGAATACTGGAAGTGTAAAGTATAGGGGAAAAAAAGACAAGAACTAACTGTGTGTTACTAAAGTAAAAACACAATACAAAATGTGTTCATGACTTTATTAAAGTTTGCATTACAGACAAGTAAAATAATTTCCTCTCTTTTACATACAGGTCGATATGTAAAGAGTATTAGATTCTAATAAACTATGGTCTTCGTTCGTAGACACTATTTCCTTAGTGAGCTTCTTCAGTTTGTTGAACTCCATTGCTATCATGGACTTCTGCAACTTCAATTTCTGTGACAAGGATAATGTAAATTGATATTAGTAAGAGACTAAAGTATATCTAAAGCCACCTTTTTTTCTGTGTGTGTCTACAGGACAGCATAGCTCCCAACTGTCCCTGATTTGGAGCAATATCCCTCTGTCCCTCATTCCCCCTCATTTGTCCCTCATTTTGGACTGATCCATATAGTTGTATATAAAATGCACTTTTTATCTTTCAAAAAGTGTTTCCCAGTGCTAAACCTTTCATCCAAATTCTAAATTGCTGAATTTGTAAATTTTAAAAGCCAATATAAAGGATTAGTAGTGGTAAAAAAAATCCCTTATGTATTTAATTTACCTTTTTTTGGGGTTAATTCTCCTTTAAGGGGTGTGGCAGGGGGCGTGTCCCATGTCTACATACGTTTGCTAGTCGGTGTCCCTTATTCCCATCTCAAAATGTTGGGAGGTATAGGACAGAAGTGAAGGGAGATCTCCAAAATAAAACACAGATGGCAAAAAAAAATGCATTTGTACATGCAATAATGAGCAAGTTGCTATTAGTTTATTCTTTAGTCTCTTGCACACTGCTGCCTAAAAATGCAACGTTTTAAGGCATACAGGCATTTTTTTTTTTTTACAGATGTAAATGCAGATCATTGTTTTACAATATGCGTATACACACAGCTGCATAAACATGCACTGCATATAGGTCAGTAAAAAAAAAACTGAAATCTGAGTTGTCGGTCAGTATTTTTGCGTGTTTACATGCAAATGCACACATGTGCCATACTTCCTTCATTAAAATAAAATAAAATATTTTTTTGCTTGTGTGTGCATACTTGCAAATATGCACAAGTGATATACAGCCCATCCTCATGTTTTTTTATGCCAGGAATGGTACAGTCTGCAAGAGGCCTCCTTAACCACTTGCCGACCGGCTCACGCCGATATACATCGGCAAAGTGGCACATTCCTGCGAAACCCCGTACGCTGTCCCCTTTAAGACCCATAGCAGGCACAGCTGCACGTGGCACGTTTACCCCCCCCCCGCTTCTCAATTTGCGGCAGCCCCCACCCACCTCTCAATTTGCAGCGGCAGCAACCCCCCGGCTCTCTGTTCCAGGGGGCCCATGCCTGAAGCTGTGGTGTAAGGGGCCCCAAAATTCCTGATGGCTGCCCTGACCAGGTGATACAACTGGACCAAAAAAGAAAATGAATGCAGCCACCAGCTGCACAGGTAAGCTGCAATATATTAGATTTTAGTTTTGAGTTTAATACAGTTTTAAAGTGGTTGTAAACCCACTTACTAAAAAAAAAACCTGCAAGACAAAGGCATAATGAGCTAGTATGCATAGGATACTAGCTCATTATAAAATACTCAGCTTAGATGGAAGCCCCCACAGCGGTCCTCGTACACCGCTCCAGCCGGCGACATCGCTCCGGAGTTACTTCCGGGAATTGCGGGCTCCGGCGCTGTCATTGGCTGGAGCCGCGATCACGTCACTCCCGTGCATGCGCGCTGGAGCCGCCGGTAACGGCACACTCACTGAAGAAATGGCACGTACGTGCCATTGCTTCAGTGCGTATGTGGCGATGGTGTCGGCACATGCAGATACAGGGGATATCTCCTAAACCGTGCAGGTTTAGGAGATATCCGGGGTAGCTACAGGTAAGCCTTATTATAGGCTTACCTGTAGTAAAAAGTGGTTGTAAAGGGTTTACAACCACTTAACACCTTACAGTTTTGAATGCTAAGCAGGAGACAAGAGGATAAAAAAAGAGCAAAGCTACACCAATTAATATGGTGATACTGTATACATTCCTTACCTGAACTGCAAGGGGCTTTATATTCAACATAAGCAATGACCTCTGTGGAAAAAAAGTACAACTGGTTAATCATCCTTACTGTATATATATATATATATATATATATATATATATATATATGTATATTGCCACATTACAATAAAAAGAATAAGCAACTAATCCTTAATGCTTTTCCATTAAGCAGGTTTTTTCTATGCATTGCCGGATTTAGACCTTGGGGGGGGCCCGGGACACTTCAAGATGGGGGACCCTTCAATATAGAAATACAATTATTTGACAAGTACAAAAAGTGAACTGAAATGAATGATAAAATCCCACACCTGTCCCGAATTCGACCAATCTCATAATTTTGGGTAAAAATTGCTAACAGAGTTTTATTCAAGATCACAAGAGTGTTGGATTTACCTAATGACTGAATCAGAGTCAAGCGGGAGAGTGAGCTAATCTCTCGCATGTTTCACGCTACAATAAATCAATGCTATTCATTAAAGTGGATGTAAACCGATTCATGAAATTCGAGCTGGGCACAAATATCTGCAGTATTTTGTTATCTCTCTTCAATGAGCTAAGTCCCATAGCTCTCTCCTGACCGCTTCCTCTGTTATCAGCCTGATAACTCCTGACAAAATCTCGGACACTTTAGACAAAAGCAGCCTGAATCTTCAGTCCGGGGAAGTTGCTAAAATAGATTAGCAGGGAGCAGGCCCTATTACAAAACACCTCTGAGAGTCTCTGCCTACGTGGAGAGGGGGTGTGTGCCTTTCCTCCAATCAGCAATGTTGGCTATCTTGGCTGTATGCCCAGACATCACACTCTGTGTTAAACAGGAATAGAAAATCTCCTAACATGATCTCAACTTTCTAAACAGTATATAAATGTGAAGACAGCAGATATACATGTAAAACCTATGTAGGGAGATTTAGTTCATCCCTGTGTATAATCTGAGGCTAACAGAAAACAAAGACCGCTCAGGTGTGGACGTTCTCCAAGTAGTTATCTCCTCCCAACAGCCCAGGGTGCAGGCAATGCAATTTCAGGCAAAACAAAAGATCAGGTCTTCTGGACAGCAGCACTCCAATAAAAGCCTTTATTATGTAAAATCTTCAAAAATACAAATAACACACAGCAAGTCACAAAATTCGCGTCAGCTTTGACCAGAATTTGGTGACTTGCTGTGTGTTATTTAGATTTTTGAAGATTTTACATAATAAAGGCTTTTATTGGAGTGCTGGTGTCCAGAAGACCTGATCTTTTGTTTGTCATCTGAGGCTGTTCACTTCACTGGGTGAATGGAGGGTTTACATCCACTTTAACTTCACTGCCACTTGATGGTGTCGGGGGTTGTTACCTGGCACTTTTCAACATCTTTCTAACGTTCCCATTGTCCCACCCACTTGTCTCTAAACTAGGCAATAAAATCCATGACACAGTCATGTTAAAACAAACATCTTGAATAGTAAAATAATATTAGAAGTTGAACATCTCCCAGAAGCCCTCGTGCCTTTCTTTGCCTCTGAAGTCTGCATTTACCAGACTTGCTGGTTGGAAGCAGAACAGTGGGAACTTTGAGTGGAGAGTGTGAACACGTTTTTCTTTTGACTGCTGGTGATTGCTGTGTTGCATTTTTAGGTTCTTTTTGGGGCTTTTCCTTGCAGCTTTTTAACACCTTTTTTCTGTCACTTTTTAAACAGACTTTTTTTTTTGTTTCCTTCCTTCAGCCTACTAATTAAGGGGAGTGGTTAATTGGTCACAGGTGCTTGGGGCGTATATTACTTTCTGTAGAACTAATTTGGAGCCTGCTCATGTTTGTACCTGCCACCTTTTTGCTTGCTGGAACTAAGACCAAGTGGAACTGGACTAAGTGGTGAGTTAAAAACCAGAGTTATTGAAACTGGAGTAAGTGGTAAGTTAAAAACCAGAGTTAAAAACAGGTTATAACAGGGGTCAAAGTACCTGTGTAGTGTGAGTGTGTACCTGTGTATTGTAAGTACATGAGTGCTGCGAGTGCACGTGGGCTGTATTGAATATTAGTGTCAGGTAGTACCTGAGTATTATCAGTGTTAGGAGTAACTGTGTATTAGAGCTGCACGATTCTGGCCAAAATGAGAATCACAATTTTTTTGCTTAGAATAAAGATCACGATTCTCGCGGCATAAAATCTTTCACATTATACAAAAAATGTTGGGCTAACTTTACTGATTTTTATTTTTTTAACTCATTAAAATAATTTTTTCCCAAATTGCATTTGAAAGACCGCTGCGCAAATACAGTGTGACATAAAATATTGCAACAACCACCATTTTATTCTCTACGGTCAAAAAATTGCGATAACGATTCTTAACGATTAATCATGCAGCTCTACTGTGTATTGTGAGTACCTGAGTGTTGTCTGAGTAATGTGTGTGGATCGTTAGTACCTGTGTGTGGACGTGGGTCTGCGAGTACCTGTGTATTGTCTTGTTGAGCACCTGTGTATTGTCTTGTTGAGTATTGGTGTTAGGAAGCTAGTTGTTTGGAAATTTGGACAGGGTATAATCCCCAATCCTCATTAAATTAGTAGGTACGATGCCCGGCGGGTGTGGAGATGCGACTTGGTGTACATCTTGCGGCATGTATGCGTTCCTTGATCATCAGATCGAGGGCAAATACTGCTGTGCAAAATGTAAGCACATTGTTTCCCTGGAAGCCCAGGTTCTGAATCTGGGGAAGCAACTGTTGGTACTGAGAAGACCTTCCATACTAAAGAAGAGTCGGGAAAGGAATTGGCAGGTGCCGGCAGGGGCCAGCACAGAGGCAGGTGGAGACAAAGAGGTGCAGGCACTAGACAAGAGTAGATGGGTGACAGGAAGGATAGAGGGGGAAGTGCCAGGGAGGCCGATCCAGGGCTGAAGTGTCCCAATAAGTACGCTCCATTGAGTGACATTGGTGACTGAGGGACTCTCCTAGCTGCCGAGAGAACTCCGCCAGTGAGAGTGGGGGGAAGCGAAGGGAAAGGAAAGACAGATTCTGGTGGTAGGGGACTCAATTCTTAGAAGAACAGAGAGGGCAATCTGTAACAAAGACCTGAAGTGCCGAACTGTATGTTGTCTACCGGGCGATCGGGTTCGGCACATCACGGATCTGATGGACAGATTACTGGGAGGGGCTGGAGAAGACCTGGCTGTCATGGTGCACGTTGGCACCAATGACAACGTCAGAGGCAGATGGAGTGTCCTGAAGAATGATTTTAGGGACTTGGGAGCTAAATTGAGGAAAGGGACCTCTAAGGTAGTATTCTCAGAAATACTACCAGTACCTCGAGCCACACCAGATAGGCAGAGGGAGATTAGGGAAGTAAACAAGTGGCTGAGGAGCTGATGTAGTAAGGAGGGGTTTGGGTTCCTGGAGGACTGGGCCTCAGTCGGTCACCATTACTATAGAAGGGACGGACTGCACCTAAATGAGGACGGTGTAGATCTGCTGGGAGTGAAGATGACCAAAAAGAGGGGTTTTTAAACTAGGCAACAGGTGGAGGGTCCAGAGATAGAGATAGTCAACGTGAAACATATTCCAGAGGGTAGTATTGGGGGCATTAGTGGTAGGTTGACTAAAGCACATAAACCCAAGGTAAGTATAGTAACAAGTCTTAGTTGCTATCTCGGAACTCCGAATAATATGATAGTATGAGACTGGTCTAAACTACGTGGCATGTTCACCAATGCCAGGAGCCTGGTGGACAAGATGGGTGAACTAGAGATACTGTTGTACTAGGAGGATTTGGATTTTGTGGAAATTTCAGAGACCTGGTTCAACAGCTCTCATGATTGGCTGGGAACCATTCAAGGGTATATCCTTTATCACAGGGATAGAGAGGGTAAAAAAGGGGAAGGGGTATGCCTATATATCAAGAATAATGTACAAGTGAATGTGAGAGATGACATCACTAAGGGAGCTAGGGAGGAGTTGGAATCCTTATGGGTAGAGCTCCAAAGGGGTAAAGCTAAGGGGAAATAATACTGGGAGTATGCTATAGGTATGCTATAGGCCCCCTAACCTGAGGGAGGAGAGGGAGACGGATGACCTATCACAAGTTGGATTAGCAACAAGGATGGGAAGTGTTATCATAATGGGGGATTTTAATTATCCAGACATAGACTGGGCGGAGGGAACCACGCATTCGTCTAAGGCTCGCCAGTTTCTAAATGTCTTGCAAGACAATTTTATGGGTCAGATGGTAGACGCACCAACTAGAAATAAAGTGTTACTGGATCTACTGATTACCAACAATACAGACCTGATCACGGATGTGGAAATACGGGGCAATTTAGAAAACAGCGATCACAGGTCAATTGGCTTCAGTATAAATCACACAAATAAGAAACATAAGGGGAATACAAAGACAATGAATTTCAAAAGAGCCAACTTCCCTAAACTACGAATCTTGCTAGAAGGCATAAATTGGGATAAAATCTTAGGAACCAAGAACACGGAGGAGAGATGGGTTTGCTTTAAGAGCATATTAAATAAGGACATTAGCCAATGCATCCCATTGGGTGATACATTTAAAAGAGTGAACAAAAGTCCTGGATGGCTTAACTCCAATGTAAAAATGCATATAAAAGCAAAGGAGAAGGCCCTCAACAACGACAAGGTTGAGGGATCATCATCATTCAGACTTTATAAAGAATGCAACAAGAAATGTAAGGGTGCAATTAGGGCGGCTAAGATAGAACACGTAAGACACATAGCGGGGGAGAGCAAAAAAAATCCCAAGAAATTCTTTAAATATGTAAACAGTAAAAAAGGAAGGACAGACCATATTGGCCCCATAAAGAATGAGGCAGGACATCTGGTTACAAAGGATGGGGAGATGGCGAATGTATTGAATTTTATTCTTCTCCTCAGTCTTCACAAGGGAATCGGGGGGCTTCAGTAATCAAAACTGCAGTGTTTATCCTCATGACACATCACAGAAAGCACCTCCATGGTTAATAGAGGACAGAATTAAAATTAGACTTGGGAAACTTAACATTATTAATTACCGGGACCAGATGGCTTGCACCCGAGGGTACTTGGGGAACTCAGTCAAGTAATTGCCAGACCGTCGTTCCTAATTTTTACTGACAGTCTACTGACTGGAATGTACCCGGTTAATTGGAGAAAAGTCAATGTTGCACCAATATTTAAAAAAGGTCCAAAATACATCCCTGGAAATTACAGACCAGTAAGCTTAACATCAATAATATGCAAGCTCTTGGAGGGGATGATAAGGGACTATATATAAGATTTTAGTGATGAGAATGTTATCATTAGCATTAATCAGCATGGATTCCTTCTTGCCAAACCAATCTATTAACCTTCTATGAGGAGGCGAGTTTCCATCTAGATAAAGGAAGGCCCGTAGACGTGGGGTATCTGGATTTTGCAAAAGCATTTGACAGAGTTCCCCATAAACATTTACTGTACAAAATAAGGTCCGTTGGCATGGACCATAGGGCGAGTACATGGATTGAAAACTGACTACAAGGGCAAGTTCAGAGGGTGATGATAAATGGGGAGTACTTGGAATGGTCAGGGGTGGGTAGTGGGGTCCCCCAGGGTTCTGTGCTGGGACCAATGCTATTTAATTTGTTCATAAACGACCTGGAGGATGGAGTAAACAGTTCAATCTCTGTGTTTGCGGACCATACTAAGCTAAGAAGGGCAAAAATGTCTCTGCAGTGTGGAAACCTTGCAAAAAGATCTGAACAAATTAATGGGGTGGGCAACTACATGACAAATGAGGTTTAATGTAGAAAAATGTAAAATAATGCATTTGGGTTGAAAAAATATGAATGCAATCTACTCACTGGGGGGAGAACCTCTGGGGGAATCTAGGATGGAAAAGGACCTGGGGATCCTAGTAGATGATAGGCTCAGCAATGGCATGCAATGCCAAGCTTCTGCTAACAAAGGTAACAAAATATTGGCATACTTTAAAAAGGGGATTAACTCCAAAGATAAAATGATAATTCTCCCGCTCTACAAGACTCTGGTCCGGCTGCACCTGGAGTATGCTGTCCAGTTCTGAGCAACAGTCCTCAGGGAGGATGTACTGGAAATGGAGCGAGTACAAAGAAGGGCAACAAAGCAAATAAAGGGTCTGGAGGATATTAGTTATGAGGAAAGGTTGCGAGCACTGAACTTATTCTCTCTGGAGAAAAGACGCTTAAGAGGGGATAGGATTTCAATTAATAAATACCGTACTGGTGACCCCACAATAGGGATAAAAAAAATTTGCAGAAGGGAGTTTAATAAGACACGTGGCCACTCATTAAAATTAGAAGAAAAGAGGTTTAACCTTGAACTACGTAGAGGGTTCTTTACTGTAAGAGCGGCAAGGATGTGGAATTCCCTTCCACAGGCTGTGGTCTCAGTGGGGAGCATCAATAGTTTCAAAAAACTATTAGATAAGCACCTGAACGACCACAACATACAGGAATATACATTGTAATACTGATATATAATCACACACATAGGTTGGACTTGTGTCTTTTTTCAACCTCACCTACTATGTAACTATGTAAGTCAAACTAAACTGCTATGTATCCTGACACCCACACACTTTGGTAATTTTTTTTAATATTACATATCATTTTATAATTTTTTTTTTTATAAAGGAAGTACCTCTCTAACAGGGGGGCCTGGGGCACATGTCCCTTTTGCCCCCTTATGAATTCTACACCAATTCTATGAAGGAGGGAGGGTGGGAGTGTTTGGAGCGCTGGATTTTCTTGATATACTCTATCCTAAGCAGATTTGGCCAGGGTCACAAAGTCATAAAGACCCCCCCCCCCCCAAAAAAAAATGTTCTATACCGTAATAGCTAAAATGTTCTTTAATATCTTTTATGCACATTATCTCTTTCTATAGACTGCACTACTTTTTATAGCCTCTCACCACTCTCCACATAAATAATTGCCTGCGTGAAGGCTATAAGGATATGAGGCCAGTGAATGACTGGACTGAATATGTGTGTAAACCATGTGAAAGTGGCTACCAGCCATCTCTTGAAAGTATTTTTATATCTTATCTAATCAACACTTTTAAAATAGTATTTATTGATTTTAAAATAAGTTTGTTTTTACACATTTAACGGACCTTATGTAGAAATTTTTTATTATTTGAGTGTAGCAGTACCCCCCTAGGGGCTGCTTGTTATTGTGGTCTGTCTCTCACCCAGCACAGCCAGGCATACAATCTTCAAACACTTAGCAGTCAAGAAGCAGTCCTTGTACTTTTTTTTTTTTTATGTTTTATTGGGGGGAGATAAGGGAGAAATAGAATGCCCACCTGATTGAAGAAAAAAAGATAAAGAATTGGGACTTCAACTATATACAGTGGATGGTTATATGTGCAAATTAACAAATATATTGGGGGCGCTGAGAAACTAATGAATAACTAACAATAAAATATATTAGAAAACATAATAATAAATTGATAATGGTTTAAATATACACACCAGCAAAAGTGAGTAAATTTGGGTCACAATGATCATTCTATGGCTATCCAACCAATAAACACAATAACATGTGCAATCTCCTTACTGGATTAGCAATAATGACCCATCAAATGAAAATCAAATCAATGAATTAATGTGACACTGGGTGCAAAAAAAACCTTTGAAAATTGTGATGCCAATATTGATAATTAGATGTCCCACATTGATTGAAACAAATATCAGCAATATAGTATATAATACACTGTGCAATATCAATAATGACAACTAAATGTCCCAAAATTGTGCAAATGTTAGAATAAATAAGAGTCCATAAGTAAACAATATATGAATCCTAGTGCAAAAAGCTTATTCCATCAAAGATATTGCTTGAAGTGATAACCTTCACCAATTCAGTGTGAAACACCCGATAGTGCTCGTGGTAAATAAAGCAGCTTACCAGATGTTGTTGACTCTTTTAATTAAAAAGGAGTCATATACGCTTTTAGCAAGTTCCACTTGCTAACATGGATATTGATGTCAGATATAGGCATGGAAAATCTCTGCCTCCCGGAGGCTCGGATGGAGATGTATAAACCACAAGAAAAAGAAATGGAGCGGAAATAGTGTAATTCCGTTTAAAAAAAATTATAGTAACAACATGGCAGCCAAATGCCCCCTTACTTGGATAGTGCCTTGAGCCCGGCACTGAGGCTGATGAGCGTGGACTAGTAGGGCTAGTGACCCGAATAGAGATGAGCCGGCGTGCGTTCCACCTTGTTTGGAGGAAGAACCAGCAGGACCGGAAGTGTCGTCAGAACGTAGTCTAGCGTCGCCTCGACAGCCGTTTCGTATTGCACGTCGTCAGGAAGCGTGCTAGACTACGTGGAACTGATTATTAAATACGGATGTCAATCAAGGAGAGGGGAGGAGTCTCCGAAATCAAATCCAGCCTCAATGCCGTCTCTCCGCAATTACAGCAATAAACTTAATACAACGGAAGTCCATACAATTAAATAACAAATTAATATAAGTAATATATATCCCGCTGACAGCACATCTATTACACTACATAAAACATAGTATGCATACATAATCTATGCTAACTCTATAGCATAGATAAAAAGTCGTGCGCAATGATAGCGCCCTCTAGTGTGTAAGTGGATAAACCACTCTCAATCTGTATACTATGCAGAAAAGAGTATATACAATGGTGTCATTGATTATAAATTATAAAAAAATTCCCTAAAAAATAATTGATTTATTATATAAATTCATAAAACAATAAAAGACAATAAAAAACAATAAAAAAGGAATAGAGATATATAAATATATATATTTTTTTCCTAATTGAACCCATATATCTGCAATCCAAATTGGTAATTGGATAACTATTTATTCGTTAGTGAGGAAGCAATTCAAATCTAGGTCAATATTGAGGCCCAGCGGCTGCATGGTGGACAGTCTAAACAGCCACTGGGTCTCATTCTGGGATATGGCCTTGGTGAGGTCCGTCCCCCTCCAGTTAGATGTAGCCCTATCAATACCATAAAACACCAATTGGCGAGGATCTCTATTATGATATTGAAGAAAATGACGCGATACGCTATGGTTAGGAAAGCCTTTGGCTATATTTGCCACATGTTCATTTATCCTAATTCTGAGCTCTCTTGTAGTCCTCCCCACATATTGCAGGGAACAAGGGCATTCCAAAACGTAGGTCACATATCTGGAATAACAAGTGATTAAGGGTTTAATCTTAAATTCTTCCTGTGTTACCAAGGATTTGAATTTACTTATTTTCTTGGTACGTCGAGATGTGGTACGGCATGCCTTGCATCTAGTACAGTAATGAAACCCAGACCCATCCAAAAAAGTCAGAGGTTTTTCAGGGGGGTCAGGAACATTAGGTGCAATGATGTTTCTCAAACCTGGCGCCTTTCTATAAATAAATCTAGGCCTATGGGGTATAATAGATGCCAAGTCTCTATCCTTTTGTAGTATAGGCCAGAACTTTTTAAAGATTTTTTCAATACTTTTGTATTGCCTATTAAAACCTGTGATAAATGGCAGTGTTCCCATGGTTGAAAGATCTTTTTTCTTTTTGGATTCCAGAAGGGAATATCTGTTCATACTCCCCACCTGTTTTTTAGCTAAGACCAATTCATTTCTAGCATATCCCTTCTGTTGTAATCGCTATCCTCAGCACAATTGCGCCGGGGATAGCGATTACAACACTCAGGCAGCAATTCTTACAGATCGGTTTTGTGAGAAGGGATATGCTAGAAATGAATTGGTCTTAGCTAAAAAACAGGTGGGGAGTATGAACAGATATTCCCTTCTGGAATCCAAAAAGAAAAAAGATCTTTCAACCATGGGAACACTGCCATTTATCACAGGTTTTAATAGGCAATACAAAAGTATTGAAAAAATCTTTAAAAAGTTCTGGCCTATACTACAAAAGGATAGAGACTTGGCATCTATTATACCCCATAGGCCTAGATTTATTTATAGAAAGGCGCCAGGTTTGAGAAACATCATTGCACCTAATGTTCCTGACCCCCCTGAAAAACCTCTGACTTTTTTGGATGGGTCTGGGTTTCATTACTGTACTAGATGCAAGGCATGCCGTACCACATCTCGACGTACCAAGAAAATAAGTAAATTCAAATCCTTGGTAACACAGGAAGAATTTAAGATTAAACCCTTAATCACTTGTTATTCCAGATATGTGACCTACGTTTTGGAATGCCCTTGTTCCCTGCAATATGTGGGGAGGACTACAAGAGAGCTCAGAATTAGGATAAATGAACATGTGGCAAATATAGCCAAAGGCTTTCCTAACCATAGCGTATCGCGTCATTTTCTTCAATATCATAATAGAGATCCTCGCCAATTGGTGTTTTATGGTATTGATAGGGCTACATCTAACTGGAGGGGGACGGACCTCACCAAGGCCATATCCCAGAATGAGACCCAGTGGCTGTTTAGACTGTCCACCATGCAGCCGCTGGGCCTCAATATTGACCTAGATTTGAATTGCTTCCTCACTAACGAATAAATAGTTATCCAATTACCAATTTGGATTGCAGATATATGGGTTCAATTAGGAAAAAAAAATATATATTTATATATCTCTATTCCTTTTTTATTGTTTTTTATTGTCTTTTATTGTTTTATGAATTTATATAATAAATCAATAATTTTTTAGGGAATTTTTTTATAATTTATAATCAATGACACCATTGTATATACTCTTTTCTGCATAGTATACAGATTGAGAGTGGTTTATCCACTTACACACTAGAGGGCGCTATCATTGCGCACGACTTTTTATCTATGCTATAGAGTTAGCATAGATTATGTATGCATACTATGTTTTATGTAGTGTAATAGATGTGCTGTCAGCGGGATATATATTACTTATATTAATTTGTTATTTAATTGTATGGACTTCCGTTGTATTAAGTTTATTGCTGTAATTGCGGAGAGACGGCATTGAGGCTGGATTTGATTTCGGTGACTCCTCCCCTCTCCTTGATTGACATCCGTATTTAATAATCAGTTCCACGTAGTCTAGCACGCTTCCTGACGACGTGCAATACGAAACGGCTGTCGAGGCGACGCTAGACTACGTTCTGACGACACTTCCGGTCCTGCTGGTTCTTCCTCCAAACAAGGTGGAACGCACGCCGGCTCATCTCTATTCGGGTCACTAGCCCTACTAGTCCACGCTCATCAGCCTCAGTGCCGGGCTCAAGGCACTATCCAAGTAAGGGGGCATTTGGCTGCCATGTTGTTACTATAATTTTTTTTAAACGGAATTACACTATTTCCGCTCCATTTCTTTTTCTTGTGGTTTATACATCTCCATCCGAGCCTCCGGGAGGCAGAGATTTTCCATGCCTATATCTGACATCAATATCCATGTTAGCAAGTGGAACTTGCTAAAAGCGTATATGACTCCTTTTTAATTAAAAGAGTCAACAACATCTGGTAAGCTGCTTTATTTACCACGAGCACTATCGGGTGTTTCACACTGAATTGGTGAAGGTTATCACTTCAAGCAATATCTTTGATGGAATAAGCTTTTTGCACTAGGATTCATATATTGTTTACTTATGGACTCTTATTTATTCTAACATTTGCACAATTTTGGGACATTTAGTTGTCATTATTGATATTGCACAGTGTATTATATACTATATTGCTGATATTTGTTTCAATCAATGTGGGACATCTAATTATCAATATTGGCATCACAATTTTCAAAGGTTTTTTTTGCACCCAGTGTCACATTAATTCATTGATTTGATTTTCATTTGATGGGTCATTATTGCTAATCCAGTAAGGAGATTGCACATGTTATTGTGTTTATTGGTTGGATAGCCATAGAATGATCATTGTGACCCAAATTTACTCACTTTTGCTGGTGTGTATATTTAAACCATTATCAATTTATTATTATGTTTTCTAATATATTTTATTGTTAGTTATTCATTAGTTTCTCAGCGCCCCCAATATATTTGTTAATTTGCACATATAACCATCCACTACATTATTTCAAAAGAACTACCATTTCTTTTGGAATCTTGGGGATAGCAGCTTACTTCCAATATATTATTCATAGTATATTTTCTATATACATATTATTTATATATATATTTTTTTTAAGGCGCGAGATCACCAACACATTCAACTATATACAGTCTCTCTACGTCCTCACTTCCAGCTCCAGCACATCACTCGATTACTGATCTCAATCTCCAGCACATCACTCGATTACTGATCTCAGTCTCCAGCACATCACTTGATTACTGATCTCACTCTCCAGCATATCACTTCCAGGACCAGCTAGCACTATGTTTTAGGCCTGACACTGGCTCCGCCAGGCCTTAGCAAATGCCCTTTGCAGGCAGGGACCGCGGGCCCCTTTGGTGTAGCAAAAAACATTTAGGTAGCCCTAGTGCTTGTTGTCCACGTGGCTACTGATCCCAGTACCACATCTTTAAGCCCTGTCAGCCCTCCTGGCTGCAGCTGCCTCTCTTCACTGCCATGCCACCACAGTCCACGCTACTGGCTCTGCACCTATCCCAGACTGCACTCTCCCAGTCCTCTCAGGCATGCCTCCCCAGTCCTCCTGACTGTGTGAACACTCACCAGCCCTCCTGGCTGCACTCTGTGGAACTCCTGGAGACTTGCCCTGCAGTGTTCTCCCACTGTCTCCTCTTGCTCCTTCTGTGCCTCCTGGTTAGGACACCTCTGTGGGTTGTAGGATGGTCCCGTCTGCACCCGAGCCCAGGCCCAAGGTCACTCCCCTCCAGACTGGGGAGCTCCCTCAAAGTCCCCGACAGCCTAACACTCC
Organism: Rana muscosa; assembly: GCA_029206835.1. NCBI lineage: Eukaryota > Metazoa > Chordata > Amphibia > Anura > Ranidae > Rana > Rana muscosa. The sequence goes on from CM055123.1 coordinate 219,102,739, forward strand.
ATCTCCATCTTCCATCCGATACCAACTCCTCCCCAGCTGGGCTGACCCTGAGTATTTGAGGAGGCCTGCCCCCTGCCAATCCAGGTGGGGGATTGGTCAGGGCCCTCAGAACACTCCAGGCAGCGCCACCTCACCTCTCCTCCTCCCTTTCCAGAAGATTCCAGCATGTTCTGGAAAGAAGTGGGAGGTCTCAGCGATGCTACCTGTGAGTCACCCAGCCCTGTCTGAGTCACTCAAACCCTGACCCAGGAGAAAAACACACACACAGGCTTGGCTGCCAGCCAAGCCTGGAAATCGGCCTACACTACAAAAAAAAAAAAAAAAAAACTCTGTACACATCCTAGTACCACTAGGGTGCTACTTGAGTAAATCAAAGTAAACATTTACAGGGAACTTCCAGAGTGGGCTCAGTGCTCATTCTATATCCTGTCTTGCCTCTGAGGCCTGGTTCACACTATTACGATTTCAGATGCCACTTCAGTCACACATAATCGCATGACAATGGAAATAACATTATTTTCAATGGTGCCCGTTCACATCAATGCAGCACAGTTGATTTTTGGAAAAAGGTAAAGGTTCTACTTTGGTGCATATGCAACACAATTTTGGCCCCATAGACATCAATGGAAATGCACTGAATGTGTGTGTGTAGGGATGTAGTGATTTCCCAAATTCTTTTTGCTGTGTATTGTGATCGGTTAGTGTAGTATTAGTCATGACTATCGTATAACAGAGGTACCTCTGCTTAACATTTTAACGTTACACAATCCCACATTAACCCTCCTTACTTAAGTAAACGAGCCCACACTGGCGTTGGGGAAAACATAGGCCGTAGCAGCCTTATTTATTAAAATAATATTTTCATTAACAATAACCTAAAACATCTGTTATGAAAAAACCCATCAGTCAAAAATCCCAGTGACGATCTTTGCAGGAACCTCGATTACCATCTGTGTAACTCTTGCACTGCGGTACCTCTTGAATCTGTTAATAGGCCTCAAGCCGACATGCTGGCTCAGAGACAACCATGACCGCAGTGCCCTCTTTACCCATGCTTACAGCTAACCTCCGTTAACTGTAAACCCCCCAATCAGGACCCATACCAACGACGGGTCCTGAACTCTTCTTCCCGAGGTATCCTCCTTCCCCTGCAAAGACCAGACACCCGCCGCCGCCACGACTTCCACACCGTCACAAACCATTCCTGTAAATATACAACCAAAACCGTCCTATCTCCCAATCACCTAAACAAGGGAGGGTGGGCGGGAACTCTCACACTTCTCCCCGCTGTGTTGCCCGGGGGGGGAGGGGACTCAACCTTTTAACTGTTATTCCTCCTGGCCCTCCCCCCCACTCCAGCTCAGCCAATCCTGCCCCCCCTCTTACTAACCAATGGCTTGCTTTCTCTCTCAGTCCCCTGTTCCCTTAGTCATGCCAGCCCTTCGCCTATGTCGTTTTATTTTTTTGCTCCGGGCTTTTCTTGACTATCGTATAACAGAGGTACCTCTGCTTAACATTTTAACGTTACACAATCCCACATTAACCCTCCTTACTTAAGTAAACAAGCCCACACTGGCGTTGGGGAAAACATAGGCCGTAGCAGCCTTATTTATTAAAATAATATTTTCATTAACAATAACCTAAAACATCTGTTATGAAAAAACCCATCAGTCAAAAATCCCAGTGACGATCTTTGCAGGAACCTCGATTACCATCTGTGTAACTCTTGCACTGCGGTACCTCTTGAATCTGTTAATAGGCCTCAAGCCGACATGCTGGCTCAGAGACAACCATGACCGCAGTGCCCTCTTTACCCATGCTTACAGCTAACCTCCGTTAACTGTAAACCCCCCAATCAGGACCCATACCAACGACGGGTCCTGAACTCTTCTTCCCGAGGTATCCTCCTTCCCCTGCAAAGACCAGACACCCGCCACAGCACCCAATTGGAAAAACCTTTACAATTGTGTGCTCCTCCACACCCTAAGAGCCCTTTGGATGCCGTCTTGAATCCCCAACGCCCACAGGTCTATCCCCACATCATTCAGGTGAACCCCATCGCCCCGAAGGTAGCGCCATGTGTCCACCTCCAGCTCCATGTGCCGTATTACCAGCCCCCCATTCCTCACTACAAACCTAGCCACATCCCTGTTGACCTTTCTCCGGGCCCTGTTGATGCCTTCCAATGACCTAGCCATCCTCCATGATGTCCTAGCCACCATGTCGGACCAAACAATTACCATGTCCGGGAATGCCATGCGCAGACGCAGTATATCAAACTTGATATCCTTTGTCACGTCCAACATAGATCTGGCTCCTAGGTCATTGCCGCCTACGTGCAAGACTATGACGTCAGGCGGCCGGTCAAGACGTGCAAAACGATGCACCTCCGGGACCATTCTACTCCATAACATGCCCGGCACTCCCAACCAGCGAACACAGGCCTCCTGTCTAGGAAACCCCAATTGCCGGCCCTCCGGCCTAACATCTGCCCTCTTCGCCCCCCAGAACACATAGGAATGGCCCAAAATCCAGACCAGGGCCGGCCCCGCACCTGAAAGAAAAAAAAAAAACAAGCACACCACCGTAACGAACAGCAGACCCAACGAAAGCCCAGCAGACCATCCCCCCAAAATGAATGACAAACGCCTCCCCCCCGCCCCCAACCTTCACACCCCCAATACTAGCTGGGGACGAATGTATAGGCGAAATCTGCTGGACTCCCACCTGCCAATGCGCTTTACCGCCTCAGAGTCCAACCCCCACCGAGCCGCCTCAGTAGCCGCCCCTATCCTGAAAGAATGCGACGCGAACTCCCTATCGTCTAACCCGAGAACCGTCAAACATTTCTTGAACACAGACACAAATTGAAATTTTGATAATGGGGACCCATCAGCATGTATCAAAAACGACCCCTGATCCGGCGGTCGCACCCCCATGAACTCCCTCACGGCCCTTACTGGACAAAGCGGGGAGCCCGGCAGCGAAAAGACCTGCACCGACCTGCCCTTCCCTTTTTGGTCTGTTTTGGACCTCCGTAACCACACCGCCACACTCTCCCCTCGGCATCGCACCTCCGAACCCCAAATACCCCCATGAACCTTCCTAGAAGGGCTGACCAGCTCGCTAATCCTAAATGCCCCGAAAAATGCTAACGCCAAAGCAGCTCTAAACAAGCAACCCTCGTATACTGAGGCGCAGATCTCCGGTAACCGAGCCAAAATTCCCTGCAGAACGTCAAAAGACACTGGACGCCTGGTGTCCCTGCCCGGCCTGGATCGTCTATAACCTCTGAGTGCCTGTCGCACCCAGAAGTCTTTAGTAAGGTCCGGGCCACCCTGCCACTTGAATAAAAAGGCCAACCCAGCCAACTTCTTTCCCAACGTCGAAACGGACACCCCCCCTTCCATCTGCCGGGATAGAAAGTATAACAACAACAACTTCGCTTCAGGTCCTAATGTATCCACCTCCGTCATCCGACCCATAGCCTCCCATTCCTGCCATACCTTGTTATACGCAACCCACGTCGTCTCACTCACCGACCTTCTGATCCATCCGGAGACTACACCAACGCAATTTTTCACAGCCAGTCCGGACAAGGCACCCCCAGTTGCTCCGCTTCCGGCGCCAACTCCCGGAATCTGTCCCACTGGAACCGAGACAAAGCGTCAGCAATAACGTTCTCTACCCCGGGAAGATGAACTGCATATATAAAAACATTCAATTGTAGGCACCGCAGCACCAAGTGCCGAAGCAACCTAACTACCAGAGGTGATGAAGCCGACACTCTGTTTATCACCTGCACCACCCCCAAGTTGTCCCCGTGGAACCGTACCTTCAGATCCCTGAACGCCTCGCCCCACAGTTCGACCGCCAATACCACCGGAAACAATTCCAGCAGCACCAGGTTTGTTGTGAAGCCAGCTTCCACCCAACACACCGGCCATGGGCCAGCACTCCACCTGCCTCGGAAAAAAGCTCCAAAACCAGTGGAGCCTGCCGCGTCCGTGAAAAGTTCCATATCAAAATTACTGACAGGGCCTGTCATCCACAACGCTCTGCCATTAAAAGATTCCAGGAACGCATGCCAGACCTGTAGATCCTCCCTGTGAGCCTTTACCAAGCGCACAAAATGCCGTGGTGACTGTACCCCCGCCGTACTTGCCGACAGCCGTTGGCAAAATACCCTGCCCATTGGCAGAATGCGACAAGCGAAGTTGAGTTTTCCCAGTAATGACTGCAACGTCCTCAGCTGCACTTTCCGTAAACCCAACATACCTCTGATCTCCGACTTCAACGCCACCAATTTCTCCACCGGCAAACGGCATTCCATTGCGTCCGAATCCAACGTAATCCCTAAGAACGTGATGACCGTTCTCGGCCCTTCCGTCTTGTCGGGCGACAAAGGCACCCCAAAGCGTTCCGCGATATGTTCCAGCGTTGCCAACAGCACCGCGCAGATCTTGGATGAGGCTGGGCCCACGCAGAGGAAGTCATCCAGGTAGTGTATGATTGAACTTACCCCCGATACGTCCCTAATCACCCATTCCAGGAAAGAACTAAACTTCTCAAACAGCGCACAGGATATGGAGCATCCCATCGGTAAGCAGCGATCCACATAGAATTCTCCATTCCACGAGCCACCCAAAAATTGGAAACTATCGGGGTGCACTGGCAGCAGGCGGAACGCCGCCTCCACATCCGCTTTCGCCATCAATGCCCCCTGCCCATAGTGCCTAACCCAAAACACCGCCGCATCAAAAGACGTATATCCCACCGTGCAAGCCTGAGGATCGATAGCATCGTTCACAGACCCTCCTTTTGGAAAAGACAGGTGGTGGATAAGTCGGAATTTGTTAGGTTCCTTCTTCGGCACCACTCCCAGCGGAGACACCACCAAATCCGACAGTGGAGCTACCGAAAAAGGGCCACTCATGCGGCCCAATGCAACTTCCTTCCGCAGTTTCTCTGAAACCACCTCCGGGTATTGCAAAGCTGAGCGCAGATTACGAGCCACTGGCGGAACCGCCCCTAACACGCACGGAATTTTAAACCCTTCTGTAAAACCCTTTTCTATTAAATGAGCTGCCTGCCTATCCGGATACCTACCGAGAAACGGGCGCATCCTTGCCACCATCACCGGAGTCCTCCCTCTTGTTTGAAGACCCACCAGCTCTCCCTTTCCTAAAACACCTGGACAAGGTATGTGAACCCCCACAACCGGAGCATTCATGCTTGAATCTGCACGACCCTCCAAACTTGCAAGATCCCGAATTGTATTGCCAACAGACCCCTTTTGCCTTACCGGCCGGTTGTCCTGGGGATGACGATCCACCGGCCCCCCCCTGAAAAAACTGATTCGGAGCCCTCGGCGCGTTCATCAAACGCATCCACAAACTAATGTCCTTGTGGTCCCACCTCAACTCCGAACGCACCGACATCCTTTGTCTGAATTCCTCATCGTATCTCAACCAGGCTGAACCCCCATACACCCTGTAGGCCTCCCCAACCGCATCTTGATAACAAAAAAGGCCCGAACAATGCTCAGGCTTCTTTTGCCCGATTACGCTAGCAAGGATGGCGAATGCCTGCAGCCAATTCATGAACGTCCGCGGGATCAGGCGATACCTACGTTTTTCTTCATCCTCCTTCTTGGAATCGTCCGGCTTGACCCTATCCAAATTAAACTTCCCCAGCGGAAGCAGCGAAAAAATCTCCATGTACTCACCTTACCAAATCTTCTCCCGAACTTCCGACTTCAAATGTGCCCCCAACGGCCCCGCAAAACAAATGTACATCTCGCACCTAGCTGAATCCGCCAACCTGACAATGTCTTGTCTGGCCCCATCCCCCTTTTCAACCGCCGCCTGCAGCGCGTCCTCCGCTGCTGTTGTCTGCACCGCCGCCACCGAAACCTCTGGCGCCATCGCCATCACCCCCAGACCCCCGTCCCCATCTTGCGGCGGAACCCACGCCGCTGCCGGGCTAACGGGGGCACGGCTCTGCCTCTCAAACTTACCCACAAGCTCCTTAATCCCCGCTAAAAACCCCTTAAAACCAATATCCATCTCCGCAGCTCCGTGCACTAAACCGTCCCCAGCAACCTCCCCCAGGGGGACCTCCTGACTACCCCCTGCCGACCCCATCCTAGCAGGCCGCACTTCAGCTAACCCCATGGAGAATAAGTGAGAAATTGACTTACCAGGCTGCCCAGGAATTGACCCACCAGCCGATCGTCCCGTCTCCACCGCCGCCGACCGTTGCTGTGGAACGCCGTCACCCTCCGAGTCCACCAGTTCTCCCTCCGAGCGATCCACCTCTTCCTCTGCCGAAGAAGGCCCACCAGGTGAAGGATCCCTGGCTGCCGCGGGTCCCGACTCCATCCGGCTCCGCCCTCCAGACCCGTTCACCGACTTCCGCGTCGCTTTTTCCCCGCCGCCACGACGTCGCTCTCCTGCATCCGTTGCTTCTGCCACCGCACCATGCCGCACCCCCGACGTCAGTGACCGGTCGCCGGCCGCGGTGGAAGGCCCGGCCACCGCGCTCTCCGATCTCCCTCGCCGAGGCGCCCGCCCCTGAGCCGACACCCGGGGGGCGGGGCCCGCCGCGTCCGACTCCACTCGTAGCGCGGGCCTCGTGGCCGCTCCGGAGCACCCGGAACGACCGCCCGCCGAGCTCTGTCCAGGTCGGGGATTCCTTCCGGCGCCTCCCCCCGCCTGCTTGGCTGTTCGCTTGGCGGGGGGGGCCGAAGGGGCCCTCGAATAGGGACTCCCAGTGCGACGCTGAGCTCGTGGGGGAGGGTCGGGAGAGAAGCGCTCCGGCGCCCTGGCTTGCCGAGCTCGCCCCGATGTCCTTCCCCTTGTTGCCGCATTACACGCCGGCTCCGCCAGCATCAGCCCCAAGGTCTCTTGGAGCCAACCTGGGCCATGTTGCGCCGCCTCAGCCCGCAGCTGAGCCAGCAACACCTGCACGTGTGACATCTCTCACACTTCTCCCCGCTGTGTTGCCCGGGGGGGGAGGGGACTCAACCTTTTAACTGTTATTCCTCCTGGCCCTCCCCCCCCACTCCAGCTCAGCCAATCCTGCCCCCCCTTACTAACCAATGGCTTGCTTTCTCTCTCAGTCCCCTGTTCCCTTAGTCATGCCAGCCCTTCGCCTATGTCGTTTTACTTTTTTGCTCCGGGCTTTTCTGCTTAGTTGTGTGCTGGCTGTGCACTCTAATTGTCCAGTGATTATTCTCAGTCACATGCTGTGTGAGTGTTCTTCAGCAGGGTGTGCTAGAGATATTACTGCACATTATAGATATAATACCTTGCCAATCAGCGGGCCTGGGGAGCTTGCTGTGCATGCTGGGAGAACTATTAAGTATCTGAGTCACTTCCTGCTTTTTCTCTTTCCCTCCAGGGATTTCCCTTGAGAGAATGTGTGTGATCCACTTATCTAGGCCTCAGGCCTTAGGACCTAGAGGTATGGAGTGTTGAGGGATCTCCTGTCATGGGAGGTGTCCCTAAGCTGCTGGCTGAGATGAAGTGCTACTGGTCATTTGGGGAAGCAAAGCTGCAGTTGTCCTACCACAGGGATGGTGAGTGACTGACTGAGCAGCGAAGCACCACATGAACCTTCCCACTGCTGTCCTGCCTTGTATCCTAAGACTGAGAATACACAGGAACATCAGTTGACAAGGAGCCACATTTATAAGATGTATTCTATCTAGCAGATTTCTGTTACAGAAGGATTGATATTAGTGAGAAGACCATGTATGAGACCAGAGACTGTGTATTGTTAATGGAACCCCTTAGGTATCCTGTGTTCCCTCCACCCTCCTTCCCACTCTTCATGCATGTTCATTATTAAAACATCTAAAATGTATTCAAAGTGACTGGCGCCCTTAATTAATCCACCACCACCCGGAAAAAGGACTTTCACCCTGAGAAGTTATGTGCCTGGGACATGTATCACCAAGTAAGTGGGTCTGGGACATTCACATGTACGTATTGGACATCAGTAGAGCCAAATGTGCAAGGACTGGCTACCGATAGCGTTACATGTGTGAAATTCAAATAAATTGCATGTACATTCATTTTTAGTGCATTTTTAGTAAAGTTTTGTGTATAAAATCCAGTCTCCTTCTCTTACAAAAAACACATGAAGCATGAAAAGCACTTCAAAAACGCACTACAGAAGCAAACAGAAAACAGGATTGAGCTGCAGCTAGTGTGAACTTATCGTCAATTAAAAATTCATACAGAGCCCTGTGACCTAGAAACAGTGTTTCCTTCCTCTAACCCAAATAACTGTTAGTACGGTGTCTTGAAATTATTCATACCCCCATGAAATTTTCCACATTTTGTCATGTTACAACCAAACGCGTAACTGTATTTTATAGGGATTTTATGTGATAGACCAACACAAAATGGCACATAATTGTAAAGTGGAAGGAAAATTATAAATGGTTTTTCAAAATGTTTTACAAATAAATATCTGAAAACATTTATGTTTTTGGTTGTAACATGACAAAATGTGGAACATTTCAAGGTGTATGAATACTTTTTCAAGGCACTGTGTTGTCAATAGACCTAGCTAGTAGTTTATTTGATTACATGTAGTTATTCAGGGCATTTACAACACAGTAGTAAATTATTATGTAAATGTCGTGGAGAGAAGCTTCAGGTGCTAAATAATATGCAAATGCAGTATTACATAACATGATTAGTCAATTTTTTAAATCACTGTATATTCCCAGTTTGCAACAATAATTTCAACTGCAAAAAAATGTGGCTTATCAGAGTTTCTTAATATTAATATAGGGATTCTGTAATTGCATGCCAAGCTCTTTCTAGCCATTTTCACAATACAGTAGATGGCAGATTTTTCCTGTAAAAATCATTGATATTTAGATGGCACATCAGAAGATATAACTTCATAGTTCCACGCACCTGGGCTGTAGTAGTCATACACTATGATGTTTGCAGGGTGCAGATTGTCTACATGCAATTCTTTCTTTGTAGCAAAAGCAAAACTATGAGTTTCTTGGTTAAGCTGCGAAAGAAGAATACACAAAGATCAGTAAGAAATTTGCAACAAATTGCCAGCAATAGGTTTTAAAACAGAATATTATAAGGATTGTTTTTTTTTACAACCTGTGCTATTGCTTTTAGTACAAAGCCATTAAAGTCCCCATGGTTTTATTAGGAATGTTTCCTCCTTGGCAATTTTAGTAAGGAGTAATGATTCTACTTGAAATGGATAGCTCCATACAGAAGAAATAATTTTTCTACATTTCACGTTATACCACTGAAGGCATGGGCATGCCCTTGCTAAAGTGTTTGTCAATGAAAAATAAAAAAAATGCAGATCATCAGTGTACTACATGCGCATTTCCCCATATTTTATCCTTACTTACCGAAAGCAAGTATATTTCAATGTATCCAGGTGAAATGTCTACTCTTTCCACATCGGCCTGTTTCTCCAGCTAGAGAAAATAAGAGTGTTACAAGCATCAGTTCCTTCCAAAGTAGCTGAGGGAGCAATTGTTACCTATAGAGCCTCAGGTATAAAAAGAGTATTTTTGGCACCCTGTCGGAACCGGTTTTCATTAAAAATGGCACTAGACGGGGTTGTCCTCTGCCACCCCTGCTATTTATATTATCTTTAGAGCCATTTATCCGCACAGTTAACATGACCTCCTCAAATAGGGGTTTTGAGATAGAAAATCTATAAAATAGCTGTGTATGCGGACGACCTTTTGTTTTTTTTAATGCAACCGCACATTTCTATCTTTAATTTACTACATGCTTTAACTATCTATGGATACCTTTCCAGCCTTAAAATAAACTACACCAAATCGGAGGCCATGAATCTCACTCTTTCTCTGAACATAGTTGTACGGGCACAGCAGAATAACTCCTTTAATCGGGTATCACATGCATGCAAATACCTAGGGGTTTGGCTCACACCTATGCTGAACAATATTTTCACACATAACTTTAAACCAATGCTTAGTCAGGTTGAACAGGATCTTTCCAAAGGGTCGATCAAACACTTTTCCTGGTTCGGCAGAGCTGCCATGGTTAAAATTACTATACTTCCACGACTTTTATATCTTTTCCACACACTACCGATTGACTTATTGGCCAGCTTTTTTAAACAGTTACAAACTGTACTGTGGAAATTTCTGTGGGCACACAAGAAACCACATATCAATTTACGCTTGCTTATAAAGCCCAAGGCTGTTGGGGGTCTGGGTTTCCCAAATTTTAGGATATACTACTTTGCCACACACATGGCCAGAATTGTAGACTGACATTGCCATTCCGCCAATAAGGATTGGGTGTCCCTGGAAGAGAGTTCCACAGAGGTCCCTTTAAAATTCTCACCTTGGACCCCCTGGTCTAAATGCCCTCCAGATCTCAAACAACATCCATTAATTGGAGCAACCCTAAAAATCTTTCACAAAACCACCATAACTTATCATACTTGCACAGTCCCAGGACCGCTTACATCGCTTTTCAACAATCCAGGTTTTCCACCAGGCATAGGTTCGAAAGTTTTTCTCACAAAAGACACAGCTCCCTTACTAGCCTCGCATTGCGTGGCCGCAGGCAAGCTTTTAACATAATAGGTACTATTATCACATTGGTACGCAACACCAGTGAAGGTGAAAAAAAATAGTACCCGTTGGCTTTGGATCTGTGCTGGAGAGGTGGAGAAGTCACAGGAGATATGCTACATATTTAGTGGGATTATCCTAAAATAGCCTCTTACTGGAGCAAAATTTGTGAACTGATTCACGGGTATCAGCGGACACATGTCAGCTGACACCCACCACCATCCGATCCGATCCTGTCCACCAAAAACAGATGGATGAGGGACCTATTCCCCTTCCGTCTGGCAGATTGGATTAGATGGCATCATATGGAAATGGACAGGCGGTCCATTTCCATCCGATTGCCCCATAGACGAGAGTGGTCTGTGTCCGCTCTGCATAGCGGAGCGGACACAGACCTGTCATCAGTCTGCTCAGTAGGGATCAGCAGGGAGATCCCCTGCTGAGCAAGCGGATCCCAGGTCGTGGAGGCGGCCATGTGAAAGGGGCCTAAAGCATAAAAACATCTGTTGCAGCAAACAGAGCTATAGAGTGAAACTGCATTATGTACTTTACTTACTGTATTTTTGTCTCCTGCAACTTACTGCTGAAAGTGCACCAACATACGAAAAAGCTGCAGATAGGTTTTTTTTTGTCAATTACCCCCACTGTACATCTTCTGTTTCACTTCCACAGTAAAGAATCAAAAAGTGAGCCTCATTACCCTGATCTGGCAATAAATTATAATGAACCTCCTCTGCCAGTCATGACCATGGCCTTATTTTAGGTTTACATATTTTTGTTGCCTGGCCTGAGCTTGCTCAACCACTCAACAATGTATTGCTTCAAAATGTAGCGCATCACACCAATTCTGCATGTGTATGTGACACCTACCTTATTAATACTCCTTCTATCAGGAATATGCCCCGATAAATGTTCCACCTTAATCACAACCATGTTGGTTTTGGGTCGTTTCCCCAAGTATCTACAACAAAAAAATAAAAAATGATTTTAAGGTGAGCCAACTGCAGGATCTGTAAGCATGTATCAGGGGGGAAAAAACATAATATAAGAGCAACACAATAATAGGTAAAGGTTGTCCAAGAAAAATTTGTATAATACCTTCCGATGATGAAAAAAATTCAATTGTTAAAGATTGCCCACCATTTTTGGATGTTACAAAGCGGCTCTTTTGCTGATCTCTGACCATTCTTGTTGCTGTCCTCTCACTGACATCATCATGTACATTGAAGGACCAGCAGCCACCACGGGTTCTGCATTGTACTTGGTGTAGGAATGCTGTCCACATTCCAGTGTGGGAGGACCAAAGTGACATCTGACACAGGACCATGGGGTAAGGTAAGCTTTATTTAGTGAGCTCACCCCTGACGAAATTGTTGTAATATTAATATATATGTGTATGTATTTTATATATTTTGTTATATATATATATGGCACAATATATATGTGTTACATACAGGCATTCAAGATTACACATCAAAGGGTGTTTGTTGATCAAAGGGGTTAGTGGCCAAACAAGGTTTACTACACATATCAGAGGGGACAGATAATGACTCTGATGTGCTAATCTTATGCAAGCCTACCTAGGTGTGTGAGGTGGCCTTGTTAACTTAATTGAACAGTTCAAAGGGTATATTGTTTAGGACCTGAGAAGAAGTATTTATTGATGGTAATTAGACTTGAGGGGGTATTCATTCATGGAAACATTTGGTTGACCTGGCAGAAGCCCCACCCCCCCCCCCCCAGTGTCAGACCAGTATTTGAGACATTCAAGCTGGCATTCAGTCAGTCTTGTCATTCTGTATGAATATGAAGGCACAGGTCTAGAATTGATCTAGGAGAAATGGGACTCTGAATTATATATATTCTGTTGGATTCGTTGTCATCTGTGCAAGTAGTGGACTTTGTTCTGTGTTGGAAGTTAAATAAAATGCACTCTCTGGAGAACTTGGGTGTTGCTGCGGAAACATAACTTATATCATTGTAATAATTAAATATCAAATATCTAACTGGACTATATATGACTTCACTACATTGGTGCCGTGACCCGGATATGGATATGGATATGGATATGTAAGCAGACATGGACTATGATGAAGGAATTTTTAGAGAAAAATGTTTTTGATAGCAAAATTTCAGAAAGCAAAAGAAAAGGTTGTATTGTGCAGGGCTTGTTATCTTGCTGTTTAACAATGGAAAGTTCTTTGAATGATAAGGTTGAGGAAATTGCGCATGTACAGAGTGCAGTTGATAATAGCCATAAGGTTTGTCAGAGGTTACAAAACCAATCAGAAACTGAGACAGTAAATTTAAAATTGCATGCAGTTACCATTGGGGGAGCTTTGCTTGAGAAATCTAAACGTTGTGATAAATTATCAGAGGAAAATGAGAGATTAAAATTAAGAATTATGGAATTAGAGAAGAGATCTCAGGAATGCAGATATGCATCAAATCTTGGATTCAGCAATCTGCAGCAAAATACAAACACAAACTTTCTATCAAATGAAACAGAACCTCATATTAAATCTGATAATTCTTTGCCAGCCGCACCCACTGTGACCACCACAGTTTAAAATAATAATAATAATAATACAGGTGAAGTTCAGCTTGTAATGAAGCATTTGAAACCAAAAGAACTAGATGCAATTCTTAAAGAAATAGGAATGGTTCCCTGCCATGATTTAAACAGATTTTTTAAATGGTTTTGTGCCTTGCAGAATGTCAGAGATATGTACAATCTAAACCCATCTGACTTAGAAAGAGTTTTGCAACATTCTATAGGAAATGGTCATTGGATGAGAATTAAACAGATCTGTATTCAGCCTCTGAAGACAAGGGACATATTACTGGAATTATTATGTGTTTTGTATGGGGTACGTTCTGATGTTACTATTCATGGGAAGATCAAACAAATGCAAAGTGAATCTCCCTATGATTTGTCACACAGGATAGCAACTATTATGGAATTATTGGTCAGTAATAATCTTGCATTTGAGCGTGGAGGCTTTGTACATATGAGTATATTTCTAGATGCTTTGCATGAAGATATCAAACAAAATATTTTATTAGTTACCCCAAATTCCCATGATTTAAAAGACGTATTGTTGAGGGCAGATCATTTATGGAGAAAGTCAAATGAGCAAGCTGTCAAAATTGATTTAGCCACATTGTTTAGGACAAGCACTGAACAGAAAGATCAGAAGATAATATCTAATGATCACAACAAGAGAGGAAATTCTGGGTCAAACATAGGTGATATTAATATGAAAAACAGAGCTGACCAAAGTAATAATAAGAAAAAGACCTGGATACCATTTTTTAAATTAAAACAGAAATATGACCACCTGAAAATTGAGCATGACAAGATGAGAAAAGAACGTGACACTTTATTGGAACAGTTGTACAGGGTGTCATAAATGCAAATGTACATTCTCCAGATCTGTTTTTGAATGCAAATGACACTTCTCTAGCAGTGGGGGTGAATTAGCTTTAGACTGTAAACTGTAAATAGTACTTTGTTTCAACTTCAAAAAATGTTTAAGGACTGTGCTAATGAGTTTTTGTCTGAGCGTTTTTGTCTTTCAGAGATTCCCGGAGGCAGAAGCACAGAAGTTGGCTAGTGGGGGAGAAATGCTGAATAGACAATATACAAGGAATTATAAAGAATTTATGGACACTCTCAATATTCATCAAGCAATGGACTTTTTTTTTGAACATTCACATTTTTTTTTTTCTTTCTCATTTTTTCTTTATTTTTATTTTTAATGGACCTTTCTTCCCCAATGCCCTTTTTTTTATTCATTTTTATTATGTTTTATTTTGTGAACTTTATCTTAAAACCAGAGCGAAGCATTTAAACCTAAAATAATTTTATAACATCTGTACATATGACATAATGCATATTGATATCAATAGATTTGACATCTGAGGTGATGCTGCACAATGGCTTGGCATAGCATAAATGATAGTATGTTGGGTGGTTTTCCTAAATTTATAAGAGGGTTGAGTGAAATTCATCACTCCAGTCATGATTTAAACCATTGTTGAATCAGTTGTTTATAGCATGCTGAAGGCTATGACATATATGGATGACAAAGACCTTTCTACCTTTCATAAAAAATACAGGCAAGAATTTCCACTGCCGCCTTGTCTGGACAGAAGATCTGATAAACACTGATGTCAAGCTGATTCTATCTGAACCATCGCGTGGGGGTATATATATGTTGGTATACCATTCTGGTGGAATTATAGACTGAATGATACAAGTAACTGTTCTATTAAAGGCAATGAAGGGTCAGCCTACAGCGAATTATGAAAGCAAATTGTGTCTGGCAATCAACAAATTCAGGTACTTGACAGGTACACAAAAGGTCATCATTGCTCAAATGGGAAATGGAAAGAAGCAGATGTGAATTGTAAAATGCTTCAAGGAAATAGTTTGCAGCACAGAGTTTTTACTGCCGTATCCAAACCTTTTTGACCATGAAAGTGAATGCTGATAAATTGATGGTTCTTCTTACTATAAAGATGGAAGCAGAATTTCAGGATTTGCTGGTGGTTGTGTAAAAGCATCTTTAAAAATGAAAACTTTGAGCCTGGAGATGAGAGAATCCTGGACTTATGTGGATTGGACCTCCCAAAGCATACCAATCTTTACTTTCAGTGAGATGGTGAGAGATGTGATGAAGTCAGAATGGACTGTGACATCAGCTAATTTTTGCACAATATTCAAGATCTTGATGTAATTTACTCAAGAAAGAGCAAGCTTTGAAATAAAACAGCTATACAGGCCACGGATGTTTACCGAATCCATTTACAGTCATGGTCTAAAGTTATATTATCTAATAACTGGTTTGTGGGGATATTTTAGCTGCTGGTGAAGAGAGATGTAACCAGTCTCAACTTCATATTTCATATGAGCTATTGTAAAGCATCCAGTACCTCAAATCATAATGATGTTTGTTGCTTGATTTATGGGTCAGTTCTAGTAGTTAGAACCGACCCAAGTGGGGGTATATGTTGTAATATTATTATATATGTGTATGTATTTTATATATTGTGTTATATATATGGCACAATATATATGTGTTACATACAGGCATTCAAGATTACACATATCAAAGGGTGTTTGTTGATCAAAGGGGTTAGTGGCCAAACAAGGTTTACTACACATATCAGAGGGGACAGATAACGACTCTGATGTGCTAATCTTATGCAAGCCTACCTAGGTGTGTGAGGTGGCCTGTTAACTTAATTGAACATTTCAAAGGGTATATTGTTTAGGACCTGAGAAGTATTTATTAATGGTAATTAGACTTGAGGGGATATTCATTCATGGAAACATTTGGTTGACCTGGCTGAACCCCCCCCCCCCCCCCCCAGTGTCAGACCAGTATTTGAGACATTCAAGCTGGCAATTAGTCAGTCTTGTCATTCTGTATGAATATGAAAGCACAGGTCTAGAATTGGTCTAGGAGAAATGGGACTCTAAATTATATATATTCTGTTGGATTCGTTGTCATCTGTGCAAGTATTGGACTTTGTTCTGTGTTGGAAGTTAAATAAAATGCACTCTCTGGAGAACTTGGGTGTTGCTGCGGAAACATAACTTATATCATCATTGTAATAACTAAATATCAAATATCTAACTGGACTATATATGACTTCACTAGAAAAATAAGAGCACTAAATCCTTCGTCAGGTGTGGGGCAACATTCTACACACTCTTAATCAGAAAAGATATATAGGCCATATCCAACATTTATCCATACTGTGTCCAGGCAGCTTATTTATAACAAAGTCAGAGTGGCTAAGTGGTTAGCACTTGTGCCTAGCAGCACTAGGGCCACTGATTCAAATCCCAACCATTTAACTACCAGTCTGGAGTTTGCATGTTCTTGCGCCTACGTGGGTTTCCTTAGATTGTAAGCATCTTGAGGGTTAGGGACCGATGTGAATGTACCATATATATATATGTAAAGCGCTGTGTTAATTGACAGCGCTTTATAAGTACCTGTAATAAATAAAGTCAACGCTCCACCCTAAAGCCTCATTTAGACACACAGTTGGAGGGCAGTAAAAATGTGTGGTTGAGCTGCAGATGGCAGTGGAGAGGGGGTTTACATGCCGCGGTCGTGATGGTTTGCTCCCGGCAAAAACGACACCACCTGTTGAAACAAAGGGGGAAACACCGCAAATGCCCCTCAACCATTTGCAATGCACTAGGTTGCAGCTCATTTGTTGGCAAAAAATGCAGAACAGAGGTAGATTTACACACATATCTAAATATACCCTTTGATACAAATGATTGTATTAGTTGCAATTTATTTTAAATGTTTAGATCCTGCTTTGCAATCATAACCATGTGTCCACCAGTGCAGTCTTTTCCCTGCAACCACATTTGTCTTAAAGCAACCTGACATCAAACACATTGCAGTATACTGTATGGTGGTTACATAAGCACACAACAGTGAGTAGGGATAAATTATGCAGTGAAAAGTAATCTCACCTGACAGCCAAATGGACTTCAAACATTGTATGTGCCTCATCACTACACACTGTCGGTTGGGTGGTTACATTGACAGAAAAGTGGTCTTCGTGGTCATCAGAAGGAACGTTGTAATGCAGATGTGACTACAAGGAGATACAAAATCAGAAATCTTCTACAATTTTTTTTCAAAGCTCATCAAATATAGAGAAATAAGTAGATGCACGAGGGTCAATTCACAAAGATAGAAGAGTTGGTTTAACTTTAACTAATTTTTTTTATTTATTTTTACTTTTTTGCAGAATATGCACATTTAAAGGTCGAAAATATTTTTTTATTTTAAATCTCTAATTTTACAAACTGTTAACTTCGCATAGGTTTTTCCCTATAGACACTACAATAATAACTTCAGCCCCATAAGGATTTACCCCTTTAATGACCAGGCCATTTTTTGCGATACAGCACTGCATTGCTTTAACTGACAATTGCGCGGTCGTGCGTTGCAGTGCACAAAAAAATTTGATGTCCTTTGTTCTCCACAAATAGAGCTTTTTTTGGTAGTATGATCACCTCTGTAGTTTTTATTTTTTGCGCTATAAACAAAAAAATACCGACAATTTTGAAAAAAATAAAAAAAACTATATATTTTTTTTCTTTTTGATATAATAAATATCCCCCAAAAAATGTCTTCATCAGTTTAGGTCAATATGTATTCTTCTACATATTTTTGGTAAAAAAATTGCAATAAGCGTATATTGAGTGGTTTTCACAAACGTTATAGCGTCTACAAAATAGGGGATATTAATTTATGGCATTTTTTTTTTTTACTATGGCGGTGATCATTGATTTTTAGCGGGACTGTGACATTGCAGCGGACAAATCGGACACTTTTGGCTCTTTTTTGGGGACCAGTGACATTTATACAGTGATCAGTGCTAAAAAAAGCCACTGATTACTTTATAAATGGCACTGGCAGGGAAGGGGTTAACACTAGGGAGCGATCAAGGGGTTAAGTGTTCCCTAGGGAGGTGTTTCTAACGGTGGGGGGGGTGTACTGACTGGGAGTAGAGAGAGATCGCTGTTCCTAATCAGATCCCCGTTCTCGCTCTCTGTGGAGCGATCGCGGGTGGCTGGCGGGCATCGGCTCCGGCGACGCGCGCCTGTTATTGCTTTTAAATTGGCCAATTTGTGCAGCCATGCCAACTTGCTGCAGTATAATGACGGCAGCTGGTCGGCAAGCAGATAAAGTAGTATTGAACCCAAAACCAAACATGTAATATATTGCAGCTTACAATCACTAGATATGGTGGCTGCATTCGTTTTCTTTTTTTTTTTCACTTTTTTTCCCCTGGTGATCTGACCAATAACACGCCTCCTGTATTAGCGCCTCCACTTTGGATGAAGGAGCACAGGGGGCATCTTTGGACAGCAGCATTGTCAGCCTGGGTGGGAGGGGAGTTGTAAAAGTTAAGGAACAGAGGGCACACCAGCCTAGCACATTACCTTTTGCAACCATTTATTATAAAAAAAAGTAGCTCTGAGGAAGAGGGGAACCCTCTTGAAACGCATTAGGTTTTTTAAGAAATCCATCTCACTCTTGGGACTTGTCTAGCAGACCAGGGTAGTCAGAGTACTTTGTGGACTTTGCTATGCCCAATTGATATAATTATTTGTGAGTATATATTCATTATCTTTTTTTTATAATAAATGGTTGCAAAGGCAATGCGCTAGTCTAGTGCCCTCTCTGTTCCTTATCTTTTACAGTTTTCCTTTTGGCTTTCCCCCGGCCTGTTATGTCTGGCAGCATAGCCAGTGTAGGAGTCAGATCAACTGAAGATCAACTGAAGATCTCAGACTGTCTTTAGCCACATATTTCTCTCAAGCACAGGAGATTTGGTTTTCTTTCTTTGCTTACATCATTGGGGGGAGAGGAGTGTTAAATTGACTAGCAGATTTAGATACACTTATAAATTAAAGCCTCACACTGCAGTTACAGCATTTTTTTTTCTTTTGAAATAAAGGTTTTACATGAATAAATAAAAGCTGATCATTGTAAGCACCCCTGCCAGTGGTAAATGGTTTGTCTCATCATACTAACTGCTACATTTGCAGGAGAGCTTGTTCTGTTGAAAAACAACACACTAAATGGCTGAAAAAAAGCCCGAAAACGAATGCAGCCATCACATTTAAGAATTGGTAAGCTGCAATTTAATAGATGTTTGCTTTTGGGTTAAATACTGCTTTAAAGCTGACAGTTATCCCCAGCCTAAATTGCCAAAAAATCTTCAGGCACATTTTGTAAAAAGCACAGTGTGCTTTTCTTTGGCTTGCTTTGAGATTGTGATATGGGGCCCCCATCCCAGAATGTTCTCTGCAGCATTATGCTTAAGGTGGGGTGGGGGTTCACTGTGATAAGGGGATCCATGGACTGCGTGTTTATATTTCAACTCCCATCCACTAACTCAAACATCAGAATTAGGACAGGTACATTTAGGAATAACTAAACTAAAAGACTATGGGAAAACTGAACTGTTTACAATGGCCAACAATTACATTTTGCAACTGTATGGCTTTTTAGCATAGACACAATAAATATATACCGTAAATATACCGTTGAGAGTTAAAAAAAAATTCTAATTACAGAGGGTAAAGTAGGGGCCAGCAGTGCCATAGGAGTTGGGGAAAGAAGTCTACTATGCAGGGGCTGCATTGCTGTAACAAAGCAAAGGTAGGGGACATGGGCCACTAGATAGGTGACCGTAATACATAGAGAGAACCTCTAGGTGGATTATTTGAGGGCAAATAACAGAAGCATATTGTGACGGATCCTATCCCACACTCCGCTGAGTGCTTCCGTCAGTAATACGATCTAGTGGTGTGCTCACCCCAGCCGGTTTCACCCGCTGTCTTCTATCCTTGGTGCTGGTACCCTAACTATGGGCACCTGGCTGTGACAGCTTGTGGCTTCTCAGCCACGTGCCCACTTCACATGCACCAACAGCGCTGCGCATCATGATTGTTCAAGCAGTTTTTTGGGACCTGTCACGTGTCCCAGAAGAATGCAAGATGGGGAGGAAGGGAGGAGAACTTCCACTTCCAATCGCCTGGGAGGGTGGAGTGAAAGTGAGAGTGGGTCAAAATCGGATACCCACTCCCCCCACTCCTCAAAAGGCAAATTTTTCAAAAGGAGCGGGAGATGAGTCCTTAAAGTGGAACTTCCCCTTTTGGGTGGATCTCCGCTTTTAACAAAGTAGACCTGCAGTGGGGGTTAGTATAAAATAGTAAAACTTGGGCTTGAGAACTAATGGAACCATTTTTGACCATTTATTTTATTATTATTATTTATTTTTCATAATTTTTTTTGTATAGATTTTTATGTATTTTACTTGTATTTTATATCTTTTTTTTTTTATCCCACCTCTAGCGTTACTTACAATTTTACTTCCTCCTCTCCTCTCCCTTTCCCTGTCAGGATCCCCCAAGGTTCTGTCTTTGGACCTCTCTTATTCTCTATCTACACCTCCTCCCTGGGTCAGTTGATAGCCCCCCCAGGCTTTCAATACCATTTCTACGCTGACGACACCCAAATCTATCTCTCTACCCCTCAGCTCACTCCTTCAGTCTCCTCATGTTTCACTAATAGGGATGGGCTATCTGTTCGAATCGAACATGAGTTTGACTCGAACATTGCCTGTTCGCCCGTTCGAACAGCGAACAATTTGGGGTGTTCGCGGCAAATTCGAAAAGCCGCGGAACACCCTTTAAAAGTCTATGGGAGAAATCAAAAGTGCTAAATTTAAAGGTTAATATGCAAGTTATTATCATAAAAAGTGTTTGGGG
The DNA here is from genome assembly GCA_029206835.1 of Rana muscosa. Taxonomy (NCBI): domain Eukaryota; kingdom Metazoa; phylum Chordata; class Amphibia; order Anura; family Ranidae; genus Rana; species Rana muscosa. Next base: position 219,123,672 of record CM055123.1, read on the forward strand.
ACCTGGGTCCTGTCCCAGGGGACATGTATCAATGCAAAAAAAAGTTTTAAAAACAACCATTTTTTCGGGAGCAGTGATTTTAATAATGCTTAAAGTGAAACAATAAAAGTGAAATATTCCTTTAAATTTCGTACCTGAGGGTGTCTATGGGTGTCTATAGTATGCCTGTAAAGTAGCGCATGTTTCCCGTGGTTAGAAAAGTCCCTGCACAAAATGACATTTCTAAAGGAAAAACAGTCATTTAAAACTGATCGCGGCTATAATGAATTGTCTGGTCCCGGCAATACAGATAAAAGTCATTGAAAAAAAACCAGCATGGGTTCCCCGGAACCAAAATAAAATAAAATAAAAGGGTGGGGGTCCCCCCAAATTCCATATCAGGACCTTCAGGTTTGGTATGGATATTAATGGTAACCCTGCGCCATTTTTTTTTAAATGGCGTGGGGTTCCCCCCAAAAATCCATACCAGACCCCTCAACTATGGTATGGATTTTAAGGGGAACCCCGCACCAAATTTAAAAGACAAATGGCGTGCGGTTCCCCCCAAAAATCCATACCAGACCCTTATCCGAGCATGCAACCTGGCAGGCCGCAGAAAGAGGGGCCTTATCCCCACAACCCTTGCCAGGTGGTTGTGGGGGTCTGCGGGCAGGGGAGCTTATCGGAATCTGGAAGCCCCCTTTAACAAAGGGGACCCCAGATGCCGGCTCCCCCTATGTGAATTGGTAACGGAGTACATTGTACACCTACCATTTCACCCAAAAAAGTGACAAAAAAGGTAAAAAAAAAAAACACACACACAGCTTGGGATAAGTCCTTTAATAAAAACAATTTGAGCGCTGTAAATCCTTCTACGACCCGGACCCGCCGCTACGAACAATAAAGCCTCTTCTGAGACTCCCGGCCGAATAACACGCTACCTGTCTGACATTTCTTATATAACTGAGGGCGGGGCCACCCGTCACATGGACGGGTAACCCCGTCCCCCCCTGTGACGCACCGGGGATGCCCGTGATGCGTCAGACGGGGGCCGGGTCACCTGTGACACCACGGGAAACCGCCGGAAACCCCCGTTGCATCACGGGGGGGCGGGGTCACCCGTCCACGTCATGGGTGGCCCCACCCTCAGTTATATAAGAAATATCAGACGGGTAGCGTGTCTTTCAGGCTGGGATTCTCGGAGGAGGCTGTATCGTTCGTAGCGGCGGGTCCGGGTCGTAGAAGGATTTACAGCGCTGGAATTTTTATTTATTTTTTATTATATTAAAGGACTTGTCCCAAGCAGTGTGTGTGTTTTTTTACCTTTTTTTTTACACTTTTTTGGGTTAAATGGTAGGGGTACAATTTACCCCGTTACCAATTCATATAGGGGGGGCCGGCATCTGGGGGTTCCCTTTGTTAAAGGGGGCTTCCAGATTCCGATAAGCCCCCCACCTGCAGACCCCCACAACCACCGGGCAAGGGTTGTGGGGATGAGGCCCTTGTCCCCATCAACATGGGGACATCCTCCCTATGTTGAGGGCATGTGGCCTGGTACGGTTCAGTAGGGGGCACTCTCTCCTCCCCCCCCTTTTTCCTGCGGCCTGCCAGGGGTGTCCGGGCCCGCTCTCTGTGGGGGGTGGTCTCACGTTTTGGAAGCCTCCGCTTAGCAGCCTTCTCGTCCACCTCGCTATGTTTGGGCGCCATTTCTCTGTTGCCGTTTTTTTTTTAACATTGTTTTCCCCATTGGTGACCATTTTGTCGTGGCCGCACTGTGGCACAGGTCTGCATTGCGGGCGGCCATTTTCTTGTGGCCCGGGCCCTCTTCTCTGAGGTGTCCGACGGCCATTTTGGAGTGGGTTTTGGCCTCTAGTGGCTTACTGAACAGCGCAAACACCGCAATTCACCTCGCAGAGGTTTTCAGACACGCTGTGTGCGGAAGGAGAGCGGGCAGAAGCGCTGAGCAGTCTCTTGCCTGGGTGGTGAGTTCCCTGGGTAACCCCCCGGTCAGTGCAGCAAGGAGGGTGGACATTATTTCTCTTTTCGTCCATGGACGGACACAGCTCCATAAATCTTGACTGTTGGGTATGTTCCGTCTATTAGGAGAGGACTAGGCAGAAACATGTTAAATATGCATACATCTTATTTTAAACAGAGTTGAAACAGCCCCGCCCAGGGGGCGCTCCCTCTGAACATAACCCTCCACCCTGCAGCCAGGAGCCTCAGTTTTTTCTGCCTAGCAGAGGAGAAGGATGTGGCTCCCTTTGGGCCCAGTATCCTGAAGAGATTTTTACTTATTATTTTATTTTTAGAATCTTCTATCAACTGCCTGCTGGGCCTGACAGGCAGGATATTATAGATCCTTGTAGTCCCCCCAGTCCGGCCATCAAACGTGTAACAGTCCCTTGCAAATAGGCGTCGGGTCTGTCACGACATGCCCCATGACTCCAGGGGTGGCCGGTGAGCTATATGCACCAGGGTTCACATATGACCTTGCAGCTTGCTGTCTCAGTCACAGTGCAACGGGCCGACAGCTACTCCGTACTGCTCGGTTGTAGGTCTGTCAGGAACACACCAGCAGGACGGGCAAGTACGGTTCCTTCTGCTTCGGTGGGATGGAACAGCTGGGCATTCCTACGGGGTCGCTAGGGTTCTATGGTCCTCACCTCTCTCCCTCTGTCACCCCTTTTTTTCCTCCCCCCCCCATTGCGGGGCTCGCTGCGACCGGGGAATACCTTGGCGGGGCTCCGGGTCCCGGCGGGGGGCTGTGAGGGTTTCCAGGTCCGCTCTCTGTGTGGGGGGGTGTAATTTGTGTGAAGCCTCCGTGCCTGGACTTCTCGTCCACCTCGCTTGCTGGCCACCATTTTTTTGTAGCACTGGTGCTATTCGTTTGGGGCCTGTGCATTGCATTGGTTTTCCCATTGGCGGCCATTTTGCCGTGGCCGCGCCAGCGTGATTGCAGGCGGCCATTTTCTTGTGGTCCGCGCGCTTTCTTTGAGCACTCAGCGGCAATTTTGGAGTGGGTTTTGGCCTCTAGTGGCTCTGGTTTCCTGAACAGCGCAGACGGCGCGATTCACCTCACGCGGCACTGAGCGGTCCCTGGCTGGGTGGTGAGTCCCCTGGGTATTCCCCCCCCCCCCTCGGTCAGTGCAGCAAGGAGGGTGGACTTTATTTGTGTCAGTATCTTGACTGGGTCCCTAAGGGTGGTCAGTTATGGAGTCAGAAGCTGGTGTTTCCCCAGACATTCCAGAGGCAGCAACCGGTGCCACTGCACCTGCTATTCCCCTGGATGCTTTGTCGGCAGTCCTAGAGTCATTTGTTGCCAGGGTGGAAAGGGGTACTAAGCGCTCCCTTCCCACGCCATCGCCTGGGGAATCTTCTGACTCAGGCTCGGGCCTGGCTGCGGCTCAGGACCCCTGTTCTGATGGGTCAGATGATGCAGACCAGGACCTTCCCTGTGAGGAGGACCCCTCGTCTGGGTCAGCTCAAGACAGGGCACTTGTAAGTGCACTTATCAATGCTGTGAGGCACACTCTCAAGCTGGAAGATACAGCTGGGACTTCCACAGCAGGATCTGTCCCTTTTGGGTCGCACAAACGGACCCGCTCGGCTAAGGTTTTTCCTTATGTTGAATTTTTTCATAGATAAGGAATGGGAACGCCCACACAGGCCCTTTGCGGTCCCTCAGCGTATGGCGGTCCGTTATCCGTTTGAGGAAAGCCTTTTGAAAAAATGGGCTTCTCCTCCGGTTGTTGACCCCCGGTCTCTCGGTTGAATAAAGTAACTATTATACGGGTGGAAGGGACCCCTGCCTTTAAGGACCCTGCTGATAGGAGGTCCGAAGCGGTGACCCGCTCTATGTTTGCCATGCTGGGGTCAGCATTGCAGCCTATTTTGGCGGCTACCTTAGTGTCCCAGACACTTACGGAATGGGCAAAGATTTTGCACCAGACTGTGGAGGCAAATCAGCTCCCGCCAGAATGCGTATTACTGGCCGAACAGTTGGTACAAGGGCTTGTGTATGTCTGTGATGCAACCCTGGACACCGCCCCTTTGATCTCCAGGGCCTCAGCGTCTGCGGTGGTTTTGCGCCGCCTACTATGGCTGAAATTCTGGTCCGCTGACCAAGCTTCTAAGAAAACCCTGGCAGACTTGCCTTTCAAGGGTGGGAGGCTTTTTGGTGCCTCACTGGACGACATCATTAAGGATGTCACTGAAGGTAAGAGCACACTTCTCCCTCAGTCCACTAAAGGGAAGGAGCCGCGCCGTAAGCCGGGGCCCTCCTTTCCCATACAGAAGCGGTATTTTCGTCAGTCAGGACCTGCCAGTAGACCCTCCCATGCGGACAAAGGTCCAGCTGGGGGACAGAAGCGTCCCTGGGTGTGAAAGCCCACCAAGCCAGCAAGCAAGCCTGCTACTGCATGAAGTTTTGCCCCACTCCAGGGTGGGGGGCGGCTTTGCGGGTTTGCAGCTCGGTGGACCTCCCTGCTCTCCGACCAGTGGGTTTGCAAGGTGGTCGCCTCGGGGTACAACATAGAGTTCCTTTCTTGTCCACCAAACAGATTTTTTCCCTCAAATCTGCCCATTCTTCCGGCATGCCGAGCTGCCCTCCAGGGGGCGGCCCGAGACTTGTTGGGGCGCGGGGTGATCATACCTGTACCACCACAGGACAGGTTTCAGGGTTTTTACTCAAATCTGTTTGTGGTCCCAAAGAAGGACGGAGTTCGTCCTGTACTGGACCTCAAGGCCCTCAATGCATTTGTAAAGGTCCAAAGGTTCCGGATCGAAACGATTTGTTCGGTTGTGGCTGCGTTCCATCTGGGGGATTTTATGGCATCCTTGGATATCAAGGACGCATACTTGCATGTTCCCATCTGCGTCAGGCATCAGAGGTACCTGCGCTTTGCGATCGGCGAAGACCACTATCAATTTGTGGCTCTTCCCTTTGGCCTAGCATCGGCACCAAGAGTTTTCATCAAGGTGCAGGCCCAGATTCTAGCTTTGCTGAGACAGCGCGGCATCGCTATCGTAGGCTACCTGGACGACCTTCTTCTGAGAGCTGTTTCAAGCTCAGAATTAGAGGAGGACGTGTCTATAGTCAGTCAGACCCTATGGGAGTTCGGATGGATACTGAACCTCCAGAAGTCGGTGTTAGTACCGACCCAGCGCCTAGAGTACCTGGGGCTGATTCTGGACTCCTCTGAGGCCAGAGTCTTTCTTCCCTCAGAGAAGTTGCAGACACTCCAGGCGGCAGTCAGGTTGTTGACATCCCACAAATATTCGTCTCTCTGGTTTGCATGCGAGTTCTGGGTCTCATGGTGGCCTCCTTCGAGGCACTACCATATGCCCAATTCCACACTTGGGCCTTGCAGAAGGAGATGCTCTCCAAATGGAACAAATCTCCGTTGTCTCTGGATCGGCAGATTCAGTTAAGTCACCTTGTCAGGTTATCTCTGAGTTGGTGGCTAAGATCCCCGTCTCTTCGGTCCGGGAAGTCCTTCCTCCCTTTTCTTTGGACGGTGATCACGACGGACGCCAGCCTGACCGGTTGGGGGGGAGTCTGGGGGGTTCAAGCGGCCCAGGGCCGCTGGTCCCCAACCGAATCCCAACTGTCGATCAATGTTCTGGAACGCCGGGCGATCAGGCTGTGCCTCTCCAAGTGGTCTCAGAGGCTGCAGGGGTGTCCGGTCAGGATCCAGTCAGACAACGCCACGGCGGTGGCATACGTCAACCATCAAGGAGGAACAAGAAGTGCAGCTGCAGCGTCGGCAGTCACTCACATCCTGCGGTGGGTGGAAAGGAGCGTGCCAGCCCTATCGGCTGTTTACATTCCAGGCATGGAAAACTGGCAGGCGGACTATCTGAGTCGCCAGATGCTGGACCACGGGAAATGTTTGTTACATCCGGAGGTGTTTCACCTCCTTTGCCGGAGATGGTTCGTGGCCAGGTCCAGAGATCCCTGGGCAGACGCGTCGGACGCGTTGGTGGCTCAGTGGGATCGGTATCGGCTAATTTATGCCTTTCCCCCACTGAAGTTGCTCCCCCGCAGGGTAGAGTTCAAAGGAATTCCAGTTATTCTTATCGCCCCAGATTGGCCCAGGCATCGCTGGTACGCCGACCTCGTGCGGCTGGTGGCGGATGTGCCCTGGCGGCTACCACTGAGGGAGGACCTTCTATCGCAGGGTCCCATTCTTCATCCTGCTTCACAGTCGCTGGCTTTACCGGCGTGGCTATTGAAAGCCAGGTGTTGAGGGGCCGAGGCTTATCGGATTTGGTCATTTCAACTATGTTGAGGGCACGGAAATCTTCTAGGAAGATCTATCATCGCACATGGAGAGCCTATATTTCTATGTCCGAGGAGATGCAATGGCGTCCATGGACTTATTCGGTTTCCAGGATCCTGCTGTTTTTGCAGCGCGGTGTGGATCAGAAACTGGCCTTAAGCACCATTAAGGGGCAGATTTCAGCCTTGGCTGTTTTCTTTCAGCGACCCCTGGCGTCTCATTCGCTAGGAAGTACGTTTGTGCAGGGGGTCCGACATGTGGCTCCTCTGGTGCGACCTCCACTACCTCCGTGGGATTTGAATCTGGTGCTCTCGGCACTTCAGAAACCTCCCTTTGAGGACATTAGGGAGATTCCTCTTTTGAGACTCTCTCAGAAGGTGGCCTTCCTGGTTGCCATCACATCTGTCAGGAGGGTTTCTGAATTGGCGGCCTTGTCTTGCAAGTCCCCATATTTGGTCCTACATAAGGATATAGCGGTGCTACGCCCGCGACGTTCCTTCCTTCCGAAGGTGGTTTTGGCCTTTCACCTGAATGAGGACATTGTGCTTCCATCCTTGTGTCCTCGGCTATCGCATGCACTACATTCCTTGGATGTGGTACGTGCCCTGCGAGTGTACCTGTCTGTCACGGCTTCGTTTCGGAGGTCTGACTCACTGTGTTGGTGTCTGGTCCGCACAAGGGCCTGGCGGTCTCATCGGCCACCATTTATCAGTGGATCAGGCAGATTGTGATTCAGGCCTATGCCCTTAAAGAGTTTTCTGACATCAAGCGTCTGTCTCACAAGTGTGTAAGGCGGCGACCTGGTCGTCCGTGCACACTTTTTCAAAGTTTTACAAGGTTATTGTGACTGCATCTTCAGATGCTAGCTTCGGCCGCAAAGTTTTGCAGGCGGCTGTTTGAGGTTGCAACTCCTCCGTTGAGAAGCTCTGCTTGTTTGGGGTGAAACCGTTTTTTCTTTGCTTGCTGTGCCCACCCCTCGTTTGTTGACACTGCTTTGGGACGTCCCAACAGTCAAGATTTATGGAGCTGTGTCCGTCCATGGACGACAAGAGAAAATAGGATTTTTTGTACTCCCGTAAAATCCTTTTCTCTGTCGTCCATGGACGGACACAGCTCCCACCCCTCTGTTTTTTAGTTTGTACTGCTTGTTACGAACGGAGGCTCCTGGCTGCAGGGTGGAGGGTTATGTGCGGGGCTGTTTCAACTCTGTTTAAAATAACATGTATGCATATTTAACATCTTTCTGCCTAGTCCTCTCCTAATAGACGGAACATACCCAACAGTCAAGATTTATGGAGCTGTGTCTGTCCATGGACGACAGAGAAAAGGATTTTACGGTGAGTACAAAAAATCCTATTTTTTGCTTGACTTAGTCCCTAAGGGCTGTCTGTGGGCGGTGTCTATGGATGCTTTGTCGGCAGTCCTGGAGTCCTTTGTTGCCAGTGTGGAAGCGGCGTGCGGGCGTAGGGGGGGTAAAAAGCACCCCCTCCCCCCGCCATCTTCCGGGGAATGCTCTGACTCAGACTCTGGCCTAGCTGCGGCACAGGACCCCGGTTCTGGGGTGTTAGAGGATGCGGACCAGGACCTTCCTTGTGAAGAGGACCCCTTGTCCTGGTCAGCGCAAGACAGAGCACTTGTGGGAGCACTTATCAATGCTGGGAGGCACACTCTCAAGCTAGAGGATACAGCTGGGACATCCGGTGAGGTGTCGGTCCCTTTTGGGTCGCACAAACCGACCCGCTCTGTTAAAGTTTTTCCTTATGTATCTTACTTTGACAAGTTCATAGATAAGGAATGGGAACGACCGCAGAGGCTCTTTGTGGTCCCTCAGCGCATGGTGGTCCGTTACCCTTTTGAGGAGAGCCTTTTGAAAAAATGGGCTTCTCCCCCGGTTGTTTATTTCCCCGGTCTCTAGGTTAAACAAAGTAGCCACTATTCTGGTAGAGGGGACCCCTGCGTTTAAGGACCCTACAGATAGGAGATCCGAAGCGGTGAGCCGTGCCATGTTCACCATGCTGGGGTCAGCATTGCGGCCTAAATTGGCTGCAACTTTAGTGTCTCAGACGCACACTGAATGGGCTAAAGTTTTGCACCTGGCAGTGGAGGAGCATCAGCTTCCTCTAAAATACGTGAGACTGGCCGACCAGTTGGTACAGGGACTTGTGTACGTCTGTGATGCAACCCTAGATGCGGCCCCTTTAATCTCCAGGGCCTGCGGTGGTATTGTGCCGCCTGATATGGCTAAAATGCTGGCCGCGGACCAAGCCCTGTGGTCCCCTGTTACGGAGGACCCGGAGAAGCTTATTAGTGAATCACAGCTGTGTTGTAACGATACCAAGGACCCACCGCACTGTTAATCAGCATACTCCATATTAATAGAATCCAAGTGGCGATGATGTGGCATGTAAAAACAAATTGCTTCGATAGTGTTAAACCTTAGCGTTTAAAGTAAAACAAAATATTGCACTTACAATGTTAAATGACAAATAAGCCTTAAGCCTGCTGCGCCGGCCGGACGCAAGCAGGCAGACCCGTCCGTCTGGAAGTCCGAGCAGTAGTGGATAGTGACGTCAGCGCGTCGCTCGTTCCGCCCTACTAGTTTCGTTAGAGGTCACGTCGTCCAGGGGCACGGGCGGCGCACCGCGTCACCTCCTAAAACATCAAACCCAAGCCTCGTTCTGGGCTCCAATGCGCAGGCGCACTCACCCCAAAGCAGTCAAGCCTTGTTCTGGGTCGCTGTCCATACAGTGTCCCGCGTCATGGCAGTCGCGTATTCCCGCGAGAGTTGGTGAACTCAAACTAGGGGCAGATTGGGAACCACTAGATACGGGCTTAGCGCTACTCGCAATTAGTGAAAACATCTCTTACACAAAAATCTATATAGTGAATAAAAATTGAGCATTAAAAGAGGACCAAGTATCCCCCAAAGTGCCAGATCTGATTAAACTTGACCCAAGAAGGAGACGGGGATGCTTGATACAAAAACACCCTCAGAAAATTAGTCCAATGTCCACCATGGTGTCACCGGCGGCCATCAGACGCCGCAACTCCTGGTGGGCAGTGGATAAATAGCATCCGCAATAAAAATCCTAGTCAATAGTTCCAACATAAGGGACACCTCTAAAGCCTGCAAAAACAGAAAGGCTGATATATGGGTGAGTCTGAAACAACCGTATAGTTTTGTTCCAAAAAAAACTCCAAGCAGCCTCTCTGAATATATTGGCCACAAATGTGCCGAGAGTTGGTAATCTGTAGACTAAACTAAAAGTGGTTACCAATAGCAGATAGTTACAAAAGTACTCACACAGGCCCAAATATAATCTAAAAAAATATGTGAGCATGTGGTGCTTTGCGGACTTAAAAATAATAATAGTTTAAAATTAAAATTGTTAAGTGTGGTTCAAATGAAATGAAATTAAAATGATGTTTTTACGGGGGACATCGAACAGAGACCCAGACCAAAGGCCAGTTACAAATGTGGCATCATCCAAGTGTAAGAAATCTTATTCCCCCTGCATTATCATGCATATAAGGTGACTGATATGCAAACAAAATAAAATAAAATAAAATAAAATTCGAAATGACCTTAAATGGGGTAATAGTTGGGAAGCCTCAAGAATTGTTAATAAAAGCATTGATATCCGTATCAACGTTGAGGCCAAAGGGAACATATGTTTTCAAGCGATACACCCAAGCCATCTCTTGTTTGGAGATTTCCCTCACCACTGAGCTGCCTCTCCAATGAGGTCTATACTTATCTATTCCCAAAAACAACGTATTGGCGGGGTCCCTGTTATGCACCTGGTCGTAATGTCTCGACACTGACCCCACCAGCTTGGACTAGAAGCAGACTATACCTAGTAAGGGGTTCGGATCTGGTCCCACTTCAGATTGATTTCATCATGGAGTTACTAGAGTATGCAGCAAGTCATAACTATTTCTGGTTTGACAACAAGTTTTACCGCCAGGATAGGGGCGTAGCAATGGGGGCTAAATACACCCCTAGCCTGGCCAACCTGTTCATGGCCAAATGGTAGGAGGCTGTCGTCGTTTTCAAACCTACTGACAGAAATTCTTATATTTTGCTTGACAGCTGTCATTATGAACCGTGCTTGAAAGCAGTCCTCAGGGACAAAAAAACTATACGGTTGTTTCTAATTTTATTTTGTTTGCATATCAGTCACCTTATATGCATGATAATGCAGGGGGAATAGGATTTCCTACAGTTGGATGATGCCACATTAGTAACTGGCCTTTGGTCTGGGTCGCTGTTCAATGTCCCCCGTAACAACATTATTTTAATTTCATTTCATTTGAACCACACTTAACAATTTTAATTTTAAACTATTATTATTTTTAATTCCGCAAAGCACCACATGCTCACATATTTTTTTAGATTTAGATATTTGGGCCTGTGTGAGTACTTTTGTAACTACAGTATCTGAGGCTGCTTGGAGTTTTTTTGGAACAAACCTATACGGTTGTTTCAGACTCACCCAAACACTTTTTAGGACAATAACTTGCATATTAGCCTTTATAATTAGCACTTTTTTATTTCAAACGTTCGAGTCCATTGTATTTAATAGGGTTCTAAAGTTCACGCGAACATTCTGGCTGTTCGCAGGTTCTGGTGCGAACCTATTAATAATGTTGTTATCAATAGTAATAGGCTCTATGTCACTTTAACATATTGAAACTTTGACAGTTAAAATGTCACTTTAACATTATGAACAAATAAAAAAAAAAAGCCTTTTATTTAATTTGTAAATAACTTTACCAGTGCTTTGTTCTAAATTTATCATTTTAGGCCTGGTTCACACCTATGCATTTTCTTAGTGCATTTTCAGTTTTGCAGAAAACACTACAGTCCATTTAATATGGTTTCCTATGGGTCAAGTTCACATCTTTGCATTTTATTTAAAGGGCCAGGGACTTTTTCTGGTTTTTGATTCCATAGACTGCAATAGATTAAAAACGTGTATTGAAAAACGCAAAATGCAAGTGGAATATGCAAACTGAAACCTGCATAGGTGTGAGCCTTAGTGTCATTATGGAGCAAATTATAGAATAAAATGTATTCAATTTTTGAACATAGGTTAGAGTAGAAAAATTTGTTTTGGAATGTTTTTTGGTTATAGATTACTTAGAAATAAAATATGATATCATTTTTGGAAAACAATATAACCAAAAAAAAGCCTTGCAAACCAAGGATATGTGTGTGAGCCACTCAGGCTGAATGGTATTGAAGTCCTGTGCCCACCGTTGTGAGTGCTGAGTGCTGACCAGGAAGGGAGATCTCTATGCTTCAGGCAATGGTAGAGAGTAACAGGTTGTCCCAGAGCCGCACATCAAGTCAAGACCTGCTCTATGATAATGAATGGCAGTCTCAGCCTGGACTCCCAACCAGACCACACACTCAAAGCATGAGTAAGCTCCGGGGGCTTGACCTAGTGGGGGTCCAGGCTGGGACTGCCATTCATTATCACAGAGCAGGTCTTGACTTGATGTGTAGTTCCTGGGACACCTACTCACTCTCTACAAAAGAGAGCATCGTTTGTCTTAAAAAAAAAATGAAATTTTGTTATCTTAGATAATATTATTGTTAATAATAATAGGCCCCTAAAAATTGCTCTGGTCCATTAGGGGTAAAAAGCTGCTGGGGAGTGGTTAAAGTTGCTCAGTCATGAGAGAAGTATGGGGGCTGCCATCGCAGGTCTCTTTCTGAAAATGCAAGTTCCCTGTCTCAGTCCGGCTTCAGTACTTTTGAGTTGGAGATCAAGGACAAGCATTCTGTAAATAGGTGTTGTGGTTTTTTTATTGCCATAATTGTTTCAGGCCCATAGACTTGAAAACAGTATTGAAAACAAAACATGAGCTTGACAGTCAGGGAACTAGTATTTCAAAAAAGGAGGTCAGCAATGGCAGCCTTTATTGTACGCTCATGAAAGATTGGTCATGAACATAGGGGAACACAGAAGACATTATAAAGCAAGTAAGAAAGCACTTTCAGGAGAACCCGAGGAGAGCGCAATATGCTTATATAGGCTTTTCCTGTAAGTTGGTGCCATGGCACACCACCACTGCATCCCAATTGCTATGACACTCTGATAAGTAACATGCATTATATCAGGATAACTGTAAGCATATACATGACTTTCTCTTCGCTTTTTAAAGGTTCACCAAGTGCTGCTTATCTGGCATAGTATATTTTAAATGTGCGTTAAGACTGAGGGAAAATACAGCATTCTGCTCACTTGTATGTAAACACAGCCACTTCCTTTGATAGAGACTGTGTAAATCCCAGGGACTTTTGGTAGGTCCACCGTTTGTAAGAGAAAGCTGTTACGCTCATCTAGATTAATCTCTTTGTGGAATCCTGAATCTCCATCAATAGTCACAGTTGAGTCTCCCTTCTTGTGGCTGCTGGCTTTGGCATATTTAGCAAGAGCTTGAAGTGCTACGGTAGTGTCCTGTAAGAATTAACCACAATGTAATTTGTCTATGCAATAAGCAGTATATATACAGTGAGGGAAAATAGTTTTGATCCCCTGCTGATTTTGTACACTTGCCCACTGACAAAAAAAAGATCAGTCTATAATTTTAACGGTAGGTTTAATTTAACAGTGAGAGACAGAAAAGGCATAAAAAAAAATCCAGAAAAAAGCATTTAAAAAAATGTATAAATTGATTTGCATTTTAACCACTTCCATACCGGGCCATTGTAAAATTACGCTGGCAGGAACACTCTCTCCCCCTGGGTGGGTGTCATATGACGTCCTGGGCTTTGTGGGGGGATATCTGAATGATGCCTGCAGCTAGAGGCATCATTCAGATATCCTTCTCTTCTGCCGGCGATTCTGCGCATGATAAGAATGATCATAGCAGCGGTTCCAACGCTTGGTCGTTTTTATAGGCGGCGGGAGGGGACATCCCCCCTCCCGCCGCCATCCGGTGCTTCTCCGGGCTCTCCCGTGCAATCGGGGGCCCGGAGAAAGAATCGTCCGGCGCCGGTGTCTGGTCACATGACGAGCATAGAGATGACTGGTGACCAGATGGTCACCAGTCATCTCTATGACCGTCGGAGGCCCGGGCGCGATGTGATGACGCCACGCCTGGGTTCCCAAAAGTAAACAAAGCCGCGATTACGGCTAGTAAGCATGAGATTGGTGATTTATTTTTCCCGATCTCATGCTTTCCAGCCTGGAGGAGAGATGTGGGGTCTTATTGACCCCGCATCTCTCCATAAAGAGGACCTGTCACACACATTCCTATTACAAGGGATGTTTACATTCCTTGTAATAGGAATAAAAGTGATCAAAATTTGTATTTATTTTTTAAAGTGTAAAAAAAAAAATTGTAAAATAAAAAAAAAAAAAAAGTAAAACGCCCCTGTCCCCAATAGCTCGCGCTCAGAAGCGAACGCACACGCAAGTCCCGTCCACATATGTAAACGCCGTTCAAACCACACATGTGAGGTATCGCCACGTGCATTAGAGTGTGTGCAACAATTCTAGCACTAGACCTCCTCTGTAACTCTAACCTGGTAATCTGTAAAAAAATTCAAAGCATCGCCTATTGAGATTTTTAAGTACCGAAGTTTGGCGCCATTCCATGAGTGTGTGCAATTTTAAAGCATGACATGTTAGGTATCTATTTACTCGGCGTAACATAATCTTTCATATTTTACAAAAAAATTGGGCTAACTTTACTGTTTTTTTTTAATTCATGAAACCATTTTTTTTCCAAAAAAAAGGCGTTTGAAAAATTATTTTGCAAATACCGTGCAAGATAAAAAGTTGCAATGACCGTCATTTTATTCCCCAGGGGGTCTGCTAAAAAACATATATAATGTTTGGCGGTTCTGAGTAATTTTCTAGCAAAAGAATGATGATTTGTACATGTAGGACAGAAGTGCCAGAATAGGCCCGGTATGGAAGTGGTATAAAAAGCCCTGAATTGAAAGGGTTAATGAGTGAAATAAGTGTTTGACCCCTTCGCAAAACCTGACTTAGTACTTGGTGGCAAAAACCTTGTTGGCAGTCACAGAGGTCAGATGTTTCTTGTAGTCCTCTCCAAGTCATTAAGGTTTCGAGGCTGACGTTCGGTAACGCAAACCTTCAGCTCCCTCCACATATTTTCCATGGGATTAACGTCTGGATACTGGCTAGGCCATGCCAGGACCTTAATGTGCTTTTTCTTGAGCCACTCCCTTGTTGCGTTTGCTGTGTGTTTTGAGTCATTGTCATGCTGGACCCATTTTTAATGCCCTGGCTGAGGGAAGGAGGTTCTCACCCAAGATTTGAAAGGTACATGGCCCTGTCCATCGTACCTTTGATGCGGTGAAGTTGCCCTGTCCCCTTAGCAGAAAAACACCCTCAAAGCATAATGTTTCCACCTCCATGTTTGATGGTGGGGATGTGTTCTTGGGGTCATAGGCAGCAATCAGTCTCCTCCAAACACGGCGTGTTGATGCCAAAGAGCTTGATTTTGGTCTCATCTGACCACAACAGTTTCACCCAGTTTTCCTCTGAATTTAGATGTTCATTAGCAAACTTCAGATGGGCCTGTACATGTGCTTTCTTGAGGAGGGGGACCTTGCGGGCGCTGTAGGATTTCAGTCCTTCAAGGTGTAGTGTGTCACCAATTGTTTTCTTGATAACTATGGTCCCAGCTGCCTTGAGATCATTGACAAGATTCTCCAGTGTAGTTCTGGGCTGATTCCTCACCGTTCTCATGATCATTGAAACTCCATGTGGTGAGATCTTGCATCAAGCCCCAGACCGAGGGAGATTGACAGTTATTTTGTGTTTCTTCCATTTGCGAATAATTGCACCAACTGTTGTCACCCTCTCACCAAGTTGCTTGGTGGTGGTCTTGTAGCCCATTCCAGCCTTTTGTAAGTCTACAATCTGGTCCCTAACAACCTTGGACAGCTCTTTGGTCTTGGCCATTGTGAAGAGATTAAAATCTGATTGATTCATTGTTTCTGTGAACAGGTATCTTTTATACAGATGATAAACTGAGATTATTAGGAGCACTCCCTTTAAGAGAGTGCTCCTAATCTCAGCTCATTACCTCTATAGAAGACATCTGGGAGCCAGAAATCTTGCTGATTGATAGGGGATCAAATACTTTTTGTTGTTATTCTATCTCTCACTGTTAAAATAAACCCACCATTAAAATTATAGACTGATCATTTCTTTATCAGTGGGCAAACGTACAAAATCAGCAGGGGATCAAATACTTTTTTCCCTCACTGTATATTAAAAGAAAGAAATACAGTCATTTTAAATTGTTCATATTCAAACATGTAAAATGATTTTTAAATGTTGCCTTAAAGCATTTGTTAACCCCCCCAAAAAACAAACAAAAAAAAAAACAGATCCTGTTCCCTTAAAGCATGGTATACAGCACAGTGCTTGTGCTGTGTCATTTGGCCCTCTGTATACCCTAAAAAAACCTGGCTGATCCTGCCTGGCTAGACCCTCCCCTCTGCAAACTGACCATGATAATTATGACTGCTGAGCCCTGACACCGTGGTCAGTTTGCGTGATTCCGACTTCTGCAGCCTGCTCTCTGCAGCTCTCCCGTGTCTATGTCTTATCTCCTCTGTACCATTATAACATGTATCCCTGTGCCTGTGTAATGTAAAAAATCCACCGATCTGTACCTGTATAAACACGGCTCCTAGCGCTTAGCTGATTGTCGGCGCCTTCTCTCCCCCTCCTCCCCGGCCACTGCCGCTGTGAGCCGGAGAGAGAAGAGAGGAGAGGAATCAGTTGAGCGCCCAGAGCAGAGCTTATATCGGTACAGATCAGCTGATTTTTTACATTGCACAGGGACACATGTTTTAATGGTACAAAGGGGATAAGACAATTTTTTAGAAGTGGGTTAACAACCACTTTAACCAACCCAACAGTCTAACAGTATCCTCTAACTGCAAGCATCATATGTACCTCTGTTATAAATGAAATCCTCCTCTGTTCATCCCAGGAGTCCCCAGCCATAGGATATCCAGAATCCTCATCTATGCTCCTACTTAGAGCTTTGGCACATCACCTCCCTGCCCAATAATAATTATCCTAAGCCTAAGTAATAATCTCTCTATTGAAATAATGGTAACAGGTAGTATACTAATATAAAGTATAGTAGTGAAAGGTAGTAGGTAGCAAAATAATGTATGTTAAAGTAGAACTGTAATAAACAAAGTGAATACAGGCAGTCCCCAAGTTACAAACACAATAGGGACTGTAGGTTTGTTCGTAAGTCGAATTTGTTCGTAAGTCGCAACACTGCATTTGTAAGTGTAACTTCCGGTCGGAACACTGCATTCTTAAGTGTAACGTCCACCTGTGCATGGATGTGGGATGTTCCGGGCGCTTGTTATGTTATCTGTGGCTCTTCTGGCCATACAGTACATGTAGTACTGCAGTGTGGGATGTGTCCAGAGGTATCCAGGACCCGCGTGGAGCACAAGTGGCTGACATTTGAGGCCGTTCGTAAGTAGGAGTCATTCGTAACTCTGGTGTTCGTAACTCGGAGACTGCCTGTATTATGTTAATAATGTTAATTTTGCCTAAGCAGTGTACCTTTTTGTTTGCAAAAATAGCAGTGCACTTCCTGATATGTTACTGTGCCTAGGCACTCCTGGGCCTACGGCCTAACTGCTGTGTATCTGCAGTGTAAGATCCTGCCACTGCTGCACCTGTCTGCTATTACACATATGCGATTTGTTTCATTACTAATAAAAATTCAGACATTTTAGTTATTCAGAGAGTCGGATGTATCCAAATTTCTGAATCACAATAGTAACAAGTTTTAACAAATCTGAAATAAATTATAGTGAGATTTATTATCAGAATTTGAAAATGAATTTGAATTCAAAATGGAAACATATTGCAATTAATACAGTAAGGGCAATAATAGGATTCTTACAGCTGAATAGAATAGAACAAAAAGAATATAATACAATATAAAATAAAGTAGTAAAAAAAAATTGAATAGAATAAAATATAAAATATAAAATAAAAGAACAGAAAAAAATAGAATAGAACAGAATAGAATAAAACAGAACAGATTAGAATATAATAACATTGAAATTAAAAGATTCAAATAAAAACAAAATAGAGTAAAATGGAATATAACCGTCTTCCGAATTTCATATTGATTAGAAAAAGAATATACAAAAAGAATCTGAATATACGTAACACGTTTTGAAAACAAATCATTCTAAGGTAACAAATATGATAAAATAAAATTATTAACTTACACATCTGAAACAAAATGAATGTTTCTGTCCTGTACATCTCTAGTTGCTAGTCTCAGACTATTTTGAGTTAGTTTTAGTGATGCCACTACTTTTTTTACTCATTGTTCTCCCTGCTGAAAGCTCAGACATGAAGGAGCCCTGTCTCTACAAAGATGATCACCCCTACATAGAGACACAGGAGTTGATTTTCTAAAACTGGAGAGTGCAAAATCTGGTGCAGCTGTTTATGGTAGCCAATCTGCTTCTGACTTCAGCTTGTTCAAGTAAGAGTTGACAAAACAAACATGGAAGCTGATTGGTTTCTATGCAGATCTGCAACCAGATTTTGCACTCCCCATTTTTAGTAAATCAACCGCATTGCATGTTAAGTAATTAATGGGGAAAGATCAGCTGGAAGACCACAGGTAGGAGAATAGGCTATGTATAAGTTTTGCTGCTGTCTGTGTGAGAGTGGCGATTTCTGTACCGTACTACAGAGCACCAATCAGCAACACCTGCTGATTGTTGTCTAGGGGCAGGCTGTCAAATGATGCAGTATGTTTAAGGCCCCTTTCACACATACAGACCTGTCACAAGGGCCACGTACTTGAGGTGAGACCGAAGTAGTGGGGAGGCCTCCCTTGCAACTCGGGTCCTTGAAGCCTCTGGAGATGGAGACAGAGACTTGGTGGACACCGAGTGGCACGGTTGCCAGGGGTGCGGAGCACCGTGCAAGCCTTAGTCCAAGACCCGAGCCGTGGTCAAGTCCGCTCTGGCAACGAAGTACAGAAGGGTTAATCGGAAGAAGAATGGTTGAGATCCAAGCCAGGGTCGGTTCCAATCTGGCAGCTGAGTACAAAAGGGGCAAAGAAGTAAAATGGTCAAGATACAAATCCGAGGTCAATGGCAAGCAGCAATCAAGAGTAGTCAAATAGGATTCCAGGTCACAACAAGTTCAGACAGATCACACACTAGCACAGGAACAAGGGGGGACTAAAGATAATCCAGAAATTTGGCAGTGTCTGGGCTGGGCTTATATAGGGAAGTTTGAGGTCACTTCCTGTGCTCCTCCTGGGCATTTTCCCACCTTTTTTCCATCAGGTTGAGGTCACTTCCTGTGCGCCTCCTGGGTATTTTTCCTGCCTTTTTCCATCAGGTTGAGGTCGCTTCCTGTGTGCCTCCTGGTCATTTTCCTGCCTTTTTCCATCAGGTCTTCTGCGCAGATGCGGGTTGGTGCACTGAGGCATCTTTGGCGCATGCTCAGTTGGCACGGATTTTCTCTTGCAGCAACGTGCCATTGGTGCATGCGTAGTAAGCCCTGGACTCTTACAGAGCCCCCCCTGAAGGGGCGGCCTCCGACACCTGTCCAGGAAGAAGCTCGCTGAAATTCTCTTCAGGGCCGTAACCCCTCCACTGTACCAGAAATTGGCGTCCGCGGCCCCTTCTATGGCAATCCAGGATGGCCTCCACCTCGTAATCCTCAATCCCTTTAATCATAGAGGGAGCCAGAGGACGGGCCCCACGTTCCCCAAAGGGGTTCGGGGCCACGGGCTTCAGGAGGGAGGCATGGAAGACAGGGTGTTTCAGGTAAGTTGAGGACAGTTTGAGTTTTCAGACAGCAGGGTTGAATCGGGACAGGACTGGGAAGGGCCCAATGAACTTAGGGCCCAATTTCATGGAGGCACAGGCCAACTTCAAATGCCTGGTAGACAGCCAAACCTTGTCTCCCGGTTGGAGATCCAGGCCCCCCCGCCGCCTTCGATCATAGATGGTCTTGTAATCCAGCTGCGCCTTGGCCATGGTATCCTTTAGGAGCTCTAAGTTGTTGTGTAGAAACTCCACTCTGTTCCAAACAGCCGGGATCAAAGCGGAAGCAGGTAGGACAGGGAAAAAAGAAGGGTGGTACCCCAGGTTGGCGTAGAACGGTGATTGCTTAGAGGTAGAATGTATTGCGTTGTTGTATGCAAATTCTGCGCAAGGAAGTAGGGACACCCAATTGTCTTGGACAAAGGTGGAGAAACAACGAAGGTACTGTTCAAGAGTTTGGTTTGTGCGTTTCGTTTGTCCATTGGTCTGAGGGTGGTAGGCTGAAGAGTAGTGGTTCTCGATGTCTAGAGTAAGACGGAGCTCCTTCCAGAATTTAGAGGTAAATTGGACGCCACGATCCAATACAATATTGCTGGGGACCCCATGGAGGCGTATTATCTCCTTGATAAAAGCCTGAGCTGTTTCTGGGGTGGAAGGAGTGCCAATCATAGGAATAAAATGAGCCATTTTTGTAAGGCGGTCCACAACAACAAATATGGATGTAAACCCATCAGAGGGTGGTAGCTCCACTATGTAATCCATGCTGATCTGTTCCCAGGGTCTGGAGGGAACAGGCAGGGGGCATAGGAGACCCCATGATTTATTATTTTTCGTTTTGCTGTGATTGCATACCGGGCAGGAATTTATGCAAGCGTGGCAGTCTGCCTTGAGGGTAGGCCACCAAAAGGTTTGCAAAAGGAGATCAGCGGTTTTAGTCACCCCGAAATGCCCTGCTAACTTGTTCGTCCTTTTCTTGCAGATGTTCTCCTGAGGGCAGTTGGTCTAGAGAGGAGGCCAGTTTAATCCTGGACACAAGGTCATCCATAAGTAGGAGGAAATTCTAGGCAGGGAGTATCGCATTTGTCGTTGGTGAGTTATCTGATGTGGGATACATGCGGGATAGATCAGGTTTAAATTTTTTGGATCTGGGATGGTACATGATATGCATTTGAAATCAGGTAAAGAAGAGAGCCCATCTGGCTTGTCTAGGTCTGAGATATTTAGCTGTACGGAGGTATTACAAATTCCTATGATCAGTGTAGATAAGTATAGTGTGCGAGGATCCTTCCAATAGATATCGCCATTCTTCCAGGGCCAGTTTAATACCAAAGAGTTCCCGGTCCCCTACATCATAGTTACTTTCGACTGAGGACAACTTCCTGGAAAAGAAGGCAACAGGATGCAAAATGGCTGTGGTTTCGTGGCGCTGAGAAAGAACTGCCCCAACCGCAATCTCTGAAGCATCGACCTCCAGCACGTAAGGCAGGGCTGGGTCGTGATGACGAACGACCAGGGCAGAGGTGAATTGCTTCTTGAGTTTGTCGAAAGCCGTCTGTGCTGAGAGGGACCACAGGAAACGTCTGTTTTGCTTAGTGAGTTGTGTGATAGGTGAAATTATTGACGAGAAGCCTTTGATGAATCTTCTATAAAAATTGGCGAATCCCACGAACCTCTGGATGCTCTTACGGTCCGAGGGTACCGGCCATTCAAGAACTGCAGTTACCTTCTGGGGGTCCATGGATATGCCAGAAGTCAAAATAATGAGGCCAAGGAATTGTATGGTATCTTTCTCAAACTCACATTTTTTAAGCTTGACGTAGAGTTTATGGGCTCGGAGGCAAAAAAGGACTTTTCGCATGTGGATGTGATGTGCCTCGAGGGAAGGTGAAAAAATAAGGATGTCATCTAAGTACACCATCATGAAGAGGTCAAGAAAATCCAGAAAGATATCGTTCACCAAGTGTTGGAAAGTTGCTGGGGCGTTACACAGCTCAAATGGCATGACCAGATATTCAAAATGGCCAAACCTAGTACAAAAGGCCGTTTTCCATTCATTGCTCTCTCTTATCCGTATTAAATTGTAGGTCCAATTTTGAAAACACCTTGGCGGTGCAGAACCTCTGAACAAGCTCAGGGACTAGAGACAACGGGTATCGATTCTTGATTGTGACACTGTTCAATGCTCTATAGTCGATACATGGTCTTAAAGAATGGTCCTTGTTTTCCACAAGGAAGAGTCCAGCGCCAGCAGAAGAGGTAGATGGCCGAATGAACCCTTTCCTAGGATTGTCATCAATGTATTTTCGGAGACCTTCTAATTCAGGCTCAGATAGTGGGAAGATCCTCCCAAATCATATGGCCAGTGAGGCGGTAGGGATTCAGACCCCTTCTTGTCGAAGACGTCCAAGAAGTCTCTGTAAACCTGGGGGAGAAGAGTGTTGTCATCTGTGGAAAGGGTTTGAACTGTCAAACAGGCTTTTTGTGGGAAACAGTGGTGTAAGCAATAGGGTGAGCCGAAAGACACAGCTTCAGTGGACCAATCAATCTGTGGTTGGTGCTGTCGAATGCACGGTAACCCCAAAATAACCGGAAAAATGGGGGAAGAAGTCACGTCCAGCCGAAGATTTTCCCGAAGGTCTGCTTTGGTGGTGGCCAATATGAGAGTGGTCTCATGGGTTATTGGACCCGAGGTTGGTGCGGAGCCATCTGCCAGATGAACGGTAAATGGCTGGGGCTTCTTGCATAGTGGGATTCCATACTTTTTGGAGGAGTGGATGTCAATAAAGCTGCTGCAAGCCCCAGAGTCAATAATGTCTGCTACTCAGATCATCCTGTTTCCATCAAGTTGGGGTCACTTCCTGTGTGCCTCCTGGGCATTTTCCTGCTTTTTTCCATCAGGTCTTCTGCGCAGGTGTGGGTTGGCGCACTGAGGTGTCTTTGGTGCATGCTCAGTTGGCACAGATTTCCTCCAGCGGCAATGCGCCATTGGTCCAATGCGTAGTAAGCCCTGGACTCTTACGAGACAGTTTGTCTGTTTTTTCATTCATCCGTTGATGGATGAAAAACGGACATCAGTGCATCTCTATAGAAAAACGGGTGATCATACATTTTATATTAGTTTACATCTGCATCCATCAACATCCGTGTTTTTAAACGGATCAAAACCCTATTTGTTTTTCGTTAAAAAACAGAACAGGCGAAAAACGTATGTAAGCGGACAAGCGGTCCGTTTTTGCATTGGTAGTAGATGTAAAAAAACTGATGTAAAAACTGATTAAAAATTAATGAAAACTTTAAAATTTCTTGAAAAAAATGTGACCGAACTGATAAAATGAACGGTCTGCATTTGTAAAAGGGGCCAAACATGAGGACATCATGGCAGGAAGGAACATTTCTGTACTAAGGTCAGGAATCCTCAGCGTACACCTTTTGTATGAATGTAATAGTTATAATAAAAGGAAATGTGCGGTGGGGAAAGAGATGCAACCTGAGAAGTATAGAAGCCACCCCATGCGTTTTGTCGTTTTAGAAGCCAACGGATAGCATCAGCACATTCATTAAGATCTTTCTTGGTGATTATCTTGTCAGAAAGCAGAGTCAGGATCACGTATGCAGATGTTTCAACATGTATGTGACGATAGCTAGCACCTTCCCAATGATTCAGTCCACCTAAATGAAGATTTAAGGTGAAAATTAGTATATTTGACAAAAGAGGCACTTCCACTTCGTCTCTTCAGTTT
Organism: Rana muscosa; assembly: GCA_029206835.1. NCBI lineage: Eukaryota > Metazoa > Chordata > Amphibia > Anura > Ranidae > Rana > Rana muscosa. Next base: position 219,146,510 of record CM055123.1, read on the forward strand.
CTTATGCTAGCCTTGGCCACCCAACCCCACAATGATACTCATTATTAAAGGGGTTGTAAACCTTCCTGTTTTTTAACCTTAATGCATCCTATGCTTTAAGGTGAAAAAACATCTGATAATTACCGGCCCCCCAACCCCCCGTTTTACTTACCCGAGTCCTCGAAAGTCCAGCGTCGAGGACGCATCTCTGCCCGGGCTTCTCGGCTCTTCATTGGATAGATTGATAGCAGCGCAGCCATTGGCTCCCGCTGCTGTCAATCAAATTCAATGACGCGGGCGCCGGGGGGCGGGGTTGATTCCGGCATTCGTGCCCGCAAGGTAACCCCCTTGGGAGAGCGCTTCCCAGAGGGGGTTATCTGATGCGGGGAGGAGCGGAGACAGCCATCGAGGGACCCCAGAAGACGAGGATCGGGGCCACACTGTGCAAAACGAACTGCACAGTGGAGGTAAGTAAGACATGTTTGTTATTTAAAAAAAATAAAAATTTGAACCTTTAGTACCACTTTAACTACATTTTCCCAAGGCCCTACGTCTAAAACGAAGTGTAAGCTTTATGGTGGATGGTGTTGCCACTTATATAGGTGTAGCACCCGGTCCACATTGCTGCTCTATCTGGTAGCAAGGTTCTGGGCTACCATCACTGCTGCTGCACTGCACTTTCTCTCCCCTCCTTCCGAACTGTTAAGGACTGTATGCAGTCACAGAGAGAGAGACAGAGCACCGGCAAGCTGCAAGACTGTATGCAGCCATAGGGAGAGCTGGGAGGGGGGGGCACCCCACCCCCACCCACTACCCTGGATCATAGAGGAAACTGAGCTACTGTGGATTGTGGGAAGGACAGAGCCTGCTGGTTGCCACTGTGACTTGTGGGAGATGTAGTCCCCAGACAGACTGAGCCTGTATTACAGATTGTAAATAGAACCACAATTACCAGCATGACTGGGCTCTATGTAGAAGAAAAGGAAAGTCGGTTCCCATTCTTGAGGGAGATGTAGCAGAAACAAAGTAGTAGACATCTCCTGGTACATAAGAGCACCACTGTCATTTACCGGTGCTCCTGCCTGATTGTTGGGCGAATAATGCTAACTTTGCTGAGCCACCGTAGGAGAAATGAGGGAGATTAGCTATCACTCCAGGTGTTGGTGAGAAGCCACTGGTCAAATCCAACTGCACCCAATTCAAGAGCAACAGTATTGTTTGCTTGGGACACAGTGCAAGCACCTATACCTGGGTTAGGAGGAACTTATCTCGTTCCAGCGCTGCGCCTGGGCCCCAATGTGCTGGCCAGCAGGCAAAGGGTTTAATACAGACTGACAGACTGTTATTGCAATATTGTCTGTTAGGTAGGGCCCTGCCTAGTATAGAGTTTAGGGGACATTCACTGGATCATAGTCTTATTACTAAATATATACCCTAAGGCCCCTTTCACACTGATACGTTTTTCCTGCGTTTTTACTCTGCAAGAAAGATGCAAGAAAAATGTTTCCCTTTAAATACTATGGGACTTTTCACACCACTGTGCTGTGGGTGCGGTGCATATTGAAAAGTCCTGCATGCTGCACCTTTGGTGCGGTGTGGAAAACCCCACCAAAACACAGCTTCCCATTGAAATGAATGGAAATTGTGGCAAAATCGTGGTAGAATTGCAGCATAAATGCACCGCGATTAGTGTTTTTAGGTCAAAATTTTCACAGGTGCAGGCAACCCAAAAATGCGCCAGAAACGCACAGGAAATGCATATATAACACAGCAAAATCGCAGTAAAAAACGCATATGCGTTTTTACCACAATTTTGCTACAGAGCAGTGTGAAAGGGCCCTAATTGCTTCTACAGGGCTTTAGCAGGTACACAGGGGAACGCAGTTCCAGCTCCTCCAACACTAAATATATGTACTGGCAGGGGGTGCTGGGGTGTGCTTGAGGGTCTATCAATGCTAGCTGCTCGGGATGTATTGTTATGGGAGGGGTCTATTGTTGCTGGGGGGTTGTCTTGTGTTGTTGGGGGAGTCAATTGTTGCTGGGAGGGATCCAATGTTCGGTGAGGGGTCTATTGTTTCTGGCTGCTGGAAGATCTTTTGTTGCTGGTGTGGGGTCTATTAATAATAAAGAATTACATACAAATTACTTGGTTCTGTATTCTGTGAAAGAAGTGGTACTGGGAGATGGGTAGGGGGTGTAACCAAGGGATGGTGCTCGGAGGTGGGTAGGGGGTGGAGACAAGGGGTGAATCGGTGGGGGAAGTACCTGCACCCAATCTCTGAGAAATAAATCTGTGTGTGTGTGTGTGTGTGTGTGTGTATATATATATATATATATTGTGAGGGGGTTAGCTCGGCAGCGGGTGTGTGTGACCCCCGGGATGGGCTCCCCACACAAAACAGGCCCAGCAAACGGAGGTTGTGGTTTTCAAAATCAAAAAGGTGCGGTTTATTTTCTATTTACAGTGACAAAACACAGCAAAGCAAAAGAAACATAACCAAAATAAATCCTGGTCAAGTTGACCTCTGACTAAACATGCAGGTTTCCTAACTAACAACTGGGATCAGCCTAGTGCTGTCCTAGTCCCTAAGTCCCTGGTTTAGTAAAAGTCCAAACAAATAGCCACACAGGCTTTGTCTCACCGCACAGGGGTTCACTCTCCCTAGACAGTCCACACAGGTCTGGGTCCAGGCATGAGCTAACATCTAATGAAGCTGGGAGTTCTTATAGAGGCCTAAATGAGCTGACAAGCTTCAGCTGGCCTCATCAACTCCTTGCCTGCACGACGCCCAGCCCTCTCCCTAGAGGTATGAGTCATCCATGAGCCCACTAGCCTTAGCTGGGCTTATACAACTCTCCACCTAGTTGTACAAGTCGGCGTAAAGCCTGAATCTGGGCGAAATATATCTACCCCCCTGGATGCAACCAGGTGACTTTACCTTCCTGCTGTCACATACCCCCCCCTCTTGTTTTAACCTCGGGGTTGGAACACCAGCAATCAGGCATTCATGTACTCGAGACAAAGCATCCACATTCCCCATTTGAACGCCAGGGCGATGCTTTACTGTGAAGTTGAATTCCTGGAGGGCCAGGAACCACCTATTCACTCTTCTATTTGTTTCCTTGTTTTGAGCCATCCACTTTAACGGAGCGTGATCCGTAACCATGTCAAAGTGCCTACCTAGCAGGTAGTACCGAAGGGAATCTAGAGCCCACTTCACCGCTAAACACTCCTTTTCAACGGTGGCGTAATTTACCTCATGGGACTTCAATTTCCTGCTGAGGTAAATGACTGGGTGCTCTTCCCCGTTCCAGACCTGGGACAATACTGCTCCTAACCCCACATCTGACGCATCACTTTGTACGACAAAGTCTTTAGAGAAGTCGGGTGAGTACAACACTGGCTGGCTACATAAGGCTTGTTTCAAGAATTGGAATGCTGCCTCAGCCTCGGGGGTCCATTTAATCATGACCGACCCTTTCCCCTTCGTCAGGTTGGTTAGGGGCACAGCCTTAGAAGCAAAGTGGGGAATGAATCGCCGATAATACCCAGCGATTCCCAGAAAGGCTCGTACCTGCTTCTTGCTGTTGGGACGTGGCCAACTCTGGATGGCCTCGACTTTGATGAGTTGGGGTTTTATTACTCCCCTCCCAATGGTGTACCCAAGATATTTGGCCTCCTCCTGCCCAATGGTACACTTCTTGGGGTTAGCCGTAAACCCCGCTTCCCGAACAGAGTCCAGGACTGCTTGCACTTTTGGCAGATGTGAGGCCCAATCTGTGCTATGGACAATTACGTCATCCAGGTAAGCCGCAGCATACTTCCGATGGGGCCTCAGCATCTGGTCCATTTTCCGCTGGAATGTGGCCGGCGCATTCTGTAACCCGAACGGCATTCTTTTATATTGGAACGCCCCGTCTGGGGTTACAAATGCGGTTTTCTCTTTGGCCGACTTGGCCAGGGGGATTTGCCAATACCCTTTTGTGAGGTCAAGAGTCGTCATGTATCGGGCTGTTCCCAGCCGGTCGATCAACTCATCTATACGTGGCATGGGGTAGGTGTCAAATTTTGTAACTTTGTTCAACTGACGAAAATCGTTACAAAATCGCCAGCTCCCATCCGGTTTAGGCACCAACACGATGGGACTAGACCAATCACTTTGGGACTCCTCTATCACCCCTAAGTTCAGCATTTTCTGTACTTCCTCCCGTATTGCCTCCCGTCGAGCCTCTGGGATCCGATAGGGTTTTAACTTCACCCTTTCACCGGGCGGGGTAATGATGTCATGCTCTACCCCAAATGTTTGTCCCGGCAGCTCAGAGAATACCTCCTTGTTGCGAAGCACAAACTCCTTAACCTCCTGTTGTTGGGGTTGTGACAAGGTGGCTGCTATTCCAACCTCAGGAATCACGCAACCAGTTTGAGCTGGTGACCAAGTTTCTGCGACTAGGGACTCTCTATCCCTCCAGGCTTTCAACAGATTAACGTGATAGATCTGTTCGGGCTTTCGCCTTCCTGGTTGTCTGACCTTGTAATTCACTTCGCTCACTTTTTCCATTATCTCGTAGGGGCCTTGCCATTTGGCAAGGAATTTACTTTCAACCGTAGGGACAAGTACCAATATCCTATCCCCCGGGGAAAAGGTACGGGTCTTGGCTCCACGGTTGTACACTCTCTGCTGTGCCAACTGCGCTTGGGCCAAATGTTCCTTCACGATGGGCATTACCTGTGCAATTCGATCTTGCATCAGGGCGACATGCTCAATCACACTCCTGTGGGGAGAACTCTCACTTTCCCAAGTTTCCTTGGCAATATCCAACAGCCCTCTTGGGTGTCTCCCATACAGTAACTCAAAGGGGGAGAATCCCGTAGAGGATTGGGGCACCTCCCTAATAGCAAACATCAAATAAGGAAGTAAACAGTCCCAATCCTTTCCATCTCTATCCACCACTTTCTTCAACATTTGTTTTAGGGTTTTGTTGAATCTTTCAACCAGCCCATCGGTTTGGGGGTGATACACAGACGTACGCAATTGCGTCACTTTGAACAATTTACACAGCTCTTTCATAACCCGGGACATAAAGGGTGTACCTTGGTCCGTAAGCAGTTCTTTACAAATACCCACCCGGCTAAAAACAAGAGATAGCTCTTTGGCTATGGTTTTGGCCGAGGTATTTCGGAGAGGGATCGCTTCTGGATAACGGGTGGCATAGTCCATTATAACTAATATGTACTGGTGCCCCCTAGCGGACTTGATTATAGGACCTACCAAATCCATGGCGATCCTCTCAAACGGGACCTCAATGATGGGTAGAGGGACCAGCGGGCTACGGAAATGTGGCATCGGGGCCAACCTCTGACACACAGGGCAGGAGGAACAATAATTTTCTACGTCCTTCATCACCCCCGGCCAATAGAATCTCTGTAATACCCTCTCTCGGGTTTTCTCTGTCCCCAGATGACCTCCAAGAATGTGCCCATGGGCCAACTCCAACACCAACTTCCTGTAAGGTTTGGGCACCACAAGCTGCTCAACGGTTTCTTCTGCCCTTTTTGCCACCCGATACAGTAGGTCCTTCTCTACGCTGAAGTATGGGTAAGTGCAGGTATTATCTGGGTTCACTAACTCGCCATCTATTTTCACTACGTTTTCCCGTGCCTTTATTAGGGCGGGGTCTTTCAACTGTTCTGTGGCAAAGTTTTCCCTGTGAACCTCAAGATCAGAAAACTCCACAGACGGTAGGTTTTCGTCTGAGGAGGTGGGCTCCTCTCTAGTTTCTTGAGTCTCCCCTGCCAATACTGATAAGGGAAATTCCGGAGAGTCCTCACCACTCTCAGGGGAGTTCTGGCTATCACATTCCTGGTACATAGGGGCACCAGTGAGGGGCTCAGGATCATCCCACAGTTCCCAGAACTTCGGAAAATCCCTTCCCACAATGGCGTCATGCGGTAACTGAGATACTAAGCCCACTGGATGAGAGAGGGTACCTTTGGGGGTCTCGAAACACACTGTAGTCACTGGATACTCTCGGGTGTCCCCATGCACACAAATAACAGCTACCTTGCTATTCCCAGAGACCTCTGTTTTAACTAACTCAGCCTTTATCAGGGTCACAAGGCTACCTGAATCCAGCAATACCACAACATTTCTACCATTAACACACATTTTGCATAAATGTTTCTCAGTTCCTCGAATGGCAGTGCATGCGACTGTCGCACACAGCGACTGACGTCTGCCCGTCAGAAAGTCACACTGCATGGGTTCCTCCACAACCGGGCAATTGGCTGCAATATGTCCCGCTTGCCGGCAGCGGTAGCAAACGATCCTTCTTGCCGCCTCTTGAGCCGCTGATTTCCCAGGCTGTTCTCGCCAAACTTGGGGTAGAGCTCCCACCCTCTCACTCTCTCCACCCTCACCCCTTGGAATCCTCTTATCCGCCCCTGGGGATGGTCTGGTCTTAGGGTGGAAAGTCCGAGTGTCTCTGGAAGAGGCCGTCAGGTTCTCTGTAGCCAAGTATTTCTCCACACGATCCACAAGACCATCGGCCGTCTCTGGGTCTCCATGGCTTACCCACTTTTGGATGGCAGTAGGAAGAGCTCTCAAAAACCGATCCATTACAACACGTTCCACAATCTTTGGTGCGGACAAAGTCTCTGGCTGTAGCCACTTTCTGCTCAGGTGAATGAGATCATACATTTGAGACCTGGGGGGTTTTCCAAGCTGGAAAGTCCAGTTATGCACACGCTGAGCCCGGACAGCCTGGGTGACACCCAGCCTTGCCAATATTTCAGCTTTTAGCATCACATAGTCTTTTGCTTGGTTAGGCTCTAGGTCATAGTAAGCTTTCTGCGATTCACCAGTTAACAGAGGAGCCACCAGTCCAGCCCACTGCTCCTCAGGCCACTTTTCTCTTTCAGCGGTCCTTTCAAATGTGGTCAAAAATACCTCTGGATCATCCTCTCCAGTCATTTTTGTCAATAAACGACTCACCCCAAAGGACGCGGTATTAGTGGGACGGCTTTCCTCACTGGTCTGCGGACGTTGCTGCATTACTGCTTCCATCTGTTGTTGTAGTCTCTGCTCTTGCTTCTGCAACAGGTCTATGAAGCGGGCCTCAGATTGCTGCTGGGCTCGTTGCTGAGCCTCCAGACTCTGTTGCAAAGTTGCGTTTGTCTGCTGCTGGGCTGCAAGGCTCCTTTGCAAACCTGCATTTGTCTGCTGTTGATTGGCATTTGCTAGAGCCAGCTGCTTCAGTATCTCCTCCATGCTGGCTTAAAAAAAACTGCCACTGGTTCTCCACCAACTGTGAGGGGGTTAGCTCGGCAGCGGGTGTGTGTGACCCCCGGGATGGGCTCCCCACACAAAACAGGCCCAGCAAACGGAGGTTGTGGTTTTCAAAATCAAAAAGGTGCGGTTTATTTTCTATTTACAGTGACAAAACACAGCAAAGCAAAAGAAACATAACCAAAATAAATCCTGGTCAAGTTGACCTCTGACTAAACATGCAGGTTTCCTAACTAACAACTGGGATCAGCCTAGTGCTGTCCTAGTCCCTAAGTCCCTGGTTTAGTAAAAGTCCAAACAAATAGCCACACAGGCTTTGTCTCACCGCACAGGGGTTCACTCTCCCTAGACAGTCCACACAGGTCTGGGTCCAGGCATGAGCTAACATCTAATGAAGCTGGGAGTTCTTATAGAGGCCTAAATGAGCTGACAAGCTTCAGCTGGCCTCATCAACTCCCTGCCTGCACGACGCCCAGCCCTCTCCCTAGAGGTATGAGTCATCCATGAGCCCACTAGCCTTAGCTGGGCTTATACAACTCTCCACCTAGTTGTACAAGTCGGCGTAAAGCCTGAATCTGGGCGAAATATATCTACCCCCCTGGATGCAACCAGGTGACTTTACCTTCCTGCTGTCACAATATATATATATATATACACATACACACACACACACACATACTCACACAGTTGTGCTCATAAGTTTACATACCTCGGCAGAATTTATGATTTCTTGGCCATTTTTCAGAGAATATGAATAACACAAAAACTTTTCTTTCACTCATGGTTAGTGTTTGGCTGAAGCCATTATTATCAATCAACTGTGTTTACTCTTTTTAAATCATAATGACAACAGAAACTACCCAAATGACCCTGATCAAAAGTTTACATACCCCAGTTCTTAATACCGTGTATTGCCCCCTTTAACATCAATGACAGCTTGAAGTCTCAGATGGTAAAGCTGCCCATTCTAGGCAAAAAGCCTCCAGTTCCTGTAAAGTCTTGGACTGTCTTGCATGAACTGCACATTTAAGATCTCCCCAGAGTGTCTCAATGATATTTATATAATCACACACATAGGTTGGACTTGATGGACTTGTGTCTTTTTTCAACTTCACCTGCTATGTAACTATGTAGGTCAGGAGACTGAGATGGCCACTCTAGAATCTTCACTTTATTCTGCTGTAGCCAATGACGGGTCTACTTGGCCTTGTGTTTTGGATCATTGTCATGTTTGAACGTCCAAGTACGTCCCATGCACAGCTTCCTGGCTGATGAATGCAAATGCTCCTCCAGTATTTTTTGATAACATACTGCATTCATCTTGCCATCAATTTTGACAATACTTCCTGTGCCTTTGTAGCTCACATATCCCTAAAACATCAGCTATCCACCTTCGTGTTTCACAGTAGGAATGGTGTACCTTTCATCATAGGCCTTGTTGACTCCTCTCCAAATGTAGTGAAGAAGAGGGCTTGTTGACTCCTCTCCAAATATAGTGTTTATGGTTGCAGCCAAAAAGCTCAATTTTGGTCTCATCATTCCAAATGACTTTGTGCCAGAAGGTTTGAGGCTTGTCTCTGTGCTGTTTGGCATATTGTAAGAGGGATACTTTGTGGCATTTACATAGTAATGGCTTTCTTCTGGTGACTCGACCATGCAGCCCATCTTTCTATAAGTGCCCCCTTCTTATTGTGCATCTTGAAACAGCCACACCACATGTTTTCGGCAAGTCCTGTATTTCACTTGAAGTTATTTGTGGGTTTTTCTTTGCATCCTGAACAATTTTCCTGGCAGTTGTGGCTGAAATTTTAGTTGGTCTACCTGACCGTGGTTTGGTTTCAACAGGACCTCTCATTTTACACTTCTTGATTAGAGTTTGAACACTGCTGATTGGCATTCTCAATTCCTTGGATATCTTTTTATATCCCTTTCCTGGTTTATACAGTTCAACTACCTTTTCCCGCAGATCCTTTGACAATTCTTTTACTTTTCCCATGACTCAGAATCCAGGAACGTTAGTGCAGCACTGGATGAAAGATGCAAGGGTCTGTCAGGAGTCCAGAAACCCATTGACCTTTTATACACACACACACCAATTACAAGCAAACAGATCACAGGTGAGGATGGTTACCTTTAAAAACCATTCAAACCCCTTTGTCGCAACTTGTGTGCATGTTATCAGGCCTAAATCACCAGGGTATGTAAATTTTTGATCAGGGTCGTTTCGGTAGTTTCTGTTTTGATTATGATTTAAAAAGAGTAAACACAGTTGATTGATAATAAATGGCTTCAGCCAAACACTAACCATGGGTGAAAAAAAAGTTTTTGTGTTATCATTCATATTCTCTGAAAAATGGGCAAGAAATCATAAATTCTGCCAGGGTATGTAAACTTATGAGCACAACTGTATAGATACACAGTTTATACTGTGTGTGTGTGTGTGTGTGTATATATATATATATATGTAGCGGGGTCTTCAGATTTAGTGGGATACACCTGGGGGTAGTGTGACCCAGGTGTGTAAGTATGTCAGGGTTAAGACCCCTTTTTGTTTTTCGTGGAGGATTGGAGGATGTAGTATTCTCCTTCGCCTGTGGGTGGCGGAGTACCTACAGGCTTCAGGTGGAATCGCCACCACAGTGCTACCCTTTTTTGTCCCTTCCTGGAGATGGTACGGCTGGGGCGGGGAACCCGCCATGGTGTCGATGGGAGGGGATAAAAGGGGGGAGACGCCCTCGCCACGAGGTCTTCGGGGATCATCTCTTCACGCACCCAGGCACCTTCAGCCTGGGTACGGGCGATTCAAGGTTCCGGCCTAGGCGCCCTAGGCCTGGCCGGAATGAAGCTGGGATTCCATCCCAGGCACCTTCAGCCTGGGATGAGGTACTATTGAGGAGGCCTGGGACCCAGTGACTCCGACTGGGTCCCGCAAGGGTGAAGTGATTCCAGGGTGCTCCTTGCGAGGAGACCCGCATCTGAGGTGAGGAGGCTGGGGAGGTCACCCGTTCGAAGACCCGGTGTAGTGTCAACCCGGTGACGGATGGGCCTTCGGTAACTCCCTTGGAGGACATCTTCCCCTGATAGGGGCTGCAACGCAGCGGAGGTATTCATGTCAAGACTCCTGCAACCCTTGGTCATAGCACAGGGGGTGTAGGGACCCAGATCAGTATAGTGCCTCGACCAGCTCATCCCACCATATCCTGCCATCGCATTGCCTATATGTGGAGATACGAAATAAAACCAACAGTTGGACTGTGATCGATGTATGGACTCTGTTAATGGGAGCAAAGGGTGGTTTGGTGGTTTTCTGCACAACAGACTCGGTACATGCCCAAGACACACCGGCCCGAGGAAACATCAGATATTGGCCTTCACCTCACCCACCGTTATGGGGAGGACATGGGCCGTAGCGCACCTCACTCTGTCGCGTGACATACCCCTAGCCTAAAGAGGACGGGGTGAGGGGGCCGCTACACGTGGGGGCTCGTCCGGGATGCGTGTGTGTCTCAACGATGGAACTGAGAACGTCTGTGTTTGAACTTTGCTGCCCGGAGGAGTTCCGAGCAGGTCGGCCATGTGATTGGCTAAAGTGCATCCCTGCTCGGAGTTGTGGACATGACCCTAAGTCGGGAAAGGCCCACGCGGAGGAGCGTAAAAAGGGAGAGGTCCAGCCATGTGAAGTACTACATGTGGGGACTGTTAATGCACTGCGCCACGAGGCACCCCGTGACTGCGCAATTTGTGGGCGGAGGCTGGCGGAAGCCCGCAAAAACGTGCAAGTCGTGGGAGGAGTCTGGCCACGTGTGGAGATACACGTGGAGACTCCGGCGCGTGGTCAGTGCGTGATGGAGCAGCAAGTGGTCGGAATGAATTCAAGCTCTCCGTGGATTCCGGTATCTTACCCTATGAAGATGACTGCATTTGCTGCTCCCCTGACAGACACAGGGATAAGACTTAGGCCCCGAGGACAGTTGGCTCTGTATTCATGCAGAGACACGGAGGCCCTCGGTGTGATCTGTCCCGGATGCTCGGGACTGGTGGTCCAACTAAAGCCGGTCGGGCGATGTGAAGCGTGCAAAGAGTTTCTTTTTGAGGTCGAATCATCCACAGTAAGGCCCCGGGCCCTTCGCCTCAACTGCATCACAGGAACCGCCACTCCGGAGGGAGAGATCCAGGCCTCTGCAGAGGTCCCCGTACGCGCTGACCAGGGCGACGTGACTGCCCAACCAGAGACGGAAAGAGAGAAATCCGAGGGCACTGCTTCGGTCACCACAGATTCCCTGCTGCCACCTCCGAAGAGGAAAGTCGGCCTGGTACAGGCATCCTATGGTCGTGGTCGAGCTTCACCCCGCTGCTTGCCTGGCCTAGATGGCGCCGGTAGAGAAGAGAGTCCCGGACATCCCAGTTCTTCAGAAGGTCCAGGTGAGCTAGGGACTGGGACTGTGGTGTTGATTGGAGGTGTCGGGAGTCCACAACCGGTGGAGCCCGCAAGGGAGGGTAGCCTTCCATCTACTAGAGACTACCTTCCTGCCGAGATGTATGACACCTCTGACCTAGAGTCATTGTCAGACTGTGGTGATGACGGAGAAATAGACGAACTGTTTCACCAGAAGGGCTGGGACAGACGCCCACTACCTGTGCTGTGTAAACCGCAGGATTCCCCCATGTCCATAGAAGACAGTACGCTCCGGGCACAGGCCCCAGAGTTCCCGAGGAAATCTAGTCCTCCGACCGACCTTCCATTTTCAACCACATCACCCGCCCCGATAGTGGGGACGCAGCGTGCTTCGTTGCGGGCACCAAAGGCAAAGCAACTCGAGATGGTGAAGGTACCTCGGCACCCGGAGGCCATTGTACAGCCAGGAGAAGGCGAGCGAGATGTGATGCCACCTCTAGCCAGATTGCAGAGACTTTTCTCCCAGAGAGTCGCCCGTGAGTATGGGTGGGAGTACCCCTACTTGCCCCGGGACTTATTGTATGAAGTCGAGGTTTTGCGACAAAGGTGGTACGATGAGTTTGTATGGGAAAAGCTCAAAGTGCCTCATGCCCGGCGATACCTGTCATGTTCACCGCCTGTATCTAAAAAGTTTAGAGACTGCAGAGCTGATTGGAGACTGGGGCGCCATATTCATGCCGATAAGGTGCTCATCTGCAGGAAAGAAGGAGAGGATGTCGAATATTCGGTGGAAGTGTTTGATAAGCACCTGAAGCCCCTGTTTTTGCCGGATCCAAGGTTTTACTTGTAGGAGAAGTGAGCTCCTATTCTGTTGCTGTTGAACTTTCTGGAAGGAACATTCCCAGACGCTCAGAACTGCGCCCTACTTTTGTTTTGGTTTGGGTTTTTTTTCTTTCACTCACTGGAGACTTGGGAGCTGTTGTTTTTTTTCTCCCTCTTCTTCATGTGCCAAAGGCAGAGACTCTGGGGGTAAAAGTTAGTGTAGGAAAGCAGGAAGAAGGAAGATCTCGGCAAGTGTCATGACCGCGGTGCTGTCACCAGGTGGCAGTGTTGGGCAACGAATGTTTGAAAATTTTACACATGCATCACTTTGCTTATTGGAGTGAGTGGGTCTCTCGGCCGACAGACCTATTCATTTCAAGTTAACACAGATTGTTAGGATGTTGTCTTTGTTTCCTTTTTTTTTTTTTTGCAGGAGATTCATCGGTCAAGACTACTGAGAGTGGGGTGGTTCTTAGACAGCGATGGGAGGGATTGTACATGTGTACAGAATAGATGTTTTATGCAAAAGTTTATCGTTTTATATTTTTCCTTTCCCTTTCGAGCAGGTCTTGGCACACTTAGTATTCACAGATTTGGGGACAGCCTCAGGGGCTTGCTCCATGTCATCCCTCCTTGGGAGACATGGGTGTGCACCTGACACTGGGGACCAGCGTCAAATCACCAGGGGGAGTGTGTAGCGGGGTCTTCAGATTTAGTGGGATACACCTGGGGGTAGTGTGACCCAGGTGTGTAAGTATGTCAGGGTTAAGACCCCTTTTTGTTTTTCGTGGAGGATTGGAGGATGTAGTATTCTCCTTCGCCTGTGGGTGGCGGAGTACCTACAGGCTTCAGGTGGAATCGCCACCACAGTGCTACCCTTTTTTGTCCCTTCCTGGAGATGGTACGGCTGGGGCGGGGAACCCGCCGTGGTGTCGATGGGAGGGGATAAAAGGGGGGAGACGCCCTCGCCACGAGGTCTTCGGGGATCATCTCTTCACGCACCCAGGCACCTTCAGCCTGGGTGCGGGCGATTCAAGGTTCCGGCCTAGGTGCCCTAGGCCTGGCCGGAATGAAGCTGGGATTCCATCCCAGGCACCTTCAGCCTGGGATGAGGTACTATTGAGGAGGCCTGGGACCCAGTGACTCCGACTGGGTCCCGCAAGGGTGAAGTGATTCCAGGGTGCTCCTTGCGAGGAGACCCGCATCTGAGGTGAGGAGGCTGGGGAGGTCACCCGTTCGAAGACCCGGTGTAGTGTCAACCCGGTGACGGATGGGCCTTCGGTAACTCCCTTGGAGGACATCTTCCCCTGATAGGGGCTGCAACGCAACGGAGGTATTCATGTCAAGACTCCTGCAACCCTTGGTCATAGCACAGGGGGTGTAGGGACCCAGATCAGTATAGTGCCTCGACCTGCTCATCCCACCGTATCCTGCCATCGCATTGCCTATATGTGGAGATACAAAATAAAACCAACAGTTGGACTGTGATCGATGTATGGACTCTGTTAATGGGAGCAAAGGGTGGTTTGGTGGTTTTCTGCACAACAGACTCGGTACATGCCCAAGACACACCGGCCCGAGGAAACATCAGATATTGGCCTTCACCTCACCCACCGTTATGGGGAGGACATGGGCCGTAGCGCACCTCACTCTGTCGCGTGACATACCCCTAGCCTAAAGAGGACGGGGTGAGGGGGCCGCTACATATATATATATATATACACACACACTGTTTATATATACAATATCTCACAACATCCCTCACATTTTTGTAAATATTTTATTACCGGTATATCTTTTCATGTGACAACACTGAAGAAATTACACTTTGCTACAATTTAAAGTAGTGAGTGTAAAATGTCCAAATTGGGCCCAATTAGCCATTTTCCCTCGCCGATGTCATGTGACTTGTTAGTGTTACAAGGTCTTGAGTGTGAATTGGGAGCAGGTGTGTTAAATTTGGTGTTAACGCTCTCACACTTAAGCTTCATTAAAAGAATGAACAATACAATTTAAAAAATTAACAGTCAATAGCATGACATAACTATTCATAACAAGGACACTGAATAACAAATAACACACCACCTAACAACCCATAAATTGAAATTGAGTACTATACTGGGTTGAATGACACAGAGTCACCTCCTACAGTAGAGTAGTGGAAAGTGATATGGTGGTTATTGATGAAGGTGGTGTGTCGTATGTTGCTCGAATCTTATTCAAGCAACATACGACACACCGCCTTCATCAATAACCGCCATATCACTTTCCACTACTTTACTGTAGGAGGTGACTCTGTGTCATTCAACCCAGTATACTACTCAATTTCAATTTATGGGTTGTTAGGTGGTGTGTAATTTGTTATTCAGTGTCCTTGTTATGAATAGTTATGTCATGCTATTGACTGTTCATTTTTTTAAATTGTATTGTTCATTCTTTTAATAAAACTTAAGAATTTTTTACCTAGTCCTGTTGTGCCCATAAAGTCCATCTGCCAATCCAATTATTTCGAATCAGTCAATTTTGGAACGTGTCACTGTATATAAGCTATCATATCCCCAGTACCACTCTGGGATGATATGACCCCCATTTATTCACCGCTCTAACTCTCTCATACTGGTCACTGGAAGTTCAACATGGCACCTCATGGCAAAGAACTCTCTGAGGATCTGAAAAAAAGAATTGTTGCTCTACATAAAAATGGCTTAGGCTATAAGAAGATTGGCAAGACCCTGAAACTGAGCTGCAGCACAGTGGCCAAGACCATACAACGGTTTAACAGGACAGGTTCCACTCAGAACAGGCCTCGCCATGGTCGACCAAAGAAGTTGAGTGCACGTGCTCAGCATCATATCCAGAGGTTGTCTCTGGGCAATAGACATATGAGTGCTGCCAGCATTGCTCAGACCATACGCCACACACTTCATCAAATTGGTCTGCATGGCTGTCGTTCCAGAAGAAAGCCTCTTCTAAAGATGACGCACAAGAAAGCTCGTGAACAGTTTGCTGAAGACAAGCAGACTAAGGACATGGATTACTGGAACCATGTCCTGTGGTCTGATGAGACCAAGATAAACTTATTTGGTTCAGATGGTGTCAAGCGTGTGTGGCGGAAACCAGGTGAGGAGTACAAAGACAAGTGTGTCTTGTCTACAGTCAAACATGGTGGTGGGAGTGTCATGGTCTGGGACTGCATGAGTGCTGCCGGAACTGGGGAGCTACAGTTCGTTGATGGAACCATGAATGCCAACGTGTGTGTGTGTGTGTATATGTAGCGGGTACTCCAAATTTAGGGGGCCTTTATGTCCAAATTTAGGGGGATGACCCGAGCACTAGTATGGCTCGGGCCTTCTAATTGTGCTGGACTTTGCTTTGTTGCTGTGGGCCTATGTAGAGTTCCCTGTGGCCTGCAGGTGGCGCTGCCATGTTGGGTCAGACCATAGGTTGCATTGGCGCGATTGGATGTCCTCTCTCGGCTACCATGCAGTGGGCTGGTTCTGCCTGCTGTGCATGCCTGGAGAGGATATAAAAGAGGCAGACGCCATTTATTCAGGGAGAGACCCAGGGACAAATACCCGGAGGAGTGTGCCCCCTAAGGATGGGGACACCTACAGCGACTGAAGAGTCTCGGGCTCCTTCGGCCCGAGAACCGCAACGTTACGGGTAGGCACAGTACCTTCGACTGGGTCTACAGGCACTTTGGAGTCCTAGGATGCCCGGGTGAGGGTATCCGCTCTGACCAAGAGGAAGCCAGGGGAGGATCGGTCCCATAACAGGAGATGAGTGATAGTTAGATTGCTGTCTTGGGAAAGGCCTGGTGACCTGTCGGAGGGAAGGATCCTATGCTCCGCAGAACTGACCCTGCGGAGTGCTGCTGCTCTTCGAGGACATACTAAACTTGTCCTTGCAGGATTTAACCACTTGACCACTGGGCACTTAAACCCCCTTAATAACCAGACCAATTTTCAGCTTTCGGTGCTCTCACATTTTGAATGACAATTACTCAGTCATACAACACTGTACCCATATGAAATTTTTGTCCTTTTTTTCACACAAATAGAGCTTTCTTTTGGTGGTATTTAATCACTGTTGGGTTTTTTATTTTTTGCGCTATAAGAGAAAAAAGACTGAAAATTTTGTAAAAAAAAGATTTTTTTTTCGTTTCTGTTATAAAATTTTGCAAATTACTATTTTTTCTTCATAAATTTTGGCCAAAATTTATACTGCTACATATCTTTGGTAAAAATAAGTACAAATTGGTGGATATTATTTGGTCTTTGTGAAAGTTATAGAGTCCACAATCTATGGTGCCAATATCTGAAAATTGATCACACCTGAAGTACTGACGGCCTATCTCAATTCTTGAGACCCTAACATGCCAGAAAAGTACAAATACCCCCCAAATGACCCCTTTTTGGAAAGAAGACATTCCAAGGTATTCAGAAAGAGGCATTGTGAGTTTTTTGAAGTTGTCATTTTTTCCCACAATTCTTTGCAAAATCAAGATTTTTTTTTTCTCTTTTTTTTTTTTCACAAAATTGTCATATTAGCAGGTTATTTCTCACACACAGCATATGCATTCCACAAATTACACCCCAAAACACATTCTGCTATTACTCCCGAGTATGGCGATACCACATGTGTGAGACTTTTACACAGCGTGGCCACATACAGAGGCCCAACATGCAGGGAGCACCTTCAGGCGTTCTGGAGCACCAAGGCCAATTCTGACATTTCTCTCCTACATGTAAAAATCATCATTTATTTGCTAGAAAATTACATAGAACCCCAAAACATTATATATGTTTTTTTAGCAAAGACCTTAGAGAATATAATGGTGGTTGTTGCAACTTTTTATCTCGCACGATATTTGCGCAGCAATTTTTTTAACGCGTTTTTTACGGAAAAAAAATGTTTTGTGCTTAAAAAAAAAAAAAAACAGTAAAGTTAGCCCAATGTTTTTGCATAATGTGAAAGATGAAGTTACGCCGAGTAAATAGATACCTAACATGTCGCCCTTAAAAATTGCACACACTCGTGGAATGGCGCCAAACTTCGCTACTTAAAAAATCCCCATAGGCGACGCTTTAAATATTTTTACTGGTTACATGTTTTGAGTTACAGAGGAGGTCTAGGGCCAAAATGATTGCTCTCGCTCTAACGTTCGCAGAGATACCTCACATGTGTGGTTTGAAAACCGTTTTCATATGTGGGCGGGACTTACGTATGCGTTCGCTTCTGTATGCGAGCTCACGGGGACAGGGGCGCTTTAAAAAAATATATATATTTTATTCTTCATTTTACTTTATTTATTTTAGTTTGACATGTTTTTCCGCCCTAAACATTTTTTTGATCACTTTTATACCTATTACAAGGAACGTAAACATCCCTTGTAATAGGAATATGGCATGACAGGTCCTCTTTACAGTGAGATATGGGGGGGGGGGGGTGTCAATAATACCCCACATCTCACCTCTAGGCTGGGAAGCCTGAAAAAAAAAAAAAAAAAAAACAACAATCCTGGCTTTGATCGTAGCGGTGAGTCGGTAGAAGCACCGGAGGGCGGCGGGGGGGGGGGACATCCCCTCTCGCCTCCCGTAAGAATGATCAAGCGGCGGAACAGCCGCTATGATTGTTCTTATGGTGTAGGGAATCGCCGGCTGAAAAAGCTAATATCTGAATGATTCCTGTAGCTGCTCCCATCATTCAGATATCCCCGCACAAAGTCAAGGACGTCATATGACGGCCGGAGGGCGGGAAGTGGTTATTGCAGAGTATTGCCGGGCATTGCGGAGTATTGCCGGGCATTGCGGAGTATTGCCGGGCATTGCGGAGTATTGCCGGGCATTGCGGAGTATTGCCGGGCATTGCGGAGTATTGCAGGGCATTGCGGAGTATTGCAGGGCATTGCGGAGTATTGCGGACTATGGCAGGGTATTGCGGTGTATGGCAGGGTATTGCGGTGTATGGCAGGGTATTGCACAGGGTATTGTGGAGGGTATTGCACAGGGTATTGTGGAGGGTATTGCAGAGTATTGTGGAGGGTATTGCAGAGTATTGTGGCGGGTATTGCAGAGTATTGTGGCGGGTATTGCAGAGTATTGTGGCGGGTATTGCAGAGTATTGTGGCGGGTATTGCAGAGTATTGTGCAGGGTATTGCAGAGTATTGTGCAGGGTATTGCAGAGTATTGTGCAGGGTATTGCAGAGTATTTTGCAGAGTATTGCGCAGGGTATTGCAGAGTATTTTGCAGGGTATTGCAGAGTATTGTGGAGGGTATTGCAGAGTATTGTGGAGGGTATTGCAGAGTATTGTGCAGGGTATTGCAGAGTATTGTGCAGGGTATTGCAGAGTATTTTGCAGGGTATTGCAGAGTATTGCACCAGGGTATTGCAGAGTATTGCACCAGGGTATTGCAGAGTATTGCAGCAGGGTATTGCAGAGTATTGCAGCAGGGTATTGCAGAGTATTGCAGCAGGGTATTGCAGAGTATTGCAGCAGGGTATTGCAGAGTATTGCACCAGGGTATTTTGCAGAGTATTGCACCAGGGTATTGCAGAGTATTGCACCAGGGTATTTTGCAGAGTATTGCACCAGGGTATTGCAGAGTATTGCACATGGGTATTTTGCAGAGTATTGGCAGGGTGTATTGCAGAGTATTGGCAGGGTATAGCACAGGGATGGCTGAGCAGGGATGGATGGATCTGTGACTGCAATTGTCACAGATCCAGCCCACAGTGCTGCTGCTGCCATCCGCTCCCTCCCCCTCCCCTCTCACACTGTACCGATCGGTACAGAGAGGGGAGGGAGGAACCGGCGTCATCAAATGACGCCGGTCTGTTTACAAGTGATTGCTCCGTCATTTGACGGAGCGATCACGTGGTAAACGGCCGCTATCAGCGGCGATTTACCGCGATTCGTGATCCGCCGGGTCCTCTGGACCCGGCGGTCACGGAGTCTCCCGTGTGCGCGCCCCAGGGGGCGCGCGGGAGCGCGATTTTGGGAGGACGTTATATAACGTCCTCCCAGAGTTAAGCAACCACCCTGCCGCCGTTATTTGTCGGCAGGTGGTTGTTAAGTGGTTAAATTGCTTGTTCAAGCTCCACATCGGCTGCTAGGACTATTGAGGGACTATCCGGGTGAGCTGTACCCACTCGGGACCGAGTGGTGATAAATCTGGGAGTTCTGTGCCTGAATCTGCTTTGGTTCAACTATTATCTCTCTCATCTACTCTCTCTTACCTATCAAGCAAAGATACAAAATAAACTCAACGTTGGAGTTTAAGTGGTTTGGACATTGACTTTATTAAAGAGGAGAAAGTACAGACTCGTTTCTACATTCTGGAGACGGGAACCAGTGGAAGGAGGTAATTCGCTTCGGGACCCAAATACATATACACCGCCTGACCTCTAAACTAGAGGACACAGGCTTGTGGCATGGGTGCCTCTTCTTTCCCCTAAGAGGAGAGGGTAGTGCTACATATATATATATTTATTTATTTGTTTTTCTACAAACTATATACCCTGTTTGCTGCTGTTGTATATATTTGTTTGAGGGGTTGTTGTCATTTCCAATTCTCTGGTTGCTACATATATATGATATTGAGATGCACTATATTAGCAAAAGTATTGGGACGCCTGCCTTTACATGCACATGAACTTCAATGGCGTCCCAGTCTTAGTCTGTAGGGTTCAATATTAAGTTGGCCCACCCTTTGCAGCTATAACAGCTTCAACTCTTCTGGGAAGGCTGTCCACAAGGTTTAGGAGTGTGTCTATGGGAATGTTTGACCATTCTTCCAGAAGCGCATTTGTAAGGTCAGGCACTGATGTTGGACGAGAAGGCCTGGCTTGCAGTCTCCGCTCTAATTCATCCCAAAGGTGTTCTAGCGGGTTGAGGTCAGGACTCTGCGCAGGCCAGTAATTCCACCCCAAACTGGATCATCCATGTCTTTATGGATCTTAATTTGTGCACTGATGCGCAGTCATTTTGGAACAAGAAGGGACCATCCCCAAACTGTTCCCACAAAAGTGGGAGCATGAAATTGTCCAAAATGTCTTGGTA
The DNA here is from genome assembly GCA_029206835.1 of Rana muscosa. Taxonomy (NCBI): domain Eukaryota; kingdom Metazoa; phylum Chordata; class Amphibia; order Anura; family Ranidae; genus Rana; species Rana muscosa. Next base: position 219,167,057 of record CM055123.1, read on the forward strand.
TACTGACGCCTTAAGAGTTCCCTTCACTGGAACTAAGGGGCCAAGCCCAACCCATAAAAAACAACCCCACACCATAATCCCCTCCACCAAAGGATTTGGACCAGTGCACAAAGCAAGGTCCAAAAAGACATGAATGATCCGGTTTGGGGTGGAGTTACTTGACTGGTCTGCACAAAGTTCTGACGCTGCTGTCTTCATATCCCTTTGGCGGGTCCGGAATCTTTTGCATGACAGCCGCCGGCCAGTTCACTGGCTGTGCTGCACGCAGCTCTCCTCTGTTCCAAGCTCAAGTGGAACTGCGTTTAGTTCAATGTAAGTGTTTACTTATGTTATGCAATAAATGGATACATACTTTTATTAACATGTGCACTGTGGCCACTTTCATGTTTACTAATTTTCCTGTAGTCCAAGCTCATGCCTCATACACACGACCGGTCTTCCCGTCAGGAAAACTGCCATGAGAGCTTTTGGCCGGGAAAATCGTCCGTGTGTATGCTCCATTGCAGTTTTCCCAACAGGAAAACTGCCGGGAATCCCGACGGCAAAAAAGAGAACTTGTTTTCTTTTTTCCCGCCGGGATTCCCGCCGGTCTTTTTCCAAGCCGTTTTCCTATGGGAAACACTGCGGTGGAGCATACACACGGCTGGGTTTCCCAGCCAAAAGCCCTCATGGCAGTTTTCCTGACGGGAAACCCGGCCGTGTGTAGGGGGAAAAAGTTACCGAGCAGGTTCTCGGTTTTCCCCTCGGTTTTCCCGGCTGACTTTTTACCCCTGGGAAAACCGATCATGTGTACTAGGCATTAGTGTATGGAAGGATCACACTACTCACTTTCATCCTCCTCAGCTTGCTCTTCCAAGCGTTTGAGCATGAGCGCTCTCAGCTCACTGTCTCCTGATAAGGTGAAGGCATAAGCCAGGAGAGCCTGTGTATAGGGTGTTGTAGCATTATCTGCTCCTTTCCTTATGCAGGATTTGGTATTCTCCACAATGCTTCCCTAGACACAAAACACAGGTCATAAATGGTCATATTGCATACAATGAACGCATAAATGAATTAATGATGATGAACAAATGATAAAGATAAAAAAAGTCAAGGTAACCTATGTTTCAGAATTAAAGCTGATCTCCAGATGCCCAATTCCATGCAAAATCAGTTTTGAACTGTGCATTATATTATGCATTTCTTGCCCATCTGTGGTCTTTGCAAAGACATCCCTCCGGAACAACCTGCATTTTATTCATTCAAAGTGACAGTTTCCTGTATTCTGAGTCATAATTTCCTGCACTAAGGACCAGACAAATGACACTGCTTCCTATCTCTGCAGGGCCCACTTGTCCCCTACTAACCTTCTGTAGTTCTTCTGATGCTGGAGATGACATAAGTATGGCACCTTGAAGACTGAGTGGGAAGCATTATGTTAATGCAGCTTCCCTGTCCAGCTTCCCTGTTCCAGACCCATTTCTCCTTTGCCAAAAGTAAAGTAATAATTAAGCGTATTTTCTCTTTTGTGGCCGTAGGTTCCAAACTGGCCAGTAAAATTATTAAATTTTTCTAAATGTATTCTTATTTTCAAGGAAAAAAAAATCTGCAGCTCTCTTGTTTCATAACTAGAAAATAACTACCGTATATACTCGAGTATAAGCCGACCCGAATATAAGCCGAGGCACCTAATTTTACCACAAAAAACTGGGAAAACTTATTGACTCGAGTATAAGCCTAGGGTGTCCATCTGCGTGCCTCACTTTGCCTCACTGTGTCCATGTGCATGCCACACTGTGTCCATGACTAGACTGACGTTTAACATGGGAGTCTATGGAAGGGGTGCCCGGGTTTGAAAAATCGGTGCTTCCCGGCCGTAGGTCCTCCAGACAAAACACTTTGCACACTTATAGAGGAGAAATGGGGCTATATGTGTACCAAGTTTTGGGTCCAGGAGACCTATAACCGGCCAGTACCGGGTCCCCAAAGTCACTGGAGAAATGACCGTTTAACATGGGAGTCTATGGAAGGGGTGCCCGGGTTTGAAAAATCGGTGCTCCCCGGCCGTAGATCCTCCGGATAACAAACTTTGCACACTTTTAGAGAAAGAGTGAGGCTACATGTGTGCCAGGATTTGGGTCCAGGTGACCTACGGCCCGCCAGTACCCGGTCCCCAAAGTCCGGGAGATCAGGCGCAAAAAGGTGACTCGAGTATAAGCCGAGGGGGGCATTTTCAGCACAAAAAAATGTGCTGAAAAACTCGGCTTATACTCGAGTATATACGGTATATTAAATTATTGTGCTGCGCTATCTCACCCAAAATCTTCACAAATTAAAATGAATGAAATATATTTTATCTGTAGATTATACTGTGATATATGTCACACACCGCTGTAAATATATATTCATGTAAATTATTATACTATATAAAAACATGCAAATAAATAAAATATATAAATATAGTGCCACACAGTAAGATATAATAAATAGATAATTCATAAAATTATAGTGCCACAAACGTGAATCATAAAGTTCTGTAGTGCATAAAACAGTGATAAAAACAGTGATATTCTAATTCAACATGGAAAATCCTTACAATGTAGTTGATATAAAGTTCTTTTGATATATATTTAGTGACTTCAAAAAAATGTGACAAACAGCTTGCTGCGGTGTTCACACTCTGGTGCTCCCCACCCTCAGGTAATGGCTGCTCACCTCTGAGTGTGTGACCTCACAACTAAGTTTGGTCAAACAGGCTTATGAATCACTTTAGGGATTCTAGGCAGGCTGTCTGTTTCAAATTATGACTAGAGTCTATCAAAAGCTGTTCTGGATGATTGAACTTGAGATACAACTTTATATTCACAAGCTAATAACTGGGTTTGTGGTCTCTATAGGTTTACAGACAATTGTTTAAAGGTGATATAACTCGTATTAATTGCTTTTAAAGATACAATTATTACCGTATATACTCAAGTATAAGCCGACCCGAATATAAGCCAAGGCACCTACTTTTACCAAAAAAAGGGAAAATTTATTGACTCGAGTATAAGCCTAGAGTGAGAATGCAGCAGCTACTGTAAGTGGAAAAGAGGGTCAACAATGCCCATTTGCAGCTTCACTGTGCCCATTTGCATGCCTCAACCTCACTGTGTCCATCTCACTGTGTCCATCTGCATGCCTCAGCCTCACTATGCCAATCTGCATGCCTCAGCCTCACTGTGCCCATCTGCATGCCTCAGCCTCACTGTGCCTCTAGTACCTTGATCGGCATTGTGCCGGCATTATCTCCTGTTGCTGTGCCCATCTGCAGTCTTATTATCTCCCTGGGCTGTGATACATTCAGTCTAATCGGCGAAAATGCAGTGTAACCAAGCGCCTCCTCCTCCTCGTCCTCCTTCATGTCCTACTCCGTGAGGGAACACTGACTCGGTTTCCGAGCAGTGAGTCAGTGTTCAGCCTATCACGGACAAGGACGAGGAGGAGGCAGTGCTTGGTTACACTGCATAGCTGCCGATTAGACTGAATGTATCACAGCGCCGGGGGATTAGGCTGTAGAGGAGGACTCAAGTATAAGCCGAGGGGGGCATTTTCAGCACAAAAAAAATGTGCTGAAAAACTCAGCTTATACTCGAGTATATACGGTAATCATGTAGATAAATATTTGTAGTAATAAAGTCGTCTTTTTAACCTGTTTTGTTGTGTGATGTGTTGAGAGCAGTGTTGTAAGTAACGCCGTTTAAATAAACGGTGTTACCTAATGCAGTCACTTTTGAGGGTAACGAGTAATCTTTCGAGGCCTCTTCCCCTCATGGCAATGCCGTTCCCATTACTTGGGCGGCGTTACCCCAATTACATCTACTCGCCACAGCCGCCGCTAGTAGATGTAACCGCAATTACAGCCGCCGTCTGCCTACCTGATCAGCGTGTCATGCAGACAGACGGCGGCTATTGCAGTGTTCAAAAGCCACGCCTCCTTGTCTGTGATAGGCGGAACACTCAATTTCACAGCAGGCAGTGTTCCGCCTATCACAGACATCCGCTCATCCTCGTCTGTGTTATGAGGATAAGCGGATGTCCGTGATAGGCGGAATACTGAATGCTGGGAAATTGAGTGTTCCGCCTATCACAGACGAGGAGGAGGCGTGGCTTTTGAATACTGGAATGGCTGCCAGGATGTCGCCGATCAGGTACGCGGGCACAGTGAGGCACGGGCACAGTGAGGCACAGGCACAGTGAGGCACAGGCACAGTGAGGCACAGGCACAGTGAGGCACGGGCACAGTGAAGCATGGACACAGTGAGGCACAGTGAGGCATGGGCACATAACCAATATTATTTATTGTTATCCCTCCTATTATTTTTATACACTGAAAAAATTACATATATATCATCCTTCTACCGCCCCGCCCCCGCCCCCGTGTATATATAATATAACCAATATAGTTACTTTGCTGAGTAACTAATTACTTTTTCAATGTAGTAACTGAGTTACTAACTCAATTACTTTTTGGAAGAAGTAATTTGTAACTGTAACTAATTACTTTTTTAACGTAAGATGAACAACACTGGTTGAGAGGTGGTACCTGAGAAGTCCCTTTCTATATACAGTATTTACCTTGGAATGTAGTGCAGACTTTAATTCTCTGGCAGATCCCTGCATCTTTTACCCTATGCTAAGCTAAGAGACAGTCTATGCCGACAAAGGTGACAGTCTATGCTGAGCGCGTTTGGTAAATGGTTCAAACAAATGTACGTATTTAAATGATTTTTAAATTATTAATACAAGCCTTCATACACAAAGTGACCACAAAAAGTCAATTCTGCTCCAACCAATAAATAAACACCACTACACTGCAAAGAGTAAAAGCTAAGTGACGGTCTATGCTGAGCTATAAATGACGATTCAGATGTAGCACCAAACGCTGAAGAAATTGGTCTCACTGAGGATATTCATTATCCCCAGTGTTCTATTCAGGAATTTAAAAGGTTTGTAAATTTTACATAACAAACATGTTATATTTACCTCCACTGTGCAGCTCGTTTTGCACAGAGTGGCCCCGATCCACATCTTCTGGGGTCCCTAAGCGGCTGTCTCGGGTCCTCCCCACAATAACTCACCACCGATATGCGAGCAAACTCGCATTGTGGTGAGTGATTGCGGGTGCGCTCCAGTGATACAGCCAGCGGCTATTGCCGCTCACTGTATCACTCGGCCCCGCCCCCCGGCGCGCTGCGTCATTGGATGTGATTGACAGCAGCGCCAGCCAATGGCTGCGCTGCTTTCAATCCATCCACTGTAGCCAATCAATGGCCAGGCTGAATGGCGAGGAGGATGTCGGGGCCGAGCGCGGGACTTTCGAGGGCTCAGGTAAGTAAAACGGGGACTCGGGGGGCGGTATTGTCGGATGTTTTTTCACCTTAATGCATAGGATGCATTAAGGTGAAAAAACGTTTTCCTTTACAACCCCTTTAACTTAGTGGTATAAGCGATTCCAAGTGAGTCCACCATAGTTAGGACTGTGTGCCAGGGTTTGTTGGACTACTTTTATATAAAAAATAAAGTTCCTTACACCAGGCTTCCCACACAGGGGTTTTAGCTTCACACAACATTTAAAAAAAAATGGAACAGGACAAAATAGTACAAAGCCTCCTCGCTCCTTCTCTTTATAGCACAGCTGCTCAGGCCTCAAGCATTGGCTTTTGACTTTTAAGGCCTCATGCCCACGGACGTTTTTACAGCCAAGTTTTTTACAGCTTAAAAACGCATGTCCATTATTGTATAAATTTTTCGACTGTATTTTTTTCGAAAAAACAAAACAAAACGCCGAAGCCCAAAAACGCAATTGCAGCGTTTTTTTATACCCAACGCCGACGCCGGGGAACGCACTGGTCCTGTTTTTTTTTTTACAGCTTAAAAACGCCTATGCTATTTGCAGCTCAAAAATGCCTAGGTGGGCATGAAGCTATAGACTAACATGGACAGGCGTTTTTAAGCTGTAAACGCTCAAAAACGCGGCTGTAAAAACGTCCGTGGGCATGAGGCCTAACTGATCCCTCAGACCATCTTACACAAAACCTCTCAGTCCTTTCAGACTTCTAGATTTCTCTTGTTCCTCTAGACTCACTCTACCGGTGTAACATTCTCAGTCTTCTAGACTTGTTCAGTTGTCATGACCCTCTCAGTCCCCTGGACAAGGAACCTTCTGACTTCAGCATGGAGTACTGTCTTCTGAGTAGAGCACACCTGTCTCCTAATGTGAGCCCTGAGCTATGCCCATGCCTATCATTTTAAAGGATGTGGACATCTCTACACATACCTTGATGGTCTTCAGCAAGACCTGGACATTGGTTTGGAGACTACTTTCCTACCAAAGTACTTCAAAGTCTCCAAACTCTGGAACCCAATCATGGAATACCAAAACCAGGAGAAAAGTAAAAAAAACTGTTTTCTGCACTCAAAATTGATATCCCTGAGCCCCACACTCAGCATTCATGTGAACCCTGTGTCACGTTTGCCTATTCTTGTGGCAGGGCCTTGCATTTACACACTAGATGTCAGTGGCGGCTGGTGCTCAAATTTTTTGGGGGGCGCAAACAAACTGAAAAAAAAAATCATCAATTGCCGCCACTGTGCCCATTAAACGCAGCCACTGTGCCCAAACGCCACTCGTTTGTCCCCAATATACAGCCAGTTTCTCCCCATAATACAGCCAGTTTCTCCCCCATAATACAGCCAGTTTCTCCCCCAATAATACAGCCAGTTTCTCCCCCAATAATACAGCCAGTTTGTCTCCCAATAATACAGCCAGTTTGTCCCCCAATAATACAGCCAGTTTGTCCCCCAATAATACAGCCAGTTTCTCCCCCATAATACAGCCAGTTTCTCCCCCATAATACAGCCAGTTTCTCCCCCATAATACAGCCAGTTTCTCCCCCCATAATACAGCCAGTTTCTCCCCCAATATACAGCCAGTTTGTCCCCCAAATGCAGCCAGTTTGTCCCCCAATAATACAGCCAGTTTCTCCCCCATAATACAGCCAGTTTCTCCCCCAATAATACAGCCAGTTTCTCCTCCATAATACAGCCAGTTTGTCCCCCATAATACAGCCAGTTTGTCCCCCATAATACAGCCAGTTTCTCCCCCATAATACAGCCAGTTTCTCCCCCATAATACAGCCAGTTTCTCCCCCAAATGCAGCCAGTTTGCCCCCCAATATACAGCAAGTTTGTCCCCCAATAATACAGCCAGTTTCTCCCCCATAATACAGCCAGTTTCTCCCCCAATAATACAGCCAGTTTCTCCTCCATAATACAGCCAGTTTCTCCCCCAATAATACAGCCAGTTTCTCCCCCAATAATACAGCCAGTTTCTCCCCCATAATACAGCCAGTTCTCCCCCATAATACAGCCAGTTTCTCCCCCATAATACAGCCAGTTTCTCCCCCATAATACAGCCAGTTTCTCCCCCATAATACAGCCAGTTTCTCCCCCATAATACAGCCAGTTTCTCCCCCATAATACAGCCAGTTTCTCCCCCATATGCAGCCAGTTTCTCCCCCCATATGCAGCCAGTTTCTCCCCCATATGCAGCCAGTTTCTCCCCCATATGCAGCCAGTTCCTCCCCCATAATACAGCCAGTTTGTCCCCCATATGCAGCCAGTTTGTCCTCCATATGCAGCCAGTTTCTCCCCCATATGCAGCCAGTTTCTCCCCCATATGCAGCCAGTTTCTCCCCCATAATACAGCCAGTTTCTCCCCCATATGCAGCCAGTTTCTCCCCCATATGCAGCCAGTTTCTCCCCCATAATACAGCCAGTTTGTCCCCCATATGCAGCCAGTTTGTCCCCCATATGCAGCCAGTTTGTCCCCCATATGCAGCCAGTTTCTCCCCCATATGCAGCCAGTTTCTCCCCCATAATACAGCCAGTTTCTCCCCCATAATACAGCCAGTTTGTCCCCCATATGCAGCCAGCTTGTCCCCCATATGCAGCCAGTTTGTCCCCCATATGCAGCCAGTTCCTCCCCCATAATACAGCCAGTTTCTCCCCCATAATACAGCCAGTTTCTCCCCCATAATACAGCCAGTTTCTCCCCCATAATACAGCCAGTTTCTCCCCCATAATACAGCCAGTTTCTCCCCCATAATACAGCCAGTTTCTCCCCCATATGCAGCCAGTTTGTCCTCCATATGCAGCCAGTTTCTCCCCCATATGCAGCCAGTTTCTCCCCCATATGCAGCCAGTTTCTCCCCCATATGCAGCCAGTTTCTTCCCCATAATACAGCCAGTTTCTCCCCCATATGCAGCCAGTTTCTCCCCCATATGCAGCCAGTTTCTCCCCCATAATACAGCCAGTTTGTCCCCCATATGCAGCCAGTTTGTCCCCCATATGCAGCCAGTTTCTCCCCCATATGCAGCCAGTTTCTCCCCCATATGCAGCCAGTTTCTCCCCCATAATACAGCCAGTTTGTCCCCCATATGCAGCCAGCTTGTCCCCCATATGCAGCCAGTTTGTCCCCCATATGCAGCCAGTTTCTCCCCCATATGCAGCCAGTTTCTCCCCCATACTACAGCCAGTTTCTCCCCCATATGCAGCCAGTTTCTCCCCCATATGCAGCCAGTTCCTCCCCCATAATACAGCCAGTTTCTCCCCCATAATACAGCCAGTTTCTCCCCCATAATACAGCCAGTTTCTCCCCCATAATACAGCCAGTTTCTCCCCCACATGCAGCCAGTTTCTCCCCCATATGCAGCCAGTTTCTCCCCCATATGCAGCCAGTTTCTCCCCCATAATGCAGCCAGTTTCTCCCCCATAATGCAGCCAGTTTCTCCCCCATAATACAGCCAGTTTCTCCCCCATAATACAGCCAGTTTCTCCCCCATATGCAGCCAGTTTCTCCCCCATATGCAGCCAGTTTCTCCCCCATATGGCCCTCTCAGATATAATCCTCTGCCATCACCAAATCCTACCTCCCATTCCAGTAGAACACCCTCCCCCCCCAACAAAAAAATCTCTTGCAGTATAAATATTTCTCCTCCTCCCACTCCCCCACCAAAAAAAGGAAATCTCACATCTAGCACAAACCTCTCCCTAAAAAAATCCCCCTCCCCAGCACAAATCCCTATCCCAGCAAAAATACCCCACCCCAACATCTCCCCAAGCATAAATCCTCCTCCCAGTACAAATTCTCTCTGGAAATGTGCTGGGGAGAGAGGGGGGGCTAGTGCTGCAATGGGGGGGTTGGAAATGTGCTGGGAGAGAGAGGGGAGGCTAGTGCTGGAATGCGGGGGTTGGAAATGTGCTGGGGGGAGAGGGGGGCTAGTGCTGGAAGGGGGGGTTGGAAATGTGCTGGGGAGGGAGGGGGCTAATGCTGGAAGGGGGGGTTGGAAATGTGCTGGGGAGGGAGGGGGGCTAATACTTGAAGGGGGGGTTGGAAATGTGCTGGAGAGAGGGAAGCTAGTGCTGGAAGGGGGGGGTTGGAAATGTGCTGGGGAGGGAGGGGGGGCTAATGCTGGAAGGGGGGGGTTGGAAATGTGCAGAGCTACATGCGGCGCAGGTTTATCTGTCTGCGCCCGAAAATTTAAAAAAATGTCCCTCCTGTACTGTCATCTCCTGGGCTCCGTTGTTGACTTGATGGGGCCCAGGAAAATGTCATAAGTAACATGATAAAAGCCGCAATACAAAAGAACTTTATTGGAAAACTTCCAGAAAGGGTTAAATACATTTTTTTTGGATTTTTATTGAAATTCCTTCAAATCACCTCTTGGTATGAAGAGGTGTCACTACCAAAGAGTTGATGCCTAAAAAATGTTCCGATATCACTGTGCATCTATATAGGGTGGTGGGAGATTGACATGACTCTCTGAGAATAATCCCCTAAACATTGCATTAAAAAAATAACAACTGGACAGTCCCAGATAAAATAAGTTAAACTGAACCAAGAACAGAGAGGTCACTGAGACAGTTTTGCTGGCAGAAGACAGAGTACTAGACATAGATGGTTACAGTACCAACGAGCTGTTAGAAAATAGCAGCAGTCTGGATGACCCCATAAATGACAACTGTACTGTATGTCATCTTCTGCATTCTCATTTCTCAAAGCTCGACTGAAAAGCCTACTTTCTTTCACATTTATTCATTACAGACAGATGCAGCATCTCCTTACCTGCTTGATTACAGCTCCGCTCAGGCCATGCAAACAACGGAGCTGCCGACGTGACGTCACTTCCGGTTTTCGTCTATCCCACGAAACCCGGAAGTGACAGTTTTGAAATGCTCCCGCCCGGCGCCCATAGTGATTCTACGGGCGGAAGCTAATCGGCGCCTTGCATTGCGCCGCAAGGCGGGAGAAAAGCTTGCAAATGAAGCGCCATGTCTGCAATCTCGTGATTGCATTGACGTGGCGCTTCCCATAGGGCACGGGTGTCCGGCGCTCAAGGGCACTTACTTAAAGGAAATTTTTTTGAATTTTCTTTTTCCTAAAGGGGCCATTTAAAAAAAAGAAAAAAAATTTTGACTACAGGACGGGGGGCGGCGCCCGGGCGCCCCCTATGGACGGGCCGCCACTGCTAGATGTCACATGTAAAGAGCAGGGGTCGGCAACATATCAATTGCTGGCAGGTTGCTTTCCCAGCCTTGCTGACCCTCAACCTAAAGTGCTCCTCCCCCATATGCAGAGTGATGAGAAAAACAAAATGCCAGAGTGTACTGCACTGATCCACGCAGGCCCTTTACTCTCATCCTTCCCAGGCACTTGTACAGTATGTGACATCATGTGGGGTGGACTAGAGAGGAAGGCAGGCTTGGATTAGTGCACCAGAACAGGTAGATCTGTCAAAGGCAGATTTCTTGTGCTGCTCTGCATGTGGAGCAGACTGGTTCTCTTCTATAGACTACTGCCCCCCTGTACTGTGCCCTGCTACTTCCCTGTACTGTACCCTCCTGATCCCCTGTACTGTTGCCTCCTGACCCATGTACTCTGTCCTGCTGACCCCCTGTACTGTGACCTGTGCTTTTCTGACCCCTGTAAACATGCCCTCCTGAACCCCTAGTACTGCGCCCTCCTGCCCCCCCTTACTGTGCCCTACTGACTACTGACCTCTTCACTACTGACCCCTGTCCTCTTCACTACTGACCCCTGTTTACTTCCCTGCTGCCCTCTCTCCTCTGCCATGCTGACCCCTGCCATGTGCCCTGACGATCCCTGTCTTCTGCCTGGTGATGCCCAGTCCCCTGAACAGGTGACCTCCAGTCCTCTGCACTAGTGAAACTGACCCACTGCCTTGCTGACCCCCTGTTCTCTGCCTCAATGACCTCCTGTCCTCTGCCCTACTGACCACTATATCCTTCTCTACGTACTAATGATTCCTGTACACTGTTCTACATACTACTGACCTCTGTATACTGCCCTACATCCTACTAACCTTTGTAGTCTGCCCAAGATACTACTGACTTATGTACATTGCTCTACCTACTACTGACCTCTGTACACAGCCCTACATAACAACCTCTATATAATGCCCTGCCTACTACTGATCCCTTTATATTGCCTTGCTGATCCCTGTCCTCTGCATATATTGTGTGGACAGTATTTAAAAAATAAATTGTTACATACAGTATGTAAAGCACTGCGTAAAAATTGTACAAGTTAAATATTTGCCTGTAAAAAATAAATGAAAAGGTTAACAATATGTTTCTTGTACAACCACGCCCATTTTAAATAAATGCCCCACCCTTAATTAAAGTAAATTCTCTCTACAATGGCTTGCTGAGCACTAAGTAAAAAATAGGATTTTTATAACAGCTTACCTGTAAAATCCTTTTCTTGGAGTACATCACGGGACACAGAGCGGCATAGTCATTACTATGTGGGTTATATAGTTTACCTTCAGGTGCTGGCACTGGCAACTTCCAAACCGGAAGTACCCTCCCCTATATAAGCCCCTCCCATCCGGGAGCACCTCAGTTTTGTAGCAAAGCAATAAGTGTCCCCAAAAGAGGGGTGGGAGCTCTGTGTCCCGTGATGTACTCCAAGAAAAGGATTTTACAGGTAAGCTGTTATAAAAATCCTATTTTCTTTCTCGTACATCACGGGACACAGAGCGGCATAGTCATTACTATGTGGGATGTCCTAAAGCAATGCCCAATGAGGGGGGGGATACACCATACATAAGCTGAGCGCTATCAGACATGAGGATCTTTTGCGGCCTGCAACACACTGCGCCCAAAGGCGACATCCTCCTGACTTCTAACGTCCACCTGGTAGAACCTAGTAAACGTGTGTACTGAAGACCATGTTGCGGCCTTACAGATTTGAGCCAGGGAGGCCTGGTGATGCACTGCCCATGAAGTTCCAACTGCTCTCGTGGAGTGCGCCCTAACTTTGAACGGAGGCGGTCTCCTTCTCAAGCCATAGGCTTGCATAATGACCTGTCGAATCCACTTGGCTAACGTAGATTTTGACGCTGCCTGACCCTTTCTGGGGCCTTCCGGCAGAATAAACAAAGTATCCGTTCTGCGAACCTGAGCAGTGGCTTTTAGATAAGCTTTAACTGCTCTTACTACATCCAAAGAATGTAATAATTTTTCCTCTACTGAACTAGGTTTGGGGAAAAAAGAAGGAAGAACCACATCTTGGTTCAAATGAAACCTCGATACCACCTTAGGAAGAAAGGCTGGATGAGGACGTAACACTACTCTGTCCTTATGGATAACCAGATATGGCTCCCTACAGGACATAGCGGCTAATTCCGACACTCTTTTAGCCGAACAAATGGCTACTAGAAAAATCAATTTCCTGGTGAGAAGAACCAGGGAAATATGCTGTAATGGTTCAAATGGTTGTTTCTGTAGAACCGACAGAACCAGGTTTAAGTCCTATGGACATATGGGAATATTAACCGGAGGGCTAATACGCATCACTCCTTGTATAAAGGCTTTGACTAGTGAATGCGAAGCCAAGGGCCTCTGAAAAAATATTGACAAGGCCGAAATCTGACCCTTGATAGTACTTAAGGCAAGCTACCTATCTACAGCCCACTGTAGGAAGTCCAGAATCCTACATATTACGTACTTACGTGGATGCCATTTCTTGGCCTCACACCAGGCGATGTACGCCTTCCAGATTCTATAGTAGATCTGCCTGGATACCGGCTTCCTGGCATTGATCATGGTAGATACCACAGGATTAGAGAGACCTCTCTTTTTTAGAATGTGGGCTTCAATAGCCAGGCCGTCAAACCTAGGGCTGGTAAGGAAGGGTGGTATATCGGTCCTTGCGAAAGCAGGTCCGGACGATGTGGGAGGGTCCAAGGACTCCCCACAGACATTTTTACAATCTCCGCGTACCATGCTCTTCGGGGCCACGCTGGAGCCACCAGAATCACTGGTTTCTTTTCTACCCTGATTCTGCGGAGTAATCGAGGTAACAATTGTGGCGGTGGGAATGCATATATCAGCTTGAACTGATCCCAAGGGAACACTAGGGCATCCGAGCCGCAAGCTAGGGGATCCCTTGTCCAAGAGACAAACCTGTCCACCTTTGCGTTGAATCTGGATGCTAGCAAATCTACATCCGGTGTTCCCCACCGCTGACATATTGTCCGGAAAACCTCGGGGTGAAGGGACCATTCCCCTGGGCATAATTGTTGGCGACTTAGAAAGTCCGCCTTCCAATTCTCCACTCCTGGAATGAATACCGCGGATATGGCTGGGACATATCTTTCTGCCCATTTCAGGATGCAATTTACTTCCCTCTGGGCTGCACGACTCCTGGTGCCACCCTGATGATTGATATATGCCACTGCCGTGGCATTGTCCGATTGAATTCTGACAGGGGACCCTTGGAGTTTGGATGTCCATGCTACTAGGGCATACCGGGCTGCTCGTATCTCTAAGAGATTGATGGGCAGGGCCTTTTCTGCATCCGACCATCTGCCCTGGAGAGACCATTGCTCCAGTACTGCTCCCCAGCCTATAAGGCTGGCATCTGTAGTGACCACCTTCCAAGAAATCGGACTGAAGGATTTCCCTTTTTCCAGATTCTGGGGAACCAACCACAAACGGAGGCTTTTGCGAACGGAAGGGGACAAGGACATTGGTAAGTCTAGGGCCTGAACTCTTTTGTTCCAGGCTGACAGTATAGCCCTTTGCAAATTCCTTGAATGGAATTGACCGTAGGGTACTGCTTCGAATGATGCCACCATTTTTCCCAGCAGCCTCATGCACAGGCGTATGGATGGCTGTCTTTTTGTACCCACTAGGTGGATCAAATCTCTCAAAGACGACACCTTTTCTTGAGGCAAGAAAAATTTTCTCTGGTCTGAATCCAGCCTTAGCCCCAAGTATTCCAGACTTTTGACTGGTTTTAGGGCTGACTTGTCTCGGTTGATAATCCAACCGTGATATTCCAGATACTCGATTGTCTCGTGAACAACCACTTCTAGTTTTTCCACTGAGTGGTCTATCAGCAACAAGTCGTCTAGATATGCCATTATCGTTACACCTCGTGTTCTTAGATTGGCCAATAATGGGGCCAGAATTTTTGTGAACACTTGTGGTGCTGTGGCCAGACCAAAGGGTAAGGCTCTGAACTGAAAATGGCGCCCTTCTACTGCAAAGCGTAGAAATTTTTGGTGGACTGGAAAGATGGGAATGTGCAAATAAGCATCTTTGATGTCGATCGAGGCTAACCATTCCTCCCCTTGTAGGGCAGTGGCCACCGATCGGATCGACTCCATCCGGAAAGTCCTGATATGTAGGAATTTGTTTAGCCCTTTTAGATTTAATATGGGCCTCACGTCCCCGTTTGGCTTCGGGACTGTAAAGAGGTTTGAGTAAAACCCGAACCCCCATTCTTCCAGGGGAACCTCTATAATTACTGCTTGGAGCAATAATTGTTCTAGTGCCAACAGGAGGGATCCTCTCTTCTGGGGATCCCTTGGCACGTTTGACCTTATAAAATGGGAAGGAGGGGAGTCTTTTAACTCCAATTTGTATCCCAGACTTACTGCGGAGAGCACCCATCTGTCTCTGATCGTGTCCCGCCAGGTCTCTGCGAACAACTGAAGTCTTCCCCCCACCCGATTGAGTGGGGGCAACCCTTCATGCATTTGACTTTGGGGGAGGTTTTGTACCTCTCCTGACCCAGGGTTTCTTGTTACCCTGCAATTGTCCCTGATTTTTACCCCCGGGATTTGACCGAGGAGGCCGTCGGAACTGTTTCACAGCCGATGTCCTAGGGACTGGAGAAGCAGGCCTCTTAAAAGAGGGACCTCTAACTCTGTTTTTAACCGGCAAGAGTGTACTTTTACCGCTGGAAATTTTCTGGATATATTTGTCCAGGTCTTCCCCGAATAAGCGTTCACCATGAAATGGGAAGCTGACCAGCAATTTTTTACAGGGAGCTTCAGCAGACCAGTTTTTGAGCCACAGAAGCCTGCGCATATGTACTACAGACAGCGTAAGGCGGGAGGCCTGATGGATTGAATCCTTTATAGCGTCAACCGCAAAGCATAAGGCTCTAGGTAGATCAGCTAGGGCAAGAGCCTGCTGATCTGGCAAGTCCCTTAAGACCTGTTTCAACTGATCCTTCACTGCTTGGCAGACCCCAATAGCTGCCACTGCTGGTTGTGTCACCAAGCCTGCTGTAGCAAAAGCAGATTTTAATAAGGACTCCAATTTTTTATCTATTGGGTCCTTGAACATTTGGACATTATCTACTGGACATGTCAGTGATTTATTCACACACGAGATGGCTGCGTCCACTGTAGGGACCTTCCATTTTTTGATGAACTTATCCTCCATGGGATAGACCACCTGAAATCTCTTGGGAGGAGTAAATATTTTATCAGGAGGTTCCCAATCCTGGTAAATGAGCCCTTCCAGTAAAGGATGGATTGGAAAGGAACAAACAGTCTGGGGGGCTTTTAGCGACCCCAACGAGGAGACAGAAGTGGATGATGGCTCCGCAAGAGGCATTTTAAATGCTGATCGGACCATGTTAGTCAGGGACTGAACCCATAATCTTTCAGCATGTGATGCTGAGAATGGTTCTTCCACTGTTGATTCCTCTACAACAGAATCAACCTCGTCCTGATCCCCTTCAGGTAGGTCGATCCCTGTATGGGACTGTTGCTCCGCTAACAGGTACTCTGAGGGAGGAGACGGAGATCGGGCGCGCTTTCCCTCTGACAGGGAAGCAGCGATCAATGTTGTCAATCTCTCTTCCAACCCTCCCAGAGCTGAGGAAAAAACCTCCTCTGTTACATACACAGGAGCAGGTGAACTGAGGACAGCCACAGTACCAGGTACTCCTGAGGGTGCTCTACGGTCACTAACCTCTGATTTTTCAGGGGAGATTGGTGCAGCCGAAGCATGCCCAAGATCCTCAGAGCCCGATGGAGACCCCCTATGCTTCCTGGGATTCTTAGTCCCGGAGTTTTTAGACGGCATATTCCTAAGCCCAAAGCTGAGGTATTCCAGCCGAAATACACCACTTACTGACAATAGTCTAGCACAAATGCTGCTATATAAACAGTTGGTGTCTACTAATGTGCCTTTCTATGGGGATGCCTGCATCAACCGCTTGCTGTATGCCTTTCTTTAAATGTTGCCAGCTCTGTTTCTGCACCATAGCCAGCTCACAACACATAATTGTGCCTTTTAACATGCTGGGACGCCCGCACATGCGCAGAAGCGCTGCGGCGCGCACAGAGCGTCATCCACCAAGCTCCGCCCCCTTTTCCACTCACCTCTATATAGAGAGGCGCGTGCACGCGCACGCACGCGGGCACGTGCGCCTTCGGCGCTCTTTTTTGAAAAGGGAAACTAGGGACAGGAGACAGGGCCATGTTTGCCGCAGGCCGGGGGATGGATGAACATTGCAACATGGCAGAGGAAGCAATTTCCCACAAGAGAACTCACCATCTGCCTGGACTTGCTCTGATGAAAAGAAAAAAGTCCACATGACAAGAAACGTTTCACAGCGGCCTCTAGTGGATTAACACAGGTACCGCAGTCTATATATTTTTTTTTTCTTGACCACTATTAAAATTATTACATTTTTTAGTAGTTACAGGCATGCACAGATATTTAGCGGGAATACCGTTAGGTAACAGGCAGAAAGACATATTAGGCTTGGGGGTCCCCTCAATAGAACCAAGTTCCTGAGGGGCCCCCACTTACCTTTTCCCCGCCGCAGGACTCTGTTTGGTCCACAGAAGCCCAAACTTCACCTATCACGGCAGGCATTGTAATTAAACCTTCAGGGACCGGGTTCCCAAGGATTCCACTCCCCTGGACCTGTATAGCACCCTGCACAGAAAACATCTTGGTCGTGGGTATGACCAGAGCTCTGGATCCCAGGGTCCAGCTCTCCTAAGAGAAGCATTACAGGCAAAACCTTGCTCTTCTCTGCAAGGCCCGGGTACCGACCGTTTAGCTATGAAGCTTTTTTGGTCGGATCCGGATCAGCTTACTGAGGCCCAAAAGAACCTGTACGCAAGCTCAGTGAAAAACACATGTTACTTCTTGGCCAACACCTTAGACACTGGCAAAAAACTGAGGTGCTCCCGGATGGGAGGGGCTTATATAGGGGAGGGTACTTCCGGTTTGGAAGTTGCCAGTGCCAGCACCTGAATGTAAACTATATAACCCACATAGTAATGACTATGCCGCTCTGTGTCCCGTGATGTACGAGAAAGAAAGTGTCCCTAGAAATCTTTTTCCTATGCAGTTAGGAAAAGCAGCAAGAAAAAAAAAGTACAATGAAAGTGACAAATTGACGTTATGTTAATTAAGAAGAGTGCTATGAGGGGACTTGAAGGATTTTTGTGGGTGCTTAAGCATAACCAAGCAACCCCCTTCCACCACCCTGCAGCTAGCTAACTCTGTGGTAATTAAAGCGAAGGTCCACCCAAAAAACTAAATATTAAAAGCCAGCAGCTACAAATACTGCAGCTGCTGACTTTTAATAAATGGACACTTACCTGTCCATGGTGCCCGCGATGTCGGCAGCCGAAGCCAAGCAATCGCTCGTCTCTCGGCTGCCCCCGCCGCCATCCTCTGTGAGGGAATCAAGAAGTGAAGCATTGGGGCTTCACTGCCCGGTTGCCTACTGCGCATGCGCGAGTAGCATGGCGCGTTCTCAGTGGTCCCCGCTGTCTCCTGGGACCAGTGTGTTTCCTGGGGGGGGGGGAGTGGAGTGACTCCCGTGGGATTATACAGGTATCTTCAACCCCCTGAAAGGTGCCAAATGTGACACTGGAGGAAGGGACGGTTCCGAAATGCGGAGGTTCACTTTTTGTGTGGACCTCCACTTTAATAAGCAACAGCTATTTGCAAATACAGACATCGGAAAGAAGCAGATTCCTACACAGTATATCTACAAAAGTAAGTGTTCATTCAGATGGGCACTGACACCTGTCCTCTGTGTAGGTTCTCTTTGTTATTGTGCCTGCATCCGCCGAGGCTGTGCACAGGCTGCCTATAAAGGTGGATACAGATAAAGTAGCTGCATTGGCATTCCCATGCATCTGATCCTACATGCATGTTCAATTTTGACATGTGGCTATGTCTGTGCAGCCGCTGCATCTGCACTCTCCCCTATAGGCTGCCTGTGTGGAGCCTGGGGCAGATGCAGGTGCAATAACAAAGGGAGCCTGCATGCAGTCTGCATGCAGAGTGACAGCACATATAAGAAGGTGCTTCCAAAGGGTTAAAAGTTTCTTTGATGTTGTGTTCATGATCTGGGGTTACTCAGGTCAACTGTGTTTATGTGTTCAGACTGAATGCTACAATGTATCCGTTTGCAAAATCTGTCCTTAGGTTGACATGCTAGGTTGGTGGATCTGGGAAGGAAAGGTTAACTCTTCCAAAAGGTTACTGCCCCCCCACCCCCACCCTCCACAGGTCATACCATACAAATAGGTGCTCATTAGTGCCCCAGGGGAGTCTAGGGAGTCTGTCCTGCAATATGTAGCCGTTACTCTGTCAGTCTGTGCCACATCTGTATAGCGAAGTCAGGGTTACCTGTAGGGTCTGAAACATGAGGACTTACATGAACTTGTTGCTGCCAGTTATGGACCTATAGCCTCTTGTAAATGACTGCCAAATCATGGTCTCTAAAGGTTTCATTACTGCCTTTGTGGATACATGGACTCTTGCCTTGAGAGTGTGGAAGATATCTTTGAGAACTGTCTGTTTGTTGCCGTTAACTACTTCAGTAAAAGATCTTAGTTGTTCACCTGAATTGCCTGGTCTAAATACTTTTTAAAGGGGTGCATGCGTGACACATTAAAGAACATGACTTAGATCAGGGGACTGAAGGTTAGGGAAGAAACCGTACAGTATCTAATGAGTAGAAGCTGTTTGAGAAGTGGATATATTGCTGTTTGCTAAGGACCACCATATTTGTTTCACTTACTAAAACAGCCAACCAGCCAGGAGACAGGTGAGATGGCAAGGGTGATGGACACTTGGGCAGTGAAGGGATTTTATGCTTGGCCCCATCACTAGCAACCGGTTCCCTGTGTCTGGGACCAACCTTGCGGCACAGAGTGCCTAGGGACCTAGCATGAATTCACGGAAGAAAGAGAGAGATGTATAGGGTCCTCAGGAAGAGAACAAGCATAGAGTATAAAAAATGTGTTTCCTGTGTCCAGTAGCAAGAGTTGGACCAGTCACTGGAAGTGAGGTGAATGGAATTGCTGAGTTAAAGCACCCTGCATAAAGAGAGAGGGCAGTAGTGAATGGTCTTTGTTACAAGAAGCTCCTGCACATAGGCAAAGTTTCATGTTGGATCACTGCCAGATTTGAAAGAAATACACAAAGCATACCAACATTCAAGTAAAAATACACATGCCTCTTGCATTAAAGCTGGATTCACACTTTTCCATGTACATTACAGCACGTGTGATAACGCACAAGTGTAGGTTACGCATGGGCCCATATAAATCCCTTTACATTTCACAGTAAACTTCAATGCATAGATTTCAGCCAATGCTATGGAAAGAAATGGGATTTGCTCTTGAAATGCATTTTCATGCAGCAAAATGTTTGAGTTTAGCTGTATGACAATAAACAAGTTGGAAATGGGCCTTAAAACAACATTTAGCTACCCCAGAGTTCTTCTTTGAAGTAAAATTAAATAATATTGTTTAACATAGATTATAAACTTCCTTTCTCAATTTTTAAAGAAAATTAAACAAATATGCAATTTAAAAGTTGTGTACCCAGGCAGGGCCGTCTTTAGCGCAGGGCAAACGGGGCACTTGCCCTGGGCCCAATCTTTGTGGGGGGGCCGCGCTACCCGTGAATTAGGGCCCCGATGACGGCTTTGCAGAGTGCACAGAGGACACGGGAGGCTGTATTCCCGATCTAGCCAGCAGTGAGGGGGCGGGGCCAGGAGCTTCACTGCCGCGATGACCCCGCCCCATGTAGCCTGTATGCTCGGGACAGAGCAGCTGTAGTTAGAGCAGTGATCGGAGTGGGCGCGCCAGTGGAGCTTCCGGCCCCTCTATACTGGCTGGGGAATACAGAGGTCTGGGGTCAGCCGCTCTGTTCTGAGTGGAGCTCCTGGCCCCACCCCCTCTCTGCTGGCTACCGCGCAAATACAGCCTCCTGTGTCCTGTGTGCACGCTGCAAAACTGTCATTGGGGCCCCAATTCACGGAATCACGGGTAATCTCATGCAGTAAGTCAGTCTCTGGTAATCTCATGCAGTAAGTCACAGTCTCTGGTAATCTCATGCAGTAAGTCACAGTCTCTGGTAATCTCATGCAGTAAGTCACAGTCTTTGGTAATCTCATGCAGTATGTCACAGTCTCTGGTAATCTCATGCAGTATGTCACAGTCTTTGGTAATCTCATGCAGTAAGTCACAGTCTCTGGTAATCTCGTGCAGTATGTCCGCAGTCTCTGGTAATCTCGTGCAGTATGTCCGCAGTCTCTGGTAATCTCGTGCAGTAAGTCACAGTCTCTGGTAATCTCATGCAGTATGTCACAGTCTTTGGTAATCTCATGCAGTATGTCCGCAGTCTCTGGTAATCTCATGTAGTAAATCAGTCTCTGGTAATCTCATGCAGTATGTCACAGTCACTGGTAATCTTATGCAGTATGTCCGCAGTCTCTGGTAATCTCATGCAGTATGTCCGCATCTCTGGTAATCTCGTGCAGTATGTCTGCAGTCTTTGGTAATCTCGTGCAGTATGTCCGCAGTCTTTGGTAATCTTGTGCAGTATATCAGCAGTCTGGTAATCTCGTGCAGTATGTCCGCAGTCTCTGGTAATCTCGTGCAGTATGTCCGCACTCTCTGACCCTCTCCTGTAGTATGTGTATTAATGTGCCGCTTTACTTGCTCAATTATTTGGGATTGCTCCACTGCTCAGTGAGTGGTAATGATGTGCATTAACCTACAGCAACCAATCAGTGAGCGCTAATAATGTGCAGTAAACCTCTAGCAACCAATTGGCAAGCAGAAATTATGTGTTGTAACCTCTAGTAACCAGCCAGTGAGCGGTAAGGATAGGCTGTAACCTCTGGCAAACAATTGCAATCGCTGCATGATCTGCTGCAGTAAACTGATTTTGAGTCGATCTGCTATTTTTTTGTATGTCTCAGAATGGAGGGGGGCCTCCAAGAAAATGTTTGCCCAGGGCCCAATCAAAATTAAAGACGGCCCTGTACCCAGGCTTTAATGTCATTTTGAAGTTTGTACTGTTCTTGGTTGTCCTATACATCAAGAAATCGCCACATGAAAACGGAAACAATTAAAGAACTTACGTTGTGGACAACCGGATTCTCCAGCAGAGAGATGAGAATATAGGCAGCATTTTTGACCTCCTCCTAAAAAATACAGCAACAAATGTTTAAAAGATAAGCTCTCAAAAGGGATGTATCAGTTACATGTGGAGGTTAAGATCTACCCGCTATAGTTCCCAGGCCAAATCTAAATCTGAAGGGCCACATCATGATGCTAAAGTTCAGATACAGATTTATTCTATTCAATTATATTATTGTGAAAACAGATGGCAGATTGTGCACAAAGCCAATGCATATTCAGGATAAGCCTTGCCCCCTTAACCGCTTGAGGACCGCCGAACGCCGATGTACGTCGGTAGAATGGCACGGCTGGGCACATGGACGTACAGGTATGTCCCTTTTAAGAGCCCAGCCGTGGGTAGCGAGCGCGCTACTATATTGAATTTTTTTAAAAATTGTCGCTCTATTTTTGTTTATAGCGCAAAAAATAAAAACCGCAGAGGTGATCAAATACCACCAAAAGAAAGCTCTATTTGTGGGAAAAAAGGGTGCCAATTTTGATTGGGAGCCACGTCGCACGACCGCGTAATTGTCAGTTAAAGCGACGCAGTGCCGAATCGCAAAAAGGGGCCTGGTCCTTATGCTGCATATTGGTCTGGGTCTTAAGTGGTTAATTAGGGCTAAACAAATTGCACACATCAATGTGCCTTTTATATCAGTCTATAGTACAGTTTTGAAGAAAACAATACTGAGAGAAATATGTCTTGCTGTAATGCTGATTCAATAGCTTCAATGTTTTTGAATAGCTGACTTGGAACAACTATGAAGATCAACAGTTTTTTGAGACTTTATGGATTAAATGCTTATAACAGGTCAGGCACTTATGCCCTGTACACACAATCGGATTTCCAAGGGAGTAAAATCCGATGGAATTTTCCTTGGAATTCCGATGAAGCCGACTTTCATCACGCTGTGACGTAAAACACTCCATCGAGCCGAGAAAAATTAAGTTCAATGCTTCTGAGCATGCGTCGGTTTTTTCTCCATTGGAGTTCCACACAGACGATCAGAATTTCCTATCGTTTTTTTTTTCCATCGGAAAAATTTAAAATATGTTCTATTTTTTTAACACCGATGGAAAAAATTCCAATGGGGCCCACACACGATCAGTTTTTCAGATGAAAAAAGTCCATCGGACTTTTTTCATCGGAAAAAACGACCGTGTGTACAGGGCATAAGAAATGATTTACAACAATACATACAGTGCTTCCACCCAACAGCTAAAGTCCATCAAACCTCCAGTAAAAAAATTAGGGTTGTCCCGATACCACTTTTTTAAGACCGAGTACAGGTACCGATACTTTTTTTTAAATACTCGCCGATACTTTTTTTTATGACAGAGACAGTGGCACATGTGTCAGTTTTTCGTTTTCTTTTTTTTTCTATTTTTTGTTATTTTTTTTACAATGCTTTCTTGGGGGGGGGGGGGGGGGGGAGTGGATTGTGTCAGTGTGTTTTTCAGTGTGATTTTTATTAAAAATGTTATTATTTTTTACAATAATTTTTTTTTTTATTACTTATTGCAATTTTTGTTTTTTATTTCGTTTTTTAGCCCTGTTGGGGGTCTTTGGTGAGATATCAGGGGTCTTAACAGACCTCTGACATCTCGCCTTTGAGACCGAGAAAGGGACTGAGGACACAGATTCCCCAGTGCCTTTTCTCAGCTGCACTGAAAATGAATGGAGAGGAGACAACGGCTCCTCTCCATTCATAAACTGAAGCATCGTAAACACAGATTACAATGTTTCAGTTATATGAATGGACAGAGTCAGTGATCACCGAATCTGTTCATTCAGAAAAGGTAGGAGCCGGGTTTAGCGGCTCCTACCTCCGCTCTCCATCCTGACAGAGGGGGCGGAGGAGGATATGGAGGGTGACACGGAGCGCAGAGGGGGACATGGAGGGTGACAGCGAACGAGGAGGGGGACAGCAGCAGCACGGAGGGGGGACACGGAGTGCGGAGGGGGAGAGCAGCACGAAGGGGGGAACTGCTGGAGGAGGATGCAGGGACAGTTACAAGCACCGATCACCGCTATATAAATTTCACTAAAACAGCTGAAATGGGAGAAGGGGGGGGGGGGGTTGTGGGGAGAAGCTGTCAGGCTGTATTGAAATCTATACAGGGAGATCGGTGCATGTAACTCCCCCCGCCGCACCGATCATCCCTAACTGCCCAAGTATCGGGTGAAGCATCGGAGCAATTTCCAAGAGTACAAGTACATGGGGAAATGCTTGGTATCGGTACCGATACCGATACTAGTATCAGTATCAGGACAACCCTAAAAAAAATGTCCAAAAATAAAGTCAAATAAAGTGCAAAATCCTCCACTGTAAAGTACTTTGCTTCAGCTCCAGAAGTGATCCTGGCACTCACACACTTCTCTACATGCTGATGCTTAGGTGGCCTTAGTGTCTACCAGGTGGGCCTCACCTGACAGGGACCCTGTTTTTTGTTGTTCTTTGGTAGTTCTAATGAATGAACGAACGGTGACTACTTGTTTTTATGAAACGGCTGTAATTGATACTTGTTCTTCGTATGCTATTTTGTGAGAAGGTTATACTCACTTTACAAGTGAAAATTTGACTTAAAGTGGTAGTAAAGTCTGCTTTGCTAATTTTACCTACAGATAAGCCTATAATAAGGCTTACTTGTAGGTAAAATAATATCTCCTAAACGTGCACTGTTTAGGAGATTTTCACCCTGCATGCAGCCAGTGACATCACTGGCGCATGCGTGCTGAAGGTCCGGCATACCTTATCTTAAAATAAGATATTACATTTCTGCTTCTAATCCATTGGGGGATTTCTTGTTTATTCAGCTCCTGAAGTGAGACTCCTCCATGATACACTCTCCCCTAAGAAAAGCAGCAAGGACTCTTACAAGATCATTGGATTTGGTAAGAGTATTGAGCTCTTCATGTCAACTTACATACTAGAAGAAACACATAGACAGGCACGAAAAGCACTAAAGACTCTTATCAGATTGCTGGACCTCAGAATTTAGGAGGTCAAGCCATGCTTATGTATGGAAATCATTTCCATACAGGATTAATGAGACCACCAGTCAAACCTGAATTCGCAATAAGGCACACAGGCTTCTCTTCAGTTTACATTAAAAAGGAAGCACTATTTTCATAGTGTAAGTTAGCATCTACTGTATATCCCCTGATGGCTTCTCCTTGTGACAAAACGCATATGGATGAGCATAGTACGCTGACCCCATCACAACCTGCATTTGACTGTGGGACTGTATCTTTTTTGCTTTTTGCGTTTAAGTCCCCATGCACACAGGGCATTTTCCAGCTGCTTTATCCAGAGTCAGATGTTTTTTTTGCAGCTTAAAAATGCCTCTCCATGTTTTTCTATGGCCCCATGCACACACAGGCTTTTAGAAGCTGTAAGTGGCATAGGCGTTTTCAAGCTGCAAAATAAAAACAGGGCCAGCACGCTCTGAGGACTGGCGTTACAGCTGTAAAAATGTCTGACAGAGTTAAGTTGGTTAACTGCTTAATGCTGGATACATTGTTAAGTCTTGTCAAGCGGATTTTTTTGACACGTGAAAATCAATGGTTCCCTATGAAAGCCGTCTTTACTGATCCGACTTTCAGCCTATTGATCTGAATAGAAGTTGCATCCAAGTCGGATCATGATGATCCGACTTGTGGTGTGACTTGTCCTCTGATGATCTTAAAGGAGAACCCCATGTTAAAAAAACAAACAAACAGCATGCCCCCCCCCCCAAGATCCATATCAGGCCCTTTGAGTCTGGTTTGGATCTTGAAAGGGAACCCCACGCCAAAATTAAAAAAAATGGCATTGGGTACCCCCCAAGACCATAACAGACCCTTATCTGAGCATGCAGCCTGGTAGGTGAGGAAAGGAGGGGGGGAAGAGCGTGTGCCCCCCTCCTGGACCATACCAGGCCACACACTTTCAATATGGGGGTGGGTACTTCGGGGCAGCACCCCCTATGTGAATGAGTATGAGGTACAATGTACCCCTACCCATTCACCCCAAAAAAAGTAGTGAACTGTAAATAAAAGCAAGAGGCGGTTTTGACAAGTCCTTTATTAAAAATCTTCCTCCGGTCTTCTCCGCCGCCGATTCGGTCCTCCTTCGACATCGTCTCCCATTGTGACATCATGTGACGTCACAAGGGTGGGGTCTAATGGTGACATCACCAGATGACCACGCCCCATGGCTATATAAGAACGGGCAGAGAGTGGAGCTGGCACAACGGGAGATGGCATTGGAGGAGGACCGGTTATGAGGCGAGAAGACAGCAGCGGGGGAGAAAACAGCAGTGGCGGAGAAGACTGGAGGGAGCAGATCAGAGGGAGAAGACTGGAGGAAGATTTTTAATAAAGGACTTGCCAAAACCGTCTGTTTTTATTTACACGTCACTGCCTTTTTTGGGATGAATGGGTAGGGGTACAATGTACCCCATACTCATTCACATGGGGGGCAGAATCTGGGGGCTTCCAGATTCTGATAAGCCCCCTGCCTGCAGTTCCCCCACAACCATCGCCCAGGGTTGTCTGGAAGAGGCCCTCCCCCTATCAACATGAGGACAAGGAGCTTTAGGGTGGGGGCTCAGAGCCCCCCTGCCCCAAAGCACCCACCCCCCATGTTGAGGGTATGTGGCCTGGTATGGTCCAGGAGGGGGGGTGGGGGCTCTCGCTCGCTCCCCTTTCCTGAGCTGCCGGGCTGAATGCTTGGATAAAGGTCTGGTATGAATTTTGGGGGGGGGGGACGCCCACGCCATTTTTATGGCATAGGGGTTTCTCTCAAAATCCATATCGGACCAAAGAGTCTGGTATGGTCTTAGGCGGGGAAACCCCACACCGTTTTTTTTTTTTTTTTCATTTTGTCATGGGGTTCCCTTTCAAGACACATACCAGACTTAAAACAGCTTGATATGGATCTTGGGGGGGGGGGACCCCACGCCGTTTTTTTTTTTTTTTTTTTTATAATTGCACGGACATTTTTTTGCATCTTGGCATTTATTTTTTCCCAAATCTTGGCCCTTTAAGATCCTCAGAGCACAAGTCGCACCACAAGTCGGATCATCCAATTTTGATGCAACTTCTATTCAAAGCAATGGACTTAAGGTGGAGTTCCACCGTAGGAAAAAAAAAATTCACAACCCTGCAAAAGAAAATAGAGAAAAAAATTCAAAATTTACTCACCAGAAAAGGCGGTTGCTATGCTGAAGTTCCTAATCTGCGGCAGCTCTTCTTCCTTGTCCTCCTCACGTTGACTTCTGGTGAATGGGGCGCGCTGCCTTCTGGGAACTGTGTGTATCCCAGAGAGCAGCTGCCCATTCATACAGCGCCGCGAGACTCGCGCATGTGCAGTAGGAAACGGGCAGTGAAGCTGCAAGGCTTCACTGCCTGTTTCCCTTAGTGAGGATGGCGGCGCCGAGAGCCGACATAGCGGGCGAGTAGGACAGGTAAGTGTCCTTATTAAAAGCCAGCAGCTACAGTGTTTGTAGCTGCTGTCTTTTAAAAAGAAAAAATCGCGTGTGGAACCCCGCTTTAAAGTCAGATCAGTTAACACGGCTCTCATAGGGAACCATTGATTTTCAATACAGCCAGAAAAACACTGCTAAAAGCCAACGCGCATTAACGCCAATTCAAAAAGCTACTAAAAGCGTGTTTTTACAGCTGCTTTTTCCTGGCATTGGTAGTGGCTTTGCAGCTTGTTTTTTCGAACGCCCTGTGTGCATGGGGACTTCATGTGTATTTTAATAAACCTATAGAACTACTGCATTATGTGGAGCCTTCCACCTTTTTTATACAAACTGGAGAGGATCTTTGGTGCCTTATTGGAGGTTCTGCTGGCGGTCTCATTAATCTTGTATAAAAATTATTTCCATACATAGGAGTGGCTTGAACTTCTGAATTCTGAGGTCCAACAATCTGGTAAGTCTTTGGTGCTTTTGGTGTCTGTCTATGTGCATCTTCTAGTACAAGCCTTAATGAAGAGCCATGCATGTGAATACGTTGAATGTACAGTATTACGTTGAATGTACAGTATTACTAAATTAGAGAAATTTTTAATTGATGACTAATCAGTGTCAGTATTTTAGTGACACAGATCTGTACTACTCACCTCTTCTGTATTAAAGCTGTGGGGGTCATTAAAACATCCATTGGGCAATTGTTTGCTTTCTAGCCACTTAATAGAATCCAGAATTTTCTTCTCATCTATATAGATGAACTGTCGGGCGCTACTAAAACCCCTTATTACTGAAGATGTTATCCTGCAAAAGAATATCGTTTTGAGAGAGAAGGCATTCAACCAAAGAAAAAAGAAAACATTTTATTATTTGGTTTTATTGTTGTCCACCAAAGGTTCTTAAAGTATATGTAAAGACAATTTTTTCATTATGAATAAATCTTGGGAAGGTTAAACTGTGGTTAAACTGTTTTTTGGTTTTTTTTGTCATCGGTGTCTCATTCTGGAAATTTCCCTTCACTTCCTGTCCTGTAAATTCAATGGGAAGTGACAGGCTATCTTTCTAATGTGAGGGGAAAACCCCTGTTAGACAAATTACACAGAAACAAGTATTCCCATTGAAAGTTTTCCATTTCTGCTCTGATGGCAATTAGAGAGGGTCAATTTCCCTAACAGGGACATAGACAACAATAAAAAATGGACAGTGTTTTTAACCCTTCAGCACTATATCCAAATCTAAAAATAAAAATAAAAGGTTTACCTTTAGTTATACTTTAAAAATTTGAATTCAAACACAATTATTTCTGTACTGGGACCCAAGTTGTGAATTATTACCAAAATGACAGCAACGCCACAAAAAGAAACAACAAAGTAAGAGCCCATTCACACAGGGGCAACTTTGGATCCGACTTCAAGTCGCCTCAAGTCGCGCTGCATGAGAAAATCAATGTAAGTGAATGGAGCCATCTTAATGCACACTACTGCAGTCGCTCCGACTTCAAAAAAGGTTCCTGTACTACTTCAATCCGACTTCTAGGCAACTGCTAGGCGACCTGTACCCATTGATTTCAATGGAAGTCGCTCAGAAGTCGGATCCCCTGTCTTAACAGAAGCAACTTTCCAGGAAGAGAACATACATTTCTCAGGCAAACCTCTCCCTCCCCCCTCCCTCCCACAGAGCTGATACTTGTTTGATTGGCCACTGGAATGTCTCCTGTCCAGGAGGCAACTTGAAGTTGCCTTGTAAGTAGCTCCAGGTCGCGCTGTGATTCATACTCAAGTCGTGTCCAAGTTGCCTCCCAAAGTCGCGCTGGAAGTCGTGTTGCCGCTGTGTGAATGGAGTCTAAAAAATGTCTGTTTATACACGAAAACACAAAACGGTAAACATGTGTGTTTCCATTGAAGTATAGTTTTCATTGTTTTTAATTTGAAAATCAGGAAAGTGCTAACGGCGTTCTAAGAGGCCGAGCCAGCTGCCACTCAGGTATCTCTGGGCAGATGCTCACATTATTGTTGGGATCCCTGCAGAGCCTTGACTGGCTGAATGATGTCAGCTGCTAAAGAGCATATACCTAGTTTTGACAGTTCTTCACCCGCCACCCCACAACCTCCTGAGACACATCACAGGTGCCCGGAGGCTGGTACCACTGACTTGCACATACACAGTGGGGAGCTGGCTGTGAGCCAATAGGAAGTCACAGCTGGCTTCCCACACTCATGATGGGGACCAGTGAAAAATCAGCCTAGGTGATAACAGCACTGGATCCCTGGACTGGTGAGTACTTATTTTTTTTTAAAGTCAGCAACTGCAGCATTTGTTCCTGCTGTACTTTTTTTGCTGAAGTTTCTCTTTAGGGACTTTATGCAGCCACAGAGAGAGCTGGGGAAAACCTTCACAGGAAAAGGAAACTGAGCTGCTGTGGATTGTGGGATGGGCAGCAGTGGCATAGCTAGGGGGGGTGCAGGACGTGTGGACCATACCCAAGTGACACCCACAGGGTTGATACCAGGGGCGGACTGAGCTAAACCGCTCTGATGCCCCCTGAAAGATCGCACCACTTCCGTTGTAGACATGCAGGGCCAGCGAAAAACCCACCTCCCCATCCTTTGCGGGTGAGGATTTCAGCCGGTTCGGGAGCTGCAGATGTCCTGGAAGGAAGTGATCCCCACACTGCTTCTTCCACCTCCAGCATTACTGAGCATGACACACATTCCTTCTCCAGCCTCTTTCTCCCTGCCCATGTGTTCTGTCTGTGAAGCTGACAGCCACATTGAAAGAGAAGCCACTGACTGAGAAAGTGAGCCCCCAGGACCATCCAAGTGAGTGAGCTCTAAATTGACCCTGCTCCTCTCTCTCTCCCGGCTCCCCTCTCTCTCAACCTGCCCCCTTTCTCTCCATCTGACCCCCTCTCTCTCTCTGCGCCCCATTTCTCTCCCTGCCCCCCATCTCTCTCTCCCTGCCCCACTCTCTCCCTGCCCCCCTCTCTCTGCCCTCTCTCTCTCTCTCCCTGCCCCCTAGCTCCTCTGGTTATTCTCCACTCATGGCAAACTTACCTACCTTAAAGAGAATGGCCAGCAGGGGCAAAGCCTTAGGCTGAACATAAAGTACCAGCTTATCCTCTCTGTTTTTCCTTGCCAGCAGTTGGTCTGCATTCTGCTGAGGGAGGCTTTATGCAGTTGGTAGCAACAGTATTGGAATGGAGCTTAAATTATTTAAAACATATTTTTTTTATAACAAATATGTCGTACTTACCTCCCTGTGCAGTTGGTTTTGCACAGAGTGGCCTCGATCCTCCTCTTCTGGGGACGCTCAGTGGTGCTCGTGGTTCCTACTCTTCTTGAGTGCCCTGTCAGAAAAGAGCTCTCCTTCAGGACACCTGTGTGGGCCCGCTCCTGTGTCCTGCTGCTGCGTCTATTGACACAGACAGCAGGACTCGGCCCCGCCCCCCTGGCGCCCATGTCATTGGATTTGATTGACAGCAGCAGGAGCCAATGGCTGCGCTGCTATCAATCTATCCAATCAGGACATGAGACACAGGCTAGAGCTGGTTTGTTCGTCCCCGTGGCGAGAAAAAACTGGTTCAGGTAAGTAAAATGGGGGGTCTGGGGGGCGGCTGCATGACAGAAGGTTTTTTACCTTAATGCATAGGATGCATTAAGGTGAAAAAACACGAGGGTTTACAACCCCTTTAAGGTATTCTCAATAACTGGGATATGGTAAGTTCACAAAGGCCCACAGCAATCCTTTGCGGCTATGAATAGCGGGCAGGAGAGCTTCTGTTTACCCCTTTAAGGCAATCTTGACACACTTTATCTTTAAAAGGCAACTTCATCTGGGCCCATAGCAATCCTTTGCAGCTATAATCATTTGGGTGGAAGACCTTCTGTCACCCTATTTAAGGAAATATTGACACATTATTTACTTTGTAAATGCAGCTTCACCCAGGATTCAAAGCAATTTTTTGCGGCTAAGCATAATGGGCCAGAGAGCTTCTGTCTGCCTCTTTAAGGCTGCCCTGATGCACTCTTCAGGCCATAGTGTTATGCCACATGCACACGACCATTATTCATGTCATGCAAAAAAACTATGTTTTCTCGTCGTGATTCCTCTCAAGCCTGCCTTGCATACACACGTTCATGAAAAAAAAAACGCTTGAGCAAAGCGCAGTGACGTACAACACGTACAACGGCACTATAAAGGGGAAGTCCATTCGAATGGCGCCACCCTTTGGGCTGCATTAGGTGATCCTCGTGTTAGTAAAGTTTGGTGAGAGACGATTCACGCTTTTCAGCCTCGTGCTCTTCAGTCCGTTACAGCGTGACGAATGTGCCATCTCCATTCTGAACGCTAGTTTTACCAGAACGAGCGCTCCCGTCCTATACTTGATTCTGGGCATGCGCGTTTTTTTCCCCTCGTAAAAGCGTACACGCGACCGTTTTTCACGACGTGAAAAAGAACTACGTGCAAAACGACGAGAAAAAAATAGAGCAGGTTCTAAATTTTTAATGCCCATTTTTCACGTCGAGAAAAATGCTCTGGAGCCTACACGCGATCGTTTTTAATGACCAATTTAAAAAATGGCATTTTTCTCGTCATGAAAAACTGTCATGTGTACGCGGCATTACCTATAGAAACCGTGTGGATCTTTGTTATGCAGTGAACTCATAGTGCAGGGCAGCTCGAAAACGGACATTTAGTCAGGTATAATAATAATACCATGCTGAGACATGAGTAAGGACATATCTATTCGTTAAGCAGCAGGAAATGGCCCTTGATACAGGTTTTGCGGCTATGGGCGTGCTGGTATGCAGTCCTATCATGTGAACGCTCTATCTGAAAGCTGCTGAGTCTTTAACACCATGTTTCTCAACTGTTCTGCCTGCCTCCCACTCCTGGCAAACTTCTCACCTTGCCCACATCCAAGATGGCTTCCAGGTAGTCAAAGATGGCCACCAGGGAAATTCTTGCCCAAACCAAAGATGGCCCCCATGTGAGCTCTATCCACTTCACCCATTCAGCAAATTGCAGCATTCCCTTGAATGTAGACACTTAGCTTTCTCTTCCACAATTGCTACTAGAATGCATACTGGAACAGGGTGCAGCTGCAGCCCATCTGAGAGGAGATGCAATACACAACTAATGAGGCTTCATTGCTGAATGTGGAGCTAGTTAGTACCCGATTTTTACCCCAAAAGATCTGCAGAAGGGGCTCCCTACCTTATCAGAGCATTTAGCGCCCCAAGGTCAGGGACTGCGCTACAGGAGAAGCTTAACCTGTGCGGAAAACCCCCAAAAGTGACAGGTAAGGGTTTCTTCTCTTCACACTGAGTTCCATGAGGACGAAAAAGGGAATGGGCTGTTGTGTGGGTGTTAACTTATTATAGCTATGCACTGGTCCTGTGGGTGAAAGTAGGCAGGGCTACTATCATACGTATGCTGCCATGGAGGCACCAGGAAAACATAATGCTGGTTCTTAAAAAAAGAAAGGTGTCAGAACACACAGTGCATTGCAGTTTGTTAAGTAGACTTGATGGACTTTTTCAACCTCACCTACTACAGTTGCAAAAAAAAGTATATGAACCCTTTAGGAATGATATGGATTTCTGCACAAATTGGTCATAAAATGTGATCTGATCTTCATCTAAGTCACAACAATAGACAATCACAGTCTGCTTAAACTAATAACACACAAAGAATTAAATGTTACCATGTTTTTATTTAACACACCATGTAAACATTCACAGTGCAGGTGGAAAAAGTATATGAACCCCTAGACTAATGAGATCTCTAAGAGCTAATTGGAGTAAGGTGTCAGCCAACTGGAGTCCAATCAATGAGATGAGATTGGAGGTGTTGGTTACAGCTGCCCTGCCCTATAAAAAACACACACCAGTTCTGGGTTTGCTTTTCACAACAAGCATTGCCTGATGTGAATGATGCCTCGCACAAAAGAGCTCTCAGAAGACCTACGATTAAGAATTGTTGACTTGCATAAAGCTGGAAAGGGTTATAAAAGTATCTCCAAAAGCCTTGCTGTTAATCAGTCTACGGTAAGACAAATTGTCTATAAATGGAGAAAGTTCAGCACTGCTGCTACTCTCCCTAGAAGTGGCCGTCCTGTAAAGATGACTGCAAGAGCACAGCGCAGACTGCTCAATGAGGTGAAGAAGAATCCCAGAGTGTCAGCTAAAGACTTACAAAAGTCTCTGGCATATGCTAACATCCCTGTTAGCGAATCTACGATACGTAAAACACTAAACAAGAATGGATTTCATGGGAGGATACCACAGAGGAAGCCACTGCTGTCCAAAAAAAACATTGCTGCACGTTTAAAGTTTGCACAAGAGCACCTGGATGTTCCATAGCAGTACTGGCAAAATATTCCGTGGACAGATGAAACCAAAGTTGAGTTGTTTGGAAGAAACACACAACACTATGTGTGGAGAAAAAGAGGCACAGCACACAACATCAAAACCTCATCCCAACTGTGAAGTATGGTGGTGGGGGCATCATGGTTTGGGGCTGCTTTGCTGTGTTAGGGCCTGGACGGATTGCTATCATCGAAGGAAAAATGAATTCCCAAGTTTATCAAGACATTTTGCAGGAGAACTTAAGGCCATCTGTCCACCAGCTGAAGCTCAACAGAAGATGGGTGTTGCAACAGGACAACGACCCAAAGCATAGAAGTAAATCAACAACAGAATGGCTTAAACAGTGGAGTGGCCCAGTCAAAGTCCTGCCCACAACTCGATTGAGATGCTGTGGCATGACCTCAAGAAAGCGATTCACACCAGACATCCCAAGAATATTGCTGAACTGAAACAGTTCTGTAAAGAGGAGTGGTCAAGAATTACTCCTAACCGTTGTGCACGTCTGATCTGCAACTGCAGGAAACGTTTGGTTGAAGTTATTTCTGCCAAAGGAGGTTCAACCAGTTATTAAATCCAAGGGTTCACATACTTTTTCCACCTGCACTGTGAATGTTTACATGGTGTGTTCAATAAAAACATGGTAACATTTAATTCTTTGTGTGTTATTAGTTTAAGCAGACTGTGATTGTCTATTGTTGTGACTTAGATGAAGATCAGATCACATTTTATGACCAATTTGTGCAGAAATCCATATCATTCCAAAAGGGTTCACATACTTTTTTTTGCAACTGTATGTAAGTATGGGTCTACTTAGTCACAGACAAGCCAGGGTGCCCATATTGACTTGTTTCCACATTTAAAAGCACCTACAATGGGCAAGTGAGCATCATAACTAGACCACAGGAGCAACAGTAGAAGGTGGCATGGTTTGTTAAATCATGTTTTCTTTGGTTGCATGTGGGTTGTTTATCTGGGAAAGAGATGGCATCAGGATGCACTATGGGAAGAGGACAAACCAGCAGAGGCAGTGTGATGCTTTAGGCAATGTTCTGCTGGGAAACCTTGGGTCGCACCATTCATGTGGATGTTACTTTGAAACGTACCACCTACCTAAACATTGTTGTTGACCAAGTACACCCCTTCATGGAAATGGTAATACCTGATGGCAGTGTCCTCTTTCAGCAATATAATGTACCCTGCAAGTTGGTATCCCCACAGCAAGGGAGCAGCAAGTGTGCAGACTGATACCAGTTTATACAAGGGGGGGGGGGGGGCAGGGGGAACAAACGTAGCCACGCTAGAACAAAAAGTCTGAGAATAGCAGAAAAAAGCTTGCATTTGAGAGATGAAACAAAGGAAGAGAGAAAGAAGGTACATTTTCCCTAAAATATTGCATTTATTTAATTTATAAAAAAGTTTAATGCCACTTTAAATCTCACACTGTAGGCTGTATTCACCCTCCCTTACCAGGAAAAGCACTGCTATTTTTCAGAAAGAATTCTGGACAAAAGATTTTTTTTTTTTCAGTATACTATTTATGCCAATTACCATGTCCAGGTATTCTCTATTACATAAAACATTTTTAAATTATGAGTTTAGGTTCACGTTAGGTTGCAGTAAAAGAATGTATAGATTTCAGTAGCAAGTATCCCTTGGCAATGAATTATCGAAAAAAAAGAAACACATCTAAAATTTATATTAATGGTTGAAGCTTTATCATTTGTTACTACATACCATACACTAGGACTATCACTATAAAAGAAGCCATAGCTAGAATTTTCTTTTTCATGTGTTAGCTGTGTTTGGTAACCTGAAAAGAGAAATGAATATGCTTATCTTTGTAAGCTAATATTGCCAACAAATGAACACGTACGAGGTCAACAAAGTAACTATTGTCAAAAAAGATTTGATAAGGTTATTTTAACCTCTATATTGTTTATGAACAAGTTAAACAGAATTGGTTCCAGAAGACAGCCCTGAGGCACACTGCTCACAACTTCAGAAAATATGTCATTAACCACCACCCTCTGTCTTCTATCCAGGTACATACCATATTTTTCCCCTTTTATTGGTTGAACTAGATAGACTTATATCTTTTTTCAACCAGGCTAACTATGAAATATCTTCACGGCCAAAAGACCTTAATTCAGAAAATGAAACATCTCTGGGGTGCTGTATCAAATGCCTTAGCAAAAAATAGGATTTTTGTACTCACCGTAAAATCCTTTTCTCTGAGTTGATGGACAGACACAGCAGCAATCTTTACAAAGTGGGTATTAGCCTTCATTCAGGAGTGACTAGGCAGAAAACTTGTTAGAAAGTGTTAATCACATCAACCACAGTACAGTACCGCCCAGGGGGCGGTCCCTCTGGTTACAACCCCTCTCCCTGCATCTTGCAGCTCAGTTCGTAAAAAGAAGTACAAACATAAAAAGGAGGGGTGGGTGCTGTGTCCGTCCATGAACTCAGAGAAAAGGATTTTACGGTGAGTACAAAAATCCTATTTTCTCTTTCGTTCGTGGATGGACACAGCAGTAATCTTGACACAGTGTCAAAAAACGAGGGGTGGGAACAGCATTAAAACAATCTTCACCCCAAAACAAAACAGAGCTCCTCAACGGAGGAGTTGCAACTCTAAACAGCCGCCTGCAAAACCTTGCGGCCGAAAGAAGCATCCGAAGATGCACTCACATCAACCTTGTAAAATGTTGTGAAAGTGTGAACTGACGACCAAGTCGCCACCTTACACACCTGGGAAACAGGTGCTTGATGTCGGAAAGCCCAAGAGGCACCTATTGCCCTGGTCGAATGTGCCGTGACAGGAAAGGGGGGCGCCTGTCCCTTTATGGCGTAAGCCTGAATCACGATCTGTCGGATCCACCTCGAGATGGTGGCCGACGAGACCGCCAGGCCCTTCTTGGGACCAGCCACCGAAACAAACAGTGAGTCTGACCTCCGGAACGGAGCAGTAGCAGATAAGTATACTCTCAGAGCTCGGACAACGTCCAAGGAATGCAACGCCGACTCCTTAGGATTTGACGGATGAGGACACAAAGATGGAAGTACAATGTCCTCATGAGATGAAAGGTCGAAACGACCTAAGGAAGAAAGGAAGGCTGTGGACGCAGCACCACCTTATCCTTGTGGAAGACCAGATAGGGAGCCTTGCATGACAAGGCTGCCAGCTCAGAAACCCGTCTAACTGACGTAACAGCCACCAAAAAGACCACTTTCTGAGAAAGTGTCAACAAGGGAATTTCCCTAATGTTCTCAAACGGTGGCTTCTAAAGCACAGAGAGGACAAGATTCAAGTCCCATGGAGGTAGTGGAGGACGGACACATGTCGCACCCCTGCACAAACGTACTCACCAGAGTGAGCCGCCAGGGGTCGCTGGAAAAAGACAGCCAGGGCAGATATCTGACCCTTAATCGTACTTAAAGCAAGCTTTTGGTCCACCCCACGCTGTAAGAACAACAGGACTCTTAAAACCAAATAGGTACGCGGATGCCACCTCATTTCCTCACACATCGATATGTAGGCCTTCCAAGTGTGATGGTAAACCTTCCTAGAGGATGAATTTCGAGCACGACTTCCGAGCACATCCTGTTATGCCCCATTATTCACTCTTATGAACTTTTTATAAGAAAGAGTGGTCACATTTGAGGGCTGACTACTAATCGCTGCTGTAGTAAACTGACAAAGACCTACCCAGGGACTTGTGATAGTTTTACTTTTTTTTGTTTTATGTGTATTGCAATTTTTGCTTTTAAAGTGGCTGCTTATTTTATATGTGGGTTTTAATGATAATGGTAACATTATTATTTAGTAGGTTATAGGGAATTTGTGATTATCATTGCGCCGGGATAGTGTAAGAAGGCCAGGGGACTTCACTATATATATATATATTTCTTTCTCGTACATCACGGGACACAGAGCGACATAGTCATTACTAATGGGTTATATAGATACCGTCAGGTGCTGGCACTGGCAACTTCCAAAACCGGAAGTACCCTCCCCTATATAAGCCCCTCCCATCCGGGAGCACCTCAGTTTTTTGCCAGTGTCTAAGGTGTTGGCCAAGAAGAAACATGTGTTTTTCACTGAGCTTGCGTACAGGTTCTTTTGGGCCTCAGTAAGCTATTCCGGATCCGACCAAAAAAGCTTCATAGCTAAACGGTCGGTACCCGGGCCTTGCAGAGAAGAGCAAGGTTTTGCCTGTAATGCTTCTCTTAGGAGAGCTGGACCCTGGGATCCAGAGCTCTGGTCATACCCACGACCAAGATGTTTTCTGTGCAGGGTGCTATACAGGTCCAGGGGAGTGGAATCCTTGGGAACCCGGTCCCTGAAGGTTTGATTACAATGCCTGCCGTGATAGGTGAAGTTTGGGCTTTTGTGGACCAAACAAAGTCCTGCGGCGGGGAACAGGTAAGTGGGGGCCCCCAGGAACTTGGTTCTATTGGGGGACCCCCAAGCCTAATTTGTCTTTCTGTCTGTTACCTAATGGTATTCCCGCAAAATTCTGTGCATGCCTGTAACTACTAAAACAATGTAATAATTTTTAATGGTGGTCAAGAAAAAAAAAAAAAAAAAAAATTTTTTTTTTTATATATTTAATATATTAGACTGCGGTACCTGTGTTTGTCCACTAGAGGCCGCTGTGGAATGTTTTCTTGTCATGTGGACTAGTTTCTTCTCAGCAGAGCAAGTCCAGGCAGATGGTGAGTTCTCTCATGGGAAACTGCTTCCTCTGCCATGTTGCAATGCTCGTCCATCCCCCGGCCTGCTGCAAAGAGGGGCCCTGGCTCTTGTCCCTAGTTTCCATTTTTCGAAATTAGCGCCAAAGGCGCACGTGGCCGCGCGC
Organism: Rana muscosa; assembly: GCA_029206835.1. Classification (NCBI taxonomy): domain Eukaryota; kingdom Metazoa; phylum Chordata; class Amphibia; order Anura; family Ranidae; genus Rana; species Rana muscosa. Next base: position 219,205,551 of record CM055123.1, read on the forward strand.
GTGCACGCGCCTCTATATATAGAGGTGAGCCGGAAAAGGGGGCGGAGCCTGGGGGGTGACGCTCTGTGCGCGCCGCAGCGCTTCTGCGCATGTGCGGGCGTCCCAGCATGATAAAAATCACAATTTTGTGTGGTGAGCTGGCTATGAAGTACAGAGACAGAGCTGGCAACATTTAAAAAAGGGCATACAGCAAGCGGTTGATACAGACATCCCCTAGAAAGGCACATTAGTAGACACCAACTGTTTCTTATAGCAGCATTTATGCTAGACTATTGTCAGTAACTGGTGTATTTCGGCTGGAATACCTCAGCTTTGTGGCTTAGGAATATGCCGTCTAAAAACTCCGGGACTAGAAATTCCAGGAGGAATAGGGGGTCTCCATCGGGCTCTGAGGATCTTGGGCATGCTTTGGCTGCACCAGTCTCCCCTGAAGAATCAGAGGTTAGTGACCGTAGAGCACCCTCAGGAGTACCTGGTACTGTGGCTGTCCTCAGTTCACCTGCTCCTGTGTATGTAACAGAGGAGGTTTTTTCCTCAGCTCTGGGAGGGCTGGAAGAGAGATTGTCAGCATTGATCGCGGCTTCCCTGTCACAGGAGAAAAGCGCCCGATCTCCGTCTCCTCCCTCAGAGTGCCTGTTAACAGAGCAACAGTCCCATACAGGGATCGACCTACCTGAAGGGGATCAGGATGAGGTCGATTCGGTTGTAGAGGAATCAACAGTGGAAGAGCCGTTCTCAGCATCACATGCTGAAAGGTTATGGGTTCAGTCCCTGACTAATATGGTCCGATCAGCATTTAAAATGCCACTTGCGGAGCCATCATCCACTTCTGTCTCCTCGTTGGGGTCGCTAAAAGCTCCCCAGACTGTTTGTTCCTTTCCGATCCATCCTTTACTGGAAGGGCTCATTTACCAGGATTGGGAGCATCCTGACAAAATATTTACTCCCCCTAAGAGATTTCCGGTGGTCTATCCCATGGAGGATAAGTTCATCAGAAAATGGAAGGTCCCTACAGTGGACGCAGCCATCTCGTGTGTGAATAAATCACTGACATGTCCGGTGGATAATGTCCAAATGTTCAAGGACCCAATAGATAAAAAATTGGAGTCCTTATTAAAATCTGCTTTTTCTACAGCAGGATTGGTGACACAACCAGCAGTGGCAGCTATTGGGGTCTGCCAAGCAGTGAAGGATCAGTTGAAACAGGTCTTAAGGGACTTGCCAGATCAGCAGGCTCTTGCCCTAGCTGATCTACCTAGAGCCTTATGCTTTGCGGTGGACGCCATAAAGGATTCAATCCATCAGGCCTCCCGCCTTACGCTGTCTGTAGTACATATGCGCAGGCTTCTATGGCTCAAAAACTGGTCTGCTGAAGCTCCCTGTAAAAAATTGCTGGTCAGCTTCCCATTTCATGGTGAGCGCTTATTCGGGGAGGACCTGGACAAGTATATCCAGAGAATTTCCAGCGGTAAAAGTACACTTTTGCCAGTTAAAAATAGAGTTAGAGGTCCCTCTTTTAAGAGGCCGGCTTCTCCAGTCCCTAGGACATCGGCTGTGAAACAGTTCCGACGGCCTCCTCGGTCAAATCCCGGAGGTAAAAATCAGGGACAGTTGCAGGGTAACAAGAAGCCCTGGAGCAGGAGAGGTACAAAACCTCCCCCAAAGTCAAATGCATGAAGGGTTGCCCCCACTCAATCGGGTGGGGGGAAGACTTCAGTTGTTCACAGAGACCTGGCGGGACACGATCCGAGACAGATGGGTGCTCTCCGCAGTAAATCTGGGATACAAATTGGAGTTAAAAAACTCCCCTCCTTCCCGCTTTATAAGGTCAAACGTGCCAAGGGATCCCCAGAAGAGAGGATCCCTCCTGTTGGCACTGGAACAATTATTGCTCCAAGCAGTAATTATAGAGGTTCCCCTGGAAGAATGGGGGTTCGGGTTTTACTCAAACCTCTTTACAGTTCCGAAGCCAAACGGGGACGTGAGGCCCATATTAAATCTAAAAGGGCTAAACAAATTCCTACATATCAGGACTTTCCGGATGGAGTCGATCCGATCGGTAGCCACTGCCCTACAAGGGGAGGAATGGTTAGCCTCGATCGACATCAAAGATGCTTATTTGCACATTCCCATCTTTCCAGCCCACCAAAAATTTCTACGCTTTGCGGTAGAAGGGCGCCATTTTCAGTTCAGAGCCTTACCCTTCGGTCTGGCCACAGCACCAAGAGTGTTCACAAAAATTCTGGCCCCATTATTGGCCAATCTAAGGACACGAGGTGTAACGATAATGGCATATCTAGACGACTTGTTGCTGATAGACCACTCAGTGGAAAAACTAGAAGTGGTTGTTCACGAGACAATCAAGTTTCTGGAATATCACGGTTGGATTATCAACCGAGACAAGTCAGCCCTAAAACCAGTCAAAAGTCTGGAATACTTGGGGCTAGGGCTGGATTCAGACCAGAGAAAAATTTTCTTGCCTCAAGAAAAGGGGTCGTCTTTGAGAGATCTGATCCACTTAGTGGGTTCAAAAAGACAGCCATCCATACGCCTGTGCATGAGGCTGCTGGGAAAAATGGTGGCATCATTCGAAGCAGTACCCTACGGTCAATTCCATTCAAGGAAATTGCAAAGGGCCATACTGTCAGCCTGGAACAAAAAAGTTCAGGCTCTGGACTTACCAATGTCCTTGTCCCCTTCCGTTCGCAAGAGCCTCCGCTGGTGGTTGGTTCCCCAGAATCTGGAAAGAGGGAAATCCTTCAGTCCGATTTCCTGGAAGGTGGTCACTACAGATGCCAGCCTTATAGGCTGGGGAGCAGTACTGGAGCAATGGTCTCTCCAGGGCAAGTGGTCAGAAGCAGAAAAGGCCCTGCCCATCAATCTCTTAGAGATACGAGCAGCCCGGTATGCCCTAGTAGCATGGACATCCAAACTCCAAGGGTCCCCTGTCAGAGTTCAATCAGACAATGCCACAGCAGTGGCATATATCAATCGTCAGGGGGGCACCAGGAGTCGTGCAGCCCAAAGGGAAGTAAATTACATCCTGAGATGGGCAGAAAGATATGTCCCAGCCATATCTGCGGTATTCATTCCAGGAGTGGAGAATTGGAAGGCGGACTTTCTAAGTCGCCAACAATTATGCCCAGGGGAATGGTCCCTTCATCCCGAGGTTTTCCGGACAATATGTCAGCGGTGGGGAACACCGGATGTAGATCTGCTAGCATCCAGATTCAACACAAAAGTGGACAGGTTTGTCTCTTGGACAAGGGATCCCCTAGCGTGCGGCTCGGATGCCCTAGTGTTCCCTTGGGATCAGTTCAAGCTGATATATGCATTCCCACCACCACAATTGTTACCTCGATTACTCCGCAGAATCAGGGTAGAAAAGAAACCAGTGATTCTGGTGGCTCCAGCGTGGCCCCGAAGAGCATGGTACGCGGAGATTGTAAAAATGTCTGTGGGGAGTCCTTGGACCCTCCCACATCGTCCGGACCTGCTTTCGCAAGGACCGATATACCACACTTCCTTACCAGCCCTAGGTTTGACGGCCTGGCTATTGAAGCCCACATTCTAAAAAAGAGAGGGCTCTCTAATTCTGTGGTATCTACCATGATCAATGCCAGGAAGCCGGTATCCAGGCAGATCTACTATAGAATCTGGAAGGCGTACATCGCCTGGTGTGAGGCCAAGAAATGGCATCCACGTAAATACGTAATAGGTAGGATTCTGGACTTCCTACAATGGGCTGTAGATAGGAAGCTTGCCTTGAGTACTATCAAGGGTCAGATTTCGGCCTTGTCAATATTTTTTCAAAGGCCCTTGGCTTCGCATTCACTAGTCAAAGCCTTTATACAAGGAGTGATGCGTATTAGTCCTCCGGTTAATATTCCCATATGTCCATGGGATCTAAACTTGGTTCTGTCGGTTCTACAGAAACAACCATTTGAACCATTACAGCATATTTCCTTGGTGCTTCTCACCAGGAAATTGATTTTTCTAGTAGCCATTTGTTCGGCTAAAAGAGTATCGGAATTAGCAGCTATGTCCTGTAAGGAGCCATATCTGGTTATCCATAAGGACAGAGTAGTGTTACGTCCTCATCCAGCCTTTCTTCCTAAGGTGGTATCGAGTTTTCATTTGAACCAAGATGTGGTTCTTCCTTCTTTTTTCCCCAAACCTACTTCGGTAGAGGAAAAGTTATTGCATTCTTTGGATGTAGTAAGAGCAGTTAAAGCTTATCTAAAAGCCACTGCTCAGATTCGCAGAACGGATACTTTGTTTATTCTGCCGGAAGGCCCCAGAAAGGGTCAGGCAGCGTCAAAATCTACTTTAGCCAAGTGGATTCGACAGGTCATAATACAAGCCTATGGCTTGAGAAGGAGACCGCCTCCGTTCAAAGTTAGAGCGCACTCCACGAGAGCAGTTGGAACTTCATGGGCAGTGCATCACCAGGCCTCCCTGGCTCAAATCTGTAAGGCCGCAACATGGTCTTCAGTTCACACGTTTACTAGGTTCTACCAGGTGGACGTTAGAAGTCAGGAGGATGTCGCCTTTGGGCGCAGTGTGTTGCAGGCCGCAAAAGATCCTCATGTCTGATAGCGCTCAGCTTATATATGGTGTATCCCCCCCCTCATTTGGCATTGCTTTAGGACATCCCATTAGTAATGACTATGTCGCTCTGTGTCCCGTGATGTACGAGAAAGAAAATAGGATTTTTATAACAGCTTACCTGTAAAATCCTTTTCTTGGAGTACATCACGGGACACAGAGCTCCCGCCCCTCTTTGGGGACACTTATTGCTTTGCTACAAAACTGAGGTGCTCCCGGATGGGAGGGGCTTATATAGGGGAGGGTACTTCCGGTTTTGGAAGTTGCCAGTGCCAGCACCTGACGGTATCTATATAACCCATTAGTAATGACTATGTCGCTCTGTGTCCCGTGATGTACTCCAAGAAAAGGATTTTACAGGTAAGCTGTTATAAAAATCCTATTATATTTACTTCTAATATATAGTATAATCTAAAAAGACATGTGATCACCATTAATCAATAGTAAATTGAAACCAATCAATACATGGGATGAACAGTAATTAGACAGTGATTAAACATAAATTAGAACCACCTAAATGTATGGATATATCTTAAAAAGTTAACCCCAAGTGCATCCAAACTTCAAAATGCTACAAAATACTACAAAATGTATATTATTTGTTATTTAAATATCAAGTCTTTATACATGAGTGTGTGTATCAATGTGTATAAATGTATATAAATCATTATATGTTTTAAACAATCAATAGATGCAGTGTAAAAACTATAATATAGTATGTGCAAAACATAATATGATGTATGTCGACATGTGTAAAGCCACCAGTGAAAAGTGACCAGAACCATCCTCAAAAGTGTAGGTGTAACTGTGTCACTAGGATATTTAAAAAAAACCCTGATGTGTTGGACTGTGAACGTATACCGGATAATAAATGTGTAAGTAGTATCGATGAGGTAAACAGTGTAAGAATGTGAAAATCGTCCCACTGTGGACTGATGTGGAATAAAATAAAACAAATTAAATTACATTGGATGACATCTAAATGTTGCATATAAATGAATAATCAACATGTATGGTGCATGAATTGTTAAAAATGTAAAAATAAGTAAATATGCATGGATCATATAAGAGAATGAACCGATGACGTAAACGTGTTATGAAAATAATAAAAGGGATTATAATGTTATGGTATATCAATTGGCAATAGGCAAGATGTCAGTGTGTCAAAGTCTATTAACAGTGAATATTGCTCTAATGTATATGTGTATATGCATTGAAATACAACCATAAACACAAATACATGTGAATAAATACATGCCTAATACTAATGATAATGATGAGGCTGTTTATTGTCAGAGCTGTCATGGATGGTCCATAGTGTGAGATATATAAGCATGTTAACATATAAATCTACAGATATCTTATAGTGAGAGCAAAGTAAAACATGTAAACATGTATATCTAAAGATGTCTAGTAATAAAAACAAAATTAAAGATGGAAAATATCTATATACACATGGAGCGTTCTCTGTGATGATTTGTGTTAGATACAACTTTTGTATATATATATATATATATATATATATATATATATGTTAAAATGATGTCCACATACACACAACTAATCAAACCGCACAAGGTCAAAAATCAAAAGTATACACGCACAGGGGAAAACCCCAACCTACAGAATTATGTATTAATCCATGATATATTTCGGTGCAGAAAAACAAATTGATGTTCAATTTGTGTGTGTATGTTTGCATCTCGCTAAGATAATCTCTTCTACTGATATATTTTGGTGGAGAGACAAGTTGATGTTCAATATATATGTGTATATTTACATCTTGCTCAAATAATCTCCTCTACTGATATACCCCTCATATTAATAGTATATGAATGTGTATACATATATGTGAGAGGGTATATCTTGACAGCACGTGAGGTCCTTTAGACCTGCTAAATTATGTCGTTACTCATCAGAATGGCATCTAATGTCTAAAAACCATAAAAACATTATTATATAATCCTACAATACATAAAACATAAATCTGCACCGATGGGGAGAAGTGCATAGAGAATAACGTCTTTTGTCTCATGTATGGTCTCATGGCTATATTGCAAGGATATGTAGAAAAATTATGCATTGTTAATGTCCCAACAGATATGTATAGCCAAACCAAACAGTCCTTTCCATATTCGAATGTAAAAAATAAAAATACTGAAACAAAAAGGAGAGGAAACATAAAACATATGACTAATAGACGTATTCTTTTAAAGAAGGACCATCAAGACATATATCCCCCAGTTGGCTGATTCAATTAATATACTAAATATTTAACATTCTTAAACCTTATGTATATACCCATTATATGTGGGCAAAACATGGAGTGTATATATAGATGTTAAAGTGAGCCTAACATAGGGATCGGAGAATGGTGACAGGCTGGCCAATGTGTATTTGTTTGGGATCTCTTATCCAAATGAATGGGAAGACAAGTAACAGGAAAAACAAAAGAAAAGAAAAGAAAACAAAAAGTGACGAAAAGCGACCAAACAAGAGGGCAGGACACAGGTGCAAGGTCCACTGGAATTGGTCTAATCATAGTAATGGGAAGCATCCCATTCGAAGTTCAACCCCTTCGGTATTCTTGTGTATAAGAAAAATATCCAGTAGACCTCGCGCCTGCACAACCTTCTGAACTTGTCCCCCCCTCTTATAGACGTGGTAATCTTTTCAACACCTTGAATATACAGACTAGATACATCTTTGGATTGTATGACATTTTAATGGTTGGCCACATTCGTGTTGTGGTTCTTAACTATATCATATAGATGATCATTAGGTCTGTCCTTAAGCCTCCGAATTGTCCGACCTACATACACTGATCACAGTTAATGACATACACTATAAATTTAGTGTTACAGTTAATAAACTGTTGCATTTCAAAACTTTTTTCAGTGGTATACGAATGTACATGTTCTGTCTTAATATGAGAACCGTAATTGCACCCCTTTACTCCACATTTAAAAGGTACCTTTAAAATGTAACCAATTCATACCCACTGGTTTGGTTTGAAACACACTTGGTGAAAGTGTTCCTCCTAATGTAGATGCCCTTCTGGAGACCGTTTTCATTCCCTTGGACAAAACATCTTGGTATGCCACGTCGTTGTATAGAATAGGAAGATATTTAACAACAATTTGTCTAATTTTATTTAATTCCAAACTATATGGTGTGGAAAAAACGGGCGAACCCCCGGCCCCCAGCAGCCAGCCCAGCTCACAGAGCCCAGAGAGGAGGGAAGGAAGGGAGAGAGGAAAGGAAGGATGGAACCCCCTACTCGACCTCCCCGGGAATGTCCAGCTATGCCCTCCTGCCGAAGCAGGGGATTGCTACTTACTCTTCCTGCGTGGATTATGCTGGAAGCATCCCAGACAGACCATCTTCCGCGCAGTTATGGAGGTGACTGTCGTCCCGGTATGCTGTTACTCAGCCGTATAGACCGGTCATATGCATGCCCTGGAGTGCGTAGCTCACCGGCCACCCGTAGAGCGACGGGAATGTCGTGGATGACCCAGCGCGTAGCTAAGGTCGGCACACGCTCAATGGCCGAAACTGGAGAGACTACAAGGATCTGGCATCCAGCCTGTCACCCAGTCGGCAGTTGATCGAAGATCGCAGGAACAAAAAACGCAGAAAAAATAGAAAAAAATCCCCAGGACCTATGTGCCCGAAGGGAGCCATGTCCTTCTCCTATGCTAGGCAGAAAAAAACTGAGCTGCTAGATGCAGGGAGAGGGGTTGTACCCAGAGGGACCGCCCCCTGGGCGGTACTGTACAGTGGTTGATGTGATTAACACTTTCTAACAAGTTTTCTGCCTAGTCACTCCTGAATGAAGGCTAATACCCACTTTGTCAAGATTACTGCTGTGTCCATCCATGAACGAAAGAAAAATCTAGATATACAGGGAGAGATTTAATAAATAGTATCATTAGTGGTAACCAACATGGATGTATGAAAGGTCGTGTCTACTAAACCAGTGTTTCTTCACTCCAGTCTTCAAGGCGCCCCAACAGGTCATGTTTTCAGGCTTTCCATTATTTTGCACAGGTGATTTGATCTGTTTCATAGCCTTTGTAATTGCCACAGCCATTTCATCTGAGGGAAATCCTGAAAACATGACCTGTTGGGGTGCCTTGAGGACTGGAGTTGAGAAACACTGTACTAGACTAACCTTAACATTCTATAAAGAGGTGAGCTGTATTTCAAAAGGCTTGTGGACACATTGGGGGAGACTTAATAAAATTGGTGCACACAGAATCTGGTGCAGACCTGGAGCGGCCGGCTCAGCCTCTCAGCCTCTCAGCGGCTCGCTGAGAGGCTGAGCTTGGTGCCGGTCCAAGCATGTGGGCGGATCCCGACGCTATGGTTGTGATGATGCCCGAGCCTGTGACGTCTGCAGACAACGAACTTCTGAAAACGGGTAAAAGGAGTGCAAAAGGAACTGCAATCCTGTAATCCACAGAAGTACAGCCAAAAAAGCTTTGGCTGTACTTCTCCTTTCAGTGGAACTGAGGCCAGCAACATTCCTATCCAGGTGAATATGATCTATCATAAATGTATCTCTATCCTATTTTTAAAAAAAATATGTGCTGTTTAAGTTGTTTGTTTCTGCTAAGGGTGTGGAAATTTTCCCTTTTGGGTTATGATTCATTTATAATTTTTTCAGAACTAAATTTCTTTACCCTTCTGACTGAACTTTAATCTCAGATCCACTGTCAGGAACCACTTATTTGGATCTCATGTAAGTGGGAGTATCTTATAGACTGGTTCAAACAATTTTAATTCTGCTCTACGTATACTTGCCTTACCCTACAAATTGGTACCGTTTCTAGATGTGCCCCCACATCCATCTGTTTGGGACCTTGGGTTTGGTTAGACCGCTGCCGCCTTTTTCCACCTGCCTTAGTTCTCATTAATATTTGTTTAATACTGTAAGTATGTGATCAGCTTTTGGGGGTTCTTTGAATTACTAAATTGCTGGAACATACTCTATATTGCCAAAAGTATTGGGATGCCTGCCTTTACACGCACATGAACTTTAATGGCATCCTAGCCTTAGTCCGTAGGGTTCAATATTGAGTTGGCCCACCCTTTGCAGCTATAACAGCTTCAACTCTTCTGGGTAGGCTGTCCACAAGGTTTAGGAGTATGTCTATGGGAAGGCTTGACCATTCTTCCAGAAGCGCATTTGTGAGGTCAGGCACTGATGTGAACGAGAAGGTCTGGCTTGCAGTCTCCGCTCTAATTCATCCCAAAGGTGTTCTATCAGGTTGAGGTCAGGATTCTTTGCAGGCCAGTCAAGTTCCTCCACCCCAAACTCGCTCTTACATGTCTTTATGGACCTTGCTTTGTGCACTGGTTCAAATCAGTAATAAAAAGCATATTTTCTAATGTTGTTTGTGCGTTATATGTATTATGGCTAATAGCATATGTACATTTTAATTATTCTGTAGCTGTGGTGCCTTTAAAGTCCATTTCCTTCTTTTTCCCTCTCATTGGAATAGTATCCTTTCCACTACACTGAGCTCAAATACAACTACATTGAATTGGGCTGGCACTGGATCTTGTCAAGTTATCAAATTAGCACGTTGTCCATGCAGATTAAGGGGTTAGTTTACTAAAGGCAAATAGGATGTGCACTTTGCAAAATGCAGTTGAACTCTGCAAGTGTAGCTTCTCCATAGCTTGTTAAATGAACAGAAGCTTTGCTGACTTCCGTCATCCAATTATGTGCAAGAAAACATGCTGTTTATTTAATTTCCCTTGCACGTGAGTGGGTACTCTTTGCAAAGTGAAGCTTCACCTCAGTTACTAAGGTCTAGAGCAACTGCACTTTGCACAGTGCACAGTCTATTTGCCTTTAGTAAATCAACCCAAGTCTGAAACATATGACTTTTGCATATTAGCGGCATTTGAAACCGAGCAGCTTTCCAGTCACTACTACCCTTAATTTTTCTTCTGTTTTTAAAGACCGGCTTACCTTCAACTAGTCTTTTCAGAAGCTCTTCTTTAGTTTTAGGTGTGAGTTCATTGATACTCTGTAGATAATCTAGGACAGAAACATATCTAGAAAATTTGGATATGCTTTGCTCTGCACATCCATCTGGTAATGCAATTATATCTTCCAGATTTTTGACTGGGTTGGCCATGAGGTCACCTGTCAAAAAAGGATAATAGCTAATGGAAATCAAAAGGATATAAATGTATTTACAAAATGAAACAACAGTAATTGGTTCTTACCTGAAACAATGATGTGGGCATATTCAGAGCCTGGAACCAGCCTATGTGGAGTATTTAAAGTAAATGCAACTTTTTCAGCAGTATCTGGTAAGAAATATAGATAAGAATGTAGGATTAACAAAAAGAAAAACAATCAGAAAGTATAAACTAGGAGACAGCTTGAATGTTTATATAAAATTGCTTGATTTTACTCCTATTGTTATTAACTTATAGTGGTGATTACCAAAGATATTTTGATGTGATTAATATGTTTTTAAGTGGTCAAGCATATTAATATGGGAAAAGAAGGTAACTGACAAAAAGTAATGTCATATTTGCGGGTGTCCATACAACTAGAAATGGAAGAAATATTAGGTTAAGTGCTATTGGGTATCTGCTCAGTGCACTGGTATGGGTGCAAAGTCAAAGCTGCTTGTATATCTGTATAAAACGACATTTTATGGGTGCCAGATCATGCCACATCCAAGATGGGCTTCCACTGTTTATAAGTTTTTATAAAGCATGCATAAATTAGAGCTGAGCGATTTAACACAGCCAATACAGGTTTTACATTTATCAGTCCCCATGCAGAAGATTGGCCCATAACAAAGAAAAATTAAGGAAGTTAATTTTTCACTAAGCACTGGTCTGTATAAAGACATTTAGATACACTAAAGTTAGTCCAGGGGGCCACTGATGCATAATATAATACACTCTACTGTACATGTGGGGTTTAAAGCCAAACTTCAGGTTTCATTTAACTTTAAATAGTTTGTTTGGACTAACTATGACAGCAAAATCAGTTTGTATAAAATAGCCAACATTGCCAACTTTATTTAATCTATTTAAAGGATCACCTTTAAAGGATCTACCCGTATTTAGGGTGCAACATGTAAAATTTTCCAGCACCTGCCACCAGTCCGTCCAATCCCCCCTCTGTGTGATTGCGGCTGCGGGATCCTCTCCCTGCACCCACTGTCACAATTCACAATTCAAAACCAGCGCGCCCGTGCGGGGCTCCAACCACACAGCCATGAATAATGAACTACAGGTACCATCAACCACCGCGACTGACAGCTTGAAGTTCTGAATGAACTGCAAAGACACTGATGAGGGCCCTTGTAGTTCATTCACAAGCCCTGCAGCTTTCACACCGACAGCCCACATGAAGGTTCTGGCTGAAAGCTGCATGGCTTGTCTGAAATTGCACCCCTGATCCACTGATCAGGGGTGCAATGTTTTTCAGGCTCCTGCAGGAAAAAATAATAAATGCACATTTTTTTCGGCAAAAATATGTGCTTTGTTTATTTTTATTCTAAAAAGGCAAACTTGTCCTTTAAACCATTACACCATGTTTGCACATTTTGGACTTGTGTCTTTAGTTTCTGTCCAAAGAGCATTAATTTTTCTATATAACACTATTTGTACAACAGGAGCCAGGCACTCCAGAACACGGTTAAAAAATCACTTGTATCTCCCTGCCCTAAGCAGGGGTGAATATCTAAATTTAGTTTTGTTGGGTGGTAAACAGCCCAGGCTTATTTATTGCCTATTTACTAATTCAGTTTTCCCAGCACAGTGACGAAAAGCTCCCGATTGCTTCTTGCGATCAGGAGTTTTTTCCAATCATGTGATCGTCGTGAGAGCCAATTACAGCGGTCATATGGCCATAAGTCTGCTCAGCATAGCAAGCCCCTTAAAGGGTGGGCAGCTGGCACCAAGGGGTTAAAGTGATTGGCGCCTAGATGTTACACACACCCACCTTTCAGCTATAAACTCAACCCTTAAAGAATGCTAGCTTATCCTGTTTTAAGTAATGCCTTACATGCCTCTAGGGGTCACGGGGGTGCTATGTAGGTGTAGATGTAGGTGAGATATCTTCCTTCTGTGTATTTTTCCAATAACCTGACAATCTTATCATTAAGAAAGGAAAGCACATATCCCCTGTGTACATCAAGCTCTAATCATACACAGACAGTATCTTTCCTTTACCTGAAGAACATACATGTTGTGTCTGGGTGTTTTGCTTTTTATGACCTCTGGCCTGAAAAGGAAATATAGAAACCATGAATTAAAGTTCTATTGTATTCAGTGGATAGAAACCAAAAAATAGGATTTTTGTACTCACCGTAAAATCCTTTTCTCTGTCGTCCATGGACAGACACAGCTCCTTAATTCTTGACAGTTGGGTTATGTTCCGTCTATTAGGAGAGGACTAGGCAGAACATGTTAGATATTTAAATACATGTTACTTTAACAGAGTTGAACAGCCCCACCCAGGGGGCGGTCCTTCCGTACATAACCCTCCACCCTGCAGTCAGCAGCCTCAGTTCGTAAAAAAGCAGTACAAACTAAAAAAGGAGGGGTGGGTGCTGTGTCCGTCCATGGGACGACAGAGAAAAGGATTTTACGGTGAGTACAAAAATCCTATTTTCTCTTTTCATCCATGGACGGACACAGCTCCTTAATTCTTGATTGTTGGGATGTCCCAAAGCAGTGTCAAAAAATGAGAGGTGGGAACAGCAATAAAAAAACAATTTCACCCCAAACATGCAGAGCTCCTCAACGGAGGAGTTGCCACCTCAAACAGCCGCCTGCAAAACTTTGCAGCCGAAGCTAGCATCTGAAGATGCACTCACATCAACCTTGTAAAACTTTGAAAAAGTGTGAACGGATGACCAGGTCGCCGCCTTACACACTTGTGAGACAGACGCTTGATGTCGGAAAACCCAAGAGGCACCAATAGCCCTGGTCGAATTGCGCCATGACAGGAAAGGGAGGCTCCCGCCCCTTAAGGGCATAGGCCTGGATGATGGTCTGCCAGATCCACCGAGAAATGGTGGTCGATGAGACCGCCAGACCCTTCTGCGGACCAGACCCTGACACAAACAGTGAGTCAGACCTCCGGAATGGAGCCGTAGCAGACAGGTACACCTGCAAGGCATGCACCACGTCTAAAGAGTGCAGCGCAACCACCTTGGAATGCGATGGCCGAGGACACAAGGATGGAAGTACAATGTCCTCATTCATGGGAAAGGCCGAAACTACCTTCGGAAGGAAGGAAGGCTGCGGGCGTAGCACCGCTTTGTCCTTATGGAGGACCAAATATGGGGACTTGCAAGACAAGGCCGCCAATTCAGAAACCCTCCTGACTGATTTTATGGCTACTAGGAAGGCAACCGTCTGAGAGAGCGTCAAAAGAGGAATTTCCCTGATGTCCTCAAATTGAGGTTTCTGAAGTACAGAGAGCACCAGATTTAAATCCCACGGAGGTAGTGGTGGTCGGACCAGAGGGGCCACATGCCGGACCCCTTGCACAAAAGTGCTCACCAAAGAATGAGCCGCCAGGGGTCGCTGAAAGAAAACAGCCAAGGCTGAAAACTGGCCCTTAATGGTGCTTAAGGCAAGTTTCTGATCCACTCCACGCTGTAAAAACAGCAGGATCCTGGAAAACAAATATGCCCGTGGATGCCATTCCATCTCCTCACACATAGAGATGTAGGCTCTCCACGTGCGATGGTAGATCTTCCTAAAAGAAGATTTCCATGCTCTCAACATGGTTAAAATGAGTGAGTCCCTTAGTACCTGGCTTTCAATAGCCATGCTGTTAAAGCCAGCGACTGTAAAGCAGGATGAAGGTGCATCCGCCACCAGGCGCACGAGGTCGGCGTACCAGGGACGCCTGGGCCATCTGGGGCATTGAGAATCACCTGAATCCCCTCGGTCTCTACTCTGCGGAGCAGACGAGGAAGCAACTTCAGTGGGTGAAAGGCATAAATTAGTCGATACTGACCCCACGGGGCCACAAACGCATCTGATGCATCTACCCAGGGATCTCTGGACCTGACCACGAACCTCGATACCTTGCGATTGAGTCGAAGCCAAGAGATCCACGTCTGGCGTGTCCCATCTCCGGCAAAGGAGTTGAAAAACCTCCGGATGTAACGAACATTCCCCTTGGTCCAGCATCTGGCGACTCAGATAGTCCGCCTGCCAGTTTTCCACGCCCGGAATGTAAACTGTCGATAAAACCGTCACGCTCATTTTTGGCCACCGCAGGATGTGAGCGACCTCCGACGCTGCAGCCGAGCTTCTTGTTCCTCCTTGATGGTTGATGTATGCCACTGCCAAGGCGTTGTCTGACTGGATCCTGATTGGACGCCCTTGTAGCCTCTGTGACCACTTGGAGAGGCACAGCCTGATCACCCGGAGTTCCAGGACGTTGATCGGCAGTTGGGATTCTGATTACAGTCTAATAAAAGGGGAGGAACGACTTCCGGACCAAAGAGCCAAGGAGCTCAGCCACCAACACAGAGAGGCCCTGACTAGATGACTTATCTGAATTGGACGATCCAGAGACAACGGAGATTTGTTCCATTTGGAGAGAATCTCTTTTTGCAAGACCCGAGTGTGGAATTGGGCATACGGTACTGCCTCGAAAGAGGCTACCATGAGGCCCAGGACTCGCATGCAAAAACGGAGAGATGTCCATTTGCGGGATGTCAACAACCTCACTGCAGTCTGGAGTGTCTGCAACTTCTCCAAGGGAATAAAGACTCTGGCCTCCGAGGAGTCCAGAATCAACCCCAGGTACTCTAGGTGCTGGGTCGGTGCTAACACCGACTTCTGGAGGTTCAGTATCCAACCAAAACTCCCAGAGGGTCTGACTGGCTATAGACACGTCCTCCTCCAATTCTGAGCTTGAAGCAGCTCACAGAAGAAGGTCATCCAAGTAGTCTACGATAGCAATGCCATGCTGTCTCAGCAAAGCTAGATTCGGGGTGAGCACCGTGGTGAAAACTCCTGGTGCCGATGCTAGGCCAAAGGGAAGAGCCACAAATTGATAGTGGTCTTCGCCGATCGCAAAGCGCAGGAACTTCTAATGCTTGTCCCAGATGGGGACATGCAAGTATGCGTCCTTGAGATCCAAGGATGCCAGGAAGTCTCCCGGATGGAGAGCAGCCCCCACCGAACGAATTGATTCCATCCGGAATCTTTGAATCTTTATAAAGGCATTGAGGGCCTTGAGGTCCAAGATTGGACGGACTCCGTCCCTCTTTGGGACCACAAACAGATTTGAGTAGAAACCCTGAAACCTGTCCTGTGGTGGTACGGGTATGATCACCCCGTACCGCAACAAGTGTCGCACTGCCCCCTGGAGGGCAGCCCAATGAGCCGGAAGGAGAGGCAGATTTGAGGGAAAAAATCTGTTTGGTGGACAAGAAAGGAACTCTATCTTGTATCCCGAGGTGACCACCTTGCAGACCCACTGGTCGGAGAGCAGGGAGGTCCAGCGAGCTGCAAACCCGCAAAGCCGTTCCCCCACCCTGGAGTCGGGCGGGGGCAAAACTTCATGCAGTAGCAGGCTTGTTTGCTGGCTTGTTGGGCTTGTACCCAGGGATGCTTCTATCCCCCAGCTGGACCTTTGTCCGCTTGGGAGGGTCTGCCAGCAGGTCCTGACTGACGAAAATACCGCTTCTGTGTGGGAAAGGAGGGCCCCTACTTACGGCGTGGCTCCTTCCCTTTAGTGGACTGAGGGAGAAGTGTGCTCTTACCTTCAGTGACATCCTTAATGATGTCGTCCAGTGAGGCACCAAAAAGCCTCCCACCTTTGAAAGGCAAATCTGCCAGAGTTTTCTTAGAAGCTTGGTCAGCGGACCAGCATTTCAGCCATATTAGGCGGCGCAAAACCACCGCAGATGCAGAGGCCCTGGAGATCAAAGGACCTGCATCCAGGGTTGCATCACAGACGTACACGAGTCCCTGTACCAACTGTTCAGCCAGTGAAACACATTCTGGAGGGAGCTGATGCTCCTCCACAGTCTGGTGCAATATTTTTGCCCATTCAGTAAGTGTCTGGGACACCAAGGTAGCAGCCAATATAGGCCGCAATGCTGAACCCAGCATGGTGAACATGGAGCAGCTCACCGCTTCGGAACTCCTATCAGTAGGGTCCTTAAAAGCAGGGGTTCCCCTCCACCGGGATAGTGGTTACTTTATTTAACCGAGAGACCGGGGGCTCATCGGCGGAGAAGCCCATTTTTTCAAAAGGCTCTCTTCAAATGGGTAACGGACCGCCAAGAGGGACCGCAAAGGGCCTCTGCGGCCATTCCCATTCCTTATCTATGAACTTGTCCAAAAAATCAATATAAGGAAAAACATTAACAGAGCGGGTCGGTTTGTGCGACCCAAAAGGGACAGGCCCTGCCGTGGAAGTCCCAGCTGCATCTTTCAGCTTGAGAGTGTCCCTCACAGCATTGATAAGTGCACTCACAAGTGCCCTTTCTTGCGCTGACCCGGACGAGGGGTCCTCCCCGCAGGAAAGGTCCTGGTACGCCTCTTCTGACATACCAGAACAGGGGTCCTGAGCCACAGCCAGGCCCGAGTCTGAGTCAGAACATTCCCCAGGAGATGGCAGGGGGAGGGGGCGCTTAGTACCCCCCTTACGCCTGCACGCCGCTTCCACCCTGGCAACAAATTACTCCAGGACAGCCGACAAAGCGAACATGGGGACCGCAGGTGCAGGGGCACTGGTCGCTGCCTCTGGAATGTTTGGGGGAAAAACGCCAGCTTCTGACTCCATATTGCCCACTGACAAGCCCTTAGGGACTTAGTCAAGATACCTGACACAAAATTTTTGTCCACCCTCCTTGCTGCACTGACGGAGGGGGGGATACCCAGGGGACTCACCGCCTAGCCAGAGACTGTTCAGCACCGCTGCCCACTCTCCATTCGCACACCGCGTGTTACTGAGGAACTGTGTGAGGTGAATTGCGCCGTTCGCGCTGTTCAGGAAGCTCAGCCAGCAATAGAGGCCAAAACCCACTCCAAAATGGCCGCCGGGTGCCTCAGAGAAAGCGCATGGACCACAAGAAAATGGCCGCCCGCAATTGCAGACCTGCATCAAAGCGCGGCCACGGCAAAATGGCCGCCAATGGGATTTGCAATGCAATGCACAGACCCCAGAAAAATGGCGCCAGCGCTTCAAAAAATTACGCCCAGCAAGCGAGGTGGACGAGAAGGCCAGCAGCAGAGGCTTCCAATAATTTACTACCCCCCACACAGAGAGCAGGGCCTGGACACCCCCACAGCCCCGCCAGGACCTGAAGCCCCCCTAAAGGTATTCCCTGGTCGCAGCGAGCCCCGCAAGGGGAGAAGGAAAAAGGGTGACAGAGGTTGAGAGGGGAGGGCAGGAGAACCCCCTAATGACCCCCTTAGGAATGCCCAGCTGTTCCATCCCACCGAAGTAGGAGAAACCGTACTTACCCGTCCTTGCGAGGACCTGCTGGTGCGTTCCTGACAGACCTACAACCGAGCAGTACGGAGTAGCTGTCGGCCTGGTTCACTGTGACTGAGACAGCAAGCCGCCCGGTCATATGTGAACCCTGGAGCATAGCTCACCGGCCACCCCTGGAGCCATGTGGTATGTCGTGGCTGACCCCGCACATAGCTAAGGCTTGCTCACGCTCGATGGCCGGACTGGGGGGACTACAAGGATCTATATTATCCTGCCTGTCATGCCCAGCCGACAGTTGAAAATTCTCAAAAAATAAAATAATAAAAAGTAAAAATTTCTTCAGGACTCTGGGCCCAAAAGGGAGCCAGGTCCTTCTCCTCTACTAGGAAGAAACTGAGGCTGCTGACTGCAGGGTGGAGGGTTATGTACGGAGGGACCGCCCCTGGGTGGGGCTGTTCAACTCTGTTAAAGTAACATAGATATTTAAATATCTAACATGTTCTGCCTAGTCCTCTCCTAATAGATGGAACATAACCCAACTGTCAAGAATTAAGGAGCTGTGTCCGTCCATGGACAAAAAGAGAAATTTTAATTTCACATTCCTGAAGTAAAATATTTTTTAGTAAACAGAATACACAGGGCTTTTTGAAAATTCATCTAACATCTCTTCTGGATAGGCTTAGACTACCCTTAACAGTAATAAGTAGAGCAAATTATAATAGTTTGGGCCCCATAATTATCATACGTTTACATAATTCCCCATATTGATAAAGCCCAAGTAGTATAAGTCAATTTAGGGCCCTCTTACACAAGCTGTCTGATCAGGTTCGCCTGTCAGTTTTTTAGGCAGGCCTGATCGGACCTTGCAGAGTCCCCTATGGAGCAGTGGATGCCAGCAGACATATGTCCGCTGACATCCGCTGCTATCCGTTCCAATCCTGCCCGCAAAATCTGGTGGTCCTATTTTCCATCTGTCTGGCGGATCGGATCAAAACGGACAAGCGGTCCGTTTCTATACGATTTCCTCATAGAGGAGAATGGGACTGTGTCCGTGTCAGCTCTGTACAATGGAGCGGACAGGACCGGTCATCCACCTACTCAGCGAGGATCAGTGAAAAATTATTTACAAATGAAGTAAATTGTGCGCTTGTTTCAGTGTGATACGTTGAAATATATGAAAAATGTGTAAAAATATTAATGAACAAGTCAAACAAAAACAGAAAAAACTTTGAAATATTAGAAAATAAAATAGAAAAAATAAATAAAAAATCACCAGGAAAATTATAATTGAATGGAGAAGGAGAATAAGGAGCTTATTAGGGCTGATTAGAGTAAACAAAGGTTTAAAGAGGGGTTCAACAGAGGAATATTTAATTAAAAAAAACTTTTTTTTTTACTTGTCAGGTTACTTTAAACTGACTTCATCTGCAGATCGAAGTTCATCCCTTTGATCTGTAGATGAATAAACAGAAAGATACAAAATGAAACAATGTTTCATTGTTTGTTTCTGTATTCAAGGCTGAGCAATATTGTTAAACATTGCCAGGCTGCTTTTTTTTTTTTTTTTTTACAGTTCCTGCTGCTGGGACCTTCTCTGTGTACTTGGCAATGCAGCTATGATTCATCAGAGCTGAATTGCCCTGTACTGTGACAGGGGGGATCCCGGCAGCAGGGCAGAAGGACTGGACATATTAGACATGCCCTGTGTACAACGATGGCATTTTTTGGGACATGTCTAGCACGCCCAGAGTCTGCGACTGGTTAAATTATTTAGATGTCAATTGGCTCATGACAAAGGAGGTCTGGCTTTCCCACAGGCTAAGATGTATTTTATTGCTTTGCAGCTTCAACAGTTAATGGGATGGGATACAGAAAATCTGAAGGACCTAATAAGATGAGTATTATTACCACAGTTTATAGGCTATCTTCTTCTTGCTTCGTGGAAAGCAGAATTATGAGAAAATATATACAATATCCCACCCACTTAATGTTTGATAAAATATTGCAAACTTTAAAAAAAAGCAAATGTGCAATGAGGGATTTGTGCAATACAGCCCAATATGGGTTTGTTTACTTTACTAAAATTTTATTCTAGTTCTCATTTTTTTTCTCTGTAGCGATACCACCGCAGGAGTTGCAGGTGACTGGTTTCCCCTCTCCTGCACAGTCAGGCAACAAGCATTTTACACTTTTATCTGGATACAAGGAACGGTCTTTGAGCTTGGTTTTTGTTATTTATTAACTTGGATGGGGAATAGGCAATATGGGATGCCCAGCTTGATTACTAGGGATGAGCCGAACACCCCCGGGTTCGGTTCGCACCAGAACCTTCGAACGGACCGAAAGTTCGTGCGAATTTTCGAACCCTATTCGTTATAATGGACGCGAACGTTCGAAATCAAAATTGCTAATTACAACGGCCAATATGCATGTTAATGTTATAAAACAGGTTTGGGGACCCGGGTCCTGCCCCAGGGGACATATATCAATGCAAAAAGAAATTTTAAAAACTAAAGTTTTTTCGGGAGCAGTCATTTTAATGATGCATAAAGTGAAAAAAAAAAGTGAAATTTTCCTTTAAATATGGTACCTGGGGGGTGTCTAAAGTATGCCTGTGAAGTGGCATGTGTTTCCCGTGTTTAGAACTGTCCTTGCACAAAATGACATTTGTAAAGGAAAAAAAGAAGCCATTTAAAACCACTTGCGGCTTTAATGTCATGTCTTGTCCTGGCCGCCATATGGCTGAAAATCCTTGAGAAAAATGGCATGGCTACCCCATCACCCCCCCCCCCACCCCAGCCCCTTTGGGTCTTGTATGGATACTAAGGGGGACCCCGCACCCAAAATAAAACCCTATACCTACAACCCTATATACTCTGAACAGCAGTATATAGGTGGTGCAAACAAGACATGGACTGTAGGTTTGTTCTTAAGTAGAATCTGAACAGGTACATTATGAAGTGTAGCTACATCCCAAAAAAATCAATTTTTAAGCTTTTTGGAGAACATAGGGAGGGGTTATCACCCCTGTAACATTTGCTGTCTTTGCACATCTGTTCAGAACATGTCACCTCACTTTCCGTCCCAATGACAAATGTTTTTGGAAAAGTGGGGTTTTAATTGAAACAAGGATTGGTGATAAAGCATCAGTAGAGAGGAGATACCTTTTTCCCAAATTAAATCTAACAGGATAGAATTTTCCTTCCTAGGGGTAGATTTCCTCTCACTTCCTGTTTTCTCTTGCCGTTTGCAAGTAGGAGTCGTTTGTAAGTTGGATGTTTGAAAGTAGGGGCCTGCCGTATATACTCTGCAGAAATTTGCCCTATTAGATGTTGGTGTAGCCACAAGACTGGTGGGCACAGGAATGGGCCCTGCTGTGAGTTAATAGATCAAGATTTGTACTTGCATGCACCTGTTGAACCGGGCAGAAAAATTGGGCCTTTGGTGGTGGTGGTGGTGGTGGTGGACGGTGTTGCCACAAGACTGTAAGCCCTCACAGTTACTCTTGGTGGGTGCAGGAATGGGCCCTGCTGTGAGTTATTAGATCAAGATTTGTAATTGCATGCACCTGTTGAACAGGGCAGAAAAATTGGGCCTTTGGTGGTGGTGGTGGTGGTGGACGGTGTTGCCACAAGACTGTAGGCCCTCATAGTTACTCTTGGTGGGCGCAGGAATGGGCCCTGCTGTGAACTATTAGATCAAGATTTGTAATTACACGCCCCTGTTAAACAGGGGCTGAAAAATTGTGCCTTAGGCATTGGTGCTGGTGCCACAACACTGCAACCCCTCACAGATACTGTACTTGGAGCACAGCAGTCACACCTGTTGCGAAGCATCTTTTTAAAAAATTGTAATTACACGCCCCTGTTATACAGGGGCTGAAAAATTGTGCCTTAGGCACTGGTGCTGGTGCCACAACACTGCAACCCCTCACAGATACTGTACTCTGAGCACAGCAATGAGACCTGTTGCAAAGCATTGCCTAAAAATTGTAATTACACACCCCAACAGGGGCTGAAAAATTGTGCCTTAGGCACTGGTGCTGGTGCCACAACACTGCAACCCCTCACAGATACTGTACTCTGAGCACAGCAGTCACACCTGTTGCGAAGCATCTTTTTAAAAAAATTTAATTACACGCCCCTGTTATACAGGGGCTGAAAAATTGTGCCTTAGGCACTGGTGCTGGTGCCACAACACTGCAACCCCTCACAGATACTGTACTCTGAGCACAGCAATGAGACCTGTTGCAAAGCATTGCCTAAAAATTGTAATTACACGCCCCAACAGGGGCTGAAAAATTGTGCCTTAGGCACTGGTGCTGGTGCCACAACACTGCAACCCCTCACAGATACTGTACTCTGAGCACAGCAGTCACACCTGTTGCGAAGCATCTTTTTAAAAAATTGTAATTACACGCCCCTGTTATACAGGGGCTGAAAAATTGTGCCTTAGGCACTGGTGTGGTGGCATGGATCATTGAGGAGGAGGAAGAGGATAGTCAGTGAACATAACAGGACAGTCACTCAGCATCAGCATAGGCAGTCTTGAAGGGATGTGACATTATAAATTATTCCGTTATATCCGCTTCAGGTGTCTGGTAGCTGGTGGTGATCCAAGACTGATTCATTTTTATGAAGGTCAGTCGATCAACCGAGTCGGTGGACAGGCGCACCCTATGATCGGTGACAAATCCTCCAGCAGCACTGAATGTGCGTTCGGAAAGAACGCTGGATGCAGGACAGGCCAGTAGCTCAATTGCATACTGTGCAAGCTCTGGCCAGTGATCCATCCTCAGGACCCAGTAAGCCAGAGGATTTTCGGTGGGAAAGGTGTCCAAGTCTGACCTTGCCCCTAGGTATTCCTGCACCATGTATATCAGACGCTGGCGATGGTTGCTGGAACCGATCATACCTTGGGGCTGCGGACTAAAAAATTGTCTGAACGCATCGGTCAGACGTCCACCTTCCCCACCGCTCCTTCTGCTACTGACCGAAGCCTCAGCAACTTGTCGTCCAGGACCAGGAGTTTGTAACCTCCCAGTTTCTGGGAACGCGTTGCACAGACCTTTCTGCAAGGCCTCCCTGAGATGTCTCATCCTCTGCTCCCTCTGCGACGGCAAGATAAGGTCCGCAACCTTACCCTTGTACCGTGGATCAAGGAGAGTGGCCAGCCAGTAATGGTCACTCTCCTTGATCCGAAGAACACGAGGATCCTTCCGCAGGCTTTGCAGGATCAGGGAGGCCATGCAGCGTAGGTTAGCTGAGGCATTCGGTCCGGAGTCTTCTGGGTCACTGAGGATGACATGATCGCCAGCCACCTCCTCCCAGCCACGTACAAGTCCACTGGTTTGTTGGGACTGTACATCATCCCTAAAAGACTGCTGCTGCTGATGCTGAGTGCCAGGCTCCACCTCCATGCTCACACAATCCTCCTCCTCCTCCTCCTCCTCCTCCTCTTCCTGTGTGATGGGTGGGACAGAAGGAACATTGTCTGGATAAAGGGGGCCTTGAGAGACAAGGAAGTCCTCCTCTTCCTGCCTCTGTTCTGCCTCAAGTGCCCTGTCCATTATCCCACGCAGCGTATGCTCCAACAGGTGGACAAGAGGTACAGTGTCACTGATGCATGCACTGTCACTGCTCACCATCCTCGTGGCCTCCTCAAATGGTGAGAGGACAGTGCATGCATCCCTGATCATGCTCCACTGGCGTGGGGAAAAAAAGCCAAGCTCCCCTGACCCTGTCCTGGTGCCGTAGTCGCAAAGGTACTCATTGATGGCCCTCTGCTGCGTGTGCAGTCGCTGCAGCATGGCCAACGTTGAGTTCCACCTGGTGGGCATGTCACATATTAGGCGGTTCTTGGGCAGGTTCAGCTCCTTTTGCAGCTCAGTCAGCCGAGCACTGGCATTATAAGATCGGCGGAAATGCACACAGACTTTCCTGGCCTGCCTCAGGACATCCTGTAAGCCTGGGAACCTGCCCAAGAACCGCTGCACCACCAGGTTGAGGACGTGAGCCATACAGGGCACATGGGTGAGCTGCCCCTGTCGCAGGGCGGAGAGGAGGTTGGTGCCATTATCAGAAACGACCATTCCTGGCTTAAGCTGGCGTGGCGTCAACCACCTCTCGGCCTGCCCCTGCAGAGCTGCCAGAACCTCTGGCCCAGTGTGGCTCCTGTCCCCCAAACACACCAGCGCAAGCACGGCATGGCATCTTTTTGCCTGCGTACTCGCGTAGCCCCTTGTACGCCTACGGAGCACCGCTGGTTCCGAGGACAGAGCACTCGAAGAGGACATGGAGGAAGAAGAAGAGGAGGGGGTGGAGGAGAGAGGTGTGTCACAACCAGTAGTAGCATTTTGGAGGCGTGGTGGCGGAACAACCTCCAACACTACTGTACCTTGTCCTGCATCCCTCCCAGCTACCAATAGAGTGACCCAATGGGCCGTGAAAGAAAGATAACGTCCCTGTCCATGCCTGCTGGACCATGAGTCAGCGGTAATATGCACCTTACCGCTGACCGCCCTGTCCAGCGAGGCATGGACATTGCCTTCCACATGCCAGTAGAGAGACGGAATCGCCTTCCGTGAGAAAAAGTGGCGTTTGGGAACCTGCCACTGAGGAACCGCACATTGAACAAACTCACGGAAGGGGGCCGAGTCTATCAACTGAAAAGGCAGCAGTTGAAGTGCTAGCAATTTAGCCAAGCTAGCATTCAACCGCTGGGCATGTGGATGGCTGGGAGTATACTTCTTTCGACGGTCCAGCAGCTGGGGCAGGGAAATTTGCCTGCTACAATCGGACGTCGGTGTACTGCAAGTACTTGGTTGTGACACACCTAATTCTACACCTTCAGTCCTCTCAGAGCAGCTTTCAGAGAGGACTGAAGATATAGTGGGGATGGAGATCCCAGCTGATGAGGAGCAAGGAGAGGTCCGCTTTGTTCTTTGGTGTGGGTCTTTTATGTGTGCTTGCCAACGAGCTGCATGGCAGGTCGACATATGTCTGCTCATGCTTGTGGTGCCCAAGCGGCTGATGTTTTGGCCACGCGAGATACGCTTGAGACAAATATTGCAAATAGCAGTGGTGCGATCTGATGCACTCGTCTCAAAAAAGGCCCACACCAAAGAACTTTTGTGATAACGTGCAGAGGCAGCGCCCTGCACAGGCGGAGCTCTGCGGTGTGGTACAGTTGCTGTGCTGGCCTCTAGCTGGCCTCCAGGGGGCATCCTGCCTCGTTGGACATGTGACGCTGCATCCTCCTCCTCCTCCTCCTCTCTCCCTTCAGGCACCCACGTGGAGTCAGTGACCTCATCATCCCCTCCCTCTTCACCACTAGAGCAAACCTGGCAGTAAGCTGCAGCTGGTGGAACACTACTGCCAGATTGCTGTCCTTCAGCATCCCCTCTCTCTGCGCGCACACTACTGACTTCCTCAAGCTGGGTATCATCATCCGAGCCTTCGAATCGTTGGGCATCCTCCTGGAGCATGTACCCAACACTGTGCTCAAACAGTTCGGGGGACTCCTCAGGAGGACATGGTGGGTCTAGGGAAGGGGTGGCTGATGATGCCATTGAGTACGCGTTGGCAGCTGCTCTGCCAGTACCCTGAGCCTGGGTGAGAGAGGATGAGGAGGATGAGGAGGGCTTGGTCATCCATTCTACCAAGCCTTCGGCATGATGCGGCTCCACATGTCCAGCTGCCGAAAACAAAGACAAGCGTGTCCCATGGCCACGTGCTGATGACAATGCACGACCACGTCCACGGCCAGCACTGTTGTCTCTAGAAACAGAGCCTGCCTGCCCTGTGTTCTTGCCTCGGCACGCTCTGCCTCTCCTTGGCGGTCTTCCAGCCATTGTAGTCGGTAGTGTATATAGTATAAAAAATAGAACTCCTATGTGTGCTCACAACACACTGTAGGTCCTATGGGTGCTGACACTAACACACTATAGGTACTATGTGTGCTGCTGACAAGAAAATATAGGAGCTCTGTTTGCTGCCACTAACACACTAGAAGTCCTATGGGTGCTGCTGAGAAGAAAATATAGGAGCTCTGTTTGCTGCCACTAACAAACTAGAAGTCCTATGGGTGCTGCTGAGAAGAAAATATAGGAGCTCTGTTTGCTGCCACTAACACACTAGAAGTCCTATGGGTGCTGCTGAGAAGAAAATATAGGAGCTCTGTTTGCTGCCACTAACACACTAGAAGTCCTATGGGTGCTGCTGAGAAGAAAATATAGGAGCTCTGTTTGCTGCCACTAACACACTAGAAGTCCTATGGGTGCTGCTGAGAAGAAAATATAGGAGCTCTGTGTGATGCCACTAACACACTAGAAGTCCTATGGGTGCTGCTGAGAAGAAAATATAGGAGCTCTGTTTGCTGCCACTAACACACTAGAAGTCCTATGGGTGCTGCTGAGAAGAAAATATAGGAGCTCTGTTTGCTGCCACTAACACACTAGAAGTCCTATGGGTGCTGCTGAGAAGAAAATATAGGAGCTCTGTTTGCTGCCACTAACACACTAGAAGTCCTATGGGTGCTGCTGAGAAGAAAATATAGGAGCTCTGTGTGATGCCACTAACACACTAGAAGTCCTATGGGTGCTGCTGAGAAGAAAATATAGGAGCTCTGTTTGCTGCCACTAACACACTAGAAGTCCTATGGGTGCTGCTGAGAAGAAAATATAGGAGCTCTGTTTGCTGCCACTAACACACTAGAAGTCCTATGGGTGCTGCTGAGAAGAAAATATAGGAGCTCTGTTTGCTGCCACTAACACACTAGAAGTCCTATGGGTGCTGCTGAGAAGAAAATATAGGAGCTCTGTGTGATGCCACTAACACACTAGAAGTCCTATGGGTGCTGCTGAGAAGAAAATATAGGAGCTCTGTTTGCTGCCACTAACACACTAGAAGTCCTATGGGTGCTGCTGAGAAGAAAATATAGGAGCTCTGTGTGA
Organism: Rana muscosa; assembly: GCA_029206835.1. Taxonomy (NCBI): domain Eukaryota; kingdom Metazoa; phylum Chordata; class Amphibia; order Anura; family Ranidae; genus Rana; species Rana muscosa. The sequence continues at coordinate 219,232,571 of CM055123.1, forward strand.
TGCCACTAACACACTAGAAGTCCTATGGGTGCTGCTGAGAAGAAAATATAGGAGCTCTGTTTGCTGCCACTAACACACTAGAAGTCCTATGGGTGCTGCTGAGAAGAAAATATAGGAGCTCTGTTTGCTGCCACTAACACACTAGAAGTCCTATGGGTGCTGCTGAGAAGAAAATATAGGAGCTCTGTTTGCTGCCACTAACACACTAGAAGTCCTATGGGTGCTGCTGAGAAGAAAATATAGGAGCTCTGTTTGCTGCCACTAACACACTAGAAGTCCTATGGGTGCTGCTGAGAAGAAAATATAGGAGCTCTGTGTGATGCCACTAACACACTAGAAGTCCTATGGGTGCTGCTGAGAAGAAAATATAGGAGCTCTGTTTGCTGCCACTAACACACTAGAAGTCCTATGGGTGCTGCTGAGAAGAAAATATAGGAGCTCTGTTTGCTGCCACTAACACACTAGAAGTCCTATGGGTGCTGCTGAGAAGAAAATATAGGAGCACTGTGTGATGCCACTAACACACTAGAAGTCCTATGGGTGCTGCTGAGATGAAAATATAGGAACTCTGTGTGATGCCACTAACACATTAGAAGTCCTATGGGTGCTGCTGAGAAGAAAATATAGGAGCTCTGTTTGCTGCCACTAACACACTAGAAGTCCTATGGGTGCTGCTGAGAAGAAAATATAGGAGCTCTGTGTGATGCCACTAACACACTAGAAGTCCTATGGGTGCTGCTGAGAAGAAAATATAGGAGCTCTGTTTGCTGCCACTAACACACTAGAAGTCCTATGGGTGCTGCTGAGAAGAAAATATAGGAGCTCTGTTTGCTGCCACTAACACACTAGAAGTCCTATGGGTGCTGCTGAGAAGAAAATATAGGAGCTCTGTGTGATGCCACTAACACACTAGAAGTCCTATGGGTGCTGCTGAGAAGAAAATATAGGAGCTCTGTTTGCTGCCACTAACACACTAGAAGTCCTATGGGTGCTGTTGGGGTGCAATGCTGTGCTAACAGCACTGCGGTTGGTACTACTGCAATACTGTACTAACAGTAAGCACGCACCAGACTAATCCCCAGCAGCAGCTAATAACACACTAACTGTGCAATCAGCAGCAATGAACGATCAATGACTTAGGTAGCAATGGTTTAGCAAAGAAATAGCCAATGGTTTAGCAAAGAAGAGCAAATCTTTCAGTATCAAGCAAAGACAGAATCAGCAGACTAATCTCTCCTAAAGCCGGAACTCATGTGACCGGGGCCGATGGCGTGGCGGCCTTTTAAATGGTGGGGCGTGTACTAAAGCCCCTGAGCTGTAATTGGCTACAGCCGTCCTGCCTGTAGCCAATTATTGCTCTCCGAGTTTCGGGCGCTGTGATTGGCCAAGCATGCGGGGTCACAGTGCATGCTTGGCCAATCATCAGCCAGCAATGCACTGCGCCGGCCGCGCCGGCCGCAATGCATTGCGGGGCCGCTCGCAACACACGAATGTGATGCGAACGGCCCAAATAGTTCTGGGCTCGACGAGCGAGCGAACGCCCGATGCTCGATTCGAACATGGGTTCGAATCGAGCACCGGGCCCATCCCTATTGATTACATCAATAACAGGGACAACTTCATCTACACGCTCCAGAACTGTCCTCCTTCCTGGACACTGACAGTCTCTGATGATCAAAAATGCCCCTTAAGGACCAGAAACTCTCAGTCCCTTTAAAAAGTAGCACAAAGTGTTGTAGGCTGCATACTGGAGCATCTCCAACTCCACTGTAGACACTGATCCCAGCTCTACTGTCTGTAGGAACTACCAGCCCACCTGGCTTCTTCACCAGCCCACCCGGCTGCTCCAAAGATCTCCCAGGACAAGGGAAAGGAAAAATTAAGCACAATGCTGTCTTCCAGAAAGGCTTGCTACATGTGGCAGTCTCTCCCTTTGTAAATCCCTAGGTGTGCTGATGTACTCACACTGTCCTCCTTGCTTCTGCTGCTCCTTAGGTAAGATTCCTTTCAAACTAAAATGCTGTCAGGATCCTCCCAAGCCAGCCTGAGCTTCAGCCCAAGGCAGATCCTCCCCAAATCAGGGGTTCCCCTCCAAGGCCACCGACTGTCTCCTCTGCACCATGTCTTCCACTAGATTCCCCTGCTGGCCTGACTCATTCATAAATAAGGGCTCGCTCAGCCACCCTGACAGGCCCACTGCCTGGGGATTGACCAAGTTCCCCTAAGTATGTAGATCAACCCTCCTGGCTTCCGCCCACAAACTTCGACATTTCTCCAAACTTACAGAACCAGGGTGAAGCACCAGAAACCTGCCTGTATGAATCATCCAGCCTAACCTGCAGTAACCCCATGACCCAATTAAGACCCACTAGTTAATGAGTCAAAACATTAAATTTGACTACCCTCACACTAGTAGCACACTGGAGGTCACTACATTTCTAAAAAGAGAGTCTGTTATTAGGTGCTGGATGGAGCTGATCATAGGCAACCAGATTCTGGAAGATAAAGCTGGATACAGACAATGGAGGATAATTAAATGAGCAGGCACAATCTGACTGCCCTCACTCTTCAACCATCACATCCCAAAATACACACATTTGGCTCTCCTAAATTTTGTATATGGCCCATGAACAAGGGTGGGGTAGATGCCCTGCATATAAGGTCTTATCTTGAGAAAACCATTAATTATCAAACAAAGTTAAACAATACAAAACAAAGTTAAACAATACATTTACTCTTCAACTCTACATTTCAGTTAACAATAAAAAAAATAGGGACTCACCTTGACCAGGATGGTTTTCTCAACAGAATCTGTTCTGTGTTCCCCAGTTATTAGAAGAGCATTTTCAATACAATCCCCTTCCACAAGCAGAGATCCGCTGTCTACATGAATCTTTATTTCATCTGAAAATAAAATACAGCAGCTTTATTGGCTAATCTTGTTAATCTGAGAGGAACACTAAACTTTGTTGATTCATAGGTAGGGATTACACTGAGAATATAAGTAGTGACCATGGACATAAAGATCATTTGAATGCTCTGGGGTTCAGGAACATAGGAGGCAGTGGGCTGAGGAAGCATGCTGTTAATGAGTTTCCTAAAATACAGTGCATCCGGAAAGTATTCCCAGCGCTTCACTTTTTCCAAATTTTGTTATGTTACAGCCTTATTCTAAATGGATTCAATTCTTTCTTTTCCTTAAATGTCTACAAACAATGCCCCATAATGACAACATAAAATAAGTTTGTTTGAAATCTTTGCACATTTATTAAAAATAAACAAAAAAAATCACATATACATTACATAGTTAGTCAGGTTGAAAAAATACACAAGTCCATCCAGTTCAAACATAAAAAAATAAATAAAAATAAAATAATATCATACAATCCCATATATCCAATTTTATACCCACAGTTGATCCAGAGGAAGGCAAAAAACCCCAGCAGAGCATGATCCAATTTGCTACAGCAGGGGAAAAAATTCCATCCTGATCCCCCGAGAGGCAATCGGATTTTCCCTGGATCAACTTCACCTATAAATGTTAGTACCCAGTAGGGATGAGCTTCGAGTTCGAGTCGAACTCATGTTCGACTCGAACATTGCCTGTTCGCCGAACAACGAACAATTTGGGGTGTTCGCGGCAAATTCGAAAAGTCTAGGGGAGAAATCTAAAGTGCTAATTATAAAGGCTTATATGCAAGTTATTGTCCTAAAAAGTGTTTGGGGACCCGGGTCCTGCCCCAGGGGACATGTATCAATGCAAAAAGAAGTTTTAAAAACCGCCGTTTTTTTAGGAGCAGTGATTTTAATAATGCTTAAAGTGAAACAATAAAAGTGAAATATTCCTTTAAATTTCGTACCTGGGGGGTGTGTATGATATGCATGTAAAGTGGTGCATGTTTCCCGTGCTTAGAACTGTCCCTGCACAAAGTGTCATTTTTGAAGGAAAAAAAGTAATTTAAAACTCACTCGCGGCTATTAATGAATTGTCGGCTTTTATCAATACATAGAAAAGTCATTGATAAAAAAATAAATAAAAAAAAAGACCTTCAGGTCTGGAATGGATATTAAGGGGAACCCCGCCACAAATTTAAAAAAAAATGGCGTGGAGTCCCCCCAAAAATCCATACCAACCCTTATCCGAGCATGCAACCTGGCCGGCCGCAGGGGAAGAGGGGGGACGAGAGAGCGACCCCCCCCCTCCCTCCTGAACCGTACCAGGCCACATGCCCTCAAATGGGGAGGATGTCCCCATGTTGATGGGGACCAGGGCCTCATCCCCACAACCCTTGCCCGGTGGTTCTGGGGGTCTGCGGGCAGGGGGCTTATCAGAATCTGGAAGACCCCTTTAACAAAGGGGACCCCCAGATCCCGGCCCCCCCCTATGTGAATTGGTAAGGGGTACATTGTACCCCTACCATTTCACGAAGAAATTGTCAAAAAATGTAAATAAAAACACACAAACACCTTGGAAAAGTCCTTTATTAAAAAAAATAAAATAATAATAATAATTTTAAAAAAATTCCAGCGATGAAATCCAGTGTCCCGCGGCGATCCCGATGTCCAGCGCTGTCCGTCATTGGTTGTGCCTGAGCGGACCTGATGGGGAACTTCCTCCACAGTGTTTTAAATGTATAGACCCGCCCCTTCTAAAGTTCCCCATCAGGTCCGCTCAGCGGACCAGATGCAGAACGCGAGAAGGGGCGAGTCTAGTCATGTATTACACAGCGAACGAAGTTCCCCATCAGGTCCGCCCCCTCGGTATGTCCGACCCCGCCTACGTCATTGGCCTGAGCGGGGAACTTCCTTCACTGTGTAATTTAAATTTACACAGTGAAGGAAGTTTCCCGCTCAGGCCAATGACGTAGGCGGGGTCTGACATACCGAGGGGGCGGACCTGATGGGGAACTTAGTTCGCTGTGTAATACATGTATAGACCCGCCCCTTCTCATGTTCTGCATCAGGTCCTCAGCCTTACACCTAGTCATTGGCTGAGCGGACCTGATGGGGAACTTGAGAAGGGGCGGGTCTATACATGTATTACAAATTGCGAGAAGTTCCCCATCAGGTCCGCCCCCTCGGTATGTCAGACCCCGCCTATGTCATTGGCCTGAGCGGGGAACTTCCTTCACTGTGTAATTTAAATTTACACAGTGAAGGAAGTTTCCCGCTCAGGCCAATGACGTAGGCGGGGTCTGACATACCGAGGGGGCGGACCTGATGGGGAACTTAGTTCGCTGTGTAATACATGTATAGACCCGCCCCTTCTCATGTTCCGCATCAGGTCCTCAGCCTTACACCTAGTCATTGGCTGAGCGGACCTGATGGGGAACTTGAGAAGGGGCGGGTCTATACATGTATTACAAATTGCGAGAAGTTCCCCATCAGGTCTGCCCCCTCGGTATGTCAGACCCCGCCTATGTCATTGGCCTGAGCGGGGAACTTCCTTCACTGTGTAATTTAAATTTACACAGTGAAGGAAGTTTCCCGCTCAGGCCAATGACGTAGGCGGGGTCTGACATACCGAGGGGGCGGACCTGATGGGGAACTTAGTTCGCTGTGTAATACATGTATAGACCCGCCCCTTCTCATGTTCTGCATCAGGTCCTCAGCCTTACACCTAGTCATTGGCTGAGCGGACCTGATGGGGAACTTGAGAAGGGGCGGGTCTATATATGTATTACAAATTGCGAGAAGTTCCCCATCAGGTCCGCCCCCTCGGTATGTCAGACCCCGCCTATGTCATTGGCCTGAGCGGGGAAACTTCCTTCACTGTGTAAATTTAAATTACACAGTGAAGGAAGTTCCCCGCTCAGGCCAATGACGTAGGCGGGGTCGGACATACCGAGGGGGCGGACCTGATGGGGAACTTCGTTCGCTGTGTAATACATGAATAGACCCGCCCCTTCTCGCGTTCCGCATCTGGTCCACTGAGCGGACCTGATGGGGAACTTTAGAAGGGGCGGGTCTATACATTTAAAACACTGTGGAGGAAGTTCCCCATCAGGTCCACTGAGGCACAACCAATGACGGACAGCGCTGGACATCGGGATCGCCACGGGACACTGGATTTCATCGCTGGAATGTTTTTTTTATTTCTTTTTTTAATAAAGGACTTTTCCAAGGTGTTTGTGTGTTTTTATTTAAATTTTTTGACACTTTCTTCGTGAAATGGTAGGGGTACAATGTACCCCTTACCAATTCACATGGGGGGCCAGGATCTGGGGGTCCCCTTTGTTAAAGGGGTCTTCCAGATTCTGATAAGCCCCCTGCCCGCAGACCCCCACAACCACCGGGCAAGGGTTGTGGGGATGAGGCCCTTGTCCCCATCAACATGGGGACATCCTCCCCATGTTGAGGGCATGTGGCCTGGTACGGTTCAGGAGGGAGGGGGGCCGCTCTCTCGTCCCCCCCTCTTCCCCTGCGGCCGGCCAGGTTGCATGCTCGGATAAGGGTCTGGTATGGATTTTTGGGGGGACTCCACGCCATTTTTTTTTTAAATTTGGGGTGGAGTTCCCCTTAAAATCCATGCCAGATCTGAAGGGCCTGCTATGGATATTTAGGGGGAACCGCACGCCATTTTTTTTTCATTTGCGGCGGGGTTCCCCTTAATATCCATTCCAGACCTGAAGGGCCTGGTAATAGAATTTGGGGGAACCCCCACGCTTTTTTTTTTTTTTTTATCAATGACTTTTCTATGTATTGCCGGGAGCCGACAATTCATTAATAGCCGCGAGTGAGTTTTAAATGACTTTTTTTCCTTCAGAAATTACATTTTGTGCAGGGACAGTTCTAAGCACGGGAAACATGCGCAACTTTACATGCATATCATACACACCCCCCAGGTACGAAATTTAAAGGAAAATTTCACTTTTATTTTTTCATTTTAAGCATTATTAAAATCACTACTCCCGTAAAAATTTCTATTTTTTAAACCTTTTTTTGCATTGATACATGTCCCCTGGGGCAGGACCCGGGTCCCCAAACACTTTTTAGGACAATAAATTGCATATTAGCCTTTATAATTAGCACTTTAGATTTCGAACGTTCGAGTCCATTGTATTTAATAGGGTTCTAAAGTTCACATGAACATTCTGTCTGTTCGCAGGTTCTGGTGTGTTCGGCTCATCCCTGGTACTAAGTTATATTATGTACATTTAGGAAAGAATCCAGGTCTTTCTTAAAGCAATCTACTGAGCTGGCCAGAACCACCTCTGCATGGAGTCTATTCCACATTTTCACAGCTCTTACTGTGAAGAAACCTTTCCGTATTTGGAGATAAAATCTCTTTTCCTCTAGACGTAAAGAGTGCCCCCTTGTCCTCATTGTTGATCGTAAAGTGAATAACTCAACACCAAGTTCACTATATGGACCCCTTGTGACAGACAAACCAGGACAGAGGCTTTTGGGGAGAACTAGGGGCAAGCCTCCTACCCACTAATTATGGGCTCTGGCATTTTAGAGAGCTACAAGCATTTAGGAAGATGTCCTGTTATATAATGCAAAAAGGACATTATTACATTTAACAGTCAAGGAAGTCATGATGGTCTCTGCAAACTCAATGAACAGATGCATGTGAAAAGAAAGCTGCTTAATGAGATTTGGACAGCCGTGGGTCCTCTTGAATACTGTTGCTGGATAGTCTGAGGTGGGGTGAGATCACTGTTAGGTGTTTATTGTTAGGTAGGTCCCATTGTTCTATTGTTTCTGTCTGTCTGATCATCTCTTGGAAATGAGATTAATCTGATGACCACTTTAACTTATATGTTTCTTGATTAACTTACTTTTTAATGAATTTACTGTTTAATTATATTCCTGTTTACAGTTTGTATTGTTACGGTAAAATGACCAGGAGGGGAATGTCCTCCTGTGGGGTATAAAGTATGTGTCTGAGTTTCAATAAACAGTCATTCCTTTGCTTCTACCCCCACATTTTGTCTGTGTACGATGATTGGGGTAAAAAGGGCTGGTTTTAGCTCTCGGTCTGCTCGGAATAGTTTGGGGGACAGGAGGCACTGTTTGGTGGAAGAAAGCCTTTGCAATAACACTCAAAATTGTGCTTAGGTGCATCCTGTTTCCACCAATAATCCTTGAGGTGTTTCTACAACTTGATTGGAGTCCACCTGTGGTAAGTTCAGTTGATTGGACAAGATTTGGAAAGGCACACATCTGCCTATATAAGCTCCCACAGTTAACAGTGCATATCAGAGCACAAGCCAAGTCATGAAGTAAGTCCAAGATATTGTCTGTAGACCTCCGAGACAGGATTGTATCACAGATCTGGAAAAGGGTACAGAAACATTTCTGCAGCATTGAAGGTCCCAATGAGCCCAGTGGCCTCCATCATCCATAAATGGTAGAAGTTTGGAACCACCAGGACTCTTCTCCGAGCAGGCCGCCCAGACAAACTGAGCAATCAGGGGAGAAGGGCCTTAGTCAGGGAGGTGACCAAGAACCCAATGGTCACTCTGACAGAGCTCCAATGTTTCTCTGTGGAGAGAGGAGAACCTTCTAGAAGAACAACCACCTCTGCAGCTCTCCGCCAATAAGTCCTGTATGGTAGAGTGGCCAGACAGAAGCCACTCCTCAGTAAAAGGTACATGACAGCCCGCCTGGAGTTTGCCAAAAGGCACCTGAAGGACTCTCAGACCATGAGAAACAAAATTCTCTGGTCTGATGAAACAAAGATTGAACTCTTTGGCCTAAATGGCAAGCGTCATGTCTGGAGGAAACCAGCCACTGCTCATAACCTGGCCAATACCATCCCTACAGGATGAAGCATGGTGGTGGCAGTATCATGCTGTGAGGATGTTTTTCAACTGCAGGAAGTAGGGATACTAATCAGGATCAAGGGAAAGATGAATGCAGCAATGTACAGAGAAATCCTTGATCCTTAAAAACCTGCTCCAGAGCGCTCTGGACCTCAGACTGGGGCAAAGATTCATCTTCCAACAGGACAACGACCCTAATCACACAGCCAAGATAACAAGGGAGTGGCTACGGGACAACTCTGTGAATGTCCTTGAGTGGCCCAGCCAGAGCCCAGACTTGAACCCATTTAAACATCTCTGGAGAGATCTGAAAATGGCTGTAAAACGACGCTCTCCATCCAACCTGGTGGAGCTTGAGAAGTCCTGCAAAGAAGAATGGGAGAAACTGCCCAAAAATAGGGGTGTCAAGCTTGTAGCATCATACTCAAAAAGACTTGAGGCTGCAATTGCTTCCAAAGGTGCTTCAACAAAGTATTGAGCAAAGGCTGTAAATACAGTACTTATGTACATGTGTTTTTTTGTTTGTTAAATAAATTTGCACAGATTTCAAACAAACTGCTTTCACGTTGTCATTATGAGGTATTGTTTGTAAAAAATTGAGGAGAATTATGAATTTATTCTATTCTGGAATAAGGCTGTAATATAATAAAATGTGGAAAAAGTGAAGGGCTGTGAATACTTTCTGGATGTACTGTATACTGTAGGAGCACACTTCTGCCCTGGTGCCAAGGAGTGCTGTGAAGGCATTAGGACTAAAGTGTTGAGCACTATGTTGTTTGCCGACAGGGCTGGTGCAAGGATATTTTGTCTACACAGGTGCATTTTGCAAATCCTCCTGCTCCTGAAGACCATAGTGATGCCACATATGTGTATGTTATTTGTTGTTTGTAAACGTAGTAGGGCCCAGAAACAATGGTGTGCATTTTGCTTTTTTATCCTACCTAAAACACACTAACACTAATTAAAAAAATGCTACCTAAAATATACCGACCCTGACATTTGACCCTTAGGTTGACCTTTAGGCCCCATGCACACAGGGCGTTTTTACAGCCGCGTTTTTTACAGCTTAAAAACGCCTGTCCATGTTTTGTAAAAATTTTTTGACCTTTTTAAAAAAAAAAAAAACCCGGAGCTCAAAAACGCAAAACGCTGCGTTTTTGCGCGTTTTCGCTGCGTTTTTTGCGCGTTTATGCGCATTTAATAGCGTTGGGCGTTTTTGCAGCTCAAACCTGGAGCTCCAGAACGCACTGGAATTGTTTTTATTTGTTGCAGCTGGAAAACGCCTATGCCACTTGGAGCTCATAAAAGCTCTATGTGTGCATGACACAATAGAATAACATGGATGGGCGTTTTGCAGCTGTAAAAAAAAACATCTAACGCTGCTGTTAGCAGCTGCAAAAACGCCCTGTGTGCATGGGGCCTTACACTATAACTCTGGCCCTGATCTAGTTCAAATCTTGATCTAGCTATTTTTTCCTTTATTTTTTTTAAATTTTTTTAAACACTTTTGTTTGTTGACATTTTTCTCGACACAATGTATGTTTCTCTCTATTCAGAGAAGAAAGAAAACACAGGGGCAGGCTATGTAGTGACTGATCGCTGCCTTTCAGAGGCTATCACAGCATTTCCCAGGTGACTGGGAACTGGGGGTCCCAATCATTAATACGAAACCCAGGGCTCTTGGTGAGAGCTCTTTCTATGCGCTGGAATTTCTTAATTCCCTGCAGATTTTTTAAGTTTGCTCACTTACAAAGAAATTAAGGGTCTATAATTTTTTATCATAAGTGTATTTTAAATGATTAGAGACAGAATATCAACCAAAAATCCAGAAAAAAAAAACACATAAAACAAATGCTATAAATTTAAGTTGTAGTTCACTGAGCAAAAGAAGTATTTGATCCCCAAGCAAAACATGACTTAATACTTTCTGGAGAAACCTTTGTTGACAAGCACAAAGGGAAGATGCTTCTTGTAGTTGGTGACCAGGTTTGCACACATCTCAGGAGGGAGTTTGGTCTACTCTACTTTACAGATCTTCTCTAAATCCTAATGCCGTGTACACACGACCGTTTTTAATGTCATTGAAAAAAAAATAATTTTCTCGACGTGATTCTTCTCAAGCCTGCCTTGCCTACACACTATCGTGAAAAAAAAAAAAATGCTCGAGCAAAGCGCAGTGACGTACAACATGTTGGATGGCACTATAAAAGGGGAAGTTCCATTCGGATGGCGCCACCCTCGTGTTAGTAAAGTTTGGTGAGAGACGATTTGCGCTTTTCAGCCTCGTGCTTTTCAGTCTGTTACAGCGTGACAAATGTGCTATCTCTATTCTGAACGCTAGTTTTACCAGAACAAGCGCTCCCGTCTCATAACTTGCTTCTGAGCATGCACGTTTTTTTCCCCATCATTAAAGCGTACACACCGCTGTTTTTCACGACGAGAAAAAATAGAGCATGTTCTAAATTTTTAATGCCCATTTTTCTCATCGCGAAAAATGCTCTGGAGACTACACACAATCGTTTTTAATGACTAATTTAAAAAAATGGCATTTTTCTCATCATGAAAAAATAGGATTTTTATAACAGCTTACCTGTAAAATCCTTTTCTTGGAGTACATCACGGGACACAGAGCGACATAGTCATTACTAATGGGTTATATAGATACCTTCAGGTGCTGGCACTGGCAACTTCCAAAACCGGAAGTACCCTCCCCTATATAAGCCCCTCCCATCCGGGAGCACCTCAGTTTTGTAGCAAAGCAATAAGTGTCCCTAAAGAGGGGTGGGAGCTCTGTGTCCCGTGATGTACTCCAAGAAAAGGATTTTACAGGTAAGCTGTTATAAAAATCCTATTTTCTTTCTCGTACATCACGGGACACAGAGCGACATAGTCATTACTAATGGGATGTCCTAAAGCAATGCCCAACGAGGGGGGGGATACACCATACATAAGCTGAGCGCTATCAGACATGAGGATCTTTTGCGGCCTGCAACACACTGCGCCCAAAGGCGACATCCTCCTGACTTCTAACGTCCACCTGGTAGAACCTAGTAAACGTGTGTACTGAAGACCATGTTGCGGCCTTACAGATTTGAGCCAGGGAGGCCTGGTGATGCGCTGCCCATGAAGTTCCAACTGCTCTCGTGGAGTGCGCTCTAACTTTGAACGGAGGCGGTCTCCTTCTCAAGCCATAGGCTTGCATTATGACCTTTCGAATCCACTTGGCTAAGTAGATTTTGACGCTGCCTGACCCCTTCTGGGGCCTTCCGGCAGAATAAACAAAGTATCCGTTCTGCGAATCTGAGCAGTGGCTTTTAGATAAGCTTTAACTGCTCTTACTACATCCAAAGAATGCAATAACTTTTCCTCTACCGAAGTAGGTTTGGGGAAAAAAGAAGGAAGAACCACATCTTGGTTCAAATGAAACCTCAATACCACCTTAGGAAGAAAGGCTGGATGAGGGCGTAACACTACTCTATCCTTATGGATAACCAGATATGGCTCCTTACAGGACATAGCTGCTAATTCCGACACTCTTTTAGCCGAACAAATGTCTACTAGAAAAATCAATTTCCTGGTGAGAAGAACCAAAGAAATATGCTGTGATGGTTCAAATGGTTGTTTCTGTAGAACCGACAGAACCAAGTTTAGATCCCATGGACATATGGGAATATTAACCGGAGGACTAATACGCATCACTCCTTGTATAAAGGCTTTGACTAGTGAATGCGAAGCCAAGGGCCTTTGAAAAAATATTGACAAGGCCGAAATCTGACCCTTGATAGTACTCAAGGCAAGCTTCCTATCTACAGCCCATTGTAGGAAGTCCAGAATCCTACCTATTACGTATTTACGTGGATGCCATTTCTTGGCCTCACACCAGGCGATGTACGCCTTCCAGATTCTATAGTAGATCTGCCTGGATACCGGCTTCCTGGCATTGATCATGGTAGATACCACAGAATTAGAGAGCCCTCTCTTTTTTAGAATGTGGGCTTCAATAGCCAGGCCGTCAAACCTAGGGCTGGTAAAGAAGGGTGGTATATCGGTCCTTGCGAAAGCAGGTCCGGACGACGTGGGAGAGTCCAAGGACTCCCCACTGACATTTTACAATCTCCGCAAACCACGCTCTTCGGGGCCACTCTGGAGCCACCAGAATCACTGGTTTCTTTTCTACCCTGATTCTGCAGAGTAATCGAGGTAACCATTGTGGCGGTGTGAATGCATATAACAGCTTGAACTGATCCCAAGGGAACACTAGGGCATCCGAGCCGCAAGCTAGGGGATCCCTTGTCCGAGAGAAAAACCTGTCCACCTTTGCGTTGAATCTGGATGCTAGAAGATCTACATCCGATGTTCCCCACCGCTGACATATTGTCCAGAAAACCTCGGGGTGAAGGGACCCTTCCTCTGGGCATAATTGCTGGCGACTTAGAAAGTCCGCCTTCCAATTCTCCACTCCTGGAATGAATACCGCAGATATGGCTGGGACATATCTTTCTGCCCATTTCAGGATGTAATTTACTTCCCTCTGGGCTGCACGACTCCTGGTGCCCCCCTGATGATTGATATATGCCACTGCTGTGGCATTGTCTGATTGAATTCTGACAGGGGACCCTTGGAGTTTGGATGTCCATGCTACTAGGGCATACCGGGCTGCTCGTATCTCTAAGAGATTGATGGGCAGGGCCTTTTCTGCATCCGACCATCTGCCCTGGAGAGACTATTGCTCCAGTACTGCTCCCCAGCCTATAAGGCTGGCATCTGTAGTGACCACCTTCCAAGAAATCGGACTGAAGGATTTCCCTTTTTCCAGATTCTGGGGAACCAACCACCAACGGAGGCTCTTGCGAACGGAAGGGGACAAGGACATTGTAAGTCTAGGGCCTGAACTTTTTTGTTCCAGGCTGACAGTATGGCCCCTTGCAAATTCCTTGAATGGAATTGACCGTAGGGTACTGCTTCGAATGATGCCACCATTTTTCCCAGCAGCCTCATGCACAGGCGTATGGACGGCTGTCTTTTTTGTACCCACTATATGGATCAAATCTTTCAAAGACAACACCTTTCCTTGAGGCAAGAATATTTTTCTCTGGCCTGAATCCAACCTTAGCCCCAAGTATTCCAGACTTTTGACTGGTTTTTAGGGCTGACTTGTCTCGGTTGATAATCCAACCGTGAGATTCCAGATACTTGATTGTCTTGTGAACGACCACGTCTAGTTTTTTCACTGAGTGGTCTATCAGCAACAAGTCATCTAGATATGCCATTATCATTACACCTTGTGTTCTTAGATTGGCCAATAAAGGGCCAGAATTTTTGTAAACACTCGTGGCGCTGTGGCCAAACCGAAGGGTAAGGCTCTGAACTGAAAATGGCGCCCTTCTACTGCAAAGCGTAGAAATTTTTGGTGGACTGGAAAGATGGAAATGTGCAAATAAGCATCTTTGATGTCGATCGCGGCTAAGCAATCCTCCCCTTGTAGGGCAGTGGCCACCGATCGGATCGACTCCATCGGAAAGTCCTGATATACAGGAATTTGTATAGCCCTTTTAGAATTAATATGGGCCTCCCGTCCGTGTTTGCTTCGGGACTGTAAAGAGGTTTGAGTAAAACCCGAACCCTCATTCTTCCAGGGGAACCTCCATAATTACTACTTGGAGCAATAGTTGTTCTAGTGCCAACAGGAGGGACTCTCTCTTCCGGGGATCCCTTGGCACGTTTGACCTCAAAAATGGGAAGGAGGAGAGTCTTTTAACTCCAAACTGTATCCCAAACATACTGCGGAGAGCACCTATCTGTCTTGATCGTGTCCCGCCAGGTCTCTTGCGAACTGGAGTCCTCCCCCCACCCGACTGAGTGGGGGCAACCCTTCAATGAATTTAACTTTGGGGGAGGTTTTGTACCTCCCCTGACCCAGGGTTTCTCATTACCCTGCTATTGTCCCTGTTTTTTTACCCCCGGGAATTGACCGAGGAGGCCGTCGGAACTGTTACACAGCCGATGCCCCAGGGACTGGAGAAGCAGGGCCTCTTAAAGAGGGACCTCTAACTCTGTTTTTAACCGGCAAGAGCGTATTTTTACCGCTGGAAATTTTCTGGATATATTTGTCCAGGTTTTCCCTGAATAAGCGTTCACCATGAAATGGGACGCTAACCAGCCATTCTTTACAGGGAGCTTCAGCAGACCAGTTTTTGAGCCATAGAAGCCTACGCATATGTACTATAGACAGCGTAAGGTGGGAAGCCTGATGGACTGAATCCTTTATGGCGTCAACCGCAAAGCCTAAGGCTCTAGGTAGATCAGCTAGGGCAAGGCCTGCTGATCTGTCAAGTCCCTCAACACCTGTTTCAACTGATCCTTCACTGCTTAGCAGACCTCACTGCTGGTTGTGTCACCAAGCTTGCTGTAGAAAGAAGCAGACTTTCATAAGGACTCCAATCTTTTATCTATTGGGTTCTTGAACATTTGGACATTATCCATTGGATATGTCAGTGATTTATACATACAAGAGATGGCTGTGTCCACTGTAGGGACCTTCCATTTTTTGATGAACTTATCCTCCATGGGATAGACCACCGGAAATCTCTTGGGGGAATAAATATTTTCTCAGGACGTTCCCAATCCTGGTAAATGAGCCCTTTCAGTAAAGGGTGAAGTGGAAAAGAACAGACAGTCTGGGGGCTTCTAGCGACCCCAACGAGGATACAGTAGTGGTTGATGGTTCCGCAAGGTGCATTTTTAAATGCTGATCGGACCATGTTAGTCAGAGACTGAACCCATAATCTTTCAGCTTGAGATGCTGAGAAAAGGTTCCCCCACTGTTGATTCCTCTATAACAGAATCAACCTTATCCTGATCCCCTTCAGGCAGGTCGATCCCTGTATGGGACTGTTGCTCTGCTAACAGGCACTCTGAAGGAGGAGACGGAGATCGGGCGTGCTTTCCCTGACAGGGAGGCAGCGATCAATGTTGACAATCTCTCTCTAATCCTCCCAGAGCTGAGGAAAAAACCTCCTCTGTTACATACACAGGAGCAGGTGAACTGAGGACAGCCACAGTACCAAGTACCCCTGCGGGGTCTCTACGGTCACTTACCTCTGAACTTCAGGGGAGACTGGTGCAGCAGAAGCATGCCCAAGATCCTCAGAGCCCGATGAGACCCCCTTCGCTTCCTGGAAGATTCAGTTCCGGAGCTTCTGGACGGCATATTCCTAAGCCTAAAGCTGAGGTATTCCAGCCGTAATACACCACTTTTACTGAGAATAGTCTAGCACAATTGCTGCTATATCACAGTTGGTGTCTACTAAAGTGCCTTTCTAGGGGATGCCTGCATCAACCGCCTCTGTGTGCCTTTATACTGTTGCTAGCTCTGTCTGTGCACTTCAATAGCCAGCTATAATGTGCTTTAAAACACGCTGGACGCCCGCACATGCGCAGTAGCGCTGCGGCGCACACCAGAGCGTCATCCACCTGCTCCGCCCCTTTTCCAGATCGCCTCTATATATAGAGGCGCGTGCACGCGCCCGCGCGCGGGCACGTGCGCCTTCGGCGCCTTTTTTGAAAACAATAAGGAGCTAGATGGGAGCCAGGGTCCCTTTGCCGCAGGGCCCGGGTATGGATGAGCGCAGCAACAGGGCAGAGGAGACAGCTTCCCAGCAGAGAACATACCAACTGCCTGGATTTGATTCTGGAAGAAAAAAATCCACATTACAAGAAAAAGAACCATAGCGGCCTCTAGTGTCTAACACAGGTACCGCGGTCTTACATTTTTTTTTTTTTTTCCTTGCCTACTATTATTTTTTTTTACATTTTCTCAGTAGTAACAGGCATACACAGAATATTAGCGGGAATACCTTAGGTAACAGGCAGAAAGACAAAATAGGCTTGGGGGTCCCTCAATAGAACCAAGTTCCCGAGGGCCCCCACTTACCTTTTCCTCGCCGCAGGACTCTGTTTGGTCCACAGAAGCCCAAACTTCACCTATCACGGCAGGCATTGTAATCAAACCTTCAGGGACCGGGTTCCCAAGGATTCCACTCCCCTGGACCTGTATAGCACCCTGCACAGAAAACATCTTGGTCGTGGGTATGACCAGAGCTCTGGATCCCAGGGTCCAGCCCTCCTAAGAGAGGCATTACAGGCAAAACCTTGCTCTTCTCTGCAAGGCCCGGGTACCGACCGTTTAGCTATGAAGCTTTTTTGGTCGGATCCGGAATAGCTTACTGAGGCCCAAAAGAACCTGTACGCAAGCTCAGTGAAAAACACATGTTACTTCTTGGCCAACACCTTAGACACTGGCAAAAAACTGAGGTGCTCCCGGATGGGAGGGGCTTATATAGGGTAGGGTACTTCCGGTTTTGGAAGTTGCCAGTGCCAGCACCTGAAGGTATCTATATAACCCATTAGTAATGACTATGTCGCTCTGTGTCCCGTGATGTACGAGAAAGAAATGGTCGTGTGTATGCGGCATTAAGGTTTCCTGGCTGTCTTTTGGCAACTCAAAGTTTCAGCTCCCTCCATAAATGTGCTATAGGATTAAGGTCTGGACACTGGCTTGGCTACTCCATGACCTTAATGTGCTTCTTCTTGAGCCACTTCTTTGTTGCCTTGGAGGTATGTTTTGGGTTATTGTCATGCTGGAAGACCCATCCATGACCCATCTTCAGTTTTCTGACTGAGGCAAGAAGGTTCTAATCCAAGATTTACATCGGCCTGTGCCTTTGGCAGAGAAACAGCCCCAAAGCATCATGTTTCAACCTCCGTGTTTGATTGTAGGGATGGTGTTCTTAGGTTCATAGTCAGCATTTTTCTTCCTCCACACACGTGAATCCAGTACATATTGTAAAATCTTGGATAAGAACCTTCTTCCCTCAGCCAGAATACTGAAGATGGGACGTGGATGGGTCTTTCAGCATGAGAATGACTCAAAACATACCGCCAAAGGAATGACTCAAGGAGAAGCACATTAAGGTCATAAAGTGGTCTAGCCTCTCTTTAGACCTTAATCCTATAGAAAATTTATGGAGGGAGCTGAAACTTCAAATTGCCAAAAGACAGCCAAGAAACCTTAAGGATTTAGAGAAGATCTGTAAAAAAAAAAGTGGACCAAAGTCCCTCGTGCAGACCTGGTCATCAACTACAAAAAACATCTTACCTCTGCTTACCAACAAGGATTTTTCCACCAAGTACCAAGTCGTGTTTTGCTTGGGGATCAAATACTTTTCTTTTTCGTACATCACGGGACACAGAGCGACATAGTCATTACTAATGGGTTATATAGATACCGTCAGGTGCTGGCACTGGCAACTTCCAAAACCGGAAGTACCCTCCCCTATATAAGCCCCTCCCATCCGGGAGCACCTCAGTTTTTTGCCAGTGTCTAAGGTGTTGGCCAAGAAGAAACATGTGTTTTTCACTGAGCTTGCGTACAGGTTCTTTTGGGCCTCAGTAAGCTATTCCGGATCCGACCAAAAAAGCTTCATAGCTAAACGGTCGGTACCCGGGCCTTGCAGAGAAGAGCAAGGTTTTGCCTGTAATGCTTCTCTTAGGAGAGCTGGACCCTGGGATCCAGAGCTCTGGTCATACCCACGACCAAGATGTTTTCTGTGCAGGGTGCTATACAGGTCCAGGGGAGTGGAATCCTTGGGAACCCGGTCCCTGAAGGTTTGATTACAATGCCTGCCGTGATAGGTGAAGTTTGGGCTTTTGTGGACCAAACAAAGTCCTGCGGCGGGGAACAGGTAAGTGGGGGCCCCCAGGAACTTGGTTCTATTGGGGGACCCCCAAGCCTAATTTGTCTTTCTGTCTGTTACCTAATGGTATTCCCGCAAAATTCTGTGCATGCCTGTAACTACTAAAAAAATGTAATAATTTTTAATGGTGGTCAAGAAAAAAAAAAAAAAAATGTTTTTATATATATTTAATATATTAGACTGCGGTACCTGTGTTTGTCCACTAGAGGCCGCTGTGGAATGTTTTCTTGTCATGTGGACTAGCTTCTTCTCAGCAGAGCAAAGTCCAGGCAGATGGTGAGTTCTCTTATAGGAAACTGCTTCCTCTGCCATGTTGCAGTGTTTGTCCATCCCCCGGCCAGCGGCAAAGAGGGGCCCTGGCTCCTGTCCCTTGTTACCATATTTGAAATTAGCGCCGAAGGCGCACGTGCCCGCGCGCGTGCGCGAGCACGCGCCTCTATATATAGAGGTGAGCCGGGAAAGGGGGCGGAGCCTGGGGGATGACGCTCTGTGCGCGCCGCAGCGCTTCTGCGCATGTGCGGGCGTCCCAGCAGTTTTAAAAAAACCACAATATTGTAGTGAGCTGGCTATGAAGTACAGAGACAGAGCTGGCAACATTTAAAGGCATACAGCAAGCGGTTGATACAGGCATCCCCTAGAAAGGCACATTAGTAGACACCAACTGTGATATAGCAGCAATTGTGCTAGACTATTCTCAGTAAAAGTGGTGTATTACGGCTGGAATACCTCAGCTTTAGGCTTAGGAATATGCCGTCCAGAAGCTCCGGAACTGAATCTTCCAGGAAGCGAAGGGGGTCTCATCGGGCTCTGAGGATCTTGGGCATACTTCTGCTGCACCAGTCTCCCCTGAAGTTCAGAGGTAAGTGACCGTAGAGACCCCGCAGGGGTACTTGGTACTGCGGCTGTCCTCAGTCACCTGCTCCTGTGTATGTAACAGAGGAGGTTTTTTTCCTCAGCTCTGGGAGGATTAGAGAGAGATTGTCAACATTTATCGCTGCCTCCCTGTCAGGGAAAGCACGCCCGATCTCCGTCTCCTCCTTCAGAGTGCCTGTTAGCAGAGCAACAGTCCCATACAGGGATCGACCTGCCTGAAGGGGATCAGGATGAGGTTGATTCTGTTATAGAGGAATCAACAGTGGGGGAACCTTTTCTCAGCATCTCAAGCTGAAAGATTATGGGTTCAGTCTCTGACTAACATGGTCCGATCAGCATTTAAAAATGCACCTTGCGGAACCATCAACCACTACTGTATCCTCGTTGGGGTCGCTAGAAGCCCCCAGACTGTCTGTTCTTTTCCACTTCACCCTTTACTGAAAGGGCTCATTTACCAGGATTGGGAATGTCCTGAGAAAATATTTATTCCCCCAAGAGATTTCCGGTGGTCTATCCCATGGAGGATAAGTTCATCAAAAAAAAAAAAAAAAAAAAAAAAAATGGAAGGTCCCTACAGTGGACGCAGCCATCTCTTGTATGTATAAATCACTGACATGTCCAGTGGATAATGTCCAAATGTTCAAGAACCCAATAAATAAAAGATTGGAGTCCTTATGAAAATCTGCTTGGTGATACAACCAGCAGTAGCAGCTATTGGGGTCTGCTAAGCAGTGAAGGATCAGTTGAAACAGGTCTTGAGGGACTTGACAGATCAGCAGGCTTTGCCCTAGCTGATCTACCTAGAGCCTTAGGCTTTGCGGTTGACGCCATAGAGGATTCAGTCCATCAGGCCTCCCGCCTTATGCTGTCTATAGTACATACGCGTAGGCTCCTATGGCTCAAAAACTGGTCTGCTGAAGCTCCCTGTAAAGAATGGCTGGTTAGCGTCCCATTTCATGGTGAACGCTTATTCAGGGAAAACCTGGACAAATATATCCAGAAAATTTCCAGCGGTAAAAATACGCTCTTGCCGGTTAAAAGCAGAGTTAGAGGTCCCTCTTTAAGAGGCCTGCTTCTCCAGTCCCTGGGGCATCGGCTGTGTAACAGTTCCGACGGCCTCCTCGGTCAAATCCCGGGGGTAAAAAACAGGGACAGTAGCAGGGTAATGAGAAACCCTGGGTCAGGGGAGGTACAAAACCTCCCCCAAAGTTAAATTCATTGAAGCCCCCACTCAGTCGGGTGGGGGGAGGACTCCAGTTGTTCGCAAGAGACCTGGCGGGACACGATCAAGACAGATAGGTGCTCTCCGCAGTAGGTTTGGGATACAGTTTGGAGTTAAAAGACTCTCCTCCTTCCCAGTTTTGAGGTCAAACGTGCCAAGGGATCCCCGGAAGAGAGAGTCCCTCCTGTTGGCACTAGAACAACTATTGCTCCAAGGAGTAATTATGGAGGTTCCCCTGGAAGAATGAGGGTTCGGGTTTTACTCAAACCTCTTTACAGTCCCGAAGCAAACGCGGACGGGAGGCCCATATTAATTCTAAAAGGGCCATACAAATTCCTGTATATCAGGTCTTTCCGATGGAGTCGATCCGATCGGTGGCCACTGCCCTACAAGGGGAGGATTGGTTAGCCACGATCGACATCAAAGATGCTTATTTGCACATTCCCATCTTTCCAGTCCACCAAAAATTTCTACGCTTTGCAGTAGAAGGGCGCCATTTTCAGTTCAGAGCCTTACCCTTCGGTTTGGCCACAGCACCACGAGTGTTTACAAAAATTCTGGCCCTTTATTGGCCAATCTAAGAACACAAGGTGTAATGATAATGGCATATCTGGATGACTTGTTGCTGATAGACCACTCAGTGAAAAAACTAGACGTGGTCGTTCACAAGACAATCAAGTATCTGGAATCTCACGGTTGGATTATCAACCGAGACAAGTCAGCCCTAAAAACCAGTCAAAAGTCTGGAATACTTGGGGCTAAGGTTGGATTCAGGCCAGAGAAAAATATTCTTGCCTCGAGGAAAGGTGTTGTCTTTGAAAGATTTGATCCACTTAGTGGGTACAAAAAAGACAGCCGTCCATACGCCTGTATATGAGGCTGCTGGGAAAAATGGTGGCATCATTCGAAGCAGTACCCTACGGTCAATTCCATTCAAGGAATTTGCAAGGGGCCATACTGTCAGCCTGGAACAAAAAAATTTAGGCCTAGACTTACAATGTCCTTGTCCCCTTCCGTTCGCAAGAGCCTCCGTTGGTGGTTGGTTTCCCAGAATCTGGAAAAAAGGAAATCCTTCAGTCCGATTTCTTGGGAGGTGGTCACTACAGATGCCAGCCTTATAGGCTGGGGAGCAGTACTGGAGCAATAGTCTCTCCAGGGCAGATGGTCGGATGCAGAAAAGGCCCTGCCCATCAATCTCTTAGAGATACGAGCAGCCCGGTATGCCCTAGTAGCATGGACATCCAAACTCCAAGGGTCCCCTGTCAGAATTCAATCAGACAATGCCACAGCAGTGGCATATATCAATCATCAGGGGGGCACCAGGAGTCGTGCAGCCCAGAGGGAAGTAAATTACATCCTGAAATGGGCAGAAAAAATATGTCCCAGCCATATCTGCGGTATTCATTCCAGGAGTGGAGAAGTGGAAGGCGGACTTTCTAAGTCGCCAGCAATTAGGCCCAGAGGAAGGGTCCCTTCACCCCGAGGTTTTCTGGACAATATGTCAGCGGTGGGGAACATCGGATGTAGATCTTCTAGCATCCAGATTCAACGCAAAGGGGGACAGGTTTGTCTCTCGGACAAGGGATCCCCTAGCTTGCGGCTCGGATGCCCTAGTGTTCCCTTGGGATCAGTTCAAGCTGATATATGCATTCACACCGCCACAATGGTTACCTCGATTACTCCGCAGAATCAGGGTAGAAAAGAAACCAATGATTCTGGTGGCTCCAGCGTGGCCCCGAAGAGCGTGGTACGTGGAGATTGTAAAATGTCAGTGGGGAGTCCTTGGACTCTCCCACATCGTCCGGACCTGCTTTCGCAAGGACCGATATACCACCCTTCCTTACCAGCCCTAGGTTTGACGGCCTGGCTATTGAAGCCCACATTCTAAAAAAGAGAGGGCTCTCTAATTCTGTGGTATCTACCATGATCAATGCCAGGAAGCCGGTATCCAGGCAGATCTACTATAGAATCTGGAAGGCGTACATCGCCTGGTGTGAAGCCAAGAAATGGCATCCACGTAAGTACGTAATAGGTAGGAGTCTGGACTCCCTACAATGGGCTGTAGATAGGAAGCTTGCCTTGAGTACTATCAAGGGTCAGATTTCGGCCTTGTCAATATTTTTTCAAAGGCCCTTGGCTTCGCATTCACTAGTCAAAGCCTTTATACAAGGAGTGATGCGTATTAGTCCTCCGGTTAATATTCCCATATGTCCATGGGATCTAAACTTGGTTCTGTCGGTTCTACAGAAACAACCATTTGAACCATTACCGCATATTTCCTTGGTGCTTCTCACCAGGAAATTGATTTTTCTAGTAGCCATTTGTTCGGCTAAAAGAGTATCGGAATTAGCAGCTATGTCCTGTAAGGAGCCATATCTGGTTATCCATAAGGACAGAGTAGTGTTACGTCCTCATCCAGCCTTTCTTCCTAAGGTGGTATCGAGGTTTCATTTGAACCAAGATGTGGTTCTTCCTTCTTTTTTCCCCAAACCTACTTCGGTAGAGGAAAAGTTATTGCATTCTTTGGATGTAGTAAGAGCAGTTAAAGCTTATCTAAAAGCCACTGCTCAGATTCGCAGAACGGATACTTTGTTTATTCTGCCGGAAGGCCCCAGAAGGGGTCAGGCAGCGTCAAAATCTACTTTAGCCAAGTGGATTCGACAGGTCATAATACAAGCCTATGGCTTGAGAAATAGACCGCCTCCGTTCAAAGTTAGGGCGCACTCCACGAGAGCAGTTGGAACTTCATGGGCAGTGCATCACCAGGCCTCCCTGGCTCAAATCTGTAAGGCCGCAACATGGTCTTCAGTACACACGTTTACTAGGTTCTACCAGGTGGACGTTAGAAGTCAGGAGGATGTCGCCTTTGGGCGCAGTGTGTTGCAGGCCGCAAAAGATCCTCATGTCTGATAGCGCTCAGCTTATATATGGTGTATCCCCCCCCTCATTTGGCATTGCTTTAGGACATCCCATTAGTAATGACTATGTCGCTCTGTGTCCCGTGATGTACGAAAAAGAAAATAGGATTTTTATAACAGCTTACCTGTAAAATCCTTTTCTTGGAGTACATCACGGGACACAGAGCTCCCACCCCTCTTTTGGGGACACTTATTGCTTTGCTACAAAACTGAGGTGCTCCCGGATGGGAGGGGCTTATATAGGGGAGGGTACTTCCGGTTTTGGAAGTTGCCAGTGCCAGCACCTGACGGTATCTATATAACCCATTAGTAATGACTATGTCGCTCTGTGTCCCGTGATGTACTCCAAGAAAAGGATTTTACAGGTAAGCTGTTATAAAAATCCTATTATTTTACTCATTGAACTGCAACTCAATGTATAACATTTGTATCATGTGTTTTTTTCTGGATTTTTACTTGATATTCTGTCTCTATAATTTAAAATACATCTATTATTTGATCTCCTGCAGATTTTGTAAGTTTGCCCGCTTACATTTAGGCTCCAAGCTGATAAACTGCAGTTTATTGGCGTTTTTTTAAAAAGCCCATTAACTGCACTCTATGTTAGCCTATGTGTACACATATCGTTTTTAAGCGTTAATGAGCAGTGGAGTTAATGGGCTTTTTTCTGAACGCAAGAAATTCGCGTTCAAAGTGCAGTTTTTCGGCGGGAAAAACGCAAAAAAATGCAAAACGCTGAAAAACGCTAATAAACGCTCAAATACGCTGGTCGCCAGCGTTTTTTTAACGTTTTTGGATCCATTGAAAAAAAAAAAAGCTAAAAACGCTACACTGAAAAACGCTAATAAACGCTAGAAAAAAACGCTGATAAAAGCTATATTTTAAAGCAGCTTTTTCTACCAGAAATCGCGCGTTCAAAACGACCATTTTTGAGCTTCTGTGTACACGGAGCCTTATGTGTAAGTGGGCAAACTTACAAAATCTGCAGAGGATCAAATAATTTTCCCCACTGTAAGAAGAACAGTATAAACTGTATATAGAATCACCTACTGTATATGCAGTATACATCACTGTGGTCCAGCAGCAGTACAGGAACTTCCCATCCCATTTCTGGATCAAAATATAAATCAAAGTAGATTCACAGAAAGCTT
This sequence comes from Rana muscosa, assembly GCA_029206835.1. Lineage (NCBI taxonomy): Eukaryota > Metazoa > Chordata > Amphibia > Anura > Ranidae > Rana > Rana muscosa. The sequence continues at coordinate 219,257,261 of CM055123.1, forward strand.
TGTATTTTATGAATGAATACAAGGCTCCTTGATTGGATGGTGTGGAGATCATGACATCACTTGCCCAACTTTCCTTCTCAGTAAATCAGAGGAAGCCTTATATTCATTTATAAAAATACAAGACTTTCTCCGAATGTCTGAAAAGTGCTCAGCTAGATTAAATTTTGATAAGGAATGGAATCCCCGTACTGCTGCTGAACACAGTGCTGTATTGTGTATGTGGCTGATACAGCACTGACCCCAGATGATGCAATCCTTTTTGCGAAACGCGTCGGGAGATTCCACTGCTGCCACTGTTGTACAAGCGTTTGTTTAAACCATCTTGATGTAAGTGTATTTGCCTACATTAAAGTTTGATTTTTAGACGATATTATGCCATGTGCCCTTCTCTTTTCTCCCATATATTTATCTGATCGGCATTCTGGTTTACCACCATTTGAGCCTTTTTTTCCATTCACCTCCATTACCATTGCCGAGAGCATTGTCCTGAGGATTTACCTGCATAGGATCAGCGCAGGAGGAGACATACATCTAAAAGCCTGATGTGACCCTTCAAACGCATGTTTGTTTGGGTTCACTTGTTCCGGTAAGCCTTCCATATATTGGTGGTGGTTATCTACACTTCTTTTCCAAGATTGCAGATTTCATACACATCTGTTCAAGAATCGTTTTATTTATTAGAGACTTTTTTCACCATTTACATGAATTTTGTCACTTAATTGGACATTATTTTTTATCACACTGGGTGTTTTCTATTTTCACTTTTGTTCAGCGCTGCATTTTTTGTTTTTTGTTATGAATGAATACAAGGCTCCTTGATTGGATGGTGTGGAGATCATGACATCACTTGCCCAACTTTCCTTCTCAGTAAATCAGAGGAAGCCTTATATTCATTTATAAAAATACAAGACTTTCTCCGAATGTCTGAAAAGCGCTCAGCTAGATTAAATTTTGATAAGGAATGGAATCCCCGTACTGCTGCTGAACACAGTGCTGTATTGTGTATGTGGCTGATACAGCACTGACAGCAGCATGTTTTACAAGATGTATTAGTGAAGGAAATAGTTTGGGCCAATTGGTTCAAACAAACCATTTAAAGTCATAGTATCCCTGGAGTAAGGCTTTTAACATTTGTGTTCATTGAAACCGTAGTGTTTTGTAATGAGGAGGACCAACAAACCTGAAATAGCTGCATGTAATGCATACTGGCTGGATACATGGTTCCATATATTAGCTTCACTACTAAGATGGGGGTCTGCTTGGGATTTTAAGCTAAAGCAGAAATCTACACGTACTGGACACTTTATTAGGTACACCTGTTCAATTGCTTGGTAATACAAATTGCTAATCAGCCAATCACATGGCAGAAACTCAAAGCATTTAGGCATCTAGATGTGTTGAAGGCAACTTGCTGAAGTTAAAACTGAGGATCAGAATGGGGAGGAAAAAGGATTTAAGTGACTTTGAAATGCTCAGACCAGCCCATCTGGCACCAACAACCATGCCACGTTCAAAAACTTTTGATCTATTGGGATTTTTACACACAACTATCTCTCTCGGGTTTACAGAGAATGGTCCGAAAAATAAAAAATATCCAGTGAGTGGCAGTTGTGTGGACGAAAATGCCTTGTTGATGTCAGAAAATAATGGGCAGACTGGTTCAAGATGATAGAAAGGCAACAGTAACCTTAAATACCCACACCTTACAACCAATATATGCCGAATACCCTCTCTGAACACACAACACACAGATGAGCTACAGCAATAGAAGACCACACCAGGCACCACTCCTGTCAGCTAAGAACAGGAAACTGAGGCTATAATTCGCACAGGCTCACCAAAATTGGACAATAGAACATTGGAAAAATGTTGCCTGGTCTGATGAGTCTCGATTTCAGCTGCAACATTCAGATGGTAGGGTCAGAATTTGGTATAAACAACCTGAAAGCATGGATCCATCCTGCCTTGTATCAATGGTTCAGGCTGGGGGTATAATGGTGTGGGGGATATTTTCTTGGCACACTTTAGACCCCTTAGTACCAATTGAGCATCGTTTAAATGCCACAGCCTACCTGAGTATTGTTGCTTACCATATCCATTGCTTTATGACTACAGTGTCCCCATCTTCTGATGGCTCCTTCCAGCAGGATAATGCACCATGTCACAAAGCTTAAATCATCTCAAACTGGTTTCTTGAACATGACAATGAGGTCTCTGTACTCCAATGGCCTCCACAGTCAGCAGATCTCAATCCCATAGAGCACCTTTGGGATGTGGTGGAACAGGAAATTTGCATCATGGATATGCAGCCAACAAATCTGCAGTAACTGCGTGATGCTATCATGTCACTATGGACCAAAATCTCTCAGCAATGTTTCCAACACCTTGTTGAATCTATACCATGAAGAATTAATGCAGTTCTGAAGGGAAAATGGGGACCATACCGGTATAAGCAAGGTGTACCTAATAAAGTGGCCAGGTGTGTGTAAATCAAGCATGCCAACATTGTATATGAGATATTGTACCGAATACCTACTCAGCTGTTAAATTCCCCTCCCAGCTAAGCAGAAAAATGATTTTTCTTCTTTTTTTTTTTTTAAAGGCATCAATATTTGAAAGTATTGTGGAAATAAATGTGTGTTGTACTTGGTTTTGAAGCTGTGGCATTCCAGCTGAAGTAGGTGGAATGACCATCACAGACACATTTGGCTTGTTCTTTGCTTTGGACTGTTTGGATACCATCGGCATCTGACAAGGAAACCACCACCTGTTAGAATAAGATAACAAATAAGAGACTTATTTATGTGAATTTAATAATTTAATAGAACATTGCTCAGTAGTGTTTCAAAATAATCAATCTAAAATCAAGCTCAATATTTAGGCCGGGTTCACACTGGTCCGACAAACGCTCTGTCATTGGGAGCTCATGTCGCATGACGTGTGTGAAAATCAATGTTTCCCTATGGGAGCCGTCTTAACTGGTCCGACACATGTCGGTCCGACTTTTAAAATGCTCCCTGTACTACTTTTGTATGACTTTGGTCCTACTTCAGCCCATTGAATATCATTGAAGTCGGATCAAAGTATGATCCTTGTACTTACCATCCGACTTTTGACATCCAACATGGTGATTACAGCAGCAGTAAAAGGAATTTATCTCACACTGGGATTGTTTTGATTGGTCAAAGAACAAGTCATACTATCACAAAGTCGGAGCAAAGTAGTATGCTGTTCATTCAAGTCGGATGGATGTAGGACCAATGTAGGACTGATGTCGCAGAGCAAAATAGGATGAAAGTCGTATGACTGTCGTGTAGTATCAGTGTGAACCCAGCCTGAAGGTAAAATTCCAGGCCATTGCCAAGTTTAAACTTGCTCCCCACCCATTCAAAATCCTATTTTAACTACCCTGCGAAAGGAAGATGCTTATGCTAACCTATTCTAAGGGTGTTTCAATCCGGTTATGTGATTTCTCCAGTGGCTAGCTTCAGGGGAGAGGAGAGATCATTACCAATGGCTGAAATGCCTTGGCGGTGATGTTACCCATATGTGTTGGGACAATCTGGACTTCCATTTTTCAAGTTTGTTACATAATTGTCTGGCTCCTGATACAAGACCCCCCAGGGCGAATGATGTTTGTCCCAGGAAGTGGAGGGGGCAGAGGGTCAACATACAGGCTTAGCGATGCCAAGATGGCATGACTTCATAGTGCCCTGCCCCTACCCTCCAAACCACATCATTCATTTCCATGGTGCAGGGGGATAAATTAGGATGCATGGAATCATTTGTAACTGCTGTGCTTGTGGCTGGCCTGCCCACACTATAAAAACAGATTACATTAATCCAGGCTGGGGATTCAGAAGAGGACAGAAGTCCTGCTTCTGTCCAGAGCTGCTCCACCTCCCACCCCCTGCCATGATGCTGCAGTCATGGTGAGGATTTGAAGGTAGGACTCTTTGTGCAAAGGGGCACGAGGACTTTGTTATAAAGTAGGCTTTCTATAATGTGATGGGGACTGACCCTAATTTTATGGGGGACGCTGATGTGAAATGAGTTGACTGATGTGAAATGGGCTGATTATGATCGTGCCATCTTAATAGCATCATGGGCAACTGGGCAAAGTAATGCACTGGGGCTGCTACTAGAGAGACAGATTCCTGAGGTGCGCTAACACGCTGTGGCAAAAGTAGGTGTGGCTAAATTATGTTACATATTGTGCGTGGCTTTTTGTCTCATTAAAAACAACAAATAAATACAACTAGAGAATAATCTTAAATTAAATTCAACCCCTGTACACACTATTCCACTCTCTCTACACACTGCAGCTCTGTATACACTAAACCTCTTTTCCCTTTTACAGACTGATCCCACTCTTTTTTTTACCTAATCCCCCTCCCTGTACACACTGCCCCTCTGTCATAAATGCCTCTTCCAGACTATCAGTGTCTGTACACAGTACAGGGTGGGCAGGAGGATAAAAGTACAGAGCTGTCAGGAGGGCACTGTACAGGATGGGCGCCAGGCAGGAGAAAAGTACAGGGTGGGCAGGACGGCACAGTACAGGGGGGTAGGAGGACTCAGTACAAGGGGGCAAGAAGGCACAGTACAGGGGGGGCAGGAGGGCACAGTACGGGGGTGCAGAAGGGCACAGTACAGGGCTGGCAGGAGGGCACAGTACATGGGGGGCAGGAGGGAACTGTATGGGGGCAGAAGGGCACAGTATAGAAGGTACTGTACAGGGTGGCAGGAGGGCACAGTACAAGGCAAACAGGAGGGCACAGTACAGGGGGGCAGGAGGGCACAGTACAGGGGGCAGGGAGGCACCAGGCAGGAGAACAGTACAGGGTGGGCAGGACGGCACAGTACAGGGTGGGCAGGATGGCACAGTATAGGGGGGCAGGACAGCACAGTACAGGGGGGCAGGAGGACTCAGTACAAGGGGGCAGGAAGGTACAGTACAGGGGTCACTGCTGATAGTTTCCTTGGCAGAACTCTATCTCCTATCTCTGCACTGTACACAGCCTGAACACGAGCACTAACATCTCTTGCTCCCCACACAGCACACACTGGGTTAAAAATCGATTCCCTTACATGAATAAGCACTTTTGAAAGAGTGAAACACGTCAGTTCCTGTATTCCGCCTTTTGCTGTGGCTTGTATTTTTTGGATTATTACCTCTTTTTTAATAAAGGCATTGATTTTGAGTGTGGCTGTCCAGAATTTTCTCCTCATCCAATTGCCTAAGAACTCATGTGTTACAGTTGCTAGGACGCATACATGTAGACGCGCCTGTGCTGAGTGTCCGAACCCCTGTGTTCAGTAAACAGATGTGCAACCCAGTGGTATCACTAGGGTTGGTGTCACCTGGTGTGGTAAAACATAGTGTCCCCCCTCCCCCGGCACTAAGCAGGCTAGTGTGTCCCCCCCTATACCTGCCACAATGGATGGAGCCAGGATGGCATTGGAGGGGGGGGGGTAGATGGAGCTGGGATAGGATCGGGGTGGTGGATAGAGTCGGAATGGAATCAGGGGGGGGGGGTGGATGGAGCTGGAATGAGATTGGGGGATGGCTGGAGCCAGGATGGGATCGGGGAGATAAATGGAGCTGGAATGGGAACGGGGGGGATTGATGGAGCCAGGATGGGATTGGGGAATGGATGGAGCCCGGAATGGGATTGGGGTTGGATGAAGCTGGGATGGGATCGGGGGAATTGATGGAGCCAGGATTGGATCAGGGGGATGGAGGAGCCGGGTTGGGATCGGGGGGATGGAGAAGCCAGGTTGGGATCGGGGGGATGGATGGAGCCGGAATGGGAATGGGGGGATGGATGGAGCTGGAATGGGATCGGGGGGATGGATGGAGCTGGAATGGAATCGGGGGGTTGGATGGAGCTGGAATGAAATTGGGAGATGGATGGAGCTGGAATAGGATCGGGGGGTGGATGGAGCCAGGGTGGGATAGGGGGATGGATGGAACCAGGTTGGGATCGGGGGATGGATGGAGCCAGGTTGGAATCGGGGGAATGGATGGAGCCGGGTTGGGATCGGGGGAATGGATGGAGCCGGGTTGAGATCGGGGGACCGATGGAACCAGGATGGGACCGGGGGAATGGATGGAGTCGGGATGTGATTAGGGGAATGGATGGAACCGGGATTGGAAGGGGGTGGTGGATGGAGCTGGGATTGGATAAGGGGGGGTGTGGAGCGGGAAAGGAATCAGGGTTGTGGATTGAGCTGACATGGGATCGGGTTGTTGGATGGAGCTGGGACGGGATTGGGGGGGTGGATTGAGCCAGGATGGGATCGTGGAGGGTGGATTGAGCCGGAATGGGATAAGGGTGTTGGCTGGTGCCGGGATGGGATTGGGCTGAGACGTTCAGGAGGCAGCATGCACCCTGCTGGACCTAACCCATTTAAGACAGCAAATTTTAGAAAGTGGCTGAATTCCTGGAGTTCAGCAGTAACCAGTAATTTATTTAAAAAAGACAATTGTTTATGATACATAGGGGTCAATTCACTAAGAGTTAAATAACCACTGAAAAAATGTGGTAAAATAATGCATGCAGAAACAATTGTACAAATGTTCAATTCGCTAAGAATTTGGTGGTAAATACTAGACTTGTGCACAATGGAAAAATTTGTTTAGTTTCGGTTTGTTTCTTGTGCACAAGTTTCTTTTCGGTCCTGTTGATTCGTAATCGTTCGTAATTTTGCTAGATGGGATTTTTTGTGTTCGGACTAATTCGTATTTTCGCAAGCAACATTTTTCGTTGAATCGGAATGATTCGTATTAATGTAAGCCTTATTTTTAGTTGATTTATAATTTGTACATAATGGTAATACAGCAATTACAGCATATTTTCAAGTGGGAATTTATTGCAGGGTAGCTGGTTGTTAAGGAGTGGGCCGGGAAGCCGGCTGCTGCGTTCCTGATGGATGACTGAATGTAAAAAAAACATGCTGGCAATTAAAAATGATTTAAAAAAACAGAATGGGGGTCCCCCCAATCTATACCAGGCCCTTTGGGTCTGGTATGGATTTTTAGGGAAACCAATGTCAAAGTTTAAAAAACAACGGTGTGGGGTCCCCTCCAAAATCCATACCAGGCAATTATCTGAGCATGCAGCCCGGCAGGCCAGAAAAGGGGGACGAGCAAGCGCCCCCTCCTGAGCCATACCAGGGCCACATGCCCTTAACATGGGGGGATGCTTTGGGGTGGGGGGGGGGGCTCTGCGGTACTCTTTCGTGAATTGACCCCATAGTGCTTTAGCAAACAGAGGGGTTGATTTACTAAAGCCAAATCCATTTTACAGTACGAGTGCACTTGGAAGTGCAGTCCCTGTAAGTCTGAGGGGTAGATCTGAAATGAGGGGAAGCTCTGCTGATTTTATCATCCAATCATGTGCAAGCTAAAATGCTGTTTTTTATTTTCCTTGCATGTCCCCTTTAGATCTACAGCGACTGCACTTCCAAGTTCACTTTCAGTGCACTTGCAGTGCACTTGTAGTGCAAAGTGGATTTGCCTTTAGTAAATAACCCCCTAAGTGTCATCCATTTAGACTTTATTGACTAATAATTAGTATTACCAGAATACATTTCTTCTCATAGCTGAAGACCTGGGCTTCGATTTGGAATGTCTCTTTCTGCACCACAGAGTAAGGCATAATTAATTCAATGAAGTAAGGCTGGAAGGTGACAAGCCCAACATTTCTGATCTCCCCAATACCAGAAAGTCCAAGGCACACGGCGTCCGTCTCCCATTTGGTGATACTGTCTGGTGTAGTCAAGTTTAGCACAGTGTGGCCTTCTGGGCTATAAAAATATAGAAAACGAAGGGTATGTTTGAACCAGACCAATAAATACAGAGGTAAAATAGAGATACGAGATTACGGGATGCGTTATATACACTTCTAGGAATTATAAGAAGGTTGCTTGCTGGTGTGTGGAGAAGCTGTTCTGCACAGAAAAGGGACCTACAGTATTTTCTGGGGCTGTGAAACTACCAGGCTACCTACAGCATGTGAACAATTCAGATAGTTCCCCTCAGGGAGAACCAGGGACTGTGTTCTCCCAGTGGTGTCTGATGGATGAAAGAAGAAGATCATGAAGATCAAGATTGCAGGAGAAGCTACATTGCAGTGTTTACATCATCTAGACTTATGGCAGCCTTTGGATGAAAATCATGGTGAAGTTAATTTTTACTGAATTAAAGTACGGTTCTGATCCATGGATCAAAATGTCACCCTCCACCTCTTTGCACAGTTCAGTAAGGTCCCTAAGCAAGAGCATCAGTGTGTTCCATGTATGGGGGACTTTCAGAATCGTGAGTCCCCTCCACAGCACTTCTGTTTATCAACAAATAGAGGGACACGGCATGATGATGAAGCTGCTGTATAAGAAGGGATTTTCAGATTACTGAAGTGTCTTGTGGCACTAATTTATTTTCATCTTCAGCATATATTGGTTTATGTGTTTGTATTTCCTATTCTTATCTGCTATTTGCTTCACACTGTGCTTTAGAAGCTAATTCTTAGCACCTTCCACCTGCACATTTCTTTAGCAGGTTTTAAAAATGACCACCTTATGTGGAACACCTGATTCTAACTTCATGGCTTTGAATGTAGGGGTGTATGTATATTCAGGCCGGGATCACACTGGTACGACAAACGCTCCGACATTGGGAGCTCATGTCGCATGATGTGTCAAAATCTATGTTACCCTATGGAGCCGTCTTAACTGGTCCGACACAAGTCGGTCCGACTTTGAAAATGCTCCCTGCACTACTTTGGTCCGACTTTGATCCGACTTTGATCCTACTTCAGCCCATTGAATATCACTGAAGTCGGATCAAAGTCGGATAACCGTCTTACCTGATCCGACTTTGGCGAGCGAGTTGTGCTCTGATGATCTTAAAGGGGAACTCCACGTCAGGTTTTTTAACAAAAACGGCATAGGTTCCCCCTCCAAGAGCATATCAGGCCCTTTGGTCTGGTATGGATTTTAAGGGGAACCCCCTACACCAAAAAAACTGCGTTGCAGTCCCTCCAAAATCCATACCAGACCCTGGGCCGAGCACGCAGCCCGGCAGGTCAGTAAAGGGGGTGGGGACGAGCGAGTGGCCCCCCTCCTGAACCGTACTAGGCCACATGCTGTCAACATGGGGGGTGGGTGCTTTGGGGCAGGGGGCCCTGCGACCCCCCACCCCAAAGCACCTTGTCCCCATGTTGATGAGGACAAGGGCCGCTTCCCAACAACCCTGGCCATTGGCTGTCGGGGTCTGCGGACAAGGGGCTTATCATAATCTGGAAGCCCCTTTAATAAGGGGGCCCCCATATCCTGCCCCCCACCCTATGTGAATGAGTATGGTATACATTGTACCTCTGCCCATTCACCTAAAAAAAGTGTCCAAAATAAAACATTACACAGGTTTTTAAAGTAATTTATTAAGCAGCTCTGGGGGTCTCTTCCGACTTCTTCTCCCCTATCCGGCTCTTCTGCCTCTTCCACTGATGTCTTCTCCCCTCTCCCTCTGTCCGCTGTCTTCTGCCGGGTCTCCTCCGCTATCTTCTGCTCTTTTGCCCGCTCTTTTGCTCGCTCTTGCCTGGCCTTCTGCCTCTGTTTCTCTTCCGATGTTGACTCAACGCTCTCTCCAGCTCTAAGGCCGGGTGCGCGGTGTGTCACTACTTATATTGGCATGGGGCAGGAACACCGGAGGCCCGCCCCTTATGACTTCACCACCCATCATGCCCAGGCGGTGACGTCATAAGGGGTGGGCCTCTGGATGGCGTCACACGGTGACCCCGCCCCATGTCAATATAAGTAGTGGCACACCGCGCACCGGGCATTAGAGTGGGAGAGAGCGTCAAGTCAACATCGGAAGAAGAACAGAGGGAGAAGACAACAGAGCAGACCGGGCAAGAGCGAGCAAAAGATCGGGCAAACGAGCAGAAGATAGCGGAGGAGACCCGGCAGAAGACAGCGGACAGAGGGAGAAGAACCAGAGAGAGAGCAAAGAAAGGGAAGAAGACATCAGCGGAGGAGGCAGAAGAGCCAGAGAGGAAAAGAAGTAGGAGGAGACCCCCGAAGCTGCTTAATAAATTACTTTAAAAACCTGTGTAATGAGTTTTATTTTTTACACTTTTTTCTAAGTGAATGGGTAGGGGTACAATGTAAGGGTCTGGCATGGACTTTGGGGGGACCCCAATGCCGTTTTTTCGGCATAGGGGGCTCCTCTTAAAGTCTATACAAGACCGAAGGGCCTGGTATTCTCTTGGGAGGGGGAACCCATGCCGTTTTTTTTTTAAACATTTTGCGTGGAGTTCCCCCTAAAGATTCATACCAGACACAGTGCCTGGTATTGTCGGGGATCAAAGTCGGATCCCTGTTCATTGAAGTCGGATGCATGTCGGACTTCAAGTCGCAGGGCAAAGTTGGATCCAAAGTAGTACGACTGGCGTGTCATACCAGTGTGAACCCGGCCTCAATAATAGTAAACCTTGGCGCCAACACAGAATGTCAAAAATGTGAAGCTGCTTCTTTAAGTGAATAAACCACCTCTGAAAAGAAAACCAATGAAAAGCAAGTTCCTAGCACATGTATAGTACTTACATATAACCAAAGAGTGAATAATAATACAGATAAGCTTGAAAGTTCAAAATAGTGAAAAAAATTGAAAAAAAACTTTTAAATAATATCACAGTCCAGAAAAAACTTCCTGATGATGTTGACAAGCAAAATGCATTGAGGCTGCACATCCACCATACGTGACGTGATTTCCGGCTTGATCTGGTTAGGACATTCAGCTGTTTGGAACGCACGTCATCTCGGAACGAGCGGTGTGCAGTACAACATAACCCGACTGTTTGTGTTGGTGCTGACTATAGCACTGTTAAATGTAAGTGGAAAATCCTTATTGTATCCTTTCTTTGGCTGTTAATAAAATGTTATTACACTATCCTGGATTGCTATTTGTTTTTTCCTGGGTCTCGACCACGTATTATTCACTCTTTGATTAGATGTAATTACTATATATGTGCTAGTGCCTTGCTTTTTATTGGTTTCCTAAAAGGTGTATGTACATTTACCACATGAAAAACCTGCAGTTTTGTTAAATTAGGTAATTAAAAGGAATACCAATGCTTTTTTTTCAAGCATATCACCTTTACCTGTAGACAGTATTTGAATAAAGTTCTAATGTTGGCCACTTCAAACATGTTGGAAAAAGTCAACAATTTTTCTGTATGTAATTTTTTTGTTAAATGCTCCATTAATAATTCTATTTTTATTATGAAAAATTCTAAACACTTTTTTAAATTAGAATTTCACATAAAAAACATTCTTTAAACCTGACACTCCATGAAATAAAAATAGGACTATATATAGTCCACAAAATTACAATGCTCTAAAGAAGGGATTTCCAAACCTTTCAAAGGGACTATTTCCTTTCCTTCAGACTTTAGGAGGGCCGAATTGTGACCAGTGGTGGTAGAAAATGTCCCAGGCCCAGCATTAGTTAGAATAAACATTGCCTCAGTGTTGGTAGTCAGTTACATAGCGCCTGTGGTAAGTAAGAGTAATAGTGCCCCATCATTGCTATTAGTGGGAGGTATAGTGCCCCATCATTGGTATCAGTGGAAAAAATAATGCCCCATCATTGGTATCAATGGGAGGAATAGTGCCCAATCATTGGTTTCAATGGGAGGAATAGTGCCTGAACATTAGTATCAGTGGGAGTAATAGTGCCTTATCGTTGGTGTAAGTAGGAGGAATTATGCCCCGCTGTTGGTATCAATGGGAGGACTAGTGCCCCAAGAATCCAATAAAGGTTAGCAAAGGGCTGCATCCCACCCTTGGGCCACAGTTTGGAGACCACTGCTCTAAAAGCATATGATACTTACCCCACTAGCACTAAGTCAAACAGCCAGGTATCTGGAAAGAACTTCCTTGTGGTGCGCTTCCTTATCCCTTCTGCTTTGGCTTGATGAAAAAAAGAAAGGAAAATAAACAGTGGAACAGTACAAGAAGCTGCTTCAGAGTAAAATGTGATTTATTTTGGAACAATATATAGCAGCAACAAATACTCACTTTCCTTCACTCTCCTGCCCTTCAGGTTTACTACCAGGACAAGTGATGAGCCAAACTGCCCTGGGTTCAAATTGAGCAGGGTAGACGAACTTCAAAGAAGTTCGGCTGACGAGCCTCTTTTTTGACAAAGTGATGTCAAAAAAATGTCTAAGAAATGCAGACACTGTCCTGGGGTACAACAAAAATCCATCTGGCCAATTGTCCACTATTTTTCCATTAAAAATGTCCAGTTCCTTTAAATCAAATGCCTAAAGGTGCCCTAATCCTGCCTGTGAAGGAGCACGTTTCTATGGTGTACAGAAAGTGCTGCAGCAAAAAATTGTTTAAAATTGGCACAAATTACATGTCATTGACAGCTTTTTTGTTTTAAAAAAACAGTCCTCCAAGGGCCTTCTATGCATTTTGGAGGCCCTTTGGAGGGGTTTGTGTGCTTTTTTTTCTTTTTACAAAAAAGAAGCTGGCAATGAATGTCATTTTCCAGTAAGCTAAATGGTAAAATGCATTTTCTTTAAATATGAATTTGGATGTAGCACAGAGATTTTGGGGTGAACTCCAAGCAAAAAAAAAAGAGTGAGGCTCCCCCACAAATCCATACCAGACCCTTTAATCCAAATTTGCAGTCTGCCTGCCAAGGAGAAGGAGGGCAAGCATGCGCTCCCCCATACTGAACCAGGGCGCATTCCCTCAACATGGGGGAGGTTCCTTGGCTGCCTTTTCCCCATGTTGATGAGGACAAGGGCCTCATCCCAACAACCCTGGCCAGTGGTTGTGGGGGTCTGCAGGCAAGAGACTTATGGGAATCTGGAAGCTTTTTTTAATTAATAATAAAAGGGACCCCAGATACTGCCCCCCTCATGTGAAGGAGTACGAGGTACATAATTTCCCTACTCATTCACAGAAAAAAATGGTGTAACCTAGATATAGTGACACCCAAATGTTTGACAAGTCCTCTAAAAAAAAATATCCCAAAAATGTCCCTTGTAAATCAATCTTAATGCCCGTCACTAGGGATGAGCTTCGAGTTCGAGTCGAACTCATGTTCGACTCGAACATTGCCTGTTCGCCCGTTCGCCGAACAGCGAACAAATTGGAATGGTCGCGGAAAATTCGAAAAATCTATGGGAGAAATCTAAAGTGTTAATTATAAAGGCTAATATGCAAGTTATTGTCCTAAAAAGTGTTTGGGGACCGGGGTCCTGCCCCAGGGGACATGTATCAATGCAAAAAGAAGTTTTAAAAACGGCAGTTTTTTCGGGAGCAGTGATTTTAATAATGCTTAAAGTGAAACAATAAAAGTGAAATATTCCTTTAAATTTCATACCTGGGGGGTGTGTATGATATGCATGTAAAGTGGCGCATGTTTCCCGTGCTTAGAACTGTCCCTGCAAAAAATGTCATTTTTGAAAGAAAAAAATGCATTTAAAACTGACTCGCGGCTATTAATGAATTGTCGGCTCCCAGCAATACATACAAAAGACATTGATAAAAAAAAAAAAAAAAAGCGTGGGGGTTCCCCAGAATTCAATTACCAGGCCCTTCAGGTCTGGAATGGATATTAAGGGGAACCCCGCCGCAAATTAAAAAAAAAATTGACGTGGGGTTCCCCCAAATATCCATTCCAGGCCCTTCAGATCTGGCATGGATTTTAAGGGGAACTCCACCCCAAATTTAAAAAAAAATGGCGTGGAGTCCCCCTAAAAATCCATACCAGACTCCTTATCCGAGCACGCAACCTGGCCGGCCGCAGGGGAAAAGGGGGGGAAGAGAGAGCGGCCCCCCCTCCCTCCTGAACCGTACCAAGCCACATGCCCTCAACATGGGGAGGATGTCCCCATGTTGATGGGGACAAGGGCCTCATCCCCACAACCCTTGCCCGGTGGTTGTGGGGGTCTGCGGGCGGGGGGCTTATCGGAATCTGGAAGACTCCTTTAACAAAGAGGACCCCCAGATCCCGCCCCCCCCCCATGTGAATTGGTAAGGGGTACATTGTACCCCTACCATTTCACGAAGAAAGCGTAAAAAAATGTTTAAAAAAACACACAAACACCTTGAAAAAGTCCTTTATTTAAAAAAAAAAAAACCATTCCAGCGGTGAAATCCAGTGTCCCGCGGCGATCCCGATGTCCAGCGCTGTCCTTCATTGGTTGTGCCTGAGCGGACCTGATGGGGAACTCCCTCTCAGTATTTTAAATGTATAGACCCGCCCCTTCTAAAGTTCCCCATCAGGTCCGCTCAGCGGACCAGATGCGGAACATGAGAAAGGGCGGGTCTATACATGTATTACCAAAGTGAGAGCAGTTCCCCATCAGGTCCGCCCCCTCGGTATGTCGGACCCGCCTACGTCATTGGCTTGAGCGGGGAACTTCCTTCACTGTGTAATTTAAATTTACATAGTGAAGGAAGTTCCCCGCTCAAGACAATGACGTAGGCGGGTCCGACATACCGAGGGGGCGGACCTGATGGGGAACTGCTCTCACTTTGGTAATACATGTATAGACCCGCCCCTTCTCATGTTCTGCATCTCGTCCGCTGAGCGGACCTGATGGGGAGCTTTAGAAGGGGCGGGTCTATACATTTAAAATACTGAGAGGGAGTTCCCCATCAGGTACGCTCAGGCACAACCAATGAAGGACAGCGCTGGACATCGGGATCGCCGCGGGACACTGGATTTCACCGCTGGAATGTTTTTGTTTTTTTTTTAAATAAAGGACTTTTTCAAGGTGTTTGTGTGTTTTTTTAAACATTTTTTTACGCTTTCTTCGTGAAATGGTAGGGGTACAATGTACCCCTTACCAATTCACATGGGGGGGGCCGGGATCTGGGGGTCCTCTTTGTTAAAGGAGTCTTCCAGATTCCGATAAGCCCCCCGCCCGCAGACCCCCACAACCACCGGGCAAGGGTTGTGGGGATGAGGCCCTTGTCCCCATCAACATGGGGACATCCTCCCCATGTTAAGGGCATGTGGCTTGGTACGGTTCAGGAGGGAGGGGGGGCCGCTCTCTCGTCCCCCCCTTTTCCCCTGCGGCTGGCCAGGTTGCGTGCTCGGATAAGGGGTCTGGTATGGATTTTTAGGGGGACTCCACGCCATTTTTTTAAAAAATTTGGGGTGGAGTTCCCCTTAAAATCCATGCCAGATCTGAAGGGCCTGGAATGGATATTTGGGGGAACCCCACGTCAATTTTTTTTTAAATTTGCGGCGGGGTTTCCCTTAATATCCATTCCAGACCTGAAGGGCCTGGTAATTGAATTCTGGGGAACCCCCACGCTTTTTTTTTTTTTTTTATTAATGACTTTTCTATGTATTGCCGGGAGCCGACAATTCATTAATAGCCGCGAGTCAGTTTTAAATGCATTTTTTTCTTTCAAAAATGACATTTTTTGCAGGGACAGTTCTAAGCACGGGAAACATGCGCCACTTTACATGCATATCATACACACCCCCCAGGTACGAAATTTAAAGGAATATTTCACTTTTATTTTTTCATTTTAAGCATTATTAAAATCACTGCTCCCGAAAAAACGGCCGTTTTTAAAACTTCTTTTTGCATTAATACATGTCCCCTGGGGCAGGACCCAGGTCCCCAAACACTTTTTAGGACAATAACTTGCATATTAGCCTTTATAATTAACACTTTAGATTTCGAACGTTCGAGTCCATTGTATTTAATAGGGTTCTAAAGTTTACACGAACATTTTGTCTGTTCGCAGGTTCTGGTGCGAACCGAACAGGGGGGTGTTCGGCTCATCCCTGCCCGTCACCTGCGCATCGACTGATCCCAATGGTACATGTAGCCAAACAACAGCTTCTAGTGTGGTCATCGGCTATATAAGGGAAGGAGCAGGGAAAGTGGCAACGCCATTAACCAAATGGAATTTGTGTACATGTGCCATTAAGATCGGTCATGTGCGTTGGGTTGCGTTTTTTTTTTCTTTTGGTATCGTGATTGATAATGGATTTACAATGAAAGACATTTTTTGGTTTCTAGGGATGTCGCGGGTGCCAGCATCCACAGATTCCTTAGCAACCAGTGAGAGCTGGATGCTGTCTTATATGGAAGTGGTAGAAACACTGCATCTATACTTGTATAGTTTTCAGTTCCTGCCAAACAGGAGGCATAATGGAATAAAGTTTTGGCTTTTGTCCGAACGCCTCAACATCCAAAGTTAGGTCGGAACCATTGGTTCATTCCTAACGAGGAGTAAATAAAGAAAATACTGTCTAGCTCCAAGTTGCTCTGTTTAAGACTACTCTCTCCTTGTCTCCAAGTGACACTTGGGGTCAATCACCAGCACTGTCTCATAAGAGGAAGGGGCATTAGTCACATGCTCTCCATATGCAGAAGCACATTTTCTTCTGTACCCTTGACAGCAGAGTGGAGTGGTGGTGGGTAATGAAGAGAAAGGAAATTAACTGTGCACACTGGGCTCGATTTACTACACAATCAGTAAAAGCGAACCTGTGATCACATTCAACATCCAATCATTCAGAGAGGAATTTAGAAAGGGAAGCTTCTTCACATAATTGGATGCTTGATGATTTTGGCTTAACAGAATATGAAAACCACATCCAAGTAGCATCCAAGCTGCACTACATAATTGCACTGAAAGTTGGATCAAAATCTGATTGCAGCAGTGGGAACCTAGCCTCAGTACTATACAATTTGTAGTAGTTCAATTAACCTGTATAAAGCCTGGAGGTGATCTAATCTAGTAATATCTACATAAACCTGAAATACATATGTACATGACCACTAGGGATGAGCCGAACACCCCCCAGTACGGTTCGCATCAGAATATGCGAAAAGGCAATAAATTTGTTCGAACATCCGAACATCGTTAAACTCTATGGGACACGAACATGAAAAATCTAAAGTGCTAATTTTAAAGGCTTATATGCAAGTTATTAGATAAAAAAAAAAAAGATTCCAGTGGTGGTAATCCACTCTCAATCTCCACTCCAGTGATGTCGGTATCCAGCAATGAATGATCTGCAGGCTCCAGCGATGATGTCCAGTGAGGAACACGGTCCTGTCTCTACCAGAGACACCACGGGAATGACGTCGCGGCAGCCTGACAGGTCTTATGTAGCTGAGGACGGGGCCACCCGTCACGTGACCCCGTCCCCCTCTGATGCAAGGGGAAACCCGGGCTTTCCCAGTGATGTGTGGGTGACTCCGCCCCCCCTGATGCAACGGGGAAACCTGCGTTACATCAGAGGGGGCGGAGTCAGCCGTCACGTCACTGGGAAAGCCCGGGTTTCCCCTTACGTCAGAGGGGGACGGGGTCACGTGATGGGTGGCCCCGTCCTCAGCTACATAAGACCTGTCAGGCTGCCGCGACGTCGTTCCGGGGGTGTCTCCGGTGGAGACAGGACCGTGTGCTGTTCCTTGCTGGACATCATCGCTGGAGCCTGCATATCATCTGTCGCTGGATACTGACATCACTGGAGTGGAGATCGAGAGTGGGTTACCACCGCTGGAATCTTTTTTTTTTTTTTTTAATAAAGGACTTATCCCAACTGTGTCTGTGTTTTTTACAATTTTTTACACTTTCTTTGTGAAATGGTAGGGGTACAATGTACCCCTTACCAATTCACATAGGGGGGGTGGGATCTGGGGGTCCCCTTTGTTAAAGGGGTCTTCCAGATTCCCATAAGCCCCCCGCCCATAACCACCGGGCAAGGGTTGTGGGGATGAGGCCCTTGTCCCCATCAACATGGGGACATGGTGCTTTGGGGTCCAGACCCCAAAGTATCCTCCCCATGTTGAGGGCATGTGGCCTGGTACGGTTCAGGAGGGGGGGCGCTCTCTCGTCCCCCCCTCTTTCCCTGCAGCCTGCCAGGTTGCGTGCTCGGATAAGGGTCTGGTATGGATTTTTGGGGGGAACTCCACGCCATTTTTGTTTTTTAATTTGGCGCGGAGTTCCCCTTAAAATCTATACCAGACCTGAAGGGCCTGGTAATTGAATTTGGGGGAACCCAACACATTTATTTATTTATTTTATCAATGACTTTCAATGACTTTTCTCTGTATTGCCGGGAGCCGACAATTCATTACAGCTGCGAGTACTTTTAAATGACTTTTTTTCCTTCAGAAATTACATTTTGTGCAGGGACAGTTCTAACCATGGGAAACAAGCGCTACTTTACAGGCATACTATACACCCCCCCCCCCCCCCCCCATGTACGAAATTTAAAGGAATATTTCACTTTTATGGTTTCACTTTAAGAATTATTAAAATCACTGCTCCCGAAAAAACTTCAGTTTTTAAAACTTTTTTTTACATTGATACATGTCCCCTGGGGCAGGACCCAGGTCCCCAAACACTTTTTATGACAATAACTTGCATATAAGCCTTTAAAATTAGCACTTTAGATTTCTCCCATATACTTTTACAGGGTGTTTCGCGGCTTTTCGAATTTGCCGCGAGCAAGAAGTTCAACTCGAACTCGAACTCTAAGAGTTCAACTCGAACTCGAAGCTCATCCCTAATGACCACTGTACATTCCCTGTGTGCAGATGAAGGTGCCGTGTGTCTGATAGAGCTGAAAGACAACTGGAAGAGAACTAATTAAAAATCGCACAAGAGAAATTATTTGAATAATATACATTGTAATAGTTTATCTGTATTTAAACAATTAAAGTAGAACTATAGGCAAACTTTTTTTTTGTTTTGGATAGAGTGGAGAAGATTTAGATGGCCTGTCAAGTTTTTGTTGCTGCTGAAACGGAATTGGAACGCAACGTGTATACTTCTTATGTAATCCGTTTGAAAATCAATAAAAACCTATTGTTTAAAAAAAAAAAAAAGTTTTTGTTGCTGTCTGTCTGTGTCTCCTTTAGGAAGATGCAACCCTCTCTATTTGTCCTGTTTACCATTATCACTGACAGAGAAAGTGAAAGAAAATCCAGAATTTTGTGTTATCACCAGAAGAATATAAGGGATATCTTCCAATGGGGACACTAGTTTTGGTGACCCTGCTGACAACCAGGGATTCCTTCAGTTTGGAGGGATTTCCCCCCACTTCCTGGTTTGGCTGTGAGACCAGAAGTGAAAGAAATCTCCCCAATCGGACACAGTTGGCAAAAAATTGGCATGTAGCCTTCCCTCACCCTACACAAAATGATAAAAAAGTTTTGCATTTAGTTCTACTATAACAGGGGTCTCCAAAGTTTTTAAAGCAAGGGCCAGTTTTCTGTCCTTCAGACTTTAGGGGGCCCAGTGGCCATAAACAATGCCCGATCTTTGGTATTATTGGGAGAGTTAGTTGGTTCCAGGGGGAGGAATAGTGTCCTATTGTTGGAATCAATGGAAGGAATTATTCCCCATCATTGGTGTCAGTAGAAGGAATACTGCACCATTGTTGGTGTTAGTGGCAAGAATAATGCCTCAAGGGCCGGATAAAGGCAAGCAAAGGGCCGCAGTTTGGAGAACACCGTACTATAACATAGCATGAACATACATGGAAGTACCTTTGTGATTACTTTTTTTCTTTATGGTTGAAGAACGAGCGCTGACTCCTTTGTCAACACATTTTACTGGTTCCTTGATTAGAGTGTTGGTTATTATCCTTATATTGCTTGCCTGTGTAGTAAAAGTCAATTATTTTACACCTCTCCATCATATAAAATATAGTTATCATATATATAACTCTGAGAAACAAAATAACCAGTCATTATGTTCTAGTGGGCCTTGATATTCTTAATAACTTTAAATGTTATTAGCTAAAGATTAATAATCCATTTATCTATGCACACACTTTAGCAAGCTTTTTTTTGAAGGTTCTAGATACAGGTTATGGTACTCGCTGACACTTTTCAAAAGGAGTGACCATTGTAATAATGTAAGAACTATTACCTCCTGGCATCCCCCTAGCTTTACACTCTTATGGATTATCACCTCAAAGGCTGAACACCCACTGCAGTGAAAATTACTAATGAACCTGGCCAAACCAAGCAGTAGAGCTTTAAAAAGTAGAACTTTACTCTCTCAATCAACATTGACTATTTTTAATCCTTATGCTAATAGCATTTGTAAATAGGAAGGTATATTTAGTATTTTTAGTATTATGTTTAGTTTCTGGTTTCCAGGACTATGCAAATGATGTCATACATCCCATGTGTCTTCAGGAGGAGAGGTGGTTTTCTCAGCTAAGCACACCCTCCTGTCTGCATGCCTCAGCTAAAGGCAGATGGATTCCAGGAAGTAAACACTACATGAATACTCAAGATGTCCATGGCCAGAAATGCTAGGAAGTGTTTTTCAAAGTAATTTCTCAGCAAAATAAAGAATAAAATTCTGCCTTTACTGCAATACAAGTTCTGTCTTTGTCTCAATACAAGTTCCTCTGATTGCACCCAGACTGTGTGTGTTTTATTACTGCTGCACCCACCCATATGCTAAAATGCAGTGTACTTCTGCTATAAAGATGCAGTCACTTAGTCAATTCTTCTTTTTAAGGGCTTTTCATGGCCACCTTTACTAAAAAAACAAAGTTCCAGCAAATGACTCAAATAAGCCGGCCATACATGTGTCGATTTCCGAAAGAATTTTCTTTCAAAAATTGTAACTAAGAATTTTCGATTAGTGGGCCGCAGCATAGGCCGATTTTCATACAGCCATCGCATTTGAGTGATCGGGCATGTTGGAATTTTTTTTTTTTTTAAATCCACATGGTACCATGCTACTGCTTAGACACAGACAATGTAAGTACTGTTGAGAGTGGTTTTGGGGGGTCTATCCTAGGCAATATTATCCCTAATTACCCATTTTTATTTAAATTTTTCCGTGACAGGGTCAGACCTTACAGATATTTCTATTACCATTATACAACAGCTTTCAGTTTTCCATGTGCATGCTCCTGAAGAGTGGATGAATCCACGAAATGCATAGAGCTACTATATGCCATGTTTTATGCCCACTACATGTTTTACCTCAAGATCACCTGTACCATGTGATTTGTGAAATTTTATCAGTGTGTGGCCAATTGTTATTGCTGTATGTATATCCATTGAATTATTGGTTTCCTTGTTCTCATGATTACCTTCATGCAACTTTTCATTAATTTCCAATAAATGTAATTACCTACACCTGCCTGCTTCATTTAAAGTCCCAACCTTTGGCGTTCTTCAAATTAGATACGGATGAAGGCAACCGACCTTACCCGGTCACTGCCTCATTTAAAGTCCCAAGTTTCCCCTTCCCCCCCAATTCCCCCATTTTCATATATGCCGACATCATTGACCCATGCACTCTGAAGAAACGGCCGCCCGTGTAATTTCTTCAGGGCCCTGTGCCGTGACCGGCGGGAGTGCTGTCATCGCAGCTTCGGCCAATCACAGTGCCGGAGCCCGCAAACCTGGAAGAAACACCGGGGAAGATGTAGGCCATCTCAGTGGTGTGCGGGTGACGCTGCGGGGGCTCTGTTCTAAGGTAAGTATTTCATAATGAGCTAGTATGTGATGCATACTAGCTCATTATGCCTTCGTCTTACAGGGTTTTTTTTTTTTATAGAGTTTACAACCTCTTTAGGGATGACCAGTCAGTATAAGAATAGTAAATTACACCATGTTTATAAAAAACACATATTTTATTACAAAAAAATCATTTAAAATGTAAGTAACCATAGGGGTGATAACCCCAAGCATAATGATGATATTATGCTTGTGGTTATTACCCTTATGGTTACTTACATTTTAAATAAATGTTTTGTAATAAAAAATATGTATTTTTTATAAACTTGGTGTTATGTACTATTCTTATACTGATAAATTATCCGTGAAAGACCTATCCGATTTATTACTTTTTTCTTTATGCAATATATTAAAACATTTTTGTTTTTGGTTGTACACAGGCTTTAAATAAAATAATGTGTATGAAATAATTTACATTGTATAAATGCATATAGATATTTATCCAAGCTGTTGTTACATTTTAAGAAAGACAATTGCAGTGTGTGTATCACCAGCCATACCTCAAACATAGATGCAGAAGTCCGTGTATATCTATCTTCAAGTTCTGTCTGATTTTCTGGGCACTCAGGATGCGCAAAATCCAATAAAAAAATCGGATTTCTGGATTCTGCACTCGATAGTCTTTCTATCTGTGACAACAAAATACACTTTACAAATTCATTTATATTCACTCCCAAGGGAAAAGTAAATAAATACTTATAGAAAAGGGGACACAAAGGCCGTGCCCTCTATACACATTTTTAAGTATACCATTCCTAACATTAAAGTGATTGTAATGTAAAGGAGAAGTCCAGTAAAGGAAGTAAAGGAGAAGTCCAGCCTGAGCTCATTTAGCTGAGCTTCTCTTATGGGTCACAGGAGTGCA
This sequence comes from Rana muscosa, assembly GCA_029206835.1. NCBI lineage: Eukaryota > Metazoa > Chordata > Amphibia > Anura > Ranidae > Rana > Rana muscosa. The sequence goes on from CM055123.1 coordinate 219,279,683, forward strand.
ATTCGTTTTGCACTCCTGTGACCCTTTTCAGCAGAAAGCAGACGAACCCTTATCACTTGGTGCATCCCCCCCACCCCAAACACTTAGAGGAGGAGCCAGGAACACCAGTGGGGGACCCCAAAAGAGGAGGTTCAGGGGTGCTCTGTGCAATACCATTGCGCAGAGCAGGTAAGTATAACATGATGTTTCTTATTTTAATAATAAAAAAATAAAAAAAACCTTTACAATTACTTTAGGTTTGTCTGAACTCTAGGCAAACAGCTAAACACACAGAAAATAAATATCAGGGAGCTGTTTTACCTGTCAAATAATTTATATTGTTGTAAGGATTTTTTTATTATTATTATTTATATTGTTGTACATTCAGTTCTGAGATTTACACAGCTTTGCCCCACAATACAACCCTGTCTGGCAGAGAAGGAGACACATTTAGGGCCTGTGTAGATGGCATCAGTCAATTTTAAACAACTGTGTTATTAGCAGTATACAGAGACAGCCAGTATATCAAATACATTGTACACGTATATATAGAACAACTGCAGAGTTAGCAAAAAAGGAGGACAATCATCATTTAAAAGACACAATGTATAGCTATAGTCAAATGTATAAAAGATTCAGGAGGAAGGTCATAACCAGTATAGCAAATCCGTACATATTCAATTAGTTCATTCCCACACGGGAAGCAGAGAGGGCAGGGTGGGGGGGACCAGAGGGAAATGGAGGAAAAAGTAGGAGAGGACTGGCATAACGGAGGGGCCAAGGCTCCCTAAAATAAGGAAAGAAGTTGGAAGCAAATTAAGGAGGGGAGGTGGGCTGGGAAAGTGGAGGGGGGGGGCAAGGAGGGATGGGAAGGACATAGAAAAGTAGGGATCTACTGGATGTAACATGAGTGAAAGGATTGGGGACTTAGGGATCTGCTCCCAGACTGGGTGGAGAGACATCAAGTGGCATACAGCCTCAGGAGTCTATCCAGTTAGACCAGATCTTGTCAAATTTGTTCGGGCAATTCCTAACATAAGTTTGTACAGGGGTAAAACAGAGTTAAGGGTAGTCCGCCATGCGGAGACCGTGGGCGACATTGTAGCCTTCCATCTGAGCAGAATTTCAAAAGTGGGATCGTCATAAATATTCAACAGTAAACCCTTGGGGTCTAACTTGAGGGTTGAGCCCGCAACTTGATTAAAGCAGGACTCCAAGATTTGCAAAAAAAAATCCCCATTAGTACATCCCCACACAAAACACCGACCAGTTATTACATTTGTGAAATTCCTTACCATTGAAGAGAAAAGTCTAATTGAATTTTAAGGAAGTCAGCTCTCTAATTAAAAAAATGCATCATGTATTCTGCCAAGGAGGAGCTGTTAGAACAGGGATTACATTATATCCTCTTCTCTCTCTCTACACCATAATCAAACTACATTTCCCATGAATCTTTAGGATTGGAGTAAATGTGGGAGGGCACAATAGGCCTGTACATGTACATGTAAACAAGCCCACTTAAACATAAATCACACCCCTCATTCTGTAGGCAGCAAACCATGCTACTCAGTAACACACACCAGGATAGGTACGTGACAGTCTTATAAATGCAAAGCATGTTTGTGCTCTCCCCCTCCAGCCACAACATGAGATAAATATATTGCCCTTACTTGCTTTATGTAATCATTACTGAACTGTAGACACATTCCCATAAATGTATTTTATACACACTGTACTCTGCTATAATTCAGTATTATAAACATTCCTCCTCGTGCTGTAGCTTTGATATCTTTCTAACAGCAATCAGTGCTGGTATGGTGTATATGAGAACATCCCTATCCCCATCACAGAAAGTCAGTCGGGACATGCTACTTTACATCAGCATGTGGCACAAGTAAATGTCGGCATGAGAAAAAAAAAAGTGCAGTGCTAACTTACTAATCAATAACATAATAATGGTGGAACCCTCTAATGTATGGAAATATCAATAAGCCTCAATATTACCTCAATACCAATCTCTGAGATATGTAACGTCACATATAACACACATCAGACTGAAAATAAGACATAACAAAAGACTGCAAACTTTGCAGGGATGGTGGAAACCCCTCCTACAGATATTTGGCAGTGGACGGTGTCAGTAAAGTAGTGGATGGTGTCCACTGCTTATCAGGGCAGCCTCATCAGTGTCTATAAGTTTAGCCTCATCAGTGTCCATCAGTGCAGCATATCAGTGCAAATAAGTGCATCCTTAGTGCCCATTAGTGCAGTTTGGTGCACTGGTCCAAATCATTTGGTGGGGGGATTATGATGTTGTTTTTTCAGGGGTTGGGCTTGGCCCCTTAGTTCCAGTGAAGAGAACTCTTAAGACGTCAGCATTAAGGATGGGCCGAACACCCACCGGTTCGGGTCGCACCAGAACTTGCCGAACAGGCAAAAAATTAGTTCGAACACACGAACACCGTTAAAGTCTATGGGACATGAACATGAAAAATCAAAGTGCTAATTTTAAAGGCTAATATGCAAGTTATTGTCATAAAAAGTGTTTGGGGACCCTGGTCCTGCCCCAGGGGACATGTATCAATGCAAAAAAACGTTTTAAAAAGGCAGTTTTTTTGGGAGCAGTGATTTTAACCACTTGCTGTCCGCCGCACGCAGATGTACGTCGACAGAATGGCACGGGCAGGCACATATGGGCGTACCTATACGTCCCTTTAAATTTGCCGGCCAGCGGACGCGCGTGGCATTCCCCCCACGGGGGTTTCCTGCAGTTTCCCTGTGGCATCACGGGTTACCCTGCCGCCTTCTGATGCCACAGGGGTTTCCTGCGGTTTCCCGTGGCGTCAGATGAGGGCAGGGTTACCCATGATGCCACGGGGAAACCACAGGAAACCCTTGTGGCGTCAGAGGGGTGTGGGGTCACCATTGTACGTCCCGCCCTCAGCTATTTAAGAGCTGTCACGGCGGGTGTAGCGTCATCCGATGGGAACCTCCTATGAGGCATCAGTAGCGGCATTTTATTTTATTTTTTCCGGTATCGGGTCGAGAATGGATTACATCGCTGGAATTTTCATTTTTTTCTCCACACCAGACCTGAAGGGCCTGGTATGGAATTTGGGGGGGCCCCCACGCAATTTGTTTTTTTACATTTTGGTTCAGGGTTCACCTTAATATTCATACCAGACCCAAAGGGCCTGGTAATAGACTGGGGGGGACCTATGCCGTTTTTTTCAATGATTTTTATCTGTATTGCGGAACCCGACAATTCATTATAGCCGCGAGTAGTTTTAAATTACTTTTTTTCCTTTAGAAACGTAATTTTTTTGCAGGGACTGTTCTAGAAAAATGTGCCACTTTACAGGCATACTTTACAGGCATACTATAGACACTCCCCAGGTACGAAATTTAAAGGCATATTTCACTTTTATTGTTTCACTTTAAGCATTATTAAAATCACTGCTCCCGAAAAAATTATTGTTTTTAAAACTTTTTTTTGCATTGATACATGTCCCCTGGGGCAGGACCCAGATCCCCAAACACTTTTTTTGACAATACCGTGCATATAAGCCTTTAAAATGAGCATATTTGATTTTTCATGTTAGTGTCCCATAGACTTTAACGGGGTTCCGCGGCTTTCGAATTTTCCCCGAACTCAGCATATTGTTCGGTGTTCGCCAAAACACTCGAACAACAGAAGTTCGGCCCGAAGTTATGCTCAGCCCGAACCGTTCGCCCATCCCTAGTCAGCATACCAAGACATTTTTGACAATTTCATGCTCCCAACTTTGTAGGAACAGTTTGGGGATGGCCCCTTCCTGTTCCAACATGACTGCGCACCAGTGCACGAAGCAAGGTCCATAAAGACATAGACATAGATGAGCGAGTTTGGGGTGATGGGAACTTGACTGGCCTGCACATAACCATAACCCGATAGAACACCTTTGGGATGAACTAGAGCGGAGACTGTGAGCCAGGTCTTCTTCTCCAACATCAGTGCCTGACCTCACGAATGCGCTTCTGGAAGAATGGTCAAACATATCCATAGACACACCTCTAAACCTTGTGGACAGCCTTCCCAGAAGAGTTGAAGGGTGGGCCAACTCAATATTGAACCCTATGGACTAAGACTGGGGTGCCAATTCAAGTTCATGTGTGTGTAAAGGCAGACGCCACAATGCTTTTGGTAATATAGCATACCTCCCAACTTTTGAACTTCAGAATGAGGGACAAATGAGGCAGTAAGTGAGCTGCGGCGTGCGTAACAGCAAAATGTGGGTGTTGCCAAAATCTTAATGGATGGAGGGTCTTAACGGGTGTAGTTAAACAAAACCCAGCTCTCTCACCAATGCCCCCACCCTGGCTTTCTCAGCAATTTCCCCTGGCTTTCTTACTAATGCCCCCCCCCAGCTCTCTCACCAATTCCCCCCTCCTCTCTTACTATTGCCCCCCCAGCTCTCCCACCAATTCCACCCTCCTCTCTTACTAATTGCCCCCCAGCTCTCCCACCAATCCCCCCAGCTCTCTCACCAATTCCTCCCTCCTCTTTTACTAATGCCCCCCAGCTCTCTCACCAATTCCCCCCTCCTCTCTTACTCATTCCCCCCCAGCTCTCTCACCAATTCCCCCCTCCTCTGTTACTAATGCCCCCAGCTCTCTCACCAATTCCCCCCTCCTCTGTTACTAATGCCCCCAGCTCTTTCACCAATTCCACCCTCCTCTCTTACTAATTCCCCCCCAGCTCTCCCACCAATTCCACCCTCCTCTCTTACTAATGCCCCCCAGCTCTCTCACCAATTCCTCCCTCCTCTCTTACCAATGCCCCCACAGCTCCCTCACCAATTCCCCCTCCTCTGTTACTAATGTCCCCCAGATTTCTCAGCAATTTCCCCTGGCTTTCTTACTAATGCCCCCCAGCTCTCTCACCAATTCCCCCTCCAGCTCTCTCACCAATTCCCCCCTCCTCTCTCACTAATGCCCCCCTCCTCTCTTACTAATGCCCCCCAGCTCTCTCACCAATTCCCCCCTCCTCTCCTACTAATGCCCCCCAGCTTTCTCAGCAATTTCCCCTGGCTTTCTTACTAATGCCCCCCAGCTCTCTCACTAATTCCCCCCTCCTCTGTTACTAATGCCCCCCAGCTTTCTCAGCAATTTCCCCTGGCTTTCTTACTAATGCCCCCCAGCTCTCTCACCAATTCCCCCCTCCTCTCTTACTAATGCCCCCCAGCTCTCTCACCAATTCCCCCCTCCTCTCTTACTAATGCCCCCCAGCTCTCTCACCAATTCCACCCTCCTCTCTTACTAATGCCCCCCCCAGCTCTCCCACCAATTCCACCCTCCTCTCTTACTAATGCCCCCCAGCTCTCTCACCAATTCCCCCCCTCCTCTCTTACCCATGCCCCCCAGCTCTCTCACCAATTCCCCCCTCCTCTGTTACTAATGCCCCCCAGCTCTCTCACCAATTCCCCCCTCCTCTCTTACTAATGCCCCCCAGCTCTCCTACCAATTCCCCCCTCCTCTCTTACTAATGCCCCCCAGCTCTCCCACCAATTCCATCCTCCTCTCTTACTAATGCCCCCCCCAGCTCTCTCACCAATTCCCCCCTCCTCTCTTACTAATGCCCCCCCAGCTCTCTCACCAATTTCCCCCATTTCTCCCACTAATTCCCCCCTCCGCTCTTACTAATGCCCCCCCAGCTCTCTCACCAATTCTCCCCCTCCTCTGTTACTAATGCCCCCCGAGCTCTCTCACCAATTCCCCCCTCCTCTGTTACTAATGCCCCCCAGCTCTCCCACCAATTCCACCCTCCTCTCTTACTAATGCCCCCCAGCTCTCCCACCAATCCCCACCTCCTATCTTACTAATGCCCCCAGCTCTCCCACCAATTCCACCCTCCTCTCTTACTAATGCCCCCCCCACTGATTGCCTGAAGGAGCACGCATGCTCCGAACGCACGCACGCACCGCCCGCTCACCCTTGAACTTGGATTTGACATCAGCAGCTACTCTCGTGTGTACCCGAGTTTCCAGGAAGCGCTGGGAGCCACCAGCATGGCCAGGATCAGTGTGGCTGCCCACTCATACACTGCACAACGACCAACCCCAAACGGGTGAACTTTTGTTCTGTTATATTATTATTATACAGGATTTGTATAGCGCCAACAGTTTGCACTGATGAACCTGTAACGCTGAGTTTCTCTCTTTACATTGCAATAAATGTATGTACTACTGCACTTAGATGGCGCTGCTCTTTTTTCTCTCCTCACGTCTCTGCAGAGTTCTTTCTAGCTCTTGTTAGAGCCAGCAGCTATCTAGCATCAGAATCAACACCTCCAGAGACTATCACTTTATTTTGTGGACTACGTTATTTATACAGACTTTATCCACTGGCTTTGCCCTGTTTTATGCCCATTCCCATTAGGGTTCTAGTACGCCAATATTTGTTTGCCTTTGTTCATACAGAACAGGAAGAGAGTAGAAACCTCTCCTTTGGGGACACAGAGAACACAGTGCAGAGATTCTGGTATTTGAACAAAGTTCTACAAAGTTAGAAAGCTGCTCAAGATTCAGATTAACCGGTTCCCGACCGGCTCACGCAGATTTACTGCAGCAGAATGACTCTCCTGGGCGAATTTCTGTATATACACGGCTTCGCCCAGGAGAGCCACCAGAGGGCGCGCATGCCCGCTGCACAGTGGGGAACCCGATGCGTGTGTCCGGCACGTGCGATCTCGTCCACGAGCGGCAGCAAGGGGGTTTGTGTGTGTAAACACACAAATCCCCATGCTGTCAGAGGAGAAATGACAGAGCGTGTGTTTCTACAAAAGAAGAAACCATGAATTGTCATCTCTCCTAGTTGGTCCCATCCCCCCACAGTTAGAACACACAATAGGGAACACAGTTAACCCCTTGATCGCCCCCTAGTGTTAACCCCTTCCCTGCCACGGACATTTACATAGTAATCAGTGCATATTTATAGCACTGATCGCTCTGTAAATGTCAATGGTCCCAAAAATGTGTTAAAAGTCTGCCGCAACGTCGCAAAAAAATATTGCAGATCACCTCCATTACTAGTAAAAAAAAAATAATAAATAAAAACGCCTAATAAATGCCATAAATCTTTCCCATAGTTTGTAGATGCTATAAGTTTTGCGCAAACCAATAAATATACGCTTATTGCGATTTTTTTTACCAAAAATATGTAGAAGAATACATATTGGCCTAAACGGAGGAAAAAATTTATAAAAAAAATAAAATAAAAAAATGGGATATAGCAAAAAGTAAAAGATAGTGTTTTTTTCAAAATTGTCGCTCTTTTTTTGTTTAGAGCGCAAAAAAATAAAAACCGCAGAGGTGATCAAATACCACTAAAAGAAAGCTCTATTTGTGGGAAAAAAGGGACGTACATTTTGTTTGGGTAAAACATTGCAAGACCGTGCAATTGTCAGTTAAAGCGACGCAGTGCCGTATCGCAAAAAATGGCCCGGTCATTGAGCAGCCAAATTTTCCTGGGGCTAAAGTGGTTAAAGAGGCATTGAACCCAAAAATAGAGCTTTAATATATTGTAGTTTACAAATACTTAAATGTGGTGACTGCTTTAGTTACTTTTCTACTTTTTTCCTTTATTTTCACCTGGTAATCTGGCCAGTAAGACCATGTATAATAAAAGAAAAGAAGATCTAAGTGCTCACTGTATAAACGTATAACATTTATTAACATCCAAAATGCGGACTACTCACATTTAATCAATGTAAAATAAGCATAACGCAAGCGTGTGTTGTCTGATTCCGAAGGATGGTAGCGGGTGACGTCATTCATACGTGGCTTCTTCCCCGTACGCGTTACTATTTATTATACATGGTTTGGTGCCCCTACTGAAATTTAATGCTCTGGAGAGGAATTTCAATTGATCTGTTGTACTACCCACCACTATTGTGGGATCTGCTGGCATGACTACCTATTAGCTCAGGAGTCCATGCTTTGAGGTGAGCGTAGAACTAAGATCGGAGGTGGAGGGATTGTCACCATTATTGCTATTTCTGATCTTCACCGGTGAAGCTGTATTCTGGGACTTGTAGTTCACCAATTTTTTGGACTGTAGTCTTATTGTCTGTTTGCGCTGCACTTTTTTTTTCTTTTTTTGTAACTCAACATTTGCCATTTTGGATTTTTGTGAAAATCTCTTCAGTGTTCAGCTTGCATTCCTGGGGGGTTTTAATATTTTTGCGCTGATTGCACCCTCTATTCTATATAGTGTATAAGGGTTTACAACCACTTAAAACTAAAATTGTAACTTACAACATGAGAAGCGAATGAGTAATCCTCATAAGGAAATTGAAGATAGTATCCTTTATCCACAGAGCGCACGCTGCACAATGACCCCGAGTCTGATAAGACCTCCAAGTTCACCTTTCCTCCAGGAGGGATCTCTTCTTTAGAGAACTTGAGCTGTACCTGAATGAAAAGTTGAAGTGAAGTTTAAATCTTTGAACTGCTCCCTTCAAGGTGTATATTAGCAGTAATGCACCAGAATAAAACCTGCCTTTGACTAAGTATAAGACCCCCATACATACTATACAACATTTGTTGTCTGATTTCCTTTAGATTTACCAAAACCATATAGTGCAAGGGCCTGCCTGATTGCATACAAATTGAAAATGTTTAGGTTTGACCTCCTATTATATGGTTTTGGTAAATCTGAAGAAATAAATCTACAGAAAATTGGATAGTGTGTATCCAGCTTTTGTGTGCTCCTGTTTAAAGTGAAAAATGGTGGCAAGACAATAAGTTTATCACTAACTTGCAAAATTTCTGATGATCAATAACCAAACCTATAGGGAGGGCTATATTTAAAATTGATAGAACACTCACTATATGACTCCATGGGGGAGATTTACTAAAACTGGTGCACACAGAAGCTTTGCATAGTAACCAATCAGCTTCTAGGTTTTATTGTCAAAGCTTAAATGAACAAGCTGAAGTTAGAAGCAGATTGGTTACTATGCACAGCTGCACCAGATTCTGTATGCACCCATTTTAGTTAACCCCCCCCCCCCCCAAAGTTCATGGGATGCCACCAACCAACTGTTTGGGCAGTAATGAATGAGGTGGGTAGTAAAAACTGTTGTCATACTTTGGTGACTATGCCAAACTCAATTTAATCTCCGGCAGCATGAGCATTATGGTTGCCCTCAGAGGGTTGGTTGTATCTGTATCTGTTAGACTATACAAATGTATCTACTTTACTAATAATTGCCTCTGCATTCATTTATTACTGGTTTTAGTAATAACTTAGGTATAAGGCTTGGAAAGATCAATTTGTAAATGGATAGAAAATTGGCTAAAAGACAGAATTCAGAGAGTAGTGGTTAATGATTCTTACTCTGAATGGTCTAAGCTTATCAGTGGTGTACCCCAAGGTTTAGTGTTGGGACCCTTATTTTTTAATATCTTTATAAATGATATTGGGTCTGGAATTAAAAGTAACATTTCTGTCTTTGCAGATGACACTAAGCTATGCAATGCAATAATGTCCTTACAGGATGTCTCCAACTTACAAGCCAATTTTAATGCTCTGTCTAATTGAGCAACTAAGTGGCAAATGAGGGTTAATGTTGATAAATGTAAAGTTATGCACTTGAGGGCTTAGAATATGCATGCATCATACATACTAGGGGGAATCCATAGTGGAGAAGAATCTGGGGTTTTGGTAGATCATAAGCTCAATAATGGCATGCAATGCCAAGCTGCGGTCTCCAAAGCAAGCAAAGTTTTCTTGTATTAAGAGAGGTATGGACTCCAGAGAGAGATATCATTTTGCCCCTGTACAAATAATTAGTAAGACCTCATCTGGAATATGCAGTTCAGTTTTGGGCACCAGATCTCAAAAAGGATATTAGGGAACTGGAGAAAGGGCAGAGAAGGGCAACCAAACTGATAAAAGACATAGTGGAGCTCAGTTATGAATATTATTATTATGTATTTTAGCATTTTACCCCTTTTAACATTAATATCCTTCAATACCAAAACACCGAAATGCATGGAGGCAGAGGATAGAAAAACAGCCAGGGCTCTGAGGTTAGATGAGAGTCATATTACTGTCCTCACTTATGTTACTGACTTTGAGTTATACCAGTAAATAGGGATGAGCTTCGAGTTCGAGTCGAACTCATGTTCGACTCGAACATTGCCCGTTCGCCGAACAGCAAACAATTTAGGGTGTTCGCTGCAAATTCGAAAAGTCTATGGGAGAAATCTAAAGTGCTAATTATAAAGGCTTATATGCAAGTTAGTGTCCTAAAAAGTGTTTGGGGACCTGGGTCCTGCCCCAGGGGACATGTATCAATCCAAAAAAAAGTTTTAAAAACGGCCGTTTTTTTAGGAGCAGTGATTTTAATAATGCTTAAAATGAAAAAATAAAAGTGAAATATTCCTTTAAATTTCGTACCTGGGGGGTGTGTATGATATGCATGTAAAGTGGCGCATGTTTCCCGTGCTTAGAACTGTCCCTGCACAAAGTGTCATTTTTGAAGGAAAAAAAGTCATTTAAAACTCACTCGCGGCTATTAATGAATTGTCGGCTTTTATCAATACATAGAAAAGTCATTGATAAAAAAAAAAAAAAAGCGTGGGGGTTCCCCCAAATTCAATTACCGGGCCCTTTAGGTCTGAAATGGATATTAAGGGGAACCCCGCCGCAAATTTAAAAAAAAATGGCGTGGGGTTCCCCCTAAATATCCATACCAGGCCCTTGAAATCTGGCATGGATTTTAAGGGGAACTCCACCCCAAATTTAAAAAAAAAAGGCGTGGAGTCCCCCCAAAAATCCATACCAGACCCTTATCCGAGCATGCAACCTGGCCGGCCGCAGGGGAAGAGTGGGGGATGAGAGAGCGCCCCCCCCCCTCCCTCCTGAACCGTACCAGGCCACATGCCCTCAACATGGGGAGGATGTCCCCATGTTGATGGGGACAAGGGCCTCATCCCCACAACCCTTGCCCGGTGGTTGTTCGGGTCTGCGGGCGGGTGGCTTATCGGAATCTGGAAGACCCCTTTAACAAAGGGGACCCCCAGATCCCGCCCCCCCTATGTGAATTGGTAAGGGGTACATTGTACCCCTACCATTTCACGAAGAAAGTGTCAAAAAATTTAAATAAAAACACACACACCTTGGAAAAGTCCTTTATTAAAAAAAAAATAATAATAAAAAAAAAAAAACATTCCAGCGATGAAATCCAGTGTCCCGCGGCGATCCCGATGTCCAGCGCTGTCCGTCATTGGTTGTGCCTGTGCGGACCTGATGGGGAACTTCCTCCGCTGTGTTCTAAATGTATAGACCCGCCCCTTCTAAAGTTCCCCATCAGGTCCGCTCAGTGGACCAGATGCGGAACATGAGAAGGGGCGGGTCTATACATGTATTACACAGCGAATGAAGTTCCCCATTAGATCCGCCCCCTCGGTATGTCCGACCCCGCCTACGTCATTGGCCTGAGCGGGGAACTTCCTTCACTGTGTAATTTAAATTTACACAGTGAAAGAAGTTTCCCGCTCAGGCCAATGACGTAGGCGGGTCCGACATACCGAGGGGGCGGACCTGATGGGGAACTGCTCTCACTTTGGTAATACATGTATAGACCCACCCCTTCTCATGTTCCGCATCTGGTCCGCTGAGCGGACCTGATGGGGAACTTTAGAAGGGGCGGGTCTATACATTTAAAACACAGCGGAAGAAGTTCCCCATCAGGTCCGCACAGGCACAACCAATGACGGACAGCGCTGGACATCGGATCGCCGCGGGACACTGGATTTCATTTTAATAAAGGACTTTTTCAAGGTGTTTGTGTGTTTTTATTTACATTTTTTGACACTTTCTTCGTGAAATAGTAGGGGTACAATGTACCCCTTACCAATTCACATAGGGGGGGTGGGATCTGGGGGTCCCCTTTGTTAAAGGGGTCTTCCAGATTCCAATAAGCACCCCGCCCGCAGACCCCCACAACCACCGGGCAAGGGTTGTGGGGATGAGGCCCTTGTCCCCATCAACATGGGGACATCCTCCCCACGTTGAGGGCATGTGGCCTGGTACGGTTCAGGAGGGAGGGGGGGCCGCTCTCTCGTCCCCCCCTCTTCCCCTGCGGCCGGCCAGGTTGCGTGCTCGGATAAGGGTCTGGTATGGATTTTTGGGGGGACTCCACGCCATTTTTTTATTAATTTGGGGTGGAGTTCCCCTTAAAATCCATGCCAGATCTCAAGGGCCTGGTATGAATTTTTAGGGGGAACCCCACGCCATTTTTTTAAAAAATTTGCGGCGGGGTTCCCCTTAATATCCATTCCAGACCTAAAGGGCCTGGTTATTGAATTTGGGGGAACCCCCACGCTTTTTTTTTTTTTTATCAATGACTTTTCTATGTATTGATAAAAGCCGACAATTCATTATTAGCCGCGAGTGAGTTTTAAATGACTTTTTTTCCTTCAAAAATGACACTTTGTGCAGGGACAGTTCTAAGCACGGGAAACAAGCGCAACTTTACATGCATATCATACACACCCCCCAGGTACGAAATTTAAAGCAATATTTCACTTTTATTTTTTCATTTTAAGCATTATTAAAATCACCGCTCCCGTAAAAACGTCTATTTTTTAAACCTTTTTTTGCATTGATACATGTCCCCTGGGGCAGGACCCGGGTCCCCAAACACTTTTTAGGACAATAAATTGCATATTAGCCTTTATAATTAGCACTTTAGATTTCGAACGTTCGAGTCCATTGTATTTAATAGGGTTCTAAAGTTCACACGAACATTCTGTCTGTTCGCAGGTTCTGGTGCGAACCGAACAGGGGGGTGTTCGGCTCATCCCTGCCAGTAAAGTAATACGTCAGAACAGACCTTGGTTCTGATGGCTATTTTAACAATGGGGTTGATCTATGAAAGGCAAATATACTGTGCACTTTGCAAGTAAGGCCATTTACTTAGGGGGATGGGGGGGTTGGGGGGAGCACTACTGGCTTCCATCATCCAATCATATGCAATTGGGTATTTTTTGCAAAATAAAGCGTCACCTCATTTACTAAGCTCTGGAGCAAATGCCCCTACAAAGTGCACAGTCTATTTTCCTTTAGTAAATCAACGCCTAAATTTTTCATCTCAGCGTGCAGTGTTCCTTTGCTGGTATAACAAAACAGATTCTTCTAGTGGAGATAATCCAAGACAGCACTTCAGATGTAACTATGCCGTGTGGAGTTTATTCTCACTTGGAACCACATGTGGACTTTTATTGTTGATAATAAAATACATTTGTTGTAATGAATACTAATTTTGTGTTCCATAAGTTACCTAATATTGTACATAGTTTTGTATTTGTGCTTTATAAATAAACTGGAGTATTATACTCACCTTATGCTTAAAACATGGTGAGACTCTGAACGTGCTGCGGGCAGAAAGAGTTTCCCCTTTTGGCAATGTAGTGTACACAAGAACATAGAAGACTGGGGACACATCACCATCTATATGAATCTTTATTGGGAAAGACCCATGGAGTGCTAGATAAAAAATAAATTGTACATTAGACAGAAAAATGGTTGTATACAAATAACAGTTTTCTGTATAGAAAGCCTCAGTGCAGATAATAACTATTCACAGGGATTTTGTTTAGCGACAATGTGGAGGAACGCGCAGTTCTGCCACCTTCATGCTGGCTGCTGGGGGATCTTTTGGCCTTTGGGGATCTATGTTTGCATGGGGGTCTTTTGTCACAGGTGGAGAATCTATTGTTGCTGGGGGTCAACTGTTGCTGAGAGGGATCTACTGTTGAGGGAGAGGTCTATTGTTGCAGGCTGCTGTTGAGGGTCTATTGATGCTGACTGCTGGGAGGTATGTTGTTGCTGCAGGGGGGATCTATTGATGCTGGGGAGTCTATAGTTGCTGAAGGGGGGGGTCTATTGTTGCAGGCTGTAGCGATCTATTGTACTGCTTTTCTTGTTATTAAAAAATTCTGTACATATTACTTATCACCACAAAATAATACTTGTAATATAGTCTCTAAAAGGGGCGGTGCTGGGAGGGGAGTGGGGGTGAAACCAAGGGGCGGTGCTTGGAGGTGGGTAGGGGGCGGAGACAAGAGGTGACTCAGAAGGGGGGAGTTCCTGCACCTATTTTCTAAAAATAAAAGCCCTGACTATACTATTAATTCCACTTTTAAAGTGACATTTGTAAGTCATACATATTAAAGTGGAGTTCCACCCAAAAGTGGAACTTCCACTCATCGGACTCCTCCCCCCCTTCGGTGCCACAATTGCCACCTTTCGGGGTGGGGGGACAGGATACCTGTCTTTAACAGGTATCCTTTCCCACTTTCGGGAGTCTGGGCCACGGCCCGTGATGTCAGCGCGGGGTTCCCTTTTCCCTCCCCCGGCCGCCGGGCCAGTAGGAGAGAGGTGCTGGGCCTCGCGCATGCACAGTAGGGTTCCCGGCGTGAAGCCGAAAGGCTACACTGCCGGGTACCCTTACCCGCAATGGCGGCGGCAGCACCCGACAGCTGAAACATCAGCTGCGAGTGCCGACATTGCTGGACTCCACGACAGGTAAGTGTCCATTTATTCAAAGCCAGCAGCTGCAGTATGTGTAGCTGCTGTTTTTTTTGGGGGGGCGGAACACCGCTTTAAACTAGGCTTAGTCTGTAGTGGGACAAGGGTGTTGAGAGGAACCACAATAAAAGGCAGAGGTGCAGATATTTGACACATCCAGAAATGTTGCATACTTGCAGCAGCCACAGCTCACATCCAATGATAATAATGGTAATACTACCGCTATTATACATGACAGCTTTCCACTGTCAATGGTTGGCAAGGACACCAGTGGGTGCAGGCACCGCCGAGTTAACAACCAGTGATGTCACAATCCCCATTCACTTACATGGCTGGGAATCTTGATGGCGTGATTGACAATGGATTTACAGTGAAGAACTTATGCTGGGGTTCTTATTTTTTCACAAAAGGTCTTGTCAAATGTTTGGGTGTCTATTTCTGGGTTACAGCTTTTTTTTGTTAAAGAGTAGGGGCATTATGTACCCCATACTCATTCACACGGAGGGTGGTACCTGGTGACCCCCTGTATGCTAAAGGGGCTCCCAGATTCCAATAAGCCCCCTGCCCACAGACCCCGACAGCCACAGGCAAGGGTTGTGGGGAAGAAACCCCTGTCCTCATCCAAACGGTCTGGTATGCATTTTAGGGGAACTGTACACATTTTTCTTTTATGCCTGCTGTAGCATATGCCACAGCAAAAAGATTAATTTACAAAAAAAGAAGAAACCGTTAAATTGCTGGTAAATAACATTCATTGTCAGCGTTAAAAAAAAACAAAAAAAAAACACACACACCGCTCCAAATGTCCTCCAAAATACTTATCAGACCCATTGTCTGTGTGGTGTTAACAGGGTGCCTAAAAGGTCATTTAAGAGGATCCCTTTTGTCTCACAGTATCATCCGTTTTCACATAAAGTTTTTAATATTATTAAGAAACATTGGAACACACTTAGGACTAGTTACCCCACTATTGAGGAATTTTGGAGTTTACCTATGCCCTTATATAGGAAAGGAAGAACACTCAGGGATCGATTGATAAAATCAGATCAATTTTCCCTGCCTGTTCCTAAAACAACATTTTTGGGACCGAAAAACATGCGATCTTTTCCATGTTTATCCTGCATCCAATGTAACTTTATGATTAAGGGTAAATATCTTTCACATCCCAACAAAGGTTTCGATATTCCCATTAGGGACACTACACCTGTCAATCATCGTATGTGGTGTATGCTATCAAATGTCCATGTGGATTATTATATATTGGAGAAACCACCCAAAAGGTAAAGGATCGAATAGCTCGTCACAAGTATTCAATCAGAGATAAATTAACAGTTACCACTTGCTCGACATTTTGTAGAAAAAGGACATGCAGTTTCATAATTAAAATGCATGGTATTAGAAGGCATTGAAAGAAATAGGAGAGGTGGTGATCGTGAACTTACCTTGAGGAGACGTGAGGTACATTGGATACATTTTCTTAATACTATTACTCCTAATGGATTGAATACAGATTTGGATCTATATTTATGTAGCAATACCCCCGAAGGGGCCGCTGGTTTAAGATTTGGGCCTGCCGTCACCTTTCTGTTCACCACGCTCATCTTAGGGGTCCCTCTTGAGGAGCTTTCATGAATGTCCACACCAACACCTGGTTACTTTTTCTTCTAGAGTTTTATTAAACAGTTCCAACAGAGGGATAGAGGGGTAGGGGAGGTTCAGGTACCTTGCTTTGCGGATCACGGGCAAAATCTTAGATCCAGAGGACAAATCAGTTCCACACTGGATTCAGCAACCGCCGGATAGGCCTACTCTCACTGGCCTAGCAACCGGAGCGAAGCTCTGCCACCAGATCGTGCAACCACACTGACACTTTGCAAAGTTCCTCAAGCAGCAGGATGCGTCCTTCAATTGAGTCCCCAATTGTTCCGCTTCTTCCCGCAGGCAAGACCGCGTAGGACCATCCCTGGACTAGTAGGCCCCAGAAGCTTCTGGGCCTACTCTCAGTTGCAGAGCCTCATGCCAGCAGGCCCCGAGGCCCCGAGGCTGAAAACAGCTCACACATCCTTGAGGCCAGGAGGGCTCTCAGGTCAGGATCTGGCAACGAACCCCGCTAGAGCGGTCTCTGTCCCTTAAGTACCCCTCGCCAGAATGCACAGCGGGTTGACAACGCCCCCTGAGCCACTTCTGGGAAAGGAATATCCAATACACTCAGCCTGCTGCATTTCCAACCTGACTTGTGGTGACAGTGACACCTACTGTCAAGGGGAAAACCATGCAACCATAGACGTGGGCACAAGGGTGTGCCAGGTGTGCCCAGGCACACCCTAATCAGCCTGAGCAGCACAGATTTCCCCTACTGCCCTGGCTCCCATCTTTCCCCCCGCAGCGCTGCCAGCTTCCCTCCTCTCCTATTGGCTGTTGCTGCTGGGATGTTTTAGAAGTGGGGAAGGGGCCAGTAAATATGTAATTTACCGGCTCCTTCCCTTTCTGAATGAACATTGTGATCGGTAGTGTGTGTTTGGGCTTTGGGGTGCACACCCTAATGCAATAGGCTACGCACACCTATGCATGCAACCCAGCTGGACTGAAACAGAACCAACAATTTAGCTTAATCCTTCTGCGCTAACTTACAGCTCAGATAACTAAATTTAACACATAGCGCCTACCCAACAGGAGCAGGGCGCTATATTTATTTTTATGATTTACATTTTTTCGATCGTTTTATGTGTCTGCATTTATTTTTATGATTTACATTTTTTCGATCGTTTTATGTGTCTGCATTTATTTTTATGATTTTTTCACTTTTATTTTTCAATACCTGTATATATGCTTTTCAGGTATTTTTTTTTTATATAATATATTTTTTAGATTGAAAAACTGCGCCAAAAATTAACTCAAATATGAACTCCCAAATTGCCTTGGGATAATGTCCAAAATGTAGCCCACATAAGGGGAGAAGTCCAATGAGACAGGGAATTCAATTTAGCAGTTGTCAGATTCAAGTTCAGGTTCCACCCTAAGAATCACTAGCAAATTGGCCCCTTACCACAAACAGGCGAAATCATGCTGGTGGCTATAGCCCAGCCAAGGCCTTGGTCTCTGAAGGAAGGTCACAGCAAGGTCCCCAGATGCTTCACCAGTGTTGGAACCAAACTCTTAGTAACTCGGTAACGGAGAAAAAAAAGAAATGTACCATAGGGTGATAACGTATTCACAGGGCAACTGATGATCACCACCACCGTGAAAACTTATATAAACGTGACCACCACCTATGTAGAAAATGCCTCCTTACCAGAGAAAGCATGTAATCCAGCTATATCCAGCCACAGTCTTTTCCTATACCCCGAACTCACACACAAATCCTGGGAAGATCTTCAATATAAGGTGCTGTTTAACACTCCATACGAGGTGGCAAAAAGAAGGGGGGAGAGACCATAGCGTGATACCCTCTTAAAAACGACTTTGTTAAAATAATATACCGTACTTACAAAAGCAGGCTTCAAATAAGCATAAAACGAGTGTCGGCCGGCATGAACAGATGCCCTTCCGTATTGAGAGCTGCGTGGTGACGTCACTGCGTGTCCCCCAGACGCGTTTCGTCATATATGACGTTATCAATGGGATAGGGCACGCAATGATTCACCTCTTTATATAAACAAAACCAAGCCTCGCTCTGAGATGCCAAGGTATTTGGTTACGACCGCCATCTTAACTATTGGCAACATTGCCAGTACCCTCCGTGACAGCATATATCAGTGGGAGTAAGTACCGCAGGAAATAATAGATATTCCCTTTTTAAAAATTAAACATATATAGATAAATTAATGGGCAGAGCAACCCTGTTTAAACTAAAAAACTAAAACTTAAACAATCGAAAAAATCCAGGACTAAGATTCCAGCACTTAAGCTTCAATCCAAGTCCATTTCTCATGTGGACGCCCACGTAGATATACATCCATTTAAGGAGCAATCTACTAGGCTTATAGTGCTGCAGTACAGATAGACCCCACCATGCAGAGAAAAATTTGAGGATAAGCTCAGATACACATCTGTGCTAAAGTGTTATATACAACCGTGATGTGATGATATGCATACAGAATAATGTCGATGATCAAAAAAAAATTCAACATATTTGTATTTATAAAGGTAATGATACCTATTTAAAGTGACAGTGTCATGTTACAAAAATGTGGCTTGTAAAGTTTTTAAAATCACATGACTTTCATGAAATTATTAGAAGTGTTCTGACTGATCTGAGGAAGGGCGTAAGCATGTAAGCCCGAAACGGAAATCCATGTCTGAATAACTTTGAATACTTTTTTGGTATGTAACCTTTATGAAGATATTTGAAAAATAAAGAAACGATTTTAAGTGCAGCAACTCTTGAACTTTTTTCTATATATCTCTCTATCTATATATATGTAGCGCCCCTCCCAAATATTTGGGACGCTATGCATAAATTTAAGGGTAGTCTGAGCTAGTAGTTGGGCTCAGACCAATTGATTGTTCTAAATTCGCTTCTGCTCTGGGTGTGATACTGCCTGGCAGCAATGTTCCCTATTCGCCTGTAGGTGGCATTGCCACCACAGGCCCAGGTTGAACTACAGGGGGTATCACAACACCTTGGGTGTCTTCTCTCTGCAGCTGTGCAGTGGGCGTGGTCTACCCGCTGTGCATGCTAGGAGAGGGTACATAAGGGGCAGACTCCATTAATTTTGGGTTCGCTCCTGGAGGCTCATCGGGCCTGGAGAGTGTGTGCGCCTCGTGGCCCGTATGGCACGGGGTGCGTGTGTGTGTTCCAGCCTCGGGGACCTTCAGCCCAAGGCTGCATCGCTGCCTGGTAGGCCTGGCTCTGCTAGCTGGGGCCTATGCCTTAGGAAAGGATCCTAAGCTAAACACCTGCGGGGAGCCTGCTATTAGGAAAGGAGACCAGGGGAGGATCTGCCCCAGAGGAGACCAGCGACGGTACTGCTGTCTCGGGAGGAGGCCTGGGACTCACCTAAGGAGGGATCCATTATTACAAGCCCTGCAATACGCCGATCTGGCATAAAGGTTCTCTCTATATTGCTTGGCCGGGAGGTTCGGGACTTTGATAACCCTGTGGCAAAGGATTCCTGATCGTATCCCTAGTTCTCAGATAAAGTTGATTCGTGCGTCATCCCGGCTGCTAAGACTAGTGAACAGGAGCAATACCCACTCAGGCTTCAGTGGCGACGTTGTGATTTTAGTGCTGCGTGCCTGAACCTTCCCCTGACTTCTCTCGTTTCCTGCTTTCCTCTCAAGTTCCCTCAGCAAAGTAAATAAAGCCTGACTGTTTGGGTTTTACATCTGTGTGGACATTGGCTTTTCTTTTTTTTTTTGCATTAAACATCGTTTTTATTGAAGTATAAAGCATGGTTACATGTTCAAACTGTACATGACAGGTCTTGGATTTACAATTGCTGATAATGAAGTTATCTTGACTAGTGATGAGCCGAACACCCCCGGGTTCGGTTCGCACCAGAACCCGCGAACGGACCGAAAGTTCGAACGAACATTAGAACCCTATTAAATACAATGGATGCGAACGTTCGAATTCTAAAGTGCTAATTATAACAACTATTATGCATGTTATTGTCCTAAAAAGGGTTTGGGAACCCGGGTTCTGCACCAGGGGACATGTATCAATGCAAAAATAAGTTTTAAAAACGGTCGTTTTCCGGGAGCAGTCATTTTAATGATGCATAAAGTGAAAAAAAAAAAGTCAAATATTCCTTTAAATATCGTACCTGGGGGGTGTCTAAAGTATGCCTGTGAAGTGCCACGTGTTTCCCGTGTTTAGAACTGTCCCTGCACAAAATGACACTTCTAAAGGAAAAAAAAGCCATTTAAAACTGCTTGCGGCTTTAATGTAATGTCTGGTCCCGGTAATATGGATGAAAATCTTTAAGAAAAATGGCATAGCTACCCCATGACCCCCCCCCCTACCCCAGCCCATTACCAGCCCCTTTGGGTCTTGTATGGATATTAAGGGGAACCCCGCACATAAAATAAAAAAGGCCCTATATACTCTGAACAGCCGTATACAGGCGGTGCATACAAGACAGGGACTGTAGGTTTGTTCTTATGTAGAATCTGTTTGTAATTTTGAACAGGTACATTGTTGAAGTGTAGCTCCAGACCAAAAATCTATTTTTAAACTTTTTGGAAAACATAGGTAAGGGTTATCACCCCTGTAACATTTGTTTTGCTGTCTGTGCCCCTGTTCAGAACATTTCACCTCACTTTCCGTCCTAATGACAACTGTTTTTGAAATGTGGTGTTTTTCTTGAAACAAGGATTGCTGATAAAGCATCAGTACAGAGGAGACACCTTTCTCCCATATTTATTCTTACAGGAGAGAATTTTCCTTCCTAGTGGTAGATTTCCTCTCACTTCCTGTTGTCTTCTTGCGTTTGCAAGTAGGAGTCGTTTGTAAGTTGGATGTTTGAAAGTAGGGACCTGCCGTATATACTCTGCAGAAATAGGCCCCTTAGTTGTTGGTGTTGGCACAACACTGTAAGCACTCACAGTTACTCTTGGTTGGTGCTGGAACGCCCTGCTGTCAACTATTATATCAGGAATTTTAATTACATATAATTGTTGAACAGTGGTAGTAAAAATTGGGCCTTTGATGGTGGTGCTGGTGCCACAACACTGTAAGCCCTGACAGTTACTCTTGGTGGGTGCAGCAATGGGCCCTGCTGTGAATTATTAGATCAAGAATTGTAATTACATGCCCCTGTTGAACAGGGGCTGAAAAATTGGGCCTTAGGCACTGGTGGCACAACACTGCAACCCTTCACAGATACTGTACTTGGAGCACAGCAATGAGCCCTGTTGCAAAGTATTGCTTCAAAAATTGTAATGACACGCCCCTGTTAAACAGGGGCTGAAAAATTGGGCCTTAGGCACTGGTGGCACAACACTGCAACTCCTCACAGATACTGTACTTGGAGCACAGCAATGAGCCCTGTTGCAAAGTATTGCTTCAAAAATTGTAATTACACGCCCCTGTTAAACAGGGGCTGAAAAATTGGGCGTTAGGCACTGGTGGCGGCACCCATAAACAAAAATGATCTTCCAAGCTATCATCATCAATCGTATCATTGAGGACTCGGAGGAGGAGGATAGCCAGTCAACATAACAGCACAGGCACTCAGCATCAGCATCAGTCTTGAAGGGATGTGACATTTTAAAATCAATTAGTCTGTTATATCAGCATCAGGTGTGTGGTAGCTGGTGGTGATCCAAGACTGGTTCATCTTGATGAAAGTCAGTCGATCAACCGAGTCGGTGGACAGGCGCACCCTGTGATCCGTGACAAATCCTCCAGCAGCACTGAATGTGCGTTCCGAAAGAACGCTGGATGCAGGACAGGCCAGTAGCTCAATTGCATACTGTGCAAGCTCTGGCCAGTGATCCATCCTCAAGACCCAGTAAGCCAGAGGATTTTCGGTGGGGAAGGTGTCCAAGTCTGACCTTGCCCCTAGATATTCCTGCACCATGTTTATCAGACGCTGGCGATGGTTGCTGGAACCGATCATACTTTGGGGCTGCGGACTAAAGAATTGTCTGAACGCATCGGTCAGACGGCCACCTTCCCCACCGCTCCTTCTTTGACTGGCCGAAGCCTCAGCAACTCGTTGTCCAGGACCAGGAGTTTGCAACCTCCCAGTCTCTGGGAACGCGTTGCACAGACCTTTCTGCAAGGCCTCCCGGAGTTGTCTCATCCTCTGCTCCCTCTGCGACGGTAACATAAGGTCCGCAACCTTACCCTTGTACCGTGGATCAAGGAGAGTGGCCAGCCAGTAATGGTCCCTCTCCTTGATCCGAAGAATACGAGGATCCTTCCGCAGACTTTGCAGGATCAGGGAGGCCATGCAGCGTAGGTTTGCTGAGGCATTCGCTCCGGAGTCCTCTGGGTCACTAAGGACGACATGATCCGCAGCCACCTCCTCCCAGCCACGTACAAGTCCACTGGTTTCTTGGGACTGTAAATCATCCCTAAAAGACTGCTGCTGATGATGCTGAGTGCCAGCCTCCACCTCCATGCTGACACAATCCTCCTCCTCCTCCTCCTCCTCCTCCTCCTCCTCTTCCTGTGCGATGGGTGGGACAGAAGGAACACTGTCTGGGTAAAGGGGGCCTTGGGAGGCAAGGAAGTCCTCCTCTTCCTGCCTCTGTTCTGCCTCAAGTGCCCTGTCCATTATTCCACGCAGCGTGTGCTCCAACAGGTGGACAAGAGGTACAGTGTCACTGATGCATGCACTGTCACTGCTCACCATCCTCGTGGCCTCCTCAAATGGTGCCAGGACAGTGCATGCATCCCTGATCATGCCCCACTGGCGTGGAGAAAAAAAAACAAGCTCCCCTGACCCTGTCCTGGTGCCGTAGTCGCACAGGTACTCATTGATGGCCCTCTGCTGCGTGTGCAGCCGCTGCAGCATGGCCAACGTTGAGTTCCACCTGGTGGGCATGTCACATATAAGGCGGTTCTTGGGCAGGTTCAACTCCTTTTGCAGCTCAGCCAGGCGAGCACTGGCATTATAAGATCTGCGGAAATGCACACAGACTTTCCTGGCCTGCCTCAGGACATCCTGTAAGCCCGGGTACCTGCCCAAGAAGCGCTGCACCACCAGGTTAAGGACGTGAGCCACACAGGGCACATGGGTCAGTTGTCCCTGTCGGAGGGCGGAGAGGAGGTTGGTGCCATTGTCGCAAACCACCATTCCTGGCTTAAGCTGGCGTGGCGTCAACCACCTCTCGGCCTGGCCCTGCAGAGCAGACAGGACCTCTGCCCCAGTGTGGCTTCTGTCCCCCAAACACACCAGCGCAAGCACGGCATGGCATCTTTTTGCCTGCGTACTTGCGTAGCCCCGTGAACGGCTACGGAGCACCGCTGGTTCATAGGACAAACCACAGGAAGAGGCCATGGAGGAAGAAGAAGAGGAGGGGGTGGAGGAGAGAGGTGTGTCACAACCAGTAGTAGCATTTTGGAGGCGTGGCGGTGGGACAACCTCCAACACTACTGCACCTTGTCCTGAATCCTTCCCAGCTGCCAAAAGAGTGACCCAATGGGCCGTGAAAGAAAGGTAACGTCCCTGTCCATGCCTGCTGGACCATGAGTCAGCGGTAATATGCACCTTACCGCTGACCGCCCTGTCCAGCGAGGCCAAGACATTGCCTTCCACATGCCGGTAGAGAGCCGGAATAGCCTTCCGTGAGAAAAAGTGGCGTTTGGGAACCTGCCACTGAGGAACCGCACATTGCACAAACTCACGGAAGGGGGCCGAGTCTACCAACTGAAAAGGCAGCAGTTGAAGCGCTAGCAATTTAGCTAAGCTAGCATTCAACCGCTGGGCATGTGGATGGCTGGGAGTGAACTTCTTTCGACGGTCCAGCAGCTGGGGCAGGGAAATTTGCCTGCTAGAATCGGACGTCGGTGTACTGCTAGCAGAGTGGGCGCAAGTACTTGGCTGTGACACACCTAATTCTACACCTTCATTCCTCTCAGTGCATGTTTCAGAGAGGACTGAAGTTATAGTGGGGTTGGAGATCCCAGCTGATGCGGTGCAAGGAGAGGTCCGCTTTGTTCTTTGGTGTGGGTCTTTGAGGTAGGCTTGCCAACGAGCTGCATGGCAGGTCAACATATGTCTGGTCAGGCATGTGGTACCCAAGCGGCTGATGTTTTGGCCACGCGATATACGCTTGAGACATATGTTGCAAACAGCAGCTGTGCGATCTGATGCACTAGCCTCAAAAAAGGCCCACACCAAAGAACTTTTTGAATGACGGGCAGAGGCAGCGCCCTGCACAGGCGGAGCTCTGCGGTGTGATTCCGTCGGTGTACTGCCCTTACGCTGGCCACCAAAGGGCATCCTGCCTCGTTGGAGATGTGCCTCCTCCTCATCCTCCTCCTCCTCCTCTCTCCTATTAGGCACCCACGTGGAGTCATTGACCTCATCATCCCCTCCCTCCTCATCACTGGAGCCAATCTGGCAGTATGCTGCAGCTGCTGGAACATGACTGCCAGATTGGTGTCCTTCTTGAGCATCCCCTCTGTCTGCTCTCACGCTACTGCCTTCCTCTAGCTGGGTTTCATCATCAGACCCTTCGAAACGCTGGGCATCCTCCTGGAGCATGTACCCAACACTGTGCTGAAACAGTTCGGGGGACTCCTCAGGAGGAGGACATGGTGGGTCTAGGGAAGGAGTGACTGATGATTTGTCTGACATTGATACCAGGGAAGACGACGCTTTGGCAGCTGCTTTTCCAGTACCCTGAGCCTGGGTGAGAGAGGATGAGGAGGAGGAGGAGGGCTTGGTCATCCACTCTACCAAGTCTTCGGCATGATGTGGCTCAACATGTCCAGCTGCCGAAAAGAAGGACAAGCGTGTCCCATGGCCATGTGCTGATGACAATGCACCGCGTCCACGACCAGCACTGTTGCCCCCAGACACAGAGCCTGCTTGCCCTCTTTTATTGCCTCCTGACTGTCTGCCTCTCCTTGTTTGCCTTCCAGACATTCTAATAGATGGCCTGCAGGGAGATGGGAAAAAAGCAATAAGGGCTACCTTCAGGTGTCCTTCTCTGTCCCTTGAAACAAGGACTTTCACAGTGAAAGAAACTGACACTGTCCCTACCTAGAGTTTTCTGTCCCTAGAATAAATTTTTTTTTTAATCACAATATAGCACAAGGACAATTCACTCAATGTCTCTCCAGGTCCCTGGAAACAAGGACTTGCAGAGTGAAAGAAACTGACACTGTCCCTACCTAGAGTTTTCTGTCCCTAGAATAAATGTTTTTTTTAAGCACAATATAGCACAAGGAAAATTAACTCACTGTCCTTACAGGTCCCTGGAAACAAGGACTTGCAGAGTGAAAAAAAAAAAACACTCTCCCTACCTACAGTTTTCTGTCCCTAGAAAAAATGTTTTTTTTAAGCACAATATAGCACAAGGACAATTAACTCACTGTCCTTACAGGTCCCTGGAAACAAGGACTTGCAGAGTGAAAGAAAAAAAACACTCTCCCTACCTACAGTTTTCTGTCCCTAGAAAAAATGTTTTTTTTAATCACAATATAGCACAAGGAAAATTAACTCACTGTCCTTACAGGTCCCTGGAAACAAGGACTTGCAGAGTGAAAGAAAAAAAACACTCTCCCTACCTACAGTTTTCTGTCCCTAGAAAAAATGTTTTTTTTAATCACAATATAGCACAAGGAAAATTAACTCACTGTCCTTACAGGTCCCTGGAAACAAGGACTTGCAGAGTGAAAGAAACTGACACTGTCCCTACCTAGAGTTTTCTGTCCCTAGAATAAATGTTTTTTTTAAGCACAATATAGCACAAGGACAATTAACTCACTGTCCTTACAGGTCCCTGGAAACAAGGACTTGCAGAGTGAAAGAAAAAAAACACTCTCCCTACCTACAGTTTTCTGTCCCTAGAAAAAATGTTTTTTTTAAGCACAATATAGCACAAGGAAAATTAACTCACTGTCCTTACAGGTCCCTGGAAACAAGGACTTGCAGAGTGAAAGAAAAAAAACACTCTCCCTACCTACAGTTTTCTGTCCCTAGAAAAAATGTTTTTTTTAATCACAATATAGCACAAGGAAAATTAACTCACTGTCCTTACAGGTCCCTGGAAACAAGGACTTGCAGAGTGAAAGAAACTGACACTGTCCCTACCTAGAGTTTTCTGTCCCTAGAATAAATGTTTTTTTTAATCACAATATAGCACAAGGAAAATTAACTCACTGTCCTTACAGGTCCCTGGAAACAAGGACTTGCAGAGTGAAAGAAACTGACACTGTCCCTACCTAGAGTTTTCTGTCCCTAGAATAAATGTTTTTTTTAAGCACAATATAGCACAAGGACAATTAACTCACTGTCCTTACAGGTCCCTGGAAACAAGGACTTGCAGAGTGAAAGAAACTGACACTGTCCCTACCTAGAGTTTTCTGTCCCTAGAATAAATGTTTTTTTTAAGCACAATATAGCACAAGGAAAATTAACTCACTGTCCTTACAGGTCCCTGGAAACAAGGACTTGCAGAGTGAAAGAAACTGACACTGTCCCTACCTAGAGTTTTCTGTCCCTAGAATAAATGTTTTTTTTAAGCACAATATAGCACAAGGACAATTAACTCACTGTCCTTACAGGTCCCTGGAAACAAGGACTTGCAGAGTGAAAAAAAAAAACACTCTCCCTACCTAGAGTTTTCTGTCCCTAGAAAAAATGTTTTTTTTAAGCACAATATAGCACAAGGACAATTAACTCACTGTCCTTACAGGTCCCTGGAAACAAGGACTTGCAGAGTGAAAGAAAAAAAACACTCTCCCTACCTACAGTTTTCTGTCCCTAGAAAAAATGTTTTTTTTAATCACAATATAGCACAAGGAAAATTAACTCACTGTCCTTACAGGTCCCTGGAAACAAGGACTTGCAGAGTGAAAGAAAAAAAACACTCTCCCTACCTACAGTTTTCTGTCCCTAGAAAAAATGTTTTTTTTAATCACAATATAGCACAAGGAAAATTAACTCACTGTCCTTACAGGTCCCTGGAAACAAGGACTTGCAGAGTGAAAGAAACTGACACTGTCCCTACCTAGAGTTTTCTGTCCCTAGAATAAATGTTTTTTTTAAGCACAATATAGCACAAGGACAATTAACTCACTGTCCTTACAGGTCCCTGGAAACAAGGACTTGCAGAGTGAAAGAAAAAAAACACTCTCCCTACCTACAGTTTTCTGTCCCTAGAAAAAATGTTTTTTTTAAGCACAATATAGCACAAGGAAAATTAACTCACTGTCCTTACAGGTCCCTGGAAACAAGGACTTGCAGAGTGAAAGAAAAAAAACACTCTCCCTACCTACAGTTTTCTGTCCCTAGAAAAAATGTTTTTTTTAATCACAATATAGCACAAGGAAAATTAACTCACTGTCCTTACAGGTCCCTGGAAACAAGGACTTGCAGAGTGAAAGAAACTGACACTGTCCCTACCTAGAGTTTTCTGTCCCTAGAATAAATGTTTTTTTTAATCACAATATAGCACAAGGAAAATTAACTCACTGTCCTTACAGGTCCCTGGAAACAAGGACTTGCAGAGTGAAAGAAACTGACACTGTCCCTACCTAGAGTTTTCTGTCCCTAGAATAAATGTTTTTTTTAAGCACAATATAGCACAAGGACAATTAACTCACTGTCCTTACAGGTCCCTGGAAACAAGGACTTGCAGAGTGAAAGAAAAAAAACACTCTCCCTACCTACAGTTTTCTGTCCCTAGAAAAAATGTTTTTTTTAAGCACAATATAGCACAAGGAAAATTAACTCACTGTCCTTACAGGTCCCTGGAAACAAGGACTTGCAGAGTGAAAGAAAAAAAACACTCTCCCTACCTACAGTTTTCTGTCCCTAGAAAAAATGTTTTTTTTAATCACAATATAGCACAAGGAAAATTAACTCACTGTCCTTACAGGTCCCTGGAAACAAGGACTTGCAGAGTGAAAGAAACTGACACTGTCCCTACCTAGAGTTTTCTGTCCCTAGAATAAATGTTTTTTTTAATCACAATATAGCACAAGGAAAATTAACTCACTGTCCTTACAGGTCCCTGGAAACAAGGACTTGCAGAGTGAAAGAAACTGACACTGTCCCTACCTAGAGTTTTCTGTCCCTAGAATAAATGTTTTTTTTAAGCACAATATAGCACAAGGACAATTAACTCACTGTCCTTACAGGTCCCTGGAAACAAGGACTTGCAGAGTGAAAGAAAAAAAACACTCTCCCTACCTACAGTTTTCTGTCCCTAGAAAAAATGTTTTTTTTAATCACAATATAGCACAAGGAAAATTAACTCACTGTCCTTACAGGTCCCTGGAAACAAGGACTTGCAGAGTGAAAGAAACTGACACTGTCCCTACCTAGAGTTTTCTGTCCCTAGAATAAATGTTTTTTTTAATCACAATATAGCACAAGGACAATTAACTCACTGTCCTTACAGGTCCCTGGAAACAAGGACTTGCAGAGTGAAAGAAACTGACACTGTCCCTACCTAGAGTTTTCTGTCCCTAGAATAAATGTTTTTTTTAAGCACAATATAGCACAAGGACAATTAACTCACTGTCCTTACAGGTCCCTGGAAACAAGGACTTGCACAGTGAAAGAAACTGACACTCTCCCTACCTACAGTTTTCTGTCCCTAGAATAAATGTTTTTTTTAAGCACACTATAGCAGAAGCACAAAACACACTGACACTCTCCCTACCTATCCTTCTCTTTCCCTAAACTAAAGGAATCCAGGTTAAGCAAGAAAGAAATAACAGTCACTGTCCCTGCCTATGCTACTCTATCCCTGCTCCGGAACACACTACACTAGGCCGCCGTGCTGGCGGCCTTTTATAGTGTGGGGCGTGTACTAAACACCCTCAGCAATAATTGGCCACAGGCATCCTGCCTGTGGCCAATCATTGCTCTCCTCGCTGCCGGCGCTGTGATTGGCCAAGCATGCGGGGTCACAGTGCATGCTTGGCCAATCACAGCGCCTGGATGACACTGCGATGGCGTAGTGCATTGTGGGCCGTTCGCGTCACTCGAATTTGGCGCGAACGGCCCAAATCGTTCGATCTTCGTCGAACGATCGAACAGCCAATGTTCGAGTCGAACGTATGTTCGACTCGAACACGAAGCTCATCCCTAATCTTGACATGACTTTCCTGGATAATATACATGAAAACATGAGACATTTCAGTTGCTAGCAGGCACATTAAAACTGAGAGAGAAATGCGATCAGTATTGTGATCATTGAAAGAGTATTGTTGCACCATTCCCGGGTCACATAATGGTCTCTGAGGCCCCAATCCATCTATCCCAAATCTTGTCATATTTTGAGGGATACCCCCTATGAGAGTAAACAATTTTCTTATAGGGTAGAGTAGCATTTACCTCTGCTATCCAGTGTGACAGCCCCGGTGGCTCTGTCCTCATCCAAACCCTAGCAACAACCTTCCTTGCAGAGAACAAGGTTTCGTGCAGAAATATTTTTGTAAACTTATTCATCTCTGGAGCAGGAAAAATTCCCAACAAGCATAGTTTGGGCTGCAATGTGACAGGAGAGCCCATGGTATCATGCAGAAACCTTACAACCTGGGTCCAATACGCCTGCATTTTAGGGCATTGCCATAGGAGATGATAGAAGGTGCCCGGGGCCTGGCTACACATGGGGCAAACTGTGGGTTGTTCCGGCTTATATTTGGAGATTTTGAGTGGAGTGAGATAAGATCTGTGTGTACTATAAAGATCTGTGTGAGGGGATCAGACAATTTAGGGGAGACTAACTTACAGGTATCTAAAGCATCACTCCACTCGTCATCCTCTATAGGTCCCAGGTCACCCTCCCATCTGGTCTTTAGTGCGTAGGCGGAGACAGTCACCTGTGGGAGTGAGAGCATACAGTAGAACTGCGAGATCAGTTTTTGGGGGTCAGGGCACTTTACTGCTTCCAGCAGGGGGTTGCCAGCCATGGATACACTATCCGATGCAAATTGTGCACGGAAGGCGTGGCGGAGCTGTAGGTACCTAAAGAACATGTAATTTGGGAGTTCAAACTCAGTTTTAAGTCTATCGAAGGTTTTAAGTGATCCAATATAAACTATAGGTTTCAAATAAAATATCCCTCTAGAGCTCCAGAGGTCACAGTCAGGGATGGAAAGGAATTCCGATAGGGCCGCATTATGCCACAGGGGGGTGTACTCATGTGTTGTAGGTATATTAAGTCTAGCAGAGGCTATATCCCATACCCTTCTGAAATGATGTATCAGGGATTTACGCTCGGTAGACCCGCTCAGTTCCCCCCCCTTGCCTGCAATTATCACAAAGAAATCACCTGGGATCTGAGCCCAATTCGGGCACAGGAAGCAAAGGAATCTTTCCCTATCTGTCTTATCTACATGGAAAAGTTGTGACAGTTGGGCCGCTAGATAGTATAGATTAAAGTCAGGTAGGGCCGTACCAGCAAGGTCAGTGGGGTTTTTAAGCCTCTGCCAGGGTAGCTTGTGTCTACTACTGCCCCAGATAAACGGCTTCAGTAATGTCTCTATCAGTTTGAAGTGTCTGAGTATCAAATAAACAGGTGTATGCCAAAGCACATACAGTATTTTAGGTAATAATACCATCTTTACCAGGTTTATCCGACCCATCACTCCCAGGGGGAGCCGCGCCCAGATCTGGGTCTTATGTTTGAGCATGTCGTACAGCGGGACAATGTTAAGCGGGATATAATCATCTGGGTCTCTGGTGATCCGTATTCCTAAGTATTTGATAGTATCGACTCTCTAAAGGAGGAGCATAGCTCTGTCTTCAGGCGGTGGGAAGCTGTCTAAGGGTAAAATCTGGGATTTATCCCAGTTGATGCGGAGTCCAGAAAAGATTCCAAACCTTTCTATCAAGCTCAATACTGTCGGGAGGGAACTGGTTAAGTCATCTAAATATAACAGAGTATCATCTGCATAAGTACTGATGGTTTCCGTCACGCCTCCTTTGCTGAGCCCCACTACCCCAGGATGTGCGCGTATAGCTATCGGGCATTGGCTTTTCTAAAGACTTTCTATACCCTGACAACGGAAGCCTTGGAGGTAGTTTGCATGACCCAAAAAAAAAACAGCAGCCCGATCTCAGAGAGGGGGGTTATCGCTACATATAGATTGATTGATTGATTATATATATATATATATATATATATATATATATATATATATTGTGAGGGGGTTAACTCGGTAGCGGGTGTGTGTGACCCCCTGGTTGGGCTCCCCACACAAAAACAGGGCCAGCAGACGGAGGTTGTGGTTTTCAAAATCAAAAGGTGCGGTTTATTTCTCTATGTACAGTGACAAAAACACAGCAAAGCCAAAAAGAAACAAACAAAATAAATCCTGGTCAGTTTGACCTCTGACTAAACATGCAGGTTTCCTAAACTAACAACTGGGATCAGCCTGGTGCTGTCCTAGTCCCTAAGTCCCTGGTTTAGTAAAAGTCCAAACAAATAGCCACACAGGCTTTGCCTCACCGCACAGGGGTTCACTCTCCCTAGACAGTCCACACAGGTCTGGTTCCAGGCATGAGCTAACATCTAATGAAGCTGGGAGTTCTTATAGAGGCCTAAATGAGCTGACAAGGTTCAGCTGGTCTCCTCATCTCTGTCTGCACGACGCCCCACACTCTCCCTAGAGGTATGAGTCATCCATGAGCCTACTAGCCTCAGCTGGGCTTATACAACTCTCCACCCTAGTTGTATAAGTCAGCATAAAGCCTGAATCTGGGAGAAATATATCTACCCCCCTGGATGCAACCAGGTGACTTTACCTTCCTGCTGTCACATACCCCCCCCTCTTGTTTTAACCTTGGGGTTGGAACACCAGCAATCAGGCATTCATGTACTCGAGACAAAGCATCCACATTCCCCATTTGAACGCCAGGGCGATGCTTTACTGTGAAGTTGAATTCCTGTAGGGCCAGGAACCACCTATTCACTCTTCTATTTGTCTCCTTGTTTTGAGCCATCCACTTTAACGGAGCGTGATCCGTAACCATGTCAAAGTGCCTACCTAGCAGATAGTACCGAAGGGAATCTAGAGCCCACTTCACCGCTAAACACTCCTTTTCAACCGTGGCGTAATTTACCTCATGGGACTTCAACTTCCTGCTGAGGTAAATGACTGGGTGCTCTTCCCCGTTCCAGACCTGGGACAATACTGCTCCTAACCCCACATCTGACGCATCACTTTGTACGACAAAGTCTTTAGAGAAGTCGGGTGAGTACAACACTGGCTGGCTACATAAAGCTTGTTTCAAGAATTGGAATGCTGCCTCAGCCTCGGGGGTCCATTTAATCATGACCGACCCTTTCCCTTTCGTCAGGTTGGTTAGGGGCACAGCCTTAGAAGCAAAGTGGGGAATGAAGCGCCGATAATAACCCGCGATTCCCAGAAAGGCCCGTACCTGCTTCTTGCTGTTAACTCTGGATGGCCTCGACTTTGTTGAGTTGGGGTTTTATCACTCCCCTGCCAATGGTGTACCCAAGATATTTGGCCTCCTCCTGCCCAATGGTACACTTCTTGGGGTTAGCCGTAAACCCCGCTTCCCGGATAGAGTCTAGGACTGCTTGCACTTTTGGCAGATGTGAGGCCCAATCTGTGCTATGGACAATTACGTCATCCAGGTAAGCCGCAGCATACTTCCGATGGGGCCTCAGTATCTGGTCCATTTTCCGCTGGAATGTGGCCGGCGCATTCTGTAACCCGAACGGCATTCTCTTATATTGGAACGCCCCGTCTGGGGTTACAAATGCGGTTTTCTCTTTGGCCGACTTGGCCAGGGGAATTTGCCAATACCCTTTTGTGAGGTCAAGAGTCGTCATGTATCGGGCTGTTCCCAGCCGGTCGATCAACTCATCTATACGTGGCATGGGGTAGGTGTCAAATTTTGTAACTTTGTTCAACTGACGAAAATCGTTACAAAATCGCCAGCTCCCATCCGGTTTAGGCACCAACACAATGGGACTAGACCAATCACTTTGGGACTCCTCTATCACCCCTAAGTTCAGCATTTTCTGTACTTCCTCCCGTATTGCCTCCCGTCGGGCCTCTGGGATCCGATAGGGTTTTAACTTCACCCTTTCACCGGGCGGGGTAATAATATCATGCTCTACCCCAGATGTTTGTCCCGGCAGCTCAGAGAACACCTCCTTGTTGCGAAGCACAAACTCCTTAACCTCCTGTTGTTGGGGTTGTGACAAGGTGGCTGCTATTCCAACCTCCGGAATCACGCAACCAGTTTGAGCTGGTGACCAAGTTTCTGCGACTAGGGACTCTCTATCCCTCCAGGCTTTCAACAGATTAACGTGATATATCTGTTCGGGCTTTCGCCTTCCTGGTTGTCTGACCTTGTAATTCACTTCGCTCACTTTTTCCATTATCTCGTAGGGGCCTTGCCATTTGGCAAGGAATTTACTTTCAACCGTAGGGACAAGTACCAATATCCTATCCCCCGGGGAAAAGGTACGGGTCTTTGCTCCACGGTTGTACACTCTCTGCTGTGCCAACTGCGCTTGGGCCAAATGTTCCTTCACGATGGGCATTACCTGTGCAATTCGATCTTGCATCAGGGCGACATGCTCAATCACACTCCTGTGGGGAGAACTCTCACTTTCCCAAGTTTCCTTGGCAATATCCAACAGCCCTCTTGGGTGTCTCCCATACAGTAACTCAAAGGGGGAGAATCCCGTAGAGGATTGGGGCACCTCCCTAATAGCAAACATCAAATAAGGAAGTAGACAGTCCCAATCCTTTCCATCTCTATCCACCACTTTCTTCAACATTTGTTTTAGGGTTTTGTTGAATCTTTCAACCAGCCCATCGGTTTGGGGGTGATACACAGATGTACGCAATTGCGTCACTTTGAACAATTTACACAGCTCTTTCATAACCCGGGACATAAAGGGTGTACCTTGGTCCGTAAGCAGTTCTTTACAAATACCCACCCGGCTAAAAACAAGAGATAGCTCTTTGGCTATGGTTTTGGCCGAGGTATTTCTGAGAGGGATCGCTTCTGGATAACGGGTGGCATAGTCCATTATAACCAATATGTACTGGTGCCCCCTAGCGGACTTGATTATAGGACCTACCAAATCCATTGCGATTCTCTCAAACGGGACCTCAATGATGGGTAGAGGGACCAGCGGGCTACGGAAATGTGGCATCGGGGCCGACCTCTGACACACAGGGCAGGAGGAACAATAATTTTCTATGTCCTTCATCACCCCAGGCCAATAGAATCTCTGTAATACCCTCTCTCGGGTTTTCTCTGTCCCCAGATGACCTCCAAGAATGTGCCCATGGGCCAACTCCAACACCAACTTCCTGTAAGGTTTGGGCACCACCAGCTGCTCAACGGTTTCTTCTGCCCTTTTTGCCACCCGATACAGTAGGTCCTTCTCTACGCTGAAGTATGGGTAAGTGCAGGTATTATCTGGGTTCACTAACTCGCCATCTATTTCCACTACGTTTTCCCGTGCCTTTATTAGGGCGGGGTCTTTTAACTGTTCTGTGGCAAAATTTTCCCTGTGAACCTCCAGATCAGAAAACTCCACAGACGGTAGGTTTTCGTCTGAGGAGGTGGGCTCCTCTCCAGTTTCTTGAGTCTCCCCTGCCAATACTGACAAGGGAAATTCTGGAGAGTCCTCCCCACTCTCAGAGGAGTTCTGGCTATCACATTCCTGGTACATAGGGGCACCAGTGGGGGGCTCAGGATCATCCCACAGTTCCCAGAACTTCGGAAAATCCCTTCCCACAATGGCATCATGCGGTAATTGAGATACTAACCCCACTGGATGAGAGAGGGTACCTTTGGGGGTCTCGAAACACACTGTAGTCACTGGATACTCTCGGGTGTCCCCATGCACACAAATAACAGCTACCTTGCTATTCCCAGAGACCTCTGTTTTAACTAATTCAGCCTTTATCAGGGTCACAAGGCTACCTGAATCCAGCAATACCACAACATTTCTACCATTAATACACATTTTGCATAAATGTTTCTCAGTTCCCCGAATGGCAGTGCATGCGACTGTCGCACACAGCGACTGACGTCTGTCCATCAGAAAGTCACATTGCATGGGTTCCTCCACAACCGGGCAATTTGCTGCAATATGTCCCGCTTGCCGGCAGCGGTAGCAAACGATCCTTCTTGCGGCCTCTTGAGCCGCTGATTTCCCAGGCTGTTCTCGCCAAACTTGGGGTAGAGCTCCCACCCTCTCACTCTCTCCACCCTCACCCCTTGGAATCCTCTTATCCGCCCCTGGGGATGGTCTGGTCTTAGGGTGGAAAGTCCGAGAGTCTCTGGAAGAGGCCGTCAGGTTCTCTGTAGCCCAGTATCTCTCTACACGATCCACAAGTTTACCGGCCGTTTCTGGGTCTCCATGGCTTACCCACTTTTGAATGGCGGTAGGAAGAGCTCTCAAGAAACGATCCATCACAACACGTTCCACAATCTCCGGTGCGGACAAAGTCTCTGGCTGTAGCCACTTCCTGCTCAGGTGAATGAGATCATACATTTGAGACCTGGGGGGTTTTCCAAGCTGGAAAGTCCAGTTATGCACACGCTGAGCCCGGACAGCCAGGGTGACACCCAGCCTTGCCAATATTTCAGCTTTTAGCATCACATAGTCTTTTGCTTGGTCAGGCTCTAGGTCATAGTAAGCCTTCTGCGATTCACCAGTTAACAGAGGAGCCACCAGTCCAGCCCACTGCTCCTCAGGCCACTTTTCTCTTTCAGCAGTCCTTTCAAATGTGGTCAAAAATACCTCTGGATCATCCTCTCCAGTCATTTTTGTCAATAAACGACTCACCCCAAAGGACGCGGTATTAGTGGGACGGCTTTCCTCACTGGTCTGCGGACGTTGCTGCATTACTGCTTCCATTTGTTGTAGTCTCTGCTCTTGCTTCTGTAACAGGTCTATGAAGCGGGCCTCAGATTGCTGCTGGGCTTGTTGATGAGCTTGCTGCTGGGCTGCAAGGCTCCTTTGCAAACCTGCATTTGTCTGCTGTTGATTGGCATTTGCTAGAGCCAGCTGTTTCAGTATCTCCTCCATGCTGGCTTAAAAAAAACTGCCACTGGTTCTCCACCAACTGTGAGGGGGTTAACTCGGTAGCGGGTGTGTGTGACCCCCTGGTTGGGCTCCCCACACAAAAACAGGGCCAGCAGACGGAGGTTGTGGTTTTCAAAATCAAAAGGTGCGGTTTATTTCTCTATGTACAGTGACAAAAACACAGCAAAGCCAAAAAGAAACAAACAAAATAAATCCTGGTCAGTTTGACCTCTGACTAAACATGCAGGTTTCCTAAACTAACAACTGGGATCAGCCTGGTGCTGTCCTAGTCCCTAAGTCCCTGGTTTAGTAAAAGTCCAAACAAATAGCCACACAGGCTTTGCCTCACCGCACAGGGGTTCACTCTCCCTAGACAGTCCACACAGGTCTGGTTCCAAGCATGAGCTAACATCTAATGAAGCTGGGAGTTCTTATAGAGGCCTAAATGAGCTGACAAGGTTCAGCTGGTCTCCTCATCTCTGTCTGCACGACGCCCCACACTCTCCCTAGAGGTATGAGTCATCCATGAGCCTACTAGCCTCAGCTGGGCTTATACAACTCTCCACCCTAGTTGTATAAGTCAGCATAAAGCCTGAATCTGGGAGAAATATATCTACCCCCCTGGATGCAACCAGGTGACTTTACCTTCCTGCTGTCACAATATATATATAAAATCAATCAATCAATCGCTTGTTTCTCACAATGAAAAGTCATTTTGTAATGAAAAAAGCTGCTCAGCTATTATATTCTCCACAATCGAGTTTTGCCTCTTTTTGGCCAGGACTACCCTCACCTAAGCATGTGAAGGTTCCAGGTTAAAGGTGATAGCAGGTATGCTTAGTGATCAAAATATTGATCAAAAGAGAGAAGACTGTAAAGGAAATTTGTAAGTTCTGTATATAATTGTATTCTATTTTGTATGTATTGCACACTGCCCTCACTGTGCACATGACACCAATAATGTTTTCAGTACATGTTTGCATTCTTTCGAGTCCTGATTAGAATTAGTCTGCCTATGTTACGCCCCTTGTTACCATAAACGTACAATTGTAATATTAATGTGATATCTACGTAATCATATGTACAAAAACATTTAATTGTGTCATAATAAAGCAGAACAGTTATTTGGAGAGATGCAGAATGTATCTTTTGTGTCTGTTCCCTACTGAAGTAGTTATTAATTTGGAACCACTAATCAATATGAGGATCGGAGTTGCCTATCTATAAAATACCATGTCACTAGCTACAGATGACAGTTCCTCTAGGAGGAGGAAGAGGGTAAACAAGCAGCTTCTTCGTGTAAGGACCGCTGCAGGTCGGCCCTAGCCGGTACTGAGAGGAGGGCCGGCACCCAAATGACAGTGACATCAGGCAAGCCTCTGTAAAATATCAGGCTTTGTAAATGACAGACTACTAACCACTTACAGCTGTGGCAATGGTGCAGTTTTTACAAGGGGCAGGGGCCCACTAGAGGACCCCTTGGTCTTCTGGCATGCCAGTCCACCCCTGTGCACATCCTATGTGACAATCTTCCAGGTGCAACAGAAAATGACATCGCATGCCCACCCTGTCCATGTCTTAGGTTGTCTATCACTAAATTAAACCACTGTTCTCTATAATCTATTCTATGCTAGTCCTACTGGGAAGCAGGGCCATTTATAAGGAGTAGTATACAACACTGTTTTTTCTCAAGCTATTAATAATATGAAACTTACCTGATTGCTTGGTGACATCCAATTTATATTCTTTATGAATATGGCTTCTAAAGCCAGATCGTACCTGTAAAAGCAATGATAATACATTGACATACTTTGGCTTCTCCAGCTTGTCTTGCAGTTATGAAATATATAGTCCAACTGATTGTTTTAGCTTACTGCACTTTGCATATCTATATTGCTAGTTGCAGTTTTAAATGGCATCCATTAGGGATCCATCACACTGCTGGCACATTAAATGCTCAGTTTTAGCATCTGGCAATAATGGTGTAGAAACATCTATCTGAAGACCGTAAAAATAGGCCTGACGGCCATTGAATTCTTTTGATAGAGGCTCGGTCTCTAGAACAAAACAATGCCGCACCTAGAGTTATCTGTATAGTGGATAGCCTGGAGTTGCCTGCAGTTTATAAAAAAAAAAACGAAATATATGGCCAAACCTCAGGCCCAGGGGAAAGCTGTTCAGGTTGCAGCTGCCTAAGAAGGGATTACCTCTCAATTTACAGAGATTTTCCCTCACTTCCTGTTGTAGCTCCTGGAAGTGCAAAATAAATCTCCCCAAACAGACAGACAGACAAAAAAAAAAAAAAAGGAACAGGGAATTTTAACTATTGGTGCAAAAGTTTTCCCTTTTCGGTCATTGGACTTCGTAGATGTAGGTATTAAAAGTACATTTTAAGTAAAGAATAAAGGGCTTTTGTTCTCTTCAAGCAGGGTTTGCATTTCCATTCAGGTCTGGAGGAATGCAAAACTGACTTGAAGCAGGCAGTGGCCTCACTAACTTAAGGCACCCAGGGCACAAGCCCTGCATCTCCTGGGAGGTGCCCCAGAGTCCCCAGTGCCACAATCACCCACCACTGCTGCAGCCACCATCGCTGCCTGCTAGCTGTCTGTGTTCCGTCAGATATGGTGACCCGTCAGATATGGTGACCCGTCAGATATGGTGACCCGTCAGATATGGTGACCCGTCAGATATGGTAACGGAAGTGACGTTCCGTCGCCGCCATCTTGCTACACCCTGCACTCCTCCACAGTAACGATACACCGAGAAGGGGCCAATCGGACATCTTGTTACACCCACTGGAGTTTTGCATCTCACAGTTATTTTTAACAGAAAACTGAGCTTATAAGGTGAAATACAGTATTTAGAAATCGGACAGACTGTTTAGATGTTGAATTTTAAAAGCAGCGGCAAACCTGCTGATCTCACAGGTTTGCTAATGTGACAGAACAGCGCTGCTTTTATAATTCAACATGTAAACAGTCAGATGGATTTCCAAATCCTCTATGTCACCATAAATGCTCCGTTTCCTGTTAAACATAACTGTGAAATGCAAAACTCCGGTGGGTGTAACAAGATGTCCGCTTGTCTCCTTCTCGGTGTATAATTACTGTGGAGGAGTGCAGGGTGTAGAAAGATGGCGGCGACGGAACGTCACTTCCGTTACCAATTCTGACGGATCGCCTAATCTGACGGAACACCTGCCTGCCACAGACAAGACTAAGGGTACCTTCCCCTATGCTTCTCCTCGGCTCTGGTGTGTCATATGACACACATGAGGAGGAGCCTGGGAGGAATAGGAATAGTGCTAAGATGGAAGATTTGGGAGGGTTAGAGGATGAGTACTATAGATAGTATAGATGCCAATCAATCAGTTCTCTTCAGACTAACAGCAGTGATGCAATGGCATTTTACAGCAACTGAATGACATTTTTTCCTTCCTGTAACACTACGGATGCAGGAAACTTTTTCCTTCCAGTGACACCACCAACGTAAGGATATTATCCTTTTAGTGACACCACTAACAAAGGGACACGTTGGGACCCTGCACCAATGTTAAACTCAGTTAGCACATGTTACAACACTTACGTACATTTCTTTTATTAGCCCCAATCCCCTCCTCCAGCTGGCGGGGGGGGGTAGAATTTGCCATCTTCACCGTGGGCACTGGATGGCATCATCCTGTCATGTCTTGTAGCTAGGGCATTGCTTCCAGTTGTTACTGTTCACTCCTACTATCACAAGAGTGAGCTTCCAAATGCTGAGCTTAGAGCTACTGTGTCAGGGGAAAAAAAAATGAATGATTTGAATCAGAGAAATGGTTTGCTCCTGTGCTTGCTGATAGGGGTGAGCAGTGACAGCTGGTAGTCTCTTAGCAACATCCTGGCAACCAGGTAGGACAGAATTTATACATAGTCAAGCTTCAGAAAGTACATCCAAAAAACACACAGTTCAATCTCCTGCACTGTGCAGTAGGCACTGGGGCATGAAAAAGACAGAAGGCGCGTAGGCTTAGCACATTATCCTCAAACAAAGGCTTTATTAATAGACAAAAATAGGTAATATACTCTCAAAAGAAGACTTGAATAAAAGCATATCTTAGTAATCCTCCACATAAAACCATCCATATTACATGGGACTGTCCCTGTAGAGGCTTAGGCTAATGCGTTTCGAGAAGTTCCTCTTCTTCAGAGCCTCATGAGTACATAAATAGTATTTGGACAAATCTGCAAAGGTTGTTTTAATCTACAGACTCCCTGTAGCTGCATGGGCAGTTTTGGTAAAGGTAAACTATGCTTTTAGGTTCCAGCTCCCTTGGCAGAAAAAAAAAATGCTTGCTTTGAGCATTTGTTGTTGTAGCTAGTGTTGAGCGGACCCGAACTGTAAAGTTCGGGTCCGTACCGAATTTTGGCGTTTTCCCGACCCCGGACCCGGACCCGGATTTTGCGCTAAAGTCCGGGTTCGGGTCCGGATTCGGGAATTTAATGGCGCAGTTAGAAATGCTTCAGGGGCCAGCCAATCACCATTTGATTAGCTGGTGTGCCCTTAGAAGCCATCATAGCCATGCCTACTAATGGCATGGCTGTGATTGGTCAGTGCAACATGTGACCCAGCATGTGACCAGCTTCTATATAAGCAAGAGGCACACAGCACAGATCGTCACTCTGCTTT
The DNA here is from genome assembly GCA_029206835.1 of Rana muscosa. Taxonomy (NCBI): domain Eukaryota; kingdom Metazoa; phylum Chordata; class Amphibia; order Anura; family Ranidae; genus Rana; species Rana muscosa. The sequence continues at coordinate 219,320,579 of CM055123.1, forward strand.
TAGACAGTGTAGGGAAAGGATCCTGGCTGCTGTTGCTGTGAGGGAGAGAATTATATGATAGGAGTTAGTCCTGATTCTGCAATCTACTGATAGAAAAGATAGAGAGACAGTGTAGTGTAGTGTAGGGGCAAGATCCTGTTTGTGCTTTCAGGGAGAGAGATTTAGATAGGAGTCCAGATTGAGAGATATAATAGCTCAGCGATCTGCATAGGTTTATCTGTTTGTGTTGCAAGCTCAGTGCACCAGCACTGCATTACGTTGAGTGATACACCTATTCCATACTGTGGCTGTATTGTGCTCTTGCTAAAAGACCCATTTCGGGCAGAAAAAAAAAAAAAAGGCACTTTATTGTGCTTTTGCTAAAAAGACCCATTTTTGGGCCCCAAAAAAAAAAAAGGCACTTTATTGTGCTGTTGCAAAAAAAAAAAGGCACTTTGTTGTGCGTAAAAAAGACCTATTTTTGGGCAAAAAAAATATTTTGCAGTGTTTATCTCTAGTTGTGTGAAATAACCAATTTCTATATATTTTTCTTGTACTATGCTATACTAAAAAAAAAAAATAACTTTTTTTTGAATAGCATTCTCTGCAGCTGTGCGATTCAGTGGTTAAATACTGTGGGTGTGTTGTGCTCTTCCAAAAAACGCCATTTAGGGCCACAGAAAATATTTTGCAGTGTGAAATACACATCTGGAGGTGTGTGAAAAAACAACATTATTTTTAAAAAGCATTCTCTGGCCTCTGCAGCTGTGCGATTCAGCGGTTATATACTGTTGGGGTTGTTGTGCTCTTGCAAAAAACGCCATTTAGGGCCACAGAAAATATTTTGCAGTGTGAAATACACATCTGGAGGTGTGTGAAAAAACAACATTATTTTTGAATAGCATTCTCTGGCCTCTGCAGCTGTGCGATTCAGCGGTTATATACTGTTGGGGTTGTTGTGCTCTTGCAAAAAACGCCATTTAGGGCCACAGAAAATATTTTGCAGTGTGAAATACACATCTGGAGGTGTGTAAAATAAACAATTTCTATATATTCTTCTTGTACAGTGCTATACTAAAAAAAACAACCTTTTTTTTTGAATAGCATTTTCTGTAGCTGTGCGATTCAGCGGTTACGTGCTGTGGGTGTGTTGTGGTCTGGCAAAAAACGCCATTTAGGGCCACAGAAAATATTTTGCAGTGTGAAATACACATCTGGAGGTGTGTAAAATAAACAATTTCTATATATTCTTCTTGTACAGTGCTATACTAAAAAAAACAACATTTTTTTTGAATAGCATTCTCTGCACTTCTATAGCTGTGCGATTCAGTGGTTAAATACTGTGGTTGTGTTGTGCTCTTCCAAAAAACGCCATTTAGGGCCACAGAAAATATTTTGCAGTGTGAAATACACATCTGGAGGTGTGTGAAAAAACAACATTATTTTTAAAAAGCATTCTCTGGCCTCTGCAGCTGTGCGATTCAGCGGTTATATACTGTTGGGGTTGTTGTGCTCTTGCAAAAAACGCCATTTAGGGCCACAGAAAATATTTTGCAGTGTGAAATACACATCTGGAGGTGTGTGAAAAAACAACATTATTTTTGAATAGCATTCTCTGGCCTCTGCAGCTGTGCGATTCAGCGGTTATATACTGTTGGGGTTGTTGTGCTCTTCCAAAAAACGCCATTTAGGGCCACAGAAAATATTTTGCAGTGTGAAATACACATGTGGAGGTGTGTAAAATAAACAATTTCTATATATTGTACAGTGCTATACTAAAAAAAAAAACCATTTTTTTTGAATAGCATTCTCTGCACTTCTATAGCTGTGCGATTCAGTGGTTAAATACTGTGGTTGTGTTGTGCTCTTCCAAAAAACGCCATTTAGGGCCACAGAAAATATTTTGCAGTGTGAAATACACATCTGGAGGTGTGTGAAATAAACAATTTCTATATATTTTCCTTGTACTGTGCTATACTAAAAAAAACAACCTTTTTTTTTTTGAATAGCATTTTCTGCAGTTCTGTAGCTGTGCGTTTCAGCCATTACGTACTGTGGGTGTGTTGTGGTCTTCCAAAAAACGCCATTTAGGGCAAGATCCTAAATTTGGAAAATATGAGGGGAAGGTCAAAGGGACGTGGTGGCCCCGGTCGTGGTGCTGCTGGTGGAGCTCCTGTTGCAGGGAGAGGACGTGGTGGATCTGTGCCAGCTACACGCACAAGTGAAACACCTTCCTCAGGTGCGAGTAGGCGACCGAGCCTGCGGCGGTATTTTGTCGCGCCTAATGAGGCTGTACCAATGTTTAGGCCAGGACAAGTACAGGCGATAGTAGATTGGGTTGCTGACAGTGCCTCGGGTTCCTTCACATTGTCTCCCACCCACTCTTCTGATGAAAGATCAGAGTTGGCACCTGAAGCCCATGTCCATCAGTCTTTCACCTCACCCCCTTGCAAATCAGCCAAGCAGTCTGAGCCCCAAATCATGCAGCAGTCTCTTCTGCTTTTCGATGACTCTGTTAGCAGGGTTTCCCAGGGCCATCCACCTAGCCCTGCCCCAGAAGTGGAAGAGATTGAGTGCACCGATGCCCAACCACTTATGTTTCATGATGGGTACATGGGAGGACCATCGCAGCACGTCTCGGATGATGACGAAACACAGGTGCCAACTGCTGCTGCTTTCGCAATTGTGCAGACAGACATGGAGGGCAGGGGTGAAGACTGGGTGGAAGATGATGTGGAGGACGATGAGGTCCTCGACCCCACATGGAATCAACGTTATGCAGGTGACCAGTGTAGTTCGGAGGAAGAGGCGGTGGTCGCACAGAGCCACCAGCACAGCAGAAGAGGGAGCAGGGTGCAAAAACGGAGCATTCGTCCCCTAGACAGTACATCTGCTACTGCCCAACGCAGCAAGGGACCGAGCACACCAAAGCCAGGTCCAAGGACTTCCCTAGCGTGGCAGTTCTTCACACAGTGTGTTGATGACAAGACACGAGTGGTTTGCACGCTGTGCAATCAGAGCCTGAAGCGAGGCATAAACGTTCTCAACCTGAGCACAAGCTGCATGACCAGGCATCTAAGTGCAAAGCACGAGCTGCAGTGGAGTAGACACCTCAAAAACCAAGAAAGGTCTCTGGCTCCTCCTGCTTCCTCTTCTGCTGCAGTCTCGGCCTCTTCATCCACCTCTGTAGTGACAGTGGCACCTGTCACCCCGCAAACAGAGGATCTGCCAGCAACACTACCACCTGGGTCACCGACCATCTCCACAATGTCCCATGGAAGCGTTCAGCTCTCTATCTCCCAAACATTGGAGCGGAAGAGGAAGTACCCCCCTAGCCACCCGCGATCCCTGGCCCTGAATGCCAGCATTTCAAAATTCCTGGCCTTTGAAATGCTGTCATTCCGTCTGGTGGAGACGCAGAGTTTTAAAAGCCTGATGGCATTGGCTGTCCCGCAGTACGTCGTGCCCAGCCGCCACTACTTTTCCAGGCGAGCTATCCCTTCCCTGCACAACCAGGTGGGGGACAAAATCAGGTGTGCACTGCGCAACGCCATCTGTGGCAAGGTCCACCTAACTACGGATGCGTGGACCAGTAAGCACGGTCAGGGACGTTATATCTCCCTAACAGCACACTGGGTAAATGCAGTGGCGGCTGGGCCTGAGGCAGATAGCGGTTTGGCGCATGTCCTTCCACCACCGAGGATTGCAGGGCGCTTCAGTTTGCCTCCTGTTGCTAACTCCTCCTTCTCCGCTTCCTCATCCTCTACCGCCTCCTCATCCATTCAGTGTAACACCTTCACCACCAACTTCAGCACAGCCAGGGGTAAACGACAGCAGGCAGTTTTAAAACTTTCCTGTTTGGGGGAAAATCCCCACACCGCGCAGGAGTTGTGGAGGGACATGGAACAACAGACCGATGAGTGGTTGCTGTCAGTGAGCCTCAAGCCCGGCCTGGTGGTGTGCGATAATGGGCGAAATCTCGTAGCAGCTCTGGGTCTAGCCGGTTTGACGCACATCCCTTGCCTGGCGCATGTGCTGAACTTGGTGGTCCAGAGGTTCCTTAAAAATTACCCCAAAATGCCAGAGCTGCTGCAGAAAGTGCGGGCTGTCTGTGCGCACTTTCGGCGTTCTCACCCTGCTGCTGCTCACCTGTCAGCGCTGCAGCGTAACTTCGGCCTTCCCGCTCACCGCCTCATATGTGACGTGCCCACAAGGTGGAACTCCACCTTGCACATGCTGGCCAGACTGTGCGAGCAGCAGCAGGCAATAGTGGAGTTTCAGCTGCAGCAATCACGCGTGAGTCGCTCTGCGGAACAGCACCACTTCACCACCAATAACTGGGCCTCCATGCGAGACCTGTGTGCCTTGTTGCGCTGTTTCGAGTACTCCACCAACATGGCCAGTGCCAATGACGCCGTTCTCAGCGTTACTATCCCAGTTCTATGCCTCCTTGAAAAAACGCTTCGTGCGATGATGGAAGAGGATGTGGCACAGGAGGATGAGGAGGAGGAGGAGGAAGCGGGATCATTTCAAAGGCTTTCAGGGCAGTCTTTCACAAGTGGCTACGAGGGTGGGTTCCTGCACCAACAAACGCCAGGTACACAATTGTCCGGCAGAAAGGGCACAGTTCTGGAGGATGACGAGGTGGAGGAGGAGATGGAGGAGGAGGAGGAGCCATGTTCACAGCAGGGTGGCACTCAGACCATGGCCATTACTGGTGCGTGGCTGGGGGGATACAGAGGACACAGACGATACACCTCCCACAGAGGACAGCTTTTCTTTGCCTCTGGGCAGCCTGGCACACATGAGCGATTACATGCTGCAGTGTTTCCGCAACGACAGCCGAGTTGCCCACATTTTAACTGGTGCTGATTACTGGGTGGCCACCCTGCTGGATCCCCGTTACAAGGACAACGTACCGTCCTTAATTCCCTCACTGGAGCGGGATCGTAAGATGCGCGAGTACAAGCGCACGCTGGTAGACGCGCTGCTGGTGGCATTCCCACCTGACAGCGGGCGTACGGTGGAAGCACAAGGCAAAGGCAGAGGAGGAGGAAGAGGTCGCCAACGCAGCCGGGGCACCGGCAGCACCTCAGAAGGCAGGGTTAGCATGGCCGAAATGTGGAAAAGCTTTGTCAGCACGCCACAACAACCAGCACCACCAGCTGAGATGGAACGTCTTAGCAGGAGGCAGCATTTCACCAACATGGTTGAGCAGTATGTGTCCACAGGCCTACACGTACTGGATGATGGGTCTGCCCCCTTTAACTTCTGGGTCTCCAAATTGGGCACATGGCCTGAGCTTGCCGTTTATGCCTTGGAGGTGCTGGCCTGCCCTGCAGCCAGTGTATTATCTGAACGTGTATTTAGCACGGCAGGGGGCGTTATCACAGACAAGCGCAGCCGCCTGTCCAGAGCCAATGTGGACAAGCTCACGTTCATTAAAATGAACCAGGCATGGATCCCACAGGACTTGTCCGTACCTTGTGCAGAATAGACATGTATACCGGTGTTGTGACAAAAACTGTCCGGCCATCGGATTGTGCCCGGCCCGTACTGCGCAGGCGCAGCGCTTGCGCAGTACAGAGGACAAGGAGATTCACAAAATCTCCGAAGATGAACGGCGCCTGCGCTGTGAGTGCAGGTTCAAGCCCCACCATCCAAGAGGACATACGGTAGCACATAGTAACAGGGCCCCTCACGGGCTCGCTTCGATCGCGGCCTTGCTTGGCTCGGCTTGAACCACGGATGGTGTGGCCTTCACCTGAACTCAACACGCAGGCGCCGTTAGTCTTGGGAGATTTTTGAAATCCCCTTGTCCTACATACTCAGCAAGCGCAGTACAGGGCGGACACTATTCGACAGGGGACAGAATTCGACACATCACCGGCCTTACCCAGCCATTGTTGTATTTTTGAACCAGTGTTGGCTACCTCGTCCTCCTCCACCGCCGCTTCCACCTACACAGCCACATCCACCGCCACCTCAACCTCCTACTCCATATGGACCTCGTCCTGCTAGGCCAAGATTAAAATTTTTATTTTATTTTTTTGTAGCGCACAGATCCTTTCCCCCTTACCTGCCTTTATGTTGTTGGCTCTTCGCAGGAGGGAGAAAGGCACACCGCACTACCAGCCCTTATCCTCCTATATAAAGAGGTTGAGCGGTGTACTTGACGGGCCGTGTCCACAGCCGGAGTCAAAACTCCTCCAGAGGATGATTCTCACCTCTACTGTAGGTAGAGGCAAGTCCTTTAATTGCCAGTAAAGTCAATGTCCACACCAGCTGAAACTCCAACTCTTATTCTCTCATGGCAAAATAAACTGTACTCAGATAGAAAAGGTTAGAGCAAAGAAACAGGACAGCTTAAGGTGTGGAGGAGGTCCAGGCACAAACGTAGCACATTCACTTCACTGCTTAGGTTTCTCAAACAGTTTTTGGCGCACGGTCTCTGCCACAGACATTGAGGTTGGTCTCTGCCACAGACCGGGTGTACAAGGCCCCTGCCACGGGCCTGGAGAACTTTGGTCTCAGCCACAGACCAGGGTGTATAAGGCCCCTGCCACGGGCCGGTTGAATAAGGCCTCTTATACAGTCAAGGTGACCTTGAGCTTCTCCTTCTACGAACCTAGCCCATATCAAGGGGAAGACATCTCTCCAGGGAGTCAACAGACCATTCCTTCACCGTGACTCCCGCATCGGTCCATCAGAATGATCCTCCCTTCCCTGGAACAGGGTCCCCTACACGAGGCGGCTCTGGACTCCAGGCTTTACTCCCGCCCCTAGGCCTCCATACCCAGGGCAGCAAGAACTCCAGGATAGTACCTCACCCCGGGCTAAAGGTGCCCGAGATGGAACAGGAACACATGCACCCAGGCCGAAGGCACCTGGGCGCGGACCCCACTGGACATCAGCCCCCAGGCCAAAGGTCTGCCCCTTTTATATGCTCTCCCGACATGCACAGCAGGTTCCCCGCCCCGCTGTACTACTGCCAAGAGGGGACACAAAAGGCGCCACCTGTAGGCCGCAGGGAACTGCACACCAATACTGTCCCCCGAGGACAAAATGGTCCATGAATCCTACAGAATTAGGGTATTTGAGCCTATTTACCACTCAAACACTTTCCTTAAATTTAGCACCCCGCTACATTTTTATTTCAAAGTATTTTATTTTCCCACTAGCTTATCCATTAAATTAAATAATTTATTCCAGAAAGGGCGTATTCTGGGGCATTCCCACCATATGTGTGGCATCGTGCCGTTGAGTTTCTGAGGTTCTTAATGACTTCCTGTACCTCTTCTGCTGAAAAGGGGGCCTCCAGCATATTTTTTTATTTTTTAATTTTTTTTATGTTCTTTTAAGTTATTTCCTATCCACATTTGTTTGCAGAGCACTTGCCATGTTCTTAACAACATTTTGCTGCCATTTGCAGCCCTCTAGCCCTTTCCATTACTTTTTTAGAGCCCTTTTAGTAGTCAGAAGTCCGGGTCCCCATTGACTTCAATGGGGTCCGGGTCCGGGTTCGGGTTAAAGTTCGGTCCCGAATCCGAACTTTTTTCCGAAGTTCGGCCGAACCCGCCGGACCCGAATATCCAGCTACCCGCTCAACTCTAGTTGTAGCACATTCTGGTGTGCTACTAGAATAGTGCAGACACATTTATTTACTTATGGTAAGTATGAATCTGGAATTGGGTCAGGGTTTACTGCAGGTCAGGCTGGATGACTCATACAGGCAGGTCTCTGGTACCTCCCCCTGTATCTGGAAGTTTGGAAAAACTTCTAGAAGTTAGTGGGCGGAGGCCAGGAGGACTAATCCACATACTTAGGGGAACTTGGCCAATCCCCAGGCAGAATGTCCTGGCAGAGTGGCTGAGGCAGCCCTTAAATATGGATGAGTCATGCTAGCAGGGGATTCAGGTGAAAGATAGAGTAGGTCTGGGGGGGGGACGTCTCTACCCTTCAGACTGGGCTTGGGCTGGCTTAGGAAGACATTTACAGCATCACGGTTTGTCTAGGAGTCCCGCCTGAACAGCAGTGGGAGCAACGAGGACAGAGTAAGTACATCAGCCTGCCCAGGGATTTTTATTCAGAGAGATTGCGACATGTAGCAGGCTTTCTAAAAGGGCAGTGTTGTGCTTAACCCTGTTTCCCTCGCACGGGAAGATCTTCAGAGCAGTCAGGAGGGCTGGTAGTGCCTGCAAGCAGTGGAGCTTGGAGCAGTTCTACGTTGGAGAGGATGTATTCCTGCATGCAGATCCTCAAAAAGCCTACTTTGACCTGCCACCGGATGATGCTAAAGATTATTAAAAGCTAAAGGCAGAAATTCTGGCTCGTCTGGGGGTGACTATGGTCGTTCGAGCCCAACGAGCGCACCAATGGAAGTATCATTCAGATCAGCCATCCCGGTCTCAAATGCATGACCTGGTGCAACTGGTAAAAAAATGGCTGCAGCCCGAGGTGTTGTCTGGCCCCCAAATCGTGGAACGGGTTGTGCTGGACCGATACCTGAGATCCCTGCCAGAGGACCTTCAACGGTGGGTCAGCAATGGAGACCCCAAAACGGTGAACCTCCTTGTCGAGATGGTGGAAAGATATACTGTGGTGGAGGATCTACTCGGCCCTACCAAGCGCGAAGGGCCCAGTCTGCCCTGGCCTATTCGATCAACTGCAGCCTTTTGAAAGGATGTCCCAAGGAGACCTAGAACAAACATCCCTGCAGGCCAAGAGTCGCTCCCCATACCTCCTCAGCAGCCTTTTCCTGTTCGGAAAAGGGGGGGGGGTGTACAATGTTGGCGGTGTCATTCCTGGGGCCATAACCAGGCACGATGCCCACTGCAAGAGGAGCCCATGGAATGTGGGGTTCTCCGGAGGGAGTCTTTTTATGCCCATAAAGCGTGCACAACGCCTCTTGACCTTGGTGAGGGAAAATTTGAGTGTGAAGTTCGAGTGAATCACCTCCCTGCCAGGGCTTTGTTGGACTCCATAAGCATGATAACCCTGGTTCATCCTAGAGTAGTTGGGAAGATTGGTCCGGTAAGCAAAACTTTACGGGTTGTGTGCATTCACGGGGACACTAGAGTAGAGTACCCTCTCATCTCGGTGTCCATCTCCACAGCATGTGGCACTGGTACTCAAGTGGTGGGGGTGGTAAAGAACTTAGTACATGATGTTATAATAGAACGAGACCATCCATTATTTGCAAAACTGTGGGAACAAGGAGAACTGAGACTGGGGAGAAACTAGTACCTATGTTCCTGCTGTTAAGGGGAATAACCCTGAAATGCCAAATGTTCTTAATGTGGATCCAGATGATGAAAATGCGAATGATTTGGTTAATGGTGATGAAAGTAGTGCTGATACTGTTAAGGATGTCAAGATATGTGGTTCACAGACCTACCTGAACACTGAGGGGGGGGGGCTTCCCCACTTCAGGTAATGCTGGGGGAAGAGGATGAGGAAGTGGCCTCTACCCCCTGCCCTGCCGGATTTGGGTGTTCCCCAGGGGGGCATATGGTACTGCTCAGATGCAGGACCCCACTTTGGCCCATGCACGGGAACAGGTTGTAGTAGTAGATGGGGTTCCCCAAGAGCTAGGTGCGAATGAGCGGTGTCCACACTTCGCAATATATAATGTATTGCTTTATCGGGTTACCAAAGTGAGAGAAAATGTGGTAGAACAATTGTTGGTACCCCAACAGTATAGACGGAAGGTTCTGGACTTGGCCCATGACGATGTGTTAGGGGGACACCTGGGAGTTGAGAAGACGGAGGCACAGCTCACCGACCGGTTTTACTGGCCAGGTCTGAAATCAGAGGTAAATAAATACTGTACCTCTTGTCCCACCTGTCAGTTGACCGCTCCAGTGACTCACTTCCGGAGCCTTTTGGTCCCTCTGCCCATAATTGAGGTCCCATTCGAGAGGATAGCCATGGATATAGTGGTCCCTTGGTAAAGTCGGCTCGAGGTCACTCCTACATACCCATGATCCTCGACTATGCCACCTGATATTCTGAGGCACTACCCCTGCGGAATACCTCCTCTAAGGCTATTGCCCGGGAATTATTCCAGTTGTTTACATGGACTGGTTTTCCCAAGGAAATACTCACGGACCAGGGCCCCCCGTTTATGTCGAGGGTTATGGGCGATGTATGCAAGTGGTTCCAAATTAAACAGCTGCGCACATCGGTCTACCATCCCCAAATGGATGGGTTGGTAGAATGCTTTAATAAAACCCTTAAGTCTATGCTCAAGAGAGTGGTACAAAGGGATGGGAAAGACTGGGACTGCCTGTTACCAGCTCTCCTGTTTGCTATCCGGGGAGTGCCCCAGGCCTCCATGGGGTTTTTGCCCTTTTGAGTTGGTGTATGGGCGGAGACTTCGCGGACTACTTGACTTTATTAAAGAGGAATGGGAAAGTGAACCTATTCAGCATAAGAGTGTTCATGAATATGTCTCCCAAATGAAGAAAAGGATCCAAACCGTGATGCCACTAGTCAAGGAACATTTGCAAAAATCTCAGGAGGTTTAACGACGGGTCTATAATAGGGCTGCAAAAATAAGGCACTTCCAAGTGTGGGATCGAGTAGCGGTGTTTATTCCCACTGTGGAAAGTAAATTCTTGGCCAGATGGCAAGATCCCTTTTGAAGTTGTGAAAAAAATGGGAGAGGTAAATTATAGAGTCCACCAGCCAGACAAGAGGAAACCGTATCAGATATATCATGTAAACTTGTTAAAGCCCTGGACAGACAGGGAAATGGTGATCTCCCTAGCTAGTGCAAGACTTGAGCCTCAGGTTGGGGTGGAGAGTGTCCAAGTAGCAAACACCCTGTCTAAAATCCAAAGTCAGCAGGCAACGGAGTTCTTGCAGAGAAATAAAAAAAAAATTCAGACTTGCCAGGGCTAACTAGTGTCATAGAACATGATATTATCACGGAACCAGGAGTCAAAGTTTTTGTCCGGCCCTACCGCATCCCAGAGGCTCAAAAGGAAGGCCGTTTCAGAGGAAGTGAAGAAGATGTTAGACCTGGAGATTATTGAAGAGTCGCAGAGTGAATGGCCGAGCCCGATTGTGTTGGTACCGAAGCCCAACGGGACTCTGCGATTCTGCAATGATTTTAGGAAACTTAATAAAGTTTCACGGTTTGATGCCTACCCCATGCCCCAGGTAGATGAGCTTATTGAGAGACTAGGTCCAGCCAGGTATATCACTACATTAGACCTTACCAAGGGGTATTGGCAAATCCCATTGACTAAGGCTGCTAGAGAGAAAACTGCTTTTTCTACCCCAGAGTTTTCAGTACAAAAGAATACCTTTTGGACTACAAACTTCTTCAGCCACGTTCCAGCGAGCAATGGATAGGATTTTATGACCTCACCAGGAGTATGCCTCAGTGTACTTGGACGACATAGTCATTTTTAGCAGAGACTGGGAATCACACTTGCCCAAAGTCCAGGCAGTGCTGGACTCTCTTTGGAAGGAGGGGGTTTACAATAAACCCTGAGAAATGTGCTTTGGGAATGGAGAAGGTGAAAAAATACCTGGGCTATATCATGGGTAGAGGGTTGGTGAAACCTCAGGTCAGCAAGGTACAGGATATACAGAATTGGCCCCGCCATCCTCACAAAAAAGCAGGTAAGTGCATTCCTGGACACAATATTCTGGCAACCAGGAAGTGCAGGGACATGGCTTAAATCAGGAAGTTCATGGGAGGAGCAAACGGTTCAAGGTTCAAGGCAAACAAGATTCAAGACAAGAAAGATCATTCAAGGAATTTTTTAATGAACTATCCAAGGAGCTGTCCAGCATTCCAGGTGGCTCAGCAAGCAGAGCCACCACCAGACACACCAGAGGTCCCAGGTTCAAGCCCAGGTCCTAACAGTACTCCCCTCCTTCCAGGTTGTCCCCTGGACGTCTTAGGGCCAGGTTTCTGAGGAAACCTCTGGTGGAATTCCCTTGTTAATCTAGGGGCATGAACATTCTTTTCAGGCTCCCAATAATTTTCTTCTGGCCCATATCCTTCCCATTGAACCAAATATTGCAATTTGTTCCTAGAGATACTGGAGTCAAGAATTTTTCCCACCACATATTCTTCTTCACCCTGTACCTCAACTGGTGGAGGAGGTGGATGAATTCTTCCAGAAAAAGTATTTTCATGACCTTGAATAACGAAAAAACAAACAAAAACTCCTGCTCACAAGTGGAATACCGGACAGTCTGAAAGTGAACAGATAGATGACACTTGGCTTTGCTGCCTTCACGGATAGGGGTATCCTAGCGGTAAATAACAAGAAGAAAAAAATAAAGGCACACCAGCCTCGTGCATTATCATTGGATACATTTATTTAAAACGAAATAAAAGAATCCTACTTACAGACATACGTAAAAACCATGCGTGTAAAAAGAACCACAAAGTCGCAGCAATGCGTCCAAAAACAAACCCACTCAGATCGGTCACGGAGGGATTGACAAAGGTCACTGCCGGCTGACGCGTTTCGAAGACAAGTCTTCTTCCTCAGAGCTCAGCAGTGTTCCTCTCTCTGACTACCCAATATATACACGCATATGCACACGCCCCTAGCAGATGGACAGGGGGTGGACCCTCCCACTGGTGTGGGCGGTACACACAATAAATGACAATGGGAACTGAAGGGGGGAGAAGGGAGGGGAGGGAATGGGGAGTGGTGGGACAAAAGCCCACACAGGGATCAAGCAGCTAGTAAGGTTCCCACATTAACCATAAAGAGAACAAATTGTATATAAATGAGTAACATATGAATGAATAACATATGGATAAATAGTTCAGCAACCAGGGGGCAAAGTTGGCAAATGATGATGCTGACATGAGGAAGTAGCAACCTACCTCTACAAGGTGGAGACATCTGGACACCTGGGATGTAATAGGCGCACCGCAGCCTGAAAATCCGCTGCTTGTAATGGCGCGATGTGCATTGATAAGACCTGCATTCCTGCGCCTAGAGCTTGCCGATCCCACTCAGTCATCTGGGAAGCACGCTGTCTAGCTTGCGCTTCAGCAGTCCGGATGTGAAGTAATCGCATCCAGGACGTCGGCCGTCACTACATAGTGTAATGTGATTGGTTGGGCGGATGCCATTTTGCTGAAGACTTATCCTCTAGAGCAGTGGTTCTCAACTCCTGTCCTCAGGACCCACTAACAGGCCAGATTTTAAGTATTACCTTGGTGAGATGCAGACTAGAATACTGCAATCCCTGAGCAGCAAATTATATCACCTGTGATGCATTTCAGTTATCTTGCAAACCTGGCCTGTTGGTGGGCCCTGAGGACTGGAGTTGAGAACCACTGCTCTAGAGGAAGCGATGGGACAGACCTCTGAGCCATAAACCAAGTGCATGAATACTAGCAAGAGCGAGATAATACACTATGGGAGCTGGTGTGAACTCCCTCGACTGTCACAGCAGTGTGCCCAGAAAGGGAGAACAGGGGCTAGCACTACCTCGGGGAACTAAGGCGTTTAGATCAAAGTGTACACCTAGACAATGGAGCTGTGGATGACACAATAGTAACTGGATGATGGACTAATAAAGACAGCGGCCATCCACAGTCTATGTTCATTGAAAAAATTTATTAAAAGGGGAAGGGGGGGCGCTAGGGGAGAGGAGAAAGGAAAATGTATGCATAATGTGTGCAGCTACTGGTGAACCAGAGAGAAAGGAAGGATATAAAAAATGCAAATAACTACATAACCAATGGATTGTAAATGCAGGCAAATCAAATACACTATAAAAGAGTTCTACTGCAAGTATAACATATACATGAAACAATAATCATAGGAGTGTATAGAAACTATTGTGGTAACTTGAATGTAGAACAAGAATCACATATAATAAGATGAATTAGTGATTCATATTAAAAGTCAATCAGTCAATTACATTCATATAAACCCACATATATAATTATAATGTGTGTATAAGTAAAAGATATAAAATAATATATATAAAATAACATAGATGCTATAAATGCTCAACCTAGAAATTATTGAACCACATATTTCCACCGTTGAAAACAATGGTGGGGGATTGGAAAGGAATTGCAATTAAAGTATATACCAAAAACAGGGAACGGAGAGGGAGGGAGGGGGAGGAGGGGAGGGTGGGGAGAGAAAGGGGATGAGAGGGACAACTATGGTATTAATGGAGCTTATGAATTTTGGGGTCTTCGTTTAACCCCCCGGGGGTCAGACTCCCAAGGGTGAAGATCCAGTAGGCTTCGCGTTTGCAGAGCCTCTGGTGTCTCCTACCTCTATCAAGATCCCCCCCTATAGATTCTATTCCAAAAACCTTCATGCCACATGGATCACCCTGATGTATCTCTTCAAAGTGTCGGGGAACCGGGTATTTAACTCTGGTGTTAGTGATGTCACATTTGTGTTCACCAATCCGCACCCTCATGGGACGAGAAGTACGACCTACATAGAGCCGTCCACAGGGAAAAATTATGCCATATACCACAAAGTCTGTCCCACAGTTGATAAATTGTTTCGACTGATGGATCCTACTATCCTTCCCAACGAATGACTTTTTCCTGTGACACAAACTTACAAGTGCCACAGTTTTTGACACTACATTTGTAGCTGCCTTTTTGGTCAAAAATGGTTGACCAAGCATTCAAAGGTTTGCTAGTAGGTTTCTTTACCCTACTAGGGGCAACGATGCTTCTTAAATCCCGAGGCTTTCTAAACACTATGTCTGGTTTCTCAGGAAGATGTTTACTCAGTACGGGGTCATGCTTGAGAATACCCCAATTTTTCTTTAGAATACTTTGTATTTCGAAAGCTTTATTGGTATAATGGGTGGAGAAGCGGGTCTGGGGTATGTCCGACACAGGGGAAGAGGCTGATTGTCCGACAGCTTCAAGGGGATTGTCATAAAGGTTGGCGTACTTCTTAAAGGCAGTCTCTATAAGGATAGGGTCATATTCCTTTTCCTGGAATTTCTTAGTCAAAAGCGCACTCTGTACAAGGTAATCTTCTTTTTTTGGACACGTGCGTTTCAGACGACAGAACTGACCATAGGGAACATTCTTAATCCATCTAGGATGATGGTGGCTATTAGCATGTAAAAAAGAGTTTCCTCCACTTGGTTTAAAGTGGGTCTTAGAAAGAATGTTCCCATCACAGGTGCTTTGGAGGAGCTCCAGGTCTCCAGGATTTCATCAGTCGCCATCCGGACCGCTAAAACCCCTATTCGGGTCCTAAATACTCACCGGCCTGCTCACCTTGCCCCACTGCAGTGTCCTAGACCGTTGTTCCGGTGTGAATCGGTCGGGAGACGCCTGAGATCCGACGCCTTCAGCGTCTATAGTAGCCGCCATCTTCTCGGCCTAAAGCCTCCCGGAGGGTCCGGACCCCAGCAGTCTTAGAGGTAAGGGACCACCATCCGTCCCTACCCGCCACCCATCCTCTTGCCTTGAGACTACCTGGAGGCAGAGCCGGATCCCGGAACCATCTGTGGGGGCCGTTACTCCACGCGGCCTAGTGAGGCCTTGAATCCCCAGCCTCTCCTGCGGCTGTACCCCCGCGAGCGCGTAGTGCGGCCGGCCCGATCCGAATCTGAGGGCCGGGATCTCCACTCGGCACCCGCCCGGACCCCCATCCTGGGCCCTGTCTTCAGCTGAGGGAGCCTTCTGGACTGCTCCCGTCCACGAGGGCCCCGCCGCCATCTTGAGGCCTGCGGGGGCTCCGAATCCCCAGCGCTCGAGTACCGCGACCGCGAGGCGAGCGGTGAACACCCCAGGATACACCCGAGTAAGCCTCCCTGGACTAACGGGACAGACCTGAGGAGGTCCGAAGGTCGGCAGAGGCATCCTGTGGCAGACGGTGCACTGAGCATTGAGGTGAGCGGCGGCCATCTTGCTACACCCTGGGCACACTAGTAGCCTCTCCATCCCCCATACTCCACAACCAAGCCCCAAATTAACATCCGGGCCGCAAGGGGGGAGACCCAGGCTGCAGGGTGGGAGAACTTGCCTAACCCCAGCGATCATCTAGTCCCTGTCCCCATAGACACCTGAATCGGCCATCTTGCTACACCCAACAGCAGTGTAATTGGGGCTCCATGTATTCTTTTAAGTCACACTTCAGAGGCTCCTGAACTACCCAGCAGATTGGTCTACCAAGCTCAATCCCCTTCATTAGATCTCATTACTTCTAAATTCAAAAGACGCCGCATTCTGCATCACTATACTCCTAGGAGCGGCCATCTTGCTACACCACATTAACCTGTTCTCCCGGGTTCCTAATTGGTTTACTCTTACTCTGATGGTCCCGCACCCCCCTCATCAGGAAGTAAATGTCATTATTGCAGTCCTGTAATGAGTCTTTAACCTACGATACACGAGACAGGATGTACTAAAAGACATAGTAAGGGGGCGCATACGCAGCTCGTAGGATGGCAAACGAACTTGACTAGAGCTCCGGCCTCACCTCCTGCATCCGAAGCTCCCGCTCCGCTACACTAGAGACTTTTGCTCCGGGAGCCACCTCCACTGAACCGGGAACCCCTCAGCTACCTGCCGAACGTTGTATGGGTAAGATCGGCGACCAGAGGCACATATACCAGAGACGATCTTCACAGGCCGCATCGCAACCCGCGTGCCACATGGAAAAATACCTGCTTAGGCCGCAGTCCCCGGCCTCAATTTCTACGGCAGAAGCCGCAGATCAGCCAGACGCACTCCCGCTGGTCGATCCCTCATTGTTTATAGATAACCCCCCTGCCTCCTCACACAGCAGCTCCTCGCAGCAACCTCCAATGACGTCCCTGGTAACTGTAGATGTCCTGGACCTGAAACTGCAGACATTGCTCCAGAGTATCACTCACAACGTTGCAAAGGAGGTTAATAAACTAGCTCACGAACTGAGAGGGGAGATTGACCAGCTAGGGGAAAGAACAGATACCCTTGAAACAAAACTAGATGAGGTGGTGAATTATGTACAAGCCTTAGAAGAGGAGAATGCTAACCTAAAGAATGCAGTACTACAACTGCAGGTGCAGCAAGAAGACCTCGAGAACAGAGAACGTAGGCAAAACCTCCGCATACGGGGAGTCCCTGAGTCTGTTGTTGACAAGGACATTAGGCCATACTTGCTAGCCCTGTTTAACTCCCTGGCACCCGATATCCCGGACATTGATCTGCGTTTCGACAGAGCACATAGATCACTGGCCCCTAAGCCTCCTCAGGGTGCTAATCCCAGGGACATCATAGTCCGCTTTCATTTTTACGAAAGTAAAGAGGCCCTGACAATCGCCACAAGAAACAAACCTAGAGTGGACTTTAGGGGGGCAAAGATACAAATCTTCAGCGACCTATCACCCATAACGCTAAATAAAAGACGCAACCTTCGCCCTATTACTGCCCACTTACAGCACCACCACGTACCCTATAGATGGGGCTTCCCCTTTCGTCTGACGGTGACCAAGGATGGCGCGCAACACACCCTGAGGGACCTCCAGGAAGGTGAGTCCTTTGTCAGGAGCCTGGGACTCCCCCCTGTTCCTGAGGATCTGCAAGCCCAATTCCCACCCTCTAGACCTCTGTCAACACCCGGGAAGATGTGGACCCCGGTTCGTCACAGACCCAGAAAAACCACGTTCACCCCACAAGGGAACACATCTTCTAAAGGCCCCACCTGAAATATCCATGGACCCTCACGTCTGGTATGTAATCCTTTTTCTCCTTTCCCCCGATCTACTTAAGTCAAAGAGGCCCTGATGTTGGGCCTATGCAACCCCTTTGAAAAGTCTCTGAGCTCAGAGACCGTTGTTCTCCCCCTTCTACTTGTTCATCCATGGGCGACTGCCCTCAGGGACAACTACAGTTCTACGGTTCCCACTTAACCTTAACTTTGACTTTTTCTACATTTGCTTTTTCGGATCAGGTTGAGACCGGTTAGCTCGGCCATGCGAGCTGCTGTGTTTCCCCCAATATGGTCGTGTTTTTTTGACCATAATCCCTTGGAGATGAGTTTCTCCTCGGGCACTCTACCTATACGGTATGTCGTTTTTGTTTTACTCTTTTTTCTTTTTGTTCTCCCATGTTTTTTGGGGATCCTTTTTGATCCCATATTTACCTACGTTAGAATCTTCTATTCACGAATGTATGTTATATTACATGTTTTCATATCATTAGGGTTGCACGGAGGTCTATTTTTTGAACTGCTCAGAAAATGTTTCTATGTTTTTATTCCCATGTTCTTTCTATATGGGTTTAAACATACAATTGTGCGAAGTCTTTTGTCTACAATATGGTATACGCTTAATGCATTTTACACTAATGTAATGTCAGATTTTTCCCCATTCTGCACCTATGGCAGTTAGTGTCTTCTCGTGTAACGTTAAAGGTCTAGATTCCATCCGGAAGAGATGGCTTGCCCTTAAAGAGTTCAAAGTAGACATGTGCAATTCGTTTCGTTCCGAATTCGTTTTTTAACGAATTTCGACAAATTCGTTAATTCGGAAATATCCGAATTAACGAAAACTCATTTAACGAATTTTAACGAATATTCGTAAATTCAAATTTACGAATGTACGAATTTACGAATATACGAATTTACCAATGCACGAATTTACGAATGTACAACTATCCGGAAATTCGTAAATTTGAATTTACGAATTTCCGAATATTCGTAAATTTGTACATTCGTACAATCGTAAATTAGTAAATTCGGAAATCTGAAATAATAATTAACTAATAACTTAACTATTACTAACTATTCAATTATAGGTATTGTAATTTCCTTTCAAATTTGGCTGTTAGTGAACTTAACGAAGTTACGAATTGTTTTCCGACATAATGAATGCCGTATCTAAACGAATGGAACGTAATGAATTAATAATAATAATAAATAACAATAATAATAATAAAAACGTTTTATTATTATTATTATTAATTTGTTCCGTTCCATTTGTTTAGATGCGGCATTTGTTATTTCAGGTTATGCGTAACTTCAGATAAATTTGTATTCGTTACGTTCGCTAACAGCCAAATTTGGAAGGAAATTACAACTATAATTTAATAGTTATTTTTTCAGATTTTCAAATTTTCGGGTTTTCGAAAATATCGAATTTCCAAATTTCCGAAATTACGAATGTATAATATTACGAATGTATAAATTTACGAATGTACGAATTTACGAATGTATAAATTTACGAATGTACAAATTTACGAATGTACAAATTTACGAATGTATAAATTTACGAATGTACAAATTTACGAATTTACGAATTGCGATCATAACGAATGACCCGAAAAACGGAAAAAAAAAAAAAACGAATGAAACGAAAACGAAAACTAACGAATTTTTTGGCAGTGCACATGTCTAGTTCAAAGCACCTAATGCTGAGGTGATCATGGTCCAGGAGACACATTTTAGGGCGGGGGGCTCTTTCAAATTTGCTTCTAGGCACTACCCCACAACTTTTGTGGCGTCTTCTCCCTCTGGAAAATCTGGAGTGGCGATTCTCCTTAAACGCTCATCCACCATAAAGGTGAAATCCTCATATTTGGACCCCCAAGGTCGCTTTATCCTCCTGGACTGTGGTCACCAAAATACTTCTTTTACTTTAGCGAATGTATATGTTCCCAACACAGGCCAAATTGGTTTTCTTGACACTTTCTTTGACAAACTACACAAATATGCCCAACCCTTTCAGATTATTGGGGGTGATTTTAACTTGTGCATGTCTCCAATTAGGGATAGGGCCGCCCTTTTTCAAGACAAACCTCCACTACAGGCACATAAATCTTCCTCCTCGTTCCGCAAAATAATTAGAACAAATAGACTGTTTGATTCTTGGAGGGTAAAACACCCGACAACCAAACAGTTCACCTTCTTCTCTCCACCCCACAAGCTGTACACGAGAATTGACTATTTTTTCATCTCTGCACCCCTATTGCCATACCTGGTTGATGCCAACATTCTCCCAATTACATGGTCTGACCATGCTCCCATCACTATAGACCTCTTATTGTCCTCGCCCACGCCTAGGAGATGTCACTGGCGCCTTAACGAGTCACTCCTAAACTCATCTAAGACCCATTTACCACTACAAGACAAACTGAATGAATATTTTCAGATAAATAAAGACTCAGTGTCTGAGATCTCTGTTCTGTGGGAGGCACATAAGGCGTTCTTCAGAGGTGAATGCATCGCAACTGGATCTCGCCTTAAAAAAGACCGTGTTTTGCAGAGATCGACTTTACTGACTCAGTTATTAGAAGCTGAACAAAAACTTCTCGGACGCCCCACGATGGAGGGTCTCAGAGCCGTAACAGCACTAAGGAATCGTATCAAAACACTAGATTCGGCAAGAATCACTAAATCCATGCTCTGGGCAAAGCAAAAATTTTATGATTTCGCCAATAGACCCCATAGGATGCTTGTCCAAATTCTGAAACCACGCCCCCATTCATCTTTACCCGACTTCTTAACACAATAAGACGGTAAGCCCACATATTGCCCTAGAATTATGGCTAATGTATTCGGAGACTTCTATAAGAAACTATATAATTGCCTATCCACAGACCCGACCACTCAATTCACACAAGACAAGTTTAACAATTTTATGGACTCTTTTAAGCTTCCCACTCTGTCCCCAGACGATCGCTCAAGTCTAAACGCACACGTGTCAGTTGAAGAGATCACTGCAGTTATTAAACAGCTACCGACTAATAAAACCCCAGGGCCGGATGGTCTTCCCTACTCCTACTATAAAAAATTCCTCCCCACCATCTTACCCTACATGGAAAAACTTTATGCTTCTTTAATGAACGGAAAAATCCCCCACGCTCAATTCCTACATGCGTTCGTCACGGTGATCCCCAAACCAGGGAAAGACCCATCCTTACCTGACAACTACCGCCCCATTGCTCTCCTAAATTCTGACTATAAAATTTTTACAAAAATACTTGCCAACAGACTGTCCCTGCTCCTCCCCAAACTAATCCACAGAGACCAGGTCGGTTTTGTGCCATCCAGACATGCTGGGGACAATACTAGACGAACCATAGATTTAATAGACCTCCTGACCAAAACCAAGCGACCGGCTATAATTCTCAGTTTAGACGCACAAAAAGCGTTTGATCGCCTGAATTGGTCATTTTTGTTCGCTACACTTTCAAGATTTGGTTTCTCGGGTCCATTTATACAAGCATTAAAGGCACTATACTCTACTCCTACGTCTCAGGTACAGTTGGCCTCCCACGCCTCGGCGTCATTCCCCCTTAGCAACGGTACTAGGCAAGGTTGCCCACTATCGCCCCTGCTCTTTATTTTAAGCCTTGAGCCCTTGGCAGCAGCCATACGCGTTCATCCGGACATTAGGGGAGTGACGTTGAGGCGTCTGGAATACAAATTATCTCTTTTTGCAAATGATGTGCTGCTGACAATTACCCACCCACACATTTCTCTCCCCTCTCTCCATTCAACCTTACAAACCTTTGGCCATATCTCCGGATTCAAAATTAACCCGACTAAAACCGAAGCTTTACCCATTAATATTCCGGCTGACCTTCTTCTAACCCTGCAAACCAACTTCAAGTATAGATGGTGCATGCAGTCCCTTCAGTATCTCGGTGTACGCCTATCCCGATCGTACTCCACTCTCTACCAAGAAAATTTCCCCCCCCCTCTTCTCAGACATCAACAAGCTACTTAAAAAATGGACAACACTCCCTGTCTCTCTCATTGGTAGAATCAACGTTTTGAAGATGTCTATTCTCCCCAAGCTGCTGTATATTTTCGAAACACTCCCTGTAGCAATCCCATTGACCCAACTTAAATTACTTCATAGGAACTTTCTGAATTTTATATGGAATAACAAGTCCCACAGGATTGCCAGTTCGGTTCTCCTGGCCCCCCGCTCACGTGGGGGGCTGGGGGCACCGGATGTAATCAAATATTATTATGCTACTCACCTTAGAGTCATTTCCTCGTGGACATCTCGCTATGCATCAAACAGATGGTCAGAAATCGAGATAAATATTACTTCCCCTGCACATCCATGTAGTCTACTTTGGCCCTCTTCAGATAAATTTACATCTCAAATACGGAAGATCTGCCTGAGCCCTATGATATTCACACTCTCAATCTGGAAACGCTGCTCAAGTAAATATGTTCTATCTTCCCAATGCCCCCCACTGATAAACATTTTATTTAACCCAGAAATTCCCGACAGCTTATCCTATGACTCCATGATGCCGTGGACCCAGGCAGGCATATTTCAATTGCGACATCTGGTGCATCCAGTAACACGCACTTTACTCCCTTTTTCGGAACTGCAAGCCAAACATAACTTACCGAACACACTACTCTTTTCTTACTTGCAGGTAAAACATTATTTTGTATCTAGATCACCCCAATTGACCCTGGTGGTTCCTACAGAATTTGAAAAGCTATGCTCGTATGGCCCACATGAACCTCAACAAATTTCTTGCATCTACAAGATCCTCCAGAGCACTGATCCCATCTCTGAACAGACCCACTCATATATGAGGAAATGGGCCCAGGTCCTTCATAGTCCTATCTCTATAGCTCATTGGGGGGCGATATGGGATGCTACCTCTAAAGTCTCCAGATGCGTGGCCCAGAGGGAAACGGCGTACAAAATCTTAATGTTTTGGTACAGGACCCCTGAATTTCTAGCAACTCATAAACTAGCTCCATTTAGTCACTGTTGGAGGTGTGGCTCCTCTGTGGGCTCGCACTTCCACATATTTTGGGAATGCCCTATTTTGGTCCCCTTTTGGACCAATGTTCATGCCTTGCTGGAAAAGATATTGGAGATCCAGATCCCTTTCCAACCCATACACCTGCTATTAGGCTTACCTCTTCGGAATACCACCAAAACTATTAACAAACTACTGACATTCATCTTACTAGCAGCTAAACGAGTGATCCCGCAACATTGGCGTTCCACTGTTCCGCCTACCTTTGCGCAATTCCTTTCTGCGGTCACTGATATTCGTAAAATGGAACATATCACGGCAATCATAGAGGATGCACTACCAAAATTTGAGGTCATTTGGGAAAAATGGGATACATCGGAATATAATAATTCGGAATACTAGACCCTCACACCGAGATAAGGAAATGGTCTTTCTGGGATCACACTGTATGTTCAGGAAATTTTAGCTCCAGTTCCCATCACTGATTACCTTCGTGTTAACATGATACCTTGATATGCTATTAAATACCACATTACCTCCCCTTTACGTGACCCTTACACTGTCTAACGGTTCACTCGAACGACTTGTTTTCTACCCTTGTTATATAACTTTATGTCTGCACATGCAAATTGTACAATGTTCATATTTGCTGAAACAATTAAAAAAAAAAAAAAAAAGAATGTTCCCATCACAATCTCTCCTAAGCTCTAAATCGAGAAACACAAGACAGTCCTTATTGATGACATGAGTAAATTCAATACCAAAAAGGTTGACTATACAGTGTTCCAAGAAATTATTCAATTCATGGTCCGACCCATCCCAGATGATAAGTATATCATCAATATACCTAGCAAAAAGGACCAGGTTTGCCCCATACGGATTGTTGCTCCAAATGGAGGAGTGCTCCCAGAACCCCATAAAGAGATTCGTGTAGCTAGGGGCAAACCTGGCTCCCATAGCCGTACCTCTAGTCTGCAGGAAATGTTCTCCTAGAAAAGAGAAATGATTGTGCGTGAGGGAGAATTCCACACAGTCAAGCACAAATTTAGCCTGTAGGGAATTGAGTTCACCATCCTCAGATAGGTAATGGTTAATAGCCTTCAAACCATGTATATGGTCAATAGACGTATATAAGGAGGTCAATGAACATAGACTGTGGATGGCTGCTGTCTTTATTAGTCCATCATCCAGTTACTATTGTGTCATCCACAGCTCCATTGTCTAGGTGTACACTTTGATCTAAACGCCTTAGTTCCCCGAGGTAGTGATAGCCCCTGTTCTCCCTTTCTGGGCACACTGCTGTGACAGTCGAGGGAGTTCACACCAGCTCCCATATTGTATTATCTCGCTCGTGCTAGTATTCATGCACTTGGTTTATGGCTCAGAGGTCTGTCCCATCGCTTCCTCTAGAGGATAAGTCTTCAGCAAAATGGCGCCCGCCCAACCAATCACATTACACTATGTAGTGACGGTTAATGTCCTGGATGCGATTACTTCACATCCGGACTGCTGGAGCGCAAGCTAGACAGAATGCGTCCCAGATGACTGAGTGGGATCGGCAAGCTCTAGGCGCAGGGATGCAGGTCTCATCAATGCACATCGCGCCATTACAAGCAGTGGATTGTCAGGCTGCGGTGTGCCTATTACACCCCAGGTGTCCAGATGTCTCCACCTTGTAGAGGTAGGTTGCTACTTCCTCAAGTCAGCATCATCATTTGCCAACTTTGCCCCCTGGTTGCTGAACTATTTATCCATATGTTATTCATTCATATGTTACTCATTTATATACAATTTGTTCTCTTTATGGTTAATGTGGGAACCTTACTAGCTGCTTGATCCCTGTGTGGGCTTTTGTCCCACCACTCCCCATTCCCTCCCCTCCCTCCCCCCCCCCTTCAGTTCCCATTGTCATTTATTGTGTGTACTGCCCACACCAGTGGGAGGGTCCACCCCCTGTCCATCTGCTAGGGGTGTGTGCATATGCGTGTATATATTGGGTAGTCAGAGAGAGGAACACTGCTGAGCTCTGAGGAAGAAGACTTGTCTTCAAAACGCGTCAGCCGGCAGTGACCTTTGTCAATCCCTCCGTGACCGATCTGAGTGGGTTCGTTTTTGGACGCATTGCTGTGACTTTGTAGTTCTTTTTAAACGCATGGTTTTTACGTATGTCTGTAAGTAGGATTCTTTTATTTTGTTTTAAATAAATTCATCCAACGATAATGCACGAGGCTGGTGCGCCTTTCTTTTTTCTTCTTGTTAAGTATTTTCATAAAACTGCTTGAGTAGCGATATATGAAAAACAGGGTGAATCTTCATATTGTCAGGAAGTTTTAGGCGAAAAGTGACCGGGTTGATTTAAGCAGAAATCTCAAAAGCTTTTGACCCAACTTAGCACATGGAACCTGAACCTTTAAATTTTTGGTAGATAACCAAAACTTGTCACCTACCTGAAAGGTGGGAATAGACCTACAGTGTCTGTCAGCGGCCTTCTTGTAATATTCCCGCGCCTCCTTCAATGTATCAGTCAACCTCTCCTGGATCTCATGTAATGAAGTTAGTCTGTTGGTAACAGCAGGAATTGAAGTTGAGATAGGGAGATCAGGAATAAAAACTGGATGATACCCGGTGTTTAAGAAAATGGGCTTTGGGAAGTGGAGCTATGTTTAGAGTTATTATAAGCAAACTCTGCCGTAGGAAGGTAGTCCACCCAGTCATCCTGGAGATAACTCACAAAACATCGGAAGTATTGCTCCAGAGTTTGATTGGTCCTCTCGGTCTGACCATTAGACTGTGGATGAAAAGCTGAGGACAGATTAATTGTTACACCCAAAGCTGAGCAAAAACTTCTCCAAAATTTTGAGGTAAACTGTACCCCTCTGTCAGACACCACATCATCAGGAATTCCATGAAGTTTAAAAACTTCTCTAACCATTACCTCAGCAGTATGTTCGGCAGAGGGTACCCCCTTAACCGGAATAAAATGAGCCATCTTAGTGAGACGGTCAACGACTACCAGAATGGTGGTCATCCCTTTTGAAAGAGGAAGGTCGACAACAAAGTCCATAGAAATTGACTCCCATGGCCTAGATGGAACAGGCAGTGGTAGAAGTAACCCCAGAGGAGAAGATCAGGGGGGTCCTATTGCGAGCACAGGTTAGACATGAAGCCACATATCTCTTTACATCTTTCTTGTACCCAGGCCACCAAAAGGAATGTGATAAGAGTTCTTCTGTCTTATAAACCCCAAAATGACCAGCAAGTTTAGAGTTGTGTACCAACCTGAGGGCTTCTAACCGAACTGATTCAGGCACATAGAGGCAATGCGTTTGAGTCCAAAAACCATTGTTGTACTTGAGGTTTATGTCTTTAGGAGGGTTATTAAGAAGCGGGTCATTCTCATACCCCTCCTTGAGGAGATTAAGAAATGTCTACGAACTTGTGGCCTCTAGAAAGTTCTTTTGAGACAGGATTGTACATTCAGAGTTGCTTTCCTGGAGAGGCCCAGGCAACATCCGTGATAGGGCATCAGCCTTACCATTCCTTGACCCAGGGTGGTATGAGATAACAAAATTGAACCTGGAGAAGAAAAGGGTCCAAAAGTGCTTGTCTAGATGACAACCTTTTAGCAGACCTAATAAATTCTAAATTTCTATGATCGGTGAGAACGGTTACAGGGTGATTCCAGCAGATGCCTCCACTCAGAAAATGCTTCCTTAATTGCCAGCAGTTCCTTGTTTCCAATGTCATAATTCTTCTCGGCTGGAGACCTCATTCGAGAGAAATAAGCGCAAGGATGAAGCTGCATTTTTTCTCCAATTCGCTGAGAAAGGATAGCTCCCACAGCAGAATTAGAAGCATCAACTTCTAGGATGAAAGGTAGTTCTGGATGTACCAGTATTGGTGCAGAAGTGAAGAGAGTTTTCAGTTTACTAAAGGCAGTCTGTGCCTCAGATGACCACAAAAAGGGTATCCCTTTCTTTGTCAGCTGTGTAATTGGAGCAATTACCTTGGAAAAATTCCTTATAAATCTTCTGTAAAAGTTGGAAAATCCAACAAATCGCTGTATCTCCTTAACATTCCTAGGGACAGGCCAATCCACCACTGCTTTGATCTTATCAGGATCCATGCTTACCCCTTCAGAAGAGATTATGTATCCCAAGAACTGGATCTGAGTTTGTTCAAACTCGCATTTCTCTAGTTTGATGTAAAGTTGATTCCGCCTTAGTCTCTCGAAAACAATACAGACATGCTTGCGGTGTTCTTCGCAAGTATCAGAGAAAATGAGAATGTCATCCAAATATGCTATTACAAACTGATCAAGCAAATCTCGAAAAACATCATTAATAAAATGTTGAAAAGTTGCAGGAGCATTGCAGAGCCCAAAGGGCATGACCAAAGACTCAAAATGTCCATATCTGGTTCTGAAAGCAGTTTTCCATTCATCTCCGGGACGAATGCGGACAAGGTTGTATGCCCCCCGTAAATCTAATTTAGTAAAGAGCTTGGCGGAGCGGAGTCTCTCGAGCATTTCTGGAATCAGTGGGAGTGGATAGCGATTCTTAATTGTGATCCTATTTAAATCTCTGTAGTCAATACACGGACGCAGGGTGGAGTCCTTTTTCACCACGAAGAATAAGGCTGCCCCAGCAGAAGAGGTTGAGTGTCTGATAAAACCCTTCTCTAGATTCTCATTAATCCACTCCCTGAGCACCTTTAGTTCAGGTTCTGTTAAAGAATAAAGGCGCTCAAATGGTATTTCTGCCCCTGGAAGCAATTCAATGGGACAATCATAAGAGCGATGAGAAGGCAGCTGATCTGCGTTCTTTTTATCACAAACGTTGCGAAACTCAAGATATTGTGGAGGTAGCTTGTCGTATGGCTTGGTAGTTGCCAAAACTGCTTGTAAATCTTGGGTTGGTGGAGGGCTTATTTGATAAGATTCTTTGCAATGTCTTTTGCAATGGTCAGATGTTAAGCTTAAAGACCGGGTTTCCCAGTTGATGGAGGGATTATGGATAGAGAACCAAGGGATGCCCAGGATAATAGGGAACTTGGGTGATGTGATCAGCTCAAAGCTGATAGTCTCGATTAGGAGTTTAAGCGGGATGGTCTCGTGGGTAACTGGACCTGAAGACAAAGGTGAGCCATCCACAGTTTCCATATCAATAGGGGCAAGCTTATTTCTTATTTGAAGGTTATTACATTGGGCAAATTCGATGTCCATGAAGTTTCCCCCGGCCCCAGAGTCCAGCATAGCAGCACAAGATATTTCATTGCTTTCCACAATAAGCCTTATTGGGATGACAAAGTGAGTTGATAAAGAATTAACTTTATTTGCTTCCTGAATCAAAGGAGAGACGGACTGAGAAATTGAGTTTATTTGTTCAGATACTGTAACATCCGTAGCTGCAATTGTTCTTTTAAATTTATTGGGACAATTAACTGCATAATGTCCAGAGTCTCCACAATAAAGACACAAGTTCTCTGAACGTCGTCTTTCTTTCTCCTGAGTGGTAATAGATCTTTTAATAGCATCCACCTGCATAGGTTCAGGAGTGTCAGAATCAGGAAAAACTCTTGGACCCTTAGGAGGATACTGAGTAGTAGAAAAACGCATGCCACCATTACTGCCTAGGATTCCCAGTCTCTCCTTTCTCCTTTCAGTAAGTCTCTGATCAATTCGAATACATCATTTAATAAAAGCCTCAAGGTCGTCAGGACTTTCTACTCTGGCAAGCTCATCTTTTACCTGCTCCGAGAGTCCTTGACGTAACTGACTTTTTTGTGCTGCTGGATTCCAATTGGTATCTGAGATCCAACGTCGGAATTCAGTTGTGTACTCTGCAACAGAGCGTCTACCCTGCCGTAAATTGTGCAATTTTGCCTCAGCAGTAGCACAGCGGTTAGGATCATTGAAAACTTGGTTCATCGCAGCCACAAAAGAATCTAAATCATCCAGGACGACATCATCTTTCTCCACATAAGGGGAGGCCCAGGCTAAAGCTTCCTCAGTCAGGAGGTTGACAATAAACGGCACCTTTTTCCTGTCAGAAGTAAATGCAGCAGGTTGCATCTGAAAGTATATACGGCATTGATTAAGGAACCCTCTATAATGGCGGCGGTCTCCGTTAAACGTAAGTGGTAGGGGCATTCGTGCATTAGTATCTACGGCAGCGGTATCTCGGGCACGAAAATCCCGCAATTGTTTATTCAGATCAAGGATTTCCTCTTGTAGTGCTTTCACTTCAATCTGTAACTCAGAAATTTTTTCCTGGTAGTTAACACCAAATGTCTGCAACTCAGCGATTTGCACCCTGAGAGGAGCTACAGCAGCTGCTACAATGGCCTCCATGTTTTGGGACAGAATATTTTGTCACGGTCTGGAGTCAGGCTCAGAGGCCAGTAGCTATAGCAGCAGAGCAGGTATTCACACAGGTCACCCTGGCTGATGACACGGGTTCACCTGAGGTGCGGGGTCTAAGCACTGACCGGTATTCACCAGGGCTCCTAAAGGTGGAAATGAGCTTCGCTGCGTGTCAGTGCCAGGTCGCGGTCCTCAGGTTAGCCCCACCAGGGGGTGAGCAAGCCGGGGTCTAGAATCAGATAATACAGTTAGGGATCAAGCAGAAGCGTAGTCGTTAACAGATAGTTGCAGGTTGGGATTCAGCAGAAGCGTAGTCGGGGACGAGCCAAAAGTCGGTAGTGAGTGGTAGCAAAGATGCGGTCGGCAGCAGTAGACAGGAGCAAGATATTGGCTGGTGAAGACACAATATTCTGGCAACCAGGAAGTGCAGGGACATGGCTTAAATCAGGAAGTTCATGGGAGAAGCAAAGGGTTCAAGGTTCAAGACAAGAAAGATCATTCAAGGAATTGTCTAATGAACTATCCAAGGAGCTGTCCAGCATTCCAGGTGGCTCAGCAAGCAGAGCCACCACCAGACACACCAGAGGTCCCAGGTTCAAGCCCAGGTCCTAACACCCTCAGATATTACCTCTTGGGGAGAAAGTTTAGGCTGATTTCTGACCATGCCCATTTAACATGGATGAGACAAGGTAAAGGGACTAATGCCTTTAACTCGTTGGTTCCTGGCGCTTCAGGAATTTAAATTTGTAGTGGAGCATAGGCCCGGGAGACTGCATCAAAATGCAGATGCCCTCTCCCAAGACCATTGTTTTAGCTCCACTGTTGCCTCCACCTCCTTGGCATTGGGGCACGCGGGGGGGGGGGGGGGATATGTACAGGACGCCGTGGCTGGGTCCTGGAAGGACACTATGATTCCACTGTTTGGATTGTGGTCCCTTTAAGGGAACAATAAGGTTACCTCACCTGTCAGAGGAAGTTGGTTTAAAACAAGACAGGAAGTTGTAGGTGGGAGAAGAGGAGTATAGTGGAGACGGTGGATGGTGAACAGTGGACGGTGAATAGCTGTGAAAGCGCACAGCAGTGTTCTGCCTGGAAACCTACTAGCAGGGAAAGTTACCTGCAATACAAATTAAGGACTATGTAACTGTGACAGCAGTTCTGAGCTCTGCAAGTCGGTGAGACTGAATTTTCTTTCTGTTGTTTTTGCTGCTGTGAAGCTGTTTAAGTTTAATAAACCTCTTTTTGATTGAAAAGCCTGTGTCCTGCGATCTAGCTGGTTCTCCGAATTTTACAATATATATTATTTTTTTACACAAACAAAAAACACAAAAGAGAGCAGCGCCATCTAAGTGCAGCAATGTTAAAACATTTTTAATATAGGACAGACAATTTGGAACTAACAAGATTGTAGAGATCACATGTAGGAAGGTATAAGAGGTTCATCCACTCCTGGGGGAAGGCGGTAGGCTCGCAGGTGAAGAGACAGCTAATGTTCCCGGCTGCGCTGGTGTCTCCCAACGCTTCCTGGTTCTCAGAATCGTTTCAGGGGCGGCTGGGCACGTCACTTCCGGATGAAAAGGGAGTGGGGAGGAGCGCGCGTTCGGAGCATGCGTGCTCCTTCATCAGGCATAAGCCATGGCCATGTTTGCAGTGGTTTTTAAAGTCCATTTTGCCAGGAGATGTTGATGCAGTGTCATGGCAACCACTTGCAAAACAGACCTCTAATCCTGGCAAAATGGACTATAAAAATCATTGCAAACATGGCCACAGCTGTTGCCTGATGAAGGAGCACGCATGCTCCGAACGCGCGCTCCCCCCACTCCCTCTCCATCCAGAAGTGACGTGTCCAGCCGCCCCTGAGCCAATTCTGAGAACCAGGAAGCGTTGGGAGCCACCAGCGCAGCCGGGAACATTAGCTGTCTCTTCACCTGCGAGTCTACCTCCTTCCCCCAGGAGTGGATGAACCTCTTATACCTTCCTAAATGTGCTGTGCTCTCTATGATCTTGTGAGTTCCAAATTGTCTGTCCTATATTAAAAATGTTTTAACATTGCTGCACTTAGATGGCGCTGCTCTCTTTTGTGTTTTATTGTCTACAGAGCCCCTTCTAGCCTGTAATGAGCCGGCAGCCATCCATAGTCAGCCTATCTGTGACCACCAACACACCTTGTGCTGCATTTTAACTTTCATACATCGACTCCCTGCTATAGAGAGCTGTTTAATTGCCCATTCTCTTTATCGAGCTGACAGAGCACACTTGAGCATACAGTATGTATATATTATTATTTTTTTATACTACTAATTGCGGTGATCAGCGATTTATAGTGGGACTGTGATAGTGCAGCTGACAATGACACTGGGTGGGAACTGACACTGACATCACCAGGGAAATTTATATAGTGATCAGTGCCAATACTATACACTGTCACTATATTAATACGCTCCCTTCCCGGTAATGCCGGATCACGTACATGTACGTGATCTGGTGCAGAGTGTTGGACCTGCCGCAGTATATTTACATGGAGTGGGCTACAAGTAGTTAGGGAATCAGCAGGGTGGTGTTTTGATATTGTTTTACAGCAGCCCCAAAGTGAGATTGTGTTTCAGGGAAATCAACAATGAACTTGTGGAAGTTAAGGTATTGTCCACTTATACAAGTTTTATGGCACATCGTTTTTAAGTTTAAAGTATTTAAAAACTACATCTTTTCATCTTACTTTTTTTTATTTGCAACGAAAATTAAACTAACCATGTAGAAGAATGAGATGTGGTCTATTTTTGAATCCAGTTGATCTTTATTGATGTGATAATTTACTTTCACCAGCTGATCAGAATCACATGGCAGGGTGTCTGTTATAGTTTCCACTTTCATGAGGCTGTTGCTCTCAGAGTAGTAGGGACTGATCCACAACATGACGTCTGTTTTTAGAAATTCTTCAAAATCTTCCTCAGATTCATTAACATCATCTGATTTAAATGTTGCCTGTGGAAGAAAAAAAAAAAAAACTTTACATTAACAAAGGGAAAAGTTGTCAGGCAGATAAAATGGTATAACACTGTAAATATGTTCTTACATTCTAAATCTATAATGGCCTAAAGAAGCCTTCCCTGAGAAATACATGGAGGCTGCTATTGCTGAACAAACATTTTGCAAATGCAAGATGCCTTGCCACCATGGTAAGGCTCTGGCTTCATTAATTTCCTAATCACAAACCAAAACTGAACAATTACAAAGTATAGGAAGTGTAAAATCAACAGATCTACTGGCTGGATCAACAGGTAGTAAATAAGGATAAGCTGTGGTCAGGCATGAAGTCAGTTCAGCCTGAATGCATGGGGAACTGTGACATGATAGCAGCTCAATCCGCTTCAGCTGGAGACTTCTCAAACCCGCAGTTGCATGGAACAAAAGGAAATACTGGTGACTAGGGATGAGCCATACACCCCCGGGTTCGGTTCGCACCAGAACCTGCGAACGGACCGAAAGTTCGCACAAACTATCGAACCCCGTTAAAGTCTATGGGACTCGAACGTTCGGAATCAAAAGTGCTAATTTTAAAGGTTAAATATGCAAGTTATTGTCCTAAAAAGGGTTTGGGGAGCAGTGATTTTTAATGATGCATAAAGTGAAAAAAAGTGAAATATTCCTTTAAATAACGTACCTGGGGGATGTCTATAGTATGCCTGTGAAGTGGTACGTGTTTCCCATGTTTAGAACTGTCCCTGCACAAAATTAAATTTCTAAAGAAAAAAAAGTGATTTAAAACTGCTTGTGGCCTTAATGTGGTCCCGGCAATATGGATGAAAATCATTGAGAAAATCGGCATGGGTACCCCCCCCCCCCCAGCCCATTTGGGTTTTGTATGGATATTAAGGGGAACCCTGCACCCAAATTAAAAAAAGGAAAGGTGTGGGGCCACCAGGCCCTATATACTCTGTACAGCAGTATACAGGCGGTGCAAACAAGACGAACTGTAGGTTTGTTCTTAAGTAGAATCTGTTTGTAATTTAAAACTGGTACATTTTTAAAGTGTAGCTCCAGCCAAAAAAACAATTTTTAAGCTTTTTGGAAAACATAGGGAAGGGTTATAATCCCTGTAACATTTGTTTTGCTGTCTGTGCACCTCTTCAGAAGATTTCACCTCACTTTCTGTCCCAATGAAAATTGTTTTTTGAAAAATTGGGTTTTTTAGTGAAACAAGGATTGGTGATAAAGCATAAGTGGAGAGGAGACACGTTTTTCCCATATTACAGGAGAGAATTTCCCTTCCTAGGGGTAGATTTCCTCTCACTTCTTGTTGTCTCCCTCCGTTTGCAAGAAGGAGTCGTTTGTAAGTTGGATGTTTGAAAGTAGGGGCCTGCCCTATATACTCTGCAGAAATTTGGGACTTGGGTGTTGGTGTTGCCACAACACTGTAAGGCCTCACAGTTACTCTTGGTGGGCGCAGGAACGAGCCCTTCTGTGAAATATTAGATCAAGAATTGTAACTACATGCCCCTGTTGAACAGGGGCAGAAAAATTGGGCCTTAGGCACAGGTGCTGGTGCCACAACACTGCAACCCCTCATAGAAACTCTAGTTGGAGCACATGAATAAGCCCTGCTGCAAATTATTGCATCAAAAATTGTAATTACACGTCCCTGTTAAACAGGGGCAGAAAAATTGGGCCTTAGCCACTGGTGGCGGTGCCTAGAACCAAAAATGTTCTTACAAGCTATCAGCATGAACATTGAGGAGGAAGAGGATAGTCAATCGGCATAACAGGATAGTCACTCAGCATCAGCATAGGCAGTCTTGAAGGGATCTCCCATTCAAAAAAAAATTATTCGGTTACATCAGCATCAGGTGCTTGGTAGCTGGTGATCCAAGACCGATTCATTTTTATGAAGGTCAGCCGATCGACCGATTCGGTGGACAGGCGCACCCTGTGATCGATTACAAAGCCTCCAGCAGCACTGAATGTGCGTTCTGAAAGAACGAAGAACAGAAATTGCCGCTCAGGCAGATGAAATAAGGAAAGTACTTCTCTCAGGGACCAAGGGTGCCGGCAATGCCCGTAGCAAATGAAGAAATATGGCCATGTGTCACAACAATCCCTGCTCCTTTGTTACATGTGGCTGTGGGCAAGGGAATTCCACGGCAGTCTGCCATCATGTAACAGTCTCTCATAGGTTCAGGCTCAACCCTAGTAATAAACTATGTAACCGTGTTGAAGTATTTTGGATGCAGGGGATTCGTCTGCTGTAGTTCTTTAACAGTGAAAAGATTCTGCTGCTGTAATCACAGTCAGTGAGCCTGTTAAATATAAGAATATTCTCTTGATATTCTGAAAACTTATATTGTCGAGAAAAGTTCCAAGAAAGTCCTTTTTCAATTCTTATGTAAAAGCTCAAAAATGGATTTAATAATAAAATAGCAACAATAATACAAGAGCAATATTAAAATACAGAATGTCAAAATAATATCAATGTAGCCAAAGTCAGCTATTATGCCTTTAATTTAGAGACATTTTCTGTGTTGTTAATGTGGGCTTGGCTCCCTTTAGTGTTTGCTGGACACTAGGTGTGAATTTACTTTCTTCCTGTGTGAGGAAGACTTGTAGTTCAGAATGCTGAAGTGACTGTCAGCAGGACTGATCTGAACTACAAGGAACAAAATGTTGACTGAACAGAACAGACTGATGGGAGAGAATATAAAAGAGGCTGGCTCGGCCTAGATCGGGACCGGAGGGTGTTCCAGGTCATCCAGAGGCGCCTGTAATTCAGTATCCAGTGAGCTGTAGCACGGCACGGCAGCCGCCATTATCCAGAGCAAATACACAGAGAGAGAGAGTTCCGGCTGGAGTCTTTTTATCATCCACACCATCATCCAATCCATCCGAGATCCGGAGTGGTGAGCGGGCATAGCCCATGTTATAGTTAAGGACACTGCTGTTTGACATCGCCCACGCAGTCTAGCTGGTGGTACTTGTAGTCCCACAGAAGTTACATCCTCTGTTATAACGGACACAGCAAGCAGATGCCTATGCTCAGTACACATTACTGATTTCAATAGTCACATCAGATGACAACTTTAGGTTCATCAAAGGAGAAAGTTGTCAAGAAGGGCAAGCCAGCAACCAAGATGGCAGAAGAACACCTGGACACGGGCCTCCCGCAAAAAGAGCTGTTTGGCGCGCGTGCATGCACAGACGCGCGATTAGCGACGCGCACGCATCGTGACAACTCTTACCGCCAAATGCACTATTTAAAGGAGACTGACGCCCAGGCCCCTTGCTGTTCTGTCTACAGCATTTCCTGAGACCCCCTGCTATCTGCTAGTTCTGCACAGCTGTTCCTGTTGACTTCGGATTGTTCCTGATTACCCCTGCCTTCTGCCTCCCTTGACCCCGGATTGTCCTGACTATGCTTCTGGCTTCTTCCTTGGTCTGCCTGCTGCCCGCCTTTTACTGACCCGGCTTGTACCACGACTCTGCTTTTAAACCTGTACCTGATCCGCCCACCAGTGTATGACCCGGCCTGCCTGAACCTGCTTGTGCTCTGATCTACAGAACACCTCCCTCTCAGACTGCTGCACCTGGCTTCCAGTTGCTCCTGTGTTCAGCCTGTCAGCTGTTCCAGCCATCACCTGCACTGCAAGCATCTTCGCAGAGTCTTCTGAAGCGCAGCTCAGCTCCTGCACCAGTGTTCCTGCCAGGCACTTGTGCCACTCTACACTCCCGAGCTTCCTGTCTGCTCTATCAGGGGTTCTCGAGTCAGAGGTGTAAGAGAGGTCTCTCCCTGCATATCGGGCTCTACCATCAGGTACGTGACAGAAGTTATACTTCTACCAGGATAAATCACAGCTTTGCTAAATTTGCTACACCTTGCCATTTTGGATTACTTAATTTACAACATAAAGAGGCTAGCTGAAGATATCTGGATTTCAAGGAACACCTTTTCTCACTTTTCCTTTATAATCCTCTATCCTCATCTGCTCTATTGCATTGAACTGCTAAAGGGAGCCATCCTATTAAATATAATATTGTTTATACTGTTTCCATATTGTGCAGGATTTGCTGGCCTGTGGGTTGAGGAGACAGAAGGGAGGCACTTGACACATAAGATATAGTGCCAGGTGCTTGCTCTCCTGTTAACCTGTTCACATAGGTTCCTGTATTGAGGTAATATTTGTGTACATTCACAATTAAGAGACCTTTCCCTTAATATATTGTGTTTACTTAATAAGTTTTAGATAAAGGGCGTTGTATACAGGAGTGTTTCCATTAAGGACCAAGTTGACATATATGTATCGTGTGTTTTGATATTACAGTAAACATATTTGAACTGCTTCTTTAAGAGCCCTTTCACACTGAGGCGCTGCAAAAACGCCCTAAAACGCCTTTAGCGTTTTTACCGTGTTTTTAGGGTGCTAGCGGTAAAATTAACGCAACGCTGTGGGCGTTTTAACAGCGTTTTTCAAGCGTTATTGCAGCATGAGCAATTTCAGTCCTGCTGTTGTAGATGCTCTTTTTTTTGCTTGCATGTTTACATTTTTGGGAGATCAAGTGACTTTTCTACAGCTCAGAGTGTATTATAGGCGCTATTCAGGCGTTTGTACATCGCTTTCAATTCATTTCAATGGAGAGGGGCGTTTTTGGAGCGTTTTTTTCAGCGCCCAAAAGCTGCTCCAAAGATGCTGCTTGCAGGACTTTTCTCAACGCCCCGCCAGCGCAACGCCTCAGTGTGAAAGGGTCCATTGAGATGCATAGAGAGCGTTTTATGAGCGTTTTAATAGCGCTATTTTTAACGCTCCAGTGTAAAAGAGGTCTAATATTGTGTGAGTCTCTATTTACTATCACAGCTGGTGACATGACGGAACCCAGGGTGTCAGAGGTAAGGGAGGATTTGCAGAGTCGAGGTAATCAGTGGGGTACAGAGTCTATTAGCAGCCCTTACGGGGGTACCGCTAAATGTAGTTATATTCTTGAAATTAATATTGTATGTCTAACAGGGATGAGCCGAACACCCCCCTGTTCGGTTCGCACCAGAACCTGCGAACAGACAAAATGTTCGTGTGAACTTTAGAACCCTATTAAATACAATGGACTCGAACGTTCAAAATCTAAAGTGTTAATTATAAAGGCTTATATGCAAGTTATTGTCCTAAAAAGTGTTTGGGGACCCGGGTCCTGCCCCAGGGGACATGTATCAATGCAAAAAAACTGTTTTAAAAACGGCCGTTTTTTCGGGAGCAGTGATTTTAATAATGCTTAAAATGAAAAAATAAAAGTGAAATATTCCTTTAAATTTCGTACCTGGGGGGTGTGTATGATATGCATGTGAAGTGGCGCATGTTTCCCGTGCTTAGAACTGTCCCTGCAAAAAATGTCATTTTTGAAAGAAAAAAAGTCATTTAAAACTCACTCGCGGCTATTAATGACTTGTCGGCTCCCGGCAATACATACAAAAGTCATTGATAAAAAAAAAAAAGCGTGGGGGTTCCCCAGAATTCAATTACCAGGCCCTTCAGGTCTGGAATGGATATTAAGGGGAACCCCGCCGCAAATTAAAAAAAAAATTGACGTGGGGTTCCCCCAAATATCCATTCCAGGCCCTTCAGATCTGGCATGGATTTTAAGGGGAACTCCACCCCAAATTTAAAAAAAAATGGCGTGGAGTCCCCCTAAAAATCCATACCAGACCCCTTATCCGAGCACGCAACCTGGCCGGCCGCAGGGGAAAAGGGGGGGACGAGAGAGCGCCCCCCCCCTCCCTCCTGAACCGTACCAGGCCACATGCCCTCAACATGGGGAGGATGTCCCCATGTTGATGGGGACAAGGGCCTCATCCCCACAACCCTTGCCCGGTGGTTGTGGGGGTCTGCGGGCGGGGGGCTTATCGGAATTTAAATTACACAGTGAAGGAAGTTCCCCGCTCAAGCCAATGACGTAGGCGGGTCCGACATACCGAGGGGGCGGACCTGATGAGGAACTGCTCTCACTTTGGTAATACATGTATAGACCCGCCCCTTCTCATGTTCCGCATCTGGTCCGCTGAGCGGACCTGATGGGGAACTTTAGAAGGGGCGGGTCTATACATTTAAAATACTGAGAGGGAGTTCCCCATCAGGTCCGCTCAGGCACAACCAATGAAGGACATCGTTGGACATCGGGATCGCCGCGGGACACTGGATTTCACCGCTGGAATGTTTTTTTTTTTAAATAAAGGACTTTTTCAAGGTGTTTGTGTGTTTTTTTTTTTTTTAAAATTACGCTTTCTTCGTGAAATGGTAGGGGTACAATGTACCCCTTACCAATTCACATAGGGGGGGGCCGGGATCTGGGGGTCCCCTTTGTTAAAAGGGGTCTTCCAGATTCCGATAAGCCCCCTGCCCGCAGACCCCCACAACCACCGGGCAAGGGTTGTGGGGATGAGGCCCTTGTCCCCATCAACATGGGGACATCCTCCCCATGTTGAGGGCATGTGGCCTGGTACGGTTCAGGAGGGAGGGGGGCCGCTCTCTCGTCCCCCCCTTTTCCCCTGCGGCCGGCCAGGTTGCGTGCTCGGATAAGGGGTCTGGTATGGATTTTTAGGGGGACTCCACGCCATTTTTTTTTAAATTTGGGGTGGAGTTCCCCTTAAAATCCATGCCAGATCTGAAGGGCCTGGAATGGATATTTGGGGGAACCCCACGTCAATTTTTTTTTAAATTTGCGGCGGGGTTCCCCTTAATATCCATTCCAGACCTGAAGGGCCTGGTAATTGAATTCTGGGGAACCCCCACGCTTTTTTTTTTTTTTATCAATGACTTTTGTATGTATTGCCGGGAGCCGACAATTCATTAATAGCCGCGAGTGAGTTTTAAATGACTTTTTTTCTTTCAAAAATTAAATTTTTTGCAGGGACAGCTCTAAGCACGGGAAACATGCGCCACTTTACAAGCATATCATACACACCCCCCAGGTACGAAATTTAAAGGAATATTTCACTTTTATTGTTTCACTTTAAGCATTATTAAAATCACTGCTCCCGAAAAAACGGCCGTTTTTAAAACTTCTTTTTGCATTGATACATGTCCCCTGGGGCAGGACCCGGGTCCCCAAACACTTTTTAGGACAATAACTTGCATATAAGCCTTTATAATTAGCACTTTAGATTTCTCCCATAGATTTTTCGAATTTGCTGCGAACACCCCAATTTGTTCGCTGTTCGGCGAACGGGCGAACAGGCAATGTTCGAGTCGAACATGAGTTCGACTCGAACTCAAAGCTCATCCCTAATGTCTAGTTATATGTGTCTGTGTAAGAAGCTGATAGTTTCCCCCATGTGTCTAAGTCTGCCTCTCAAACCCTATGTACATCTACTTTTTACTCTATGAAAACAGCACCCACCTTATCCTAAAATGGGCTGGTTTAAAATTCTTGTAGTTCAACAATCATCTAGTGACAAATGTATTAAACAAACTTTCAATCCTCCTCCTTTCACATAATGGTGGGGGTTTACTAGAAAACTAAATTCACAGTCTATGCATTGGCATTTCTGGGGAATGGGCAAGAATCGTTTAAAACCATTTAACTTATACAATATAACTTTATCTATCATCAAAATCAAATAATACATATACCAATATATGTATACATCATATTCATTGAAAAGTCCTCGTTCTTATTGTAGCGCCCTGCTCCTATTGAGTAGCGCTAAATGTACATTTAGGTTTATCTGAGCTGTAGTTTAGCTCTGAGTATTATGTTAAATTGCTGGTTTCTGTTCCAGTTCACTTGTGTTGTACATTTTCCACTTGGCCGTGGGTATCGCTGTCACCCCCGGTCAGTATTGGAAATGCAGCAGGCTGGATTTATTTAGTACCTCTTTACCCAGAAACGGCCCACTGGGAGTGGTTCACCCACTGTGCATTCTGGGAGAGGGTACTTAATGGACAGACACCGTTTTCGCACTCTCTCTGACCTGATGGCCCTCCTGGCCTAAGGTGTGTCGTAGCAGTTCTTCTGCCTCGGGGCCTGCTGGCCCGAGGCCTCGTTACTGAAAGTAGGCCCAGGAGTTTCTGGGGCCTACTGGTCCAGGGGTGGTCCTGAGCTGTCTTGCCTGTGGGGAGAAGCCGAGCAATTGGAGACTCAATTAGAGGACGCATCCCGGCCCATCTACCTCACAGTATCGCCAGATGGCTGAAAGATACTGGTACTGTGAGATTGTATTCTGACTTTGCAAAAGTTCTGGGTTATACAATCCTGTGGCAGAGGATTGTACAACGACTCAAGTATATTCAACAAGTCTGTGGCAGAGACTATGACCGAGCACCGCATCGGCTGCTAGGTCAGTGAGAGAGGCCTATCCGGTGGTTGCTAGATCCAGTTGTAGAGCGGTTTGTCCTCTGGATCAAAGAAGTACTTGTGATCCGCAAAAACAAGGTACCTGAATCTCCCCTAATCCTCCATCCCTCTATCTGACGTTTGTTAATAAAGCATTGGAAAAAGAGACTAAGTGTTTGGTGCAGACATCAGTGAACAACTCTCCAATGGGACCCCTATGGCGGATACGGTGAACAATCAGGTAACGGCAGACCCAAAATTAAACCAGCAGCTCCTACGGGGGTAGCGCTACATTATTGATATCCTAATCAAGAAATATTACATTATAAATAACTTATATACTTAAATCAAACGTACTGAAACTTTTACATATTAACAAATGTGAAATCTCATACCATTTGCGATGGGTGGAGGAAGCGAATTACTATGTAAGCTCTCCAAAGAGAAGCACAGACTTAAGAAACCTTTTATATAGTTATTCACACAGACTGTAAAAACTATTTGTTTACTTTTCCAAATCTAGAAGAGTTAAATATATACAACTCAATCATACTATAAAGACCCAACCCATTCATACATATGTTAGTAATGTTAATTGATAAATATTAGATATTATATTAAGGAACGCTTTTAACAGAGCCAATGAGGAGAGAGTGGGGGGCACAGGAGAGCAGCTCGGGAGTGAGCCTGCTCGAGTGCTCCCATAGTAGGGGGCTTGCTGTTGGGTGCATTCAGCAGGGGGAGGAGCCAGGACCATCAGCAGGGGACCCAAAAAGAAGAGGATCGGGCTGCTCTGTGCAGGTAAGTATAACATGACAACCTAAAGAATCACTTTAAGCTGGGCATAGATAGGTCATTTATGGGGTTTTTATTCAACCACGGGCTGAATAAAAACAATTAACAAGTTCCTCCATCCACACAAATTAAGTTAATGAAGGAATCCCCCTGCAGGGACACTGTACTCTGACAGTGGGGCTTGCTGCTGACAGCGGGACTCCCCACTGTCAGAATAGACTGATCAGCAAGTGCAGCCATTGGTCTACGAAAGTTTTCCAGCATATCTCCAACAGAATTTGATCAAGAAATCAACTTGTGTCAAGCAAGGATGTCCACAGTCCACACACTGATCGAAATTCATCCAGTCCCTTATGAACCGGCTAAATTTCGATCAGTGTATAGCCAGCTTTACTGTTAGCTGTTCAGTTACATGCTCTTTTAGTTAAAAAAAAAAAAAGAAAAGCTGATTAGTTTGCTTTGAAAGTAACTGTCATGGATATGCAGTAGTGTTTGTCTGTCAGCTTACCTTCCTTCCCATGTGTTCATCTTAGAGGCCTGAGCCCTTTCACCTGGCTTCCTTTATAATCTCCTCCCAGTCTGACTCCACCTCAGGCCCTATCACTGAACACTATATTAACCTGTGCACTGCAAGCCTGCTTTGCTGATCAACGTGTTTGTTAGGCATTGTGTGTTTGGGTTCCTGCCTGCCGTGTGCTACGTCTGTCTCTCTGTTACGTTATTGGCTTGTCTCCGACTATCCCTGTCTGCTCGTGACCCTTGACCTTCGGCTCGTTCTTCGTTATCCTTGTCTGCTTGTGGCCCCTGACCTTCAGCTTGTTATTCGGATCTCTCTCATCTTGTGCTGCTGCTTCCCCTCTTTTCCCCTTATCCTACGGGGCGTGAGCTAGGAAACTCCAGGGGCCGCGACCTGGTCCCAGCCTGCAGCTAACATCCTCACCACTAGAGGCCCTGGAGAAGACCAGCTGGGTCTTAGACTCCGCGCCCTGGGGAATCTTGGCTCTAGCTTCCGTTTGGATCCCGGTTGTGCTCCTCTGTTCCCGCTTTCCACAACCACCCAGTTTCCTATCCGCAGAAGCCAGCCATAGGGTTCACTACCTTGCGGTGCACTCCTGTCCCCCTACGGTGTGCATCTGTCACCTGGCCACAGGTGACCCTGACAGTTTGATCAGCCATGAACCCGGCTGACATCCCGTTACCCGTGGATGATCCGTTGCAGGGCATAGTTTGCAGACTTGAAACCCAGGAATCGAATCAGACTCAGGTGATGCGATTCCTCCAGGATCTGGCTTCTCGCTTTGAGCAGCTTCAGGCCTCCTTGGGAACCCTGAATCCGCAACCTCAAATACAACCAGCGGCTGCACCTATTGCACCAGTCGCAGCCACACACTCACTACAACTGCCAGCTCCGTCCCGTTTCTCTGGGGACTCCAAGGCTTGCAGGGGGTTCCTTAGTCAATGCACAATTCATTTTGAGCTCCAGCCCCAAAACTTCCTGTCTGATCGGGCTAAGGTAGCCTATATCATTTCCCTCCTCTCTGGTGAAGCTTTAGCCTGGGCAGCCCCTCTGTGGGAACTGAATGATCCAGTGGTTTCTAGCCTGTCTGGCTTCTTGAAACTTTTTCAGAATATCTTCGAAGAACCGGCTCGTGTCTCTTCAGCGGCCAGCGCCCTTTTACGTCTCCGCCAAGAGTCTGCTTCTGTGGGACAGTATGCCCTTCATTTCCGCATACTGTCGGCTGAGTTGAGCTGGAACAATGAGGCCTTAGTCGCAACCTTTTTGCATGGCCTGTCTGATAGAGTGAAGGACGAATTAGCAGGAAGAACCATCCCCACTGATCTGGCCGGCGTTATCTCCTTGTGTAACCAGATCGATATTCGCTTTCAGGAGAGGACCTTAGAAAAGCAACGCCAGCACTCCTTGGTTCTTAGTCAGCCTGAGCTCCCCTCTCTTCGACCCGTAGAGCATCTCCTACCAGCTGAGGAACCCATGCAGCTGGGTCGGACCAGGCTATCCCCCGAGGAACGTGCTAGGCGCAGAACTCTTGGTCTGTGTCTTTACTGTGGGGGCAAAGGTCATTTTCGTGACACTTGCTCTCTTTGTCCAGAAAAACTTCCGGGTCCACTTCATCTGGAAAGTGGAGTATTGGACCCAGAAATATCACCTTCCCCTTCTCGTCTTCTGCTTTCTGTGTTCCTTCATGTTGGTGCGTCTTCTCATTCGGTCTCAGCATATCTGGATTCCGGAGCCGCTGGTAATTTCATGGACTGGGAAATCGCATCGTCCATGAGACTTACTCTTTTGCCCCTCACCACGCCATTGGTGGTCTTGGCGATTGATGGTACTGTTCTCCCAGGGGGACCTATCCGCTTCCAGACCCTCCCTGTTAAGATGTCGGTAGGGACACTCCACCAGGAGTGGATATCCTTCCTTATCTTACCCAAGGCCTCAACGCCTATAATTTTGGGTCTCCCATGGTTACAGCTTCATTCTCCTCATGTGGACTGGACTACTGGACAGATCCTGGCTTGGGGTCCCTCCTGTTCCTCGTCCTGCCTACCCAAGGTTGCCCCCTGTGAATCTGAGCCGGTCATTCATTCCGGGTTGCATAACCATTTACATTTCTCTGTCCCTAACCACCCTTGGACGCACAGCCAGGCTAGCTGGTCTACAAGTCCTGCAGTCGCTACGTCTTGCGATGCGATTCAGGTAGTCGCTACACCTGACTCAGCTATTCACTCTGCCTCTGTACTAGTTATGCCAGTCCAGCCCATGCCCAGTGAGCCTCCTACTTTTTCTTGTTTGGGACATTCTGCTTGTCCTTCAGCCATTCAGCTTGACTCCGGCGACATGTCACCTTCTAACCAACCTGACTTCAGGGTTCCACTGACATCTGCCCAGTCTGATGGTCCTGTGCAAGATGACCAGTTCCCCTTTAAGGGTCTAGGGGACCCTCCTCAGATTCCTGTTGATCCTCTCATGCCCTTGCTTATTCCTAGAGAGCCTTTGGTCCTCAATAGATCTTCTTGTCATCTCCCTACCTCGTTTTCGGTCTCTGAGGATAATCTTAAGTACGAGGTTAGACAAGTTCTGGATTCTCGGCTCTGCAGAGGCATTCTTCAGTACCTTGTGCATTGGAGAGGTTTTGGTCCTGAGGAGGCGTCTTGGATCGCTGCATCTGATGTCGCTGCACCTCATCTGTTGAGAAGGTTTCATCAGAGATTTCCCTTTAAGCCTGGGTCCAGGCGGGGGAGGGCCCATAAGAGGGAGGGTACTGTCATGGATATGCAGTAGTGTTTGTCTGTCAGCTTACCTTCCTTCCCATGTGTTCATCTTAGAGGCCTGAGCCCTTTCACCTGGCTTCCTTTATAATCTCCTCCCAGTCTGACTCCACCTCAGGCCCTATCACTGAACACTATATTAACCTGTGCACTGCAAGCCTGCTTTGCTGATCAACGTGTTTGTTAGGCATTGTGTGTTTGGGTTCCTGCCTGCCGTGTGCTACGTCTGTCTCTCTGTTACGTTATTGGCTTGTCTCCGACTATCCCTGTCTGCTCGTGACCCTTGACCTTCGGCTCGTTCTTCGTTATCCTTGTCTGCTTGTGGCCCCTGACCTTCAGCTTGTTATTCGGATCTCTCTCATCTTGTGCTGCTGCTTCCCCTCTTTTCCCCTTATCCTACGGGGCGTGAGCTAGGAAACTCCAGGGGCCGCGACCTGGTCCCAGCCTGCAGCTAACATCCTCACCACTAGAGGCCCTGGAGAAGACCAGCTGGGTCTTAGACTCCGCGCCCTGGGGAATCTTG
Organism: Rana muscosa; assembly: GCA_029206835.1. Lineage (NCBI taxonomy): Eukaryota > Metazoa > Chordata > Amphibia > Anura > Ranidae > Rana > Rana muscosa. The sequence goes on from CM055123.1 coordinate 219,365,534, forward strand.
GCTCTAGCTTCCGTTTGGATCCCGGTTGTGCTCCTCTGTTCCCGCTTTCCACAACCACCCAGTTTCCTATCCGCAGAAGCCAGCCATAGGGTTCACTACCTTGCGGTGCACTCCTGTCCCCCTACGGTGTGCATCTGTCACCTGGCCACAGGTGACCCTGACAGTAACTTACCCTTAATGCTACATCATCTTTCCAAGAATCTGTATTGAGTGCAAAATGAGTCAACCTATCTTCGCTGGTCTCTACTGTCATCAACGTTTTAATTTCATCATTGTGATCAAGTAGTTGCAGCACAACAGAGACATTAGCCAAGGGCTGCTTTTTGCCATCAACAATGGTAATCTGAAAAAGAGAAAGGGGTAAAATATATCAGAATGTTACCTTGTGACACCCATTACAGTGTAATCTTAATTGTACAGTGCAGGACACAGGACTTGTAGTCATAGACCATGGGTTATATGCAGGGTACCTTCAACCATATACTAAAAACTTGCTATAGATACCATAGAGCACATATGTCAAACACAAGGCCCATGGGCTGAAACCAACCTCTCATCCAGTTTTGCAGCCAGATCAACTCTATTGCTCCACCTCCGGGTCTCACCCTTCGCTCCCGCTCCTTGCTGTCACTTGCAAACACAGAGCTTTGTTTTCAGTGGCTTCCGGATGTAACAGATCCATCACAGAGGGGCACGGTGGGGACAGCTATCCTGAATGTAAGAGCGAGAACGATCTCCCTGCAAGGCAGCACCGCCTACCCTGGGAGGTATGACAGAGCCAAATACACGGGTAGTAGAGAAAGCCACCTATACAGGGCCGTACTAGAGACACCTATATAAGGAGAGGTAGGAATGACTAGAGATGCAACAAAGCTTTGAGGGGTGGTTGGTGTTGTCCACTATGCATAGCGCGTTCTTTGCACAGCGCACGCCTGAACTCTGCATTCTGTACACAGCGCACTCCTGAACTCTGCACTCTGTATACTGAGCACTCCTCAACTCTGCACACTGAGCACCTCTGAACCCTGCACTCTGTACAAAACACACTCCTGAACACTGCACTGCACCTTTAAAAAAGTTTGGATACATAGTCTTACAGATACAACCAGCCCTTTCAGGGCAAACATACTGCTTATGCGGCACGCAATGAAATTGAGTTTGATACCCCTGCCCTAAACCACACTCATATAACCCTGCCCACTCTGAGTTTTTTTGCTAGGGTCCATAGGTGATGGACCTCTCCTCTGGAGAATTTTTCTTTTTACGCCATTCAGTTATATTCTTTGGATCTGACTGCTTATTTCCCTGGACTGTTTATCAGTTTCCAAATCTGTTGCACTCGACATGTACCTTCGGGACCAAACCCGGGCCCATCATGTCAATATGACCCGGGCCCATCATGTCAATATGACCCGGGCCCATCATGTCAATATGACCCGGGCCCATCATGTCATTATGACCCGGGCCCATCATGTCATTATGACCCGGACCCATCATGTCATTATGTGGGGCCAGCCTTTAATGATTGCTGCAGGCACTGGATCCCTCATTAGGCGGTCACCTTGGCATGTAGTGCAACATTTGTTACTCAAAGGTGTACAAACTAGAGTTTTTATCTCCGTGCCTTCTTCACTTTTTACCTTCCAATCTGCCAGCTTCAGAACAAAAAGAATAGAGATTTAATAATTATCTTGCACCAACCTCAAACACAAGGAATGGTTGTACCAGATCCTTTAGAAGAAAGCTTTCAAGGTTCCTATTCACAGTTCCAAAGCCTAATTGGGGGTATCCGCCTAATATTAAACGTGAAGGTTTCTTTGTGTACCAGAATTCTGGATGGAATTAATGAGATCTGTCCTTGCTTCTCTTGGACAAGGGGAATTTCTGGCATCAGTAGACATACAATTTGCCTATCTACACATCCCCATCTTTCCCTCACATCAGCACCTTCTGCATCCTGCTGTAGCACCATTAAGTTTGTTTCTGCATGAGGGTTCTGGTAACCTCCTTAACCACTTGCCGACCAAGTCCCGACTCTTTCTTTATGTACCTTAACCACTTGCCGACCATGTCGCATACATTTACTGTGGCACAATGGCACCGCTGCGCAAAATCCCGTACCTGTACAGGGGGCACCCTCGCCGCCAGGGGGCACCCCGCTGCGCTTACGACCATCGGATTCGTTTCAGAACCGATCAATCTTCAGGTGCAGGTCAATGATTTATGGCCTGGCCCTGCTGATCGATTCTGGCAAATGAAATCCTTCCCCTGCCTGTAAGTGTAAACACAGGCAGGGGAAGTGATGTCATCTCCCCTTGTGGAACTCTTTTCGTTCCAGAGAGAGGAGAGAGAACATCTCACAGTAAGTTGCACCAACACTACACTAACACCAGTACACGTAGGTACACTTGTCACCCCCCGATAGCCCCCCCCCCAGTTAACCCCTTCACTCCCTGTCACAGTGTCACCCAGTGCAGTTGTCAGATTTTTCACTGATCACTGTACTGGTGGCATTTGTGACACTAATCAGCGTTAGGGCAGTTAGTTGCAGGCCCAGGTAGCTTTAGGGTACCCCCTAACCCCCCCATATAAAGGTTTAACCCCTTGATCACCCCATCACCAGTGATCACCATATTAGTGTTACGGTGACGCTGGTTAGTTAGTTATTTCTTGATAGTGTCAGGGTACCCGCCGTATATTACCTAAATAAAGGTTTAACCCTCTGATCACCGGGCGGGTGATATCAGTTAGGTTTTAGCGTCAGTTAGGGTCTGCGTCGCCCCAGGCAGCGTCAGATTAGTGCCAGTAGCGCTAACACCCACGCACGCACCATACACCTCCCTTAGTAGTATAGTGTCTGAACGGATCAATATCGATCTGATCAGATCTATACTAGCGTCCCCAGTAGTTTAGGGTTCCCAAAAACACAGTGTTAGCAGGATCAGCCCAGATACCTGCTAGCACCTGCGTTTAGCCCCTCCGCCCAGCCCAGCCCACCCAAGTGCAGTATCAATCGATCACTGTCACTTACAAAACACTAAACACATAACTGCAGCATTTGCAGAGTCAGGCCTGATCCCTGCGAACGCTAACAGTTTTTTTGGTAGCGTTTGAAGCAGTCGTTGACAGTCAGGTGCTCTTTTTTCATGCGAGTCTCACTAGTTGTACCAGTAAATTTAGAGGCCAAAATGTTCAATCGAAGGTACACTATTTGAAGAGGCTTACACGTTTCTGAGCATGACAGATGAGAGTGAAGAGGAAGTTACCCATCTGTCAGATTCAGGCTCAGAATACGATCCTGTAGACAGCAGCGGCACCCTGACAGATAGCTCTGACGACCAAGTAGTGGTCCCTGCCAAGGTCAGGCATACCCAACCCACATTCTTCTGCAAGAACCGCAGGGCTCTCGTATGGAGCAGATAGCCAGTACTAGTGCCGCTCATCCTTCTGGTGAACTGGCAAGCACCAGCGGCCTAGTACATCCTGGTCCTACATCCAGCACTGCAGTAACACTTTGTGAAATGGCGAGTCCCATAAGTGCAGTTCAAGCTGGTGAGGTGGCTAGCACAAGTATTGTCCCGCTGCCACCAAGAAGACAAAGACAGGCTCGTCGAGCCCATAGTGCCCTTCCTGCTGCATTTGCCAATCCGAATTGGGAGTCCGCCACTTTTGCAGCCCCCGTACTTTCCCCATTCACTGGCCAACCCGAAATTCAGGTGGAAATAGTTGATTTTACGTCACTTGATTTTTATTCGCTGTTTTTCACTGAAGATCTCTATAGATCTATTGTGGACCAAAGCAATTTGTATGCTGATCAATTTATCGCCGCTAATCCCCAGTTGACCCTTGCCAGAGATTGGAGACTTATTACGGTCTCCGAATTTAAGACCTTCCTGGGCCTATCCTTCCTCATGGACATAACTAAAAAAAGTGAGTTGCAGTCATATTGGTCCACTGACCCAATTCACCATATGCCCGTGTTCTCTGCTTGCATGACCAGGACACGATATGAGCAGATCTTGCGGTTCATGCATTTCAATGGCAATGAACTCTGTCGTCCTCGGGGTGACCCTGAATACGATCGGCTCTACAATATTTGGCCCCTCGCAAACCACTTCAACCAACAGTTTGCAGCCTTGTTTACTCCCGATCAAGTTGTCTGCGTTGATGAGTCCCTGATTAAGTTTTCTGGCCACTTGTCTTTCAAACAGTATCTTCCCAGCAAGCGTGCCAGATATGGGGTCAAGATGTACAAGCTCTGTGACAGTGCAACAGGCTATACATATAGTTTTATGGTTTACGAGGGAAGAGGTAGTTACGTAGAGCCGGAGAACTGCCAAGACTACATAGGGAGCACTGGTAAGATTGTGTGGGACTTGGTGTCACCCTTATTCGGAAAGAGGTACCACTTGTATGTGAACAATTATTAGACAAGCGCGCCACCTTTTAGTCACTTGTTTGATCATGGAATTGGTGCATGTGGCACGTAGGATCTAATCCCTGGGCTTACCCCAGCGGCTTGTAGATTCCCATCTTAGGCTGGGGGAGAGAGCCTGCTTGAGATGTATAAATTTGCTCGCTGTGAAGTGGAGGGATAATAAGAATGTTTTCGTTCTGTCCTCCCTTCACGCAGGCACGACGGTCCAAATTCAAACGGCGACTGGCGTTGTGGAGAAACCCCTCTGTGTCCACGAATACAACGTTAATATGGGAGGGGTGGACCTCAATGACCAGTTGATGGCGCCGTACTTAATTGCTCGTAAGGCCAGACGTTGGTACAAAAAAGTGTCTGTATACTTATTCCAATTGACTCTGCTGAATGCTTATGTGCTATACAAACGGCAGCACAGTGGTGTAGTGGTTAGCACTTTCACCTAGCAGCAAAAGGGTCGCTGGTTCGAATTCCGACCACGACACCATCTGCATGGAGTTTGCATGTTCTCCCTGTGTCTGCGTGGGTTTCCTCCGGGTACTCCGGTTTCCTCCCACACTCCAAAGACATGCTGGTAGGTTAATTGGATCTTGTCCAAATTGGCCCAGTATATATGTTTGTACGACTGTGTGTCCCAAGCGTGTCGAGATCCTACGGGGTAAAATGACCGCACCAGCCAATCAGACACTGGCTGCAAAAAGCGCCTAGAGGCGATTCAGTTCGCATGTGAGCGCTATACAAGTCACTCATTCATTCATTCACAAAGCTTCAGGACGAACTGGATCCTTCCTTAAATTCCAGGAAGAGATCATCACAGCCCTTCTGTTTCCAGACGGTGCTGTGTCCCAACTTCCCAATGTAAATGAAATGAGCCGGCTGCATGTGAGGCATTTTCCGTATGTCTTCCCTGGTACCCCTACCATTCGATCACCCCAAAGAAGATGTCGGGTCTGTAGCAAGCGTGGATTTAGGTACCGCTATTGTTGTCCGTCCTGTCCTGACCAACCTGGTCTCTGCATCTGTGAATGTTTTGAACGCTACCACACACTAGTGGAGTATTAGCGTAGGGTACAGCACTGCACAGACTAGGACGCACTTCCACAGGGTCTCCAAAGATACCATTGCATTTTTAGAGACCCAAACCTGGAGCCGTTACAGTTACAAATAAAAGTGTAAAAAAAAATATATATATATATATATAAAATAAAAAAGCCCAAAATAGTTGCCATTTTATTCTTTCTCTATTCTCTCTCTATGTAATTCTTTTATACTTTACTGTTTACTGTGTTTTATTGTTAACCATTATTTTATTTTAAGGTACGCCATTCAGCTGCAGCACTGATTTATTTATCTTGACAGCAACAGCGTTTGCTCTCACGATACATAAATCAGCGACTCCAGCGCTGTAGGAGGTGATTTCACCACTACAGTTACAAAAAAAGAGCATATATGCCAAAGCATGGGGGCAGGGGTGGAGGGGCAGATTGCCCCCATGCTTCGGCATATTTTGTTTACTCTTTTTTGGCACAGATTGTTTTTGTTTTATTGAGTTAATGTTTTATTATTACCATTGTTTGCTTCTCAGGTACGCCATTCAGCTGCAGCACTGATTTGTTTATCTTGACAGCAACAGCGTTTGCTCTCACGATACGCACATCAGCAATTCCAGCGCTGTAGGAGGTGATTTCACCACCACAGTTAAAAAAAACACAGTGTATGCCAATCATTAGAAGTGGGTGGATACAAGGCTGTATTCTAATGGTGTACATACCCACCGATAAATCTCTTTTTCGTTCAGCCCACAGACTGCATGAAAAAAAAAGAACATTACAATATATGTCCAACAAGGACCAGCTGGTATGTTGCTGGACTTTGAGTGGTTATACCAGAATGATGCCTGCAGGTTTAGGTATCATCTTGGTATCGTTCTTTTTAGCCAGCAGTCAGCTTTCATGTAAAAGCAATCCTAGCAGCTTATTAGCCGCTAGACTGCTTTTACAAGAAGTGGGAGGGAATGTTCCCCTCCCGCCGTCTTCCATGGTTTTTTTCGGGCTCTCCTGTCCCACTGGGGAACCTGAGAATGCAGCCAGTGGTTCCGCCAGCTGACCATAGAGCTGATCGAAGACCAGAATAGCTCCAATCATCTCTATGGCCTAAAAAAACGGCTATAATAATGCCATTGGGAAATTGGGAAAGCATCTCATCACACCGATCTTGGTGTGGTCAGATGCTTTGAAGGCAGAGGAGAGATCTAGGATCTAATAGACCCCATTTTTTTTTTTAAAAGAGTACCTGTCACTACCTATTGCTATCATAGGGGATATTTAAATTCCCTGTGATAACAATAAAAATAATAAAATAAAAATGAAAGGAACAGCGTAAAAATAAAATCTAAAAGCAAAATAAATAATAATAATTAAAAAAAAATTTCCCCAAAAAATTGCGTTTGAAAAATCGCTGTGCAAATACTGTGTGAAATTTTTTTTGCAACACCCACAATTTTTATCTGTAGGGCCTTTGTTTTAAAAAAAATATATAATGTTTAGGGGTTCAAAGTCATTTTCTAGCAATAGAAAAGTATTTTTTTATGTAAACAAAAAGTGTCAGAAAGGGCTTTGTCTTCTAATGGTTAGAAGAGTGGGTGATGTGTGGCATAAGCCTCTAATGTTGTGCATAAAATACCAAGACAGGTCAAACCCCCCCCCCCCCCAAATGACCCCTTTTTGGAAAGTAGACATCCCAAGCTATCTACTGATAGGCATGTTGAGTCCATGGAATATTTTATATTTTGCCACAAGTTTTCGGGAAAATTACAATACATATTTTTTTTTTTTCACAAAGTTGGCACTAAATGATATATTGCTCCAACATGCCATAGTACACATATGTGAAATTACACCCCAAAATACATTCTGCTGCTTCTCCTGAGTACGGGGATACCACATGTGTGGGACTTTTTGGGAGCCTAGCCGCGTATAGGACCCCGAAAACCAATCACCGCCTTCAGGCTTTCTAAGGGCGTAAATTTTTGATTTCTACCTTACAGTTTCGGAGGCTATGAAATGCCCAGATAAGATAGCACCCCCCCCCCCCCCCAAATGACCCCATTTTGGAAAGTAGACACCCCAAGCGGGAAAATTACAATACATTTTTTTTTTTAACAAGTTGTCACTAAATGATATGTTGCTCAAACATGCCATGGGCATATGTGAAATTACAACCCAAAATACATTCTGCTGCTAACCTCCTGAGTACGAGGATTCCACATGTGTGGGACTTTTTGGGAGCCTAGCCACGTACAGGACCCCGAAAACCAATCACCGCATTCAGGATTTCTAAGGGTGTAAAATGGTGATTTCACTTCTCACTACCTATCACAGTTACGGAGGCCCTGAATTATCCAGATAACACAAACCCCCCCAAATGACCCCATTTTGGAAAGTAGACACCCCAAGGTATTTGCTAAGAGGCATGGTGAGTATTTTGCAGCTCTCATTTGTTTTTGAAAAAGAAAAAAAAAAAAGGAAATTTTATTTTTTTATTTTTTCAACTTTCAAAACTTTGTGACAAAACACGAGATCTGCAAAATACTCAACATGCCTCTCAGTAAATAGCTTGGGGTGTCTACTTTCCAAAATGGGGTCATTTGGGGGGGGGTTGTGCTATCTTGGCATTTCATGGCCTCAGAAACTGATAGGTAGTGAGGAGTGAAATCAAGAATTTACGCCCTTAGAAAGCCCGAAGACGATGATTGGTTTTCGAGGTCCTGTCTGCGTCTAGACTGCCAAAAGTCACACACATGTAGTATCCCTGTACTCAGGAGAAGCAGCAGAATGTATTTTGGGGTGTAATTTCACATATGCCCATGGCATATTTGGGCAATATATAATTTAGTGACAACTTTGTGAAAAAAAAAAAAAAAAGAAATATTGTAATTTTCCTGAAACTTGTGACAAAATATAAAATATTCCATGGACTGACTCAACATGCCTCTCAGCAAATAGCTTGGGGTTTCTAATTTCCAAAATGGGGTTATTTGGGGGGGGGTTTGTGCTATCTGGGCATTTCATGGCCTCCGAAACTGTGATAGGTAGTGAGGAGTGAAATCAAAAATGTACGCCCTTAGAAAGCCTGAAGACGGTGCTTGGTTTTCGGGGTCCTGTAAGCGGCTAGGCTCCCAAAAAGTCCCACACTTGTGGTATCCCCATACTTGAGAGAAGCAGCAGAATGTATTTGTGGGTGTAATTTCACATATGCCCATGGCATGTTTGAGCAATATATAATTTCAGTGACAACTTTGTGTAAATTTTTTTTTATTTTCTGTCATTTTTCAATCACTTATGACAAAAAAAAAATATTCAATGTGCTCAACGAGCCTCTCAGCAAATTCCTTGGGGTGTCTTCTTTCCAAAATGGGGCTATTTGGGAGGGAGGGGTTTGTACTGCCCTGCCGTTTTAGCACCTCAAGAAATGAGATAGGCAGTCAAACTAAAAGCTGCGTAAATTCCAGAAAATGGACCCTAGTTTGTAGACGCTATAACTTTTGCGCAAACCAATAAATATACGCTTATTGAATTTTTTTTACCCGAGACATGTGGCTGAATACATTTTGGCCTAAATTCATGACTAAAATTAAGTTTATTGTATTTTTTTTATAACAAAAAGTAGAATATAACTTTTTTTTTTATATTTTCAGTCTTTTTTCGTTTATATCGCAAAAAAATTAAACCGCAGAGGTGATCAAATACCACCAAAAGAAAGCTCTATTTGTGGGAAAGAAAGGATGCAAATTTTGTTTGGGTACAGCATTGCATGACCGCGCAATTACCAGGTAAAGCAGCGTACTGCCAAATTGTAAAAAATGCTCTGGTGAGGAAGGGGGTAAAACATGAAGTGAACCTCTTCTTCATTCCGATATACACACATGAGAAACAAACTGAAGAATAGCAATATGTTTCGTATACTTAAAGAGGCTGTAAACCTCTGAAAGAAATCCCCCCCCCCAAAAAAAAAACCTGCAAGACAAAGGCATAATGAGCTAGTATGCATCGCATACTAGCTCATTATGAAATACTTACCTTAAAATTAGGCTGTTGCAGCGGTCCCCGCACACCGCTGTCACGGCCAACATCTTTCCCGGAGTTTTACAGGTTCAGGGGCTCCGGCGCTGTGATTTGCCAAAGCTGCGATGACGTCACTCATGCGCGTGGGAGCCACCGTTAAAGGCACGAGCTCGGAACGAATGGAACCCGTGGGCCGTTCCTTCAGAGAGCATGCGCTATTGATGTCACTGACTGCATGCACTGGAAATATCTCCTAAACTGTACATGTTTAGGAGATATTGTTAATACCTATAGGTAGGTCTTATTATAGGCTAACGTATAGGTAAAAGTTTGCAGAGGAAGTTTACTTCCTCTTTAAGTTTAGTCTACACTCAAATTATGGTCAAAACCAGTGGGTTAGCTGCACTCAAAGATTAGTCCCTTTGTTTGGTATCATGAGAGGTAAAACACTGGTGATGAAATTAAAGAAAGAAGCCAACATATAAAGGATGGGGACTGGTTCTTGCATAGAGTTATAGGGTCTAGAGTCAAATGCAGCAGTCCAAATGTATGCCTCTGGGGTCTTTGCGCCAGGGTTCCCAGTCTTTGTAGAATTTCTTGGTAGAGAGTTTGGCTTTGGAGAAGAATTCCATTTTGAGATGGTTGTTTAAGATCATTGACAGATCTTGGAGTGACGGTCCCTGGAGATTTCCATTTCCTGGCTATTGCTAGTCATGCAGCGATAAGGATGTGGGTTGTCATTGTTTGTAATTGCTTGGGCCAAGTAAAAATTGCCAGACCAAATAAAAGGTCCAGTGAGGTTGACATAGATGTCATAGATATGACTGATTGAAGGAGACAAAGAGTTTGGGTCCAATCGTTTTTTATAGCCGGGCATTCCCACCATATGTGGAATAGGGTTCCTGAGAGGCCACAATTTCCCCAGCATAGATGAGACTTGGTGGGGTAGATCCCTTTATGGTGCTTTTACATTGGGCCAGGGTTGAAATGAACTGTGCCCAAGTTTGATTGTCCTCCCTCCTCACTCGGCTGCTGGCCTACATTTACAGTGGGCTTTAAACAAGTGTTCTGGGGCATGTTTACATACTCACCTCATCTTTACCAGACCACTAGTGAACTGTGCCCAGGACCACCTCTTCCAAGGGGTCCCAATCATAGTAAGTGTCAGGAAAGGCATGGCCATAGTGCAGATGGACCAGCCAGGCAGATGAGCATAGTCATGGGCATGCGCACTCACGTATCTATGCATGCACATGTCACTAATGCTGGGGCCATATGGGCTATTTAAACAGGCTTCAGTATGGGCTCATTGCTGTTTGGTCTGCAGCTTCTGTGTGTTGTTTCCCGATTCCTGTGTTTGACCTCTAATCCTCACCCATCTTACTTCTGACCTGCGTTTCTCTGCTACCCGCCCCGACCTCAGCTTGTCTCTGGATTCTGCTTCTGCCTCCTGTTTCTGCCTAATCAACCTCCAGTTGCTGGCTTGTGACCTGACTATCCTGCTGTCTGCCGTCTATACCTGATATACTGACCATTACCGACCCGGCTCGCCTGACCCTGCATCTTGCTCATCCAGCCTGCTACAGCTCTTCAGTCCAGCAAGCTCTCATCTGGCTCCTGCTTCCAACTGCCTTCCACAGTCTGACACCAGCCAAGCTCTGTGCCAGCTCATCTGCCACCAGCCTGTTCTGCTGCTACATCCCCTGCTGACTGCTGCCATGCAGACTACTAAACTGATCACTGGCCTTTCTCTGCACGTCATTCTCACTGACCAGGTATGTGACAGTAAGCTTAACCATTCCTGGGCACAGTACAGAGCATTCACACTACACAAACAAACCAGACCAAGGGGTTAACCATGCCTTATTAAAACTGCCAGCGTGAGTTTACCCTTAAACTGGATTTTTATGTGTCTTCTATTGCAGGCAGCAACAGCTTGGAATTCTTCAGTGTTGCCTATAAAATGTTGCATATGTGTTTGTGCTAAATTCATGGTTAAATAAAAAAAAAAAAAAAATCACAAATCTGTCAGTTCATAAATAGTGAGAGAAATGTTAAATGCCCTTGTACCTAAATTATAAAGCTGTGCTTTACAAAATGAAAGCAGACATTACAGTTACAAAACAGTTTAGTGCAAGAGGAATCAGAGGGCCCTGCGCATTGGAGCTAACAATCTAAAAGAGGGTCAAGCACCTAAATCATTTTTTAACAAATCTATTCTCTTTACCTTTCCAGTGAATGGATGTCCTCTGTGGTATATTTCTCCAGTATCTACAAATTTTATTTCATGGCTTTTGAGATAAAGTTTAGCTGTTGCTTTTTCTGTGTGACCTGGAAGACAGAAATTTGCTATCAAGTTCTCTATCAATATATTACCAATACTCCCTGAAATAAGACTGTGGTAAAAGTACCTGTCTTATTTCAAGTTCAAGTAAAAAAAAGTAAAGATTACCTGTCGCTTTTAAAGTATCATTCATGAGTCAGTTTGATGCAAGTTATGGCATATTCTTCTAATTTTGAGAAAAATGACACATAAAAGTATATCTATTTCTATAAAAAGAGTTGACGATCATGCCGAGAAGCACCTTTTTTTTAATGCACCGTAACAGAGGGAGGAATAATCAAATGAGACACTTTGAGGTCGATTTACTAATGGCAAATATACTGTGCACTACAAGTGCATTTGCTCTAGATCTGAGGGGAAGCTTTGCTGATTTCTATCATCCAATCATATACTATACAAACAAAAGTGCTGTTTTGTATTTTCCTTGCATGTGATTAAGCATTATTTGCAAAGTGAAACTTTACCTCTGTAGCGGCCTCATCCCCTCTTTCTGGTCTAGGGGTATGTTGTACATGAGGGTGAGATGCGCTACGGCCCATGTCCTCCCCATTGCTGTGGGTGAGGTGAAGGCCAGTACCTGTTATTCTCCTCGGGCCTGTGTGTCTCTTTAAGAACCAAGTCCTGCTGTACTGACACTCCCCTTTGCTCCCATTAACCAGAGTTCCACACACCGATAGAGGGTCCAACTCTTATTTATTAACACACTCCAATAAACAGTCCTTTTCCAGCCGACTGGTTGAGACCCAATAAACAGTTTAATACGGTGGGGTGAGCAGGTCGAGGCACTGTCCTGATAAGTAAACTAAACCACTGTGGATTCACCAGCGGTTGCTAAAGCCCATAGCTTGTGAAAGAACTTAAACCTTCAGGGTCTCTACCAGCGACCCCAGAGAACAGAAACAGGAGTACCTTCGCTGCGTTGTGGCCCCTATCAGGGGGAAGATGTCCCTCCAAGAGAGTTACCAGAGGCCCCTCTGTCACCGGGTTGATGCTGCTCCATTTCTTCAGAAGGGTGACCTCTCCAGCCTCCTTGCCTCAGATACAAGCCCCATCCACCTCAGGGACCCTCGGACAATCCCGCCCTTGCAGGACCCAGTCGAAGTCACTGAGCCCCAGGCCTCCGATGTAGTACCTCACCCCAGGCTTAAGGTGCCTGGGATGGACTCCAACTCTGCTCCGGCCAGGCCATGGGCACCTAGGCCGGAACTCTGAACCGCCAGCACCCAGGCCTAAGGTGCCTGGGCGCTGGATGCAGAAGAAGAAGAAGACCTCGTGGCGAGGGCGTCTCTCCCCTTTATATCCTCCCGTGACGCCACAGCAGGTTCCCCGCCCTGCTGTACCACCGCCGGAATGGGACAAAAAAGAGACAGCACTGTGGCAATGATTCTACCTTGACCCGCGGGAACATCGCCACCCACAGGTCAAGGAGAATAGCACACAACCAAGTTCTCCACAATTTGAATGGTGTAAATCCTTTCATAATTAGCACATCCTAGATCATACTACCACCCAGGTGTACCCCCTAAATTTAGACCCCCCGCTACACCTCATTTATTAAACCCTGGATCAAGTGCACTTGCAGTGCACATTATATTTTCCATTAGTAACGCAACCCCTTTGTATTTCAACATTCTGATAAAATTGGTTCTTCCTTACTGCTATTAAGATCTATAGGTTTGATTTACCAAAGGCAAATAGAATAACTTTGCAAGTGAATTTGACTTTGAAAGAGAATTTTCCCCGGAGCCTAATGAATGAGGTGAAGCTCTGCTGCCTTCCATTATCCAAACATGTGTAGCAAGGTCCCGGGTCCCCTTTTTGTCTAATGAGAACCTCCAGAGTTAGGGACAGCTGACCAGAGCGCTGGGTCCTGGAGCAGTCATTAAGACAGGGATAGCAGCTTCCTGCATGGCTCTGGTGATGGCAGGTGGGCTCGTGATATCACTCCCAGCCCGGATAGCAACTTTCTTGTCCCAATAGACCTGTAATATCCGCAGAGGTTGGGCTGGTGAGACTACCTCGAGCAGGTGTTCCCCGCAATGTCCACAGACAATCCAAGGCCTCAGATGCATGGTCAGACTGTAACACTTCCCGCAGATCAGTCCCAAGGCCTCATAGCCTCCAGCCGTATACAGGGCAAGACTACCCTTCGGTATGTACCGCACTCCAGACTCACTCAGACAAAAGCTAACACCCGGAGCGTACTTGCTCCAATTCGCCATTGCACTTCCAAACCGCGCCATCTTCTCCAACCTACAGCCAGGCACACGTGGCAGCACTTCCTTATTCTTCTCTGCAGAGTGGGAACTTCTCCCCCTGCCAACGGGTTGGTCCAGATACTTTCTGGAAACTTAAACGCCCACATGTTTGCTTCTGCAGCGTGCCAAATCTGTAATAGAGTCTGTTTAACCTCCACAGCGCTGGCGGGGAGTGTCAAAAGACCAGGCTGATCCTCTCCCATTGTTAGAATGCATAATAACACAGTCTATAAGAAGAAAAGATGTTACTTGCCACTTTCCTACGGAGCCAGATGAAATCCTGGTGGAGCTGTAGCCGGTTGCTATGGGCGACCTTTGCGAGGATAACGCCAGTGTTTGACAGTTCTTTTATAACCAAGGTCGGAAACCCCCGTGACGCGTTAGAGGGGGCGGGGTTACCCGTCACGTGATGGGTGGCCCCGACCTTGGTTATAAAAGATAGTAAAAGTGAACTCCACGCCAATAATTTAAGAAAAGTATATATATATATATACACACACACACCTAAAAAAAATATTATTGTGCTAATTAATGAAATAAGCTGCTCCCCTGAGAAGTGATCGACTCCCCGTGATATTAGGTAAGATATAGGGGGCGCTGACATGCTAAATATAAAAAAAAACACAGTTTGTCCTTATATGTGAACCATAATAATTACAAATCATACAAAGCACTTAAAATAAGTCCCAAAATTTGTGATCCAAATATAACATTCAGAGTCCATACACCAACATAAACATCTGCTTGCTGTCGTGATATATCTTGAAGTTTTGTAGTGAAAAAAAAATTTTTTTTGTTAACAATCCAACCATCAAACGTGCCCATTCAATGCTGCTGAAGATAGTTTGAAGTGATATAAGAAGTGATCCTTCACCAGCTTATAAAAACACACCCAATGTGTCTGTACATAGAATCTGCTTACCAGAAGTATTTGACCACTTTAACCAAAAAGTAGGTCAATTAACGCTTATACAGGACTGTGCCTGCTCACATGCATGGAAACTGGAGATGTACACCTTCCTCCTCATAAGTACCGGCCGGATAATGAAAGACAATGATAGGAAATATCCATAGCGTAAAACCATTTATTTGAAATAAAAGCATAAAAAAGAGCCAAGTGGCTACTCACATTTAAAAGTGCCTTATCCCGGCACTGGGGCTGCTGGCTTGTCAGAAGATATGTTTGCGGGGAACCGCTATGGTCCTACCACCTCCGTGGATGGCGTGCGTTCCACCTCCTTCTTTCCGGCAACCATCCAGTCTGGATATGGCGTAAAGAGCGTGACCAGGTACCGCCTCGATGTACGTTTCGTGAATTACGTCCTCAGGAAGCGTACCTGGTCACTAGAGGTCACGATATTTAAAGCTAAAAAGCCCGGGGAAACTAATTTGGATGCGCAGCCTCAGTCCCGGTATAGGCATTAACAGGAACTGATTGTCAAATGTTCACATTGGACTTTCCCTGTGCACATCCTTGCATAAAAAATAGATATACAAAACATAAAATCTATAGAATACAATAATAATATATCATTGCACCAGTTCAGTGGGTGAACGTATTTAGAAAAAATTATATATACTATTGGATTTGTAAACCACTCCCACATATAAATTTGGCCATAGGTTATTCCTCCCAACTGAGACCCCTAGTGGTCATATTGGAGTAAACAGCCTAGAAATCCTATGTGATAAAACAAAATAAATTATAATAAGGCCCCTAATTTAAATGTACATCTTAAATGGTATTTTAGGATGGAGAAAAATTAACTAATAAATAGTAACTATTCATTGGAAAGGAAACAATTGATGTCTAATTCAATGTTCATTCCCAGCGGCTGCATTGTTCTTAATTTATAGAGCCACTTGGTCTCATTTTTAGAGACCTCTCTGGTCACATGTGTGCCCCTCCAGTGTTTGGAAATTCCATAAAAAGTGCACAACGAAGGGTCACTGTTGTGGCACATTTTAAAAAGTGTCTGGAGACGCTGTGATTGGGAAAACCATTCTTAACATTTTTGAGATGTTCATTTATTCTGGTTTTCAAATTTCTTGTGGTGCGGCCTATGTACTGGAGGGAACATGGACACTCCACACTCCAGCACATAGGTCACATAATCTGAGTTACATGTGATGAAGGATTTAATTTTGAAATTTTCTTTGGTGACTTTGGACTGGAAATTGGAAATTTTCTTGGGGGCACCTGGCTTCCTAGTTGTCCTGCACGCTTTGCATCTCGTGCAAAAATGGAAGCCCACACTATCTAAAAAAGTTGAAGGTTTTTTTGGGGGATCTGGTACATTCCTAGCAATTTTATTTCTGAGTCCTGGAGCTCTCCTATAAATACATTTAGGTTTCACAGGAATTGTAGACTTCAGATCAGGGTCTTTCAGCAGTATCGGCCAGTGTTTTTTGAAAATGGCTTCGACCGGTCTATATTGTCTATGAAACCCAGATATGAATGCCACTTCTCCCTTATACTCAGGTTTGGGTTTGGTGGTTAAAAGGGTTTTCCTATCCATTGCGGACACCTGTGTCAAAACCTGAGTAAGTGTCCCCAATGAGTACCCTTTCTCCAAAAACCGCTCCATGAGTATCTCAGCTTGGATGTGGAAGTCAGTGTCATTGACACAGTTCCGCCTAAGTCTCATGAATTGTCCCTTAGGGACTGCCCCTATCCATTGTGGATTATGACAGCTGCGGGTTGGAACAAATCTGTTTGTCAGTTTCCTTAAAATACGTTTTTGTTTCATAAATCCCATGGTTTTTTGTTATAGTTAGGTCTAAATAGTTCACACCAGTGGTACTGCACTCGGCTGTGAACTTCAGACCATAGTAATTGGTATTCATTTGTTCTATAAAAGATGTCAGATTGGCCATAGACCCTTCCCAGAGCAGGATGACATCATCAATGTACCTTTTACAGAAGGTCAATGATTTGTTTTGATTTTTGAAGATGGTCTCATGCTCCCACTTATTGAGAACTACATTTGCCACACTGGGGGCGTAGAGGGGTGGGGTTACCCGTCACATCATGGGTGGCCCCGACCTCGGTTATAAAAGAACTGTCAAACACTGCTTGAGCATCATTAGCCGGGAGGCTCGGGTGCAGTGAAGATGTGCGTCGTTCATCGCTGGAGACTCGCCGCATCGCTGGAGATTCATGGATCATCGCTGGACAGACTGCATTACAACGCTGGAATGACTTTTTTTTTTTTTAATAAAGGACTTTTCACAACTGTGTGTGTGGTTTTTAAAATTTTTGACACTTTCTTTTGTGAAATGGTAGGGGTACAATTTACCTCTTTACCAATTCACATGGGGGGCGGAATCTGTGGGTCCCCTTTGTTAAAGGGGGCTTCCAGATTCCGATAAGCCCCCCCGCCCGGATGACCCCCACAACCACCGGGCAAGGGTTGTGGGGATGAGGCTCTTGTCCCCATCAACATGGGGACATCCCCCCCATGTTGAGGGCATGTGACCTGGTACGGTTCAGGAGGGGGGGCGCTCTCTCGTCCCCCCTCTTTTCCTGCGGCCTGCCAGGTTGCGTGCTCGGATAAGGATCTGGTATGGATTTTTGGGGGAACCCCAAGCCATTTTTTTTTTATTCTGGCACGGAGTTCCCCTTAATATCCATACCAGACCTGAAGGGCCTGTTAATGGAATTTTGGAGAACCCAACGCATTTATTTTTTTTCAATGACTTTTCTCTGTATTGCCAGGGCTGACAATTCATTACAGCCGCGAGTAGTTTTAAATTACTTTTTTTCCTTTAGAAATAAAATTTTGTGCAGGGACAGTACTAAGCATGGGAAACCTTCGCTACTTTACAGGCATATTATACACGCCCCCAGGTACGAAATTTAAAGGAATATTTCACTTTTATTGTTTCACTTTAAGCATTATTAAAATCACTGCTCCCGAAAAAACTGACGTTTTTAAAACTTTTTTTTGCATTGATACATGTCCCCTGGGGCAGGACCCGGGTCCCCAAACACTTTTTATGACAATAACTTGAATATTAACCTTTAAAATGAGCACTTTTGATTTTTCATGTTTGTGTCCCATAGACTTTAACGGTGTTCGAATAATTTTTTGCCTGTTCGCATGTTCTGGTGCGAACCGAACCGGTGGGTGTTCGGCTCATCCCTACTCTCAATGCCCCATGCTCAGACATAGAAATTAACAGAATTATTGGCTCATTAAAAATATCTACAGCCCCAGGCCCTGATGGCTATTCCACATCTTACTATAAAAAAATTGCCTCTACCATCACCCCACACCTTACAAAATTATATAATTATATTTTACAAGGCAACAAATTCCCTTCTGAGATGCTTCTAGCCAACATGTCCCTTCTTCCCAAACCAAATAAAGATCACTCCACAAAATTACAGCCCAATATCTGTTATTGACAATGATCTAAAAAATTTTGGCCGTATGCTAGCTGATAGATTAGCTGCAGTTATCTCCCCATTAATAGATCCTGATCAAGCAGGTTTCATTCCAAACAGACAAATAACGGACAACATACGACTGACCACAAATATCATTCAAGACTCCAGCATACATTCCAAATCCACACTCCTACTTAGTCTTGATATACACAAAGCTTTTGACAGCGTCAGCTGGTCATACCTAGACACACTACTCCCCAAATATGGCATTAACAAAGATTTCCTGCATGGATTTAAAGCTCTCTATCACAACCCTCAAACACAAATGAAACTCCCAGATAACAATTCTGACTTTTTCCCTTTGACCAAGGGTACCAGGCAAGGCTGCCCACTCACCCCTTGCCTGTGCTATCAGAAATAATACAGACATCAAAGGGTATTTTAAGGGATCTAAAGAATTCAAGCTGAGTCTTTATGCTGATGACGTCCTTCTATTTATAACTGACCCCCTTATTTCCCTACCTAATCTAACTAAAACCCTAGATATCTTCTACCTACAGTCTGACGGGTGAAAGTGTTAATCTGTCTAAGTGCTTAGCCTTACCCATCAATATCCCACCAGCCTTAATATCATCACTTAAAGACACATTTTCATTCAATTGGCACACAGACTCATTTAGATACCTAGGTATTCATATTACGCCTTTGTACAAAACCCTATACCAAGCAAACTACCCCCCCCCCCCCTTATTTAGCAGAATTAAAAATATACTTAAACCATGGTCATCATACCAGATTTCATTCTCGGGAAAAATAGTGGCCACGAAAATGATGATTTTACCCAAACTTTTATTTTTCTTCAGAGCCCTTTCCCTTATTTTACCTAAAAAAACATTAGATTCTCTTCAGAGAGAGACCAACAAATTTATTTGGCAAAACAAGAAACCCAGATTTGGCTATTCCTTTATGTTCAGACCCCAATTAAAAGAAGGCCTCAATATCCCAAACCTCTGGCTATATTATCTTTCGGCCAAATTCACAACTAGCCCAATGGTATGCTCCCATCTTCCCAAATTCCTTTGCTTCTGTTCGAAGAAGAATCAATCTTACCACACTACCTACAAAGACTTCTCTGGTCCAAAACCACTCCACCACAAAAAATAAGACCCTTAAACCTTATTGTTACTCACACCCTCCATTTATGGAACAGACATTCCATTAAATTTGGTCTGTCCTCCGTTGTTCCTCCCCTAGCTTCCTTTCTAGGTGATCCTCGATTTACCCCCCCCCCCCCAGATAGAGACCAAAACTCATTAAAAAATTGGAAACTACACAATCTAACAAATTCAAAATCGCTTTCCCACAACAATTCATTCCTCACCTTCACTAACCTACAAACAAAATATGATCTCGCACCTACAGAACTTGATAACTATACAAAAATAAAACAATTCTATCAAAAATATTACTCACTCACACTACACGCCCCCTTTACACAATTTGAGCAGATTTGCATTTCCTCCCCTCGTGATAGGGGTTTAATCTCCAGAATATATAAAAATTTAAATGAAGCCGATATGCCTGAAAAATCACATCCCATGTAACAATGGGAATCAGACTTAAATATCTCACTTTCCCCTGAGCAATGGGACACAATCTTTACAAACCTACACAATTGTACCAAAACAACCACACTCAGAGAATCACCCATCAAATTTCTCTATAAATGGTATCTCACCACCCGCCAAACTCAATTAATTTCACCCTTAACATCCCCACTCTGTTTTAGGGGTTGCCCCACTCATGGAACACTATTACATATATTTTGGGACTGCCCCCACCTAAAAATCATCTGGCAAAATGCTAGCCTCAAAATAGAAAAAAAATATCTGGTAGAAAAATCCCATTAACACCCCAAATTTGTCTCTTATTCTCCCCCATACAGGATATACCAATAGCTAGTACTAGATTAATCCACACCCTATTTAGCTCTATCCATTGGGTCATTGCCTTTAACTGGCGCTCCTCTAACGTACCCTGGCCACAGATTCTCCACCGCATGACAAACATCAAATTATCTGAGAGAATTCGTCACACATTATTTGACTCTATGCATATATACCAAAAAAAAATGGATTCTCTGGGATTCTATATCTCTGGTTTAGGATAAACTTCTGCTACCTTTTCTGAGCATACAGTATATATATTTCTCCACTACGGAGCACTACGTGTGTTTAAATCCAATTGTATGTACTTTTCCATTTGATTACATATTCTATCACTGTAATTTTTCTATACCTTGACTTTATCCATAAGAAAAACCGTTTGTAAACAAAAAAAATAAAAATGAATCAATATTCAATTAGGGTACAAACCATAAGTACAATATATAAAACATACATATAAAAAAAAAAATAGTTTTGCAGTCATCCAAGCCAATTTTGACAATCTTGGTAATAGATAGTCCTTTCTTGTGATAACATACTTTAATTGAAGCAATGTCATGTCGCTATCCCATAGGAGGAGGATGTCGTCTATATATTTTCCCCAGAAGACCAATTAGGGTCTCCTATTGCAATAGATGACATCTTCCTCCCTTAGTGCTGCCTATTAGTGCCCATCAGTGCTGCCTATCAGTGAACATCAGTAGTGCCTATCCGTGACCATCTGTGCCCTCTTATCAATGCCTCCTCATCAGTGCTGCCTATCAGTGCCCATCAATGCCGCTTATCAGTCCCTCCTCATCAGTGCAGCCTAGCAGTGCACATCAGTGAAGGAGAAAATTTACTTATTTGCAAAATGTTATAACAAACTGAAAAAAAAAAAAATCTTTTTTTTTCAGAAATTTCAATCTTTTTAAATATTTTTAGAAAGAAAAAAAAACAGTGGTGAATAAATCCCACCAAAGAAAGCTCTATATGTGGGGAAAAAAATTATAAAAATGTTATAAAAATTTCATTAGGGTACAGTGTTGCATGACGGCACAATTGTCATTCAGCACTGAAAGCTGAAAATTGGTCTGGACAGGAAGGGGGTAAAAGTGCCCAGTATTGAAGTGGTTAGGATGCCCAACCTAACTATTTTAAAATGGTGGCAACTATGCAGGAGACAGCTCTGAACTTCTGCACGTTGGGTGGATTGATACACTAAAGTCAGTTTAACTGCATAAAGTTGAATATGTACTTACAGCTGCTGCTGTCTGCCCTGCACTGGCCAATTCTGCTCCCACCCCATCAGGCATGACAAATAATTATATTACTATTACTCAAAATAATTTTGACTATAGGGTTTTAAAAGAATGATCCACCCCTGGTGTCAGATATGCTAGGTACGCAATTGCCACTAAGTGTCATGCCTTGATCCTCCCTAATCTCTACCAAACAGACCTTGATTACGAAAGGTACAGTACATATTGAAATTAGATTGTTGATAGAGAATGTTGCCCTGTCTTGGTTGATTACAATTAGGTTGGGAAATTGAATCTGCACCTCCACCTCTCCAGATATCTCTCAGTTTAAAATTAGGAATGGAATTACCCAGCTATTTATTATCAAGGCTTGTATGCTGAGTGCCAAAAAGTATGTTCTTCATCTGTAAAATTCTGCATGTTCATTTAGAAATTATTCAGGATAATGAGTGTCAGTAGAGTCACCTTAGTATTGGCTAGCCCCTCCAGGTATGGGGGAAGCATGTGACCTGTCTCTTTGTGACAGTGCCCAGCCCTAATTTTAGTGCTGACTTTGAAAAGGTGAGTATAAGGGCATCAGAAGGTGTCCTTTGCAGATACACTGGGTCAATTCACTAACTGTTATCACATGAAAAATGTGTGTCACATGACCATTTTCTATTAAATATTGCATGCAATTGTAGCGCCCTGCCCCCGATAATTGGGAGCGCTATTGTAAATTTAGGGGGTGTCTGAGGCAATAGTTGGGCTCAGACTTATGTAATTATATCTAAATTGCCTCTGTCCTGACTATAGTGGTGCCTGATAGCGTTTTCCCCTGTTGGCGATACCACCTCAGGCCCATGTTGGAACTCAGGCAGACCATGGTGTGTTGTGTGTCCCTTCTCGGCAGCGGTTCGGTGGGAGGGGTGCCCCGATGTGCATGCTGGGGAGGGATACTTAAGGGGCAGACGCCATTGTGCAGGGCTTTTCTTCGCCTCATGGCCCTCCTGGCGGAGGTATGAGTGTGTGTTCTCAGCCCGGAGCCACGTTGGCCCAAGGCTGCATCTCTGGCGAGTAGGCCCAGTTATGATGACTGGGGCCTACAATCCTAAAAGGGGATCTCAAGCTGTCCACCAATAGGGAGGAAGCTGCTTAACGAAGGAAACCGGGGGAGGACCTGCCCTGGAGGAGACCAGCAAAGTGCTAATGTCTCGGGATAGGCCTGGTGACCTTGTTAAGAGGGGATCCACTACTTTAAATAGCAAAGCAGTTCTCCGGATCGGCTTAAAGGTTCTTTTACTGCACGGCTGGAAGTTCAGGACTGAAATCCTGTGGCAGAGGATTCCTGGCTGTCCACATTTGTTCTCAAGCGGTCTGTGGCAGAGACTGTTCTCATACTGGTTTGTGCATCATCCCGGCTGCTAGGCCAAGTGAGAGGGGTCTATCTGGGTGAGCAATACCCACTCAAAAGGGAGAGTGGTGAATGACTTTAGACATTTTTGTGTGTTCCGCAACGTGTACCTGAACCTTCTACTCTCATACCTTCTATTTTCTCTATAAGTTACTGCAGCAAAAATAAAACCCTACAGTTGAAGGTTTTACATCTTGTGTGGACATTGCAGTTTCTACAGACTTTATTCCCCTGACAACGAACTTAGAGGTAACGTGCAAAGCCCAAAACTTAAACCAGCAGCTCCTACGGGGGTAGTGCTACACAATATTTATAGAGCCAATTCAATAAATGAAAATATCACATTTGTTGTAAATACCTAAAAAAGGTAAATATGTGCTGTAAAAATCTTGTGGTATCACTGAAGTCAATTCACGAAGAAAAACAATTGCTTTTTAGCTCATGGTAGAGGCTGTCAATATGTAGAATTGTACAACATTACAATGAGGGGAACTTTGAGCTTGCTCATAAATGAAAAGAATACAATGTATCAGTGTGGAAATGTTATGCATTGTATCAAAGGTAGATAGTTCTGTGACCTAACAACTCCTGAATAAAAGTTTTTTGCGTGTTCTTATTGCATCTTGCATAGGGCAGCCCATTCATTTCAGTGGATCCTATTCAGGGCAAATGCACCAAAAGAAGCTCACATACCATTTTTGTGTGTCAATGGATTGCTTCCCTTTCTGTTTTGGCTGTGGCACAGGAAGTAAAGGGAACTCTCACCAATGACACAAAAAAACAAACCATGAACGGAATCATACCCCTCCCTTGATCTATCCAAAACGGAAAAAAAAAGTTTTGCCTTTTGTTCTACATTGAATAATGCATGTTTTTTTTTTTTTTTTTTGTGAATTGACTACTTTTGGGATAAATACTGCATTTAGTGCCAGGTTTATAAGGGGCAAAAGGGGTAACTGCCCTGGGCCCTTTGACAGAAGGAGCCCCCCCTCTATATGAAGAAAAAAAAATGATATATATATATATGTATAAAATAAATATTAAAATAATATCCTCTATATAATAATAATAAATATATACATATTTTTTTTATTAAACTTATCTAAAACATAATATTTTACTGGCCATCAAAAAGTAAAAGTTTTTACTCTGCATTGGTTATATTGTCAAATTTTACAAACAAATTTTGGCAGCTCAAGCAAACACATAGAAGGCTTTCACTATAAGGCCCCTTTCACACGGGCTGTCCAATCAAGTCCATCTGTCAGTTTTTCAGGCGGACCTGATCGGACCCTCCAGTCTCCTCTATGGAGCGGTGGATGTCAGTAGACACCCGCCGCCATCCGATCTGATCCTGCCCGCAAAAACCAGATGGATTGTGGTCCTATTTTCCATCCGTCCTGTCGGTTCTGATCGGCTAGGATCGGATTTAAACAACAGGCAGTCCGTTTCCATTTGAATTCCCCATAGACGAGAGCGGAACTGTGTCTGTGTCCGCTCTGCACAGCCGAGCCGACAGCACCTGTCATCTGCCTGCTCAGCGGGGATAAGCGACGCATTCCCCCGCTGAGCAAGCAAAATCTGCTGCATGGAGGCGCCCATGTGAAAGGGGCCTTAAGGAAGGTAGCATATGACTGCATGTGTGTGGGAGCACACGTGACCTCAGAATGACGTTGTGTCATGCATTTTGAAAATGTATGACTGTCATTGAGAATGTAATCCAACTCTGTGTATGAGGGGTTCCCCAAACCTGAAGTTCCCCAGGCCCCCCAAGGTTCAAATCTAGCCCTGACTGCATTATTATTTTTTCTTTATTTAGAAGAGTCGACAGTGCAATTTGACAATAACGGTCATATAAACCCAAAAAGTGGTATAAAAGTACACAGCAGGTTTTAGGCATTATTTATTTTAATAATAATTTTGTTATATGGTACAGTATACTTTTTAATGAATTCTGCAAACTGTGTTTTCAGGCTACAGCATTACAGCAGGTCCCAGCCGATCCCACAGAGTGAAATTCGAGACCAGATGCAAGGAGGGGGGAAATGTAACTATGTAACACCTACCTCCTTACCACCCCCCACCAACTCCTTCTAGTCTTTGCTGCACCCTCTTTCTCACCATCTAAGTGGCAGTTAAAAAAAGGAAGTGGGGGACCGGTGTGTTGGGGCATGGGCTCCATGGAATCCATAAGCCCCTAAAAGAAGCTTGCTTTCACCCGATGTAAAGCTGGCACTAGAGCTGTTATTAGGGATGGAACTAGAAGACTACAGATCTTACACACTTGTAAATTCTTACCTGTACCATCCTCTGTTAGTAAAGCTTTAATTTCTAGAGGTCCATTCTGCTCTTTTATATTGAAATAATGAAGGTCGATCTCTTTAGACAGACACCCTTTACTGTCAGTCTACAGGAGAAGAGACCACAAAGTGTCACTATTATATAAAAATAGACTTATTCAGTTGAGAGAGCAAAAAGTATTTTAAAATACATACTACAAAAATTTGAGAAAGGGAAAGGAATCTCACAGACACACTCACACTGATGTAAATAATTTATATCTTACATAGTTAGTCAGGTTGAAAAAAGACACAAGTCTATCTAGTTCAGGGGGGAGGGGGGTTGATTACATTCCTATATACAAAATCCTATACCCACAGTTGATCCAGAGGAAGGCAAAAAAAACAGCAAAGCATGATCCAATTTGGTCCAGCAGGGGGAAAAAAAATCCTTCCCGATTCCCCCAAGAGGCAATCGGATATTCCCTGGATCAGCTTTACCTATAAATGATAGTATCCAGTTATATTATGTACATTTAGAAAATAATCCAGGCCTTTTTTAAAGAAATCCACTGAGCTGGACAGAACCACCTCTGGAGGGAGTCTATTCCACATTTTCACAGCTCTTACTGTGAAGAAACCTTTCCGTTATTTTGAGATTAAATCTCTTCCTACAGACGTAAAGAGTGTCCCCTTGTCCTCTGTGATGATCTTAAAGTGAATAACTCAACACCAAGTTCACTATATGGACCACTTATGTATTTATACATGTTGATCCTATCTCCCCTTAATCTCCTCTTCTCAAGAGAAAATAAATTCAGTTCCTCTAATCTTTCCTCATAGCTGAGCTCCTCCATGCCTCTTATTCGTTTGGTTGCCCTTCTCTGCACTTTCTCCAGTTCCCCAACATCATTTTTGTGAACTGGGGCCCAAAACTGAACTGTATATTTTAGAGGTCTTACTAATGATCTCTATTTATGATATATCTTTGTTACTAAATGGTGGTATGGATTGTTCGATATCTCAAATAAAATCTTTGTAGCTAAATTATTTTATCTGATAGTCCAAGCTTGTTAGCAAAGCTAATATCCTCATCAATGTAAGTAAAATCTTCATGTATGCATATGAAAAGGGTGTAGATGATTCAGTATGTTTGAATGCATTCTCAGTGAATGGTTGTCACGCAAAAAAGCAAAGCCTAGAGTGTAAGAGCCATGCCAAACGTGGAGGAAGAGATCCCAGTTGAGTCCAAGGAATGAGATGAAGATTCAGCTCCCCATTCACACCGTTGCAACTTGTCATGCGATTTGACATTTTCAAAGTCGCACCCTATTGTCGGCAATGGAACTGTTAAAATCAGTGCCACGCCGACTTTGCGGTGCCCTACGACTTAAACACAAATTTCCTACACTATTTTTTGCAATTTCAGGTGCTACTTGTATAGTATTCTGTGCATGAATTCGCACAGATGTCAGCCAAGCCCCACCTGAAGTCGCACTGACCTGCGGCTTTGAAATCGTGCAATTTCAAGTGAAGTTGCTCGATTTCAAAGTCGGATTTGGTTTGAACAGGGGCTCAGAGAGAAAGAACCCCACCCTGTTTTACTCCACCCAAGACAGGGACATCAGTTTCAGATGCCATTTTCTTTTTTTTTAGATTATAAAAAGTCTCTTGAAGAAAAGCGATTTACCTTTGTGCCTGTTATTTTAAAGCATTTTTTAGATTCATTTTCTTCAGGTAAGTAATAATTATATTCATAATGATCATGCTGGTTCCCAGTATAGCAGACTTCGACATCTAGGGTGCCATGTACGGGCTTTCCATAAGTGTAACTAAAAAAAGAAGGCGAGGAAAAGGCTTTGTTAATATGATTTTCTGTGAAACAATCAATGATGAACCATCTTTACTGTCTACACCATGAAGCAAAAAGAGGACCTTTAGTGTTGGTTCACACCAATATAATTTGAATGGGCTGAAATCACACTGGATCACACAAAAAGTAATGCATTTACTACTTTTAAAATGCACTGCAACCGGATTGCATGGTACTGCATGGTTTCTACAAAGTGCAGAGGTGGGAGAATAAAAATTCAAGGGAATTGCCATCAGAGTTAGTAGAAATGTGTGTCCATTGCATTAGGGCAAAAGCAGTTGCGTCTCCTCCATTTGTGCAATGTGTTCTGGGCAAATGGGCCTCAAGGGGTGTGGGGTCCACTGTGCTCTCACACACTGTACATCCTGGAGGGGAACCAGCATTCCAATTATATAATACAAATCATACTTTTCAACAGTCCTTGATTGCCTGGGACTGTCCCATATTTTCCCCCAAATCTCAGGGTTACGTGGACCTTAAATCTATCTTGCAACAATCTGCTTTATTCCCTCTGCCTGAGCAGTAATCAAGAGCATCAGGAAATTACCTTCTAAACTCTTTCCACATCACTGGGTCAAATTGTACCCGTCCTGCACGGTTCTGCTTGGTACGGGAGGTGTTAAGCCATCGTAGAGCAGGAAGAGAATCAGTAGACAGCTGTCCTGCAATGTGCACTTCTTATGAGAGAATAAATCAATTTCTGAAAAAACAGAAGCAGCAGGCTGCATTTTAAACACATGCCGACCTGCCAACAGTAATTTTACTGCTGGCTGTCGCTGACAGCTTCTCTCAGGCACCGCGACATACTAGTATGTCCCTGGTGTGCGCAGTGGCACAATCTGCAACCAAGGTGTCCACCAGGTTCACAAAAAGAAAACAAAAATGCATGCAGTAAATATGTAGTGGTCCCGGCATGCGATTTTTTAAGGAACCGGCAGCCGCTGGCATCCTTAATAACCTAAACAACATGGTTATTAAGGTGCGGGCGGCCCTTCAGGTCTGGTATAGATTTTGAGGGGAACCCAATGCCAAATAATAAAAAAAATGGTGTGAAGGCCCCCAAAAATCAATACTAGACCCTTATTTGAGCATGCAGCCTGGCAAAAGTGGGGGGGGGGGGACAAGCGAGCCACATGCCCTCAACATGGAAAGGGTGCTTTAGAGCACGGGGGACCCAAAGCACATTATCCACATGTTCATAGGTCTAAGGGACTCTTCCATACAACCCTGTTGGGTGTTTTTTGGGGGGTTTGCGGGCGGGAGCTCATTGGAATCTGGAAGCCCTCTTTAATAAAAAGTCTGCTCCTGCTGTCTGACAGCTCCTCCATCTAACAGTTCTTAAATAACATGGAGCCACTCAGTGATGTCTCCAGGTGGTCCCGCCCATTGCAAAATCATCGACCCAGCATGCCCTTGGCCAATGATGTCACAAGAGGGTGGGGTCAGCCTGCGACATCAACCCCTACTGATTCATATAGGGGGGGCGGGATCTGGGGGGCTTCCAGATTTCAATAACCCCCCCACTTGCAGACCCCCACAACCACTGGCCAAGTTTGTGGGGAAGAGGCCCTTGTCCCCATCAACCTAGAGGCAAGGTGCTATAGGGGGCTGAGCCCCCCTTCCCCAAAGCATCCCCCAATAATGAAGGCATGTGGTCTGGTATAGTTTGAGGGGGGGCTTGTTCCCTCTCTTTCGTAACCTGCCAGACTGCACGCTCGGATAAGGGACTGGTATGGATTTGGGGGGGGGAGCCCCATGCAATTTTTGTTTTTTTTATTTGACGTGGGGTTTCCACATAAAATCCATACCAGACCCAAGGGGCCCGGTATTGATTGGATGTGGGGTCCACATTGCTTTCACTACTAAAATACCGCATGACTTCACAGACTAACTCATAGCGTTTTTTTAGTGAATGCTAAAATATTTTTTTTAAAACGCTGCGCGGTATCTTAGCGCATACTTGGACCCCAGTATCCCTGATCACTGCCACGTTAGTATATGATGACACTGGTGACAGTATGGATTTTTTTTTTTTTAAATAGTGAAATTAATTTTATTTAATTTCTTAATTTTCCAAAAAATTGTGACCAAACATACTTCAAAAAACTTGCCATGCCTCTTACTAAATACCTTGGACTGTCTACTTTCCAAACAGTGGTCATATGGGGGGATTTGTACTGTCCTTGCATTTTAGGCTCTCAAAAAAATGAGATAGGCAGTCTTGTAGGCTCTATAACTTTCATACAGACCTAGGCCCAGGTTCACACTGCCGCAGACTTCTCAAGTCTCCCGCGAGTCGCGGGCTTCCGGACCCCCGCAAGCGCAGTTCGATCTCCCGGCTGGGCCTGTCACTCAGCCACAGACAGAGCAGCCTGAGCTGCCAAATGCAGTATGGCCGTGGTGGCCGCTCAAGCTGCTCCGTCTTCTGTCTGTGGCCAGTTGCTTCTGGGGTGGACGGGAGGGAAGGAGGAGCCGGCGGGGAGGAGTGTGCCACAAGAGGTAAAATGACTGCCGCTTTGCAGAGACCAGATCTGTCATCACCTGGGACAAACTAGGAGAGGTGGGGCCGGCGGGGAGGAGCATGCCCTGTAAAGTATAATGACAGCCGCTTCCCACGCTACTCTGCAAGTAATGTAAACAGCAGCTGCACGGTGTGCCCAGTGCCTTTCTGTGATGTGCACAGTGCTGTGATGTGTGCCCTACCGTGTGCCCCATTATGTGCCACATGCCGTGCTGTGTGCATAGTGCCCTGCTGTGTGCCCCATGCCGCGCTGTTTGCCTTGCTGTGTGCCCCATGCCCCACTGTGTGTCCAGTGTCCCGCTGTCTTCCCCATGCCCTGCTGTATGCCCTGCTGTGTATCCCATGTCTTGCTGTGTGCCCTGTGTCCTGATGTATGCCCCATGATGTGCCCTGTGCCCTGCTGTGTGCCCCATGCCTGCTGTATGCCCTGATCTGTGCCCTGCTGTGTGCCCCATGATGTGCCCTGATGTGTGCCCTACTGTGTGCCCCATTAGGTGCCCCATGCCCCGCTGTGTGCTTCATGTCCTGATGTGTGCCCAGTGCCCCTCTCTGTGCCCTTTGCCCTGCTGTGTGCCTCATGTCCTGATGTGTGCCCCATGATGTGCCCTCCTGTATGCCTCATGCCCTGCTGTGTGCCCCGTGCCCTGCTGTGTGCCTCATGTCCTGATTTGTGCCCGATGCCTCTCTGTGCCCCGTGCCCTGCTGTGTGCCCCATGTCCTGATGTGTGCCCCATGATGTGCCCTGATGTGTGCCATATGCCCTGCTGTGTGCCTCATGTACTGATGTGTGCCCAGTGCCCTGCTGTGTGCCCAGTCGCTGGTGCGAAGCGGCACCTCCCTGAAATTAGATTGCCACCTCCCTAAAATGAGTTTTTGCAGGTTGGGATGTCTGCTGCTGCGGGTTAGAAATTATGCGAGTTCAGCTGAATTGTGCAGGTTTATGCACAGATGTCTATTCAAATCACCCCCCAAGTCGCCAAAAGTAGTACAGGAACTACTTTTAGTAATCGATGTGGCTCCACACCGATTTGGACGGTGCCATTGCTGGCAATAGTCACCGATTTGGCATGCGATTTGACATGTCAAATCGCATGCCAAATCGGCCCAATGTGAACATGGGCTAAATAATATACACTGATTTGGATTATTTTTACCAAGGAAATGTACCAGACTACATTTTGGCCTAAACATTTTGTAAAATTTTAGAACAGAAACTAAGAATTTTTACTTATTTTTTTCCAAATTTTCTGTAGTTTTTGATTCATATAGCAAAACAACATTGTTGATTAAATAGCACCAAAAGAAAGCTCTATGTGTTGCATGACCGAACAATTGCCAGTTAAAGTAGCACAGTGCTGAATAGCAAAACACTGTCTGGTCGTCATGAAGGGGATAAAACCCTTCCAAGGTTAAGTGATTAACCACTTGCCGTCCGCCCTATAGCGGATTAACGGCGGCAAAGTGGTTTCAAAATCCTGACTGGACGTCATATGACGTCCTCAGGATTTTGAGCCGCTGCGTGCCCCCGGGGGCGCGCATCGCGGCGATCGTTGTTGCAGGGTGTCAGTCTGACACCCCGCAACACCGATCTAGGTAAAGAGTCTCAGACGGAGACTCTTTACCACGTGATCAGCCATGTCCAATCACGGCTGATCACGATGTAAACAGGAAAAGCCGGTCATCGACTTTTCCTCACTCGCTCTCCTCAGACGCGAGTAGAGGAGAGCCAATCGGCTGCTCCTCTGACAGGGGGGGTTTGTGCTGATCGATTATCAGCGCAGCCCCCCCAAGGATGCCCACACTGGACCACCAGGGATGCCACTGGACCACCAGGGATACCACTGGACCACCAGGGATGCCCACCACCAGGTATGCCTCCCTAAATCCACCAGGGATGCCATTCTGTGCCCACAATGGATGCCAATCAGTGCCCACAATGGGCATCACTGATTGGCAGGCATTATTGTTTGGCACTGATTGGCATCCATTAGTACCACATTACAGTACTGTGCCACCTATCTGTGCCCATCCGTGCCGCCTACCGGTGCCCATCCGTGCCGCCTACCGTTGCCCATCCGTGCCGCCTACCGTTGCCCATCCGTGCCGCCTACCGTTGCCCATCCGTGCCGCCTACCGGTGCCCATTCGTGTCGCCTATCGGTGCCCATCTGTGCCACCTTATCGGTGCCCGTCAGTGCAGCCCCATCAGTGCCCATCAGTGAAGGAGAAAACTTAATTATTTACAAAGTTTTGTAACTGAAACAAAAAAATAATTTTTTTTTTCAAAATTTTCGTTTTTTTTTTTTTTTTTTTTTTAGCAGAAAAAAAAAATCGCAGAGGTCATCAAATAGCACCAAAAGAAAGCTCTATTTGTGGGAACAAAATTATAAAAATTTAGTTAGGGTACAGTGTAGCACAACCGCGCAATTGTCATTCAAAGTGCAACAGCGCAGAAAGCTGAAAATTGGTCTGGGCAGGAAGCTGTATAAGTGCCCAGTATGGAAGTGGTTAAGTAAGCCTGCCCCCCTGTGTTCTCG
The DNA here is from genome assembly GCA_029206835.1 of Rana muscosa. Lineage (NCBI taxonomy): Eukaryota > Metazoa > Chordata > Amphibia > Anura > Ranidae > Rana > Rana muscosa. Next base: position 219,397,813 of record CM055123.1, read on the forward strand.
GCACAGTGAGAGTGCAAACAATTAGCTAACCTCAGCAGCCTGAACAAAAAAAAAAAACCTGAGAGATTGCTGTACAAACAGAAGTGATGTTAGTGCAGTGATCTCCCCCGCTGTGCTATTCTACTCCATCAGAGTTAAACACACTGAACAGCGCTTGCAGCCAGTGGCTGCAAGCGCTGATCAAATGCCGTTTGGATGCTGGTTTTCCGTCATGAGACTGGCTTCTGTCGGACAGGCAGCTGTACAGGAAAGTTGGATGGTTCCTGCTGAACAGGCTGATTTCAGATGATTTTTGGCCAGTGTGTACCCGGCTTATCAATTTAAATATGGTGTGTAGAGCCATCACAATAACCGCAGCCAGCTATTGAAGTGTGTGCCCCATTGGGGCAGAGACTTGGGGGAGGGGGGACAGTGTAGTCAGAGAAATATTACATTTTAAGAGAAACTGCAGTCTGCTCACAGGGTCCCACGGGCACGATCACGAAGCTCGTGGCAGGTGGCGCGCGTGCGCCCACACAGCGGCAAATTTAAAGGGACGTATATATATGCTCATTTGCCTGTCCATGTCATTCTGACGATATAAACGCTCATGTGGCGGCCGGCAAGTGGTTAAATTAAACACGTTCCCTCGAACTTCAGTAATAATTACACTGTAAATGATTGGATTGATTTATGAAGAATAACAGTCATCCCATGTCTGAAGTGACTTTCAGAAGACAAAAAATCTCACCTGCCACAAACCCCCAAGTTAAAGGATTTTTCTGTAAAAACCACAGTGGACGGCAGGTTGATGAGAAGTTCAAACCTCCTGAGAACTGCATGGTATGAAAAACAGCAATGAAAACATATTCAATAAATATGGTTTATTTAACCTCCCTGGCGGTATGATTTTGTCTGATTTTTGAATCTTAAAGTGATACATTGTTTTGCATGGAAATTTGGCGTTTTATATTGTAGGCCTGAAATTCTTAGGAATAACTCACTCAAATCTGTCCAAACAAGAGTCTAGTAGACATGATACAGTTTGAAACACGAAATTATAAAATTATAATATAATAAATAACTATAAATAATTATAAAATAATAATAATATGTATTCAATAATGTAATCCAATCAAAAACACTGACATTTGCTCAGTTACAGAATTGTCGCTGTCGTCACTTTCAGTGTCTGATGATGAATTTCCCCATGATTCACTATCGCTCAATTCTGCAAGTGATTCTAATTTACTATCGCTGTTTTCTAGCTGGTCCAAAACCACTTTTGACGTAAACGGACGCTTTTTGGTTGCCATGGAGAATCTCAAGTTTCCAGGCAGAAAGAACAGTAAATATATTATAAAAGTGCACGCAGGGCACTGGACAGAGCATTAGGGACACAAGGGATGTGAAATAATTTGATACAGTAATGTAATGTGTAAGATTACAATGTATTGTAGTTGTTATGTTTTGTGTACTTTTTTGAATTTGCCGCCGGGCTCCACCCCTGTGCGTCGCTCGCTGGGAACGGGGGCCCAGAACACAGGACATCGGGCGGAGGACACAGCGGGGGGACATCTCAGGATCCTGGGGATAAGTTAAGTAACCTGTACCAGGATTCTGCAATGCAATCCCGAGTGTGGCTCGGGATTATCGCTCTTGGTACTGAAAATCAACCACGAGCCACACTTGGGATCACCGCTAGGAAGGTTAAAGTGGATGTAAACCTCATGTTTAACAATTACAGATACATACACCATGTGTTAGCCCTTTCTTTAAAAATCAAAAGCCCATTAGTTGCGCCTGCATTTTTTCATATCCCTGTGCCTGTCACAGCCCTCTGAAAATCGCTGGTTTGTGGGCGTGTCTACGGGTCGGAGCTTGGTAGGCGGAGTCCTGACATCACAGGACTCCCCTCCCTTCTGTATACTCCCCCTTTCCCCTGGAAATCACACTAGCTCCGCTTGAATGCCGAGCTGAAGTCTGTGAAATCAGTTATCCTCACACACACTGGGCAGCATTTGAGGCACAAGGGGATTCAGACTTTCATGGCAGGAGGGAGCCGTGCAAATGTCATGAACCAGTACAAGGACACTGCGGACACTTATCTGGAGGAGGAGGGGGGGAGAGATGCCTTCACTGTCATCATTATAAACGGAGCCGAACAGTCTCACACAGATTTAACCCCACAGCTGCCAGGGAGAGAGCTGAGCAGGAGGATACAATTAAACCCTTAATGGTTGGACACTTTTATACTGTTTAACTACTACTTGAAAGTAGGGCATTACAGTAAAAGTACCCAGCCATTGAGAGGTTAATTGTAGTGGGGGCTGTTTTTTTTGGGGAGGGGGGCGGCAAATAATCACCCCACCTGAGCGGCTGGCGAAACCCCCCCCCGACTGCTGGATGGTCCGGCACTTACTGAATCTAGGTGGGCAGCTGGCAGCGGCTCCATATCCTCTCCATCACAGCCCTAGTTGGGCAGCGGGTGCGGCTCCTCCTTTCCTCCTAGGCATCCAATAGGATCACCTGTCCTTTCAGCCAATCGGGTGATGGACTCAAAACACGCTGCCTGATTGGCCGGGAGGAGGATCAGTGTTATAATAGCGAATATTAATTCGCTGTTGTAACACATCTTGGTGGGCTCCGTTCGCATTCCCTGCACCCCGAGCCCACCCTATTTTGAAGCTCTAATCAGGTACTTCAAAAAAACACCCCGCCATTGTAATTCATGCATCCAGCTGGGGAGGCGGTGCCGATGCATCCTTAATGGACGGGCCGCCCCAGGTTAATTGTATCCTCCTGCGTAGCTCTCTCCCTGGCAGCTGTGGGGTTAAATGTGTGTGAAGCTGTTCCGCTCTGTTGATAATGACGACAGTGAGGCCAGGTTCACACTGGTACAACAAATGCTCCGACATTGTGAGCACATCGCATGACGTGTGAAAAATCAATGTTAACCTATGAGAGCCGTCTGACACTAGTCGGTCCAACTTTGAAAATGCCCCCTGCGCTACTTTGGTCCGACTTTGATCCTACTTCAGCCCATTGGGGGGCTGGGGGGCTTGCTAAGTATTTTTTGGACTTTGCAGTGGGACTAATAGAAAACTAAGTGAAGAAGCATTTAAAATAAGTGCTGCAGCACAATTGTTGAAAAAAAAATTCCCTGCAAGGCAATGTCATAATGTGCTAGTATGCATAACATACTAGCACATTATGAGAGACTTACCTTTGAACAAAGCCTTCCAGTGCAACGCTGTCATCGCTGAGAGGGCTGACATCTTCCCTCGGTCTTTTCTTCCAGGTTCACGTCCTCTGGCTACATGAGTGGCTGGGGGCGCAATGACGTCACTCCTGTGCATGCACGTGGGAGCCACCATTTATGGCATGGGTTCTGAAGGTCTGGCACTGTATGCCGAACCTTCAGAGCACATGAGCCAGTAACGTCATTGGCTGCATGCACTCTGAATATCTCCTAAACTGTACAAGTTTAGTATTCACAGTACCTACAGGTAAGCCTTACTATAGGCATGCCTGTAGGTACAAGTGGTAGTACAGAGTTTACTATCACTAAAGTAAGGTCATATACAGTATTTAATGCATTGTCATAGTTCTATACATTTTCAATTTTTTATATTAAATCTAAAGAAAACATGGCTGGATAGAAAGCACGAGAACTGGATTGTAATCATGTGCTGTTGTCTACTTATGCTGAGAGAAGAAATGATGATATGCAAGGTTATGTATGGGATTGGCCATTTTACATCTGTATAGAGAGAAGTGCTACTATAACCATGCGCAGTGGTCAGGTCATGTTGGGATCTAAAGTCTTGTCTTGAGTGTGGAAGATTATTAGGAATTTTAAATGCAACTCACCATATTCAGCCACAGCAAAGTATTTGCTATATTCACCATCTATGTAAATTCTGTATTGTCCAAGTTTTAGTTCTTTTGACAAATGAAAAGTAAAATTAGCAAATCCGTGATCAGGAGTGACATCAAGCCACTGTCCAATGCGGTTATTATTTGGATCCTGTGAAAAACAGATGACATGTTTGAAGAGGTTTAACCCTTTCGCTGCCAGTGCCATTTTGGCGTTTCTTTGACATTTTAGCCCTAAAGATTACATAAAACCCACCAGATATTATATATTTTCTGAAAACAGACACCCTAGAAAATAAAATGGTGTTCAAATATTTTTTTTTATTGTTGTTATTGTAAAACTTATCACAAAGTATACTTAGATACCAAAAAAAAAAAAAAAAAAAACAGAATGTATACTTTCAAATTTGGACATCCAAAAATTGTCCGTTCCAGGTCATAACAGATAGAGTTTCCAATTTTTTATGTCACACAATATTACCGCAGAGGTCTAGGTAATTTACCCACTTTGGTGTAAAATCTGAAAGATGAGGTTGCACCAAATAAATAGATACCCAACATGTGGAACCTTAAAGGAGTAGTAAAGTTACATGTTTTTTCACCTTAATGCATCCTATGCATTAAGGTGAAAAAACATTCGACAATACCGCCCCCCCCCCTCCGAGCCCCCGTTTTACTTACCTGGCCCCTCGAAAGTCCCACACTCGTCCCCGTCATCCTCTTCATTTTTCAGCCTGGCCGCCGATTGGCTACACTGGATGGATTGAAAGCAGCGCAGCCATTGGCTGGCGCTGCTGTCAATCACATCCAATGACGCGGCGCGCGGGGGGCGGGGCCGAGTGATACGCCGCCGCTGTATCACGGGAGCGCGCCCGCAATCACTCCACACCATGCGAGCTCACTCGCATTATGGTGTGGAGTCCCTGCGGGGAGCGGCCAAGACAGCCGCCGAGGGACCCCAGAAGACCAGGATCGGGGCCACTGTGTGCAAAACGAGCTGCACAGTGGAGGTAAGTATAACATGTTTGTTATTTTTGGGCAAAAAAAAGGGAAGCTTTAGTGCTCCTTTAAATCTGCATGGGTCTTTGAAATGACGACAGACTTCAGTACCCTATATTTCCATAGATAACACTTTAAAAACCCCCTATAGGTCATCAGTTTAGTGTTAAGCCTCGTACACACGACCGAGTTTTTCAGCAAGAACCAGCAAGAAACTTGCTGGCAGAGCTTTCTTGCCGAGTAAATCGGTCGTGTGTACGCGGCTATCATGTTTCTCGTCAAGAAAACCGACAAGAATCTCAACGAGAAAAATAGAGAACCTGCTCTCTTTTTTCTCATCGAGATTGTCAGCAGGTTTCTCGACGAGAAAAGTGAGTGTGTGTACACTTACCTGTCCTCCGGGAAGCCTGCGCATGCTCGAAATGACTTTGACGCATGCGCGGTAGATTCCTAGGCATAGGTAGGGTGTAGCAAGATGGCGGCGATGGCATCGAATGTGATGAGCGCACGCTCGTCGTAGTCGATTACGTCACCGCGTTCGCTCCATTCAAAGAACCGCAGGTTCTTTGAATGGATCGTGTGTACACTCGGCCATTCTTGTCCAAGAATCTCGTCAAGAAAAACGACGTGTTTTTTCTTGACGAGATTCTCGGCCGTGTGCACGAGGCTTTAGGCTACTTTCACATTGAAGCACTGGATACACTGGCGGTATAGCGGCGCTATTTTTAGTGCCGCTATACCGTCATTTTTGGAGCGATTTGCGGGCGCTAGCGGGATGATTTTAACCCCCGCTAGCGCCCGAAAAAGGGTTAAAAATGCCCGCAATAACGCCTTTTTTCAGCGTTTTGCGGGCGTTTTGGAGGCGCTACCCCATTGATTTTAATGGGCAGGGGCGCTATAGGAGCGGTATTTTTACCGCTCCTATCGCGCCTCAAAGATGCGGCTTGCAGGAGTTTTTTTACCCTCCTGCAAGCGCAACGCTCCAGTGTGAAAGCCCTTGGGCTTTCACACTGGATACAAAGTAGCAGCTTTTTTAGGGCGCTTTGCAGGCGCTATTTTTAGCGCAATAGCGCCTCAGTGTGAAAGGAGCCTTATGGAGGAGGTCTGGTGCTATAAATATTGCTCTCACTCCGGTGTGCGTGACAATATGTAACATATTTTCATGCGTAGGCACCCCCGATGCATGTTTTTACGCTTGTATGTGCGTATATGTGGGGGAGGCCTCAGGATTTTTTTGGGGAGGGAGTTTATGTGATTGGGTGCAACCAATTTTTTTTTACTATTACAGGGGGCGGGGGGTCATGTTCACCCTGCACCACATAAACAGGGGTCCCCCAGGCCTATCGGATCTTCTCCCCCTGCAGCTTGCCGGACACCCGATCTTCTCCACAGGTGCTAGAGCTGCAACGAAGATCAGGCACTGGGGGACATTGTAACCATGTGTAAGAGAACCATTAGTTTTCATCCAATGCGCATGCGCGCGTGCACAGGCGCACCAATGTGCATACGCGTGCAACGGACTGCGTGCACGCGCAGGAGCACATCCCTAGCGCCAATTGGCGCCAGACGGCCTATTTAAGGAAGTGCCCTGACCCCAGACCCTTGCTGACTGTTCTTCAGCTGTTACCCGATATCCTGAACCCTGTTGTGATCCGGCTTGATCCCTGTTGCTGAACCTGGCTTGCCTTGACCCTACTTCTGGACTCTGCTCTGTTCTGATTACTGGCTCCTGATCCTGGCTACCCATTTGACCCTGCTTCTGCCTGCTGTCTTGTACTTCGCTGCCCCCCTGTTACCTTACCCGGCTACCCCTGTGACCTTGCATCTGCTTCCTGTGTCTCTCCTCTTCAACCTTTGAGTGTCTGCGACTTCAGTCCTGCGACTCTCTGCAACTTCCTGCTGCAAGTCTTCCAGGGACTTAACATCATCTGACGTGCCAGTGCCACTGTTCCAGCGGAGTGCTTCTTTAACCCCGGCTGATCCTTGGTGCACAGCGGCCTTCCGTGATCTGATGGTCCTCCAGCTCATCCAGGCTCGCACCCCCTGCTGCAGGTTTCCGGGTCTACATCTGCAGACGCTCGTGTTCCTCCTGTTCCACCTCCAGTGGGACCAGGGCTGGAGATACAAGAGGGGCCGACCTCGTCACTTCAGTCTCCCTTTAGAAACGTGACACCATGTCTCGGCGAGTTAAGTGTGCTGTCAAGTGGCCTGGCTGCGTGAGGACGGGAGCCCCACATAGAAGGAGCACAGCACTAGACCATTTACTTATCTGGTCACACTTTCATGTTTCAGTGCATTGTGTGTTCAACAACCTGCACTGGATCTCTTTGGAAGAAGGACATGGCTCAAATGTTATTAACCACTTCAGCCCCGGAAGAATTTACCCCCTTCCTGACCAGAGCACATTTTGCAATTCGGCACTGCATCATTTTAACTGACAATTGCGTGGACGTGTGACGTTATATCAAAACAAAATTGACGTCCTTTTTTTCCCACAAATAGAGCTTTCTTTTGGTGGTATTTGATCACCTCTGCGGTTTTTATTTTTTGCTCTATAAACAAAAAAAGAGCGACAATTTTGAAAAAAATTCAATATTTTTGACTTTTTGCTATAATAAATATCCCCCAAAAATATATTTAAAAAAAATTCTCAGTTTAGGCCGATATGTATTCTTAAAATAAAAAATAAAAAAATCGCAATAAGCGTGTATTGTTTGGTTTGAGCAAAAGTTATAGCGTCTACAAAATAGGGGATAGTTTTATGGCATTTTTTTTTATTATTTTTTATTAGTAATGGCAGCGATCTGAGATTTTTATCGTGACTGCGACATTAAAGTGGTTGTAAACCCTGTAGTACATTTTTTTTTTTTAAACCCACCTGCAAGACAAAGGCATAATGAGCTAGTAGGACTAGCCTACTAGCTCATTATGCATCACTTACCTTAGATCGGGGCCCCCGAAGCCGTCCTCTTCTCCCTCTCCAGCCGCAGCCATCGCTGTGGCGACAGCCGGAATGTTACTTCCGGGTATCGCCGCTCCAGCCAATCACAGCGCCGCTCCGTGTGCGGGAGCCGTCAAATCCGGCTAAGCCAGATTTGTGAATGGGATTAACGCTATGAATGCGCCGTTGTCTACGGCGCGCACGCGCCGTAGACAACGGTGCATTCTTTTTTGTAAAATATCTCCTAAACCGTGTAGGTTTAGGAGATATTTCTTGCACCTACAGGTAAGCCTTAATCTAGGCTTACCTGTAGGTGCAAGTTACATAAGTGGGTTTACAACCACTTTAAGGCGGACACATCGGCCACTTTTGAAACTATTTTGGGACCATTGTCATTTATACAGCAATCAGTGCTATAAAAATGCACTGATTACTGTGTAAATGACACTGGCAGGGAAGGGGTTAACCACTAGGGGGCGAGGAAGGGGTTAAGTGTGTCCTAGGGAGTGATTCTAACTGTGGGGGGGCTGGGCTATGAGTGACATGACATTGATCACTGCTCCCAATTAGTGATGAGCCGAACACCCCTCTGTTCGGTTCGCACCAGAACCTGCGAACGGACCGAAAGTTTGTGCGAACTTTAGAACCCTATTAAAAACAATGGATGCGAACGTTCGAAATCAAAAGTGCTAATTATAATGGCTAATATGCAAGTTATTGTCCTAAAAGGGGTTTGGGGACCCGGGTCCTGCCCCAGGGGACATGTATCAATGCAAAAAGAAGTTTTAAAAATGTCTGTTTTTTCGGGAGCAGTGATTTTAATGATGCATAAAGTGAAACATTCCTTTAAATATCGTACCTGGGGGGTTGTCTATAGTATGCCTGTGAAGTGGCACGTGTTTCCCGTGTTTAGAACTGTCCCTGCACAAAATTACATTCCTAAAGGAAAAAAAGTAATTTAAAACTGCTTGCGGCTTTAATGTAATGTCTGGTCCCGGCAATATGGATGAAAATCATTGAGAAAAATGGCATGGGTACCCCCCCCCCACCCCAGCCCACTACCAGCCCCTTTGGGTCTTGTATGGATATTAAGGGGAACCCCGCACCCAAAATAAAAAAAGGCCCTATATACTCTGAACAGCAGTATACAGGTGGTGCAAACAAGACAGGAACTGTAGGTTTGTTCTTAAGTAGAATCTGTTTGTAATTTGGAACAGGTACATTTTTAAGTGTAGCTCCAGCCAAAAAATCTATTTTTAAGCTTTTTGGAGAACATAGGGAAGGGTTATCACCCCTGTAACATTTGTTTTGCTGTCTGTGCACCTGTTCAGAACATTTCCCCTCACTTTCCGTCCCAATGACAAATGTTTTTGGAAAATTTGTTTTTTTTATTGAAACAAGGATTGGTGATAAAGCATCAGTAGAGAGGAGACACCCTTTTCCCATATTAACTCTTACAGGAGAGAATTTCCCTTTCTAGGGGTAGATTTCCTCTCACTTCCTGTTGTCCTCTTTCGGTTTGCAAGTAGGAGTCGTTTGTAAGTTGGATGTTTGAAAGTAGGGGCCTGCTGTATATACTCTGCAGAAATTTGCCCCTTAGGTGTTGGTGTTGCCACAACACTGTAAGCCCTCACAGTTACTCTTGGTGAGTGCTGGAACGCCCTGCTGTGAACTATTATATCAGGAATTGTAATTACATGCCATTGTTGAACAGTGGTAAGAACAATTGGGCCTTTGGTGGTGGTGCTGGTGCCACAACACTGCAACCCCTCACAGTTACTCTTGGTGGGCGCAGGAATGGGCCCTGCTGTGAATTATTAGATCAAGAATTGTAATTACATGCCCCTGTTAAACAGGGGCAGAAAAATTGGGCCTTAGGCACTGGTGCTGGTGCCACAACACTGCAACCCCTCACAGATACTGTAGTCGGAGCGCAGCAACGAGCCCTGCTGCAAAGCATTGCATCAAAAATTGTAAATACATGCCCCTGTTAAACAGGGGCTGAAAAATTGGGCCTTAGCCACTGGTGGCAGTGCCCAGAACCAAAATGTTCTTTCAAGCTATCAGGATGATTATTGAGGAGGAAGAGGATAGTCACTCAGCATCAGCATAGGCAGTCTTGAAGGGATCTGACATTTAAAAGAAAATTATTCTGTTACATCAGCATCAGGTGCTTGGTAGCTGGTGGTGATCCAAGACTGATTCATTTTTATGAAGGTGAGACAATCGACCGAGTCGGTGGACAGGCGCACCCTGTGATCGGTTACAAAGCCTCCAGCAGCACTGAATGTGCGTTCCGAAGGAACGCTGGATGCAGGACAGGCCAGTAGCTCAATTGCATACTGTGCAAGCTCTGGCCAGTGATCCATCCTCAAGACCCAGTAACCCAGAGGATTTTCGGTGGGAAAGGTGTCCAAGCCTGATCTTGCCCCTACGTATTTTTGCACCATGTAAACCAGACGCTGGCGATGGTTGCTGGAACCGATCATACCTTGGGGCTGCGGACTAAAAAATTGTCTGAACGCATCGGTCAGACGGCCACCTTCTCCACCACTCCTTCTTTGACTGACCGAAGCCTCAGCAACACGTTGTCCAGGACCAGGAATTTGTAATCTCCCAGTCTCTGGGAACGTGTTGCACAGACCTTTCTGCAAGGCTTACCGAAGATGCCTCATCCTCTGCTCCCTCTGCGACGGCAAGATAAGGTCCGCAACCTTACCTTTGTAACGTGGATCAAGGAGGGTTGCCAGCCAGTAATGATCCCTCTCCTTGATCGCATGAATACGAGGATCCTTCCGCAGGCTTTGCAGGATCAGGGAGGCCATGCAGCGTAGGTTTGCTGAGGCATTCGGTGCGGAGTCCTCTGGGTCACTGAGGATGACATGATCCGCAGCCACCTCCTCCCAGCCACGTACAAGTCTATGGGTGTCTTGGGACTGCAATTGATCCCTTGAAGACTGCTGATGATGCTGAGTGCTAGTCTCCACCTCCATGCTGACACAAGCCTCCTCCTCCTCCTCCTCTTCCTGTGTGATAGCCAGGCCAGCAGGAACACTGTCTGGATAAAGGGGGTCTTGAGAGGTAAGGAAGTCCTCCTCTTCCTGCCTCTGTTCTGCCTCAAGTGCCCTGTCCATTATTCCATGCAGCGTATGCTCCAACAGGTGGACAACAGGGACAGTGTCACTGATGCATGCACTGTCACTGCTCACCATCCTCGTGGCCTCCTCATATGGTGCCAAGACAGTGCATGCATCCCTGATTTATTACACTGCGAGGCAGTTCCCAATCAGGTCCGCTCAGCCAATGACGTAGGCGGGGTCTGACATACGAGGGGGCGGACCTGATGGGGAACTTCCTCCACAGTGTAATAAATTAATAGACCCGCCCCTTCTCATGTTCCGCATCTGGTCCGCTTAGCCTTACACCTACGTCATTGGCTGAGCGGACCTGATTGGGAACTTTAGAAGGGGTGGGTCTATTCATTTAATACACTGCGGAGGAAGTTCCCCATCAGGTCTGCTCAGGCTTAGCCAATAACGTCTCATGTGGACAGCACTGGACATCGGATCGCCGCGGGACACTGGATTTCATCGCTGGAATGTTTTTTTTTCTTTTAATAAAGGACTTTTCCAAGGGGTCTGTTTTTTTTACATTTTTTTTTACACTTTCTTCGTGAAATGGTAGGGGTACAATGTACCCCTTACCAATTCACATTAGGGGGGTGGGATCTGGGGGTCCCCTTTGTTAAAGGGGTCTTCCAGATTCTGATAAGCCCCCTGCCCGCAGACCCCCACAACCATGGGGCAAGGGTTGTGGGGATGAGGCCCTTGTCCCCATCAACATGGGGACATCCTCCCCATGTTGAGGGCATGTGGCCTGGTACGGTTCAGGAGGGGGGGGCGCTCTCTCGTCCCCCCCTCTTTTCCTGCGGCCTGCCAGGTTGCGTGCTCGGATAAAGGGTCTGGTATGGATTTTTGGGGGAACTCCACGCCATTTTTTTTTATTTGGGGTGGAGTTCCCCTTAAAATCCATACCAGACCTGAAGGGCCTGGTATGGATATTTGGGGGAACTCCACGCATTTTTTTTTTTACATTTGCGGCAGGGTTCCCTTTAATATCCATACCAGACCTGAAGGGCCTGGTAATTGAATTTGGGGGGACCCCCACGCCTTTTTTTTTCTTTTATCAATGACTGTTCTATGTATTGCCAGAAGCCGACAATTCATTATAGCCGCGAGTGAGTTTTAAATGATGTTTTTTTCCTTCAGAAATGACACTTTGTGCAGGGACGGTTCTAAGCAAGGGAAAAAAGCGAGACTTTACAGGCATACTTTACACACACGGAAACAATAAACAGAAAATTCCGAAATGAAAGTTGATTGGCTGCCCTGCAGCTTTTAAAAACGCGCCATTACATCGCCGAACACCGGACCAGAACCCGAACAGTCAATTGTTCGGGTTCAGGTCCGGGACCCAAAAACCCAAAAGTTCGGTACGGACCCGAACTTTACAGTTCGGGTCCGCCCAACCCTACTCATTGCCTGTTTGAACAAATGGATACAGTTTTGGTAAAAAGATCAAAGTACAGGCAGTCCCCAAGTTAAGAACACAATAGGGACTGTAAGTTTGTTCGTAAGTCTAAGTTGTTCGTAAGTTGCAACACTGCATTTGTAAGTGTAACTTCCGGTCGGAACACTGCATTCGTAAGTGTAACATTTGAGGCCGTTTGTAACTCGGGTGTTAGTAACTCGGGGACTGCCTGTACAGTAAAACCTTGGATTGCGAGCATTATTTGTTCCAGAAACATGCTTGTAATCCAAAGCACTTGTATATCAAAGCAATTTTCCCCTTAAGAAATAATGGAAACTCAAATGATTTGTTCCACAACCATTTATTCCGTTTATAGTTCATATAAAAAGATTATAGCAATGCGATAGGTTTTGTAACCATAAAATGTCCAAAAAAGCCTCCACAAGGGGAATTTTGTAAAAAAAAAAAAAAACTTAAACTTAGAAGTCTAAAAAAAAAAAATGTTATGATCGTCCCAGGGCTCTTCCATATAAAAGAGAAGAGAGGCACCTCTAAGTGTAGCAATATGTTGCTAAATGTTGTACCTTAATTAAATGTAACCATATTGCTACACTTATGCCCGTACACACGATCGTTTTTAATGTCATTTTTTAAACCAACGTTTTTCTCCTCGTTTTTTTTCATGTTTCCTCTCAAGCCTGCCTTGCGTACGCACCATCATTAAAAAAAATGATCAAGCAAAGCGCAGTGACGTTCAACACGTACGACGGCACTATAAAGGGGAAGTTCCGTTCGAATGACGCCACCCTTTGGGACGCTTTTGCTAATTCCGTGTTTCCGCGTGTTAGTAAAAGTTTGGTGAGAGACGATTCGCGCTTTTCAGTCTTCGTGCTTTGAAGATCGTTTTCGGGAGTTCAGATTGCGCCTGTGGGTTCGTATCTGTTTAGCACTGCTTGTAGTCAGTTCGTATCTGTTTATTCAGTGCGGCCTGCTCTGCACGTTCGTGTTTTTCAGCTTGTTCTTCATAGGCCTTGCTGTTCTTCCGTGCGTTCTTCTAGTACGTTCTGTTCAGCCGACCGTTATCTAGCCATGTTGCGGCTACGTACTCGTCGTAGAGTTCGTGCTGTAGTTGGTGCAGGGGTTCATGCTGTATCCCGACTCCATGCCATGAGCAGGGTCAGGAGGAGTTCATGGACCAAGAATTGGTTGCTCCAGCGGCACCAATTCTGTCACATGCCTTTGTTGCGGGAGATCAGGGAGAATAATCCTGATGATTTCAGGAATTTTCTCAGGATGTCTGACCCCGTATTTCAGCAGCTGTTGGCTTTGGTGTCCCCCTATATTACCAGGCAGGACACCGTTATGCGGGAAGCCATCAGTGCTGAGCAGAGGCTCATTGCCACGTTGCGATACCTGGCTACTGGGAGAAGCCTGCAGGACCTTAAGTTCTCCACAGGCATCTCCCCCAGGCTCTGGGGATCATTATACCAGAGACTTGTTCTGCCATCCTTCAAGTTTTGCAGGAGGACTATATTAAGGTAAGTGTTCTTCTTCAAAAATTCACATTGTATGGTTTTTATTTTGGGATATTTTTAATTTGCTTTATTTGCAGTCCCTAATTCACATGATTCTTAGCTGCAGGGAATGTCCCCTTTCTCCCCATGTTTTATTATTTAAAGTTTGGTGTTTGAGGCCTACCTGTAAATTTGGCTTACCCAACCTCTCCAGCATGCTATCCTGGGACCATACCTACCTTGCCTAGTCATTTCCATGTTTTTTATTATATGTTCCATCGTAGTGCTTTACCCAAAACGCACTCTAAATTTTGCCTCGGAATGTTTCATTGTTGTTAACTTCAATACAGAGTGCTACAGCCTTCATGTGTGATATTCCCAACTCATCTTCAACCCTTCCCCCCCCCCCCCCATAATTTTTTTATTTTTTTCTTGCTTCCAAATTTTTATGTTTTTAACAGTTTCTACCAATGTTGGCCATGAATGTGTGTATGAAATCAGCTTTCAATGTTTCTGGCTCCAAGTATTAATTTGTTATTTCTTTAATTCCACAGTTCCCTTCTTCGCCACATGAATGGCAGAATGTGGCTTCCGAGTTTGCCCAGCGATGGAACTTTCCGAACTGTGGAGGAGCCATCGACGGCAAACATGTTCGGGTCGTCCCACCACCCCATTCGGGATCCTTTTATTATAATTATAAGGGGTTCCACAGTGTCGTGATGATGGCAGTGGTGTCGGCCACCTACGAGTTCCTCTATGTGGACGTTGGCAAGAATGGCAGGATGTCTGATGGAGGAGTTTTTGCCCAGACGGAGTTTGGAGAACGGCTCCTTTTGGATCTGCTGGCCTTGCCACCCGCGGAGCAGAATGTGGAGGGACTACCTTTTGTGTTTGTGGCGGATGAGGCGTTTGGCCTGGGACCCCATTTGATGAGGCCATTCCCGCAACGCACCCTCACCCCTGAGAGGAGGGTTTTCAATTATCGGCTGGCCAGAGCCAGAAGGGTGGTGGAAAATGCGTTTGGGATAATGGCCAGCCGATTTCGCCTCTTCCTTACCTCCATCCACCTTGCCCCATACAAATGGAACCATGTGATTATGACGTGCTGTGTGCTGCATAATTTCCTAAGGGTGCATTCAACGAGTTATATATCTTTGAGTGGGCCTGAGGCCTCTTTAATCAATGCAGAAACTTTGGTGGCCCTGGAACCTGGCCGTCCTGGCTTGGCCCCCCCAACCGGACGTGAGGTCCGTAACCAATATGTGGACTATTTTATGGGTAGGGGGGCCATTGAAATGCCAGACAATCTCTAATATTTTTAGACCAAAAAAATAAAACTTTTTTAAAAAGTAAAGATTGGTTTGTCATTTTTATTGTATAATGTTTGATGTTTCTGGTAGGTTTACCTAGTGCACTTGTTTTGCCATGTGGATTAAACAATCTTTTAATTAGCCTTCATTGTCAGTGTAAACACCAAACATTGATTAGTTCACTCAGCACCACAGTTACATAATGAAGCCACAATGATTTGTTATGTAAAAATACCTTTATTTTTTTTGTTTAGGTGGGCAACTTCCATAGAAATGTGGATGTTCCCTTAATTTCAGGTGTATTAAAACGCATGACCAGCCATGCATAAACAAACTATAGTTCTCCAAATTTTGAAAAAGCTAAACATGTGCTAGTCATTAAAGGGTAAAATAACCAAAAGAAATAGAAATCTCTGCAAGTAAAACGTTATTTGGTGTAAAAACATTAGACACGCCCAAGCACAGCCATGATATTTTGGAGCCTTTCCTCCACCCGCTTTGTATTTGCCCTGATCTCTCGCAAATCTCCCTTAATTTTTTCGAGGTCACGACAGCAGACCATCAGGTATTGGATCAGGATCTGGGCACTGTGATGTGACAACTTATTGGGGTCTTCGGCCAGAACTGCACCTAAATGTAAAAAGAAATATGTAGGATAGAATATGTAGGCCTACATCTATTTAACATGCATCTGTCTGGTTTCTCTCTGACCTGTGGTGGTGCCACTTTCAACTTCCACAACATCACATTCCTCTCCATCCTGGGGTTCTGGGGGTATTGTTGTAGGTATTGCAATTATCGGCTCATCTGAGGTAGCTTTTCGAATCCCTAGGGAGATTGAAATAAAAGGAATAGTTTCATTAGTAGCGACTAAATTTTGCTAAAATAAGAAACATGAAAAAAAACTTTTTAATCATTCTTTTGAAGCATGCTCCAGTTTAATTTTTAACCCCTGTGCCAACCGGGACAAATGATTGGATACATAGGCCAAAACAGAGCATATACATTTTGTGAACAAATTTGAAACATTGTAACACCCCAAAGTATCTACACTGGATCACCTGTGTGTGACTCCCTCAAGCTTTTTGGCTTTAGGCCCACACTTGTACTACTGCGTTCAGATGTTTCATCAGCTGCTGAGCATTCACTCCCTTTAACATTACCATGCATATCGTTTTTCAAAATGAACAAATGTCCTTTGGATTAGCACACCGAAAATAAGTGTGGCCCAAATGTACTCCCCCAAATAATCAAAAAAACATGGGTGTTCACACTGGATGATCCGAAAACATCGTTTGAGGAACTGTACGGAGAAAGAGGTAAAGTACGTCCGTTTACTATGCGGACGAACCTAAAAAAGATGGTATCTTTCAGTGTACTATATGAAAGTTAAAAATACACGACAGAATACAAGAAAATAATATGTACCATGGAAACTCAAAAAAAACAACTTACTTTTTAATATAACTTTCTTGATTCTTTTATATTGGTCGGCCTCCCACAACTTCAGATCTGACCATCGTTTTCTGAGCTGTTCCTTCGTTCTGCACACCCCGAATTTTTGGTGGAGACTTTTGACCACTTTGCCCATAATTCTGGACTTGACCAGATTAGGCCTTTTATACGGACCATGCTTGGCATCATAATCCTCCTTTAAAATGGCGACCATCTCCACCATTTCCTCGAATGACATGTCGGATGCCTTATATCTCCTGGGTCTTGATTTGGGCTCCTCTGTAATTTCATCCTCTGTAGAGGTAATCTCAGCCACCTGTGTCTCCGCCATGTTTTGTTCAGCACTACGAGCGAGAAGGGGCGGGGAAAGTACAATATCGAACGCCAGGGGCGGGGAAAGCGTGCAGAGTTTCACGCATGCGCTGTGTATATAAAGTGAAGATCCATTGCTGGGAAATACGTTCATTTTTCGGGAGAGAGAGTTAGCAACGAACGTCGTGACCAAGGTACCTAACAATTTTACTTTTTGAGGTTCATCAGACGAGGAGATTTGTGTGCTCAAAATATGTAGACAATGCACAGTTGAGGAATGTTGCCTGAAATATATTTTTATTTTGGTTTCTCACTTTTACAGATATCATGAATACTTTTAAAAACCCAGACTTCATGGGGGAGTTCATCGACAAATGGCAAGAGCTCCCTATATTATGGCAAACCAAAAGTGGCGGAAATAAAAATAAAGACGTCAGGAAAGCAGCACTGGAGAGCCTGCTTGCATTTGTGCAAACAAAGATACCCACAACAACTCTCCAAGATGTCAAAAACAAAATTGGGACCATCAGAGGGACATACAGGACCCAGAGGACTATGGTCCTGAGGTCCCAGAGGTCAGGGGCACCAGCAGATAAGGTTTATAAACCCAGTCTGTGGTACTACAGTAAGCTTGCTTTTCTGGATGACCAGCTGGAAGTGCGCAAATCTCTCTCCACCCTTCCCCCCAGAGGTCAATCCAGCCTTCCTTGTACCCAACCCTCCAGCCTTCCCTGCAGCCAGTCCTCCAGCCTTCCTGTCAACCCTGCTCTGGCTTCCTCTGAGGATCAAGATCAGGGCCTTGAGGAGGCAGATTTGGAGATATGGAGCCAGGTAAAGTTTTGCTATCTATATTTCTATCGTACAAAATTATAGATTTTAAATAGATGTTAGTATTGTTAAAGGTATGTACACTTCTACCAATAAAGTTTGTGAAGAGCAAGATACAGTAATGGCCTAATTTTATGTGTCCAAGACAACAAAACCAGGATGCGTAATCAATGAAAAGGACATTACTTTTGGCATTGATTTCAACAATGTCTAGAGGTGAACAATGTCTGTGAATGATGATGTGGCAAAAAAAATAATGTCCCTTTCTTTTTTTACAGCCAGAGCAGAGCCAGGAAGAGGGTGATGTTGGGGATCAGGAGGAGGCTGGGCCCAGTGGCACCCAGGAGGAGGCAGGGCCCAGGGGCACCCAGGAGGAGGCAGGGCCCAGGGGCACCCAGGAGGAGGCTGGGCCCAGTGGCACCCAGGAGGAGGCTGGGCCCAGTGGCACCCAGGAGGAGGCTGGGCCCAGCACAAGAGCCCAGATGCCTCCCCTGGTAGTTAAACCACGAGGGCCAAGGAGAGGTAGGCAGGTGGAGGAGGAAACCAGGGCCTTCCTCAGAGAGGCAACAGCGGCCCTCAGAGAGGCACCCTCTGTTGAAGAGGGATTTGCCGCAGTCCTCGCCCACAAACTAGGGCAAATGGAGTTGCAGCAAAAAATTTACAGTGAGACCCTGCTATTGAAAGTCATCAATAAGGGCGTGCTGGGTGAACTCACTAGGTACACGGACATAACGGAGGTTGTCCCTACTCCTCCACCTCCTCCTCCTACTACTCCTCCTGCCACAACCTCTCCTCCTGATCCCCAGCCTCCAAGGAAGAAACCAACCAAGGCTGCAGAGAAGGCTGGAGAGAAGGCTACAAGGAAGAGAAGAAAATAATGCCTGCTGTAGTACCACAGACTGGGGACATATAGGACTTATCTGCTGTGGCTCCTGACCTCTGGGAGCTCAAGACAAGATTGGGCTCATTTTTTGGGGGGATCTAATCTCTATTTTGGTTTGGACATCTTGTATGGTTGTTGTGGGGTGAAAGGGATGCACAAATGCAAGCAGGCTCTCCAGTGCTGCCTTCCACTTTAATTTGTTAATGTTCTGAAATAAAAAAAAAATGTGTGCCCTTTAAATACTTGACTATGTGATTTGTATTTCAAAAGAGAGCTTGCTAGGAAGCAGGCAGGGACATCTCAAATGATATTATTGTTATTATCAGGGGACACAAACCTCCCTGAGGCCAAATGAGACACATTTGGAAGGTTGTTGTGGTAACTTTACACAAGAATAATTTAAGCCAAAAAACTTAAAAAAAGGCCAAAAAAAAATAACCAAAAAGAATATAAAATTTAAAGAAAAAAGGAGAATTAACTTATTTTATTATTATTAGTATTATTTAGGAGGGAGGTGCGGCTTAAAAATAATATTTTATAATCATTAGAGCAATTTGGAATTACTTTAGAAACAAGTTGGGCATAAAACTCTCAATGTCAAAAGAAGAACGGAATGTGCTGCATTAAAACGATGCTATTAATTCCACCGTGACGAATGTGCCATCTCCATTTCCAACATTAGCTTTACCAAAACGAGCGCTCCCGTCTCATAGTTGCTTCTGAGCATGTGCGTTTTTTTTCACGTCGTGAAAGCATACACACTATCGTTTTTCACGTCGTTAAAAAAAACGACATGAAAAACGACGTGAAAAAAGAGAGCATGTCCGGAATTTTTAATGGCCGTTTTTCACGTCGTTAAAAATGCTCTGGAGCCTACACACGATCATTTTTAATGGCCATTTTTAAAAATGGCATTTTTAACGGCATGAAAAACGATCGTGTGTACGCGGCATTAGGCTCCATGTACACTGGATGCTAAAAAAAGCTATAACAAACGCCAGTAGCTTTGCAGGCAGCCTTTCAACGTTTTTTAGCATTTTTGCAATAGCGCTTATTAGCGTTTTTCAATTTTTACCTATCAAAAAATGCTAAAAACACTGGCGAGCTGCGTTTTTGAGCGTTTATCAGCGTTTTGCGTTTTTCCTGCCGAAAAACGGCACTTTGAACGCAAATTTCTTGCGATAAAAAAAAAGCCCATTAACTCCACTGCTCATTAACGCTAAAAAACGACCATGTGTGCATTAACACATAGGCGAACAGAGTGCAGTTAATGGGCTTTTAAAAAAAAAAAGCCAAAACGCCAATAAACTGCAGTTTATCAGCTTCAGTGTACATGGAACCTTAGAGGCGCCTCTCTTCTCATTTATACTCAGTTGTGACATGACGGTACTTGTATATCAAGACAGCTCGTTTATCAAGTAAAACATTTTTTGTCTTGCAAAATGCTCTCAAACCAAGGTTTTACTGTAGCTGCTTTTTCAACTAAATAAAAAAATGATTATTCCACAGTAGCATTTGTAAAATACAAACAGTTTACTTTTTATTTGATAGTGCTTACCTGTATCTCTACAATTTCATGCTGAAAAGAAATAAACAGAAGAAAAGCATGAAGGTTACCACAAGCCATGCTTATCACACATATATACACATTTGTAATTTAAGTTTTGCAAACAAACTTTTAAAATACGGTATAAAATATATTTTAGGAGTCACCCAAAAAAAAGAACATTCCAGTGATTGATCCTGGGAAGTGATAACTCATCCAGAATAGTATTATTTTGTATTAATATTATTATCATCACAAATTCTTAGCTTTTATCTCAGCTTTTTTCTCTTGTCTTTTTTATCAACTACCGGTAGTTTTATTTCTAGCATACCGTTTGGAAGAAGAGCAATATTATTAACCATACAACCTGACTATTGGAGGTTTTGTACTTGTATATTTAGTGGAATAAACAAGGCTTAAACTGAATATGTGGTCACAAAATATACACATTTCCTATAATACATTACTACTATGTGACAGCTTTACAGTGCCTTGAAAAAGTATTCATACCCCTTGCAATTTTCCATATTTGTCATGTTACAACCAAAAACGTTAATGTATTTTAATGGGATTTTATGTGATAGACCAACACAAAGTGGCACATAATTGTGACGTAGAATGAAAATGATAAATGGTTTTCAATTTTTTTTACAAATACATATGTGAAAAGTGTGGCGTGCATTTGTATTCAGCCCCCTTTACTCTGATACCCCTAACTGAAATCTTTTGGAACAAATTTGCCTTCGGAAGTCACCTAATTAGTAAATAGAGTCCACCTGTGTGTAATTTAATCTCAGTATAAACACAGCTGTTATGTGAAGCCCTCAGAGGTTTGTTAGAGAACCTTAGTGAACAAACAGCATCTTGAAGGCCAAGGAGCACACCAGACAGGTCAGGGATAAAGATGTGGAAAAGTTTAAAGCGGTGTTAGGTTATAAAAAAAATATCCCAAGCTTTGAACATCTCACGGAGCACTGTTCAATCTATCATCCAAAAATGGAAAGAGTATGGCACAACTACAAACCTACCAAGACATGGCTGTCCACCTAAACTGACAGGCTGGGGAAAGGAGAGCATTAATCAGGGAAGCAGCCAAGAAGTCCATGGTAACTCTTGAGGAGCTGCAGAGATCCACAGCTCAGGTGGGAGAATCTGTCCACAGGTCAACTATTAGTCGTGTACTCCACAAATCTGGCCTTTATGGAAGAGTGGCAGGAAAGAAAGCCATTGTTGAAAGAAAGCCAAAAGAAGTCCTGTTTGCAGTTTGCAAGAAGCCATGTGGGGACACAGCAAACATGTGGAAGAAGGTGCTCTGGTCAGATGAGACCAAAGTAACTTTTTGGCCAAAGGAAAAACGGTATGTGTGGCGGAAAACTAACACTGCAAATCACCCTGAACTCACCATCCCCACTGTGAAACATGGTGGTGGCAGCATCATGATGTGGGGATGCTTTTCTTCAGCAGGGACAGGAAGCTGGTCAGAGTTGATGGGAAGATGGATGGAGCCAAATACAGGGCAATCTTAGAAGAAAACCTGTTAGAGTCTGCAAAAGACTTGAGACTGGGGCGGAGGTTCATCTTCCAGCAGGACAAAGACCCTAAACATACAGCCAGAGCTACAATGGAATGGGTTAGATAAGAGCATATGCATGTGTTAGAATGGTCCAGTCAAAGTCTAGACCTAAATCCAATTGAGAATCTGTGGCAAGACTTAAAAATAGCTCTTCACAAA
The DNA here is from genome assembly GCA_029206835.1 of Rana muscosa. Taxonomy (NCBI): domain Eukaryota; kingdom Metazoa; phylum Chordata; class Amphibia; order Anura; family Ranidae; genus Rana; species Rana muscosa. The sequence goes on from CM055123.1 coordinate 219,419,721, forward strand.
TGCTGAATCTGACAGAGCTTGAGCCACTGTATGTTGCAAAGAAGAATGGGCAAAAACTCTAGCTGGTAGAGACATCCCCAAAAAGACTTGCAGCTGTAATTGCAGAGAAAGGTGGTTCTACAAAGTATTGACTCAGGGGGGCTGAATACAAATGCACGCCACACTTTTCACATATTTATTTGTAAAAAATGTTGAAAAGCATTTATCATTTTCTTGGTCTATCACGTAAAATCCATTAACGTTTTTAGTTGTAACATGACAAAATGTGGAAAATCTCAAGGGGGTATAAATACTTTCTCAAGGCACTGTATATCAGAGTGATATATAGAAATACAAAATACAAGAATGCTCTTTGTCTGGGTCTATACCTCATCAACGTATCCAATGAAAAGCCTTCATATCTTAACCACTTGCCGCCCAGGCGCCGTCAAGCACGCCGCTTGAAGGGCGGCAGTATGGCACTCCTGCGCGAATTGCCGTAGCTGTACGGCGGGTGCTTTAAGGAGTATAGGGGGCGCTATATACAGATTCACTGTATATCAGGCACTGTATATCAGAGTGATATATAGAAATACAAAATACAAGAATGCTCTTTTTCTGGGTCTATACCTCATCAACGTATCCAATGAAAAGCCTTCATATCTTAACCACTTCCCGCCCAGGCGCCGTCAAGCACGCCGCTTGAAGGGCGGCAGTATGGCACTCCTGCGCGAATTGCCGTAGCTGTACGGCGGGTGCTTTAAGGAGTATAGGGGGCGCGCACGTGACGTAGGAGCCAATCAGCGTGGCCGGTGGCCGCGATGGCCGCTGGCTACCCATTTTAGTTTCTGAGAAGGACAGAACAGAGATCTGTCAATGTAAACAGACAGATCTGCGTTCTATCAAGGGAGTCTGAAAATCGTCTGGGGTGCCGACATTGCTGGCTCCCTGGATAGGTAAGTGTCCATATATTAAAAGTCAGCAGCTACAGTATTTGTAGTTGCTGACTTTAAAAAAAAAAATCCCCAAGGCGGAGCTCCTCTTTAAGACGAGGGATTCAGATTAATACATCTGTCCCCTGTAAACTGTTTCTCTTTAAGATGGATTTTCTTGATAACAAGAGATGAAAGCACTAATCCTAAACATGACCCACTACAGAAAATTTTAAATATTCTATCTCTTTGCCTTTTCTGATTCCCTTCACCTGACAAACTCTTCACATGAGTTCATTGACTAAGTCTTGGTTAACATGATCAGAAAAGTAGACAGATTAGGAGTAGCAGAGTCTTCTGTACCTACTGGAGTAGATCAGTTTTATGATCTAAAGTGCAGATTACGCAACCCCTATTTTAGTATAGACTATTCAAACTTTGTTTATTTTCTCTAACAACATGCAACAGTTTATTGCACAAGGTGTAAGGTCCATTCCTAACCTAATGTGTCAGTAGAGAGGTCTACATGAGCTTGCATTCACATTTGTATACAGCCTGAATGCATGCAAATCATGTCATTCTGTGCACGTTCACAAAGCATGCAAAAAACACATGGCACCCTTTATTGTTAATAGCACCCCAAACGCGGCAAGCAAGATAACAAATCATGCAGTTAAAAAATGTGTAAAGCTCAAAAAGATACTTGAACTTCTTGAACACAATTGCTACATGTACTGCCCATGTCAGCCCATTAAAATGAACATGGAAAAGCACACATACTATATGTGTAGCCAGGTTTCGGCTACTTCAAGCTGAATACAGAAGACATAATCCTATCCTTGAGACCACAGATCAACTAGTTACCCTCTAGTGCTTGCACTCCGGCCATTATCTCACTTACTGACTATAGAGCAGGGGAGTCCCTCTTCCTGGGACAGATCAGATGACATTAGGACTTGTAATCCTGCAGTCAACTATCCCTGTATTTCTGAATCCCTTCTAGACTACATACCCCAGAAGAACAACTACCAACAAAAAAGACTGTGGGAGAGGCTATACATTAAACTGCTACTGGCAGGCTCGCTCTCTTTCTGAAATCCTCTACAGAGCGGTGGGACCACTGTCCTGCCCACTGTGATAGTGTGCTGTTGCAGCTTTGCCTACCACAGCCATGCTTCCAATGGTGGATCTGCATCGCTGGGCGCTGTTTGGGAGGCTAAACATTGTTCCTGTTCGACAGCCTGAGAGCAGTATTGCGGGTGTTGACCCAGACCACTGATTCCACTACTAGGCTGGTTGACATATATTCTTCCACTCAGCTGGATTGCAGAGCTCAAACATGTCGGTGAAACTGCCCACATATCATTATTTGTATGTGAACTTGCCCAAGGAAGGGGGATTCAACTGGACTGCTAAGGCCCAATGCTCCTAGGTACAAATCAAATGTAACAATGGGATAAAAACCCACCACCCTTGCCCCCTCAATCCATTAAATAAAAACACTTACAACCATTAGGTTGGAAAGGGCAAGGCCACAGTTTTATTTAAATTCCAACACATAACATGTGAACACTTTAAACCAGTGCCAGTCACAGTTGTACTGTGAGCACGCAATTCCAAAGGGGGCCTGTCCTTACCATAAGTGCTGGACAGACACCCTACTTCCAATTTTCCATCAAGGGCATAGCCCATTACAGCAACTTTAAATGCTGGCAAGGTCAAGAAACCGCAGCAAGCTGTAACATAACCATAAAGGAAGAAAGGGGCAGGAGGGTGAGCAGCTCTTCCATCTACTTCTTCAAAAGATCCAGAATTCCCTGGAGGCAATCATTTTCTAAGCTCAGGCCCAGACCATCCCCCATATTTCCACCAATCCTTGGTGACCATCAACCACCTTGTCTGGCACCTGGCGATGCCCCCATCAGTCAAGGCTCTCTTTCCCTATAGGGGCTCAAGAGGCCTTCATTCTTACTGTATGAAAGCAAGAGTACGCGCACAGTGGTCCAGAGGGAGCTGACCTTCCTGCTAAATTGCTCCCGCTAAACCAGTGTTTCATTTCTTCACAATCTCTTCCCTTTTTTTGGTACATTTGTCTGCTTTTTTCTTAATTGCTCTGTATATTCATAGTAGTCAGATATACAGTACATTTAGATTTGCCTGTTCATGATTGCTTTACTCGAGTCAATCTAACTGTTTATTTGGTGTCCTATTCAAACTATCTTTTGAGGCTGTTCCAGGAATTAGTTGACTGTCATTTTGAACCTATTGCTTAACCTCTGGTAATACAGAATCTGCAGTGCTAAATCTAAATAGTGTTTGCTAATAATTTAAAGGGGTGTTCACATAGGCGTGCACACAAGGTGTGCCGGGTGTGCCTGAGCACACCCTAATCACCCTGTGCAAGGCAGATTCCCCCTGTTGAACCCCTGTGGCAGCTGATGCTACTGAGAAAGGGATTGGGGAATCCCTGTTCTCAGTCCATTTCTCTTCTATTTCACCAAAGCCTCTCAATAGGGCTCCTAACAAATTGTAAAAAAAAACAACCAAAATAATATTAAAAAAATGATAAGAAAATTTAAATTGTAAAAACAAAATTAAAATAATAAAAACAATAAACTACTGACACCAATCTCATTCCTACTGACACCGTCCTCTGCTCTGCTTTGAACTTTGCGGTGCACACCCTAATGCAAAAGGCTGCGCAAACCTATGGATGTTCAATATATCAGAACCGAGGAGTTTACAGGGTCAAGGCAGCACAAGAGGGCAAGCATCATCCAGCGGCTCCTACAAGGGTAGCCCTACATATGCATGATGTGCTACAGTGGTGTGAATGGGGGCTAATAATGGCTGTGAATTAAAACTTTGAGTCACAGTATTTTTTTTTTGTGGAATAGAAAATATATCATTTTGGTCAGATCTCCACATCTTTCCATTTCAAGGTACCTAGGTTTCTATACTGTATACTGTACGGCAATGTAACATTTTCTTATGAACTCATCAGTCACAGTCCTCACCTTTTTGTTTGAAGCTCGGAAATTCTGATCCATACACAACACATGGAATTTCACTAAAAATAATGAAATGCATGTCAGCAATAATAGTACATTCATCCTATGAATAGTGGGAAAAATATATTGTTTGTTTAACAATGCCTAACGAATTATAGGAAAAAAGAGTAGCACTGGCAAATTCCCATCATCCAATGCAAACTGTATAAACTTCAGTATGTTATAGTATCAGAAAAAGGTATTGCTGCCTCTTTAAATGTGCACTCAATGGTAACAATAGTAAAAACATTGACAATCAAAATAATAAAAGAAGTGACAACCTTAGGGGCCGAGTCACACCAAAATTGCACAGGGATGTTCAATTATATATGAGCAGAAGATAAAAAAAAAAAAGAAGATATGTTTTTTCTTTGATCTTTTGCTTTTAAGGGTAGAGGACAGATTTGGGGTCTTTTAGAACCCAGATCCCTCTATAAAGAGGACCCGTCATGCTGTATTGTTATTGCAAGGGATGTTTACGATGGCAATAAAAGTGATCCAAATTTTTTTTTTAAAGGGACCAGAATTAAAAAAAAATCAATAAGAAAAAAAAAGCGATTCCGTCCCCGGCGCACAGTAGTGAACGCTTACGTAGGTCAAGCCCACATATGTAAACAGTGTTTGCACCATACATGTGAGGCATCGGCCTCCTCTAACTCTAAACTGTTAACCTGTAGAAATTGTTAAAGTGTCGTCTATGGAGATTTTTAAGTACCATAGTTTGGCTCTTTTCCGCGAGCATGTGCAATTTTAAAGCATGACATGTTAGGTATCTATTTACTCAACGCAACATTTCACTTCTGAAATCCCAATCATACCTATATCACCCGGCTTGTATGTCTCTTTATCTGTTTGGATGGTACACACGTCAGGTGTCTTGACGATAATGATCTGCTTGGTCTCATTGATTTTAAGATTTTCTCCTTGTGCAGAGACATGGAACAGCCAAACTCCCCGACTTTCCTTTATTGCAGGAACCTATTCCAAAATATAAAACAAGTGTGTTTGAATATAATCTTTACTGTAGTCATGCTGTGCTGCCTCCAGCTGTCATATGGGCGCTGCAATTGCATCTCTATTTATTTTTTGTTGTTTCACTGTTAATTCTTTATGATTATGCTGCCACCCTGTAGCCATTGTTTTAATTACACTTAGTTTTCTGTGTATCCTCCCTCTCAAATGATATATCTTCCTTCCACATTGCGAGTTCCTGTATTGTTCCTGCAAGATGCACATTAGGGTTTGGAAAAAAATATTCCTTTTTACTGTCAAACACTGCAAATGCCTACATCTGCTGCATCATATTATTTTCCTCAATTCTTCTGCATGCAAGATATACATGGATGCCAGGTGTTTGGTGAAGATTTTCTGCAGCAATTGTCTCTGCTACATTCAAGCCAGGCCTGGGGGTCTCAGGAAGAGGTTAAAGTGGATGTAAACCCAATTTTTTAATTTATTTTTTTGCCGTCACAATGTAGTGTAAAAGATTTCCTATTATCTGTGCCCAGTCTTGCCACAAAGAGTTAATCCAGCTCTGAGCAATCCTCTTTTCTTTTTTCAGTAAGATAAATGGACAAACAGGAGAACTTTTGTCCGTTCCGCCCCCTTGCTGTGAATGACAGGTTATTTACATATCTCATGCACTAAGTCTGAGACAGGCATTATTTTTTAATTCCCACCCCCACTACTACTTTTCTGGATTTTGACTGGATGTTAGTGATCATAGCAGAAGTTCAGTGTAAGGAATACACATGAGAAAATGCATATTGACAAGGGGAGTGTAGAGGTGGGCGGGGAGTCTACTGACATCACGACTCCACCCACAGAATCTGCAGTTTTTCAGTTCTTATAACAGACAGAGGGGAGACATTTGACAGGTAAGGATACTCGCAGGAGGCATGTATATCCTTAAAGATCAGCACTATGGCAGTAGTTTAGAAAGGATTAGAGTGGATTTACAGCCACTTTAATGACTATATAAAACTATTTGAGACAGAATACGTGCTCTAAAATTCATTCTGTTGGCCTGGCATGCTGCAATCTGCAGCTCCAACTTGCTATACTGAAAGGCAGTAGTTATAACTTTGTTTTATATTTTCCACCAGAACAAGAGGGAAGAGTAAATCCTCTATTTGCTACAAAACTTAAAGTGTAACTAAAGGCAAAACTTTTTTTAGTTTTGGATAGAATGGAGATAGATCACAACATCGGTCACCAACCCATGGTCCGCGGACCACTGATGGTCCAGGTGAAAATTTTGGTGGTCCCCAGGGTTTTTTCTGCAAATCAACATTGTGGCTGATGTGTACCGCCCAATGTTGTTTCCATTGCTGTTATCAATGCGTGCTAACAGTCAGTACTGTCAGCGCGCATTGATGCCCGAAGCCTCCTCTGTAGTTCAGGCTCCTGTGAACTCAGAAGGCGGCGCTGGGAGTAGAGCAGAGAGCGGGAGGTAAGGAAGGGGACTTCCAATGGCAGCGCTGATCTCAAACTGGGAGGGAGCACAGAGCTCGAGTACATGGCTGAACAAGGAGGTAAGATCCAACGATGAGTCTGTGTAAGGCAACAGTTTGATGTGGGGGCTGTCAAATGACTTTCAATTCATGGCAGCTTGCTTTCTGCTGATATGCTGTGATTGGCTACAGCTAACCACATGGTACAGGGTGTCAGGTACTGTGTGATAGCTGTGGGCCAATTACGGCCTTACAACACTAAGCAAGTGTTCATGAATAAAAACTAATTATGACTGTCATAGTGATCACATGATACCACGGCCATGTATGTATCAAGCAATGTGATCCACTGTGTCCACCGGACACAGCGGTCATGGGATAGGGGAGTGCTAGTGCACATGTGCCAGGCAATGTACCAATACATCGCCTGGCCTGGCTGTGCCACCCGCTAACAGTGGTTAATAATAGGCAAGTGGTTAATATTAGGTAACAAAAATGATCAGCAATTCATCACAGACAGCTGTGGTTTAAATTAATGCTTATAAGTGACATATAAATCAAAAAGTTAAATTTTTATTCACCTGTACAGGATAACATTGGAAAAAGTCATGGCTGTTTATATCTTGCTCTGCAATAACTTGAACTTGATCATCTTTCTGCAGCTCTAGTTTTAAGTGAATATCACCATCTAGATTCTGGAAGATGACACATGCTTTCTCCTGAGAGCTCTGTATTATTTCAGCAGGTACTGTGATCACATAGTGGCTGTAATTACAAAGGAAGATCAATAACATTAATTGGTCAGTCCACCTGCAGCACCCTCCTAAATAGGTTACTAGAATGATAGACAAATTTAGTTATTTTTGGCTTCTCTGTAATCATTGGAGCAGCTATTGATTTCTTTGGGCTTTTCTAGAGCTCACAGTTTAAAGGTTTGACTGTTTCTCCCTGCTTCTGAAGGCTTCCGCATCATAGGGGCTGTGAGAGTCAAATGAGCAGCTTGAATATTTATTGTGTTGCAGCCAATCCCTGGAGAGGTGTGCCCATTAGGCTGCTGGGGAGAACATAAATAGTTTGTGATCTGGAGCAGCCAGTTTCTTGTCCTCCTGGAGAAGTTCCACATCCTCAGGGGCTACTGTCCCTTTGAGGCAGTTCTGCTGGAGTTTTGCAGATGTTTATCAAGGTCCCAGACTTTATCTAACGATCTGGTCTGGAGAACTCACTGATTTTCTGTGGCACTGTATTGACCTCTACTTTACTGAAGAGTGTCCAGTGGAAGCTAGGAACGGTGAAGTTTTCCTGTGACATAGAGATGCAATGCCAAAATGCAGCTAACAAAGCAAACAGAATATGGGCATGTATTAAAAAGGGGATTGTCTCTAGAGATAAAACAATAATTCTCCCACTCTACAAGACTCTGGTCTGGCCTCACCTAGAGTATGCTGTCCAGTTCTGGGCACCAGTCCTCAGGAAGGATGTACAGTGGAACCTTGGATTATGAGCATAATCAGTTCCAGGAGAATTCTCGTAATCCAAAGCACTCGCATATCAAAGCAAATTTCCTCATAGAAGTCAATGAAAACAAAAATAATTAGTTCCGCATTGACTTCAATGGCATGCAATACTGCATGTGGCTAGAGGTGGGGGGTGGGGCACCGGAGAGCCTCAGAAATTATTGTGGAGTTTTTCCGAGTATTTCCGAACGACTCCGATCAGCTCCGCTCGGCTCTGCTTAGCTCTGGCCAAATGCGGTACTGCACACCCCATTAGCTTGAATTATGCTCGTTTTGTGAGACAACACCCGCAAACCGAGTCAGATTAAAAAAAAAAAAGTTGCTTGTCTTTTAAAATGCTTGTTAACCGTGTTACTCGTAAACCAAGGTTCCACTGTACTGGAAATGGAGCGAGTACAAAGAAGGGCAACAAAGCTAATAAAGGGTCTGAAGGATATTAGTTATGAGGAAAGGTTGCGAGCACTGAACTTATTCTCTCTGGAGAAGAGACGCTTGAGAGGGGATATGATTTCAATTTACAAAAACCGTACTGGTGACCCCACAATAGGGATAAAACTTTTTCACGGAAGGGAGTTTAACAGCTTGACGACCGGCTCACGCTGATAAATGTTGGCAGAATGGCATGTACAGGCAGATTAACGTACCTGTACGTCGCCTTAAAGACGCGGCATTGTGGGCGCGCGGATACCTGCGATCGTCTCATGGAGAGGAAGGGCGGGGAAATGCTGGACCCCTTTACATTACACAGCCCCCCACAGTTCTGGACTCCTGTATGTTACACAGACACCTCCCCTAACAGTTCTGGACTCCCTGCATGTTGTTACGCAGACCCCTATACAGTGCAGACCCCCCTACAGTGCAGACCCCCCCCCTACAGACCCATAATGTACCTCAGAACAACACGGAGAGCCCGAGGTAGTATCTTTGCAGGGGGGGTGCGAGCCGCACCCCCCGACTTCACTCTGCTCGGCTGTGACAGCCGCTGCCAAGACTGATCAGAGCCGCGACCACGGAGAGAAGGGGATCGTTGCACCGTGTCCCGAGTGTGCTGACTGGCTCGCAGCCCCCCCTGCAAAGCCACTACCTCAGGCTCTCCATGTGTGTTCTGTCACCTCGCGATGTCGCTGCCTAAACCTGCGGCGCTGTCTCCGCTTCAGTCGCGGAGGGGGGGGTGCCTGTCTGACACCCCCCCAGTGTGTGGCACCCGGGGCGGCCCGCCCCCACTTAGTAGCCACTGTCCCTGGCATAATGATTGTTCAGAGAAGCTTAGTTTAGTAAAGTGCGTCCTTCTGTTACTATTCAGCACTCTTATGCTGCGTACAGACGATCGGACATTCCGACAACAAAACCGTGGATTTTATTCCGATGGGTATTCGCTCAAACTTGTCTTGCATACACACGGTCACACAAATGTCGAAAATTCCGAACGTCAAGAACGCGGTGACGTACAACACGTACGACAAGCCGAGAAAAATGAATTTCAATAGCCAGTCTGGCTCTTCTGCTTGATTCCGAGCATGCATGGATTTTTTTTCGCCAGAATTGTGTACACACGCTCGGAATTTCCGACAACAGCTCTCAAATTTTTGTTGTCGGAAATTCCGACAGCAAATGTCCGATGGCGCCTACACACTGCTCTCATCGAACATTTGTTGTCGGAAATCCTGATCGTGTGTACGCGGCATGAGAGTATCCAATACAGTACCACCCTAACCCCCCCTGCTGTTACACATTCTACAAGCAATATATCATAAATAGACAACCTCTAGACTGTTTATTGGAGCCATAATACTCTGATCTCTGATGGTGTTTAGCCCCTATGCATGAGGTTTCAGTGTTTTTGTGTGGGCGGAAGACGAAGGCACACTGTGCAGCCTTGCTGCCAGTAGCCTATAAAACTCAATGAGAGTCTGAAAGCTGCTATGGCTGGATGGTGCACCAAGCAAAACTAACATTTATGCTGTGTATGTACACACGATCGATTTTACAGGTGGAAACAGTCCAATGGACATTTTTCATCGGACAAACTGATCGTGTATGGGCCCCATCGGTCTTTTTTCCATTGATGATTAAAAATAGCATTTTTTTTTATTTATCTGATGGAAAAAAAACAATAGCAAATTCCGATCATCTGTGTGGAACTCCGTCAGAGAAAAAACCCACGCATGCTCAGAATCAAGTTGACGCATGCTCAGAGGCATTGAACTTAATTTTTCTCGGCTCGTCTGAGTGTTTTACGTCATGGCATTTGGGACGGTCGGTTTTTTGACTGATGGTGTGTAGGCAAGACTGATGGAAGTCAGCTTCATCGGATTTCCGATGGAAAAATCCATCGGATTAGAATTCATAGGAAATCCGATCGTGTGTACAGGGCTTTAGGGCAGTATATGCCCAAGTATGCATGAGGCATAAAGTCATACTTTCATGGATTCTCTAACAGTGAAATCGATCTCCTATAATTTCAAGTCTGGTTCAACTGAAAATTTGGTGTCCCTGCTCATCTTGGTATGTAGGTGGTGTGGGCGGTTAGCTTCAAGTGAAGAGTTTTCAGACAGGTAATCAAGCCATATGCAAGTTTAAAGGCCAAGTTTTTTTTTTTTTTCAAAATTCCAGCCCCCCATGTACCAATCTATACAATCTGATTGTACAGAATCTCCTTTAGATTTACCAAATTTATATAATAGGAGGAAACACCTATCTAGCCAATCACTCTATATCCAATCAGACAGGCCCTTGCACTACATAATTGATGGCAGATCTAAAGGAGATTGTACAATCAGCTTGTATAGTATATGGCCACCTTTTATACACCTAAAATTACTAGTTGCGCTTTCAGTGCCATTAATTGTTAAAAACACACCAAACACAGAAGCAAACACACATTTTGCCATGTGAAAAAACGAGTGGCAAATTCTGCAAGTAAAAAACACACAACCCACAAAACGCCAACATGTCCCATAAGCCACATATAGCACAGCCCATTGAAATCAACGGGCTGCCCTATGCGTGTCACAGGAAAAACGAGACATAAAACGTCCACTCCCACTACAAGGGGTCCCCAACTTACGAACGCCCGAGTTACGAACTTCTCCTACTTACGAACCGGGCACTGCGGGGACCCTCTGCCATGCGCGGCCAGACGGAGCCTCTGGAAATGTGGGAAATTTTCGTAATTGGCCGCGCATGCGCAGAACGGCATTCGACGGAACATCGGAAAACATGGGAAATGTCTGTAATTGCCGGTCTGCGCATGCGCGGCCGACTTACGAACATTTCCGATTTACATACAGGAGGAAAGTCCCTAACGGGTTCGTAACCCAAGGATCCCCTGTATGCTAGATGTGAATGGGGCCTGAAAGTGAAATTGGTGCGCTAACACAAGAACAATGAGGCTCCATTCACATCTGAGACATTTACGGAGCTGAAATAAAATGGAAGGTCATAATAGGAAACTGGAAGTCGGAACATCCCTCCCTCCCGCCCTAGAGAAGAGGTCTGATTTAAGTCCTGGAGGAAGATGGTGTGACGGTTGGGGTCCTTGATGAAGGTATACAACATGTGGTATATTGATGAAACGGTGGGACCCATCTCAGGTATGGAGTCCTCCCGTTTGGTCTGGTTTCAGTCTAGACTGACCGGGTAGTTAAGTTGGTAGGGGTCTGTGGTCAGTTAGGGAGTCCTCGAGGCGGTGTTGGCGGCTGGGGACAGAACCTGACTTAGCGGTACCACAGATTACAAAGTTGGGGGAGATGGTGTTGTCTAGGATCCACAACCAGTTATTAGTATTTGATCTGGTATTTACAATGTTTATGTTAACTATGGTTTTGGTTTAAATAAAAGGCCGTACCGGCCATTTTAACTCCAACATTGTTTCAGCGTCATTACTTAAGTTAACCCCTTGCCAACCGCTGCACGACTATATACGTCGGAAGAATGGCATGGCTGGGCAGATTGACGTATATATACACACGTCGCCTTTAAGGCGCACCCGCTACGAGCTCCGTGAGTCTGACCGCGGGTCCCGCGGACTCGATTTCCACCGGGAGTCCCGCGATCGTCTCACGGAGAGGAAAAACGGGGAAATGCTAATGTAAACAAGCATTTCCCCGTTCAGTCTAGTGACAAGGACAAAGAGAAAGAAGGTTGTCAGGACTGCCGCACTCTGTTGAAGCGTTTATTGGTCAAAAAAATGTAATACAAAAATATCCAAGCAAAGATTTGACTATCCATCAAAAGCAATCAGAAAGGGCATGCAGGAAAACAAAGCTGACACGTTTCACATCAGAGATGATGCTTACTGCTATGAGTAAGCATCATCTCTGATGTGAAACGCGTCAGCCTTGTTTTCCTGCATGCCCTGATTGCTTTTGATGGATTTTGATTATCTTTGCTTGGATATTTTTGTATTTAATTTTTTTGACCAATAAACGCTTCAACAGAGTGCGGCAGTCCAGACAACCTTCTTTCTCTATGTATTAGAGCAGAGCCAGCACCTGTGAGATAGCAGGGCGGGAGCTACTAGAGGAATCCGGAACCCTTGAGCTGTGCACCCTTTCTAGTGACAAGGACACTGATCACAGCTCCCTGTAATCGGAAGCGGTGATCAGTGTCGTGTGGGGTGACCACATTTCCGAACTGCCATTCAGGGACACCCCCCGCGCACGCCCTTGCACCAACACAAAAAAATATGATTTTTGATACATTTTTTTGCCAATTTTTGGAAATTCAAAAGCAAACAGTGGTCACCAGTTTAGACAGGTGGTATATGTTTTTTACATACCGTATTCATCGGCGTATAACACGCACAGGCGTATAACACGCACCCTAACTTTAAGAGGGAAGTTTCAGGAAAAAAACTTTCCACAGCCCCCTGCGTATAACACGCAGGCACAGTTTACCCTCTATTTTCAGGGTAAAAAAGTGAGTGTTATACGCCAATAAATACAGTATATATTTTTTATTGCCCCCACTTGTCAGCCTCATTTTTTATTGCCCCCACTTGTCAGCTTCATTTTTTATTGCCCCCCAGGGCAGGGCCCCACTTTAAAAGCCTCATTTATTACTGTACTGTCCCCAGCCCCAGTGCCCCGACTTGTCATCTGACCTACTCCAATCAGGTTCCATTTGCTCACCTTCTAATCTGGACTGGTCTTGTGTGGTGGGCAGTTGAGCGCCAGTCTTTGTTCCCTGGTCCAGGCTGGGGAGCCCCCCTCAGGCAGTCGGACGCTTTGGGCCGCGAGCGGGAGAAGAAGTCGGGCTATGTGCTGTGGGAGTCGGGAGGGGCAGTCAAACCGTGGATCTAAGCCAGCCAGCACTACGGAATGTCACCGCCTGCCGGAAGGTCACTGAAGCCTGGAGGGGTCAGAAGGTGCTGCTGCTGCGGTCGGAGAAGGAGAGGAGGTGGGTGGACTGGGAGCGCAGGGCAGCACTGGGTAAAGGCCTTGCTCCTCTCGGCCTCGCTCTGAGACTCTGCGAATGTGACGTCACTGGTTTCTAGACACCTAGCAACCAGTTTGGCAATTGTCTATTAGGGTGGCTGTGTGTCCTCATTTCATTCTGGGACACTGTATTGCCCCGGAATAAAGGTACCCGGGACACAAATGCAAATTGCGGGACAATCCCAGGCAATCTGGGACACGTGGGCACCCTAGTGTCGTGTGACACGTAGCCCATCCCCCCTACAGTTATAACACATCCCTAGGACACACTTAACCCCTTCCCCGCCCCCTAGTGGTTAACAACTTCACTGCCAGTCACATTTACACAGTAATCTATGCATTTTTATAGCACTGATCGCTGTATAACTGTGAATGGTCCCAAAATAGCACCAAAAGTGTCCGATGTGTCCACCATAATGTAGCAGCCATGATAAAAATCTCTGATCGCCGCCATTACTAGTAAAAAAAATAATTAATAAAAATGCCATAAACTATCCCCTATTTTGTAGACGCTATAACTTGTGCAAACCAATCAATAAACGCTTATTGCGATTTTACCAAAAATATGTAGAAGAATACGTATCACCCTAAACTGAGGAAAAAAATGTTTTTTATTAAAATATTTTTTGGGGATATTTATTATAGCAAAAAGTTAAAAATATTGCTTTTTTTTTTCAAAATTGTCGCTCTATTTTTGTTTATAGTGCAAAAAATAAAAACCGCAGAGGTGATCAAATACCACCAAAAGAAATCTCTATTTGTGGGAAAAAAAGGACGTCAAATGTGTTTGGGAGCCACGTCGCACAACCGCGCAATTGTCAGTTAAAGCGACGCAGTGCCGAATCGCAAAAAGTGCTCTGGTCTTTGGCCAGCCAAATGGTCCGGGGCTGAAGGGGTTATGGTACAGGTTTGAGTATGGTAGGGGGTTATCTGAACTACCCTAGTCATGCGTTTCCTTGCATTTCAGAAATGTACTGCACCAAAAATCGCAGTAAAAAAACGCACCAAATTCTGCTCTAAAAAAAAATCTGAAGCTTCTTTGGGGCGATTGCTGCGTGGGCAGACCATTCAGGTGAATTTCGAAAAAAAAAAAAAAGACGCATGTGGGAATGTGGTTCCCGCTATGCAGAGATGTGAATGGGGCTTGACAGCTGAGTGTTTCTGTCCACTCCCTTCTATGTACTTGTATAAAGATGGCCATACACTATGCAATCTGGTTGTATATTGTGTATTTAGTGAGAAGGGCGATCACTGATTGATTGCATCTCATTTAAAAAGTGCAGCTGGGAGTGGGTGGGATGGTGGATGAGGCAGGGTGTGTGCTAATGAGGTCAGCTGGTCAACTCCTTTTTCTGTCATTACCTACAGTCTGGCCCCTTTCACACCGGGGCAGGCATGTGCAGTGGCGGTATAGCGGCGTGATTTTCAGCGGCGCTCTACCGTCGTATTTACCGTGATATTCGGCCGCTAGCTGTGCGGTTTTAACCCCCGCTAGCGGCCAAAAAAAGGGATTTTTATAACAGCTTACCTGTAAAATCCTTTTCTTGGAGTACATCACGGGACACAGAGCGACTTAGTCATTACTAATGGGTTATATAGTTTACCTTCAGGTGCTGGCACTGGCAACTTCCAAACCGGAAGTACCCTCCCCTATATAAGCCCCTCCCATCCGGGAGCACCTCAGTTTTGTAGCAAAGCAATAAGTGTCTCAAAAAGAGGGGTGGGAGCTCTGTGTCCCGTGATGTACTCCAAGAAAAGGATTTTACAGGTAAGCTGTTATAAAAATCCCTTTTTCTTTTTCGTACATCACGGGACACAGAGCGACTTAGTCATTACTAATGGGACGTCCCAAAGCAATGCCCAATGAGGGGAGGGATACACTATACATAAGCTGGGCGCCATCAGGCATGAGGCTCTTTTGCGGCCTGCAACACACTGCGCCCAAAGGCGACATCCTCCTGACTTCTGACGTCTACCTGGTAGAATCTAGTAAACGTGTGTACTAAGGACCATGTTGTGGCCTTACAGACTTGAGCCAGGGAGGCTTGGTGATGCACTGCCCATGAAGTTCCAACTGCTCTTGTGGAGTGCGCCCTAACTTTGAACGGAGGCGGTCTCCTTTTCAAGCCATAGGCTTGTATTATGACCTGTCGAATCCACTTGGCTAAAGTAGATTTTTGATGCTGCCTGACCCTTTCTGGGGCCTTCCGGCAGAACAAACAAAGTATCCATTCTACGAATCTGAGCAGTGGCTTTAAGATAAGCTTTAACTGCTCTTACTACATCCAAAGAATGCAATAACTTTTCCTCTACCGAACTAGGTTTGAGGAAAAAGGAAGGAAGAACCACATCTTGGTTCAAATGGAACCTCGATACCACCTTAAGAAGAAGGCTGGATGAGGACGTAATACTACTCTGTCCTTATGGACAACCAGATATGGCTCCTTACAGGACAAGGCGGCTAATTCCGATACTCTTTTAGCCGAACAAATGGCTACTAAGAAAATAAATTTCCTGGTGAAAAGAACCAAGGAAATGTGCCGCAATGGTTCAAATGGTTGTTTCTGTAGAACCGACAGAACCAGGTTTAAGTCCCATGGACATATGGGAATACTAACCGGAGGGCTAATACGCATCACTCCTTGTATGAAAGCTTTGACTAATGAATGCAAAGCCAAGGGCCTTTGAAAAAATATTGACAAGGCCGTCTGACCCTTGATAGTACTCAAGGCAAGCTTCCTATGTACAGCCCACTGTAGGAAGTCCAGAATCCTACCTATTACGTACTTACGTGGATGCCATTTCTTGGCCTCACACCGCGTGATGTACGCCTTCTAGATCCTATAATAGATCTGCCTGGATACCGGCTTCCTGGCATTGATCATGGTAGATACCACAGGATTAGAGAGCCCTCTCTTTTTTAGAATGTGGGCTTCAATAGCCAGGCCGTCAAACCTAGGGCTGGTAAGGAAGGGTAGTATATCGGTCCTTGCGAAAGCAGGTCCGGACGATGTGGGAGGGTCCAAGGACTTCCCACTGACATTTTTACAATCTCCGCGTACCATGCCCTTCGGGGCCACGCTGGAGCCACCAGAATCACTGGTTTCTTTTCTACCCTGATTCTGCGGATTAATCGCGGTGGGAATGCATATATCAGCTTGAACTGATCCCAAGGGAACACTAGGGCATCCAAACCGCAAGCTAGGGGATCCTTTGTGCGAGACACAAATCTGTCCACCTTTGCGTTGAATCTGGATGCTAGCAGATCTACATCCGGTGTTCCCCACCGCTGGCATATTGCCTGGAAAACCTCGGGGTGAAGAGACCATTCCCCCGGGCATAATTGCTGGCGACTTAAAAAGTCCGCTCTCCAATTTTTCACTCCTGGGATGAAAACCGCGGATATGGCTGTGACATATCTTTCTGCCCATTCCAGGATGCAATTCGCTTCCCTCTGGGCTGCACGACTCCTGGTGCCACCCTGGTGATTGATATATGCCACTGCTGTGGCATTGTCTGATTGAATTCTGACAGGTGACCCTTGGAGTTTGGATGTCCATGCTACTAGGGCATACCGGGCTGCTCGTATCTCTAAGAGATTGGTGGGTAGGGCCTTCTCTGCTTCTGACCACTTGCCCTGGAGAGACCATTGCTCCAGTACTGCCCCCCAGCCTATGAGGCTGGCATCTGTAGTGACCACCTTCCAAGAAACCGGACTGAAGGGTTTCCCTTTTTCCAGATTCTGGGGCACCAACCACCAATGGAGGCTCTTGCGAACGGAAGGGGACAGGGACATTGGCAAGTCTAAAGCCTGAACTTTTTTGTTCCAGGCTGACAGTATGGCCCTCTGCAAGTTCCTTGAATGGAATTGACCGTAGGGTACTGCTTCGAATGAAGCCACCATTTTTCCCAGCAGCCTCATACACAGGCGTATGGATGGTTTTCTTTTTTGTACCCACTAAGTGGGTCAAATCTTTCAAAGACGACACCTTCTCTGGAGGTAAGAAAATCTTTCTCTGATTTGAATCCAGTCTTAGCCCCCAAGTATTCCAGACTTTTGACTGGTTTTAGGGCTGACTTGTCTCGGTTGATAATGCAACCGTGAGATTCCAGATACTTGATTATCTTGTGAACGACCACTTCTAGTTTTTTTCACTGAGTGGTCTATCAGCAACAAGTCGTCTAGATATGCCATTATCGTTACACCTTGTGTTCCTAGTTTGGCCAATCGTAGGGCCAGAATTTTTGTGAACACTCGTGGTGCTGTGGCCAGACCGAAAGGTAAGGCTCTGAACTGAAAATGGCGCCCTTCTACTGCAAAGCGTAGAAATTTCTGGTGGGCCGGACAGATGGGAATATGCAAATAAGCATCCCTTATGTCGATCGAGGCTAACCATTCCTGCCCTTGTAGGGCGGTGGCCACCGATCGGATCGACTCCATGCGAAAAAGTCCTGATATGTAGGAACTTGTTTAGCCCTTTTATATTTAATATGGGCCTCACGTACCCATTTGGTTTGGGGACTGTGACAAGGTTCGAGTAAAACCCGAACCCGCTTTCTTCCAAGGGAACCTTCATTATTACCCTTGGAGCAATAGTTGTTCTAGTGCCAGAAGGAGGGATCCACTCTTCTGGGGATCGCTTGGCACGTTTGACCTTATAAAATGGGCAGGAGGAATGTCTTTTAACTCCAGCCTGTATCCCAGACTTACTGCGGAGATCACCCATCTGTCTCTGATGGTGTCCCGCCAGGTCTCTGTGAACAACTGAAGTCTTCCCCTCACCCGATTGAGTGGGGGCAACCCTTCATGACTTGGGGGGAGGTTTTGTACCTCTCTTGACCCAGGGTTTCTTGTTACCCTGTGATTGTCCCTGATTTCTGCCCCCTGGATTTGACCGCGGAGGCCGTCGGAACTGTTTCACAGCCGATGTGCCAGGGACTGGAGAAGTAGGCCTCTTAAAAGAAGGACTTCTACCCTTGTTCTTAACCGGCAAGAGTGTACTTTTACCGGCAGAAGTTTTCTGGATATATTTGTCCAGATCATCTCCAGATAAGCGTTCTCCATGAAATGGGAAGCTAATCAGCAATTTCTTACAGGGAGCTTCAGCAGACCAGTTTTTCAGCCATAGAAGCCTACGCATATGTCTACAGACAGCGTAAAGCGGGATGCCTGTTGGATTGTATCCTTTATGGCGTCCACCGCAACACAAGGCTCTAGGTAGGTCAGCTAGGGCAAGAGCCTGCTGATCTGGTAAGTCCCTTAAGACTTGTTTCAACTGATCTTTCATTGCTTGGCAGACTCCAATCGCTGCTACTGCAGGTTGTGTCACCATGCTTGCTGTAGAGAAAGCAGATTTTAGTAAAGACTCCAATTTTTTATCTATTGGGTCTTTGAACATTGGAACATTATCTACTGGACATGTCAGTGATTTATTTACACAAGAGATGGCTGTGTCCACTGTAGGGACCCTCCATTTTTTTATGAACTTATCCTCCATGGGATAGATCACTGGAAATCTCTTGGGGGGAGTAAATATTTTATCAGGATGCTCCCAATCCTGGTAAATAAGCCCTTCCAATAAAGGGTGGATTGGGAAGGAACAGACAGCCTGGGGAGCTTTCAGCGACCCCAGCGAGGAAACCGTAGTGGTTGATGGTTCCGCCAGAGGCATTTTAAATGCTGATCGGACCATGTTAGTCAGAGACTGAACCCATAATCTTTCAGCCTGAGATGCTGAGAAAGGTTCTTCCACTGTTGATTCCTCTATAACTGAATCAACCTCATCCTGATCCCCTTCAGGTAGGTCGATCTCTGTGTGGGGCTGTTCCTCCACTAACAGGCACTCTGAAGGAGGAGACGGAGATCGGACGCGCTTTCCCTGTGACAGGGAAGCAGCGATCAATGCTGTTAATCTCTCTTCCAATCCTCCCTGTTATATATACAGGAGCAGGTGGACTGGGGACAGCCGCAGCACCAGGCACTCCTGCGGGGTTCCTACGGCTACCGACCTCTGAATTTTCAGGGGAGATTGGTGCAGTACTAGCATGCCCAATATCCTCAGAGCCCGATGGAGACCCCTTTGGCTTCCTGGAAAACTTATTTCCGGAGCGTCTGGACGACATATCCTTTAAGCACAAAGCTGAGGTATTCCCGTCGTCATACACCAATTTTGCTGGTAATAGTCTAACACAGTTGCTGCTACATACCAGCTGGTGTCCACTAAAGTGCCTTTCTATGGGGATGCCTGCATCAACCGCCTCTGTGTGCCACCGTTTTGTTGCTAGCTCTGTTTGCATCCAGCTGACACTTGTACTGTGTCTTTTATACATGCTGGGACGCCTGCACATGCGCAGAAGCGCCGCGCCGCGCATCGAGCGTCATCCACCCGCCCCTTTTTTTTCATAGGAGGCGCGTGCACGCGCCCGCGCGCGCACCCGTGCGCCATTGGCACCCTTTTTTGAAACCAAGCAGGGACTAGGAGCCAGGGCCCTTTTTGCCGGAGGGCCTGTGCGGTGGATGAGCGCAGCAACAGGGCAGAGGAACTGGATTCCCACAGAGAAACTTACCAACTGCCTGGATCTTTTGACTTGAGAAAACCAAAGATCCACATGACAAGAAGAATGGACCACAGCGGCCTCTAGTGGTTTAACACAGGTACCGCGGTCCTCTTTTTTTTTTTCTTGACTACTATTAAAATTTTACATTTTCCAGTAGTTATAGGCATACACAGATATTAGCGGGAATACCGTTAGGTAACAGACAGAAAGACAAATTAGGCTTGGGGGTCCCCCAATAGAACCAAGTTCCTGGGGGCCCCCACTTACCTGTTCCCCGCCGCAGGACTCTGTTTGGTCCACAGAAGCCCAAACTTCACCTATCACGGCAGGCATTGTAATTAAACCTTCAGGGACCGGGTTCCCAAGGATTCCACTCCCCTGGACCTGTATAGCACCCTGCACAGAAAACATCTTGGTCGTGGGTATGACCAGAGCTCTGGATCCCAGGGTCCAGCCCTCCTAAGAGAGGCATTACAGGCAAAACCTTGCTCTTCTCTTGCAAGGCCCGAGTACCGACCGTTTAGCTATGAAGCTTTTTTGGTGGGATCCGGAACAGCTTACTAAGGCCCGTAAAAGAACCTGTACGCAAGCCCAGGAAAACACATGTTACTCTTTGGCCAACACCTTAGACACTGGCAAAAAACTGAGGTGCTCCCGGATGGGAGGGGCTTATATAGGGGAGGGTACTTCCGGTTTGGAAGTTGCCAGTGCCAGCACCTGAAGGTAAACTATATAACCCATTAGTAATGACTAAGTCGCTCTGTGTCCCGTGATGTACGAAAAAGAAAAGGGTTAATACCGCAGTGTCCCATGGATTTCAATGGGAAGGAGCGGTAAAGGAGTGGTATACACACCGCTCCTTCAACCCTCCAAAGATGCGGCTTGCAGGAGATTTTTTTTTTCTCCTGCCAGCGCATCGCCTCAGTGTGAAAGCCCTCGGGCTTTAACATTGAGAATGCTGGGGCAGGAGTATTTCAGGCGCTATTTTTAGCGCTAAAACGCCTGAAATACGCCTCAGTGTGAAAGGGGTCTAAGTGAGGAAGTAAGACAGAAGCAATAAATACATTTGGAAACATGGATGGAGGACAGTAAGGTAAGTGTCTGTAGATTTTTTGAAAAGGCTTGATATTTTTGCAAAAAAAGTACATGAATGTTCTATTGGTACATAGGGGACCTGAAAATTTAGAAGAAAAAAAAGGGTTAACTTATCCTTTAAGGGCTTCCTGCCCATGTTTATAAAGCAAACAGAAAAGGCTTCCCTTGCAGCTGGAGGGTCAGGCAGTGGGTGACGGTGGCAAGCTGTGGGACGGGCGGCTGGTTAGGTGGCGGCTCCTGTGTCCTCCATGCTTCCGCCGTGCATCTCTTCTTTCCTCCGGCTAGGCGTCCAATAGGATCGCCTGTGCTTTCAGCCAATCAGGTGACGGGTATCAGACCCGCACTTCCTGATTGGAGGAGAGGCGATTCAGTGTTAGAAAAGCGAATATTCATTTGCTTTTCTAACACACCTGGGTGGGCTCCGAGCGTAATGCTCTGTGCCACGAGTCCACCCTATTTTGAAGCCTTTTAGGCTGGGTTCACACTCGTGTGAGGCACGACAGCCGTCCTACTTTGGATCCGACTTTGCCCCACGACATGAAGCCGACATATGTTCGACTTTCAATGAACGGGGATCCGACTTGGATCCCCGCCAATAGCAGGCACTGTGTTTGGTATGAATCTTGAGGGGGAACTCCAGGCCAAATTTTAAATAAAAAACCGGCATGGGTTCCCCCTCCAGGGGCATACCAGGCCCTTGGGTCTGGTCTGGATTTGAAGGGGAACCCCTACGCAGAAAAAACGGCATGGGGGTCCCCCCCAAAATCCAAACCAGACCCTTATCCGAGCACGCAACCTGGCAGGCCGCAATGGAAGAGGGGGGGGACGAGAGAGCGGCCCCCCCTCCCTCCTGAACCGTACCAGGCCGTACCAGGCCGCATGCCCTCAACATGGGGAGTTTGGTGCTTTGGGGCAGGGGGGCGACCTGCGGCCCCCCCACCCCAAAGCACCCTGCCCCCATGTTGATGAGGACAGGGCCTCTTCCCGACAACCCTGGCCGTTGGTTGTCGGGGTCTGCGGGCGGGGGGCTTATCGGAATCCGGGAGCCCCCCTTTAATAAGGGGGCCCCCAGATCCCGGCCCCCCACCCTATGTGAATGAGTATGGGGTACGTGCAATGAGGTTGCGTGCTCGGATAAGGGTCTGGTTTGGACTTTGGGGGGGACCCCCACGCCGTTTTTTCGGCGTAGGGGTTCCCCTTCAAATCCAGACCAGACCCAAGGGCCTGGTATGCTCCTGAAGGGGGAACCCATGCCAGTTTATTTAAAATTTGGCCTGGAGTTCCCCCTCAAGAGCAGCACAGCACAAGTCGCATGCCAAAGTCGGATCATGCAAAACTGCGGTCCGACTTTGATCCGACTTCAATAATAGTCAATGGGCTGAAGTCGGACCAAAGTAGTACAGGGAGCATTTTCAAATTCGGACCAGTTAAGACAGCTCCCATAGGGAAACATTGATTTTCACACGTCATGCGACATGAGCTCCCAGTGTCCAGCGTCCTGCAAAGCATGAATTTATCCATTATTCATATAGGGGGTGACGTGGATAGAGTGGGCGGCACCCATGCACCCTTAATTGATGGGCCGCCCCTAACTGCCATCCATTTATCTTAAGAACCGCAGGATACTTTGTGGCAGATACACACCATCGATCACTGACAGAGGCTGTCTGTCACATACCTCCCCCCTCTGTTTAAACCCATGGTTTCAAACACTGGCTATTAAACAGTGGGTTCTAGAAAGGGCATCCACATTTTTCTGGTTACAACCAACCTTGTGCTCTTATGAGATGGAAGTGGCGCCCCAGTAAGTAGTACCATAGAGCCTCTAAGGCCCACTCAATGGACAAACACTCTCGCTCCACAATACTATAGTTTTTCTCTGCTGGGGTGAGCTTCCGACTCAAATAGACCACCGGGTGTTCTTTCTCACCTATCACTCGTGACATGACAGCCGCCAGACCAATTCTTGAGGCATCGGTTTGAACCACAAACTATTTGGCAAAGTCTGGGGTCACCAACACAGGCTGTTTACACAGGGCCTCCTTCAGACTTTGGGAAGTTGCTTCAGCCTCAGGATTCCACTTAATCGCTACCGAGGAGCTGTTTCCCTTGGTGAGGTCAGTTGAGGGCGCTGCCAACGTAGCAAAGTTTGGCATGAACCTCCGATAATACTCCACTATGCCTAGAAAGGTTCTCACTTGTTTCTTGGTGGCAGGAGTAAGTTAGTCTTTCATGGCTTCCACCTTATGGACTTGGGGTTTGATGAGGCCCCGCCCAATGGTGTACCCCAGATACAGGGCCTCTTCTAACCCTATGGCATACTTCTTTGGGTTTGCGGTTAAGCCACCATTTTTGTTGGAATGAATGACAGCCTGGACTTTGGTTAGGTGACCTTCCCAATCTGTGCTCAAAATAACCACGTCATCTAGAAAGGCGGCAGAATGTTGATGTGGGCTAAGAATCTTATCCATCATCCGCTGGAATGTAGCGGGTGCGCCATTTAACCCAAAGAGCATCCTCACATACTGCCATGAGCCCTCTGGCATTGCAAAAGCGTTTTTTTTTTTATTTTGCTTCCTCTGTCAGGGGAACCTGCCAATACCCTCTAGTAAGATCAAGAGTGGTTATGTACCTGGCGGGGCCAAAACTTCTCCACTAACTCATCAAACCAGAGCATGGCAAAGGTGTCCAATTTTGACACTTCGTTTCGTTTCGTTTCTGGAAGTCATTGCAAAATCTTAAGGACCCATCTGGTTTGGGAACCAAGACAATAGGACTACACCACTCACTTTTGGAATTCTTTATTACCCCAAGGTCGAACATCCTCTGTACTGCCTCTGCTACTGCCTATCTGCGGGCCTCTGGATTGCAATAATGCTTAAGCCACACTCGAACCTGGGCGTCAGTGACGTCATGTTTTATTACATTTGTGCAGCCTGGCAACTCTAAAAATAAGTCTTTATTGCACTGTAGAAACTCTCTCACCTCCTACTGTTGGGACAACAACAGTCTCTGGTATCTGAACCTCACTTATGCCTTCCTCTTTCTTTAGTGGCTTATCACCCAGGGCTAGAAGAGCTTTGTTGTCTTTCCATGCTTTAATTAAATTTACATGATGTTTTCTTCTGCCTGTCTGGTTGGTGTACCTTATAGTTGACCTCCCCAACCTTTTCCAGTATTTCATAGGGTCCTAACCACTTAGCTAGGAACTTACTTTTCACCGTGGGGGACTAAAACAAGTATGCAATTTCCCAGATGGAAACCTTCGCCGACCTATTGTACACTTGACTCTGTGCTTCTTTGGCTTGCTACATGTGTTCTCGAACAAGAGGCATTACTGAGGCAATTTTATCCTGCATGGCCGACATAGGCTCTATGACACTCCGGTAGGGAGTAGTTTTAGTCTCCTAGCAATATCCAGCAACCCTCGGCAATGCCTCCCATACAAAAGTTCAAAGGGTGAGAACCCCATGGAAGACTGGGGGATCTCTTTTTGCAAACAGATATGGCAGTAGACAATCCCAGTCTCTCCCATATTTAGCATACTCTTGAAGGTTTGTTAAACCGTTCTACTAAACCATCTGTCTGAGGGTGGTAAACCGAAGTACGCAAATGCTTAATATTTAACAACTTGCACAACTCTTTCATTACCTTTGACATAAAGGGAGTCCCTAGGCCGGGTTTTTGGGATCCCAGTACGGGTAAAGATTTGGAACAACTCTTTGGCGATCTTCTTGGAGGAAGTGTTTAAGGGATTAGCCTCGGGATACCGGGTGGCATAGTCCATGACCACTAGGACGTACTGATGGCCTCTAGCAGACTTAACTATTGGCCCTATCAGATCCATAGCAATTCAGTCAAAAGGAACCTCACTCATAGGCAATTGCACCAGTGGGCTACGGTAATGAGGCATAGGGGCTGCCTTTTGACACTCAGGGCATGACTCAATAGTTTCTCACATCAGCTAGTATCCTGGGCCAAAAGAAACACTGTAAAATAAGTTCTTTGGTCTTTTCATAGGCCAGATGACCCCCAAGCAGGGGCGGATCCAGGGGGGGTCAACAGGGCAATTGCCCCCCCCCCAGACCATCTGTCACACTCACTTGCTTGCTTGTTTTTTTTTTTTTTGCGCCTGATCTCCCGGACTTTGGGGACCCGGTACTGGCCGTGGCACACATGTAGCCCCATGTCTCCTCTACAAGTGTGCAAAGTTTGGTGTCTGGGGGACCTACGGCCGGGGAGCACTGATTTTTTAAAACTGGGCACCCCTACCATAGACTCCAATGTTAAACGGTCATTTCTCCGGTGACTTTGCGGACCCGGTACCGGACGGTCGTAGGTCCCCTGGACCCGGTACTAGCCGCGGCACACATATAGCCCCATGTGTTCTCTACAAGTGTGCAAAGTTTGGTGTCTCAGAGACCTACGGCCGGGGAAAACCGATTTTTCAAAGCCGGGCACTCCTTCCATAGACTCCCATGTTAAACATCAGTCTAGTCATGGGCACAGTGAGGCATGCAGATGGACACCCTTATACTCGAGTCAATAAGTTTTCCCAGTTTTTTGGGGTAAAATTAGGTGCCTCGGCTTATATTCGGGTCGGCTTATACTCGAGTATATATAGTACTTGTTCTGCGGCTGCCGCTGCCTCTCTGATTCTCTCTCTGTTTCTCACATCAGCAGATCAGCGGCGCCGAGAGAGACTCGTCTAATGTAGTTACGCGGCGCACTGACACAATACCAGGAGCGGAAGAGGAGGTGGGTGGAGCCTCTTCCCTGCACTCGTTGCTAACGCTTGGGCCGCTTGGCGTCTAGCAACGAGTGACATCAGTGACTCACATCGGGCCGCTCTGCGGGCAGGTGCGATAGCTTGCGGCTCCACAGACGGGTAAGAAAGCGGGCGGCTCCACTTGCGGCGCGGTTTGTGGGCAGGCGGCACGGTTCGTGGGCAGACCGTGCTGCTCAGTGTGTTGGCAGCGCAGGTGAGAGTGAGAGAGCAGGCTCAGTGTGGCAGCTGGCCAATCAGCTAGCCGGGAGCGGGGGAGCAGAGAGATGAGATCATCTTTACCGCCCGTGCCTGCCCTGCATTCCTGCAGTGACTTCCGCCCTCACTGTGCAGGCAGCAGAGAGATTACATTATCTCTCTGCTGCCTGACTCTGGAAGTCTGGGACACAGCAAGAGACAACCAAATCTACACCTTAGCAGGCAAGTTAGTGACAATTAGCAAGGTGTGGCAGGCGACGTGGCAAGTGACAATCCACAAATTGTGGCAGGTGACGTGGCAAATGACAATCTGCATCTGGTGGCAGGCAAGTGACAATCAGCAAGGTGTGGCAGGTGACGTGGCAAGTGATAATCCGCAAGGTGTGGCAAGTGACAATCCGCAAATTGTGTCAGGCGACGTGGCAAATGACAATCTGCATCTGGTGGCAGGCAAGTGACAATCAGCAAGGTGTGCCAGGTGACGTGGCAAGTGACAATCCGCAAGGTGTGGCTAGTGACAATCAGCAAGGTGTGGCAGGTGATGTGGCAAGTGACAATCCACAAGATGTGGCATGTGACGTGGCAAGTGACAATCCGCAACGTGTGGCAAGTGACACGCTCAGGGCTCCCACTAACTGCAGGCGACGGTGGCAAGTGACACACTCGGGGCTCCCACTGATTCTGCATTGAACTATTTAATTTTATATTACAATGTAATAATAGAAATAATGCGCTTCAATCATCCTGACACCATAACAACCATGGTGCCGGGATGATTGAAGTGCCGACACCAGCCATTTCCCCGATAAATTTCCCACAAAAAAAAACATTTTTTGGCAGTGCCCCTCCCGAGAAAAGACTCTGGATCCGCCCCTGCCCCCAGGTGATGTGGGGGGTTCAACACTGTCCTCCTATAAGGGCCAGGCACAATGAGTTGTTCCATAAACTCACCCCGAATTTTGTCAACTCGATACAAAATGTCATGGTTAACTGCCATATAAGGAAACACTCTTTCCAGCCCTGGGGCCACCAGGGTCCCATTGTTTGCATTCACATTTTTCCAGGCTTGTATAAGAGTAGGATCCTGTAGCTGGGCAGTCCCAAAGTTGTCCTGAGAGACCTCTAGCTCCGCCACCAGGCATCTCTTGGGTCTCAGGGGTCACCTCTGGTTCACTTCATAGACTTCTAGGGAAAAAGACACATTTCCATCAGGGGTAACCCCTACAGCATTTTCATAAACTTTTGGTTCAAAGGGGTTGGTGCTCCCCCCTGGAGTCACACTAGGAAGTCCAGGCTCATGATTCTTATTTTTCCCACTGCAGAGTTCCTGGAACAATGGAAAGTCTCTCCCCAATATTACACTGTGCAATAGGATAGGGTACACAGCCACTTTATGGCAAACAGATCCTGAGCTGGTTAACAAAAGTCACCAGCGCTGTGGGGTACTTCTTACAGTCACCATGCACACATACCACTCCTACCTGACACTGGGTCATCTGTTCGGGGTCCACAAGCTGGGTATGGACCAGGGTGACCATGACCAGGCTTCCAGAGTCCATGAGGACGCGCAAACTTTTCCCCCTTATCCTTACAACAGAGCTCGGCATATCTGGATGAGCGACTAGACCTGGGCGAGCAAACATGCAAATGCTTCGGACTACGTCACACTTCAAAAGGCACCGGATTCAAGGGACACTTGGCAGCAACGTGAGCCCACTCACTGTACCGCCAACAGTGGGGATGCCCACGGGTTTCTCTTGGACTTCCCAGACAAAGTCTTTCAACAGAGAGTCACCTTCTAAACACTATCACCGGCCTCTCAGGACTTCCTCTTTTCGTGCTTAACCAGCACATCCTTCGAATTTGGATCAGATTGCCTCACCCACCTCTAAGGTAGAGCTCTCAGGAACCGGTCCATTGCAACTCTTTCCTCTATTTGGGGCCCTGTGAGCATCTTAGGCTACATGCACCGTTTGACCAGGTCAATTAGGTCATACATTTGGTAGCAGGGGGACCCATCTTGCCTTGAAACTTCAGCTGTGTACTCTGCGCTCTCACTGCCGCGGTGACACCCAGACGCCTCAAGATCTCAGCTTTTAGTTTGTCATACTCTCAGACATCCTCAGCGGACAAATCAAAGTATGCTTTTTGTAAGTCCCCTGCTAACAGTGGGGCCACAAGTGCAGCCCAGCGGTCTTTAGACAAGGCCTGCCCCTCAACACTTCTCTCAAAAGTACATAGGAAGGTCTCCACATCATCCTGGGATGTCATCTTTAGAAAGTGACTTTTGGTGCCTGGCAGGGTGTCACCAGGGGACCCTGTGGAAACATTTGCAGTCTGAGATGGAATCCGTTATGGTACTTCAGCCAACCTGTCAGTCTTTCTCAGCAGCCTGAGCCAAGGCTGTCACTTGGGCCCTAGTTGCCTGAGCCAGGGCAACTACTGCTTGCTGGCTGTTTAGAACAAGGACAGTTGGGACAGCCGCACTCCAATCCAACAAGGCTTTATTCAAAGTAGATAAAAACAGGCACTACATATCACAGCAACGAACCTTAGGACAGCTGAAGCTATGAGTAAGCACTAAATAAGTGTGAAACGCGTCAGGCCTAAGGTTCGTTGCAGGACCATGCTGCTGAGCGTAAACTTGAATTAAGAGATAAAGCAAAATAATAAAAACACAGCCACCGTGCAGCATAGGGATGGACTGGGAACTTTTGCCTCTAGAAAATGAAAAAAAAAACAGCCAGATAACCCTTTTCCTGGCTGGGACACATTTGTGTGGGCTAAAGAAAATGTATAATGCAAAGTCTGCCATGGTGTTACAGTTATCAGTGGGCATACTGAAAACGGGATGTTCCTAAAATACATGGTTTATTGTGGCACACATTTTACATCTTCCAGCATCAATTTCCTTTGTGGCTTTTGCCACTCAGCACAAGACATCTCAGAGTTGTAAAGGAGGTTAGTACTGGCAGACCTACTACTGCTAAAGGCTGTGATTTCAGGTGTGAACAGGGAGCAGATTGCCTCCACGTGCTACTGACTGTAGGTCCCACTGCAATCAATGTCTAAATAGTGACGTATGTCCACTCAAGGACCCCAGCCCAACTTATCTCATTAGTAGTACTAGCCTGTTAGTCAAATGCCTCTCCCACCCCTCAAGCCCAGTCCTCCCATGGTGCAGCACCACTAAGCACACAAATCATAAAGCAGAACCTACGCAAGCAATTAGCAAGTATGGCTGCACATAATAATTACTGTATATACTCGAGTATAAGCCGACCCGAGTATAGGCCGAGGTACCTAATGTTACCACAAAAAACTGGGAAAACTTACTGACTCGAGTATAAGCCGAGGGTCAACAATGCCCATTTGCACGCCTCACTGTGCCCATTGCAACTTCACTAAGCCCATTGTCACCTTACTGTGCCCATCCTCACTGTTCCCATCCTCACTGTTTCTATCCTCACGGTTCCTATCCTCACGGTTCCTATCCTCACGGTTTCTATCCTCACGGTTTCTATCCTCACGGTTTCTATCCTCACGGTTTCTATCCTCACGGTTTCTATCCTCACGGTTTCTATCCTCACGGTTTCTATCCTCACGGTTTCTATCCTCACGGTTTAAATTGAAAATTGTACGGTAAATTGTACCTGAAAAAAAAAATTGAGAGGCTGCGGCGTCCATCGTTTAAAACTCGCGGTCTCTTCCTCTTCCCTTATACGCGTTTTCTAAGCACACAGTTCCGCCTATCACGAACGTTCTCTCATCCTCAGTTTCCCAGCAGACGTCTGTGATTGGCGGAACACTGAACACAGTGTCTGCTGGGATGGGTAAGGATGAGAGAACGTTCGTGATAGGCGATTCTCAGCAGACACTCTCCGCCTATCACGGAAGGGACCAGGAAGAGACCGCGAGATTTAAACGATGGACACCGCAGCCTCTCAACCTTTTTTCAGGTACAATTTACAATGTTAAATTTCGCTGACTCGAGAATAAGACGAGGGGGTGACTTTCAGCCCAAAAAAAGGGCTGAAAATCTCGGCTTATACTCGAGTATATACGGTATATGCATGCACAATAAATTTACAAACTATTCTCAGAAACAAGATTTGGAACAAAGAAAAAAGATTGTTAAGATTATTTGGATCATATCCACACACAAAACTGTAAAAGTTAATAGATTAATTTAGAAAAGGTAAAATGCCATAGTAATTGTCTTACGGATCCTTGGCTGATGCAAGTGTTGAGCTGCAAATGGCCAGGCAGATAAACACTATGAGAAGCTGCATGTTGGGTCACACATCAACACCAATGAGACTGAGAAATCTCTTGTCTCATATATTGGGAGACAGAGGATTCAGTTCCACCCACTCTTATCCTCCTTATCTACAAACAAGAATTTTGAACTGTTGGTGAATATCATCAGAGGACTCTTTCACAATGTGTTAGCTTACCATTGGCAGTAAGCCACTATACACATGTGTAACTTCTGTAAAAAATAAATTTTCTAGAAATTTAAAAAGAAATTAAACAAATACTAATAATGGCCATTGCATTTATACATGTGTAGCGATACCCCCAAACTAAGAGAGCCGCTGGTTTTGTTTCGGGCCCTGTACACAGCACAGCCAACCCCCGGCAATCTACTCGACCCTTCTCTGGCACAGCTAGTCTAGGGGTGGTATATATGTATGGCTCTATACCTGTTCATGA
Organism: Rana muscosa; assembly: GCA_029206835.1. Classification (NCBI taxonomy): domain Eukaryota; kingdom Metazoa; phylum Chordata; class Amphibia; order Anura; family Ranidae; genus Rana; species Rana muscosa. Next base: position 219,450,440 of record CM055123.1, read on the forward strand.
ACAATCCCACAATAATCCAAACAGTTGTGAAATATAGTAATGGACGCTAATACCAGTATGATTAACTATAATAGATTTACTTGGATATAAAGGTTAACGATCAATACCATATAACACATACATGCAGAGCCCTGCAGTAATAATAACACTAGTCAACTATAGTGCACATACAGGGGCGTAACTAGAAATCACAGGGCCCCATAGAAAAATGTTGTATGGGGGCCCCCCCCTCAAACAGCCCCCCCTACAAAAAAAAAAGAACTAATGCCATTGAACAACAGATTACATCACTCATGTGGCACAGTACCCAGGCAACAGCTTATATTAATTTCGAATAACAAAACAAACATTTGCCAATAAAATCTACAGATTACATTCAGTACATTATAGTGTAAGTAAAGTCAAGTGGGGAAAGAAATATGCGGTGCAGCGAAAAGTGGGGGTGGTAGAAGCGTAATATTGGGCGTGGCTTAAAGGGGCGTGACTCAAAGGGGTGTGGTTAGAGTCTGAGATGAACAAAGGATGGAGGGAGAAACAAAGGGAGAAAGAGAGAGAGAGAGAGAGAGAAAGGAAAAAAAGAGCAATGGAGGGGCAGCAGGCCCAGATCCTACACCACAATAGAAATGTGTATTCTAGAAAGTTTAACAATCAGCAGATAAAGATACTCCAAACACCTGGTGTTAGCGCCTCAATCATCCCGGCACCATGGTTGTTATAGTGTCAGGATAATTGAAGCGCATTATTTCTATTATTACATTGTAATATAAAATGAAATCATTTAACTCACCATAATGCAGAATCAGTGGGAGCTCTGATGTCACTGTCCCCATCCAGCGGAGTGCTTCCTTACATCTCAGGTGTCACTTTCCCCAGCCAGCGGAGTGCTTCCTTACATATCAGGTGTCACTGTCCCCAGCCAGCGGAGTGCTTCCTTACATCTCAGGTGTCACTGTCCCCAGCCAGCGGAGTGCTTCCTTACATCTCAGGTGTCACTGTCCCCAGGGGAGTGCTTCCTTACATCTCAGGTGTCACTGTCCCCAGCCAGTGGAGTGCTTTCTTACAAATCAGGTGTCACTGTCCCCAGCCAGCAGAGTGCTTCCTTACATATCAGGTGTCACTGTCCCCAGCCAGCGAAGCGCTTCCTTACATATCAGGTGTCACTGTCCCCAGCCAGCGAAGCGCTTCCTTACATCTCAGGTGTCACTGTCCCCAGCCAGCGGAGTGCTTCCTTACATCTCCAGTGTCACTGTCCCCAGCCAGCGGAGTGCTTCCTTACATCTCCGGTGTCACTGTCCCCAGCCAGCGGAGTGCTTCCTTACATCTCCGGTGTCACTGTCCCCAGCCAGCGGAGTGCTTCCTTACATCTCCGGTGTCACTGTCCCCAGCCAGCGGAGTGCTTCCTTACATCTCAGGTGTCACTGTCCCCAGGGAGTGCTTCCTTACATCTCCGGTGTCACTGTCCCCAGCCAGCGGAGTGCTTCCTTACATCTCAGGTGTCACTGTCCCCAGCCAGCGGAGTGCTTCCTTACATCTCAGGTGTCACTGTCCCCAGGGAGTGCTTCCTTACATCTCCGGTGTCACTGTCCCCAGCCAGCGAAGCGCTTCCTTACATCTCCGGTGTCACTGTCCCCAGCCAGCGGAGTGCTTCCTTACATCTCCGGTGTCACTGTCCCCAGCCAGCGAAGCACTTCCTTACATCTCCGGTGTCACTGTCCCCAGCCAGCGGAGTGCTTCCTTACATCTCAGGTGTCACTGTCCCCAGCCAGCGGAGTGCTTCCTTACATCTCCGGTGTCACTGTCCCCAGCCAGCGGAGTGCTTCCTTACATCTCCGGTGTCACTGTCCCCAGCCAGCGGAGTGCTTCCTTACATCTCAGGTGTCACTGTCCCCAGCCAGCGGAGTGCTTCCTTACATCTCAGGTGTCACTGTCCCCAGCCAGCGGAGTGCTTCCTTACATCTCCGGTGTCACTGTCCCCAGCCAGCGGAGTTCTTCCTTACATCTCAGGTGTCACTGTCCCCAGCCAGCGGAGTGCTTCTTTACATCTCAGGTGTCACTGTCCCCAGCCAGCGGAGTGCTTCCTTACATCTCAGGTGTCACTGTCCCCAGCCAGCGAAGCGCTTCCTTACATCTCAGGTGTCACTGTCCCCAGCCAGCGAAGCGCTTCCTTACATCTCCGGTGTCACTGTCCCCAGCCAGCGGAGTGCTTCCTTACATCTCAGGTGTCACTGTCCCCAGCCAGCGGAGTGCTTCCTTACATCTCAGGTGTCACTGTCTCCAGCCAGCGGAGTGCTTCCATACATCTCAGGTGTCACTGTCCCCAGCCAGTGGAGTGCTTCCTTACATCTCAGGTGTCACTGTCCCCAGCCAGCGGAGTGCTTCCTTACAGCTCAGGTGTCACTGTCCCCAGCCAGCGAAGCGCTTCCTTACATCTCCGGTGTCACTGTCCCCAGCCAGCGGAGTGCTTCCTTACATCTCAGGTGTCACTGTCCCCAGCCAGCGGAGTGCATCCTTACATATCAGGTGTCACTGTCCCCAGCCAGCGGAGTGCATCCTTACATATCAGGTGTCACTGTCCCCAGCCAGCGGAGTGCTTCCTTACATCTCAGGTGTCACTGTCCCCAGCCAGCGGAGCGCTTCCTTACATCTCCGGTGTCACTGTCCCCAGCCAGCGGAGTGCTTCCTTACATCTCCGGTGTCACTGTCCCCAGCCAGTGGAGTGCTTCCTTACATCTCAGGTGTCACTGTCCCCAGCCAGCGGAGTGCTTCCTTACATCTCAGGTGTCACTGTCCCCAGGGAGTGCTTCCTTACATCTCCGGTGTCACTGTCCCCAGCCAGCGAAGCGCTTCCTTACATCTCCGGTGTCACTGTCCCCAGCCAGCGGAGTGCTTCCTTACATCTCCGGTGTCATTGTCCCCAGCCAGCGGAGTGCTTCCTTACATCTCCGGTGTCACTGTCCCCAGCCAGCGGAGTGCTTCCTTACATCTCAGGTGTCACTGTCCCCAGCCAGCGGAGTGCTTCCTTACATCTCCGGTGTCACTGTCCCCAGCCAGCGGAGTGCTTCCTTACATCTCAGGTGTCACTGTCCCCAGCCAGCGGAGTGCTTCTTTACATCTCAGGTGTCACTGTCCCCAGCCAGCGGAGTGCTTCCTTACATCTCAGGTGTCACTGTCCCCAGCCAGCGAAGCACTTCCTTACATCTCCGGTGTCACTGTCCCCAGCCAGCGGAGTGCTTCCTTACATCTCAGGTGTCACTGTCCCCAGCCAGCGAAGCGCTTCCTTACATCTCCGGTGTCACTGTCCCCAGCCAGCGGAGTGCTTCCTTACATCTCAGGTGTCACTGTCCCCAGCCAGCGGAGTGCTTCCATACATCTCAGGTGTCACTGTCCCCAGCCAGTGGAGTGCTTCCTTACATCTCAGGTGTCACTGTCCCCAGCCAGCGGAGTGCTTCCTTACATCTCCGGTGTCACTGTCCCCAGCCAGTGGAGTGCTTCCTTACATCTCAGGTGTCACTGTCCCCAGCCAGCGGAGTGCTTCCTTACATCTCAGGTGTCACTGTCCCCAGCCAGCGAAGCGCTTCCTTACATCTCCGGTGTCACTGTCCCCAGCCAGCGGAGTGCTTCCTTACATCTCAGGTGTCACTGTCCCCAGGGAGTGCTTCCTTACATCTCCGGTGTCACTGTCCCCAGCCAGCGAAGCGCTTCCTTACATCTCCGGTGTCACTGTCCCCAGCCAGCGGAGTGCTTCCTTACATCTCCGGTGTCACTGTCCCCAGCCAGCGGAGTGCTTCCTTACATCTCCGGTGTCACTGTCCCCAGCCAGTGGAGTGCTTCCTTACATCTCAGGTGTCACTGTCCCCAGCCAGCGGAGTGCTTCCTTACATCTCAGGTGTCACTGTCCCCAGGGAGTGCTTCCTTACATCTCCGGTGTCACTGTCCCCAGCCAGCGGAGCGCTTCCTTACATCTCCGGTGTCACTGACCCCAGCCAGCGGAGTGCTTCCTTACATCTCCGGTGTCACTGTCCCCAGCCAGTGGAGTGCTTCCTTACATCTCAGGTGTCACTGTCCCCAGCCAGCGGAGTGCTTCCTTACATCTCAGGTGTCACTGTCCCCAGGGAGTGCTTCCTTACATCTCCGGTGTCACTGTCCCCAGCCAGCGAAGCGCTTCCTTACATCTCCGGTGTCACTGTCCCCAGCCAGCGGAGTGCTTCCTTACATCTCAGGTGTCACTGTCCCCAGCCAGCGGAGTGCTTCCTTACATCTCAGGTGTCACTGTCCCCAGCCAGCGGAGTGCTTCCTTACATCTCAGGTGTCACTGTCCCCAGCCAGCGGAGTGCTTCCTTACATCTCAGGTGTCACTGTCCCCAGCCAGCGAAGCGCTTCCTTACATCTCCGGTGTCACTGTCCCCAGCCAGCGGAGTGCTTCCTTACATCTCAGGTGTCACTGTCCCCAGCCAGCGGAGTGCTTCCTTACATCTCAGGTGTCACTGTCCCCAGCCAGCGGAGTGCTTACTTACATCTCAGGTGTCACTGTCCCCAGCCAGTGGAGTGCTTCCTTACATCTCAGGTGTCACTGTCCCCAGCCAGCGGAGTGCTTCCTTACAGCTCAGGTGTCACTGTCCCCAGCCAACGAAGCGCTTCCTTACATCTCCGGTGTCACTGTCCCCAGCCAGGGGAGTGCTTCCTTACATCTCAGGTGTCACAGTCCCCAGCCAGCGGAGTGCTTCCTTACATCTCAGGTGTCACTGTCCCCAGCCAGTGGAGTGCTTCCTTACATCTCAGGTGTCACTGTCCCCAGGGAGTGCTTCCTTACATCTCAGGTGTCACTGTCCCCAGCCAGCGGAGTGCTTCCTTACATCTCAGGTGTCACTGTCCCCAGCCAGCAGAGTGCTTCCTTACATCTCAGGTGCCACTGTCCCCAGCCAGCGGAGTGCTTCCTTACAGCTCAGGTGTCACTGTCCCCAGCCAGCGGAGTGCTTCCTTACATCTCAGGTGTCACTGTCCCCAGCCAGCGGAGTGCTTTCTTACATCTCAGGTGTCGTCCCCCCCTCCCCATTGGAGCTCTTCTATATCCCAGCAGTGGTGTCTCCGCCGCCATTACTGAAGGCCGAGGGGGAACAAAATAGACCGGGGGCTTGGGTGGGCCGTGCCGCAGCTCAATTTCTATTGTAGCCAGTCGGCAGGCTCCCTTCTCGTTTATAACTTGTCTGGTCTTCTAGAAAATGGCGGCCGGCGGAGACATTATCTCCGCCGGCCGCGGACCTCTAGCGGCGGGCGGCAAAAAATCGTGAAAAAAGGTCATATCTATTGGCAACTCGGGCCCCACTCGGCTGCGGGCCCCATAGCGCCCGCGTGGGTCGCTATGGCGGTAGTTCCGCCACTGTGCACATATATTTCTATCACACACTGACATATAGCTATTCTCCCTGTGAGCAATATGGCGCTCAATAAAGCTATAAACTCCCAGTCAGGCCTGACTCAGTTAAAGCTCAGTCTTTAAGTGAGGAATCTTCGCATGCAAGATGATCAGTGGTGCACATACAGGAACAATAATTTGTAATCCAGTAATGGTCTATGGCAATAGAAGCAACTCCCCGGAGACTATATAACTCAGTTCTGCAGCTAGTCTCCTGTCAGGATAGCAAGTATAACACGATGGGCCAAGGCAGTCAATAGGCCTAACAAAAGTACTCGGTTATAGTTGTGAGCAGGTGCTCTCTCACCCCTCCGGACTCGATCCTAGTCCGGGACTCCCACCGCTGTGTCTCCACACACACAGGATCTGCAACAGCCGGATCTCTGGTCCAACTGACGTCCGCAAAGCAGGTAGATGTCAGATGCCGCACAGGCTCCGCAGCGAGGTGGAAGGCTCTCTGGAAGTGCGCAAGGCCCAGGCCTCGGGCCTTGCACTTGCAGCAGGTCCGCACAGGACGTCCTCTTGCCAGCCGCGCGGTGTCCAAAGAGACTGGGCTTGGCCTCGCCCTCCCCTTTTATACCCCACCCATGAGTCTCTGCGGCGGCACATTGCACCTTGGGTGCCAAACGGGGTTCTGGGTAACGTAGTCCATGGGGCCTCAATGGAGACCCCGCTACACATGGCAGTAAATAAAAAAATAACATTTTAAAATGTAAGGGTTTAGCAGCACGTGTGCCAATTCAAACATTGGGATAATATCTGTTGTACAGGATGCAAGGGATGGGTCCTGGACAGCAGGTATATTCCCTAAAATTTGGCTTGTTTTCCCTTTAAAGGGTACAGTTTAATGATAATGTTGAGTACTCAGGGGCTCTCACCCAGTGGTGGCTGGTGCTAAAAAAAATAGGGGTGGCGCAAACAAACCCATCCAGGTCCGCACTCACCACGGTCATGGCTCCATACATGCACACACTGTATATGTGTGTATATATATATATATATATATATATATATATATATATTCTAGCGCACCCACCCCAGACTTTACCTGCTTTTCTTTACTTGGCTCCTCCGCAGGAAAGAATAGGGCACACCGCACTGGATGGGGAGGTTGAGCGGTGTTAGTTTTCGGGCATGCCTGCGGCTGGTATCAGAATCCTCCCGAGCTGATCTCACCTCTGCATTAGCCAGAAACAAGTCCTTAATGCTCCCCAGTAAAGTAACTGTCAACACCAACTGAAAGTCAAACTGTTGTATTTATTTCACCATGGATAACAAATGGTCTCTATGAGAGCAGACAGGTTGATACGAGACACAGGTCAGATAAGGTGGGAGGAGGTCCAGGCACAAACTTCATTTGGTTTCTCTTATGCCGCGTACACACGATCATTATTCACAGCAGTTAAAAAAAAAGCCGTGAATAATGTCATTTAAAACGAGGGAACGGCTTGTTCCCCACACACGGTCGTTTTTAACGTCGTCTTTTCTCTTGTCGAGAAAAAACGACCGTCTGTGGGCTCCGCGGCAGTGTTTCCCTATGGGAAACACTGCCGCGGAAAGCATGTCGAAAAAAACGACGAGAAAAATTAGAATATAGAGAAAAAAAATAAAAAATATGGATAGCTGCACTCTAAAAAACCTTTGACGGTCGCCTTTATTGTAAAAAATGGAAGATCACACCAAAAATCATCATAGCATAGCCGGGGTAACATGTTCTAATTTTTCTGGTAGTTTTTAATGCCGTTTTTCTCGTCTAAAAAAACGACAGAAAGCCCACAGACTATAGTTTTTCTCGTCGAATGGGAAAAATTTCGTTTTTTTCGACGAGAAAAACGGCCGTGTGTACGCGGCATTACTGTTCTGATTTCACGAACAGGTTTGGGCGCACGGTCTCTGCCACAGACCGGGTGAATATGAAAGTCACTGCCACTGATGAATAGGGCCTTGCCCTATTTGGTCACTGCTACTGACCTGGTGTGCGTAGAGTCACTGCCACTATGACCTACAGAACATGCACTTCCTTCTTGAAGAAACTTGGCCCATGTTAAGGAGAAGAACCACCCTCCGGAGAGTTACCAGAGGCCCCCACTGTCACCACGACTCTGCGCTGGGTCTTCAGAAGGGGTCACCTCCCTGGCCTCCTCGATCCTGGATACGGATCCCCTCGCAAGGCGGCACCCTGGGAGCCCTCAATCCCCGGCGGAACCCAGCCGAAGGCGCTGGGTTCTGGGCCTCCAAAATAGTACCTCACCCCAGACTGAAGGTGTCTGTGATGGAACAGGAACTCGGCCTCCGGGCCTAGGGCACCCGGAGATGACACACGCACCACCCAGGCTGAAGGTGCCTCTGGAAGATGGCCGCCTCTTTTTATACCCTCTCCCGACAGGCACAGCAGGTTCCCCGCCCCGCCGTCACTACTGCCGAGAGGGGACAAAAAAGGCACAGCCTTGCTTCAGTGATTTAACCCTGGCCCACGGCAACAGCGCCACCTGTAGGCCCCAGGGAACTGCACACCAATACTATCTCCCAGGGACAGAAATGGTCCAAGAAACCTAACAATTAGTGTATCTGGGCCTAATTACCACTCAGATACTCCCCCTAAATATAGCACCCCGCCACACACACATATACATATACATACATATACACATAGGGTCTTCAAAAACTTTCCGCACTTTTAATACATTTAATGGAGTTAAAAAAAAGCGTGGAAACTTTTTGAAGTCCCCTTGTAAACACACACACACACACACACACACACACACACACACACACACACAAAGACTTATAGCACTGACAATTCCGTGGCATCTTACGAAGAACCATATCCTCCAAGCTCACAAACTCCATGCAGACAGAAATCAATCCTAGTACCCTGCAACTTAAACACAAGCAACCTACAAACTCCATGCAGGAATCTAAAAAACCCAGTACCCCACAGCTCAAACACAACAACCTACAAACTTTGTGCAAACAGGAATCAATCTTAGCACCCCACAGCTCAAACTCATGACTCACCAATGAGCTAAAAGCACCCCTGAATACATCAAACCCAGCACAACTTCTAAAGAACCACAAGTCCTAGCAGAGCCACAATAATCTCCAGCAGCCAAGAACTACATCATTATAAAAGAGAACCTGCCTCTGTCCATCAAACCGAGCCTGCCCCCAAAACTCAACAGGACCAACTTTACAGGAGAGCTGTAGTAACCCTGGCTGGCAGGACATGCTTGCACTTGTAGTTCACCAGCAGCAAGTGACTGTACTGGTCCTGATCAGAGCCATGCTGGGGGAACAGAGAGAGCTCACATCATCAATCAGCAAAGGGCACTACTGGACTACCCAGGCAGGGTTAACCCTGTCCATGCCACCAGGGCCAGCAGCAGCAGCTAGGCAGGTAGGGAAGGCTGGATCCCCCTTGTGCTGCCTGCAAGTCATATACTGGTGAACTACTGTAGGTCAGGCAGCGCCCCTCTACTGACCTGAATAGCAGATGCAGCCTGGTGGAAGCAGACAGCTCCAGGTTTCCCTCTTGTTGGTGATCTGCAGGCAATGCGGGGGCACAGTGCCGGGACATCTTCTCTCTGTCAGCGGCGGCTGGTGGGTCGGTCGGTCAGCAGGCATAGCGAGGACACAGTGCAGGGACACCTCTCAACAGCACCTGGCAGTGAGAGCTGCACACACCTTTGTGAGCTAAGCTTAGGATTAAGCCATGGTTGCTTAACAGTAAAAAGCCTTCTCTTTGGAATCCCTGAAGCAGAGGGGAAGCCCAAAACCCTAGTGTGGGACTTTTTTTCCATAGTGAGGATTGGGACTCAAAATTGCCAAAGGTTCAGTCTGTTAGATTCCATCTGGAAAGCCAGGTTTACAGCCAATCCAAAAAAATGTACCATTGGCCTAGAGGAATATCTAGTATCTAGGATATAACATTGGGAGAGGTCGCATGCGCGACTTCTGAACATGGCGGACGCGTGAGACCAGAGCTCCGTCCCCCGCCGCCTTCCCGAGACTCCCGCTGACCGATCCGAAGCTCTGCTAGCCACAGGAGTCACCTCTCCAGTCTCCTGCAGCGGCTGCACACCCCATGGGCAGGATTGGAAACCAGAGACAGAACTACGCCGCAGTCCTCAAGCCTTGGGCCTCCTCCAACATGAGCCGCTACCTACACAGGCCCTTATCCGTGGCCTCGAGTAGCCAGGACAGCGCGCAATACCCACCGGAGCGCTTTGAGCCTGAGACAGGTACCCTCTTTGACATTGCCCCCACTCCTGCACAGGGGTCACCCCCCCTATTACCGGCAGAAGTTTTAGATGCCAAACTACAATCCTTACTCCAAGCCATCACCCATAACATTGCACAGGAGGTGAGTAAACTTGCTAAAGAATTGAGAGGGGAAATAGGCCAATTGGGAGAATGCACTGTAGTCTAAAGTTGATGAACTAGTGCAGTATGTTCAAGTTCTTGAAGAGGACAATGCCGCCATAAAGCACTCGGTCACCCAGCTTCAAGCTCAACAGAAAGACATTGAAAATAGGGAACGCAGACAGAATGTGCGGATCAGAGGCATATCTCCTAAGCTTGTTCAATGTGGTAGCCCCTAATATCCCAGACATTGACTGGTGTTTGGACTGGGCCCACAGATTCCTCACTCCTAAACCCCTGGCTGGAGCCAACTCGAGAGACGCGATTGTCAGGTTTTACTACTATGATAGCAAAGAAGCACTATCTGCACCCGCAACCAATCCAGGCTTGATTTCAAAGGGTCCAGGATCCAGATCTTCATTGCTCTCTCACCTATCACCCTGGCAAGACAAAGAAATCTCCGCCCGCTGACACTACATCTCCAGACCCATAAAGTCATGTATCGCTGGGGGTTCCCCTTACGCCTCTCTGCATCCCGTGAAGGCATACAATACTCCCTACATGATCTCCAGGAAAGTGACAACTTCCTGCGCAAATTAGGCCTACCACTGCTCCCTGACGAAGATCCTGTGCCGCTTCCTGCTACTTCTAAGTCACCGACAGCTCTGGGTCGCATCTGGACCCCGGTGCGGCAGAAGCCATTAAAGTCCAATTTCACACCTCAGAGGCGCCCTTCTTCTAGATTCCCGACCTGAGGAACCTTCCACCTGGCTACGGCTTTGATTTCCAATTTTACCTGGCCCTTTGATGTTCCTGTTTGGCCCTCCCCCCTTAGTGGGTCTATTCACCCGCTTGCCCGTGGGGTACACTGCCTGTTTTTATGGCATCCTGGTTCAAAGGTTTATTTGTTCCCACGGTTTCTATTTGTGACCCAAGCCTTTATACTCCGGAGGATGGAGGAGGACCGTCCACCCCCATTTTTGGTGGTCCTCATGCCCCCCTTCCCAACCCAAGGCTTAGACCTGGGCTTCCTGGAGGCGTTCGGCCTTCCAGGTTTCTCTTTGGATACAGTAAAGATTTTCAATTTTCTTTTTCTTTTCTTTTTCTGATTTTTATTTTTGTTTTTGTTAATTTTTTCCTCTGGTCTCTTTTTCTGACCTGAGGTTGCTACACCTTATTGACTGGTTATGTTTATGTTACAGTGCTGCTGCTGTTCTAAATGTTGTTATGTTACCTTATACCCATTATGCGACCCATGGAATCTCTCACCTAATGTATACTATGCAGTTTATTATACGTTTATTCATAAGGTTAAGTTGTTATGGCGTTAAAGTTTCTTTACTTGTAATGTTAAAGGTTTAAACTCTATTCAAAAGAGATGGCTGGCTTTGAAAGAGTTTAAAGCTTCCAAAGCTGATGTAATTCTGGTCCAGGAGCCTTATTTACGCCCTGGAGGATCCCTTAAATTTGCCAGCAAACACTTCCAGACATCTTTTTTTTTTGGCTTCCGACCCGTCCGGGAAAGCAGGCGTGGCGACCTTAATTAATCGCTTCTGTCCTTCATACCTGGACCCCCATGGCAGATTATCTTAGATTGTTTATTCCTCACCCAGTCTCCTACTATAGACCACTCCTCTGTACACCTAGATATTACCCTTACTTCCACCTCTCCCAGGACTTGTCATTGGCACCTCAATGAGAGACCTTTCTCCGTATCCCTGAAACTAGAGACCACATGTCCAACAGCCTAGCTTATTTTTCTACGAAATCAACTCCGATCATTAGATATGAAAAAGATCGAAAAATCCCTCCTGTGGTCCAAACAGAAATTTTTGAGTACTCAAACAAGCCCCACAGAATGCTGGTGAATAAACTGAAACCTTGCCCCTTTCACTCATCCCCAGAGGTTCTAAGGGAAACTGATGGTACTCCCACTTACTGCCCTCTCACCATGTCCAAAGTTTTTGGAGAATTCTATCGCAAATTGTACTGCTTACAAACTGACCCTAACTACAATTTCACTTTCTTTGACTTTCTACACCTACCCAAACTCTCCCCTGATCACCTTTTATCTCTGAACTCGGCAGTCACTCCATAGGATCTAGCCAATGTAGACAAAAACCTCCCTACCCCAAAACCCCCTGGCCCAGACGGCCTGCCTTTCCTTATTATAAAAATTCCTTACCAATCTTAAGCCCACATTTGATTTCCCATTTCGCCTCCTTACTTAAAAGGTACTGAACCCCACCCCCAATTCCTTCATGCCCAAATCTCCGTGATCCTGAAACCTGGTAAAGAGCCCTCCCTCCCTGACAATTATAGGCCCATTGCTTTACTTAACTCTGATTACAAGATATTTACAAATATCCTAGCCAACCAACTATCCCACTTAATACCCAGACTCATACATAAGGACCAAGTAGGCTTTGTGGCAGCCAGACATGCCGGCGATAACACGAGACCTCATAGACCTGTTAAACAAAACAACCCGCCCAGCCCTGATATTGAGCCTTGACGCACAGAAAGCCTTCGATAGGCTCAGTTGGCCCTTTGTTTGCTACACTCTCCAATTATGGTTTTGATGGCCCCTTCATGGCAGCGCTACATGCTCTATACTCCCGACCTTCCTCCCAAGTTCAGTTATCCTCCTACTCATCACCATCCTTCTCTTTGAGTAATGGTACCAGGCAAGGGTGCCCGTTATCCCCTCTACTTTTTATCCTTTGTCTGGAACCCTTAGCTGCAGCCATCTGCATCTACCCTGATATTCGTGGGGTCTCACTGCGTCAGAATGAGTATAAACTGTCATTGTTTGCAGATGATATTCTACTGACTCTGACCAAACCCCACACTTCTCTCCCAAATCTACACGCTCTGCTCAAAGAATTTAGCTTTCTCTTAGGGTATAAAATCAACACAAGCAAAACAGAGGCCCTACCAATACTCATCCCACACTCAGATCTTACCATTCTACAACAAAACTATTCCTGTCACTGGTGCTCAAACTCTCTTAAATATTTAGGGATACATCCAACCCCCTCATACTCAGCCCTCTATCAGGCCGACTTTCCCCCACTCTTCCGCAATATGCCATTGGACAGTGGGACGCTTATCCCATCTCTCTCTTGGGTGGCATCAATGTCCTGAAGATGTCTATTCTGCTGAGACTCCTTTATCTATTTGAAACTCTACTGATTCCTGTCCCTATGTCACAGCTCAAAGACACTCAGAGATCATTTCTTAACTTCATATGGCACTATAAAGCCCACCGAATAGCCAGCTCGGTAGTGTTGGCCCCTAGGTCTAGAGGAGGATTGGGAGCCCCAGACCTTATTAAATATTATTGTGTGAAATAATATTCTTGTTTGTGTCGCCCGCTCCCTGGATCCCCCCCCCTTCCCTGTCCCCCCATCCTGGCCTTTACAGTTGATATATTGTGATATTGTACTGTTGATGGCATTGTAGCATGACTTCTATGGCTTTAGCATATGTTATGTGCCTTTTCAATGATTGTACTTATTACGATGTACTATATGTTTGGCATTTCTTTTCTTTCTGTACTTTTGTAAAAAATTTAATAAATATACAATTTAAAAAACAAAACAAGAAAAAAAAAACAAGTAAACAAAGTTAAAGGCTATTTAGAGTTGGCCCCGCCCCACCAACAAGAAGCAGGTTTGAGCATTTTTAGGAATCGCTGGCTCTTCTCGCCACTTTATTCCCCATTTTGCCTCACAGGCTGCTTCCCTGACCAAGTTGACAAAAGGGAAGGAGTCTGTCATGATCAAATGGATCCCCAAATCCCCCAAATCAGAAGCAGCTTTTGAGGCCTTATAACAGGCCTTATGTGGTCAGCCAGTGTTGTACTCGTCTGACTTTTCAAGGGACTTTGTGGTCCAGACTGATGCATCAAATGTTGGGTTAGGAGCTGTGTTGTTGTCTCAAGGGGGAAAGAACACGGTCATTTACCTCAGCTGGAAATTTAAGGCCCATGAAGAAAATTATGCCACCATTGAGAAAGAATGTTTATCGATAAAATGGGCTTTAGATTCTCTCTGGTATTATCTCTTGGGTAGACAATTTGGAACAGATCATGCTCCATTAAGGCGGATGGCTCTTCAAGAATTCCGTTTTACAGTGAAACATCGTCCTGGTGTTAGAATGGGAAATGCAGATGCTTTGCCCCGAGTGCACGCATGACTGGCAACCTGTGTCCCAAACCTAGGGTTGAAACAAGAGACGGGGTATGTAACAGGAATCCAGGAAAATCTATGGGTTGTGTCCAGGATGGGAAACATAATTGTCCCAGGTTTATTTTTTTTCCACATTTTTGGGCGTTGCCATTTTTCTAGGGCTGCGGAAATGAACGATTAATCCGTCGATTAATCGGTAATTTTCTGGATCGATCAAAATTCTTTTGATCGCCTACCGCCACTAGGAGGTCCATGGCCGGCAGAGATAGTGTCTCCGCCGGCCGCCATTTTCCCAAAGACCAGACCAGCACAAGAAGGTATCCTGCCGAAATAGAGCTGCGGCGCCGCCCACCCCCGCCCCCGGTCTGTCTGTCATCTGTGACCTGTTGTGGAAAGGGGTGGCGGGTGGGCGGTGCCGCAGTTCAATTCTATATTGTAGCCGGCAAGCTCTGCCTCTAATTCGTTCCCCCTCGCCTCGGTCTTCAGTTATGGCGGCAGAGACAACACTGCTGAGCTATAGGAGGACTCAAAGGGGGGGGGGACACCCGAGATGTAAGGAGGCACTCCGCTGGGGACACCCGAGATGTAAAGAGGCACACCGCTGGGGACACCCGAGATGTAAGGAGGCACTCCACTGGCTGGGGACAGTGACATCAGAGCTCCCACTGATTCTGCATTATGGTGAGTTGAATGATTTCATTTGATATTACAATGTAATAATAGAAATTGCACTTCAATCACCCTGACACCATAACAATCATGGTGCCGAGATGATTGAAGAGCTAACACCAGGTGTTTGGAGTATCTTTATCTGCTGATTGTTAAACTTTCTGGAATACACAGATTTCTATTGTGGTGTAGGATCTGGGCCTGCTGTCCCTCCATCCCTCTTTTTACTTCCTCTCTCACACCATTTTTTTACAGTTTATGTAGCTACATCGATTTTATCTCCAGTAGTTGGATCTGTATGTGTGTTATAATTAAATCGAAATTAGTAGATTAATCAATTAAAAAAAAAATCGATTAATCGAACACAAAATTTTTAATCAGTAACAGCCCTACATTTTTTATGTTTTTGTTTTAGTAAAAACAATCCCTATAATGTAAAAATGCCAAATGGCTAAAACGCGGCCAAATGCTTATTATAAGGGTTAGCAGCGTTTTTGGGCATTTTCCATTTTTACAGCTCAACAGCCTCTGCTCCTGGATGCACAGGCTGTCATTTTTGTTTTCTACTGCCCCTAAAACTGTCCCCCATTACATATTATTCCACAATAAATAAGTGCATATCTGCACTACCCTATGATCTCAGTTTTCCAGACCACAGATATTATGGCCGTACAGACTGGGATTGGTGGAAGGCTGAAGAAATAAGAAGACTTTTTTGCTCTAAAGTCACAAGATTTTTATTGGACTTTATTAATTGAAGTTTGCACATATATGGACTATACAGATGTTTTTATTTGAGTTATTGATTTACATTATTTGCACTTAGAACACTTCAAATGGCAGCCACGGTCCGAACATAGACCGAGCAATGCTTTTGTTCGGGCCGTCAGTGTAAAATGCCTCTGCTCCATCGCCATTGTTTGCAGGGACCGCGGGCGTCCCTGCAGACAATGACATTACATGTGCGCCCCACCCCCTGCTGCTGCCTATCTCGCGGCTCCTGGGCGGCCCGTGGGGCAAGGTGTGATGTCACGTGCGTGCCCGCCCCCCTGCTGCGGCTTCTTATCTTGGCTCCCAGCTCTCACTCCTACCCCTCGCGGGGCATGATGTTCGCCCCGTCCCCTTCAGCAAAACTTCCGGCACAGCTCTCACCCCCTGCAACTTGCTACCTATGCTGGCTTCCGCTCCCTGTCTGCAAACAAGGTACAGTATCTCACAAAAGTGAGTACACCCCTCACATTTTTGTAAATATTTTATTATATCTTTTCATGTAACAACACTGAAGAAATGACACTTTGCTACAATGTAAAGTAGTGAGTGTACAGCTTGTATAACAGTGTAAATTTGCTGTCCCCTCAAAATAACTCAACACAGCCATTAATGTCTAAACCGCTGGCAACAAAAGTGAGAGTACACCCCTAAGTGAAAATGTCGAAATTGGGCCCAATTAGCCCCCCCAGTGTCATGTGACTCGTTAGTGTTACAAGTTTTCTGGTGTGATTGGGGAGCAGGTGTGTTAAATTTGGTGTTATCGCTCTCACGCTCTTATACTGGTCACTGGAAGTTCAACATGGCACCTCATGGCAAAGAACTCTGAGGATATGAAAAATAAAATTGTTTCTCTACATAAAGGTGGCCTAGGCTATAAGAAGATTGCCAAGACACTGAAACTGAGCTGCAGCACGTGGTCAAGACCATACAACAGTTTAACAGGACAGGTTCCACTCAGAACAGGCCTCGCCATGTTCGACCAAAGAAGTTGAGTGCACGTGCTCAGCGTCATATCCAGAGATTGTCTTTGGGAAATAGACGTATGAGTGCTGTCAGCATTGTTGCAGAGGTTGAAGGGGTGGAAGGGTTTGGTCTGCATGACTGTCGTCCCAGAAGGAAGCCTCTTCTAAAGATGATTCACAAGAAAGCCTGCAAACAGTTTGCTGAAAACAAGCAGACTAAAGACATGGATTACTGGAACCATGTCCTGTGGTCTGATGAGACCAAGATAAACTTATTTGGTTCAGATCGTGTCAAGTGTGAGTGGCGGCAAACAGGTGAGGAGTACAAAGACAAGTGTATCTTGTCTACAGTCAAGCATGGTGGTGGGTGTTTCATAGTATGGGGCTACATAAGTGCTTCCGGCACTGGGGAGCTACAGTTCATTGAGGGAACCATGAATGCCAACATGTACTGTGACATACTGAAGCAAAGACTGGGCCACAGGGCAGTATTCCAACATAACGACCCCAAACAGTGGCGACCTCTGAAGCTCTGGTGAACTCCATGCCCAAGAGGGTTAAGGCAGTGCTGGAAAATAATGGTGACCACACAAAATATTGACACTTTGGGCCCATTTGGACATATTCACTTAGGGGTGTACTCACTTTTATTGCCAGCGGTTTAGACATTAATGGCTGTGTGGAGTTATTTTGAGGGGACAGCAAATGTACACTGTTATACAAGCTGTACATGTAGCAAAGTGTAATTTCTTCAGTGTTGTCACATAAAAAGATATAATAAAATATTTTCAAAAATGTGAGGGTGTACTCACTTTTGTGAGATACTGTACATTATATTATACACTTAAATGCAAGCCCCTACTACTAACATCAATCACATACACTGTTCATTAGGCCAGAGTATCTCCCCCTAGAGGGAAATCCTCTACCCGCAGGTTTCTTGGCTTTGGCCGGAGGTGGATGGACAGCCATCCCATCCAAAGAAGTCCTGTAGAAACAAAAAAAGAAAAACCCCCACAACCTGGGTGGGTTTTGCTGCAGTTCTATTGTTGTATTTGACAACTCTTGTTGGAAAATGACCATTGCTACATTGGTGTGTGTGGTTCCTCAGCTCCATACTTCAATGTATTTCTTTTAGAGTAATCTTGCTATTAGTGATGTTATATATGTTTCAGTTACTCTTCCAAAACTGCTCTCCATACTCCTAACGCAGGACCATTGGATTTCTCTGCCTGTATGACTCAGTTGTACTTCTCATTGTCAGCTGTGATGTATTTCTGACCGCCATGACCAATATGTGGCAACCTGTAAGCCGTTAAAGTATACCTTACTCATGAGTAAAAATATGCATCTTCCATTGGCTCTGTTTCACGAGCCAAGGGGGGCTTATATCTGTGATTAATTCAGCAATGTGTTAGCCACATCTCTGTTATCCTTTTGTCTCACACAAAATGTTGACCATTTCTTTTGTAATCTGAAAGAATCTTATGCAATAACTTCTAGTGATGTTACAGATACATACTTATGTAGCGCTTGGTTGCTACTAGTAAACTAACATCCACCATATCACCCTGCTGCCAGACCTTCATCTCTCACCTCAGAGACCATGAACAGTCATTTGCATTGTTCCGTTTTTGTTTGTTTATTGGGGGATATAACTTGTTTGGGGTAAAGGGGGATATGAGATGCCCGTAGAACTTGGATTGTCATCACATTTAGAGAACATTGATTAGTAGATTTAGCCCTGAAGAACTGACTGATGTACTTCTAACAGTCACAGTCTCTTCCCCTGCATATCTCCATGTAGACTATTGCTCCTCCTCCTCTGCACTAGCTCCTGCAGAATATCACTCCCAGGACTTTTCTCCTCCTGCACAAATCTTTCACTGTAAAACTTAGGTTCCTGCATCATCTTCAGTATGTCCAAAGGGGATCACTCTGAATAACCCCAGCTTGCTGGCTGTACTTCGTTACTGTTGCAGTATTACTTGAATGATGTTCCCTCCCAGACACCCTGGCATGCCTCCGCCCCCAGCACTCCACTGTGGTATACACACTGACCTTCTCCTGCCCCAAGTCCATGATGGAGAACTTTATCCGGACATAGGTTCCAGCAGTACCTCCGGCACTTCTGCTCCAGGAATCCCTCATCTGTGACAGGGTACAGAATGAGACCTCATCCATGACCGTGTAAGGATGAGGTTCCCTCACAGCTCTCCCTGGGCCACTCCACATTCGGCACGTGCGCCTCCCCCCACAGATGGGGATGCCCTACAGCAACTGCCTAGTATTCCATTCTCCACTTCTCCTGGCCGACAATCCTCCCCAGCAGCATGTGTCCTCAGCTTATATGGGAGGCATGCCCCCTGCCAATACCAAGTGGGGATTGGTCAGGGCTCCTCACATGAGCTGCCTGCCACTCCAGCACTAAGCCCTGCCTCTCTTCCAGAATAATCTCCCTGAAAGCAGGGGAGGCACCTCAGAACCAGAGCACAGGTTATCGCACCCACTGCTACACTAACCACTCCCAGATCAAAACAAACAGGCCTAGCCTAAAGCATAAGCCTGCCTAAATTTGCCTGTACTAACAGTTTCCCTAGAAAAAATCATATTCTAGCACCTGCCTATGGTAGAGGGTGCTACACTTATGTCAGCATGTACTGATGACTAGACATGTGCACTGCCGAAAAATGTGTTTGTTTTTTGGGAAATTCCAAAAATTCTGAATTTTCGTATTTTCGTATTTCGGCATTCTGAAAAAAAAAATCTGTAAAATTTTAAATAACTTAAGTATTAAATTATAGGTATTGGAATTTCCTTTCAAATTTGGCTTTTAGTGAATGCAACGAATACAAATTTATCTGAAGTTACAAATTATCCGAAATAACGAATGCCGCATGTAAACAAATGGAATGGAACAAATTAATAATTATAATAAAAAGTTTTTATTATTATTAGATCGTTGTGTTCCTTTCATTTAGATGCGGCATTCGTTATGTCGAATGATTCGTAACTTCGGATAAATTCGTATTCGTTACGTTCACCAACAGCCAAATTTGAAAGGAAATTCCAATACCTATAAATTTAATAGTTAGTAATAGCCAAGTTATTTTTAGTTAGTTATTTCTGATATCTGAAATGTTCAAATTTCCTAATTTAGATTTTTTGAATTTTCAAATTTAAAATTTTAGAATGTCCGCTTTTCGAATTTTCGATTTTCTGAAAAGTCGAAAGAAAAAAAAAAAAAAAGAAAAAAATCAGTAAACACACACATCCCTGTTCCGTGAGCTGAGGAAATGCAGATCGTGAGTTCCTAATAGCTAGGAACCACGATCTATCATTTCCTATAGGTCAGTCCCATCCCACTTCAGTTAGAACACGCCTTAGGGAACACAATTAACCCCTTGATTGCCCCCTAGTGTTAACCCCTGCCCTGCCAGTGACATTTTACAGTAATCAGTGCATTTTTATAGCACTGATCGCTGTATAAATGCCAATGGTCCCAAAAATGTGTCAAAAGTGTCTGCCATAATGTCGCAGTCCCAATAAAAATCGCAGATTGCCGTCATTACTAGTAAAAAAATAAATAAAAATGCTATAAATATATCCCCTATTTTATAGACGCTATAACTTTTGCTCAAACCAATTAATATACGTTTATTGCTTGGAGAAAAATCAATATACATTTGTTGGTAAGAGAATTTTTTTTTTTTTAATTGGGGATATTTATTATAGCAAAAAGTACAAAATATTATGTTTTTTTCAAAATTGTCGCTCTTTGTTTATGGCGCAAAAAACACAAAAAAAGATGATCAAATACCACCAAAAGAAAGCTCTATTTGTGGGGGGAAAAAAAAGGACGCCAATTTTGTTTGGGTACAACGTCGCACGACTGCGCAATTGTCGGTTAAAGCGATGCAGTGCTGAATCGCAAAAAATGGCCCGGTCATTGGGCAGCCAATTCTTCCGGGGCTGAAGTGGTTAATGTTAAACATTACTCCACAGCCCCCTCTTATAATTCCAGACTCCGTTTTGTAATGTTTAGGTAAAAAGCACCTAAAAAGTGAACAATTTTTAAATAGTTCTTTAAGTTATGCTACAGTATGTTAATGGGAACATATGATAAATCTAAAAGTAGATGCTATCCCAATAACAATTGCATGACAAACAAAAAGGTTGTGTACTCGCTGGTATGCACAGGGACTCACGTGTTTTCAGCTTATATATGATTACGTTAGCCAAGTGTTGGCATGATGGTAAAGCTTATGTGTGAGTTAGAACCCCTCATGGCCAAAGACCCACATTGTAAGGATGACTATTCTCACTTGCCAGTGACATCTGTTACTGCACTGGCAACAGAGTCACACAAGTCCATCTAGTTCAACCAAAAAAAAAATACAATCCCATATACACAAACCTATACCCACAGTTGATCCAGAGGAAGGCAAAAAAAACCAGCAAAGCATGATCCAATATGCTACAGCAGGGGGAAAAAAACTTCCTGATCCCCCGAGAGGCAATTGGATTTTTCCTGGATCAACTTTACCTATAAATGTTAGTACCCAGTTATATTATGTACATTTAGGAAAGAATCCAGGCCTTTTTTAAAGCAATCTATTGAGCTGGCCAGAACCACCTCTGCATGGAGTCTTTTCCACATTTTCACAGCTCTTACTGTGAAAAAACCTTTTCGTATTTGGAGATGAAATCTCTTTCCCTCTAGATGTAAAGAGTGCCCCTTTGTCCTCTGTGATGACCTTAAAGTGAATAACTGAACACCAAGTTCACTATATGGACCACTTATGTATTTGTACATGTTAATCATATCCCCCCTTAATCTCCTCTTCTCAAGAGGGAATAAATTCAGTTCCTCTAATCTTTCCTCATAGCGGAGCTCCCCCATGCCTCTTATCAGTTTGGTTGCCCTTCTCTGCAGTTTCTCCAGTTCCGAAAACTTTTTTGGGCACCAGTTTTTGAAAACTGGTGCCCAAAACTGAACAGCATATTCCATATTCCAGATGAGGTCTTACTAAAGGGGTTGTGTAAAGGTTCATGTTTTTTCACCTTAATGCATCCTATGCATTAGGGTGAAAAAACATCTGATGATTACCTGCCCCCCAGTCCCCCAGTGTACTTACCTGAGCCCTCAAAAGTCCCGCGTCGAGCGAGCTCAATCATTGCCCTGGCTTCTCGGCTCTTCATTGGATAGACTGATAGCAGCGCAGCTATTGGCTCGCGCTGCTGTCAATCAACTCCAATGACGCGGGGGCGGGGCCGAGTCCTGTAGTCGGCAGCTATGGACGCCGGATACAGGACTTGGGAGCGCTCCCGCAAGGTAACCCCCTTAGGAGAGCGCTTCCCAGAGGAGGTTATCAGAAGCGGGGGAGGAGCAGAGACAGCCGCCGAGGGACCCCAGAAGACAAGGATCGGGGCCACTCTGTGCAAAACGAGCTGCACTGTGGAGGCAAGTATGACATGTTTGTTATTTAAAAATAAATAAAAAATTTGAAGCTTTAGTATCACTTTACTAATGATTTGTAAAAGGGCAAATTGAAATCTCTCTCTGCTGGCCATACCTCTCTTAATACAAGAAAGGACTTTGCTCACTTTGGAAATTGCAGCTTGGCATTGCATGCCAGTTTTAAGCTTCTGATCCACCAAAACCCCCAGATCCTTCTCCACCATTGATTCCCTCAATCGTACTCCCCCTAGTATGTATGATGCATGCATATTCTTGGCCCCCAAGTGCACCAGTTTTTACACAAATTACCCGACACACATTACTTGTTCAGCCCGAAGACATGGGTGGAAGATGCTGTATACATTGCGAGGGCTCACATACCCATGGTCCAGGGCCAGTCCATTGAAGGGTTCTGTTACGCAGTGGGCTCTAACAAAAGGGCACCTGCCACTTAGATTAGACCATACAGCCATTGTACCACCCCTCCTATGTAACCTCCGTTACCGGCCATCACTGCCTCCTCTTTAAAGCTGGCTATGCCTCCTTCCTTTTACTACTTGCTTTCCATCATCCAAAAACTGAACGAGTTTTCATTTCATTCACTCATCCTATTCACTGGCGACGCAGGTCTTAACATTTTAAAGTGTATTAAAACACGGACAGTGTCAGAAAGGCAGCAGACTGTCAATAGAACAGTGGATGGTGTCAGTAGGGTAGAGATTGGTGTCAGCATGACAGTGGAGGGTGTGCGTAATTTATTTTTTAACTTATTTCTTTTACAATATTATACAATTTTTCAGGAGCCCTGTTGGGAGCTTTGGTGAAATATCAGGGGTCTTAACAGACCCTCGATGTCCCTGGGAGGCCGACGTTCTGACGTCACCGCGTTGCACGATAGACCCGGAAGATACGGGCTGCTAATCGAGGAGCCAGCCGGCTAGATTTTTTCCTATATGCTCATTTATAAACGCCCAATTGTAAGTGTGTATTCTCATTAACAATAAATTTTATAAGGGCTTTATGCTATGTGAGTTCATTTCAATTCCATGTGGTGACTCTCTGGATTCCTATGCTGGTTGATACTCTTAACAAATAAAATGTAGCACTAATGGACGTGTAGAACACCCAGTAAAATATAAGTGACACCCAGTTCAAAAATCAAATGACAATAGTCCATGTAAAAAAAAACATATGAAAAGAGTCTGATGAAATGAATTCAAAACAGATACATGGCAAATATGTATATATGGTGCTTCCAAAATCTTGAAAAGTGAGGATGACCACCACCGATAAGAGAGGCTTACCGGAATAAGTGGACCCTAGTAGACATACGTCTAAAGGGTCAACTTCAGCTTTGAGTGTATATCACTTGAAGAAGCTAGATTCTCTGAAATGTTTCCCCAAGGAACGTTGCTCACGACAAACAATGGCAGGAGGATAAGTGGAAACTTGAGAGATGGTAACCCAATGATGTTTAACCAGGATGGGAACTTCACTGTGATGTGAAAATCCGAAAACTATTAGATATTTTCCAGCGCTGGTAATCTTTTCACAAACTGTGTAAATCCTCTCCACACAATGCTTCTTCCTGTTTCATTCCACAAACACGAACAGGTTTGCACCTTTTTGTCTATTGGTTTTGTAGCTGCTCATTTTTATAGCAGCGCAGAATTTTCTGTATTTTGTTTCCTGGTTGATACTCTTACCCTTGGGAGCGGAGGTGTTTGCTGGATTATACCAAGAACCCCAGGCTGGGTTATTAGCCTATGCAAATTTTGATCTCCTGTAACAAGAGATCACATCTATCTGGTAAGCGGCAGTGTATACCTAGGTGGAGGTGCTTTCTATCATCACTTTTTTCTGAACGTTGAGGATCAAGTGTTGCACCGTGGATTTTTATTATTTATGGAACCTTCTTTTTTCTACTCAAGGCATCATGAATGACTTTTTTGTGAACCTGGACGATTTTTATTGCTCAATAACCATTTATATACTAACCTTTTTTCACTCATTTTTTATATTTATAATTTTTTCTGGTTTCTCACGGATTTAATTTGTATGTCATGTTTCACCCATTGATTTATCTTCTTCAATTTCCTTGTGATCATAAGATCTTGGAGTGGCTCAGTGTCACATTTTTATTTATTACATTCACAGCCTTATCTAATAGGTCACACGGTTTTATTTACTTCAATGGATAATTTGTTATTTTCAATTTTGATAATTTTCACGGTCAGTTTGTTTTTTTTGTTTTTTTGTTTCACAAGTTTGTCACAGTTTTGGTGTATGGTAATCCATGCCATGTAAGTTTACGTATAGCGCAGCTTTTTCTTTTTTACTATTATTCTTTGGTGTTGTATAACACCTATTTTGTTGCCGCTAATTTAGGTTTTGAATAGCGCAGTATACCCCCTTGCCCTACTAGAATTACGGCTTCCCTTCCTCTTTGATCCTGCGAAGAAGCAGAGGTAGCAGCTAAACTGGGGGGGGGGGGGACGCATAAATCAGTGAAAACTGATCCCACAGGGTCACCAACGTATCCGTCCTGTATGCGAGTGGATCCTTTGTCCTTGACACAAAGCTGTCCAACTTCTTGTTGAACCTGGACGCCAATAGATCTATGTCCAGGGTACCCCATCTTTGGCATATGGCCAGGAAAATGTCAGGCTGTAGAGACCATTCTCCCGGGAATAGTTGATGGCTCAAGAAATCCGCCTTCAATTCTCCACCCCGAAATGAAGACTGCATATAAAGCAAGGTACCTGCTTCTCTGCCCAAGCCAGAATATGATTCACTTCCCTCTGGGCTGCGTGACTTCTGGTGCCCCCTTGTTGATGGATATAGGCCACTGCTGTGGCATTGTCGGACTGTATCCTGACGGGACAACCTCGTATTCAGAAAGTCCAGGCCATTAGAGCCAGACGTGCCGCCCAAATCTCTAGGATGTTAATGGGCAAAGTCTTCAGACTCTGACCACTTCCCTTGGACAGTAGGCTCTTCCAGGACTGCTTCCCAGCCCAAGAGGCTGGCATCTGTTGTTACTACCTTCCAGGTAACCAGTATGAAGGATTTTCCCTTCTGCAAATTTTTGGTTATCAACCACCAACTGAGACTCTGGCGCACCCTTGGGGCAGATACTTTGGGTAATTCAAGGCTTGGACTTTGTTCCAAGCAGACAGAATGCTGTTTTGCAACAGTCTTGAATGAAACTGGGCATAGGGAACCGTTTTGAATGAAGCCACCATCTTCCCCAACAACCTCATGCAAAAGGCGAATGGAAGGACCCTTCCTTGCCCTGACCACCTTGACCAGCTCTCTTATAGCGTTGACTTTTGTCTGAGGTAAAAACACCTCTCTTTTGGCTGTGTCTATAATCAGACTTAAGTACTCCAGCCTCCTCACTGGTCGCAAGGACAATTTCTCTAGGTTGAGAATCCAACCCAGGTGTTCGATACTTGACCGTGCTGGACACACTCTAGTCTAACCGTGCCACTGACTGATCTACCAGCAACAGGTTGTCCAGGTACGCCATTACTGCTATACCCTGGGCTCTTAGCCTCGCCAAAAGCGGGGCCAGAACCTTCGTAAACACCCGGGGCGCGGTGGCTAACCAAAAAGGCAAGGCCACAAACTGAAAGTGGCGCTGTTCTACCGCAAAACGCAGACACTTCTGGTGAGCGGCGGGAAAAATTGGCACATGCAGATATGCATCTTTGATGTCCATTGACGCTAGAAATTCTCCTCCCCGCAAGGTGGATACGACTGACCGAATTGATTCCAATCCGAAAAGAGCAGATGTTTAGGAATCGATTCAGATCTTTTAGAATGGGTCTGACATCTCCATTCGGTTTTGGCACCGTGGAGATTTTAATAAAACCCCATGCCCTGCTCTGAGGGGGGGGGGTCTCTATGATTACACCCCGAGACATCAATCGGTCTAGCGCCAGCAAAAAATACCTTCTTTTCACTGGGTCTTTGGGGACGTTTGATCTTAGAAAACAAAATGGTGGAAACCTTTGAAACTCTAGTTTGTAGCCTAGGGCTACTATAGAGATGACCCATTTGTCTTGGATCTCTTCTTGCCAAGCCCCTGAAAACTAAAGAAGTCTCCCCCCCCCACTCGATCGAGCGGGGGCACCTCTTCATAAGGTGGCTTTGGGACTCTTTTAGGCTTCTGGCCTTGTGCTTGGCAATGAGGCCTACCTTTTGACCCTGATGGCGGAGGTCATTGCAACTGTCTGGAGGCTGTCGCCCCTGGTACCAGAGAGGAAGCATGTTTGAATGAAGGACGCCTACTCTTCTCTTAACTGGCAGAAGGGTACTCTTACCACTTGAAATTTTTCCGATGTATTTATCCAAATCTTTCCCGAACAACCGTTCCCCATGAAAGGAAAAAACAGCCAATAGCTTTTTACATGGCAATTCAGCTGACCAATGCTTTAGCCACAGAATTCTATGTATATGCACTAACAGGAGAGCAAGGCGTAACGCCTGATGAATAGAATCTTTGATAGCATCAACCACAAAACATAAGGCCCTTGGTAGCTCAGCTAAATCCTGGGCCTTTGGGTTTTCATACCATTGGAAATCCCCATTGGTACCCCTAGCACATCTAAAAACTAGAACGAACAATATAAATGTCATGGAAAAAATATTTCACACCTTACATAATACTAATCATTTATATGACAAAAAATGGAATCCATGGTTTAATCATTCTAATCACTTCAACTCTGAACAATAATACTTTTTATTAAAGATAGTGAAGATGGTATTCAATGATATTATTGCTAACATGCTAGTCAACCTTCACAAAGAATTTATTTCAATTATTGTATACTATGTGACAATGTTCCCCATTTGTAAACTTTATGCAATATATTTTTCATGGCATATGTCAACAACTTTTTGTACCACTTTTTTGTACCCAATAAAGTATGTAAAACAAAAATAAATACATTTGGTCCTTTAGGGATTGACAGGTTGTGCTATTGCACCGGCTACAGCAAATGAGGCCCTAAGAAAAGTTTCCATTTTTTTATCGGCTGGATTCTTAAACACCTGGACATTGTCCACTGGACAAGTTAAACTCCTATTCACAGAGGAGATAGCACCGTCTACTGCTGGCAAACTCCCCTTTTTAGTGAAGTTTTCTTCCATAGGGTAAAGAAGAGAGGAGGCTGAAATGTTGGAAGGAGCTACAACACCTGAGAGTCTAGATGGCTCAGACTAGCCAGTT
Organism: Rana muscosa; assembly: GCA_029206835.1. Classification (NCBI taxonomy): domain Eukaryota; kingdom Metazoa; phylum Chordata; class Amphibia; order Anura; family Ranidae; genus Rana; species Rana muscosa. Next base: position 219,477,510 of record CM055123.1, read on the forward strand.
GCTTCAGGTCTTTCAGGGGAGGATGCAACTGTGGACGCGCGACTAGGATCCTCAGACCCTGACCGCCCTTGCACTCCCCCCTGCTGTATTCTCACCTCTCCTTCGGGAAGACATAGTCCTAAGCATACAAAAGCAGAGGTACTAACACAATGCATCTACTGCCGAGCACTAGTCCAGCAATAAATATTATGCCACTATAATTGCTCAGCCTGATAATGAGTAGACGAGCCTTAAGAATGTTTGTATTCAACACCCATACAGCTTACATGCCCTTGTGTTTTCTGTGCCTCTTCCGCCAGGCACCAGACTCCTTCCAGAGTGAAACACTTTAAAGGCAGAAAGCCTGCGCCGTGTATTACGTGCACGCCGAATCCTCGTGCATGCTGGCCGCACTAAGCCACACCCCCCGCATCATAGGAACGCCTCCTTTTTCAAAAGGGCCAATTCCAGCGCACATAGACCACGGTCCCGCGATCAGGATGGCCGGGGGGGGGAAGAGACTCCTATCAGGGGGATGCCGAGCGCCCGGAGGCGGGTGATCCCCCACACCCCTTCTGGTGGCTGAGACAGAGGAGCAAGGAGCAACGCCATCCTCAAGAGCGCTTCTGACACTGAGCATGATACTGGGGAAGCATGGTAATGTTGAACACCCAGGTATGTTGCACTTTACACCCTCTAGTGGTAAAAACAGGCAAGACATTGTCTACTCACAAAAAAAGAAGAAGAAATTCATAAGTGAGCCATATAGGTTCCTTAGGCTCTTCTTAACTTAACATTCCCACCGCAGGATACTGCTGGAATTCACAGACACACCCAATCTTCACCCATCACGGCAGGCCATGTCTTGACGAACCTTCAAGGACTGGGTCCCCCTTGTATATGGGGTCCACTCCCTTGGACCTGTACAGCACCCTGCCAGAGCAACCTTTGGTTTAGTATAGGTCACCAAGGAGCTGGATCCCGGGGTCCAGCCCTCAAAAGAGGAGCATTACAGGCGAAAAACCTTGTTCTTCCTCGAGGCTCGGGTACCATTTTAGCCCTTTTTGGCACTTTGAATGGATCCGACTGCATAGCCCCTTAATCCTGTCAAGGATCTCTCTGCGGCGCTTACTCTTAGCACTACATTAACCATGACCAACACTGGCGAAAAAAATCTCAGTTAGACTTACCGGTAACTGTATTTCTACGAGTTTCAGGACAGCACCTGCAGAGAGCGCAGCTCCACCCCTTTTCCCAGGAAACACTGCAGTCAGTTTTCTTTAAAAACCGGACACTTCCACCATGACCTCAGTTGTTTTAGAGTACCTCCAGCCATGCTGAAATTAGATAAGCAGAACATAGCAATAACACCACATCTTATCACTCTAGGGTGGGTAATCGGTGCTGTCCTGAAAGACTCGTAGAAATACCATTACCGCAAGTCTAACTGAGGTTTTCTCACCGCGTCTTTCAGGACAGCACCTGGAGATGATAAAAGAGTACTTACTCTAGGGTGGAACCACCGCCTGTAGGACCTTTCTGCCAAATGATTGCTCTGATGCAGAGAGCAAATCCAAGCTGTAATGGTGGGTGAAGGTGGAGAAGCTTGTCCACGTGGCCGCCTTGCAGATTCTTCCCAGGACACTGCTACTGCCCGGGTTGAATGGGCCCCTACTCCTGCGGGAGGTTCTGTCCCTGAAGCTTTGAAGGCTTCGCTGACAGCCATTCGTAGCCACCTACATATGTGGTTCTTAGAAGCACCGTAACCTTTGCGTGGGCCAGAGACCAGTATAAACAGGGAATTCGATTTTCTGAATTCACTTGTGATCTCCTTACATTTAGGTTGTGAAAGGCTTTTTCCTTCGTGCCAACTGGTGTAGGGCAGAAGGTAGGGAGAATCATTTCCTGTGACCTGTGGAATACTGTTGCATATTTTGGTAGAAAACCAGGGTCAGTTCTCAGCACTACCCGGTCTGGAAATATAGAAAAGAAAAGGTTCTATAATGACAGGGCCTGTAAATCGCTCACTCTCCTAGCTGAAGTGACTGCCACTAGGAGTGCTAACTTAAGGGACCAAAACTTTATTGTTGCTTCCTCCGGAGGTTCAAAAGGGTATTTTTGTCAGACCCTGCAATACCAGAGATAAGTCCCATTTTGGATAAAACTTAAAGGGTACTGGCCTAGCTCTGTTCAGTGCCTTAAAAAAATCTTATGAAAAGCGGATCCTGAGATGGTCGTCTCTCCAGGAATACCAATAGAGCGGCCACTTGAACTTTTAGGGTGCTAGTCGCCAACCCTTTCTCCATTCTTTCATGGATGAATTCTAACACGGAGATAACTTCCTTTGGTGAACAGACTTTATTTGCGCACCAGGAATTAAAACCTTTCCATATCTTAAAATAAAATTGCTCTAGTGACTTTCGGCTGTCTAATAATGTTGAAACTAGCTCATTAGACAAGCCCTTATTTTTTAGGATTTGCTCCTCAGTAACCAGGCAGCTAGTCTGAGGTGCTTGATATTGGGATGTTGCAGGGGACACTGTGTTAAAAGGTCTTTCTGTAAAAGGAAGAAACCAGTGGGGCTCCACCTCCATCTTCTGTATGATTGAGAACCATGTCCTTTTGGGCCAGAATGGGGTTACCAAGATTACCGCTGTAGACTCCCTCTGTAGCTTTTTGAGAACCAATGGAATCATTTGAAAGGGGGAAAACGTGTAGCACAAGTGGAAGGTCCATTGTGTACCGCCGTTAGGGATGCGAGATTGGATTCCGCCCAGGACATAATCTGGGGGGCTGAGGATAGTAACACTCTGCTCCTTGTGCCTCCCTGTCTTGTTATATAAACCACTGCTGTGGCATTGTCCGACAACACCTGAATATAGTGACCTAGAACTTGTTTCCTGAAAGCCCATAGTCCCAGGAGAATGGCCCTCAACTCTCTCCAATTGGAGGATCTCCGGGCTTCTCTGGTTGTCTATGCTCCTTGAGCCATCTGTCCATCCAGATGGGCACCCCACCCCCAAAAGCTTGCGTTCTATAGGGAAAGTCCAAAGCAGGCATTTGTTCAAATTTGCTTGCTTTCTCCACCACCACAGCTTTCTCTGAACTTGATGGGGCATTTTGATCAATTTTTCCAGTGACTCTCCATAGGACCAATTCCTGAGAATTGTCTGCTGAAGATCTCTCGCGTGGAGATGTGCCCATTGTACCACTGGTATTGACACTGAGGGCTAGAACTGACATTGATAAAATATAAATACTGAAGCGCTATTAAAGTGCAAATTCAAGTGAAAGACAAACAAAGGATAAATAAATGGTAACAGCTGCAACCATTCAGTGGTAATCTGGAGACCAAAAGTGCAAGCAATAAATAAGTAAGTAATGATGTGCTAAAACCAACCCTTTTGCTGTGCCCAGTGTGATAAAAAGGTGAAAATAACATATATATATATATATATATATATACACACACACACACACACACATACATACACATATATATATATATATATATATATATATATATACACATATATATATATATATATATATACACACATATATATATATATATATATATATATATATATATGTGTGTATGTATATATATGTATGTAGCGGGTGTTAAATTTAGTGGGGTGTATCTGGGCAATAGATGGCTCAGATACATTGATTTTTAGGGATTTATGGACACTTTGGAGTGTGGGAGGTATGAATAGTGTCATGGTCCCTGGGTGGCGCGGTCACCTGGGACCGTGGTTCAACTACCATTCTAGAGCCGTGCCCGATTTGTCCTCTCGCGGCAGTAGTACGGCGGGGCGGGGAACCCGCTGTGCCTGCTGGGATGGGATATAAAGGGAGCGGACATCTTGTGCACGAGGTCCATTCCACAGGCACCTTCACCCTGGGGGCTGCTGCGGTTCGTCTGTGCCCAGGCGCCCTTGGCCTGGGCGCGTGGAGTCGAGGTTCATCCCAGGCACCTTCAGCCTGGGGTGAGGTACTATACCAGGAGGCCTGGGGCCCAGTACCTTTGACTGGGTCCCGCGAGGGCGAAGCAATCCTAAGGTGCCCCCGGTATTGGGTGCCTGAATCCTGGGCATAGGGGACCGGAGACGTGACCTCCCCGTAGAGCCAGCACGGCATTTGCTGGTGCCGGTGGAGGCCTCTGGTGACCGTCTGGATAGATGTCCTCCTCTGACAGGGGTCATTTGTTCTAAAGAAGGTACTTCATGTTCTCATGGTCTGTGGCAGGGACTCATCTTCCTCAGGTCAGTGGCAGGCCTCATCCAAGGCCTGTGTCAGGGGCCTCAACATTCACCCAGGTCAGTGGCAGTGACCAAATTCACGGTCGGTGGCAGCGACTGTGCGCCAAGCCTGTTTGCACTAAACGGAACAGGAGTAACTTTAATTCATCATTTGTGTCTGGACCTACTCTTCCCTACACCTTGTCTGTTCTTTTAAAAGTCAATCAGTTTCAAGTCAATAAAACAAACAGTGTTGGACTTTTCTTGGTGTGGAACTCGTGTTACTAGAAGCTAAGTGTCCCTGTCAGTGACAGTGACAATCATTTTCCACAGGAGAAGCTGAGGTTCCGGCCTAAAAACGCAGACCCGAGGGTAAATGGTTTAGCTCATATCTCTGCATCCTACATCAGAGAGCCGAGCTGGTGGTGTGCATCTTTCCCCCTTCTCCCTGATACCCCTAGACGAGTAACGAGTAGAACCAGCCGTGAACAGAGGGGAGAAGCTGGGGCAGGACCGCTACATATATATATATATATATATATATAACGGGGTGTCGTTTTACCCGCAGGACTACATTTCCCGGGATGCTTTGCGGCACCCAGGGTGCCATTTCCCGCGCAAGGACTGCAGGGGTAGACTTTAAAAGGGAGAGGCGGGGCTCACTTCTTTCTCTTGGAACACCGCCCTCCTTGCAAGAGGATCCCCGGCACTCACCTGCTGCACGCGCTAGGCCTGAAGCCTGGGTCTCGCGTTCCTGTTCCAGAGGGCTTCCATTCTTCTGGGGAGTCTGCAGAGCATCCGATCCACCTGAGGTGCCATCTTCTTTTGAAGGACCAAAGACTCGGTGCATCGCGGACCACTGTGACGCCGCTCACAGTAGCGGAGGAACCGGACAGGAGTCGGTCCGGTTTGGGTGAGAGAGCGCCTGCTCGGAACCTTAAATCAATAACTTTGCTTAGGCCTTCTATTGAACACAGTTATACTTTGGAGAGACTGTTGTCCTGAACCGAGTTTCCAGTCTCTCCAGTTTGCCAAGTTAGCGGTTATTCACATACCCCCCTTATTGGATTACAATTTGTTTCTCAATGTGCACAACCGACAGTTGCTAGCGAAGATTCCTCACCAAACTATACCCACAGACTGGGTAGTTAGGACATTGCTGGGCGCCATTTCTTTGCTCACGAGGGAGAATAGCTGCAGCGGGGTTAATACCATTTTTATTGCCCAACTGAATGTCATATGCATATAATGTGTACACCTTTATTGCAGGGATCTGCATAAGATATTGTACTCAAATTACTCTTTTATATTGTTGCTTACAGTAAACCGTTATAGTTAAGTAACTTGGTTGTGAGTGTCCATTATTGTGCTGGTAAACAAAGGGGGTTGTACTGTGTAATTATATATATATATATATGGGATAGTACAGTTATACCACTACTTTCCCCTCTAACTGTGTCACGAGAGAAGTCAGAGCCGATTGTCAGGGGTTGGTAGCAGTGCATTACAGGGCCCAAACAAACAAGCAGCCCTCTTAAGCTGAGGGTATCGCTACATACATACATATATATACACACACACACACACACACACACACACACACACACACACACACACACACACACATATATATAAATAAATAAAATAAAATGCCCCGTGCAGCAATGTGCAAATCCTACAGTAAAGTAAAAACAGTGATCGACTGTGCAAAACCCTGCAATAAATTTCAAATATTAGATAGTAAGATCCATTGGTATCAATCGATAATAATAATAAACAAAATAAATTGCAGCATAAGGTGATCCCATTCACACAGTATCTATAGCCAGCTAAATGGTGATCAATACATGGGGATTGCTTGTTCCTGGAGTAAAAAGAAATTTGTCTGTTACTGATTACTAAGTACACTCACAGTCAATCTATCCAGCAGATGGTAAACAGTATTTATTCTCCATCAAACTGGGAGATCCCACTTGCTAGTTGTGCATTTTCATCATGTGTCCATGTGCCGGGAAAACAGAAAAAAGATGCGATTATTGCGCAGTGTTGAAACCATACATGTTTTGCCAAATAACGAGGTTGCACTCACATTTCCTCAGGGAATCCGAAGCGCATAACTCAGCTCAGTGGAGTGATCTCACTCAAGTTCTGATACGATCAGAACACTGCTGGTAGCGTCACTCGGCTCTTCCCCCTACACGTTATGTCACACGCCACGTGACTTATTCATGGGTAGCCATGTGACAGGAACAACTGAGTTTTTACGCTTGCAACTGTGTACTTGTTGTCATGGTGACAAGAGGGATCATAACATCATCGCTGACAAGCGCTTTCCATAAGCTGAACATTTGAAACATAACTAAATACAACTTTTAATAGAGACTACATTGGTCAGAATACCATTAAACCTTTAAAAACATTTGATATCACGCCTTTGATAATTTCTTTCCACTGGTTTGAAATACATTTTCGTAGTTAGTTTATTTTCCTCCAGTGCCATTTCCAAATCAAGGAACTGTATGGTTTTGTCGCTGGTTGTATACATAAATTTGATGTTCTTTTGATTATCATTGAGTTTTTAAAAAAACTGGACTAAAAAAGGTACTTTCATCGCCATTCCAGATCACTATACAATCAATGAATCGCCTATATAGGACCAATTGCTCAGGTTCGTTTGTGTAGATGGCCTGTTCTTCCCACTCAGACATAAATATATTGGCGACGCTTGGTGCATACTTAGCTCCCATCCAGTGGCAGCTGGTGAAGTTTTAGGATGGGAGGCGCAAGACCCCACCCCTCCACGTTTGGCCCTCCCGCTTCTCATAAGCCACATCCCTTATAGAATCCACCGTCCCCTGTATTCCACTTGTTTCCACTCAGTGTCAGGCGTATACAGCTCAGCATCACAGATCATGGTATATAGCACAGCCTTACAGATCGACGCAAACTAAAAAAATTACACTGTTAGTAAATCCTATACATCTGCATTCTGCACCCTGTAAATAGCACAAATCTGCATTCTGCACCCTGTAAATTGCACATATCTGCACCCTGTAAATCGCACATATCTGCATTCTGCACCCTGTAAATCGCATGTATCTGCATTCTGCAACCCCCCCCCCAATCAGGTCAGCTACAGTGCTACACTATACACATGGCAGGGGGGTGGTGGACACAGAAATCACCCCCCCCCAGACCAGCACAGGGTGGCAGGGCAGACAGACACACTCCTCCAGGCGACAGCCTCTTCTTCTTACAACACTACTACAAGTCCCAGCATTGAAAAAAAAAGGCATGACCACTCATCATCCTTCGAGTTTTAAGTTATAATCTGCTAGGTCCCCGGCTGATTTAGTTCCCCATGTATGTGTGGGACTACAATCCCAGCATCCTAGAACGCTGGTGCATGCAATCCCCCATTATGGGACTACAAGTCCCAGCATCGCACGGGCACCCATTCTCCTTGGAGCCCTATACTATAACCTGCCGGGACTTGTAGTTCTCCACCCTCTCCTGGAGAGATGAGGTTAACCCATTGCACACCAGCCTGCTGAGATTTGTAGTTCTCCATTCTCTCCCTCCTAAGACTCTGGTTCATGCAATTCTCTTAGGCAAGGGACTACAAGTCCCAACATCGCATGGGCACTCGGCCACTTTGGAGCTCTAGTTCTTCATCCTCTGCTAGGTTCTGCAGGTTCATGCTATAGCCCATGTATAAGACTACAAGTCCCAGCATCACATGTGTACCCATCTATGTTGGAGCCCTATCTTGCTGGGACTTGTTCTCCACCCTCTCCTGGGGAGATCAGGATCATGCATTGCACACCAGCCTGCTGGGATTTGTAGTTCTCCAGCCTCTACCTCCTAAGACTCTGGTTCATGCAATTCTCTTAGGTAAGGGACTACAAGTCCCAGCATCGCATGACCACTTATCTACTTGGAGCCCTATGCTATAACCTGCTGGGACTTGTAGTTCATCTTCTGCTAGAACTCTGGTTCATGCAATCTCCCATGTATGGGACTACTGCAGTGCTAGGAAAACACCTGGACACCCATCCACCTTGGAGCCATATACAATAACATGCTGGGATTTGTAGTTCTCCATCCTTTCCTGGGGAGATCAGGTTAATGCATTGCACAGCACCAGCCTGCTGAGAGTTGGCCCAAGAAGCATGTGTTATACAGGTCAGAAACATGCACGCACCCCTTGCCTTACACAAATACTGAATACATCTGAATCAGGAGGAGTGGACAGCCTGGAGCCAGAGGACTATTGTCCAGAAAACTGCACAGACAGTCATTGGGGATCAGAGTGGGATGTGGGGGTCGATCTAGCAAGGACAAAACCATCTTAGCATGGCGGAAGTAACAGCTGGAATGCAAACAATCCTCCTGCCCGGAGCCCATAGTGATTATACGGGCGGAAGCTAATCGGCAGTTTGCATTGCGCCGCAAGGCGGGTTAAAAGCCTGCAAATGAAGCGCCACGTATGCAATCTCGTGATTGCATTGACGTGGCACTTCCCATAGGGCACTGGTGTCCGACGCCCAAGTGTACTTAAAAAGGTAATTTTTGGGGGATTTTTCTTTCCTTAAAGGAGCCATTTAAAAAAAAAATAATATATATGTAGCGGGTATACACTTTTCTCTCTATTTAAAACTGGCAGAGACACCAGCGATGTGCAGTTCCTTGCAGCCCAGCAGGTGGCGCTGTCGCCCTGGGCTGGGGTTGAACCATTGCTGTGTGCCGTGCCTCCTTTTTGTCCTCCCTCGGCAGCCGTATGGTGGGGCGGGGAACCCACCGTGCTTGCTGGGAGAGGGTATAAAGGGCCGGCCATCTTTGTCACGGGGTGAAGTCCCAGGCACCTTCAGCCTGAGGGCGGTGGTTCGTGTCGGTCCCCTAGGCGGCCTAGGCCCGGAGGTCGTGTTCCATCCCAGGCACCTTTAGCCTGGGGTCAGGTACTCGGATGGCGGTCTGGAGCTCAGTGCCCAACACTGAGTTCCGCGAGGGAAGGAGGTCCTAGGGAACCCAGGGATTGGGTACCCGAATCCGGAAGGCGTAATGGACCGGGGGGGGGGGGGAGATACTCACTTGAAGACCGGGTGCAGCAGATTGCCAGTGACAGGTGAGCTTCCCATCGGAGACCGCCTGGAAGGAAACCCCTTCCTCCGCTCGGAGACCTCAGCCCACTTTCAGGGAGGAAAGTGGAGAGTTCATTGTGTCTGGGCCTACTCGCATCCACACCTCCTTGTTTGTTCTGTTCTTTAAGGGAGTCTGACTGATTGTGCTGTTCACTCGAGAAGCATAAAGGAGTGTTGGACTTTAATGGTGTGGGGCTCCTTTCTGGTGGAGATTGTTCAAGGTAACTCCAGGTGCACAACACTGACCCGAAGGTAGAGAAAGAACTTTGCTTACACCACACAGACATCTGTGGTGAAGGCTTGGTGTGGTGACCCCGCTCTCTCCCCTCTAAGGTACCCCTAGACAAGAGAAAGACGAGCTGATGCAAAGAGGGGAGTGAGGAGGCCGCTACATACATACATATACACAATATATATATATATATATATATATATATTATATATATACATACATATATACACACACACACACACTACATATATGTGACTACAGGAGGGGGGCGGCGCCCAGGCGCCCCCTATGAACGGGCCGCCACTGCTCGCATCCCTATTCCATTAAGTGGTCTATAATAGTTGGAGCTGTGCCAAAATAAATTACCGTATATACTCGAGTATAAGCCGAGTTTTTCAGCCCTTTTTTTAGGGCTGAAAGTATACCCCTCGGCTTCTACTCGAGTCAGTACCTGAAAATCGTGAAATTCCGCGGCCGGCGTCCATTGTTTAAATTTAGCGCCTTTCTCCCTGTCCCTTCCGCGATAGGTGTTTCCAGCAAACACTTGTGTTGAGTGTTGCGCCTATCACGGAGGTCCTCTTGACCGACGTCCGTGATTGGCGGAGCACTGAACACAGTGCCTGCTGGGAAACGGAGCCGGAGAATGAGAGGACCTCCGTGATAGGCGCAACACTCACAGTGTTTGCTGGAAACGCCCATCATGGAAGGGACAGGGAGAACGGCGCGAGATTTAAACAATGGACGCCGGCCACGGAATTACAAGATTTTGAGATACACTGACTCGAGCACAGGAAAGCTGCAATGGACACAGTAAGGGGGCACAGTGAGGTGAAAATGGGCAGTGATGTGGCACAGTGAGATGGCAATGGGCACAGTAAGGGGGCAGTGAGGTGGCAATGGGCAGTTGGGCGGTGAGGTGGCAATGTGCAGAGTGAGATGGCAATGGGCACAGTAAGGTTGGGCAATTGGCACAGTGAGGTGGCAATGGGCACATTTCCTCCCCTCGGCTTATACACGAGTCAATAAGTTTTCCCAGTTTTTTGTGGTAAAAGTAGGTACCTCGGCTTATACTCGAGTATATACGGTATGCTGGAGTCCAAAAGCCAGACTTCTCAATATGAATCGTTTTTGTTTTGAGACAAGATTGCTAAAATTTGTCCAAGGCCCATTTTGAGGCCTTTATGGCTTCTTCATGGTCTATTATCGTATACAACGATGCAACATCTGCCGTAGCTATCAAATACCTTTGTTGTGGATTTCTATATTGTCCAGAATCGGGATTAGGTGTTGTGTCCCTTAGATGAGCACGTGTTTTAGGGACCAACATTCTCCTAACCTTGAGTTTATCGATTGAATCCCATTGATTATGGGTCTCCCAGGGGGATTTTGTCAATCCTTGTGTACCTTTGGTACCGTATATATAATTGGCACCCTACATACATCTGGGACAAGATACTTTTCTTCCCTTTTGGTTAGGATGTTTCTCATGCTACCTCTCAGAATTAGTTTGGATAGTTCTTTATATTCCCTAGTGGGGGTTTCCTCTTAACTTTATATATGTGTTTGTGTCACTCAATTGGCTCAGTAATTCCTCATGATAATATTCTTCTTTTGATAAAACCACAATTGCTCCTCCTTTATCAGCAGGCTAATTACCACTTTTCCTCATTCTTTTATGTCTTTATGTATGGCCTTGGGATCAGTCATTCTCTTGACTTTTAGCCTGTCTAGATCTCGCAAAACCATTTTATTGAACACTTCCAAGTTATTGTGAACTTGTGGGTAGTGTTGAGCGGACCCGAACTGTAAAGTTCGGGTCCGTACCGAACTTTTGGGTTTTGGGGTCCCGGACCAGAACAATTGACTGTATGTTCGGGTTCGGTGTTCGGCAATATGCATGTAAAGTCGCGCTTGTTTCCCGTGCTTAGAACTGTCCATGCACAAAGTGTCCTTTCTGAAGGAAAAAAAGTCATTTAAAACTCACTTGCGGCTATTAATGAATTGTCGGCTCCCGGCAATACATAGAAAAGTCATTGATAAAAAATAAAAAAAATCATGGGGGTTCCCCCAAATTCAATTACCAGGCCCTTCAGGTCTGCTATGGATAAATAAGGGGAACCCTGCCGCAAATTAAAAAAAAAAAATGCGTGCAGTTCCCCCCAAATATCCATACCAGGCCCTTCAGGTCTGGAAAGGATTTTAAGGGGAACTCCACCCCAAATTTAAAAAAATAAAATAAAAAATGGTGTGGAGTACCTTCAAAAATACAGACCAGTCCCTTTATCCGAGCACGCAACCTGGCAGGCCGCAGGAAAAGAGAAGCCATTAATAAAGGAATTGACAAAAACCAGCTATTGTCATTTTTAACAATTTTGACACTTTCTTTGTGAAATGGTAGGGGTACATTTGTACCCCATTACCATTTCACACGGGGGGGTGGGATCTTGGGGTCCCCTTTGTTAAAGGGGTCTTCCAGATTCCGATAAGCCCCCCGCCCGCAGACCCCCACAACCACCGGGCAAGGGTTGTGGGGATGAGGCCCTTGTCCCCATCCACATGGGGAGGATGTGGCCTGGTACGGTTCAGGAGGGAGGGGGGGGGCGCTCTCTCGTCCCCCCCCCCTCTTTTCCTGTGGCCTGCCAGGTTGCGTGCTCGGATAAAGGGTCTGGTCTGGATTTTTGGGGGTACTCCACGCCATTTTTTTTATTTGGGGCCTGGTATGGATATTTGGGGGGAACCGCACAAATTTTTTTTTTAATTTGCGGCAGGGTTCCCCTTATCCATAGCAGACCTGAAGGGCCTGGTAATTGAATTTGGGGGAACCCCGCGCTTTTTTTTATTGTTTAATCAATGACTTTTTTCTGTATTGCCGGGAGCCGACAATTCATTATAGCCGCGAGTGAGTTTTAAATTACTTTTTTTCCTTCAGAAATGACACTTTGTGCAGGGACAGTTCTAAGCATGGGAAACAACTTGTGGATATGGATATTATGGGGAACTCCGCACGCATTTTTTTTTTTTATTTGCGTCAGAGTTCCCCATAATATCCATACCAGGCCCTTCAGCTCTGGAAAGGATTTTCAGGGGAACTCCACCCCAAATAAAAAAAAAAAAAAAAGGCGTGGAGTTCCCCCAAAAATCCACACCAGACCCTTATCTGAGCACGCAACCTGGCAGGCCGCAGGAAAAAAGGGGGGCGAGAGAGCGCCCCCCCCTCCTGAACCATACCAGGCCACATGCCCTCAACCTGGGGAGGATGTCCCCATGTTGATGGGGACAAGGGCCTCATCCCCACAACCCTTGCCGGTGGTTGTGGGGGTCTGCGGGCAGGGGGCTTATCGGAATCTGGAAGACCCCTTTACCAAAGGGGACCCCCAGATCCCGGCCCCCCCCCCCTATGTGAAATGGTAATGGGGTACAAATGTACCCCTACCATTTCACAAAGAAAGTGTCAAAATGTTAAAAATGATAATAGCCGGTTTTTGACAATTCCTTTATTAATGTCTCCTCCCTCCATTTGAATTGGAGGTTCCCGCTGTGTGACACTTCAGTTCTTTAGTTCTCCTCTGGGTCCGCTGGCACCCGGTGGCCCCGCCCCCTCTGACACCACGGGGAAAGTCCCCGTGAAATCCATGTGCGTCAGAGGGGAGCGGGGTCACCGGGTGGCAGTGGACCAAGAGGAGAACTGAAGCGTCACACAGCGGGAACCTCCAATTCAAACGGAGCGGCCGAAGAAGGGGAACAAGAAGCCGGAGCAAGATGCGGACGAGAACACCGAAGGGAAGAGGAAGAATCCCGAATGGAGAAAAGAAGGAGATGGAAGAAAAGAGAAGACATTAATAAAAAGGAATTGTCAAAAACCGGCTATTGTCATTTTTAAAACACTTTTTGTGAAATGGTAGGGGTACAATGTACCCCATTACCATTTCACATAGGGGGGTGGGATCTGGGGGTCCCCTTTGTTAAAGGGGTCTTCCAGATTCCGATAAGCCCCCCGCCCGCAGACCCCCACAACCACCGGCAAGGATTGTGGGGATGACACTTTGTGCTGGGACAGTTCTAAGCACGGGAAACAAGCGCTAATAGCCCTCAGAAGTTCGGGTTCCCATTGACTTCAATGGGGTTCGGGGTCAAGTTCGGTCCCGAACTCAAACTTTTTACCGAAGTTCGGCCGAACCCGAACATCCAGGTGTCCGCTCAACTCTACTTGTTGTGGGTTAAAGATGACTTGTTCCTCAATTTGCTATGAACTACTCTCCCCGGGGTATTGATTTTTTTCCTTCTCACCCATTGGGGTTTTGTTCAACATATACTTTATGTTGAGCTTCCTCGTATACCTTTGAATGTCCACTTATGCATCAAATTTGTTTAAATTCCTTTTCAGTGCATACTTCAAACCTTTGTCCAGTGTGATCAGTTCAGTTCTCGTTAATTCAACTCCACCAATATTATATATGCCTTCTCCTACTTTACTCCTTTTTGATCTTGTATCCTCCTAGGCATCGCCAGAAGTCCAAATGGAAGAGGGGGATTGTCATTTGTTCCTACCTGGGTGGGGTTCTTGCTCCTGCGATGATCTAAAAACAGACCGTGAATCTGCTTCTTCTCTGTAATTACTTAATGGTTCATACCTATTTTGAGTATGAATCAGACTCCTATTGTCATATTGGTACTGATCATGATGGAATTGACCCCCATGATATTGATGTTGCTGGGTTTGCCCTCCTTGGTGCTGATTATAGTTGCCATGGTTCCCCTTGCTCATATCCCCCTTGGTTTCCAAACTGATTGTATGGGGGATTCCGGGGTTTTTGATTATTTCTATTCTTCCAAAATGTTTTTTTTGGAGATTTCCTATATGGCCTATCATGGCTGTTCATATTATCTCTATCATGGCTGTTCATATTATCTCTATAAGGTCTGTCGTTTCCATCATAGTGTCTAGATGGTTCAGGTGACCTGTATCTGTAATCCCTGTCAGGGGATACAATCCGTACCTCTTTTCGGAGAGGATGTTGTAGACCCCATTTTACCATCTTTTAAACTGCCATTTATACGTTTGTTCCAATTTGTAATCATTTGTGTCCCTCAAGTACTTTCTCTTTCTTCTCAGTTTTATTTCGATATCCTTCTGTTCCAGTACTTTAATTTAACCGATTAGTGAGTGTTACAAAAAGAAGCGGAGTCCTTATATCCTTCTAAAATAATTTTGGAATCCGCAAATTTAATATTTGAGATTTTTCTCGGTTTCCTTTTGATTAAAAATTGTAACACCTCCAGACCCTTCTCATTAAAAGAGTCTCCAAAATAGGGTCTATAACATCCTATCCGGCAAGAGAGGTACGGATTGTGTCCCCTGACAGGGATTACAGATACAGGTCACCTGAACCATCTAGACACTGATGGAAACGACAGACCTTATATAGAGATAATATGAACAGCCATGATAGGCCTAGGCCATATAGGGACGAGAATAATGCACCCAGAACGCCTAAACCATGGTGGAGAAATAAGAATAACCAGAAGCCCTGGTCAAAATCTCCAAAAGAAAAAATAAATAAATACATTTTGGAAGAATAAATAGAAAATCAAAAACCCCGGAATCCCCCATACAATCAGGCAACTATAATCAGCACAATCAGGATAGGAGGGACACAAGAGACCCTTATCAGCACCAAGGAGGGCAAACCCAGCAATATCAATATCATGGGGGTCAATCCTATCATGATCAGTACCAATATGACAATAGGAGTCCGATTCATACTCAAAATAGGTATGAACCATTAGGTATTTACAGAGAAGCAGATTCACTGTCTTTTTAGATCGCAGGAGCGAGAAAACCCCACCCAGGTACGAACCAATGACAAACGCCAGAAGTCCAAACGGAAGAGGAGATGCCGAGGAGGATACAAGAACAAAAAGAAGATGAGTAAAGTAGGAGAAGGCATATATAATATTAGTGGAATGAATTAACGAGAACTGAACTGATCACACTGGACAAAATTGATGCATACGTGGACATTCAAAAGGTATACGAAGAAGCTCAACATAAAAAAAACTATGTTGAACAAAACCCCAATGGGTGATAAGGAAAAAAATCAATATACCGGGGAGAGTAGTGCATAGCGAATTGAGGAACAAGTCTCTCTTTAACCCACAAGTTCACAATAACCAACATGTGGAAGTGTTCAATAAAATGGTTTTGCGAGATCTAGACACAAAGTCAAGAGAATGACTGATCAAGGCCATACAAAAAGGCATAAAAGAATTGGAGGAAAACAAAAAAGTGGTAATTAGGGCTGCTGATAGAGGAGCAATTGTGGTTTTATCAAAAGATTATCATCATGAGGAATTACCGAGCCAATTGAGTGTAACAAACATATATAAAAGTGAAGAGGAAACCCCACTAGGAAATATAAAGAACTATCCGAACTAATTCTGAGTGGTAGCATGAAAAACATCCTAACCAAAAGGGAAGAAAAGTATCTTGTCCCAGATGTATATAGGGTGCCATTGCCAATTATATATACGGTACCGAAGGTACACAAGGATTTACAAAATCCCCCTGGGAGACCCATAATCAATGCGATTCAATTGTTAAACTCAACGTTAGGAGAATATGTTGATAAATTTTTGCAGCCATTGGTCCCTAAAACACGTTCTTATCTAAAAAGGGACACAAAACACCTAATCCAGATTCTGGACCAGAGGCGGCTCTAGGCTTTGTGAGGACTTAGGCAAATCTTAGACATGAGGCCCCACTCACGCCCATAATGGGAAAAATAATTCAAACATTTTTCTGGCCCCCACCCCTAGCAATTTTGCTTCCCATCCCAAAAAAACAAACGCACATAGACTTATCTAAAAAAACAAAACAAAAAAAAACAAAAAATAAATAAATAAAACTTTAATATGTAAACATAAAGATCTAGTTCACACTCACTGATTGCTCCAGGCTCACTGATTGGTTTGTAGAGGTTACTGCACATTATTACAGCTCACTGATGGATTTCTAGAGGTTACTGCATGTCATTACCGCTTACTCATTGGTTGCTAGAGGTTACTGCACATTACTGCTCACTGATGGATTTCTAGAGGTTACTGCATGTCATTACCGCTTACTCATTGGTTGCTAGAGGTTACTGCACATTATTACTGCTCACTGATTGGTTGCTATGGGTTACTGCTTATCATTATCACTCACTGTTTGCTCACTGGGTGGCAGGGCAGTATTATGGTGTGTGTAATGCAACTGTTGGGGTACAGTTGGTTGGATGACAGGATGCAGTTTGGGGTGATAGTGGCAGTATTGGGGAGAGGCTGAGATCATATCTCCCCTATAATGATAGGGGGTAGGGTGATAGGATGTCAGAGGTGGGGTACAGGAGGGATGAAGATGATAATGACAGGATGTAGGGTGGTAGTATGCCAGAGGTGGGGTACAGGGGGATGATGATAACACGGAGTAGGGTGGTAGGGTGCCAGAGGTGGGGTAGAGAGGAATGATGGTGATGTTAATGACAATAGGTCCGGTGGTAGGATGTCAGCAGTGGGGTACAGGGGGGTGATGATGAGGTGGGGTGGTAGGCAGCTGACAGTTGGGTACAGGGGGATGAAGATAACGATAACGGGGGTAGGGTGTTGGATGCTAGAGGTGGGGTACGTGGGGATGATGACAGGAGGCAGGGTGGCAAGATGTCAGAGGTGGGGTACGGGAGGGAGGTGATTACAGGGGGTGAGGTGGTAGGATGTTGGCACAGGGGTACGGGGGGGATAAAGATGATAGGGGGTGGGGTGGTAGGATACCAGGCACAGGGGAATTATAAGGATAGAGATTATGACGGGGCATAGGTTGATAGGAAGCTGACAGTGGGGTACATAGGGGATAAAGATAAGGATAACAGGGGTAGGGTGGTGGATGCTAGAGATGGGGTACATGGAGATGATGATGATGACAGGAGGCAGGGTGGTAGGATGTCAGGGAGTGGGGTGGTAGAAAGCTGGCAGTGGAGTACCAGGAGGGATTAAGATGAGAAGGATGACAGGGGGTGGGGTGGTAGGATGCCAGAGCTGGGATACAGAGGGATGATGGGGATGTTGATGAGTGGGATGTCGGCAGTGGGGTAGAGGGGGGGTGATGATGTGGGGTGGTAGGCAGCTGACAGTGGGGTACAGGGGGGGTGACGATGACGTAGGGTGGTAGGCAGCTGACAGTGGGGTACAGGGGGGGTGATGTTGTGGGGAGGTAGGCAGCTGACATTTGGGTACAGGAGGGGATGATGATGACGTGGGATGGTAGGCATCTGACAGTGGGGTACAGGGGGAATGATGATAACGTGGGTTGGTAGGGAGCCGACAGTGGGGTACAGGAGGGGATGATGACGTAGGGTGGTAGGCAGCTGACAGTTGGGTACAGGGGGGAATGATGATGATGTGGGGTGGTAGGCAGCTGACAGTGGGGTGATGAAGTGGGGTACAGGGGGGGGATGATGAGGACGTGGGGTGGTAGGCAGCTGACAGTGGGGTACAGGGGGATGAAGATAAGGATAGCAGGGGTAGGGTGGTGGGGTACATGGCGATGATGATGACAGGAGGCAGGGTGGTAGGATGTCAGATGTGGGGTAGGGGATAAGGATGACAGGGGGTGAGGTGGTAGGCAGCTGGCAGTGGGGTACAGCAGAGATGGTAGGGTGGTGGGATGCCAGGAACAGGGGGATTAGGATGAGGATGGAGATGACAGGGGTAAGTAGGTAGGAAGCTGACAGTGGGAAGTATTACAGGAGGTAGGATGCCAGGAACAGGGGGATGAGGAGGATAATGATGGCATGGGGTCAGTAGGTGGCATATGCCGGATAGAATGCATATCACTCAGGGCTGTGTGTGTGTGTGTGTGTGGTCACATGGGAGGAAGGCAGCGATAAGACTCGGGGCGCCCTCAGTCAGGAGGTGACGTCACGGGATGTCAGTGTCTGGCACGGGAGGACAGTTATACTGTACCTTCTTTGAGGCTGTTAGCAGACTGGCTCCTAGGTGATCACCGCGTCAGCTGTGATGACAGGTCCGTCCTCAGTTTCAGATCGTCCACCCTGCAGAGGAGATCGGGGAGCCGGGGGAGATGCTCAGCCACTGCAGGCATTATCCAAGCTCTGCACATAGCCGGAGTGAGAGATCCGTGGTGCACGGCAGGAGGGAGGAGCCGGGGGAGAGGAGTACATGGCGCCACCCACTGACCCTCAGACCTCGGGCAGTGGTCAGTGACAGTACGCCCCTGGGTGGGGAAAACAAGTTATAAAGATATTGACAGAACACCGGGGGACATTCCCTGCCACTCCCACACACGCGGTAGGCAAATTAGGCGGCTGCGAGGCCCCTGGAAGTGCGAGGCCTTAGGCGGCCGCCTTATTTGCCTAATTAGAGAGCCGCCTCTGTTCTGGACAACATAGAAATAAATCCACAACAAAGATATTTGATCGCTACAGCAGATGTTGCATCGTTGTATACGATAATAGACCATGAAGAAGCCATAAAGGCCTCAAATTTAGCAATCTCGTCTCAAAACAAAAAAGATTCATATTGAGAAGTCTGGCTTTTGGACTCCAGCATAATTATTTTTGGCACAGCGCCGACTATTAGACAGCTTAATGGAATAGGGATGTGAGCCAAGTATGCACCAAGTGTCGCCAATATATTTATGTCTGAGTGGGAAGAACAGGCCATCTACACAAACGAACCTGAGCAATTGGTCCTATAAAAAGGAGATTCATTGATTGTATAGTAGTGATCTGGAATGGCGATGAAAGTACCTTAGTCCAATTTTTTTTAAAACTCAATGATAATCAAAAAAACGTCAAATTGACATATACAACCAGCGACAAAACCATATAGTCCCTTGATTTGGAAATAGCACTGGAGGAAAATAGACTAACTACGAAAACTTATTTCAAACCAGTGGAAAGAAACGGCTATATTCCAGTAGATACCCGTCACATTGAGCCATGGCTGATCAATATACCGAAAGGTCAGCTGATAAGGCTTCGACGGAACTGCACAGATCAAAAAGCGTTTCTGCAACAGGCTAAAACGATTGGCAAAAAAAAAAGTTTATCATTACAATAACACAATTCCAGGAACTACCGATCATTATGAATTTTAATGTTCAACACAGACAGATTGAATCAATCCTCAAAAAGCATTGGCCAGTTCTTAAAGCAGACAGTCAACTACAGTGTATATTACCAGACTTGCTACGGGTGATATACAGAAGAGCACCTACACTTATGGACCTAGTGGCGAAAAATGTCCCAGATCCTCCAACAAAGGCAAATGAATATACTTTTTCCAGGGGAGAGGTTTTTTCCCCCTCTAAGAGATGCTATGCGTGCAGACAAAGTTGAATGGCCAAAAATGTTCTAAATTCAGATCCAATGTTACACAAAAAGAATATGATAAAGGATGTCATTACGTGTAGGACTGAAGGTGTTGTGTATGTGTTACAGTGCTCCTGTTCGCTGCAATACATAGGTCGAACGAAAAGACCATTGTGGAAACGAATAAGAGAACACGTACAGAATATAAAAATTGGTTTCCCCAAGCACAATGTCTAACGTCACTTTGCGTTATGTCATGAAAAAAATCCTATAGATCTTAAGTTTTGGGCCATAGATAAGTTAAAACCCCACTGGAGGGGGGAGTCAAAGTAAGGGACTTAAGCAAAAGTGAATCAAGGTGGATACATGAGATGCGTACCCTTGCGCCAAATGGCCTAAACATAGATTTTGATTTGAATTGTTTTATCTTGGATTATTAATTTTTTAGGGTCTTACTGTAAAGGTACCGTACATATTTAATAATTTTTAATTATTTAACATTTTTAATAATTTTTATCTATTAATTGAATTTGTATCAGATGCAATGTTTATTATCTAATATGTGCAATACATCTAGTGCTGAAATCTACGATTAATGGGCCTATTACCTTCATTGTCTGTTTTTTTCCTTGGTTATACCAACAATGACCACTGGAGGGAGTTTAAAATGACTTCATCTGAAGTAGAAATATCAAAGGCGGGATATCAAATGTTTTTAAAGGTTTAATGGTATTATGACCCATGTAGTCTATTAAAAGTTTATTTACCGTATATACTCGAGTAAAAGCCGAGTTTTCAGGCAAATTTTTTGGCGGAAAATGCCCCCCCTCGGCTTATACTCGAGTCACCTTTTTGCGCCTGATCTCCCAGACTATGGGGACGAGGTACCGGCCGGCCGTAGGTATCCTGGACCCCAAAAACTTGGCACACATGTAGCCCCACTCTTCCTCTACAAAAAGTGTACAAGGTTTGTTGTCCGGGGGACCTATGGCCGGGGAGCACCGATTTTTCCAAGCCAGGAACCCCTTCCATAGACTCCCAAGTTAAACGGTAATATCTCCGGAAACTTTGGGGACCCAGTCCCGGCCGGCCCTAGGTTCCCTGGACCCGAAACATGGCACATGTAGCTACAGTTCTCCTCTACAAGTGTGCAAAGTTTTCTGTCTGGGAGACCTACGGCCGGGGAGCAACGATTTTACAAAGCCGGGCACCCCTTCCATATACTACCATGTTAAACGCAAGTCTACTCATGGACACAGTGAGGCATGGGCACAGTGAGGCATAGGCACAGGAGTTGAGCGTGTGGCCTTCCAGGCCATGGGGCCACGTACGCCTCAGTTCCAGGCACCTTTAGTCCTGGGACTGCAACTTCAGCCCTGGGCCCAGTATCTTTAGCTGGAGCCTGCTATGGAAGGAAGAATCTCAGGGTGCTGCCTTGCAAGGAGACCCGTTTCTGGATGAGGAGGCTGGGGGAGGACCGTTCCGAAGGACTGGTGAGCCATCACAGTGAAGGAAGGGGCCCAGTAACTCTCCAGGGGGATGTCATCCATCCGGAACCCAAGGGCCTAACAATCTGGACCATCAGGAGGTTTGGGACACTATAGATCCTGTGGCAGAGGATCACCTAGACACATCTATTAGGGATCTAGACTGACTGTTTGAGCTGCACGCCAGCTGCTAGCACCATAGGTGGCTATCCGGGTGAGCTATACCCACTCGGGACCGAATGGCAACGAAGCCAGAAGTGCCTGAATGCTCTCTATCCTTTTAACACCTTTTTATCTTCATGCAAAGAAAAAGCTCTAGGTTGGAGTGATATACTTGTGTGGACCTTGGAGTTACTTGGGGTATAGAGACTCTGTCCTTGCACACTGAGGACAGAAACCAACTTTGGAGGAGAACTTTGCTGCAAGACCCGTAGGTGAAACAAGTGTGCTAAACCTCTGCAAACCAGAGGATACGGGCATGATAGCACCTTGCGCCTTTTCCTCTCATGAGTGAGCCAAAAAGAGACAGAAGGAAAAAGGGTGAGGTCGCTAGATTTGGGTCGGCTTATACTCGAGTATATACGGTATTTATATGTTTCAAATGTTCAGCGATGATGTTATGATCCCTCGTCACCATGACAACAAGTACGCAATTGCAAGCGTAAAAATTCAGTTGTTCCTGTCACATGGCTACCCATGAATAAGTCACGTGGCGTGTGACGTAACGCATAGGGGAAGAGCCGAGTGACGCTACCAGCAGTGTTCTGATCATATCAGAACTTGAGTGAGGAGATCGCTCCACTGAGCTGAGTTATGCGCTTCTGATTCCCTGAGGAAATCTGAGTGCAACCTCGTCATTTGGCATAACATATATGGTTTCAAACACTGCGCAATGATCGCATCTTTTTTCTGTTTTCCCGACACATGGACACAAAATCAAAATACACAACTAGCAAGTGGGATCTCCCAGTTTGACGGAGAATACTATTTACCATCTACTGGATAGATTGACTGAGTGTGCTTACTAATCAGTAACATGGACAAATTTCTCTTTACTCCAGGAACAAGCAATCCCATGTATTGATCACCATGTAGCTGGCTATAGATACTGTGTGAATGGGATCACCTTATGCTGCAATTTATCTTGTTTATTATTAAATTATTGCTTGATACCAATGGATCTTACTATCTAATAATTGAAATTTATTGCAGGGAATTGCACAGTAGATCACCGTTTTTACTTTACTGTAGGATTTGCACACTGCTGTACGGAGCATTATATAGATAGATTATCTATCTATATATATATATATATATATATATATATATATATATTGATAGATAGATAGATAGATATGAGTGATTTTCACCTTTTTATATCACACTGGGCACAGCAAAAGGGTTGGTTTTAGCGCATCATTACTTAATTACTAGAACGGACTTGGCTGCCCTGATGGTCTTTGGCAGGTTTGTCTGAGTCCCCTTTACTGCCCTCTGGAGCTTCTCTCTGTTTTCCTCTGGGAGAAAATTCCTTTCCTGCATGGAATTTAGTGTATATCCCAGAAAAGTTATTGTCTGGGACGGGATCATATTTGATTTCTCTTGGTTTATGAGTCATCCGAGAGCCTCTCCAGATGTCTTGTCTTTTAGATCTTTCTCCAATAGATCCCTTGTTCTGGCAAATAGCAAGAGGTCATCCAGGTATGGTACTATTGATATCCCCTTTAATCTGAGGGGTGCTAGCGCCTCTGCTATGATCTTTGTAATTATCCTTGGTGAAGATGACAGTCTGAAAGGGAGGGCTCTAAACTGCAGGTGTGAAATTGAGTCTTCCGTCTTCACCGTTAATCGTAGATACTTCTGCGATACTGGAACTATAGGAACGTGTAGGTATGCATCCCTTAGGTTTATGGATGCCAAAAAACCTGGCATCAGGAGATGTTTTACTGAAAAAGATGGTGTCCATCTTGAATTTTTTGTATCTGATGGATTTGTTTAGCATTTTCAGGTTCAAGATTAACCGGAATTTTCCTGACGGTTTCTTTACTAGAAATATGTGCGAATAGCACCCTTTCCCTTCCTCTTCGGGGGGACGGTTATAATCACCTTCTGTCGGAGGAGTTCTTCTAGTAAAGATGACATCCCTAAGGATTTCTCTAGGTCTCGGGGAGTCTGGGTTATGTAAAAGCGGTTTGGAGGGGGTTGAGAGAACTCCAGTCTGAAGCCCTCCTCTATTATCTTGAGTAGTGATGAGCCGAACACCCCCGGGTTCGGTTCGCACCAGAACCCGCGAACGGACCGAAAGTTCGTACGAACATTAGAACCCTATTAAATACAATGGATGCGAACGTTCGAATTCTAAAGTGCTAATTATAACTATTATGCATGTTATTGTCCTAAAAAGGGTTTGGGAACCCGGGTTCTGCACCAGGGGACATGTATCAATGCAAAAAGAAGTTTTAAAAACGGTCGTTTTTCGGGAGCAGTCATTTTAATGATGCATAAAGTGAAAAAAAAAAGTCAAATATTCCTTTAAATATCGTACCTGGGGGGTGTCTAAAGTATGCCTGTGAAGTGCCACGTGTTTCCCGTGTTTAGAACTGTCCCTGCACAAAATGACACTTCTAAAGGAAAAAAAAGCCATTTAAAACTTCTTGCGGCTTTAATGTAATGTCTGGTCCCGGTAATATGGATGAAAATCTTTAAGAAAAATGGCATAGCTACCCCATGATTGTAAGTACACGCCCCTGTAAAACAGGGGCTGAAAAATTGGGCCTTAGCCACAAGTGGCGGCACCCATAAACAAAAATGATCTTCCAAGCTATCATCATCAATCGTATCATTGAGGACTCGGAGGAGGAGGATAGCCAGTCAACATAACAGCACAGGCACTCAGCATCAGCATCAGTCTTGAAGGGACGTGACATGTTAAAATCAATTAGTCTGTTATATCAGCATCAGGTGTGTGGTAGCTGGTGGTGATCCAAGACTGGTTCATCTTGATGAAAGTCAGTCGATCAACCGAGTCGGTGGACAGGCGCACCCTGTGATCCGTGACAAATCCTCCAGCAGCACTGAATGTGCGTTCCGAAAGAACGCTGGATGCAGGACAGGCCAGTAGCTCAATTGCATACTGTGCAAGCTCTGGCCAGTGATCCATCCTCAAGACCCAGTAAGCCAGAGGATTTTCGGTGGGGAAGGTGTCCAAGTCTGACCTTGCCCCTAGATATTCCTGCACCATGTTTATCAGACGCTGGCGATGGTTGCTGGAACCAATCATACTTTGGGGCTGCGGACTAAAGAATTGTCTGAACGCATCGGTCAGACGGCCACCTTCCCCACCGCTCCTTCTTTGACTGGCCGAAGCCTCAGCAACTCGTTGTCCTGGACCAGGAGTTTGTAACCTCCCAGTCTCTGGGAACGCGTTGCACAGACCTTTCTGCAAGGCCTCCCGGAGTTGTCTCATCCTCTGCTCCCTCTGCAACGGTAACATAAGGTCCGCAACCTTACCCTTGTACCGTGGATCAAGGAGAGTGGCCAGCCAGTAATGGTCCCTCTCCTTGATCCGAAGAATACGAGGATCCTTCCGCAGACTTTGCAGGATCAGGGAGGCCATGCAGCGTAGGTTTGCTGAGGCATTCGCTCCGGAGTCCTCTGGGTCACTAAGGACGACATGATCCGCAGTCACCTCCTCCCAGCCACGTACAAGTCCACTGGTTTCTTGGGACTGTAAATCATCCCTAAAAGACTGCTGCTGATGATGCTGAGTGCCAGCCTCCACCTCCATGCTGACACAATCCTCCTCCTCCTCCTCCTCCTCCTCTTCCTCTTCCTGTGCGATGGGTGGGACAGAAGGAACACTGTCTGGGTAAAGGGGGCCTTGAGAGGCAAGGAAGTCCTCCTCTTCCTGCCACTGTTCTGTCTCAAGTGCCCTGTCCATTATTCCACGCAGCGTGTGCTCCAACAGGTGGACAAGAGGTACAGTGTCACTGATGCATGCACTGTCACTGCTCACCATCCTCGTGGCCTCCTCAAATGGTGCCAGGACAGTGCATGCATCCCTGATCATGCCCCACTGGCGTGGAGAAAAAAAACCAAGCTCCCCTGACCCTGTCCTGGTGCCGTAGTCGCACAGGTACTCATTGATGGCCCTCTGCTGCGTGTGCAGCCGCTGCAGCATGGCCAACGTTGAGTTCCACCTGGTGGGCATGTCACATATAAGGCGGTTCTTGGGCAGGTTCAACTCCTTTTGCAGCTCAGCCAGGCGAGCACTGGCATTATAAGATCTGCGGAAATGCACACAGACTTTCCTGGCCTGCCTCAGGACATCCTGTAAGCCCGGGTACCTGCCCAAGAACCGCTGCACCACCAGGTTAAGGATGTGAGCCACACAGGGCACATGGGTCAGTTGTCCCTGTCGGAGGGCGGAGAGGAGGTTGGTGCCATTGTCGCAAACCACCATTCCTGGCTTAAGCTGGCGTGGCGTCAACCACCTCTCGGCCTGGCCCTGCAGAGCAGACAGGACCTCTGCCCCAGTGTGGCTTCTGTCCCCCAAACACACCAGCGCAAGCACGGCATGGCATCTTTTTGCCTGCGTACTTGCGTAGCCCCGTGAACGGCTACGGAGCACCGCTGGTTCATAGGACAAACCACAGGAAGAGGTCATGGAGGAAGAAGAAGAGGAGGGGGTGGAGGAGAGAGGTGTGTCACAACCAGTAGTAGCATTTTGGAGGCGTGGCGGTGGGACAACCTCCAACACTACTGCACCTTGTCCTGCATCCTTCCCAGCTGCCAAAAGAGTGACCCAATGGGCCGTGAAAGAAAGGTAACGTCCCTGTCCATGCCTGCTGGACCATGAGTCAGCGGTAATATGCACCTTACCGCTGACCGCCCTGTCCAGCGAGGCCAAGACATTGCCTTCCACATGCCGGTAGAGAGCCGGAATAGCCTTCCGTGAGAAAAAGTGGCGTTTGGGAACCTGCCACTGAGGAACCGCACATTGCACAAACTCACGGAAGGGGGCCGAGTCTACCAACTGAAAAGGCAGCAGTTGAAGCGCTAGCAATTTAGCCAAGCTAGCATTCAACCGCTGGGCATGTGGATGGCTGGGAGTGAACTTCTTTCGACGGTCCAGCAGCTGGGGCAGGGAAATTTGCCTGCTAGAATCGGACGTCGGTGTACTGCTAGCAGAGTGGCCGCAAGTACTTGGCTGTGACACACCTAATTCTACACCTTCATTCCTCTCAGTGCATGTTTCAGAGAGGACTGAAGTTATAGTGGGGTTGGAGATCCCAGCTGATGCGGTGCAAGGAGAGGTCCGCTTTGTTCTTTGGTGTGGGTCTTTGAGGTAGGCTTGCCAACGAGCTGCATGGCAGGTCAACATATGTCTGGTCAGGCATGTGGTACCCAAGCGGCTGATGTTTTGGCCACGCGATATACGCTTGAGACATATGTTGCAAACAGCAGCTGTGCGATCTGATGCACTAACCTCAAAAAAGGCCCACACCAAGGAACTTTTTGAATGACGGGCAGAGGCAGCGCCCTGCACAGGCGGAGCTCTGCGGTGTGATTCCGTCGGTGTACTGCCCTTACGCTGGCCACCAAAGGGCATCCTGTCTCGTTGGAGATGTGCCTCCTCCTCATCCTCCTCCTCCTCCTCTCTCCTATTAGGCACCCACGTGGAGTCAGTGACCTCATCATCCCCTCCCTCCTCATCACTGGAGCCAATCTGGCAGTATGCTGCAGCTGCTGGAACATGACTGCCAGATTGGTGTCCTTCTTGAGCATCCCCTCTGTCTGCTCTCACCCTACTGCCTTCCTGTAGCTGGGTTTCATCATCAGACCCTTCGAAACGCTGGGCATCCTCCTGGAGCATGTACCCAACACTGTGCTCAAACAGTTCGGGGGACTCCTCAGGAGGAGGACATGGTGGGTCTAGGGAAGGAGTGACTGATGATGAGTCTGACATTGATACCAGGGAAGAGGACGCTTTGGCAGCTGCTTTGCCAGTACCCTGAGCCTGGGTGAGAGAGGATGAGGAGGAGGAGGAGGAGGGCTTGGTCATCCACTCTACCAAGTCTTCGGCATGATGTGGCTCAACATGTCCAGCTGCCGAAAAGAAGGACAAGCGTGTCCCATGGCCATGTGCTGATGACAATGCACCGCGTCCACGACCAGCACTGTTGCCCCCAGACACAGAGCCTGCTTGCCCTCTTTTATTGCCTCCTGACTGTCTGCCTCTCCTTGTTTGCCTTCCAGACATTCTAATAGATGGCCTGCAGGGAGATGGGAAAAAAGCAATAAGGGCTACCTTCAGGTGTCCTTCTCTGTCCCTTGAAACAAGGACTTGCACAGTGAAAGAAACTGACACTCTCCCTACCTACAGTTTTCTGTCCCTAGAAAAAATGTTTTTTTTAAGCACAATATAGCACAAGGAGAATTCACTCACTGTCCTTCCAGGTCCCTGGAAACAAGGACTTGCACAGTGAAAGAAACTGACTCTCCCTACCTACAGTTTTCTGTCCCTAGAAAAAATGTTTTTTTTAAGCACAATATAGCACAAGGAGAATTCACTCACTGTCCTTCCAGGTCCCTGGAAACAAGGACTTGCACAGTGAAAGAAACTGACACTCTCCCTACCTACAGTTTTCTGTCCCTAGAAAAAATGTTTTTTTTAAGCACACTATAGCACAAGCACAAAACACACTGACACTCTCCCTACCTATCCTTCTCTTTCCCTAAACTAAAGGAATCCAGGTTAAGCAAGAAAGAAATAAAAGTCACTGTCCCTGCCTATGCTGCTCTATCCCTGCTCCGGAACACACTACACTAGGCCGCCGTGCTGGCGGCCTTTTATAGTGTGGGGCGTGTACTAAACACCCTCAGCAATAATTGGCCACAGGCATCCTGCCTGTGGCCAATCATTGCTCTCCTCGCTGCCGGCGCTGTGATTGGCCAAGCATGTGGGGTCACAGTGCATGCTTGGCCAATCACAGCGCCTGGATGACACTGCGATGGCGTAGTGCATTGTGGGCCGTTCGCGTCACTCGAATTTGGCGCGAACGGCCCAAATCGTTCGATCTTCGTCGAACGATCGAACAGCCGATGTTCGAGTCGAACGTATGTTCGACTCGAACACGAAGCTCATCCCTAATCTTGAGGACGAATGGACTGGAGGTCGCTGTATTCCATTGTGGAAGAAAGGCCTGCAACCTTTCTCCCACCGTCGGATGACTGTCACTGGCTTTTTGTGGTTTGACCAGGACGGAATAGTACCCCTGACTTTCCCCTCCCTCTCTGGGACCTCCAGGGTCTTTTATAGCCTGTGTCCTTATCCTCGGTTTGCCAAAAAATGTGAAAAAATTTTTTGGCCCTGAGGAATCACTTTCTTTATTGGGAAGGCCTTCTTATCAGCCGTTCTATCAAGTACGGCTTCCAGATCAGGGCCAAATACCAAGTCACCCTCAAAAGGCAAACCACATAATTTTACCTTTGAGGCTGTATCCACTGACCACGTCTTAACCCATAAAGCTCTATGAGCAGAGTTGACCAGGGCTGCGGATCTTGCCAACATTTTGATAGATTCGGCAGAGGCATCTGCCATGTACCCTACAGCCTTCTGAAGTACGGGCAGCATGTCTAGCACAGCCTTTCTCAACCAGTGTGCCGGGCACACTGGTGTGCCGTCAGAGGTTCTCAGGTGTGCTGCGAGATCAGGGGAGAGAAGGGCTGTCATATGAGCCCGATCTCCCAATCCCCTGCCGAACTATACATCGGCACTGTGAGAAGCTCCGTCAGCCTCAAAAGTGAAAATAAAGTGCAGGGAAGTGTGCTGTGCTCTCTGCTTCCCCCTAGAGTGCAGTACCCGGCTGAATGAGGAAACTGGAAAGGTACTTTTGTTAGAAGCTAGATTTGTTTTAAAAGGGCTTTATACATGTGTCTGTGTGTGTGCATGTGAGTGTCTGTGTGTGTGTTTGTACATGTGTGTGTATGCATGTGTGTGTATGAGTCTGTATGTATGAGTCTGTATGTGTGTGTGCATGTGTGTATGTTACTTTTAATCCTACCCCCCCCCCCCCCCCCCATTCTTGTTCCATCAGAAATTATTTTGTAGGACTTGTTTGTGATAGCAGCAAGGACTGCTGCTCCGCTGAAAAGCAATCCATGCACAGAACGCTTTTCAGAAGCATTTGACAGGCGGTAAAGAGGCAATATGTTGCCTCCTCACCACCTGTTTTAAGCCCATAAATGCATCATCACTACATCGCAACCGTGCAATACACACAGTTGCGGGGTAGTTGCAGTGCGGCCCCATTCACCCTCAGTATACCTCCAGCTGTAGCCACAGCATGTGTACACCCCCAGCTGCTGCCTCTGCAGCTAAAGGGGGAGAAGGTGGGTGTGGTAAAAACAGCTCAACCATATTGTTTTACCGCCCCTCGAACCTGACATGTAAACAAGCCCTTGGTTCACATCTGTGTGGCAGCGTGTATGGCAGCCCATTAATTTCAATGGGCTTCCCTACCCACAAAAATGCAGGGAAAGAAGTCCCTGACTTTTTTTTTATTTATTTATTGCACAGCACCTAAAGCACCCCACGTTTTCCAATGTGTGAGATACCATTAAGAATTAATGGCACCCCTAAAGATCAGAGCATTTGTCTGGTTGTCAGAAACGAACGCGATTTTTTGCGCCTGTTCCACGACATACAGTAACGTGAACCAAGCCTTGGACTGGGGTGCCTCAAGACCGAAAATACTTTTTAAGGGTGCCCCGACTGGAAAAAGGTTGAGAAACACTGGTCTAGCAGGTCCTTACGAGAAGTTCCTGCTTCAATATGCGTTTTTAATTGCTCCAGCCAGTGTTCTAGGTTTCTTGCCACCACGGTTAATGCCATTGCTGGCTTTAAATTGACTATAGTTGAATCCCAGGCCTTTATTAATAGGGAGTCTGCCCTCTTGTCCATGGCGTCTTTTAGGACGCCCATATCCTCGAAGGCCAAGTCTGTATTCCTTGATACCTGCGTCAAGCTTTGGCTTTTTATGCCTTGTTTAAGTTTATTTTATTCAGTTTTTTTGTACACACACACACACACACACACACACACACACACACAGCTTTCATATCATTACCAATAAGCATATATACATTAAAAAAATAGGACAAAAACACCACATTAACAATATGGCCCTATCCTACAACATCCTGATTTTCTTTTCTCTTCCCCCTCTCCCACAGCTTTCCCCTACCTCTTTCCTCCAAAAACCCCCTTCCCCCCCTGCAAAAAAAAACAAAACACTAAAACCCCTCTCCCTCATTTAAATTTGTTTTGTGCCTTCTTTCCCTCTTTCCCCTTTAATTGACTACTACACCAACTTACGGGACTTGTTTTTTTTTGTTTTGTTTTTTATAAGGGGGCGGGATTGTCCCTCTCTACCTCCTGTGCCCTCTAACAACCTTGTGTCCCTAAAGAAAACCACAGCAAAAAATAAAATATATTATATATATATATATATATATATATATATATACATACACACACACACACAAAAACCCCCCACCCTCTCTTATTTAACTATAAAGTGCTACGTGCCCTCTTTCCCTGTCCCTCCCTTTTTCCTCCCCACAATTAACTTCCGTGACATCTGTGTTTTTATTGATTTATGAGGGGGCGAAAGGATCACTCTACCTCCAGTAAAACTAACAACCTTGTGTTACAAAAAAAAAGAAGGGGGGTGGGTACATTGCTTCTTTGCTGGGGTAGCCAGCCGAAATTTCCTAAATACTGCCCTCACTTCTCATGACTCGCACATACCGGTGAGTGTCTAAACTCCTCCCAACCCTTCCAAGTTCTGGTATATCCAATTTTAGATTCCTTATGAAAAGTATGTTACCTCTTCCATAAATCTTGTTTTGTCTACCTCCCTCAACCATTCCTGTATCGTCGGGGCTTGCTTTATCCTCCACTGTTTCAGAATCAATATCTTTGCTGAATTCAATAAAATTGGGATAATTCCTGTTCTGCATTTCTTCCTTGGGATAGCCATTGCATGGAACAAACATTGCCATGGGTCCAAACCAATTTCAATCCCGCTGATCCTCTTAATTAGGGCTAAAATTTCCACCCAATATGGCTGGATCTTGGGGCACTGCCACCATATATGGGCGTGAGTTCCCACCTGACACCTCCCCCGCACTCCCGCCAACATAAGGGTGATGCCTGGGGATTCATCTTATGTAATTTTGCTGGGACATAATATCACTTAGTTAATAATTTATAGTTCATTTCTTTTATCCTTGTGTCCTCAGAGGTGGAGTGGACAGTCTAAAACTTTACTTATCATTGTTTCTGATAATGACAGATTCAATTCTAATTCCCAACTCTGTTGGGCACACGGATCTTCCATCCAAGTGTGTCATCAACATCTTATAAATACTAGAGATTCCATGCCCATCTGTCCCCCCCCTTGGTCGACTAATTTTTCCCCATGGATTCAGCCTACCAGTCCCCCTAAAGAATTTTGGGAGGGACTCTACAAAATTATGAAGATGTTTATATCTCCAAACATCCCATGGAGTTGTCCCATAGCTTTCACGCAATTTCCGATAGCAATCAGAGAACATTCCCCTTCATAACATCTTTTAGTCTCAGGTAGGTCGATGTGATCCATTTTAAATATAATTTATTGTCTTTCCCCGGTGGAAAATAGTTATTTCCTGTTAAGGACATTAGGGGGCTGTTGTATTGTCCCTGTATACTTTTTATAATTTATCCCACGTTCTCAATGCTTCTAAAGTAATTGGTGCCACATCGACCAAGAGACCTCTATACTGCCTTGGGATCCTGATAATCTGTCCCAGCGCAGATTTACTAATGTTTTCCTCCAATTCCACCCATTTTTTTTGCCGAGGAGCATGAGCCCAGTCCATAATCCTCTGCAATATTGCTGCCTCATGATATTTTTCAAGATCGGGGAGGAATACCCCTCCCTTCTCTTTTGGTCTAGTCAATGTCTTATAGGCAATACAATTATTTCTATTGTTCCATACAAAATTTCTGTATTACCAATCTCAGGGTTTTAAAATACACCCCATGGATATTAATTGGGAGGCTTTGGAAAATACAGGACTTTTGGAAGGGTCACTATTTTAAATCACACTTATCCTGCCAAACCATGACAGTCTGTGTGCAATATATCCTTTCAGTTCATTTTTAATTTTATTCAGGAGAGGTATATAATTATCTTGATATAAGTCTAAGATTGATTTTAACAGGAATACACCCAAATATGTCAGTCCCTTTTGTTTCCACGTAAAGTGATATCATTTTCTAAAGGTCTCTGCTTTCATCTGAAGGGACATATTTATCTTTAAATTTGATACCCTCCCATAGTTCAATTCTTCCAAAATCTTTGGAAGCGTTTGCGTAGGGTTTGTTAAATACACCATAATATTCACGAATCCTTGTGTTCTTGACCCCCGACCTTTATGCCTTGAATTTCCTGATTAGCTCCTATGGATGCTAGAAAAGGTTCTAATGAGAACACAAAAAGCAAGGGGGACAGTGAGCAACCCTGGCGTGTACCGCCAAGTCAAAAAGTTTCAGAGGGTCCCATTTACTTGAATTTGGGCCGTGGGGTTGGAGTACAAAGCCTCTATCCATCTAAGCATGCGGGGTCCTATGCCAAATTTATATAGTGTCTGTAGCATAAAGTCCCAGTCCAGCCTGTCAAAGGCCTTCTCAGCATCTATTGACAGGAACAGGGCTGGCTTTCTACCTTTCTTTGCTTCATGTATTAAGAGGATTGTTTTTAATATATTGTCCCTAGTCTCTTTCCCGGGGACGAAACACACTTGATCGTTCCCTATATATTCTGGCATGTATAGCTTTAGTCTTTCGGACAATATCCTTGCGTACATTTTTACATCCTCATTGATCAGGGATATTGGCCTAAAGCTAGAGCACATTGTAGGATCTTTTCCTTCTTTTACTAAGAGAGATATATATAGGCGCCCAGGGCTTCCCCTCATATCTTAAGGCCCCCCCTATTGAGTTCATATATAAAATGAGGAGACAAAATTCCGATAAACTTTTTAAAATGGAAGGACGTGTAACCATCCGGACCAGGACTTTTTCCTCCCTTATGTCCCATACACACCATCGGTTTTTCTGCAGGTTTTTGTCTTCAGGTTTACCAAAACCATGTAGTGCAAGGGCCTGCCTGATTGCATACGAATTGAAACTCTTAAAGGTTTGACCTCATATTAGATGGTTTTGGTAAACCTGAAGGCAAAAACCTGCAGAAAAACTCAGTGTATGGGGCTTCACTATTTTTAATTGCCTGCTCTATTTCTTCTTTAGAAATATCACTGTCCAATATCCTTGAATCCTCTTCTGGTATTACCGGCAGTTTTATCCCCCTTAGGTACGGTTCTATTTTTCCTATTCTGTATATCCTCGGAGTCTTGTGAGTCGTTTACTTTATATAATAATTATTGATAGTACTCCGTAAAGATTTTACATATGTCCCTAGTAGAGCATTTCATCTCCCCTTTTTTATTTTTCATCTTTACTATAAAATTCGGGTTCCTTCTGGGTTTAATCTGCCCCGCCAACAATCTCCCCGATTTATTCCTGAATTCATACTGCTTTTTGGCCATTCTAGTAAAGGCTCGTTTGGTATCTTGCTCCATCAAGTCCCTCAGGGCTTCCCATTTTCCTGTCAGTTCAACAATTACCCCACTGTCATTTACTCTTCTGTTTCTGTTCTAGTTCCTGAATTTCTTGTAGAAGGGTCTGCTTTTGGGCTTTCCAAATTCTCTTCGCCCCCTCCGCTATTAATCTCCCTCTCAAAGACTTTATGGGCTTCCCACAAAACAGTTGGCGCAATATTCTCTATATTGTTCTCTGTAAAAATAAAAAAAAAAAAAAAAAAAAAATTTCAGTTCCCTTTCCAAGTCTTCCAAAATACCCGGATCGTGTAGAAGCAATTCGTCCAGCCTCCAGGATCTTCGCTTCTCTGATATATCTTTTAGCTCCAAGCTGACCATAACCGGGGCGTGATCGAAGAGGGTGATCAATTTCACTTCTGCCTTTAATAAACCTGGCTTTTTATTCCAAACCTGCTTGCCATCATCCTCAAAAAGGGAAACTTGAGAGATTTGGAGAAGGGGGTTCCTCTCTGGATCCTTCCATTCTCTTTTCACCGTCTCGGAGATGTACTTATGCACTGGGAACACCCAATGCTTTACTTCTCCCATGCCTTGGAACATCTTATCGTGCAAGGATAATTGCGTCTTATCCTCTGATATTTAGAGGAGTGTGTATTGTCTTTAAATGATCATCCATTTCCTCCAGGGATAACCTATAGTGACAAGAAGTTTCCTTTTCTTCATCCTCTTCTTCCTCAGAACCTGTGGCAACACTTTTCTCCTCATCCTCTGAATCACTGACCCCTCTTGGTGCAGAAGTACTAGGATGGAAACAAGATGGCGAATTGCCTCTACTGTTTGGCTGGGCCGCCGGACGTCTATCCAAAAAGGAACGGAATGACTGAAAAGTGTCCGCTAGTTTCTTTCGGAAGGAGCTTAAAAGGGTTGTAAAGTTTTGTTTTTTATTTTCTAAATAGGTTCCTTTAAGCTAGTGCATTGTTGGTTCACTTACCTTTTCCTTTGATTTACCTTCTAAATGTTTTTTTTCTTTGCTTTCTTTGTCTGAATTTCTCACTTCCTGTTCCTCCTCAGTAAGCTGTTCAGTAAGCTGTTCTGGCTGACTCAACACCACTCGGATGATGGTGTGAAGTTTAGTGAGGAGAAACAGGAAGTGAGAAATTCAGACAAAGAAAAAAAAACATTTAGAAGGTAAATCAAAGGAAAGGGTAAGTGAACCAACAATGCACCAACTTAATGGAACCTATTTAGAAAATAAAAAACGAACCTTTACAACCCCTTTAATAGCTCTCCTGGTTGAGTAGCAGCTGTAGTTGAGGCAGTTTCCTCTTAACAGATCTGCTATACAGGTCTTGCATAACGCCTTGGCCCATGTTTCCCCAAGCGTGTTTTTGCAAGACGGACATTTCCTCCTAAGGGGGGGGGGGGGGGGGATGTATGCTCTTGTCTTTGGCTTTAGGCAGAAATACACCAACACCATATTACTTTTAAAATATACAGCAAGCAATAACCTTTAAGCCCCTGGTAACATTTAACCAGCTGGGAAGAGCCAACACTTTAGCCCTTGCATTTATAACCACAGCTCTCCTAGAGAATCACCCCCTGAGCCACCATACTAACACACACACTCCCTCTAGTAACAGTTTCCAGGGAGAGTGGTGCAGGCTCCTTTGCTTTCCCCCCCCCAGGGGAGAAAGGGAGAGAATATACAACACCCAGGAACACACACACACACATTTCTGCTTACCTGAGCCTGGCTGGTGTGAGTGGCTCCTGCTCCCGCCACCGCCGTTAGTTCCTCTTCCATGCTGCTGAGGTTTGAAGTGGCATCAGGCAGTTTTTCTTTTGGTTTTCCCGGTCCGTCACCGCTGTGAGTACCGGAAATGACACCAGCTGTAGGCCGCCTCTTCCCCCTGCGTTCCAGCGGCTGGAACCGAAAGCCCCATCGCACCGCCGGAATTTCCACCCCCGGTCGGCACCCGGGACCCGGAAAGCATTGAGTCTCAAATCAAAAGAGAGGCTGCTCTCCACACTGAACAGCACGCCATCCCTCCTTCCAGACCCCCAGCGCCGGTCTGATGAGAGCGGGACCTCCTGCAGCCTGAACCCTCGCCGGCCATGAAGGGGAGAAAGCACCGGAGTATCCCCCTTATGTTAGGCAAGTTTCTTTTGTAGGGGGCCAGCCCAGCATCTCCCCTAACAGGTATGCACCATACTGTCTCTACCTGGAGAGAGCGCAGCATACCCCTGGTTCCCTGCAGCGCTTCCACCATGGCGGAGGAAACTCTACAACTGAGGCCATGGTGGAAGTGTCCAGTGTTTAAAGAAAACTGACTGCAGTGTTTCCTGGGAAAAAGGGTGGAGCTGCACTCTCCAGGTGCTGTCCTGAAAGACGAGGTGAGAAAACTGAGGTACTCTCCCTGTGTGGGAGGGTTATATAGAGAAGGACTTCCTGTCTTTTGAGTGTACCAGTGTCCATTCACCTATAGGTGGCGTATAGCCCACCTAGCAATTACTATTGTTTCTCTGCGTCCCGTGATGTACGATAAAGAAAAGCGATTAGATAAAGCCACCTTGTTGCGGGGAAACTTCCCCCCTTTCTCTGGGCCGAAACTGTGGATATGAGTGTCAGGAATCAGCGGCAGGGATGGCCAGATCTGCCTGGCTAAACTCAGTAAACTAGCACCAGACTGTGTATGCTTTAAGTGAAAGGTATTTACAGTGAAACAAAATCTATCCAAACATCATCAGCACACAAACATAAAAATACCATTAATCAAAAACCCAGTGATAGTTAGGCTGTTTGTTAGGTTGATTAGTTAGATATGCCAACAACTAGCTACATACAATATATACAAAATGGGGAATGCAGAAAGCAGGGGAAAACTGGTAAGTGTAGGTAGCAGATGGAAAGGGGGAACCAAATCTTAAATCCGGAAAAAAAGGGAGAGCATGTACAAGGCAGCGATATTTAGGGTACAGTTTACAGGGTAGGAACAGGATAATGGCTAGCAGCAAGCAAAAACACTGAAGCAAGGGGGACTAATAAAGGATCTAAATACCCTCCCAGCAGCCAGCATCAGGTGGAAACTGATTACTGGGATCTGCTGGGAGACACCCACTGGAATTACAAACCTCTGCAAAAGGAACCACAGTGCCACCAGCAGGTGATCCATGTCCTGACAACAATATACAATTAGGAGACTTATGTAGGGTCTTGATCCAAACTGTCAAGCTGAGGAAAGGGGAAAGCATTTGCCTGAGATGTGTTGGCTTCGTCTGATACTTTTGTACAACACTTTGATTTTACCTTTTCATGTCACAAACTTTTATACAGGGCGCTACACAAAACCCACCCAGAGTTTTGCCATTCAATGAGTGTTCTCCAAGATACCAGAGAGGTAGCAGCCCAAGACCAGAACAAGGTCAACCAAACGGCACCTTCACTGCACATCAGGCACTGTGAAGGAGGACTGAATTTTATGATATATCCAATAAGATCAATGCCTCACTCCGATTAGTCAATCCCCATCACACCTACACATATCAGTTAGGCTGAACGCTAGTGGAAGAGTGCATTTTTTGCCTGCTGAGGATTGGGGTGACATGTACATACCAGGAGGAACAATCTAACCACAGCTGAGAACACAAAAAAAAAAAAAAAAAAAAACTTTCCTTCCCAAAATATAACATGGTTATTGTACATGTTGAATACCATTGCCTTAAGCCCTGTTCTCACGATCGGTTTTACAGATGGACTGTTTTCATCAGGCGAACCGATCGTGTGTGGACCCCATCTGACTTTTTCCCCCCCCATCGGTGAAAAAAAAAAAAAAGAACATGTTTTACATTTTTCCGATCGGAAATTCCGATTGTCTGTGTGGAACTCCATCGGAGAAAAAACCCACGCATGCTCAGACTGAATTAGGAGATGGGAGCACTCGTTCTGGTAAAACTAGTGTTCGTAATGGAGATAGCACATTCGTCATGCTGTAAACGGACTGAAAGGCACGGAGACTGAAAAGCGCGAATCGGCTACCAAACTTTAATTAACACGCGGTAACACAAAATCAGCAAAAGCAGCCCAAAGGGTGGTGCCATTGGATCGGAACTTCCCATTTATAGTGCCGTTGTACGTCACAGCATTTGGGACGGTCGGAATTTTGTCCGATGGTGTGTAGGCAAGACTGATGGAAGTCAGCTTCAATCGGAATTCCGATGGAAAAATCCATCGAATTTGATTCCATCGGAAATCCGATCGTGTGTACAGGGCTTTACTTTGATATTGACCCGTGTAAATAAGAAAATTCACAACTATGATAATTGTTCCAATTAAAAATGTTTTTATTGAACTTTCCAGTATTAGATTATTTTCCATACAGGTTATACAACTAATTGGACCTAGAAAGTAGTACAGCAGTTTGGTCAATGAGCGGAGGATGACCAAGTCTTCAGAACTTCTTTTCCTACAAGCAAACAAGAGAGACAAAATCAGTTATACAACCTAGATGCATGGTTATCTCATAGTCAGACAAGACCACCAATGCCAATATACTGTATATACTCGAGGATAAGCCGACCCAAATATAAGCCGAGGCACCTAATTTTACCACAAAAAAAAAAAAAAAAAAAAAAAGGGAAAAATGATTGACTCGAGTATAAGCCTAGGGTGTCCATCTGCATGCCTCACTGTGCCCATGCCTAGACTGACATTTAACAAGGGAGTCTATGAAAGGGGTGCCCGGCTTTGAAAAATCGGTGATCCCTGGCCGTAGGTCCCCCAAACAAAAAACGATGCACATTTATAGAGGAGAAATGGGGCTACATGTGTTGTGCCAAGCCGGTACCGGGTCCCCAAATCCGGGAGATCAGGCGCAAAAAGGTGACTCTAGAACTAGAACCCACCGCCAACCAACTATAGCCCCTCATTTCTTGGTTCTGCAGGGAGGGGACAGGAGTCCATAGGAACTGCGCCCTGCGCCACCCCACCATCACCATCTTTATCAGAATGAGATCCCCTAATGGGATTATTTTTCCCCTGGAATGGGCACTCTTCCCCTTCCCCCAATACAGTAGTAAGCTGCTTTTTATTACAACACTTTTCAGAGCTGGCACCAGTCATGTAGTGTGGCAAAGTTTTATAATATATCCCCTATGGGTACATTCCATGTGATCGGCTACTGCTGGCACCTGTAGCCTAGTAATATTCCCCAAGGCAGTTTACTGTGGTATCAAAATATGCTGCATACTTTATATAGAACCATTTTTAATTATTCTTATCTGAAGGCCTAAAATAACAATTTTAAAATATTTTGACACCCTATAGTTCCCAGCATCCAGGAGAAAGTAGGGACACTTACGCCTTGATTTGTGCTACTTTTTAAAGAAGCTCTAGTTAAGTCAATTGTATTTTTATTTGTATATCCATTTCAGGCTGAAATGTGCCAACTTAGCATTTGCTTAATGATTACAAGAACCATTCACAGACAGGGAAACTGATTCCAGCGGTCCTACATGCATTCTAAAAGTGTTAAGATAAGAATTTTTCATTATGCATGCATTCAAGTGCATTGTGTGCAATAGGTAGCCTTAATCCAAAGTAGTGGCAGCCCATCCATTAGGGGTGCCGCCCCCTGTATTTCCACGGCTGCCACATCCTAATAAATACTCTATTATCCACGGCCGCTACCCCCTATTAATGTGTCCGGCCCCTTTCAGGACACCGGGAGCATGAATTACAGCGGGGGGGGGGGGGAGGGGTTTAAAGGACCCGATTAGAGCCAATAGGCTTCAAAATAGGGTGGGCTCGTGGTGCAGAGCATTGAGCCCACCCAGGTGTTACAACAGCAAATGAATATTTTGCTGTTGCAACACTGATCCTGCTCCCGGCCAATCAGGAAGCAGGTCTGATACCCATCACCCGATTGGCTGAAAGGATAGGCAATCCTATTGGACGCCTAAGAGGAGGGGAGGAGACGCACATCGGATGCTCCGATCCCCGCTGCTGCCCGATCCCCGCCGCTGCCCAGATGGGGCAAGTGCCGGTTGAGTGGCAGACAGCGAGGGGGGGGTTGTCTGTTTGCTCTCTTCAGTTTTCTATCTGCATGACTCATTTTTGACAGGCTTTGCCGACACCAGAGAATCCTGGGAAACAACCCTGCACCCCCCCCCCCCCAGCACATAAGGTGATTGGGGGCCTCAGCTGTGCACGTTTTCCAACGAGACTGTATAGATTTTGGTGTCCTTTCCCTCCACTCAGGTAACACATTACACTCAGCTGTCCTCTGCAATGTGTGACATCAGATCACTGTCCCCCGTCTGCTATAGCTCAGAGATGCTGTGCAAAATGTATGCTTTTGGAGGCTGTAGAAAAAAAGATGGCTGCAGATAAACAGGCACAACTTATGGAGAATTGGTTTCAGTTCTTTGCATCACCTGAGGCTAGTCACTTTACCGGGTATATGTAAGGGTTCCAACCACTTTAAGGTATCATATTCATTGTACATGGGCTGCCAGGGCACATAACATTAGATCTGCACAACATATCACAGCAATTGCTCAACTCTGAGTTTTGTAATGTATTAAAATGCATTGCACTGCTTAGGTAGCTTAAGGTGCCATTCAAAATTCATAGCACTGCAATACTTAGAATCATACATTACTGTATAGCAAAATTGTGTTTACATATAATGAATGGTTTTCTAACATAATTCCAGCTTCAAAAATTAAATAGCCTAAAGGGAAAAAAAAAAAAAACACACACGACACTGCTAAAATACTCCTCCACTCACCCCATGCAGTTATGTCTTGCTGCCAATAGATGTCATGATTCTACCATGTCTAATTATGGCAAGAATCATTCAACCCTCTTCCTCTGTGCACAGGCTGTCCTGGACCAGCCATAGGGACATAGTTCTGCTAGCCTGGGCTCAGCGTACTACTGCACCAAATAGTGCTCACGTTATGCAAGTGCCAATTATTGAAGCAGTAAGGACAACCTACCTCCTCTAGAGGTAGGGCCTGTAATGTTGACTGATATACTTCAAGGAAAAAAATGGAACATCAGGAAGGGGGTGGAGGGTGGACTGTCAGGACTCTTATTGTCACTTGAAAGACATTGGGCTCTATGTGCATGAGAAACAGATACAACTGTATGCATTATATTTTTCATTATGATTCTACATCAAATGAAAATGGGTGCATCCCCCCCACAGCGTTAATTGACATCCCAGTTTTTTTACCTTTATTCTGCATATTAGAAAATATTGCATATACATAGAATTATGCCAAGCAGCCTTACTTTGTTTAGGCCGAAAGAGTGCATGGGTGGTACAATTCAGCAGAGCCATTTTCATCTGTTAAAAATAAAAAAATAAAAGAGGCAAATGAGATGTAATACAACACAAAGAGCAGAAAAAAAAAAACTCAATAAAAAACACACTAAATCTGTGTGTAAATTAGAATAGGGACAAGACTCATCCAGTGGGTCTACTGACTTTATCAAAATGAGAAGCCATTGCCAAAAGGTTAGAGCAGGCTTTGATCCTGTGCCAAGTTTTTATTATTGTCTGTGTCCTCGCCGACAAGACTTCCTACCCCAGAGATACCCAGGGCAACGCCGAGTTCAACTTCCAGGTTTTTCCCCCTCTTGGTTAAACATTCTCTACGGGAAATTTTGTATCTTTAGCCATCATTGAGTCTTTTACCATGTTAGCCAATAAGGGGTGTAGCACTACCCCCGTAGGAGCTGCTGGTTATATTTTTGGGTCATGCCGTTACCTGTCTGTTCCACCGCATCCGTCATAGGGGTTCCATTGGAGAGTTTTTTTACAGATGTCAGCACCAATACAGTCTCTTTTCCAATGGTTTTATTCAAGAAACGTCATTTAGAGGGATGGAGGGTTGGGGGAGATTCAGGTACCTTGCGGATCACGGGTACTTCTTAATCCAGAGGACAAAACGGTTTCCACCCTGGATCTAGCAACCAGCTGATAGGCCTCTCACTGACCTAGCAGCCGGTGCGGTGCTCGGTCAAAAGTCTCTGCCACAGACTTGAAGAATCCACACTTTTGCAAAGTTTAAGTACAGTCACACAGTACCAATTTCCTTTCAGCCAATCCGGCAATACTGAGGTAGATATGTAGGGATGCGTCCTCCAATTGAGTCTGCAGGCTCTTCCCGAGGCACCAGCCTTTTTGCTCGGTCCTCTCCTGGTTTCTTGAATTGCTCGGCTTCTTGCCGCAGGCAAGACAGCAAAGGACCACCCCTGATTAGTAGGCCCCAGAAACTCCTGGGCCTACTTCCAGTAACAAGACCTCGGGTAAGCCGACCCGAGGCAGGAAAACTGCTACGGCACACCTTAGGCCAGGAGGGCCATCAGGTCAGAAAGACCCGGAAGACTGTCTGTCCCTCAAGTACCCTCTCCCAGAATGCACAGCGGGGAGACCAATCCCACTGGAGCGGTTTCTTTGCAAGAGGTACTCAATACATCCAGCCTGCTGCATTTACAACCTTGACTGTGGGTGTCGCTGTCACCACAGGTCAAGTGGAAAAAATGCGCAACACATTTGGACTGTAACAGAAACCAGCAATTTACACAATTATTCTGAGCTAAACTACAGCTCAGACAACTAGATTTACAAATA
Organism: Rana muscosa; assembly: GCA_029206835.1. Taxonomy (NCBI): domain Eukaryota; kingdom Metazoa; phylum Chordata; class Amphibia; order Anura; family Ranidae; genus Rana; species Rana muscosa. Next base: position 219,520,274 of record CM055123.1, read on the forward strand.
GTGCCTATCCAATAGGAGCAGGGCGCTACAGGGGTATCACTTATCACTTCAAATTTCTGTTGTCACAAGGAATAAGCTAATGAGAGTGCCATCTGTACTCCATTATCTTCAGTGAAAGGCAGGTGAGACATCAGGGGTCTAAAATAACCCTCACATCTCATTAAAGAGAACATATTCACCAGCATACCTTGGTATAATGATAATCTTGTCTTTTATTCACATAAAGTAACAGGTATGTAGGCAGGTGTCATTTGACCTCCCTGCACAGGTGGCACTGGTCTGCAGCCACCATATAGAGAGGACAGGGGGAACTTGGATTCCTCCATAGGTGTCATCCGGTGGGCAGTTGTCAGATTTGACGTTGCTGCCCCAGATGACCTCTGTGGCCATCTTTAGTGTGAGCAGTGCTAATAAATAGAACTGTCCCCATCGACTGTTCAGCAGTTCTACAAACAGGAGCCTCTCTGCTACAGGTGCTTTGTTGCACAACTGCCTTCCAGCCACCTCCTCTGCCAGATGTTGGTCAGTTTGGTGTTGTCAAATAGACTAGGTTACTGTTTAGTTGGAACTTTTACATTAATACACATCAGATCTCTGTGCGTCTTCCCTTCCCACTGGGTATCCAAAGATTAATAATGGGGTGTGTATACTGCGCTGTCTGTATAACAATAATGAATATTTATCTGTGCTGCAACAAAAAAAAAAAGTGAGACACACACACAACAATGCAAATAAAAAAATATGCTGCGCAAAGACAAAAACCTGATAGTGACAATGAATGCTAAAATGAACAGAACTTCCAATAATCTCTGTAGGTTTGATCCCACATCAAAAAGGAAAAAAGGTTAGGTCCAAAGTAATGTCCAAAATATACTTCTCCTGTAGGGCTATCTAAAAAAGGACTGGTGTGGATAGCATAGAAAGTCTTATAATACAAATAATATAAAACATGTATGATAAAAACAAACGTCCAGCCTTCTAAACATGCATCCGTGACATCAAACTGGAACACCACAGAACAGTGCTGATTTGGAATAGTGAAGAATCCACCACCTCTATTTAAACTGGCCGCTTAACGAAAGTACTGATCCCTGTATGAGATCAGCGCACGCATGCGGCTGTTATCCCTGCCAAGGGCTCTTTAAAATCAGCTCTCCTGGTTCCTCTGATGTTTAAATAGGTGAACTCCCGGTGTCCCAACGGACCATAAGACAGAAAAGACATTCCATAGCGTAATCCAGTATAGGACTTTTTATTCAAATAATATTAAAAAAAAAACAAAAAAAAAAATGCACTTACAATGTACATCAGGTATATAAGCGGGTGGTATGTTACAAAGCCGGCCGGCTCTCACTGCCCGTCGCTTCCGGGACTGTGCGATAGTAAAGTGTGGTGACGTCAGCACGCCGCTCCTCCCTACGTCGTTTCGACAAAGGTGTCGTCATCCAGGGGCATGGGCGGCGTGCTGACTCACCGCACTAAATAGCCTGTGTACAGCAATGGGATCCGCCCTGATCTGACCTCTTGGCATCAAAATGCTCACTCAGCGTCTGATCCACCTATGGTCATCTATCCAAGGGGCGCGCCAAAACAAACGATTAGTTAGCTATGCCTGCATATTATATTTGCTAAACAGACCCTTGCTAAAGGATGTGAATACACATAGGGAATAAACAATACGCAATATATCTGAATTCTAATACATGGATGGCTTCTATGTTAAATTAAACTATGAATTAAGATATAAAAGAAAAAAAAAATCGATTTGATCCACAGTGTATATAAAAATGGCAAACACTGGCCCTCAGTGGACATATTTGGTATTGCAATCTATATATCCAGCAATGGTGACAAAAGACACCATCTCTGGATTGGAAGGATTTAAAAGGAAATTAAACCTGATAAGGAGGCACTAGGAACAACTAATAATTAAGTGTCTGCATTATACCACAAATTAATATTGATATCATTGGGACTAAAGATGCGTTGGCATCCTCTGTCAAAACATAAATGTAAAAAAAATTTATAAAAAAGTACTGGGAATACTTTCTACTATGAATATCTATACCCATAGGAAGCAAACCATGGATTTGGCTTCTTGTTTTAAAAAAAAAACATGGATTTGGCATACACTGGTGGGGAATAAACAGTATACAGTATATGTAAATTCCAATACATGGATGGCTTCTATATTAAAAGAAAGAAAATGAATTTAAATTGTGGCATTAATCCACGGTATATATAGAATGACAAACACTGGCCCTCAGTGGACATTATCAGTATTGCAATCTATATATCAAGCAATAGTGATAGAAGACACCATCTCTGGATTAGATATTTGAAAAGGAATGAACACCTAATGTAGAGGAACTATTAACAACTAATGATTAAGTATCTGCATTGTCCCACAGATTAATAATGATATCATTGGGACTAAAATGATGCATTAGCATCTCTATCAAAAGTACAGAGAATATTTTCTACTATGTATATCAAATACCCATAGGAAGGAAACCATGGATTTGACATACACAAATCGTTTAACTGAGTATTAACCTAGATACGTGTGAGTTAATGATAGGGGAGAAAATCATAAAACTCTAAAGTGTAATATGGACGTACCGAGAGCTCAGATCTGGTTTACAATCAGAATACATCCTAGACTAAAGATGTGTATGATCAGGAGTACTTCAGCTGTTATCAATGAAAGCATTGACGTCTGTCAATGTTGAGACCAAAAAGGGGTATAGCAACGTACCCTGTGGATCCAGACCATTTCCATACGCGATATCTCCCTGACCAAAGCCCCCCCCCTCCAGTGAGGGCTATATCTATCTATTCCCAAAAATAATGTGCCAGCTGGATTGCGCTGGTGATGTATGTCAGTGCTTGGATACTGAATGGTACTGAAAGACGCTTTTAATATTGGTTATATGCTCGCCAAGACGAATTTGCATGGTTTGTTTTGTCCAATGTACTGCATACCGCATGGACATTGCAGTAGGTACAATACGCCCGTGGAGCTGCAAGTTACAAAAGATTCAATCTTGTGTTGTCTCGAAGTACTGGTTGACACAAATGATTCAGTTTTTTTATCTTTACTGATGTTCAAAAGCACACACCTGGTACCTGCGGCATTGATGGTATCCTGATATATTCTGAAAAAAGGAAACCTTTTTAGGAGGTGGATCAACCACATTCAGTGCCACTCTGTCCCTGAGTGAGGGGACACCCCTAAAAAATAATTGTGGGGCAGCTGGAAGAAAAATGTTAATACGGTCACTGCCAAACAAATGCCAGTGCTTCCGTATAATTTTCCTTATGATGTAGTGTTGAGTAGAATATGTGGTGATGAATGGTATAAGAGGTTGATCCTTCCTCTTAGGACGATTTCCCAAAAGGGATAATCTATCCATTTTTCCAACCTCTTTTAGAGTGGTTTCCAGAAGTTTATCATATCCTTTCTCAACCAGCCTGTCTTTCAGGATATTGGCTTGAACTGTATAATCCAACAATTCCGAACAACTCCTCATTCTGACAAATTGACTCTTAGGCTCCGATTTAAGCCAAGAGTCCTTATGACAACTGCCGACAGGTATATAGGCATTTTGGTCCGTCTGTTTGAAGTAAGTTTTGGTTTGAAAACCAATACAGCTCTTGGTAATGGGAAGATCCAAAAAATGAATTTGGACTTTGCTAGCTTCATGGACGAACCGTATGCCTCTTTTGTTGTTAATATCCACAAAGAAGTCTAACTCTGAGGCAGTACCATCCCAGAGGAGGAGGAGGTCATCGATATACCTTGCCCAAAACACAAGGTGAGGGTTTCGGTCATGATAGATGACGTCCTCCTCCCATTTGGCCATGAAGAGATTAGCTAGACTGGGGGCATATTTTGCCCCCATGGCTACCTCGTTTCTGTCTATAAAAATTCTGGCTGAACCAAAAATAATTATGGTTTGCCGCATATTTAAGAAGCTCCATGATAAACGCTTGTTGCTGCTCAGATGTTGAAAGAAGATTCAAGTAATACTTTACCGCTGATAACCCCAGGGAGTGTGGGATAACGGTATAAAGGGATGTCACATCCGCTGTGACCATCCACATGCGTTCACTTGATTTTTGACCCGCCAACAAATTTATTACGCGTCTCGTATCTTTAAGATATGAGGGAACTTGTTGTACCAACGGTTGCAGGAAAAAGTCTATATACTTGCCCACCCAGGACGTAATGGAATCGATCCCACTGACAATGGGACGTCCCGGGGGGCAAGTGAGACTCTTATGGATCTTAGGCAAACAATACAATATAGGAACTTTTGGTGCCTTAGGGATCAAAAAAAGTTATTTTTCACTTAAGATGCCTGATTTACAATTCTGGAAAGTTCCTGAAGATAGTCTTTTCGATTTAAAATTACTATACCCCCACCCTTATTAGAGCGTATAACCAGTTCTTTGTTGTTGCACAAAGACTCCAATCCTTCTTCCAAATCTTTTTCCATTTTGTTATTGCCCAATTTTACAGCATCCAAATCTTAGTACCACGTCACGGAATACTCTAAGAGATGGCGCCAAGGTTCCCTGAGGGTTAAAAGTGAAAGCATTCGAAAGTCCAGAGTGTTGGTATTTATGCAACACTTCCCCCCCGTATGTTGGAAAACTTGCAAAATGTCTTTTGATATTGATTCTCCTTACATATTTATGTATATCCATGTAAGTTTCAAATTTGTTAAGTTTTCTTGGAGGGGCAAATTTTAAACCTTTATTCAATAGAGCCGTTTCTGAGTTTGTCAGGATTTGGGTGCTTAAGTTGAAAATGCCCTCACCTGTTACGTTCTTGATTTTTTTAGATTGTGCTCTCCTCCCCCCTCTTGTTCCTCTTTGCTTTCTATGGGTCTCTTGATGCCTTGACTGGCCTTGGGAAAACCCCAGTGATGCTGGTCCTGTGCCTTATCAGTCGATCTCCTCGAGCGATCCCTAGATGACCATGTATACTCTTGGTCATTATGTTCATATTTCATCTGATTCTGATGTGCCGGACCATCTCCATCTCTTAGAGGAAAAAAACAATTATGGGACTCCCCTCTATTGTATTCCCATTCATCTCCATTTCGATCGTGATACGTCCATTCTTCATAATGTGGACCTTGATACGATGGTCTATCATAGTTGTAATTGTTATGCGGCCCTCTTTCGGGAGCTCTTCTGTGCCCAGGAGGTACCCTATATGGTTGGTATTGAGTATTACTATACTGTTGTGGACCATAACTACGCTCCCCACTAGCTGCTGGTCCATGTTGCTGGTTCCAACCATTATTCTTTGGGTGTTGTCTTCCTTTGTTGGAGGCCTGGGTTCTTTGTGGCGACTGGTATGACACCCGTCTGCCTTTTACCAGTTTTACTGTTATTGGTTGTTTTCTTCTGTGTTTTCTGAGAGACTTCCCTAACCAGTAAATGTTGTACCTCAACAGAAGGTAAATTGGAGGCATTATCTCCTTGAGTGATAGCTTCCATCCTTGTTTCCGGTTTGCTCAGCTCCTCGTTGGCCAATTTTTTCTGCCATTCAAAGACATAATTAGCTTGGTAGTCTCCATAATCTCTGTTGTATTTCTTTTTAATTTTCAGTTTTTTCCTCCTTATCCAAAACTTTTAAAAGGTTAATAGTCCTCTCTTTATATTCCTCCCCCTCTCTGTAGGGGAGAAGACTGTCTGAGGATTTTCATCTCTCCATCCAGTCTCGTGAGTTTACTGTTCTTTCTTAAAACGAAAAAGCGTAGGAAATTAACCCCCGCTTCATTAAAATATCAAAACCAATACACAGGCTATTTAGTGCGGTGAGTCAGCATGCCGCCCGTGCCCCTGGATGACGACACCTTTGTCGAAACAACGTAGGGAGGAGCGGCGTGCTGACGTCACCACACTTTACTATCGCACAGTCCCGGAAGCGACGGGTAGTGAGAGCCGGCCGGCTTTGCAACATACCACCCGCTTATATACCCGACGTACATTGTAGGTGCATTTTTTATATTTGAATAAAAAGTCCTATACTGGATTACGCTATGGAATGTCTTTTCTGTCTTATCATGGTCCGTTGGGACACCGGGAGTTTACCTATTTAAACAGAGGAACCAGGAGAGATGATTTAAAGAGCCCTTGGCAGAGATAACAGCCGCATGCATGCACTGATCTCATACAGGGATCAGTACTTTTGGTAAGCGGCCAGATTAAATCGAGGTGGTAAATTCTTCACTATTCCAAATCAGCACTGTTCTGTGGTGTTCCAGTTTGTCACGGATGCATGTTTAGAAGATTGGACATTCCTTTTTATCATACATGTTTTATATTATTTATATTAAAAGACTTTCTATGCTATCCACACCAGTCATTTTTTAGATAGCCCTACTATATATGTATATTTTGGACTTAACCTTTTTTCCTTTTTGATGTGGGATCAAACCTACAGAGGATTATTGGAAGTTCTGTTCATTTTAGCATTCATTGTCACTATCACGTTTTTATCTTTGCGCAGCATATTTTTTATTATCCAAAGATCCAGCCTACAGTAATCACAGGCCAACTTTTCTGGACCTTGCAGAATCAATTTTTCAAGACAGAAAAAATAAATAAAAAAAAAAAAAAAGGGGAAGGAGGGATACTGCAAGACCCGTAAAAGTCAGCCTGTGATGCCTGTTACCTTATGTGAATAAAGGACAAGATCACCACTATACCCAGGTATGATCGTGAAGATCCCCATCTTACAATGATTGTATGGTGGTGCCATCCACCAAGTCACTGCAGCACCCTACACAAACTGTTTGCAAGGCTGTAAGGACTGATGGATACAAACTTCCCTTTTAAAGAGAACCCGTCAAAAAGGGTTTATATCCGATTTGTGATATAAAAGTTTTAGTGAAAAATCTATTCATTCCAAAAGCACCTAGAAGCCCCACCCTAAAAAAAAGAGCCTACCCCACCCACAGAAGGTTAACACATCCTTCAGGTTGCCTACGTATGAAAACAAGTTCCATCACTATGAATTCCTGACCAAGAGCAATAATTATAGGGCCATTATTTAGTTAACTCTAAACTGATGACCTGTAGGGGCTTTTAAAGCGTTGCCTATGGAAAATATAGGGTACTGAATTTGTCGTCACTGTGAACAGGCTCGGTTTTAAAGCTCGACATATTGGTCATCGGTTTATTCAGTGCAACCTCGTTCTGTATATGTTAAAATTCAGGAACTATGTATTGTGTTTGCGTGCCCTAAACTGAACTTTAGTAAATTAACTGAAAATTTGTGCTTGGTAAACCGTTGCGCAAATATTTGGCGACAAAAAATTGGAACCAAAGCCATTTTATTCTCCAGGGCCTCTGCTTTCAGAACATATGTTGGGGGGGGGGGGGGGGGATTACCTAATCTTCAGGCCTAAAATGATTTTAACATGTGTGCAAAAAATGGACTGCAAAAGCGGCTCTGCAAGCTAAAGGGTAAAGGGGTTTTTAATGTCTTAAGGACCACTCCACATACATATACTGCAGAAGGGTGGCCCTTAAGCACGAAATCTCATATCTGTACGCAATTTATTTCAAGGGCTCTGGGGCGTGTGCGCATGCTGCCGGAGCCCCACTTCTGCTCTGATTTGACACAGTGGGAGCCAATCAGCGGGTTTGTAGACCCCAACATTTATATGCCAGCAAACCAATCAATATATGCTTAGTTTTTTTTTTTTTAACAAAAATATGTAGCAGAATACATATTGGCCTAAATTCATGAAGAAATTCGATTGTTTACATTTTATTTTTTATTGGATGGGTTTTATAGCAGAAAGTAAAAAAAAAATGTTTAAAAAAAGCGCAGTCTTTTTGTTTATAGCGCAAAAAAAACAAAAAAAAAAAACAGGTGATCAAATCCCACCAAAAGAAAGCTCTTTGTACAAATAAAATTGTCCTTTTACCCGCAATGTCGCACGACCTTGCAATTGTCAGTTAAAGCAACACAGTGCCGCATCGAAAAAAATGGCCTGGCCAGGAAGGTATTAAAAAAAAAAAAAAAAAAAAAAAACTTTCCGGAACTGAAGTGGTTAAAAAAAGATAAAAACACAAAGTGCAAAAATTACACTAGAATTAGGATAAAAATGCAGATTTAAAAACAGAATGCATAGATCACCTTTCTCATAGTAGTCGTAGACCCTAACTGTTCTTGGCTGGAAGTTCTCCACTCTGGGTCTCATTTCTTGTGTCACATTAAAGGAGACCCCTTCACTGGTCATCTGCAAAAGGGAAACAAAAATAATCAGTTTAAAAACAGAAAAGAAAAGGGCATTTTACTTTTTTGCCCTGCACCAAATTTGTAAGATTGATCACAGAGGATTATGCAGAAGGGCTCTACTCTAGTAAGGCTGCCAAGCTAAATTGGGGCAGTGGTTGATTGTCTGGTCAGGGTTTCCTAGCTGGGGTGCTTGATTTCGCTCACCTGCTTCTGGAAGAATTTATCAGAATATAGGACAGGAAAAGTCAAATGACCAGCATGATTATGTTCCAGCTAATCCCAGGATGGCATCCAGAAGGTGGCTGGGGAGGTGATAAATGTTTGGGAGGCCTTGCTAGAGGAGTCTACCCTCTCCAGGAAGGAGCCCAGTTCTCCTGGGGCTGCTGCTCCTGGGAGATAGCCACTAAGACAATTGCAGCCTGGGCCTTTAAAGCTGGCCTGAGGGCCTGTAGGTGATTGCTAATGGTTTTTGCTGGAGGGCACTGTTCAGAAGTCCAGGTCTGGAGAAGGATCTATTATATCCATCAGTGAGCATCTACCTGTGGATGCTGGGTGGCAAGAAGCTCCTGGGACATAAAGAGTAAGACCTGATTTGGGAGTGCAACGTGTGCCTGCTTCTAAAAGGATATTCTGTTAAGGAGTTTGTCCTCATTGATTGCGATTATAGTTTTGGAGTATCCTGTGACCCTAAACTCCTCTCCTGTTAAAGGTATTCAGCAAAGAAAAGTTAAACATCTCCTAGGCAGAAAATTTTAAAGACAGAGGATCAGTCTGGCATTGTTGAGACTGGATGTAGGGATTGTTTAGCCCTCCTGATCTCATTCCAGCATTCTGGTTTTGGCTGATGTGGCCAGTCTCTGGGTGGAGACCAAACCAGATTTAAGCCAGCCAAGACTGCAGTCTCATGCTTGTTAGAGAGCTTGGGCATGTAATACACACGCTATGATTGTCTGCCCTGTTCCTTTGCCTGCTCTGCTGTCTTGATTGCCTTGTTGATGACCTCAGATTGGATCAACTGCTCTCTGAACTCTGCCTGCCTTTTGAATACGGATTTGACCCCGACTCTTCTGAACCTTGCCTGCTTTGTATCTGGACTGTCATTGAACCACTCTGCCTGTCTGCCAACTGGAAGTACCTGTTTGCTGTGCTCAGTTCATGCCTGCCCTGGTAGCTAGGCACTATAGAATTGTGTATAAGTCCTGGGGGCAATGAGCACTGGTAGGCCTGATTGCCTTATGGGAAAGTGGGCTGCTATAGCAGAAGAACAGAGGCCAGCTATAGTGCCTGATCACCTTCATATATGGACTACATTTTGAGGCCTAGTGTCTATGCATGTGAATCGATTGATTAGTCTTTTTTTGTCCTTTAATTGGACTAATATTTAAGGAAACTGGCTTGGTGGCTTTCTTTGGTGTGCCTTTATTAGGATTTGGTGGTGTTGGCCTTATGCTTCTTTCTGTCCCTATGTAAATGGTCTACAGTGCTGACAATGCTCTTTAGTGAATATACACATACTTTGTTTTAAAGACCATGTTCAACCACATGGGTAACATATCCTACTCACATGTACCTCTGAAGAAAACATGAATGTTCAATATGCATTGAGCCTGCATGTGGAACATTCTAGTTGAGATCAACGTATGTGTACTTTTTGTTGTAGTGCATGAATATGGTGCTACATGTATATTTTTATTATTTGCATATCAAAATATGAACTTTTAAATATATGCATTTGTGTGGTACCACTAGTACCTTATGTGCCCTTCTAAGTCCTTTAGCTACAAAAATTGGGTTTTGTCTATGCCCTAGATGGAGCCAATATTGTCAGTGTGCGCGAGACTGGCAGTCTCTGTACTAGCAAGGGAGACCAAGGAATATTCTCAGTGGCTACTCTGGGGGTGAGCGCTACATTCAGAATTCACTTCAGGGGAGGACTTACATCATTTAAATACACAATGAGATGGTTTTTCATCTGTTCAACTTTGGGAAACCTAGATCGCAGCTGCAAATTAAAAATAAAACAAGTATAAGTAAACAAGGTGACACATGGCACATGATACAAGTCTTGCACTAGTTTTATCAGATTAGACACCTAAAAGTTCACCATATAATTTGATTGGCTCTACATACAACCATGTCATACAAGATCTACCTACAACTTCATTGGTCAAGAGTCTAGTTTTTTTTGAGGTAAGCATCCCTATCACCATCCCTATGCCAAAGGTTGTAGGTACCTGACTATATTGGCTTAAGTTTACTTTCTCACATTTTAAAACCATGACCATTAACTTGGGGTCCCCAATCCTTCAATATTTGTGGCTATATCTGCTGAAGAGGCTTTCCACAAGATTTTGGCGTTTCTGGGGGAATTTGTGCTTATTCAGTCAAAAGAACATTTGTGAGGTCCGATACCGATGTTGGATGGCATTCCAAATTCATCCCAAAGGCATTTAGTAGTGTTTCAGTTAGGGCTCTGTGCAGGATACTCAAGTTAAAAAGACAAAAAAAGAAAAAAAAAAAAAAGAAGAAGGGGGGGGGGGGGGGAAGGAACACAATATAACCAAAAGAATGCATACTCTCAAAAGTGCAGTGTTAAACATCTTAGCTGGAAGATTCCATGTGGTGCAAGGTCCAAATGCTCCAACAACCTCCCATATACTAGCAAGCCAACGCTTTTCAGCTCTGACACCGCAAGGCGGTGCGACGGCAAAACACACCAGTTTGCTAGTATACAGTTGTTGGAGCATTTGAACCTTGCACCACATGGCATCTTCTGGCTTACATGTTTAATGCCTTCCCCATTTGTTGCCTTTGTAGTTTCACATTGGTTTCCCCCATATGAAGTGGGCTGCATTCCCCAAGCATTGGGCTGTGTATGGACGTGTCGCCTGTGTAGCCATTTCTCTGTGGAGGACCTTTGAGCTCTGGGAGCGATTGTTTTTCTCTTACGGGGATACTCAAGTTGCTCAACAAAAAAACTGGTCAACCAAACCTTTATGGAGCTGGGTTTGTACAAAGTGGCACAGTCATGCTTAAACAGAAAAGAGTCTCTCAAAATGTTGCAACAAAGTTGAAACAGTACTCTTGTCTCAATGGTCTGTAAGCTGTAGCAGTCACAATACACTTCACGCAATAAACATGGGCGTTTTACTTCTGCCTATATGGCATGTTTAAAGGCACATTTTTCATGACTAGTGTTCTCCTTGAAGTCACTCCTGTGCATCTGCCACAAGCTGTGTTGGAATTCGAGCATATTTTTTTATGCTGCACCCGTTAGCCTGCCCCCCTATTCTTCCCACAACAAATCCATTATGATGCTTTGCCAGGTATAATCTGCCACATGGCTTTAAAGAACGGATACCTTCGAAAGAGAATTATCTTCCACTATATATCCCGATAAAAGAGGGACGTCTATCACAGCCATGTTGGACTTATTCTGAATACCACGATAGCTGAGAAAATAAAAAAGTAAAGCAATAAGCACAAGTAACAAAAAAACAAAAAAAACACAACAGTACAGGGACTTGTTCCCACGTCCTAACTTTGTATTGGAGCCTTGCGTAGAGCCAGCTTTTACAAAGCAGTTGCAGAGCTTTCAGCAAGTTTTGGTAAAGCCTTTAAAGTACCCTTTTGCTCCGGTTTGGGGATGTTAAACACAGATCTGAATGAAAGTGCCGCACCACATTTATACAGCTGTATGTCCAAAAACAGCAAAGTGGTGGATGGTCATTTATCCAGTGGCATTTATAAATGGCACTGGATAAAGTACGACCGGGCAGTTGCTGCACCCATTAATGCCAGTGAAGTGAGCAGTCCTCAAACAGGGAAAGATGAATGAATTATGAGTGCAAATAACCTGTACATTACTGAACACTTTATTAATCCCAAAGGGAAATTGTTAACCCCTTTTTACCTCCTTTTCCATGTATGACCTGTATGCGCCGTATCTCGTGCACCATTACCAAGATCCATGTTGTAACCCCCTTAATCACAGCATGTTGCTTGATTTAAAAAAAATTATATCACCTTGGTGATGTCTGCTTTACAACAAGTGGGTAATTTTGGGGGCGTTTGCATTGTCCTGGCACTTAACAGTAATTTTTTCTAAATCTTTTATATGGTTATATTTTGTAACGATCCAGGGTGATTATGCTCTAGTGGTGTATGCGTTTTAAAGAACACCGGTCAGTCCAGACTATTTTTAAGGGCGTTGCAGCCCAATTTTTTTTTAAACAAAACAAATGGTCGCAGAAAATCTTCCCTCGCAGGGGTTCCACCATCATTGTACAACAGAAATTTCAACCTCCTGGCTCACTCACTCTTACTTAGTTAAAACTCACTCCTGGAGCTTACTTGCTCAGCTTCGTGCTGCTTGGTCGCGGGCCACATCTGCCTCCTGCATACATCCACGCTCAGACTGCCACCTGCAGTCTTTATGGGGATGAATAATAAAGTGAAGTAGTGCTAATTAAAGAATCACAGTAAAGCAATAAGGTGCTAATGAACAAAACCAATGCATAATCATATACAAATGGCTGAAAAAAAAAAAAAAACTATAAAGTGCATCACAATGTAATATTGACAGTGAAATAAAAGTGTGTCAATACAATAGTCCATTTGTAAAGTGCATGCAGGGTAATCTTATACTTGAGTCACCTCCCGGGCGAGCAAATAGAGAGGAGGGGGAAAAGGAGTCAAAGTTACAAAGGGAGTCCAAGTTATAAAGGGAGTGTTGTAAGTGCAGACGTTCTGAAATCCTCCCCCAGTGGTACTAGCCTCTTACCTTATGGGAAGACCCCAATGGGTCTAGTGATGCATCAAGGAATACCGGTCACGGTTGTCGTTTCCTCCTTCAGGTGTCAGAAAAAGGGATCTCTGCGGCTGTTCATGCGGTTTCTCCAACCTCTTTTCCTTTGGGGATGGTACAATCGTGCCCGGTATGCCTTGATGCATCACTAGACCAATTGGGGTCTAACCATAAAGGTAAGAGGCTAGTACCACTGGGGGAGGATTTCAGAAGAACGTCCAACCTTCCATTTGTAACTTGGACTCCCTTACCTCTCCCCTTTCCTCCTCTATTTGCTCGCCCGGGAGGTGACTCCATTTGGAATAAGAACCTGAGTTTGTCTGTTCAAGTATCAGATTACCCTGGATGAACTTTACAAATGAACTATTGTATTGACACACACTTTTATTTCACCGTCAATATTACATTGTGATGCACTTAGTTTTTTTTTTAGCTATTTGTATATGATTATGCATTTGAGGATTGGATTTGTTCATTAGCACCTTATTGCTTACTGTGCTTCTTTAATTAGCGCTACTTCACTTAATTATTCATCCCCATTGGTGCTGGCAAACACTATAGAAGTTTTAGCTGCTGGTTGTTTCACTTGGCACTTTATTTATTAGCACTTTGTCCCACATAAGCACTTTTTTGATAGCGCATTAGTATTTTCAAAACTTTGACACCTACAGCCTTAGACTCCCAGCTGTCTCCACCTGAAAGCCCTCCCAACTCCTACACCAGGCCACCTGCCTGTAGGGTGGAGCTGTTCCCAAGTGTGAGCCCTGAGCTCTCTTCCGGAGGGGGAATATAAACCCAGCCCACAGGTGTGCAAGCAAAACTTTTCAAAAACCAGGCTGAGGCTGGGTTCACACTAGTGCGTCACGACAGCCGTCCTACTTTGGATCCGACTTTGCCCCGCGTCATGAAGCCGACATATGTCAGACTTTCAACGAACGGGGATCAGACTTGGTTCCCCACCAATAGCAGGCACTGTGTTTGGTATGAATCTTGAGGGGGAACTCCAGGCCAAATTTTGAAATAAAAACCGGCATGGGTTCCCCCTTCGGGAGCATACCAGGCCCTTGGGTCTGGTCTGGATTTGAAGGGGAACCCCTACGCCGAAAAAAACGGCGTGGGGGTCCCTCCCCCCCAAATCCAAACCAGACCCTTATCCGAGCAGGCAACCTGGCAGGCCGCAGGGGAAGAGGGGGGCCGGCCCCTCCACTATCTTCTTCCAGCTTTTTTGCTAGTGGAGGGGCCGGTCTTCCCGTCACCGTCTTCTTCTCTCTTCTCCTCCTCGATGTTGACGCGTCGATTCCTCCCGCTGTAATGCTGGCTGTTCTCTCCGCTCCGAATTAATATAGGCTTCTCATGATGTCACAGAGACATGCTCCCATGACGTCACAGTCACAAGCTCCGGGGCCACCCGGAGCATGTGACTGACGTCATGAGAAGCCTATATTAATTCGGAGCGGACAGCCAGTATTACAGCGGGAGGACGCGACGAGTCATCACCATCACCATCGGCGTCTTCTCTTCTCCTCCTCGATGTTGACGGGAAGACCGACCCCTCCACTAGAAAAAGAGCTGGAAGAAGATAGTGGAGGGGCCGGCAGAAGGACAACGGAGACCCAGACGAGACGGGAAGACCTGGCCTCTCTGCTAGCAAAAGAGCTGTAAGAAGATAGCGGAGGCCCGGCGGAAGAAAGAACCGAAGAGCGAGAGAAGAACCGGAGAGCGGAAGAAGGTGACGGATAAAAACCGGGCCCCGCTAGCAAAAGAGCTAGAAGATAGGAGGCCCGGCAGAAGAAAGAACCGGAGAGCGCGGAGACCCCCGGAGCTGTGCAATAAATTTAAAAAGCTGTGTGTTTTTATTGACTTTTTTTCCACCAGGTGAATGAGTATGGGGTACATCGTACCCCCACCCATTCACATAGGGTGGAGGGCCGGCATCTGGGGGCCCCCTTATTAAAGGGGGCTCCTGGATTCCGATAAGCCCCCCGCCCGCAGACCCCGACAACCAACGGCCAGGGTTGTCGGGAAGAGTCCCTGTCCTCATCAACATGGGGGCATGGTGCTTTGGTGTGGGGGGGCCGCAGGTTGCCCCCCTGCCCCAGAGCACCAAACCCCCATGTTGAGGGCATGCAGCCTGGTACGGTTCAGGAGGGAGGGGGGGCGCTCTCGTCCCCCCCTCTTCCCCTGCGGCCTGCCAGGTTGCGTGCTCGGATAAGGGTCTAGTTTGGATTTTGGGGGGGACCCCCCACGCCGTTTTTTCGGCGTAAGGGTTCCCCTTCAAATCCAGACCAGACCCAAGGGCCTAGTAGGCTCCCGAAGGGGGAACCCATGCCATTTTTTTATTTAAAATTTGGCCTGGAGTTACCCCTCAAGAGCAGCATAGCACAAGTCGCATGCCAAAGTCGGATCATGCAAGACTGCGAAGTAGTACAGGGAGCATTTTCAAAGTTGGACCGACATGTGTCGGACCAGTTGAGACGGCTCCCATAGGGAAACATTGGCTTTCACACGTCATGCGACATGAGCTCCCAATGTCAGAGCGTTTGTCACCCCAGTGTGAACCCGGCCTGAAAGTGCAAATACATGACCTGGGATTGCCTCAAATATATTAAGGCATAAACCAAGTTATTTATAAATACCAACAAAAGAAGGGTCTGAATATTACTCTTTCATGCAACACTGTACCTACATTATTATTTTTTTTTACATTTGTTAAAATAGTCAGGTTAAAAAAAAAAAAATAATAATATTATATATGCCCCTGCCTCCATGTACACATACAGCATACAGAACATAAAAATGCATGTGATGGATGCACCTATATACGAAAAACATTGTCATGAATGTTGGAGAGCGCAATAACTTGTCCATTCATTGTTAATACTAAACTGGTAACCTGTGGAAAATTTTGGTTATCAAGTTGGTGGCCGTTTAAAAGACGTGTGCAATTTTAAAGGCGCGACATGTTGGGTATCTGTTTACTCAGCACAACCTCATCTTTTAGATTTGACAAAAATTGGGTAATGTATTGTGAGCAAAAATTGTGTGAATTCTTTACCAAAAATGTACACTTGATAAACCTTTGAGAAAATATTGTCCATTTCATTTTCCAGGGTCTCTGCTTTCAGAAATCAAATGTTTGGAGGTGGTTTTACCAAAGCTTCAGGCCTAAAGCGATTTTTTTTTCAAACATTTATTAAAAATGAGCGTTTAGCAAACACGTGCTTTAAGATCACGTGACAAACAACTGCAACAGCCCCCATTTTATTGTTCAAGGTCCTTGCTTTCAGAAAATATACTGTTTGGGGAGTTTGACTATTCTCCAGGCCTAAAATGTGCATTTTAACATGTTTGCAAAAAAAAAAAGAAGAAAAAAAAGGTCTTTGATAGGACATGTCGACAAAGCTTGCTGGAAGTTTCTCAAATGCTTGCAGGAAACAGGTTTCTTGTATACAAGCTGAAGCCTAAAAGTTATACCAGACCGTGACTTACTCCCAGATAAATGGGGACAAAAAAAATTAGGGCTGTGGAAATGAACTATTAATTCCTCGATTAATCGATTGTTTTGATCGATCAAAATTCTTTGGGCTTGCTGTGTCCATCTGAAGAGCTCCCTTGCTGTGCCTTCATATCTGCATGCCGGCGGGACCTTACTATCTGCCACACGCAAGGGCTATTACACTTCCCTCTATCAACCTGGGATTCTACAGCCATCCACTGGGAGTTGTGATCGTTCCCTTCACGGGACATCTACATGCCGACGGACTGATGTTAGCCCCTTCTCATCTGGATTCAGCAGTGGTATCGTTGTACACATTTTTATACCAGTATCATACTTAGCTACATGTTTTTATGACTGCTTTTGCTACCGTTTGGTATTACTCGCACCATTTTTACAGTTTATGTAGCTACATCGATTTTATCTCCAGTGCAATATTTATTTTGTTACCTACTTGGAGACTATAAAAGTTTTAATGCTATTCCCATTGAGCGCTGCCTTTGTGTGTTTTTTGTATCCTGCTATCCATTTTTCCAGTGGTTGGTCGCTGCACTGGGAATCGGCCTTCAAGGAGATCAGCTAAAAGTAGTTGGATCTGTATGTGCGTTATAATTAATCGAAATTAGTCGATTAAAAAAAAAAAAAAAACCAACGATTAATCGAACACAAAAATTTTAATCAGTAACAGCCCTAAAAAAAAATATTTTTTGATCTTCTGAGGTTTCCATCAAATGTTCACTGGTGGCTCTTCATTTGTGCTTCCATTGATATTTGTGTAGCGCCCCTTTACTTTTCAGGGGTGCTATGCGCCTAAATTTAGGGGTTGGTCTGAGCTGGTAGTCAGGCTCAGACCGCTTTGATTGTTAGGCATTTGCTTCTGCCTATGTGATACTGCCTGGTTTATAGTTCCCTGTGGCCTGTAGGTGGCACTGCCATATCAGGTCAGGGTTGAACCATGGGTAGCATTGCTACGCCTTAGGGTGTCCTCTCTCGGCAGCAGTGCAGTGGGTGTGGTCGACCTGCTATGCATGATGGGAGAGGATACATAATTGGCAGACACCATCTTTCGGGGTCGGTTCGTCAGCTCTGCTCTGTCGGAGCAGTGCGCTCCTCATGGCCCTCCTGGCCAGAGGAGTGTGCATCAGCGTATCAGTCTCAGGCAACTTTAGCCTGGGGCTGCAACTCTACCAGTAGGCCCAGCACCTTTGGATAGGGTCTACTCCCGAAAGAAGAGTCCTAGGGTGCCCGGGAGAGGGTGACCCGTTCTAGACGAGATGAAACCAGGGATGTCGGTGAAAGGAGTCGCCGCCTCTGAGGAGGCCTAGTTACCTACTAGAGGGATTCAAAGATCCGCCACAGGCCTTGTAACGTGCTTCAGTTGCACCTTGGTTCTAGTGTTACAAGCGCCGGGAAGTTCGGTACTTGGAACGGTTCCTGATCGTATCCCAAGGAAACTTAAGTGAATGTTTGAGCATCACTCCGGCTGCTAGGACCGTGAGAGGGGATTATCTGGGCGAGCTAAACCCACCTCGGGATTGAGTGGAGATGATCTATCAGTTTTGTGCATGGACCCAATTCCCAATCTTGCTATCCTTTCTCTCATCAACTTCTTCCTGTCTACGAAGCAAAATATAAAATAAACTTTTTGTTGAAGTGGTGTGGACATTGGCCTTCTTGGGGGAGAAATAGAGACTTGTCACTACACTCTGGGGATGAGAACCAGTGGAAAGGGGTAACTCGCTGCAGGACCCAAATCTGTGAACACCGCCTGACCTCTGATAAGCAGGAAACGGGCTTGTGGCAATGTTGCGTCTTACCCCCCACAGGTGAAGGTAAGTGGGGCAAAAGGATCTGTGTGCTACATTTGTATACAAGTTATAGGCAGAGTTATTCAGCAGAGAATGTTTTTTAATGATTAGAGTTCCCTTGCTGGTTGGCAGGTCCAAGTGCTGAATAATTTGTTTTACTAATGTATACCCTACTGAAAGCCATAAAGTTACAGGGAGATCGGCAACTAGCACATGACAACATTCTTTATTTTACCTCTACAGATTACAGCATCCTTCAGTTATTGCAGATCGTATAACAAAACAAAAGCCGCTCAAGAACTAAAAGACAAATTTTTTATCCTACCTGGCATTCACTTGACAGTCAACCAAGTACGCCACTCCATTTTGACAATTGCCTGGGAATGTAGTCACCGACAGTGAAAAGGCAGAATTTCTCTGTCTCACGGGAACATTAAACTCAACTCCAGTCTGTAGGGAATAGACACAAAACGGCAAATGTTAGGTTAAATTTAAATGGAAAAAAAAACGCGCGGCCAGGTGATGGGAGATATAGCTGCCTGCACAACAGATAGACTAATGTAAGAAAAAAAAAAAAAAGAAGGGGGAAAAGTGTGGCCCCTTAAAGTGAGAATATACTCGTGAAGTATATAGTGGAACACCATATATAAGTGCACAAAACAATACAAAAATTGTATACAAACACCTAAAAAAGGCTGTATAGCAATATGCCTAAAGAAAACGCATATAAAATGAAACAAACAAAAATTATGAACAATATAAAGATATATATTGCCGGCAGTGAAATTATACGTGAAGATCAACACCAACTGTGATAAACCAATAATGGTAATATTGTGAATGAAAGTCCAAAAATCACAAAGGTGAATAAGTGACTGAATTAGATTTGTCTGCAGGTAGTCCACCACCGTAGAGATCCAAGGCTTACCAGACAAGATGGGCCCAACAAGGCATACACCTGATGGGTCTAAAAGAGCTTGATGGTGTATCACACCAAAAGGGGGTACAGCGAGCACAACTTCCAATAGAAACCAGAAGAGGATGTATCACAGCATTGACTTCAATGAATATCCACCTTGGAGATGGTGATGAGGCCTTATTAGGATGAAACGCATCAGAAAGGGCTCTGCTGATGCCACTGCGTCATTTTGATTACAACGCTTTTAAATGTCTTCATAAATGTAAGTGACCATTTATGTTTTTACAATAAATGTTCCTCTGGTTTACGGAATTACACTATGTGGCCCCACTTTTTTCCTTTTAATATATAAACATTGCGGAAGAGCTTTCTGTGACGTACTGTGGCCCATCTCCAAGGTGGATATTCATTGAAGTCAATGCTGTGATACATCCTCTTCTGGTTTCTATTGGAAGTTGTGCTCGCTGTACCCCCTTTGGTGCGATACACCATCAAGCTCTTTTAGACCCATCAGGTGTATGTCTTGTTGGGTCCATCTTGTCTGGTAAGCCTTGGATCTCTACAGTGGTGGACTACCTGCAGACAAACCTAATTCACAGTCACTTATTCACCTTTGTGATTTTTGGACTGTCATTCACAATATTACCATTATTTGTTTATCACTTAGTTGGTGTTGATCTTCACGTATTATTTCACTGCCGGCAATTATATATATATATATCTTTATATTGTTCATAATTTAGGTTTATTTTATATGCGTTTTCTTTATGCATATTGCTATACAGCCTTTTTTAGGTGTATGTATACAATTCGTATTGTTTTGTGCACTTATATATGGTGTTCCACTATATACTTCACGAGTATATTATCACTTTGTCAGAACATTTGGGGTTAAAAGAATTGCATATAGGCCTTTATATTATGCAGATTACGTATTTTTCTTGTTGTTCATATTCATGTATGTTGTGAATGAGAGAACAGCCATTTTGTCTCTTAAGTTATACTCATAGCTCATGATGTGCTGTGAACAATACTAGAGCCACGTTGGTTCCTATTTTCTCTAAGAGGTTAACCCAAATTCACCAAGTTGAAATTAGCTTCATAGGCATGAATAGGCCTTGTTATTATGTTTCCCTAAGGGGTCTGACTGTACCAGTCTCCCCAGGTTGTAACTCAAAGGTTTGGACACTTAGTAAAACAAACAAGATAAGGAGCTCTTGTTTCAAGGGAGCCTGAAAACCTAAAATTAGTATTTCAGAATAAGCTACGAAACTATAGGGGCTTATGAAAGAAACAATATTTAAGATATAGCATACAACAGGAATTTTGAACAACATCTTAACAATGTATCTATACATGTATAAACCCATTTATGCATATAGATTAGTATTAGGGAGTTGTATACATGATATTATATTAGTGGGGTAGCATTAGAAACTGCTTAAACTTACATTCCAGTGATTAGTTTCAAGGAATTTCCCAAAACATTAACAAAATGGTCTGGGGTAGTGTTGATGCCAAAATGTCTGAAGATGGTTGACACATTTTGACACCGTTGGACAATCAATGGTATTCTACTAAGCTAGATCAAAAGGGTAGTCGTAAATGGTTTCTGAACTACATGATCCTAACATTAGGAATTATGCCTTATACACCACTGCCCCTACAGGTTAAAAATGACATTGTTCAAGATGGCCACATACTTGGTTGCCAAGACAACCTTCCAAAAACATCGTCATTTGACTCGTCAATTACGTAGTAATGCAACACACACACCCACTTTTTGGAGTAAGATAAAAGTAGCAGCTGAGATAGCAAGAGGGATGATCTCTGAAGGCACTCTCTCTGAAAAGATCTCTCTCGGGGGTCTACATCTGAAGGAAGCTGGAGGGGGAGATCTTAAAAACGCAAACATGTAGCAATGTTGGAAGGAGTCCTGTTGGACTCATAATGGAAGCTTCTCAAACAGACAGAACTTTAACCTGGTAATGTATTTATTTTGTTTATTTACCTGTTTTGGTAATGGAATTGTTTTTACATGCACACAACTAAAACCATTTAAATATATATATGGCCTAGTGTTGAGAATATGGTTATATTTTAACTGCAGTATAAAGTAACTATATTTTAACTATTAAGACACATGCCCCAATTTGTTTGTCTTTATAAAAGCTAAAGCCAAGTAGTACAATAGTTTTGGTGTGATGTATGTGTAAAAATAGATTCTTTCTAAATTTAACATAAGCCTTGATTGTTTTGTCAAGCCGTGTCTTATATCAGGGCTCATCAACCCCCGGTCCCCGGCCCACTACCGGGCCGTGGCCCTTCTGCAGTCGGGCCGCGGGTGGCTCTCAAGAGACATGCTGGGCTGCCGGCATGAGAGCGCTGGGTGGATTGAAGAAGCGAGCGGGCAAGCAGAGATCATCTCTCTCCGCCCATTGCATCACCGCTCTTCCGCCCTCAAAGCCAGTGCTCTGTCTCAGTGTCGGAGGGAGCAGAGAGATGACATCTCACACTGCCCGCCCCGCATCGCCGCTCTCCTGCGGCTCCTGTGAGAACTTCCTGAGATTCCTTGTTCAGCGGTGCAGATTGCCTGCCCCCCCGGACAGCTAATCAGGAATGGCAGAAGGGTGAAGGGTGACAGCCGAAGGAGTCCCGAACCCTCCCTCTGCCAGGTGAGACCGGCTGCAGCAAGACGAGGGAGACACCCTGCTACATCCAGAGGGGTGATCCCACAGAGATGTGACATCATCAGTTACAGGTGAGCTGTGTGTGGGAGTACAGGTGAGGTGTGCTGGGACTTGTAGTTCACTCCCTCAGCTGTCTGCCTGATATACCACAAGGGGCCCTCCACTCACTCCGCATCTGGTGACAGGCATGGTGGCAGGTGGCATGGCAAGTGACATTCCACATTTGGTGACAGGCAACGTGGCAGGTGGCAAGTGACATTCCACATCTTCTGACAGGCAACGTGGCAGGTGGCAAGTGACATTCCACATCTTCTGACAGGCAACGTAGCAGGTGGCAAGTGACATTCCACATCTTCTGACAGGCAACGTGGCAGGTGGCAAGTGACATTCCACATCTGGTGACAGGCAACGTGGCAGGTGGCAATCCACATCTTGTGGCAGGTGATGTGACATTCCGCATCTTGTGGCAGTAAGCGTGGCAGGTGATGTGGCAAGTGACATTCCGCATCTGGTGACAGGCAACGTGGCAAGTGACAATCCACATCTTGTGGCAGTAAGCGGGGCAATCTGGTAGCAGGCGACAGTGGTAAGTGACACGCTTGGGGCTCCCACTGATTCTACATTATGGTGAGTTGAACTATTTCATTTATTACTACAATGTAATAATAGAAATAATGCGCTTCAATCACCCTGACACCATATTAAGCATGGTGCCGTGATGATTGAAGCGCTAACACCAGCCATTGCCCGCAAAAAATCGTTTCTCCCCCCCCCCCCCCCCCCGTCCTTGGCACAATTTTCTTCCACGCAGCCGGTCCCCGGTGCCAAAAAGGTTGGGGACCACTGTCTTATATGACACTTGGTCTGGACACGTTTAAGAAGTGTAATCAGGAGATCTGTTTGTTTTGAGAAAGATAATAGTGTTAAAGTAAACAAAAAAAAAAAAAAAAAAAAAAAAGAGTGTTTACACCTTCCGCGAAGTAACGGAAAGACATTTCACAAGAGTTACCAAGTTTTAAATGTACAAGTATCATTTAAGTATTGAACTGTGAATATACTTTGTCATATAGAGCTTGCATAGAAATGTATGTAAATATTATCTGGACATGAATCATCATTTATCAATGATTGTGGAAGTATATCCATCCATTTGTTTGATCACGACTTATACCTTGATTTTAATTTTGCACTGTATCTTTAGTTAATATATAATATTTTAAGCAATATTCATTTGTGTTCCTTGTCTTCAAACTAGCACGGATATAAAGAACTTAGAATTTCTTGATATTGTAGGCTTGGAAATCTCCCAAAATTAAGATTTGCATATTTCCATAAATACAATTATTTTTATATTTCAGTATAAACATTCTGACATATTTGTAGGCACTATGCCGAGATGCGTCAATGTTTCTGACAACTTTAAGCGCCGCACTTTTCCCTTTTGGCAAATGTTAGGTTGCCTGATTATTGCTCCCTTGAATGCATATGACAAATACAAAAGGAATACATTCACTATGGAACAAAGGAAAGGAGGATCAAAAATCAGATTTGGTAGGCACCTGTAGATGTTGTACAGAGAAAAAAGGATCGCTGCTGTTTCCGACCAACCCAGGTGAATAAACAATAAGGATGCCTGATGGGATTTGGTGGAGACATGTAGGCCGAGTCCTCTCCTTATCGGGTCTTTACATTTACTAGCCCTCTGGATTGGAATCAGGACAAACCTGCACCCCATGCTCTGGAACACAGGGATGCGTTTTTCACCTCTTTAGGCGGCACCAAAAGCAATATAAACAGGTTGTAGAAGGTCCAAGATTTACTGTTTGATCTGCATTTCCTTCTCTATGGTAATAAGCAACAGCTACTGACTAAAAAAAAATACTGGACTGTGGTTGCTAAACTCTTGACTGGATGAGCAACGTGGCAGGAGTCTCAGTGTAGGTTTAGAATCTGGATGTGCCTTTCGAGGCACATTGGACAACCTTTCTGGATGCCCAAAGGATATGTACCAGTATGTCTAATTGCAAGATTGCAAGGGAGTACAGGAGCACATAAGTTGAGAGACATTCTAAAATGGCACGTTTTGTGGGGAAATTTGTGGTCACTGCCAACTGAAGCATTTCTGCCAGCTATCCCTCAATTTTCATGAGCAAAAAGATTTCTGGTCGACTGAAGGTCCAGTAAAATCACCTTTATTTCAGCAAGTCCATAAAAAACAAAACAAAAACACACAAATAGAGGGGAACAGCAGCACCATCTAACGTGTTTCACGCTCCTAGTGCTTAGTCATAGCTGATTTTGAGTTTTGACCAAGTGCTAAGGGAGTGTGAAACGTGTTAGCTGCTGATGCCATTCCTCTGTTTTTTGGACTTGCTGAAATAAAAGGTGATTTTATTGGACGTGCGGCCAACCAGAATTCTTTTTGCTCATTGGGCCAGAACCTTGTCTGTGCATTAGTGGAGATGGAGATGGGAGACTGACCTAGAGCGGTGTTCACACACATCTGTCCCTCGATTTTATTTGGAGAATAGTGGAGTTTGTTGAGATGGTTTGTTGGGAGTGAAGCAGGCGTGTTCCTAGTATAATCACTGAACAGCAGTCCTCCAGTCAATTTAAGATTTCAGTATAGCCAGCATCCACTCACCAGCTGCCTACAAAACTGGGGAAGGCATGAAAGGGGATCCTGGCAGAAGCTGAAATTTACCAAGTGTAGTTTTGTTAAGTAGGGCGTGGAGGTTGCATCATGCAGTAAATAGATCAAAGTTAAAGGGCAGATTTATGTCCTGTGCACATCATTCTCCATAGGTACCATCCTTAAATCCATATTGTATCCAATTTCCACTCCAACCACCAAACCAAAGTGGGAGGGCAGGTCAAAAAAAAAAAAAAAATTGGACTTTAATGCATCTTCTAGAGAGAATAGACATCCTAAAAAATATAACCCCAAATTTTATTACCAAAGTTAAAGGGTACCAAACAAACACATAATGCAACCATCAATCAACTCATCATTGACTGTCATTCCACACAATACAGTAATTTGGATATGGCCATTATCTCTAGAAGGTACATTTAAATTCCCATTTTGTATGCCTCTCCCCGCCCTCCCTCTTTGGTTTGGTGGTTGAAGTGAAACTTGGATATTATAGAGTTGATTTACTAAAACTGGAGTACACAATGTGGTGCAGCTGTCCATAGGAACCAATCAGCTTCTAGTTTTTTTGTCAAAGTTTGATTGAACAAGTTGGCATTAGTAGCAGATTGGCTACCATGCACAGCTGCACCAGATTTTGCACTCTCCTGTTTTAGTAAATTTACCCCTATGTGCAGTTATGGTGTAGTAAGTCATGGGGCCTTTTCCATCCAAAGTTTAGCTCCATGTTGATCATTCACTAAGTTATCAGGCAATTCTAAAAATGAGCAGCAATAGAACGTTACCTGCAGCAGCACACAGCCATTCCCAGAAACCACCATGCTGAAGTTCCCAGGAACCTGATAAAGAATCTCAGACTGGAGGAGGATTCTGCTGGATTTGCCAACATTGAATTCTCTGATGACTTGATCTCTATACTTCAGCTGAACAGTGTTACTGGCATTTTTCTGGTACACCAGAGCTCCATAACTACACTGGGCATCCAGCACTGCCATGGTGTCCTAAGGGGAAAAAGAACAAGAAATTAGGTACAGTGGTACCTTGGATTACGAGCATAAATTTGTTCCAGAAGAATGCTTGTAATCCAAAGCACTCTTATATCAAAGCGAGTTTCCCCATAGAAGTCAATGGAAACTCAGAGAATTTGTTCCACAGCGACTTATTGTATGCAGTACCGCATGTGGTCAGAGGTGGGGGGGCGCCGGTGGCACTTGGAAACACACGGAGTGGCTCAGAGCAGCTCTGAATGTCACCGGTGCCCCCTGGCAAAATGTTGTACTGCACACCGCACAGGCATAAATCCTGCTCGTTTTGCAAGCCAATGCTCGCAAACCGAGTCAGGATTTAAAAAAAAATTGCTTGTATTGCAAAATGCTCGTTAACCGCAATCTGAGGTATTACTGTATATCTAAAACACTTTTTAGTTCTGATGTGTAGAATCAATCGGCACTTTAGTTCTGATGTAAAAAAAAAAAATATCGTCACTTGTGGGAAAAAAAAAAAAAAAAAAGGAAGCAGGCAAAGACAAAAATGTTGGTACACAAGGCTTATAGAAAATACAGAAGAAAAAAAATCAACCAGCGCAAAACAATATAATATCTCTGTAAGCAGCTATGCACTTAAGGTCAATATATTAAATTCTTATAGTGTATCTTTATAATTAAATAGAGCAGCGCTAATTAAAACTAAAAAACCTCTAACTACATTAGAAACAAGGTTTAGAACAGTCTTAAATATTAGACACTGAAGAGAAATAATCCTTGATGCGGATCGCAAAACAAAAATACATTCCTTATTGAAAAAGAAAGTCCTTAAATAAAGGAATCAAGGCGGCAGGAAAAAAAAAAATAGATCACCGAAGCGCGATTCTAGGTTTCTCATCCTTGTGTGTCCATAGGTAAAATACAAGCTGCTCACCTTATTCAATGGACCCCTGTTTGCACAGACAGGTTAATCAAGCCTTCCTGCACTGGGTGTGATATGCCGATTACCTCTATGGAGCTCTTATGAGATCTAGATCGTATTACTTCAAACGACTATATAGAGATAAAAAGTTGCACTTACATACAAAGGGGGAATTCCCACTACGTCGGCTGCAGCCACCTTTCATTACATTTCATTGCTGGTCAGGAGGAGACTGACCGTATGCCGTTTATCCAGGCACTAGGTCATTAGTGCCTTGTATGCAAGTGCAACTTTTTATCTTTTAAATAAAAAACACATGTTGAAGCAAAGAGCACTATATATCCTTTACTTTATGATACAGTGCAACAACATCCCTTATCGAATCGGAGGCTATAGTCATTTGAAGTAATACAATCTAGATCTCATAGCTTCATAGAGGTAATCAACATGTATCACACCCAGTGCGGGAAGGCTTGAGTGACCTGTCTGTGTACACAGGGGTCCATTGAACAAGGCGAGCGGCTTGTACTTCCCTATGGTGGAGGCATACCTATGGACACAAGGATGAGAAACAATCACGCTTTGGTGATCTATTTTTTCTTGCCGGCTCAATTCCGTTATTGAGGACTATTTTTGTTTTGCGATCCGCATCAAGGATTATTTCTTTTCAGTGTCTACTATTTAAGAATGTTGTAAACATTGTTTCTAATGTAGTTAGAGTTTTAGTTTTAATTAGCGCTGCACTAATTATAAAGTTATAGAAAATACAACCAAAAGTTTTGCAGTGCAAAAAGTAATACAACATGTTGCATTACTATATTTTTCAACATTAAACCTCATTTGTCATGTAGTTGCCAAACCCATTAATTTATTGAGGTCTTCCTGTAAGGTTTCCACATCCTGTTGTGAAGTTATTGCCCTGCTTAGCTTTGTATCATCAGCAACCACTGAGATAGAGGATTGGATAAATAGCTCAATATCATTTATAAATAAAACAGAATTGGTCCCAGGACAGATCTTTGGGCCCCCCCCCCACTTACCGCCCCAGCCCATCCTGAGTGCTTGCCATTCATCACCACCCTTGGACAGGGCTCTGTAACCAGTTTTCTATCAAGGAAAATATGCTATGGTCCATACAACAGACCTCAGTTTGTAAAGTAAACGTTTATGGGGAACTGTATCGAATGTCTTTGCAAAATCCAGGTGCTTGAATTTTCCCCCTTTAGCTTGGGTTTCAAGAGGACTTCCATATAGCGAAGATAAGCATGCCTTTTTTTTTTATAACAAAGCATTGGTACTCTGTCTTGTGTAATGGAGTAGAATGGCATGTGGAACTCATGTGCTTGCAAATGTATTGCAAACTGAACCACAACATCCTAAGCATACTGGCCATAAAGATTTGTTTGCCAACTCTTTAGAAACTCTACAAAACACAATCTGGTCCGTAGCTGAATGGAGTGAGAAATTCTGGAGCATTCCCAAGAACAGAAACCTTACCGATGTGGTGCTGTAAGAGCCATGTATATTTTGCTGTTGAACAAGCCAGTTGCTAATCTTGGCCATTTCATTCAGGTCCTTTGTAGATACTGTAGAGCTACTCTCCCCATAAACCATAGCCTTAAGGACAGTGGCTGTTAGCTCCAACTCTGCTGAGGGGGCACGAGGAGAAAACAGGTAGGGAGTCTGCTGCTCTGGTCGCTTTTTACGTTGCCAGTGAAGAGTGTTACCTGGAAGGAGAGCAGAACAAATAAATACACAATCATTTACCAAAAATCAAGAAAATGTAGTCTAAATAAGAACCTATTGTTTCTAATGTAAGATTTAGGCTGTCCATGCAGAGGTGTGAAGATATGAGTTATTTCTACCAGCATAGGTATCCATGATCTGCAGAGCCCCATCCTGCTAAGGATTAGAGGTTTCAGAGAAAGCAGATGACAGAACAAGTCCACATATTGATTGACCAAGATTTCATGCTTTTTGGCTTGCTGACCTGTGGATAGTTATATCACAGGCCCTGCAGAACCTCCAATAGAATGGTGGTCAATAGAAAAGAGGTCAGCATATATCCACCATTGGCACAGACAAGGGAAGAGTGCTGGTTTGAAGATTGTAGATCTTCTTAGTCATGTAAGAGAAAAAGGACAACCAGCAAAAAGATTCAAGAGCTGAAGACCAAGGTAGAGGATGGATAATAATTCTGGAGACACTCTATCCAATTGGTTAATAGGAGTTGAAACTGACTTAACAGCACGTACAGCTCTCTTTACAAGATTATGAAGATCTCCAAATATAACCCTCTGCTAAAGGGGAACCAAGCTCATTTACCCAAAATGCACAAGTTACTCCTCCCACCCCCTTGGTTTGATAGGTTTAAAAGCTGAAGTTTATTTTTTGCTTCCCTTAGGCCACTTTCACACTGAGGCGCTTTTCAGGCGTTTTAGTGCCAAATATAGTGCCTGTAAAATCGCCTCTCAAGCCATGCCAGTGTGAAAGCCCAAGTGCTTTCACACTGGGGCGGTACGCTTGCAGGATGGAAAAAAAAAAAAAAGTCCTGCAAGCAGCATCTTTGGGGCGATGCGGGAGCGGTGTATACACCGCTCCCAAAACACCCCCTGCTAACCCCTTCTAAAACGAGCTGCACTTTACAGCGACCACGTGCAGCCTTCAGTGTGAAAAGTTGCCTTACATTTCTCCCCCCCCCCCCCCACCTATTACTATGTCAATACATTTGCATAAAACCTTTCCATTTTCATTGGAAAACTTTTTAAAGCCAGGCATTTAACATAAATTGCACAAACAAGATTTACATTAAAGTTGATCACTTTAATTTTTAGAAAAACAAATAGTGTAGCGCTCAATAGGTGAATGTGAACTTATATTACAAACAATACAACCTTATGTGAAATGATCAGAATAGATAAAAATCAGATATATCACATTAGTCCATCTTGATTGGACATGATATACTGGTGCAAAAGGAAGTCCATAACTGGTGAATCAAATACAGTAATGAATCCTGAAAAATACTTGATCGTGGAAGTGCAAACGGAAAAAAGTAAGGTTGGAACACTTACCAGAGAAGATGGACACACGTAATGTATAGCACGTGGGTCAAGCAGGCATTGTTGAGGAAATTGCCTTTCGTATGGATGATTTCATAGAGGCTATGAGTGGAGGATGGACTTCAAATATGGAACAGGTAATCCCGCTTCAAAGGATATACTTGCCATTCACCTCGGAGTCTATCTTAAATGTGAGGTTATCCCATGGCATTGGACATGCAAGATAAATAAATCCACATAGACCATACAGAGTTACACTTTCTATTCAAAAAGAGGGTTACACTTGCAAGAAATCAGATAAAAACAAGCTGGTCTCCTAAAAAGGTATAGAGCAATTGCCACAAACATCACCCAATGTTTCGTCCCACCGGACATCTGGGGTGTGAGATGATGTCCGGTGGGACGAAACTTGTTGGCTGACATTCGTGGCAATCGCTCTATACATTTTGGGAGACAAGCTTGTTTTTATCTGATTTCTTGTAAGTGTAAACCCCCCTTTTTTTTATTTTATAAAAAGACCAGAGAAGGGTTTACGCTTACAAGAAATCAGATAAAAACAAGCTTGTATCCCAAAAGGTATAAAGCGATTGCCACGAATGTTAACCAACGCGTTTCGTCCCACCGGACATCATCTCATACTCCAGATGATGTCCGGTGGGAAGAAACATTGGGCGACGTTCGGGTCAATTACTCTATACCTTTTAGGAGACAAGCTTGTTTTTATCTGATTTCTTGCAAGTGTAAACCCCTCTTTATGAATAAAAAGGCCAGAGTTACACTATGTGGATTTATTTATCTTACATGTCCAATGCCATGGGATAACCTCACATTTGAGATATACTTTCCGTTCACCTCGGTGTCTATCCCTTGATGCGGGATTACCTGTTCCATATTTGAAGTCCATCCTCCACTCATTGCCTTTCGTATGGATGATTTCATTGAGGCCATTTCCTCAAAAATGCCTGCTTGACCCACGTGCTATACAGTACGTGTGTCCATCTTGTCTGGTAAGCGTACCAACCTTACTTTTTCCCGTTTGCACTTCCACGATCAAGTATTTTTCAAGATTCATCACTGTATTTGATTCACCATTTATGGACTTCCTTTTGCACCAATATATTTTATACTGTCTACTCAAGATGGACTAATGATATATCAGATTTATCTATTCTGATCACTTCACATAAGGCTTTGTTTGTAATATAAGTTCACATTCACCTATTTGAGCGCTACACTATTTGTTTTTCCATCTGTTTTGCACTTTGTGTCCAGTAAAGTGTTTGTGGCTCACCCAGTACATTTTTGTGCAATTTTCTCTTATATACTATCCACTTTTATTTTAGGACATATGTACAGTGTGTGTGTTTGACAATAAATGATTTGTTGGCTTTAATACCTTCATCAATGGCCAAAGTTTTCAACTTTTCACGCATTGCATTGGCGAGTTTCACATTCCCAGACACCCGGAAGGCAGCGTAGAGCATAGCGTAGTTATACACGGACTGATCCTGTTGAGAAGCGGCATCCAGGTAGGAGAGAGCTGGACGCAACAGTGAAGGCTGGAAAGAGGTCATGATTGGGTGTTCATTATTGTACAAAATAAACATATATTGCATTTGCTCCATTTCAATGACAGAAGTCAGTCTATCCTTTTAGCTTCAACATCTTTTTGGCATGTCAATGGGAGGTACAAGAACAAAGGCATAATAACCCACAGTAGCCAATGAGAGTTTATCCTTCACTTATCCAATTGGTAGCCAATTATTTGCTCATGATCGTTGCCTTATAATTCCCCTCGTTAAGCTGGCCATGCACTTTGGCTTTGTATTGTCGAGTAATTGAAGCACATAATGCCACAAGTGTTTCCTTTTTTACATCCTAATTTACAAGCAAAGCATGGAAATGTGTAATTTCAGTAACATTTTTTCACATTGCTTAAAACGGTCAACATAATTAAGGCATTATATTACATGCTACAATCCCATAATTACTACAGGTTTTCCCAACCTACATTCATACAGCCCCAAAGTCTACCTTTTTTAAAATCGCATTAAGGCCTGGTACACACCTATGCATTTTTAAGTGCATTTTCAGTTTTGCAGAAACACACTACAGTCTATTTAACATTGTTTCCTATGGATGTAGTTCACATCTGTGCATTTTATGGAAAGGGACAGGGATTTTCTGGTTTTATAGACTTCAATAGATCAAAAATGTGTATTGAAAAAACAAAATGCACCTGGAATATGCAAACTGCAATCTTCATAGGTGTGAATCACACCTAAAGAAATGGAAATTTCCATACATAAATTTGATTTTTTTCATTAAAACTCAATACTGATACGACTGTATGGAGCTTGTGGAAGAATCATGGGGTGGTTATCATTAAAACGATTAAGTACAGCCAATGGGGAAAGAAATACTTACAGTAGATGCATAAGCAGTCTGAGCCATGAAAATGACCACAGCACATGTAAATCCAACATCATCATCAGCACCTCCCTGCAAAAAAAAAAAAAAAAAAAAAAAAAAAAAAAAAAGATAAAGCAGTTAAACCCTACGTGTGAATCGGAATCTTGAAACAACTTTGGGCTACATTGATGGAATCCATGCCAAACAGTCTTCCTCCGGCACCTTGTTTTGGTTGGACTTTTGTAGGTCAAAAAATAAAATAACTTTCAAATAAGCGCAAGACTGGACTTTTTTGGCTTGGAACGGGTGCCGATGTGGGAAAGGACCCCACCATGATCCTAGACAGCAGCGTCAAGCAAATGCCAATTACATTTTTATTGAAAGTGTTTAAGGAGATGGTGCAATACAGGATTTTACACACACACACACACTTCTAGATTTTGTTTAAGACTTGTGTTAAGCTTGTGTAAAATCAACATTCAGTTTTGGATAGAGTGGAAAGTAGTATTTTAGTGTTGAGCCCTCCTTGAATACCCCTCTATTTGTTCTGTTGACCACTGTATCCTGACAGGTCACAGTAATGGGAGGTGAGGGGAAATATTTAAATGGGTAAACATATTCCGATGGCATTCTTAGAGGAGATATCCCCTTGCTTTTGGAGATTTTTTTTTCCTACTGTGTTTCTGGTACAGAAAGAGAGGTAATCAGATCATATTGCATACAATGACATCAGTTACACCTCCTCCCTTTATCCTGTAGGGCTGAGGGCCATCTAGCTTAGCTATCTCTGTCCGCCAGTAAAGCCTAGTACACACCATTAGTTATTTTTTTGGTCAACCCAGCAGGTTGAACAAAAAAAAAAAAAAAAAACTGATGGCTCCGGTGGGAACCACTGTACTTACACAATCTGATATTAGTACAGCGATCTCCCCCGCTAAGCTATAGTGTTCTGACAGGGGGGTGATCCCCTCAACAGAACACTCAGGTGCTGGTTTTTCAGTGTAGTTTTCCGAATGGCCGGCTTCTGTCGGACAGGCTGCAATACATACGGGCCGAATGTTGGCTGTTTTTTATTGAACGACCAATGTCGCCCCCCATTCGGTCCGTGTGTACTAGGCTTAAGTATTCAGCACTAGGTTTCCGATTTGACTCTGGCTGAAAAAGATAATACCCAGTGCTCTTACCTTCAGTCCACTGTTAAATAAGGTTCCCACTGGCTTGAACCTTCCAGTATTCAAGTCCTGCAACTGTTCCAAAAAGAGAAGACCTTGGCGGAAGATGTTGTCATCAACAAAGGTATATGGTCTTATATCCCACAAGGTTTTCAAAGCCAACACAGTCAACCTACAAATCAAAAGATAAAGTCATGCTCTGGCCAATTTCACCCCTTCAGGTTTTGACAGCCCCTTACCAATTTTTTTATTTTCTTCCCCATTTTATTGCATCTCCCCCTCCCTTCATTTTTCTCCTACCACCCCTTATTTTAAATAGATTTTTTTTTTTTTTAAACCATCTTCCTTAAGCAAAGAATAAAGTCTTGTCACAGGGGTCACCGAGGTCTTTATTCTTCATGGATCTAAAAAGGTGCTCTGTGTCCTTCAGATTTAGGGCAACCTATAGGATCCTACTACTGCAGTGGTAGGCAGGTAGGAGGAGATGCTGCTTTAGAGACATTGTAACTGTCAAAACAGCCAGAGTGACAGCGTCTTTAAATATTAATCAGCAATCAAATTAATCTTTAAGCAAGTCAGGTTTTAATTTTAAACATGGTTTAGCCTGTCTCTCCTTAATTTAGGGCAAAGTTGAACTTAAAAAAAAAAAAAAAAAAAAAAAAAGGAGAGAAGAGCAGCTCAGAACCACATTGGTGTTGTGAGCTCCAGGCATCCAGAGTACTTGATGCAGCCTCAGATGCACCAAATGAGAGCATTATCCAGTTTCATGTCAATCATTTTTTATTATATTTTGCTCCTATTTTGTGAAGGACATAAGTGGACCCTGGTTTTGAACATGGCTTATAGTGATATTAGATCCTCCCTCCTGTACCAATGAGTCTCCATGTGTATAGTTGCTGTACAGAGGGTAGGTTATAGATGGATTTCAGCCTCAGTGCACGTGTAAGGAGGTATCAAGTAGGAAACAAGGTTTGCTCCCCCCCCATCTACTACTACTTTCCATTACTGTACGTGAGAAGCCTGCGGGGTTCTCGTTTGGCCTCTAGGGATCGCCCTTTCACCTTTTTGAACAGATTATTACTGTATTGAGTGTACTAAAGTGCACTAGGGAAATCCATCTGAGCACTAATGTGTCCTCTGCACAGGGCTATTGGCAATAAAATCCCATGAGATTTGAGCAGCCATTTTGTTGGGGCCACAAGTATATATGCCATGTATATATACAGTGGAGTCCTGCATGGGAGAGAGAAGGGGCAATAGCATCTGCAACCTGCGGTTTAAAGTAATCACTAAATGGGCTCCCTTTGCGAGGAGAGAGTTATTGCCCTGCTGCATACCTTCAGTGGACATGCTGAGGACTTTTAGTGTAAGAAGCGACGGCCCAATTCCCTAACAGAATAAGTACCTGAAGCGAGAAGGCTTGAGAGTGTGGGCACTTCTGGGGACACTGTTCAGCTACATGATTGTACAGCATGGAAGAGCTAATGTAACCCTGTTTACTACTCCACACGTACGCACCAGAGCACCCCTTTTTTATTTTTATTTTATTTGTTTATTTGGGAATAGCTTATTTTCTGTTGAACTGTTCTAGCTGCCGTGATTTGAAACAATTTGTACCATATTTGAAAGTCAAGTAAAGACACTTCTTGCATTATTCTACCTTGTTTTTGTCATACAGATTTAAGGAAGTGAGCCTCATTAGGCCAAATACAGCCTATATTGCAATTGGCCCGCTTGCAGCAATAGAGGTGGTGGCTGGTCAGACGATGGAATGCTCTGAAGGAATGATGGCAGCTAGGCGACTGTAATTAGCCCTTTAGCTGTGTCACGGAGTCTGGCCTAGGGACCCGTCTGGAACCACAATATAGCTAGGCCTAACATGTGTCTATAGTGATGCATGTGCTCCTGCCTTGCCTTATGGTGTAAATGTGCCATATACTGTGTGTGTGTGTGTGTGTGTGTGTGTGTGTGTGTGTGTGTGTGTGTGTGTGTGTGTGTGTGTGTGTGTGTGTGTGTGTGTGTGTGTGTGTGTGTGTGAAGAGAGCTGGTATGAGAGCATGAGCTTTGCGCCTCTTCCTGGAATGCATAAATGAGGGAGCCAATTCCATGCATTGCAAACTAGTTTGAAGTTTATAATGCAACTAATAGTGGTGGTTCCATCCCCATGTAAGGCCCTCTACACAAGTCTTGGCCATGACTACCTCCGATCGACAAGGGGGGGGGGGGTTCCATGCATTTAAATGTTCATTAACTCATAGCAACAAGACATTTTTTCTCTAGTTTTTACTAGAAGAAAACAAAAAAAATGGGGCAGATAAAGCCATACTCCAAAAAAACATTGTTTCTTTTTGTTGGATAGAAGTAGGAAGAGGTAGAGTCAGGTTTTTATTGCCAACATTCCATATCCAGTCCCACACCATCACCCAAAATCATTATAGTAGGGTGTGCTATAGCACTGTATAAATTCAAACGAAAGAAATATCCAACACTAGTCTATGAAAAAAATTTGCTGGACGAATGTCATTGGAATTGGTTACCTCTAGGCAAACCTGCCTTTAATTTATTGCTGCATATATCCCAGGATGAGAGCTTTATTATATTAGCATTATTAGATTGGGAATCACACTATACAGAGGGACCTTGACTAGGCAGTGTGCATATCTATGAAACCAACGCCTTCACTTTTAATACACATGGGGTCCATTTTTTAAATTTGCTTTACAAATGTCAGAAGCAGCTGCCCAGCCTTCATGAATTCTAACCGTATTTTGCTTAAAGCATCTTCAACTGGTCTTTCGAGATTTCAGTTTTGGGCCATTTTGATTGGCCAGGCTGGAATGACATCAATCCTGCGTGTGTGGTAGTTCATTCATCTCAGGATGATGAAATTGCACACGGAGTTGCACATTAAACTGTACATCGCAGCTGTGAGACAGGCAGATAAGGCATTAAATGGAAAAGAGACACAGGCTGATTTACTAAAACTGGAGGAGTGCAAAATGTGGTGCAGTGCTGCATGGAAACCAATCAGCTTCTATGTTTTGTGGTGCAAGCTTAAACAAGCTGAAGTTAGACCTGCTACCAAGCACAGTTGCACTAGATTTTGCACTCTCCAGTTTTGGTAAATCAACCCCATTGCATGTCTCTTCTGCCTCAAACAACCTGCCTGTTAGCTTTTTCTTTAAAATCTTCTTTAATATGTTGATTTCCTAGGATAGTCAATCCTATCTCAATTTGCAATCAGAAAAATACGGCTTTACATTATTTTCACCTGATAATCCCACCATTACCACTTCCGGTTTCAGGGTGACAACATCCACTTGTTCTACTGTGACAACGAAAACAGGACAGGAGTATAGAAACCTCCACCTTCCATAACAGAGGAACACGAGGCCCTCAGCCAGTTACTGATAACAGGAAGCAACAGATTTCTGGCAGGATCAGCAGGTTTTTTGATGCATCAAAGATAACAAAATGCTTTACCAAGTCATGTTCCTAGTTTGGGTTCACAAAAAATTCTCTTTAGATCTACATTTAAGAGCCCAGCAGCTTATTTTGCTGCAGATGTAAAGCCATTTTTAATTTTGCAAGTTTAGGTCAACATTATCTGCAACTGGTCACCGTTCCTAATAACTGCCACAACTCACATTCCATCAACCATTATCCCAAAGTCTGAGCGTGTCCCTAAAATGCTACAAGAACATACATTGTAGAGGAACATGGGGACTGAGCACACATTGGCAGACCCAGAATAAATGGTATTCGTCAGACACAGGTCACACCTGCTTGTGTTACTGAATTCACAAAAATTTCCCAAAGCTGAAAATACAAAATCACAATTCTTGGCTTGTAACATTGCCAGCACAAAATTGTAATGTTAGTGCTGCTGTCTATTCTTTTTGAAGCTTACCATCCACTTGGCTGAGACCTCCCTGGACCAAAGGCGCTAAAGCTTCCATCAGAATTTCTGAAACGCACTTGTCTTACGTATCCTAGGAATAACCATTATGGAGGTTAGAATTTAGGGTATCTGTCAATATTAGAATAACTAGAGCATCTTGCAAAAAAACAAAAAAACAAAAACACGGTCTTGTAGTACAATTATCGCATCCAAGCTACGTCATGGTAGTGGGGAAGTGCCAAATATACATTCAGAATTGAACTTCAATGGGTTTTAATAGTGATATAGATCCATACACATTAAATATAGGGGCATACACTGGTGGGTGTACATGGATTGACAACTTTCGCTGACTAAGCTGTTGCTTACAGCCAATGAGGCTGTTTCCCTAAATATACAGTATCTGCTCCAAGTTGGTAATCATGGTCATTTCGATTAGCTGGTAAGGCAGTGTTGCTTAAAGTAGATAAAGTCCAAGTCCAGCCAAAGCTTTCAACCCTTCCCACCCCATCAGGTTTTATAGCCCCTGCTGTGGAGACTTACCCTCACTTTCTGTGTAAGCAAAAGTGATGAAAAAGCTGTCCAATGGGGCCCCAAAAATAAAAGAATGTAATTAAATTTAAAGAGGTTTTCAGATCTAATTACAAAAATCATTTAGATTTCAGTTATGTTTTGCCCTTAAAAACATGAGTTTCCCATTTGTTAAATGGTTTCCATTGTTAGTTTTAAGAAATGTAATTAAACATTAATCCAAAAGCCAGGTTTAGTAGTTGGAGCCATGCAGATTATTAATTTATGCCCCAATGGACAGCTGTGAAAGGCAGACATTAAATCTGCAGAATATAAAAATTTGTCTCCCATATCATATGGAAACCATGACTTTCATGAATTGGCGTGCAATCCCCTTCTTTGGCCAACTTGTCCTGCGAGAGATAGAGTCTTGTGGGAATAAAAGGGATCAAAATTACCATTAGCCATATATTGCACTGCACGTTGTCGAATTTCCTCAGTAAGACGACCGGTTAAATTCAAAAACTCCATTGCACGCACTATTGGCATTAGTGTAGCAAGTGTTTGCTCTCCGCATCCTGTGGGCTCAACAATTAAGTCTGCAGGATTTGTCAAAGCTCGGCCCAACATGTCCCCTGCAAACAAAAAAAGACCAAATTCAAGGTACCTTACCAAATAGACTTAAGGCAAAACTGAAGAAAATGTGAAATTCACAAAAAAAAGGGAACAAAAAAACTTGTCCAGGGTTTCAGTTTTCTGTCCTGTCAGATACACACATGAAAAATATACACAAGAAATTCAGTTTGTGTTTATTATAGTACTTTGTACAATGCTAAAAGCAGACCTCAGCTGAGACTGCAGCTTTCTGACCATATAGGTACGACAGAAAGGTCTGGTTGGGAATGGTGCTGGATCTCAAGGTAGTCAAGACCTGATCATGAGTAGTGTTGGATCTCAAGGTAGTCTGTTTAAAAAAGGTCTAGAGAATACAAGGCCAATATACTTTTAGAAAACAGTTTTTTGGCGTTTACTTGTTGAGGGAACTCTAGAAAGAAGTGCAGAGCCAAAAAAATTACATGATGAATTGGTTGTGTTCAGTTTTTTCAGTATATAATTTCAATACTGGTTAGAACACATCACACCCTGAACCAACACTAATTCTCCTCACTGGGGCCACAGGACACTCAAGCCTTGAAGAGTGGCTTTCCACCAAAAAACATGTTGCCAACATTGTATATGCAGGGATGTAGTATTTTTAATACACTCCTTTTGTATTTTATGTGTGAATTCCATAGTAGGCTGTACTCAGTGTTAACTATACCTCAACAGCAGTGTCCCTCTAAGCCCAGAGTGAGTGTTCTCATGATTGAGCTTGCTTCAGCAGAATGTGCTCGAGATTCCATATTAAGAGTTTTGTTAAGGGTTTTGATAGCCTACCTAATCAGAGAGCCTCATCTTTGGTCTGCGTTAGTTCCCCGACACACACACACCTCCCATTTAGCTCATTGATTTCCCCATATATCCCAAGCAGTGTAGATTAGAGGTCGACCGATATATCGGCCGATTTTTGGCATATTTTAATTAATCGACATCGGCCGATTGTGCTGAAAAAAAAAAGGCCGATTTAAAACTTCAGCGCAACTTGCAAAGAACTTCTGTAATAGAAGTCAATGCAAGTCGCCATGAAGTCTCCCCGTGGAGTGACTTGTGTCTTGCATCTGGGCAGCTTGCAAAGTCTGAGAAAAGAAGCAAAGAGATGCAATGTTATACGTATTAAAGGACTGAACTGTGTGTAGGAGTTCTCAGTTTAACGATTTAGACTAAATATTTTCTGACACTTGTTTCTTACAAAGTGTAAATCCAATATTTTCTGCTAGAAAATCACTTTAGAACCCCCAAACATTTTTTTAGCAGAGACCCTAGGAAATAAAATAGCGGTTGTTGCAATATTTTATGTCATACGGTATTTGCACACTTTAATGAATTAAAAAAAAAAAAAAAAAAAAAAAAGTAAAGTTAGCCCATTTTTTTCCCCTGTCCAAAAGTTTTGATTACCTGTTTTGGTGTATTTAATATATAAATAATAATAATAATAATAATAATAATTTTTAATCTAAATTATACATACAAGTGCACTGATTGGAGGGTTGTTGTGTTTAAGGTTTAAATTTAAGAAATTTTCTGCATCACTTATTACTCAAGGCTGCTTTCTCACTGGAGCTGTCAGGCATTGACGGTAAAACGCTGCTAGTTTTAGCGGCGCTTTACTGTCATTTTAGCAGGGCGCTTATAACCCAGCTAGCAGCCGATGAAGGGGTTAAATGTGCCCGTGTAGCGCTGCTGCCGAAGCGCTTTAGCAGCGGTGCCCAATCATTTCAATGTGCAGAAGTGGTGGGCACCGCTCCAAAAATGCTGCTTGCAGGACTTTGTTTTTTTAACGTCATGCCAGCACATCGCCTCAGTGTGAAAGCACTTGGGCTTTCACACTGAGACTGCAGGGCAGCAGTTTTGCAGGCACTTTACAGGTGCTATTTTTTGCCCAAAAGCACCTGAAAAAATGCCCCAGTGTGAAAGGGGTCTAACTGTTAGATTTTATGAGATGAAGGGAAGAAAAAAAATTAAATACAAAATCGGCATCATATATCGGCCGCCGCGATTTCTAAATAATTGGCACCAGCCAGAGAAAAACCCATATCGGTCGACCTCTAATGTAGATAGAGAAGAATCAGCTGTTGGCATTCAGATGTTTCATTGTGATTGGATGCAGGCGTCGTTGGTTGAAAATTTTTAGATCAGCTCCTTTGACAAAAAGTTGATTGACAAATAAAGTTTAGTCGACCTTAGGTGTTTACCGACAGGGCATCCCACAGCTTAAATTTCAGCCACATTTAGCAGGATATGGACCCAATTCAAACAGTATATGGCCAGCCTAAGGATGGCTAGTGCCCAACCCATTGCAGGAAAAAAAAAAAAAAAAAAAAAAAAAACACCTCTGCATTGCATATGTATTTTTGACTTTTCCTGCAAAGAAAATATCAGACCCCAAACTGATTAAGAGTTTAAAACCTGTCAAGTTTGAAAAATAACATACACATATATATTTTTCTAGTCTATTCAAATTCATTCTATACAAAATTCAAACTTCAGAAGCCATCTTCCGAAATTCGAATTTTGTATAGAAAAGAATTAGAACAGGAAAAAAAAGCATAGAAAAAAACAAGAGAACAGAATAAATTTTTTATTTATATTATATACATACACATATATATATATATATATATATATATATATATATATATATATATATATATATTTTTTTAGTCTGTTCTATTGTTTTTCTATACTATTGTAATATTTTCTATTCAAATTCCTTCTATGCGAAATTCAAATTTCGGAAGATCGCTTCAGAAGTTCGAATTTCGTATAGAATGAATTTGAATAGAAAATAGAAAAGAATAGACTAGAAAAACAATAGAACAAAATAGAATTAAATATAATATTCAATTCTGTTCTATTGTTTTTCTAGTTTATTCTTTTCTATTATATTATATTCTAATTCGATTTCA
Source organism: Rana muscosa (assembly GCA_029206835.1). NCBI lineage: Eukaryota > Metazoa > Chordata > Amphibia > Anura > Ranidae > Rana > Rana muscosa. The sequence continues at coordinate 219,561,444 of CM055123.1, forward strand.
TTCTATATGAAATTCGAATTTTGGAAAATGGTTATCTATAGTTTACTTTTTTCGAATTCGGTCAATTTTTTTTTTTTGAATGCGGTAGACTTTTTTCAAATTTGATAGACTTTTCGAACTTGGTCAAAAAATTTTCAAATTCCAATACAAAACTAATCTAGTATAATCTTTTCTATTCAAATTCGAATTCATTCTATAAGAAATTCAAATTTTGTATATAATGAATTCAAATAGAAAAGATTTGAATAGAAAAAAAAGAACTGAATATAATATATATATATATATATATATATATATATATATATATATATATATATAATATTTTATTCTGTTCTATTGTTTTTCTATTCTACTTTCCATGGTTTGGAAAATAATTCACATCTATTCTCAAATTCTAATTTATACTATTGAAGTTTCAGAAGACTGTCATGTTCTTTATTACATTCTACTAAATTCTATTTTATTAACTTCTATTCTTTATCCTATTGCTTTGTTTTATATTCTATTTTATTGTATTTTAGAAAAATCGATTTCTATTTTTAATTCGATTCGAATTTCGTTCGCGTTTTTTCGGATTTGTTTAAATTCTTTACTTTTGTCTTTTGGATGCATACGAATTTCCGAATAATGAAAAAATTTGTCCGAATTTCGTTTCAGAATGAAACAAAAATGCACATGTCTAGACCAAGACAAAGGATGAATCTCCCAAAGCAGAGAGACTGCTGTAGGAGTTTCTACAGCATCCAAAAACAAGATTTTTGTCTTTAGGAATAAGACTTAAGCCCCGTACACACGGTCGGACTTTTGGCCAACAAACTTCATTTTGAGCAAGTAGGACCAACAATCCGACCGTGTGTACGCTCCATCAGACAAACTTTGTTTTCATCGGACAAATGTTGGGTCTGCAAACAGACAAACTTTTGTCCAACAAAAGCCAGATGGAGCAAAGTCAGACCGTGTGTACAGAAAACCATCGGACTTTTGTCCGATGGACAAAACAAATAATGTTACAATCAACCAACAATAGCAGAAGTTGACCAAAAGGGTGGCGGTAAAGAGCAGAAAAACCACGTGATGTTGGAAAAAGTTTGCAGAAAAGTCAGAGCGTGTGTATGCTATGGGTGTTCCCGACCAACTCCTTTCGGACAAAAAAACACGGAAAAGTCCGACCGTGTGTACGAGGCTTTACTCAAGACATTTTTCAGCAGTGCATTCACTGTAGGATGGTTGCAAGAAACATTTGATTACATCAGCATTCCCTCTGTGGCAGCTTATAAAAAAACCATTTGTCTTTTTTTAGAAAACAAAATGCAGGAATTGAATACAAAAACATTTCTGGTAAGCTCCCATCTATATTTTCACTGAGGTGGTGTGCTCACTTCTATGTATTTTTTTATTACTCACCATTTATCGTATCATGTTGAAATATTTATCGTAACAAGGTATAGCACTGCACTTTTTGGTTTGTAAATTTTATATACTTTGTATCAAAGTATTGTGTTGTCTGCTTATTATATATCCTTGAGAGCACATTTGGGCCTGAGCGCAAATCTCTTTATCTTTTAACTTACCTATTACTTGAACTTTCGCAAACATAGACCCAGGTACAATTCTTCCGGAGGGGTTGATGTTAACATTTACGATGGAGTTTGAACCTGTGATAAAGAAGAAAACTATAAAACCTCCACAGTTCTTGAGGACAGTCAGTTTATATTAGGAGCACAAAAAACTTAATGAAAACTCCATTCTGAAGACTGAATGCAAAAGTAAGGCCAACCTTTATTTGCTAGTCAGCCCTCTGGTCCAGTGGTCGCCAACCAATGGTCCATGGACCACTGATTGTCCGCGAGAAAATGTTGGTGGTACCCAGTGGTTCTGCCACAAATTAACATTGTGGCGGATAAAAAAAGCCCAATGTTTTCAGTGCACACTGATAGTCAATACTGTCAGCATGCATTGATACGCAATGCCTCCTCTGTAGTTCCAGCTGCTGTGAACTCAGAGGGCGGCACCTGGAATAGTGCAGAGAGTGGAAGGTGAAGAACGAGGGGACTCCCAAAGGCAGTGCTGATCACAGACTGTGGGAGGGGAGCTCAAGCACATGGCTGGATAAGGAGGCAAGATCCAATGAGGAGTCTGTAAGGCACAGAATGATGCAGAGAGCCAGGAGGATTTTGTGTATAAGGCAGCAATGTGAAATGGGGGCAGAGAGCCAGAGCATTGTGTGTATAAGGCAGCCATGTGAAACAGGGGGGGGGGGCAGAGAGCCAGAGCATTGTGTGTATAAGGCAGCAATGTGAAATGGGGGCAGAGAGCCAGAGCATTGTGTGTATAAGGCAGCCATGTGAAACATGGGGGGGGGGCAGAGAGCCAGAGCATTGGGTGTATAAGGCAGCAATGTGAAATGGGGGCAGAGAGCCAGAGCATTGTGTGTATAAGGCAGCCATGTGAAACGGGGGGGGGGGCAGAGAGCCAGAGCATTGTGTGTATAAGGCAGCAATGTGATCCAGGGAGAGGGGGCAGTGTGTATAAGGCCTATAAAATTATGTTAGTTGTCCATGGGATTCAACATTTTGAGTTTAGTGGTACGCAAGGTCCAAAAAGTGGGTGACCGCTGCTCTGGTCCATGCTTGAAACTGGATTGTGATCTCATCATGGGTTTTTCTCAGGCTTCAGGACTATGCAAGTGCTACACATTAGTTCTTAATCTAGTTAAAATGGAGCTCTTTCCCCCCTTATGTGCTCAAGTTTAATTAAAAAATGACAAACCGGGTTTAAATGAGGGTGGTTGGGGGTTATGAGATCTTTAATGTGAACCTTGCAATGATAAAGCACAGATTAATTTTAAGCCCTTCATACAATACTATATTTACAGTAGATTTTTCTCGAGACTGCTGTGAATGGTTACAGTTGAATTATATCCATAATAACATACTCAAAGAGGTGCTGGGAACTTTTAGACTTGTGTAGCGCCCTGCTCCTATTGGGTAGGCGCTAGTTTGGTAATTACTGGTTTCTGTTCCAGTCCAGCTGTGTTTCTTCCACTTGACTGTGGGTGTCGCTGTCACCACAGGTCAAGGTCGGAAATGCAGCAGGCTGGGTGTATTGGGTACCTCTTGCCCAGAAGCAGCTCAGTGGGATTGGTCCCCCCGCTGTGCATTCTGGGAGAGGGTACTTAAGGGACAGTCTTCCGGGAGCTTTTTCTGACCTGATGGCCCTCCTGGCCTAAGGTATGCTGTAGCAGTTTCCTGCCTCGGGGCCGGCTGGCCTGAGGCCTCGTTACAGGAAGGCCCAGGAGTTTCTGGGGCCTACTAGTCAGGGGTGGTCCTTTGCTGTCTTGCCTGCGGGAAGAAGCCGAGCAATTGAAGAAACCAGGAGAGGACTGAGCCAAAGGGGCTGGTGCCTCGGGAAGAGCCTGGAGACTCAATTGGAGAACGCATTCTGACATATCTACCTCACAGTGTCGCCGGATCGGCTGAAAGAAACTGGTACTGTGTGACTGTACTTAGACTATGTTTATTCTGCGAGACTCCCACAGGAGTCACTCGACTAATCCCCCCACTCCTGCCCCCCCCGCTGTCTTCTGGGAAATACACTGGTCCCAGGAGACAGCGGGGACCACTAGGAACGCAACACGCTACTCACATGCGCAATAGGGAACCTGGCAGTGAAGCCGCAACGCTTCACTTCCTGATTCCCTCACAGAGGGTGGTGGCGGGGCAGCCGAGAGACGAGCGATTGCTCGGCTTCGGCTGCTGACATTGCGGGCACCCTGGACAGGCAAGTGTCCATTTATTAAAAGTCAGCAGCTGCAGTATTTGTAGCTGCTGGCTTTTAATATTTTTTTTTTGCGGGACCTCCACTTTAAGTCATAAAAACTCTAATGCATTTCGGGGGCAACACCACTCCCCCATCATGACTATATTAGAACTAGTACTGAACACTGTAACAACAACTTGATAGCAGTTGCTGAGTGGAAATCGTATACAAGACAGTTTATTCTATACCCATAGTTTTAGGTGTTTCATATGAAAATGAGCAAAAATAAACTGTCCAAGTTGGTGTGCAACAATGTTTTATGATGTGAACAGTCAGATACTTGAAGCTAGTAGACTCCATTGAGAAATGGAAGCTTTAAGTGATACACACCCCATTATAAGTATTTTTCTTTCTCGTACATCACGGGACACAGAGCGACATAGTCATTACTATGTGGGTTATATAGATACCTTCAGGTGCTGGCACTGGCAACTTCCAAAACCGGAAGTACCCTCCCCTATATAAGCCCCTCCCATCCGGGAGTACCTCAGTTTTTTGCCAGTGTCTAAGGTGTTGGCCAAAGAGTAACATGTGTTTTCACTGGGCTTGCGTACAGGTTCTTTTATGGGCCTCAGTAAGCTGTTCCGGATCCGACCAAAAAAGCTTCATAGCTAAACGGTCGGTACCCGGGCCTTGCAAGAGAAGAGCAAGGTTTTGCCTGTAATGCCTCTCTTAGGAGGGCTGGACCCTGGGATCCAGAGCTCTGGTCATACCCACGACCAAGATGTTTTCTGTGCAGGGTGCTATACAGGTCCAGGGGAGTGGAATCCTTGGGAACCCGGTCCCTGAAGGTTTGATTACAATGCCTGCCGTGATAGGTGAAGTTTGGGCTTCTGTGGACCAAACAGAGTCCTGCGGCGAGGAAAAGGTAAGTGGGGGCCCTCAGGAACTTGGTTCTATTGGGGGACCCCCAAGCCTAATTTGTCTTTCTGCCCGTTACCTAAGGTATTCCCGCTAATATTCTGTGCATGCCCGTTACTAAGAAAATGTAAAAATTTTTAATAGTAGGAAAAAAAAAAAAAAAAAAAAAAAAAAAAAAAAAAAAAAAGGTAAGACCGCGGTACCTGTGTTAATCACTAGAGGCCGCTGTGGTTCTTTTTCTTGTAATGTGGATTTTTTCTTCCAAAGTCAAATCCAGGCAGTTGGTAAATTCTCTGCTGGGAAGCCGTTTCCTCTGCCCTGTTGCTGCGCTCATCCATCCCCGGGCTCTGCGGCAAACAGGGACCCTGGCTCCCATCTAGTTCCCCATTTTAAAAAAGAGCGCCGAAGGCGCACGTGCACGCGCCTCTATATATAGAGGCGACCTGGAAAAAGGGGCGGAGCTGGTGGATGACGCTCGGTGCGCGCCGCGGCGCTTCTGCGCATGTGCGGGCGTCCAGCGTGTTTAAAGGCACAATCACAGGTGTCAGCTGGCTATTGAAGTGCACAGACAGGAGCTAGCAACAGTAGAATAAGGCACACAGAGGTGGTTGATGCAGGCATCCCCTAGAAAGGCACTTTAGTAGACACCAACTGTTATATAGCAGCCATTGTGCTAGACTATTATCAGTAAAAAAGTGGTGTATTACGGCTGGAATACCTCAGCTTTGGGCTTAGGAATATGCCGTCCAGAGGCTCCGGAACTAAATCTTCCAGGAAGCGAAGGGGGTCTCCATCGGGCTCTGAGGATCTTGGGCATGCTTCTGCTGCACCAGTCTCCCCTGAAAATTCAGAGGTTAGTGACCATAGAGACCCCGCAGGAGTACCTGGTACTGTGGCTGTCCTCAGTTCACCTGCTCCTGTGTATGTATGTAACAGAGGAGGTTTTTTCCTCAGCTCTGGGAGGATTGGAAGAGAGATTGACAACATTGATCGCTGCCTCCCTGTCACAGGGAAAGCGCGCCCGATCTCCGTCTCCTCCTTCAGAGTACCTGTTAGCGGAGCAACAGTCCCATACAGGGATCGACCAGCCTGAAGGGGATCAGGATGAGGTTGATTCTGTTATAGAGGAATCAACAGTGGAGGAATCTTTCTCAGCATCTCAAGCTGAAAGATTATGGGTTCAGTCCCTGACTAACATGGTCCGATCAGCATTTAAAAAATGCACCTTGCGGAGCCATCAACCACTACTGTCTCCTCGTTGGGGGTCGCTAAAAGCTCCCCAGACTGTTTGTTCCTTTCCACTTCACCCTTTACTGGAAGGGCTCATTTACCAGGATTGGGAACATCCTGATAAAATATTTACTCCCCCCAAGAGATTTCCGGTGGTCTATCCCATGGAGGATAAGGTCATCAAAAAATGGAGGGTCCTTACAGTGGACGCAGCCATCTCTTGTGTGAATAAATCACTGACATGTCCAGTAGATAATGTCTAAATGTTCAAGGACCCAATAGATAAGAAATTGGAGTCCTTATTAAAAGCTGCTTTCTCTACAGCAGGCTTGGGGACACAACCAGCAGTGGCAGCTATTGGGGTCTGCCAAGCAGTGAAGGATCAGTTGAAACAGGTCTTAAGGGACTTGCCAGATCAGCAGGCCCTAGCTGATCTACCTAGAGCCTTATGCTTTGCGGTTGACGCCATAAAGGATTCAATCCATCAGGCCTCCCGCCTTACACTGTCTGTAGTACATATGCGCAGGCTTCTATGGCTCAAAAACTGGTCTACTGAAGCTCCCTGTAAAAAAGTGCTGGTTAGCTTCCCATTTCATGGTGAACGCTTATTCGGGGAAGACCTGGACAAATATATCCAGAAAATTTCCAGCGGTAAAACTACACTCTTGCCGGTTAAAAACAGAGTTAGAGGTCCCTCTTAAGAGGCCTGCTTCTCCAGTCCCTAGGACATCGGCTGTGAAACAGTTCCGACGGCCTTCTCGGTCAAATCCCGGGGTAAAAATCAGGGACAATCGCAGGGTAATAAGAAACCCTGGGTCAGGAGAGGTACAAAACCTCCCCCAAAGTCAAATTCATGAAGGGTTGCCCCCACTCAATCGGGTGGGGGGGGAAGACTCCAGTTGTTCGCAGAGACCTGGCGGGACACGATCAGAGACAGATGGGTGCTCTCCGCAGTAAGTCTGGGATACAGATTGGAGTTAAAAGACTCTCCTCCTTCCCATTTTAGGAGGTCAAACGTGCCAAGGGATCCCCGGAAGAGAGAATCCCTCCTGTTGGCACTAGAACAACTATTGCTCCAAGGAGTAATTATGGAGGTTCCCCTGGAAGAATGGGGGTTCGGGTTTTACTCAAACCTCTTTACAGTCCCGAAGCCAAACGGGGACGTGAGGCCCATATTAAATCTAAAAGGGCTAAACAAATTCCTACATATCAGGACTTTCCGGATGGAGTCGATCCGATCGGTGGCCACTGCCCTACAAGGGGAGGAATGGTTAGCCTCGATCGACATCAAAGATGCTTATTTGCACATTCCCATCTTTCCAGTCCACCAAAAATTTCTACGCTTTGCAGTAGAAGGGCGCCATTTTCAGTTCAGAGCCTTACCCTTCGGTCTGGCCACAGCACCACGAGTGTTTACAAAAATTCTGGCCCCATTATTGGCCAATCTAAGAACACAAGGTGTAACGATAATGGCATATCTAGACGACTTGTTGCTGATAGACCACTCAGTGGAAAAACTAGAAGTGGTCGTTCACAAGACAATCAAGTATCTGGAATCTCACGGTTGGATTATCAACCGAGACAAGTCAGCCCTAAAACCAGTCAAAAGTCTGGAATACTTGGGGCTAAGGCTGGATTCAGACCAGAGAAAAATTCTTGCCACAAGAAAAAGGGGTCGTCTTTGAGAGATTTGATCCACCTAGTGGATACAAAAAGACACCCGTCCATACGCCTGTGCATGAGGCTGCTGGGAAAAATGGTGGCATCTTTCGAAGCAGTACCCTACGGTCAATTCCATTCAAGGAATTTGCAAAGGGCCATACTGTCAGCCTGGAACAAAAAAGTCCAGGCCCTAGACTTACCAATGTCCTTGTCCCCTTCCGTTCGCAAGAGCCTCCGTTGGTGGTTGGTTCCCCAGAATCTGGAAAAAGGAAAATCCTTCAGTCCGATTTCTTGGAAGGTGGTCACTACAGATGCCAGCCTTATAGGCTGGGGAGCAGTACTGGAGCAATGGTCTCTCCAGGGCAGATGGTCAGATGCAGAAAAGGCCCTGCCCATCAATCTCAGAGATACGAGCAGCCCGGTATGCCCTAGTAGCATGGACATCCAATCTCCAAGGGTCCCCTGTCAGAATTCAATCAGACAATGCCACGGTAGTGGCATATATCAATCATCAGGGTGGCACCAGGAGTCGTGCAGCCCAGAGGGAAGTAAATTACATCCTGAAATGGGCAGAAAGATATGTCCCAGCCATATCCGCGGTATTCATTCCAGGAGTGGAGAATTGGAAGGCGGACTTTCTAAGTCGCCAACAATTATGCCAGGGGAATGGTCCCTTCGGCCCAAGGTTTTCCGGACAATATGTCAGCGGTGGGGAACACCGGATGTAGATCTGCTAGCATCCAGATTCAATGCAAAGGTGGACAGGTTTGTCTCTCGGACAAGGGATCCCCTAGCTTGCGGCTCGGATGCCCTAGTGTTCCCTTGGGATCAGTTCAAGCTGATATATGCATTCCCACCGCCACAATTGTTACCTCGATTACTCCGCAGAATCAGGGTAGAAAAGAAACCAGTGATTCTGGTGGCTCCAGCGTGGCCCCGAAGAGCATGGTACGCGGAGATTGTAAAAATGTCTGTCTGTGGGGAGTCCTTGGACTCTCCCACATCGCCCGGACCTGCTTTCGCAAGGACCGATATACCACCCTTCCTTACCAGCCCTAGGTTTGACGGCCTGGCTATTGAAGCCCACATTCTAAAAAAGAGAGGTCTCTCTAATCCTGTGGTATCTACCATGATCAATGCCAGGAAGCCGGTATCCAGGCAGATCTACTATAGAATCTGGAAGGCGTACATCGCCTGGTGTGAGGCCAAGAAATGGCATCCACGTAAGTACGTAATAGGTAGGATTCTGGACTTCCTACAGTGGGCTGTAGATAGGAAGCTTGCCTTGAGTACTATCAAGGGTCATATTTCGGCCTTGTCAATATTTTTTCAAAGGCCCTTGGCTTCGCATTCACTAGTCAAAGCTTTTATACAAGGAGTGATGCGTATTAGCCCTCCGGTTAATATTCCCATATGTCCATGGGACTTAAACCTGGTTCTGTCGGTTCTACAGAAACAACCATTTGAACCATTACAGCATATTTCCTTGATTCTTCTCACCAGGAAATTGGTTTTTCTAGTAGCCATTTGTTCGGCTAAAAAAGAGTGTCGGAATTAGCAGCTATGTCCTGTAAAGAGCCATATCTGGTTATCCATAAGGACAGAGTAGTGTTACGTCCTCATCCAGCTTTTCTTCCTAAGGTGGTATCGAGGTTTCATTTGAACCAAGATGTGGTTCTTCCTTCCTTTTTCCCCAAACCTAGTTCGGTAGAGGAAAAGTTATTGCATTCTTTGGATGTAGTAGTAAGAGCAGTTAAAGCTTATCTAAAAGCCACTGCTCAGATTCGCAGAACGGATACTTTGTTTATTCTGCCGGAAGGCCCCAGAAAGGGTCAGGCAGCGTCAAAATCTACTTTAGCCAAGTGGATTCGACAGGTCATAATGCAAGCCTATAGCTTGAGAAGGAGACCGCCTCCGTTCAAAGTTAGGGCGCACTCCACGAGAGCAGTTGGAACTTCATGGGCAGTGCATCACCAGGCCTCCCTGGCTCAGATCTGTAAGGCCGCAACATGGTCCTCAGTACACACGTTTACTAGGTTCTACCAGGTGGACGTTAGAAGTCAGGAGGATGTCGCCTTTGGGCGCAGTGTGCTGCAGGCCGCAAAAGATTCTCATGCCTGATGGCGCCCAGCTTATACATGGTGTATCCCCCCCCCCTCATTTGGCATTGCTTTGGGACGTCCCACATAGTAATGACTATGTCGCTCTGTGTCCCGTGATGTACGAGAAAGAAAATAGGATTTTTATAACAGCTTACCTGTAAAATCCTTTTCTTGGAGTACATCACGGGACACAGAGCTCCCACCCCTCTTTTTGGGGACACTTATTGCTTTGCTACAAAACTGAGGTACTCCCGGATGGGAGGGGCTTATATAGGGGAGGGTACTTCCGGTTTTGGAAGTTGCCAGTACCTGAAGGTATCTATATAACCCACATAGTAATGACTATGTCGCTCTGTGTCCCGTGATGTACTCCAAGAAAAGGATTTTACAGGTAAGCTGTTATAAAAATCCTATTATAGTGGTTCTAAAACCTTAAGGTTTATTTTCACATCAATGAATTCCTTGCATTAAGGTAAAAGCCGTGTGTCCAGGATCGCTGACCCCCCCCCCCCCAAGACCCTCCCGTACACTTACATGAACCCGATCGAGCCAAAGCTGTGCACGAGAACAGTGGCCATCTGTGCTCTCTCCAGCCTCATAGCCAACAGCTCCCGCTGCTATCAATCTGCACTATTACAAATGTGTGAACTTGCACTCTGCTATGTTGTGCTATTGAGTGCTATAAGACTACAAAACTTACTAAGCAGATCGCTCACACCTATACACACACGCTTTGATTGTGCATCAATGTACAAAATTGTATTCAAAAGTGGTGCCGCGCTCCCAAATGCTAATGTGTTAGTAGCCCTTTAAATCTGCTTGCATAGCAATTTTCAAACTCAGCATATCATATCAAACCATATACAACATTAACAAAACCATGCATCAGTCCATAAAGTCTCCTTTGGTATGAATTTGCTTGCATATGCTCAATATTTCATAAAAACAGGCTTGTGTTCACATATCCAAACAACTGCTTCCCCATAATGTGCTCCAATCATCCAAATACATTGGTGATAATCCCTCTTCCGATGTGCCCTCACCTGGGGGATAAGACCAACCAATGGTCTATATGCACTTTTATCCATTTTATGCGGTTTCACTCCTTTGCTGGGATTCTTGAGATTATAATTTGAGTGTATGGAGATAAGTGTAAGCGAAGGAGGATTCTAAAGAAAGCTGGACACAGTGCTTGGTGTTTAATAAACCGGTTGTTTTAAAAGATAAAGTAAAGTATATAAAAAAAAAAAATAAATAAAAAAAAACATTTTCCTGGGGTATAGAGTGCACCAAACTATAAAAAGCATTCTGTCCTCACAGTGTGGGTACAAGACAGTATTACCACGGTGTGCTCATAATGCGCACTTCAGCGTGACAACAGATTGGCCCCTACCCGTTACACCACATGGTCTTTTCAGGGGGATAATAGGGGGAGGGGCCAATCTGTCGTCCAGCTTTCCCGATTTATGATTTGGGTGTATGGAGATAACTAAGAAGGCGGATTCTAATCTCAAGATTTCCAGCAAAGAAGTGAAACAGCGTAAAACAGATCCCCAGAGGGACAACCATTGGTTGGTCTCATCCCCTAAGTGAAGGCACATCAGAAGAGGGGATTATTACAAATTCATGTGGATGATTGGAGCACATCGTGGTGAACACTAATTAAGAAACCAGTCATTTGGATATGTGAACATAAGCCCGTTTTTTTTTTTTTATGAAAGATTGAGCTTTATGGACTGATGCATTGTTTTGTCATGTTAATGGTATATATGGTTTAATATATGCCGATTTAGAAAATTGCTATGCAAGCAGATTTAAAAAAGGGAGCCATTTGCTTCTGCTGCTGTCAATCAAATCCCAGGATTTAAAAGGAGCCATTGGCTCCTACTGCTGTCTATGGACACAGGCAGTCTGGCTCAGGAGCAAGCCCATGTGAGTACCCTATTCTTAGCAAGTAGCTTGCAAGGGGGGTACTTAGAAGGGCGGAGGAGCCAGGAGCGCCAGTAGGAGACCCCAGAAGAGGAAGATAGAGGCTGCTCTGTGCAGAATTATTGCACAGAGCAGGCAAGTATAATATATAGTCTGCAGCCCCCCCCCCCTCCCTCCAAATGGCTCCTTTACTGAATCTTTACCTGTCTTTTCTTATTTTACTTTGACTTCAGAGATCTGTGAATGGAGCGACTACAAGCCCCCATCTGCCACCACAGCATAGTTATTAATGGAGAGAAAATTGCAATGTCATTATCCACCAATACTTCCTCAAGCTTTGTAACTGAAGGGCTGCAACTTGGTACAGGAGCTGCAGCTGAAGAGAGTTTGCAGAAGTCCAAGCATTGCAACCCCAATCCACTAGTCATAGTTGCAATGCTTGGCAGGTTCAAATGCAAAAAGTTGTGAAATGCACTTTTTTTAAAAATAAAAAGCAAGTAATTTTATTTTTTTTGCAAATGGTGAAATGCGCCATTAAAGGGACCAGTTAGACAGTCCTAGGAAGCAATTAGATATTCTCTTACCTTTGACACAGACAAAGTCGGTTTTGGTGACTTCTTGTTTGATGCCTTCAGGCTTAAATAGAAAAATAAAATAAAGTATTTTTGTACTGTCCAATCAAGCTATAACCAGTTTAATGCATAGACATCATGATTGTAGCGTTAGGCAACATTTAATAATAAATAGTAAGTAGCTCCATGCATTAGCATAGGTATCCAGACAAGTATAAAATGTTGGCAGTCCATAAAAATGGTTCACAAAAAATAGGATTTTTATAACAGCTTACCTGTAAAATCCTTTTCTTGGAGTACATCACGGGACACAGAGCGACATAGTCATTACTAATGGGTTATATAGATACCGTCAGGTGCTGGCACTGGCAACTTCCAAAACCGGAAGTACCCTCCCCTATATAAGCCCCTCCCATCCGGGAGCACCTCAGTTTTGTAGCAAAGCAATAAGTGTCCCTAAAGAGGGGCGGGAGCTCTGTGTCCCGTGATGTACTCCAAGAAAAGGATTTTACAGGTAAGCTGTTATAAAAATCCTATTTTCTTTCTCGTACATCACGGGACACAGAGCGACATAGTCATTACTAATGGGATGTCCTAAAGCAATGCCAAATGAGGGGGGGGATACACCATATATAAGCTGAGCGCTATCAGACATGAGGATCTTTTGCGGCCTGCAACACACTGCGCCCAAAGGCGACATCCTCCTGACTTCTAACGTCCACCTGGTAGAACCTAGTAAACGTGTGTACCGAAGACCATGTTGCGGCCTTACAGATTTGAGCCAGGGAGGCCTGGTGATGCACTGCCCATGAAGTTCCAACTGCTCTTGTGGAGTGCGCCCTAACTTTGAACGGAGGCGGTCTCCTTCTCAAGCCATAAGCTTGCATAATGACCTGTCGAATCCACTTGGCTAAAGTAGATTTTGACGCTGCCTGACCCTTTCTGGGGCCTTCCGGCAGAATAAACAAAGTATCCGTTCTGCGAATCTGAGCAGTGGCTTTTAGATAAGCTTTAACTGCTCTTACTACATCCAAAGAATGCAATAACTTTTCCTCTACCGAAGTAGGTTTGGGGAAAAAAGAAGGAAGAACCACATCTTGGTTCAAATGAAAACTCGATACCACCTTAGGAAGAAAGGCTGGATGAGGACGTAACACTACTCTGTCCTTATGGATAACCAGATATGGCTCCTTACAGGACATAGCTGCTAATTCCGATACTCTTTTAGCCGAACAAATGGCTACTAGAAAAATCAATTTCCTGGTGAGAAGCACAAAGGAAATATGCTGTAATGGTTCAAATGGTTGTTTCTGTAGAACCGACAGAACCAAGTTTAGATCCCATGGACATATGGGAATATTAACCGGAGGACTAATACGCATCACTCCTTGTATAAAGGCTTTGACTAGTGAATGCGAAGCCAAGGGCCTTTGAAAAAATATTGACAAGGCCGAAATCTGACCCTTGATAGTACTCAAGGCAAGCTTCCTATCTACAGCCCATTGTAGGAAGTCCAGAATCCTACCTATTACGTATTTACGTGGATGCCATTTCCTGGCCTCACACCAGGCGATGTACGCCTTCCAGATTCTATAGTAGATCTGCCTGGATACCGGTTTCCTGGCATTGATCATGGTAGACACCACAGCATTAGAGAGACCTCTCTTTTTTAGAATGTGGGCTTCAATAGCCAGGCCGTCAAACCTAGGGCTGGTAAGGAAGGGTGGTATATCGGTCCCTGCGAAAGCAGGTCCGGACGATGTGGGAGGGTCCAAGGACTCCCCACAGACATTTTTACAATCTCCGCGTACCATGCTCTTCGGGGCCACGCTGGAGCCACCAGAATCACTGGTTTCTTTTCTACCCTGATTCTGCGGAGTAATCGAGGTAACAATTGTGGCGGTGGGAATGCATATATCAGCTTGAACTGATCCCAAGGGAACACTAGGGCATCCGAGCCGCAAGCTAGGGGATCCCTTGTCCAAGAGACAAACCTGTCCACCTTTGCGTTGAATCTGGATGCTAGCAGATCTACATCCGGTGTTCCCCACCGCTGACATATTGTCCGGAAAACCTCGGGATGAAGGGACCATTCCCCTGGGCATAATTGTTGGCGACTTAGAAAGTCCGCCTTCCAATTCTCCACCCCTGGAATGAATACCGCAGATATGGCTGGGACATATATTTCTGCCCATCTCAGGATGTAATTTACCTCCCTTTGGGCTGCACGACTCCTGGTGCCCCCCTGACGATTGATATATGCCACTGCTGTGGCATTGTCTGACTGAACTCTGACAGGGGACCCTTGGAGTTTGGATGTCCATGCTACTAGGGCATACCGGGCTGCTCGTATCTCTAAGAGATTGATGGGCAGGGCCTTTTCTGTATCCGACCATCTGCCCTGGAGAGACCATTGCTCCAGTACTGCTCCCCAGCCTACAAGGCTGGCATCTGTAGTGACCACCTTCCAGGAAATCGGACTGAAGGATTTCCCTCTTTCCAGATTCTGGGGAACCAACCACCAGCGGAGGCTCCTGCGAACGGAAGGGGACAAGGACATTGGTAAGTCCAGAGCCTGAACTTTTTTGTTCCAGGCTGACAGTATGGCCCTTTGCAACTTCCTTGAATGGAATTGACCGTAGGGTACTGCTTCGAATGATGCCACCATCTTTCCCAGCAGCCTCATGCACAGGCGTATGGATGGCTGTCTTTTTGAGCCCACTAAGTGGATCAAATCTCTCAAAGACGACCCCTTTTCTTGAGGCAAGAAAATTTTTCTCTGGTCTGAATCCAGCCTTAGCCCCAAGTATTCCAGATTTTTGACTGGTTTTAGGGCTGACTTGTCTCGGTTGATAATCCAACCGTGATATTCCAGATACTTGATTGTCTCGTGAACAACCACTTCTAGTTTTTCCACTGAGTGGTCTATCAGCAACAAGTCGTCTAGATATGCCATTATCGTTACACCTCGTGTTCTTAGATTGGCCAATAATGGGGCCAAAATTTTTGTGAACACTCTTGGTGCTGTGGCCAGACCGAAGGGTAAGGCTCTGAACTAAAAATGGCGGCCTTCTACCGCAAAGCGTAGAAATTTTTGGTGGGCTGGAAAGATGGGAATGTGCAAATAAGCATCCTTGATGTCGATCGAGGCTAACCATTCCTCCCCTTGTAGGGCAGTGGCTACCGATCGGATCGACTCCATCCGGAAAGTCCTGATATGCAGGAATTTGTTTAGCCCTTTTAGATTTAGTATGGGCCTCACGTCCCAGTTTGGCTTCGGAACTGTAAAGAGGTTTGAGTAAAACCCGAACCCCCACTCTTCCAGGGGAACCTCTATAATTACTGCTTGAAGCAATAATTGTTCTAGTGCCAACAGGAGGGATCCTCTCTTCTGGGGATCCCTTGGCACGTTTGACCTTATAAAGCGGGAAGAAGGGGAGTTTAACTCCAATTTGTATCCCAGATTTACTGCGGAGAGCACCCATCTGTCTCTGTGAACAACTGAAGTCTTCCCCCCACCCGATTGGGTGGGGGCAACCCTTCATGCATTTGACTTTGGGGGAGGTTTTGTACCTCTCCTGCTCCAGGGCTTTTTGTTACCCTGCAACTGTCCCTGATTTCTACCTCCGGGATTTGACCGAGGAGGCCGTCGGAACTGTTTCACAGCCGATGTCCTAGGGACTGGAGAAGCCGGCCTCTTAAAAGAGGGACCTCTAACTCTATTTTTAACCGGCAAAAGTGTACTTTTACCGCTGGAAATTCTCTGGAT
The DNA here is from genome assembly GCA_029206835.1 of Rana muscosa. Lineage (NCBI taxonomy): Eukaryota > Metazoa > Chordata > Amphibia > Anura > Ranidae > Rana > Rana muscosa. Next base: position 219,577,388 of record CM055123.1, read on the forward strand.
ATACTTGTCCAGGTCTTCCCCGAATAAGCGCTCCCCATGAAATGGGAAGCTGACCAGCAATTTTTTACAGGGAGCTTCAGCAGACCAGTTTTTGAGCCATAGAAGCCTGCGCATATGTACTACAGACAGCGTAAGGCGGGAGGCCTGATGGATTGAATCCTTTATAGCGTCCACCGCAAAGCATAAGGCTCTAGGTAGATCAGCTAGGGCAAGAGCCTGCTGATCCGGCAAGTCCCTTAAGACCTGTTTCAACTGATCCTTCACTGCTTGGCAGACCCTAATAGCTGCCACTGCTGGTTGTGTCACCAATCCTGCTGTAGAAAAAGCAGATTTTAATAAGGACTCCAATTTTTTATCTATTGGGTCCTTGAACATTTGGACATTTTCCACCGGACAAGTCAGTGATTTATTCACACAAGAGATGGCTGCGTCCACTGTAGGGACCCTCCATTTTCTGATGAACTTATCCTCCATGGGATAGACCACCGGAAATCTCTTGGGGGGAGTAAATATTTTGTCAGGATGCTCCCAATCCTGGTAAATGAGCCCCTCCAGTAAAGGATGGATCGGAAAGGAACAAACAGTCTGGGGAGCTTTTAGCGACCCCAACGAGGAGACAGAAGTGGAGGATGGCTCCGCAAGTGGCATTTTAAATGCTGATCGGACCATATTAGTCAGGGACTGAACCCATAACCTTTCAGCATGTGATGCTGAGAACGGCTCTTCCACTGTTGATTCCTCTGCAACCGAATCGACCTCATCCTGATCCCCCTCAGGTAGGTCGACCTCTGTATGGGACTGTTGCTCTGTTAACAGGCACTCTGAGGGGGGAGACGGAGATCGAGCGCTTTTCTCCTGTGACAGGGAAGCCGCGATCAATGCTGACAATCTCTCTTCCAGCCCTCCCAGAGCTGAGGAAAAAACCTCCTCTGTTACATACACAGGAGCAGGTGAACTGAGGACAGCCACAGTACCAGGTACTCCTGAGGGTGCTCTACGGTCACTAACCTCTGATTCTTCAGGGGAGACTGGTGCAGCCAAAGCATGCCCAAGATCCTCAGAGCCCGATGTAGACCCCCTATTCCTCCTGGAATTTCTAGTCCCGGAGTTTTTAGACGGCATATTCCTAAGCCACAAAGCTGAGGTATTCCAGCCGAAATACACCAGTTACTGATAATAGTCTAGCATAAATGCTGCTATAAGAAACAGTTGGTGTCTACTAATGTGCCTTTCTAGGGGATGCCTGTATCAACCGCTTGCTGTATGCCTTTAAATGTTGCCAGCTCTGTCTCTGTACTTCATAGCCAGCTCACTACAATATTGTGTTTTTTTAACCTGCTGGGACGCCCGCACATGCGCAGAAGCGCTGCGGCGCGCACAGAGCGTCATCCCCCAGGCTCCGCCCCCTTTCCCGGCTCACCTCTATATATAGAGGCGCGTGCACGCGCGCGGCCACGTGCGCCTTCGGCGCTAATTTCAAAAAATGGAAACAAGGGACAGGAGCCAGGGCCCCTCTTTGCCGCAGGCCGGGGGATGGACGAGCACTGCAACATGGCAGAGGAAGCAGTTTCCTATAAGAGAACTCACCATCTGCCTGGACTTTGCTCTGCTGAGAAGAAACTAGTCCACATGACAAGAAAACATTCCACAGCGGCCTCTAGTGGACAAACACAGGTACCGCAGTCTAATATATTAAATATATATATATAAAAAAAAAAATTTTTTTTTCTTGACCACCATTAAAAATTATTACATTTTTTTAGTAGTTACAGGCATGCACAGAATTTTGCGGGAATACCATTAGGTAACAGACAGAAAGACAAATTAGGCTTGGGGGTCCCCCAATAGAACCAAGTTCCTGGGGCCCCCCCCCCACTTATCTGTTCCCCGCCGCAGGACTTTGTTTGGTCCACAAAAGCCCAAACTTCACCTATCACGGCAGGCATTGTAATCAAACCTTCAGGGACCGGGTTCCCAAGGATTCCACTCCCCTGGACCTGTATAGCACCCTGCACAGAAAACATCTTGGTCGTGGGTATGACCAGAGCTCTGGATCCCAGGGTCCAGCTCTCCTAAGAGAAGCATTACAGGCAAAACCTTGCTCTTCTCTGCAAGGCCCGGGTACCGACCGTTTAGCTATGAAGCTTTTTTGGTCGGATCCGGAATAGCTTACTGAGGCCCAAAAGAACCTGTACGCAAGCTCAGTGAAAAACACATGTTTCTTCTTGGCCAACACCTTAGACACTGGCAAAAAACTGAGGTGCTCCCGGATGGGAGGGGCTTATATAGGGGAGGGTACTTCCGGTTTTGGAAGTTGCCAGTGCCAGCACCTGACGGTATTTATATAACCCATTAGTAATGACTATGTCGCTCTGTGTCCCGTGATGTACGAGAAAGAAATAGGAGAGCACAAGATATAAAAAGAGAGCACATGTGCAAAGAGGCACACACCAACCAAGAGAGCAAAAAGAATGGCAAATAAATATACAGAACAGCACATAGACATGCTACAATATATAAGACTTATTTTCCATGTTGTAAATTTTAGCATTTTATTTTTGTCCACTCACCTCCACAGTGAAACTCCGCACTATGGTGTCCTTGCGTTTTTGTTCTTTGGGATCAGCAGGTCCCTCACATGACGCTCCAATGTGAATTGTTTCAGCCGTCACAGAGACATTGACAACACCTGTACAATTGAAGTACATGTTATCACCATTTTCACAGTATACCTTTGTAGGGACATCAGTCATGGGCCGCAGTGACCAGAAGGCAGATGCGAGTGAGGAACTGGTGCAACAAACTACAGCAATGTTTACATATTTAGACCAGATTTCACATTTTATGAGCTCCAGTTGGAACTATGCTAGCCATCTTTTTTTATAATAGGCCTTTGTTTTTTGGTTGAGGAGTCCAAAATATACCTGGCCTAATCTTTTTCCCCCCCAGCAATTCTGACACTGAGGCCTCGTACACACGGCCGAGATTCTCGTTGAAAAAAAACATGTCGTTTTGACGAGATTCTTGGACAAGAAACTTGTCCCGGCCGAGTGTACACACGCTCGTTGCAAAGAACCCGCGGTTCTTTGAATGGAGCTTACGCGGTGACGTCATCGACTACGACGAGCATGCGCTCGTCACATTCAATGCCGTCGCCGCCATCTTGGTATACCCTACGTATGCCTAGGAAGCTACCGCGCATGCGTCGAATTCATTTCGAACATGCGTGGGCTTTCGGGAGGACAGGTAAGTGTACACACACACACACTCACTTTTCTTGTCGAGAAACATGCCGACGAGAATCTCAACGAGAAAATAGAGAGCAGGTTCTCTATTTTCTCGTCAAGGTTACTTGTCGGTTTTCTCGACGAGAAACCATACACACGAACGAATTTCTCGGCAAGACATCTCTGCCAGCAAGTTTCTTGCTGGTTCTTGCCGAGAAACTCGGTCGTGTGTACGAGGCCTGAACCTCTCATACTGAAACTTCTGTGAAATTCTTATGGAAAAATCACTGCTAGTCTCTACAGTACATGTGGTTAGAACATCTCATGATCCATGTTGGGCAAAAGCAAAAAAAAAAAAAAAAAAAAAAAAAAAAAAAAACTTACAGTATCATGATGATCGGACCCAAAGGTCAACTGCTTTTGCAAGACCTGCTTACTACCTCTATTCCTTCCAACTTGTAGGGTGTGTTTGAAAGCTTGTCATTGCTTGCTAATCACATTTGTTAAGATAGGCTTAAGGTATAAAAATATAAGTTAACAATTCCCATAGCCCTGCATATTCTGCCATTTGAGAAAAAGCATCTGAAAGTTTTTTGCTGTAGTCAACACACGAAGAACAGCGCCACATCATTGGTGCCAGGGGGAGCAATTGTGCCCCATCAGTGGCATCAATGGCTGGAATTATGCCCCATTGTTGGGGTCAGTTGGAGAAATGGTGCTTTTTATCAGTGGGAGGAATAGTGCCCCAAAAGCCAGATAAAAGCCAACAAAGGCAGCATCTAGCCCATGGGCTGCAGTTTGGAGACCACTGCTCTATATCAACAAATTGAACCACATTGGTCCAACGCAAAACCCTGGGGCACACCGCTTACAGCATTAGACCATTTAGAGAAGGAGTCATATTTCTTTCTGCATGTAACCAGTTTTCCATGTATGTACATTGATGCAATTTGTCCCACACCATTGACTCAACTGAATAAGGTGCAAGGTTAATCCCACTATCAAGGAATTCCTAGAGAAACTAAGGTTCTTTGAATCCCTGGTAAAGAAAGATTTAGACCATTAAGCAATAACCAGCCAAGCATACATGGTCTACCTCTACCCACAGTCATTCTGCATGCAAGCAGAATGACTGGGTAGAGGAATGCCCCATTGGAAGGAATTTTGCCCCATTGTTGGGGTCAGTTGGAGAAATGGTGCCTTTTATCAGTGGGAGGAATAGTGCCTCAAGGACCAGATACAGGCTAGCAAAGGCCGCATATAGCGCCCAGGCTGCAGTTAGGAGACCACTGCTCTATATCAACAAATTGAACAGCATTGGCCCAATACAGAACCCTGAGAGACACCACTTACAACATTAGACTATTTAGAGCAGTGGTTCTCAACTCCAGTCCTCAGGGCCCACCAACAGGCCAGGTTTGCAAGATAACTGAAATGCATCACAGGTGATATAATTTGCTGCCCAGTGATTGCAGTATTCTAGTCTGCATCTCACCAAGGTAATACTTAAAATCTGGCCTGTTAGTGGGTCCTGAGGACAGGAGTTGAGAACCACTGATTTAGAGAATGAGTCATGTAACCAATTTCCTATCCACGTACATACCAATTTGTCAACTCCAACAGACCTCATTTTATAGATTAAGGCCTCATGCACACTGGACATTTAAATAACGTTATAAAAAAACAAAAAAAAAAAAAACACACAACAGTAGCTTAACAGTGAGTTTTTCAATGTTTTTGCAATAGCGTTTTTTTTGTTAAAAATTTATTTTTTCCCAATGGATCAAAAAATGCTGGTGAGCCTCGTTTGAGCATTCATCAGCGTTTGACGTTAGAGCGTTTCTACAGCTGAAAGACTCCTCTCAGAACCCACTAGTTTTTTTTTTTAAAGCCAAAAACTGCTGATAACAGCCCATGTGTGCATGGATATATAGGGTATCATGATGGGGAGTTTGTAGAAGAAAAAAAAAAAGTCTGAAGCCAAACACAGCTGCTGTAAAAACGTCCAGTAGGCATGAGGCCGGCCTCATACCCACAGATGTTTACAGACACTTTTAGGAGCGTTTTTCACAGCTAAAAAACACCTATGTTAGCCTATGGCCTCATGTCCACCAAGGCGTTTAGGAGCTGTAAGTAGCATAGGCGTTTTTAAGCTCCAAAAAACAAAACAAAAAACAGACGCCTGTAAAAAGGTGTTAAACGTGATTTAATGAGGCGTAACGCTGTGTACACAGCGTTAAGCCTCGTCCGGCGTTTGTCTCTATTCAAAATCAATGGTTCCCTATGGGAGCCCTTTGATTTTTGAATAGAAGCCGCATCAGAAGTCGGATCAAGATGATGCGACTTGTGTGCTGAGAATCAAAAGGGAACCCCGCCAAAATGTAAAAAGATTTAGCGTGAGGGTCCTCTCCCCCCCCCCCCCCCAAGACGATACCAAACCCTTCGGTCTGGCATGGATCTTGAGGGGAGCACGTTGCCCGGAAGTCCAGGAAAGGGGGACCACCAGGCAAGGGTTGATGGGAAGAGGCCCTTGTCCTCATCAACATGGGGACAAGGTGCTTTGGGGTGGGGGCGCATGGCCCCCCCTGCCCTGAAGCACCCCCCCCCCCGTGTTGAGGGCATGTGGCCTGGTATGGTCCAGCAGGAGGGGGCGCTCGCTCGCCCCCCTTTCCTGACTATAAAGGTCTGGTATGGATCTTGGGGGGAGCCTCACGCAAAAAAAAAATACATTTTGGCGTGGTTCCCTTTCAAGATTCTCAGCACACAAAAGTCGCACCGCAAGTCGGATCATCTTGATGCAACTGCTATGCAAAACAATGGGCTCCCATAGGGAACCATTGATTTTGAAGAGAGACCGAAACGCGACTGAAAGCTAGCCCGGATAAACACACATTGACGCCAATGCAAAACGCGGATAAAATCGTGTCTTTAACGCCTTTTTTTCCTGGCGACGGTACTAGCTTTACAGCTCGTTTTTAAAACGCTCGTGGGCATGAGGCCTAAAAGGTTTATATTGTACAATATCAAAATGTTTAAGTAAATCTAGATAAACTTCATACTATTGTAGCACTGACCCCCTGATTAATTTTGGGTCATGCAAACTACCTCCATGGCTTCCGTTGTCAGGGTAAAGAGTTTCAGAAAACTCAATGTCCACACAATAAGGCTTTATTTTCTTTTGCTTTAGAACGAGAGAGTGTGAAACGAGAGAAGTAGGATAAGGAGGTTCAGGCACAATAGATGCAAACAGTCAGTATATTCACCACCACTCAAGCCTGAGTGGGTATTGCTCACCCGGATAGTCCCCTCTCAGGGTCCTAGCAACTGGAATGATGCAGTGATCAGATTTTAGTTTTTGCCACAAACTGCTATATGTGAACGAAGGTCTCTGCCACAGACCTAGTGAACTTTAGGATGCGTCCGCGAATCCTTTGCCACAGGATTTTAAATGTCCCAAACCTCCAGCCAAGCAAGAGCTTTTGAGTGTTTCCCTCCCTGAATGAGTTACCAGGCCTCCCGAGACATCAGCGCCTCGCCAGTCTCCTCCGGGGCAGGTTCCCCCCCCCCCGGCTCCCCTCCTCAGGAGCTTCCTTCCCACAGATGGACAGCTTGGGATGCTTTCAAAGATGTAGGCCCGAACCAGCAGAGCTGGGCCTAGTGAGCAGAGATGTAGCCTCGGGCTGAAGGTGCCCAGGGCTAGAACAAACACACACGCACCCCGTGCCATAAGGGCCACCAGGAACCCCGAACACAATGGCGTCTGCCCCTTATGTACCCCTCCCCAGCATACACAGTGGGTCAACCACCCCCCACTGCACGACTGCCGAGAAGGGACACCCAATACTGCTGTGATACATCTGTATTCTAACATGGGCCAGCGGTGGCAGTGCCACCTACGGGCGAACAGGGAAATAACTGTCAGGCAGTATCACAACCAGAGCAGAAGCACAATTTAAAGAAATCAGTAAGTTGGAGCCCAACTATTGGCTCAGACTATCCCCTAAATTTAAACATAGCGTGGACCATTTTGGGCCGGCACTACACTATACCATGGTGTACTTATTCAATTGTACTTAGAATTAATAATTTTATTTAAAAAAAAATTGTATATTACCTATGGATGTAGCATTTATCTTCCAGGAGTAGGAGACTCTTTTCTGTGAACATACGCATTTCTCAGATTCCGTGTGAACTTGTTTCGCAGCATAGTCACCTGAAGACTGTAAAGTTACACGTACCTGGGGGGGGGGGGGGGGGGGAAGCACAATACAGAGAAGTCAATAGAACATTCTGATTGCAGAAGCACCAAGACAGTCCTTGTGTCCAAGAGGTAATATGCTCAGAATATGAAATTCCAATCTTCTCAGATGGCAATTCTGGAGCTGCGTGCCAACGAGGGCATGAAAATTCTCTTGGATTAGTAAACTTTTTACACTAGATCTGACTTTGTGGGGAGGTACAGTGTAGAGCCACAGCAGTAAGCACTCAGAGTCCAGACCAGTTGCAGAAAACAACTTGTATTAATGTGGAATCCAGCAAATCACAACCGAACCGGTGGGAAGGCACCTGACTGGGAACTATCACGCTATATAATAGCAGTGTCTAGTAGAGCAGGTTTCAAATGTGCCAACAGCATCTATCTTGAGGGGTGGAATGTGGCTTGGTTGGTCGTACTCAAATAGGGAAATTTCCAGGAAGGATGGTGTTTCTATCCTTTCCCTACTCATCTGGAACCTCTCCCTGCCACTAATCACTGTCTATCAGACGGGTGACCTGTCCCTACACTACCCACATGCGCGCCAAGCCTGGGAGACAGGGGCCTAAATAGATTCTGCCTGACCCAAGATGGCCACCAAAGCCACATGGGATGGCAGCATACAACTAGATCTCCCCCCCAGTGATCCAGGAAACCATGGATGAACCATGTTCCTCTTGACTTCCTCTTCCCTGCAATGTCGCTGTGGTTCAGTGCCGCCTGAAGTGGAGAAAGCTGACTGCACCTGCTACAACCTTAATGAAACTGAAATAAAATAACTTGATCATATGTCTGACTAAACAAGTATACATGTAGTCAAAATGTGTCTCTGCGTTTTAATTGTGTGTCTTGTGGAAGAACTAACATCCATGTGCAGATCACATCCCTACCAAACCACCAATAGAGACAGTAGTCAATGGTCACCTTGGCACATTTGTCCATGTAGTTAGCGACAGAGCCCACTAGAAGCATGATTTCTCCACGGACTATGGAATCTGGAAGAGAGAGGTCTACGAACATCTTCTGGAAGGAAGTGAAGTTGGCTGGGTATTTGGTCATGCCGAAACCAGTCCCGTTGGAGAGACACACCACATCACTTTTCCACTTGGTGATGGTGCCTGGGACCTCAAGGTTTGAAATGGTACCACTTTTCCTGAAAATTGGATTAGAAAATTAAAAGTTTTACTGTATGCAGCAGACATCTGGTTTTTATCAGGCACAAAATAGGTGGGGCAACCTGGCAGAGGATGTAAAAATGATCTATCCTGTCCTGATACTCGCACAGCTTTGCCACATTAAGCAACCCAGCATGCGGGGGGGGGGGTGAAGATTTCCCTCTACTGCAGTTCAGTAACAGATCTTCTACACCCCCCCCCCCCTAAAATGTAGGTGGCAGGTTACACTACACTTAGCTTGAGATCTTGGAGGGGGGGGGGAGGGGGCGGTTTAACAAAGCTGGCCCATCTGCAGCTCCACCACTGCTTCAGCCAAGATTACACAGTCAAATGACAAATGCCAGCGACTTTTGGTCATGTGCCTAGACTTTGTAAACACAGAAGCATGTTCTGTGGAACAGGCATTTTTAAATGAATGGGAAGAATAGAATGTGTAGAAGCAGCATTTCTCAGTCGTTTTATCACAGACAAACCCTTGAAATAAATTTCAGCGACCCCAGTTTAAAATTATATTTACAGCTCATAAAGTTGTAAATCTCCCAAGTATTTATAACATAATAAGGACCCTGCAAACCCCAGTGCCCTGTCGCAGAAGTGCCCTGTGACACCGTGGTCTGCAGGAAAGGTGTCCCCATGACACTGATGTACACCGTGGCCAGGTAACGTGCTCTTAATCAATGGCAGCTCATCAGGTGCTCATTCACCTAATGAAGAGCAACATTTTTCTAAAAAGGTTTGTACTTTTGAATCTGTGATGATCAAAACAAATAGAAGAATCTCAAAATGGCCGATACGTTTTTTTGGTCAGATGGAAAAAGGTCCTTTACATTCGTTGTCGGTCTAGTACACCCATACATTGATGTCATTTGTGCCACACCACTGACTCAACATAATCAGGCACAAGGTCAATCCCATCAATATCAAGGAACTCCTAGAGAAACCCTAAGGTTCTAGGGATCCCTGGTTGAGAAAGATTGATTTAGTGGGCAGACTAGGTGCTTTGTGTAGCAATACCCCAGCTAAGAGGGCTGCTGGTATAGATTTTTGGGCCTGTGACACGCTGCTGTCAAACCCCAGTAACTGGCTCTAACCTCCCTTGGCACAGATAACAGTAAGATGGGATTTGTGAAACCCGTTGGCTATGGGGATCACAATGCCGCAACATATAATCACACAGCAATAGGCTTAACCACAAGTTCTTTTACTGAATATGAAGCATGCAGTTTAAACAGTAGTACATCTAATGAATGCAGAGCCCTGCAATGTTAAACACACACAGCATAACAAGTGCCAAGTTAACTAGTATCACCCACGCTAAATGTCTTAACTATGCTCGCGAGCTTCTCCCTCGTGAGCAAGATGGCGCCCAAACAGTATCTAACAGTCTACAGTCAGGCCTGACTATTGCAGATACGGTGCTTCTGTTGGGAAGGATCTTCGCTAGCAATGGTGGTGCACTTTGTAGGGTATTTGTAATCCACAGGTATCAACACAGTTGACTACTTGGCATGTACTAAAGTTGAATTAACGCTGCACAACACACTGTCCCTCGGGCGTGCAATCTGACACTCTGGTAACAGTGGTCCCTGAACAAGGGACACTAGGCCTAAGATTAGTCCGTTCATCTCTGAGCAAGTGCTCTCTCACCCGACCGGACCAGTCCGTACAACAGACTTCCATAGCTGGGCTCCAGCACACAGTCTCACAACACCCATAGTCTCCGATCCTCCCGACAGTCCTTGGAAGGATAATGAACGAGATGATCCCTGGGTTCTCCCGTGAAGGTCGGAGGGCTCTTTGGATCTCAAGGCCCAAACTCTCGGGCCTAGGTCAACAGCAGACTCAGCACAGGTTCCACTTGCTAGGTGGGTGGCGTCCAAAGAGACCCGCGTGTTGCTCCGCTCCTCCTTAAATAGGCCTTCCCCAGCAAACCTTGCGCCGGGCAATGCACTCTGGATGTTCCATTGCACACTGGGTAAGGTAGTCTTTTGGAGCTCCTTAAAAGTGACACCCCGCTACACTTCTATTACTACAAATATTCTGACATATTTGCAATACAAATTATTGAACCCGAGAAAGATTGATTTAGACCATTAGGTAATAACCAACTAAGCATACCTCTACCCAAAGTCATTCTGCACCTTCCAGGTGCTTCCATCTCTGGGATTGTATTGTACACACATTCTTGCAACAGTTTATTATTCTACTCACAAGGGCACAAAAAAAACAAACTCACCTCACATATGTGGTCCCAAAAAACCAGACTTCTGGAAAGTATGTCCGCATGGTTGTCACTGGGGCTCCAACATTTTCTAGGAAAATTGTTGATTTAATTAGCAAGTCAAAAATGGATTAAAGAATATATGAAGTACTTCTCAGCTTGGGGCTTTTGGTGTCCAGACCAAGTGAAAATTGTAACACACACACACACACACACACACACACACACACACACACACACACACACACACACACACACGGGGGGGGGTGGACAGTGAGCATCAGCAAGATGGGCAATAATGGCCGCATTTTTTCTTGCAACTTTTGGACAGAAGAACCTACAGATTAAGGACCCCCCTTCCAGGTCCAGCAAGTGTAGGGTCACTTCTCCAGGATATGTTGTGTGGCACTTCTATATTTGTGTGTAGAAGGTGGAGGCAGCAAGCAGGGATCTCACTAACTGTATGCATGTTGCCAAACAAAATATACAGCAATTCATTCTGTGCTTTGTGTTGCCCATTTCATAACCACTTCATCCTATATTCTGTCTGCGCTATACAGTACTTTTCCACACCACCTCATTCTGTACTCTGCACTATACATTCTTTATTCCACACTGCCTTATTCTTCACACTCCCTATGCCACACCGCCTCATTCTGTACTATGTGCTGTGTGTTCCCTATTCCACACTGCCTCATTCTTTACTCTGGACTATACATTCCTTATTCCACACTTTAGTCTATGCTGCACATTACATACTCCAGATTACAGCATTTTGTCTCACCAGTTACTGGTCCCTGTCTAGATCAACAATTTTAATTAAATTATCATATAAAGTAGGATTAGACAGTGTTAGCGGTCTGCATATATTTTATGCAGTAAAAGGCATGTATAAGGAAATAGTTTGTTTAAAAAAAAAAAAAAAAAAAAAATGTTCCATTTTGATTAGGTATACATGTGTCTGTAAGACTTATAAGTGCCACTGTAATTAGAGTGTATTAAAAAAATTGTGGCATGTGTGTTATACGAGTAGGCTTAGCCACTATTCAGCTATTGGGAATAAGTTGGCTATACTAGCCAAGTTTTAAAGACAAATCTAAATCAATTCAATATTTGCTGTGACCACACTTTAGCTTCAAACCAACATCAGTTCTTACACTTGCACACGGAAAGATTTTATAGGAAGAGTCAGGTATACGATTAACCAATTATACCAACCAATCTGGAGATAATGATCATCAATTTCATATGTAGGTTGACACAGTCATTAACTGAAACAGCTGTTTAGGTGGCTTAAAAATGGGTGAGGAACAGCTAAATTCTGCTACTAAAAGGTGAGGTTGTGGAAGTTTGTCACAGGCATAGTTGCCAACATTGTAAAAAAAAAAAAAAAATAAAAAAAAAAAAATGTATAGGGATACTGTCTGTAGGCGGAGTCTTATTAAAATTAGGGGTCGGGGCAGTCAAAGAATGGGTGTGGCTTAATCTAAATATTGGGTGTGTTTTAAAGGGGGTGTGGTTCAGATGCATGAGGGAAAGAAAAAAAAAAAATTCTTACATCAGGTGCCCCCAGGCAGCGCAGTCCCTCCACAGTGTCCCTAGTGAAGTCCCTCCTTACATCAGGTGCCCCCAGGCAGCGCAGTCCCTCCTTACATCAGGTGCCCCCAGGCAGCGCAGTCCCTCCTTACATCAGGTGCCCCCAGGCAGCGCAGTCCCTCCAGTGTCCCTAGTGAAGTCCCTCCTTACATCAGGTGTCCCCAGGCAGTGGAGTCCCTCATTACATCAGGTGCCCCCAGGCAGCGCAGTCCCTCCACAGTGTCGTTAGTGAAGTCCCTCCTTACATCAGGTGTCCCCAGGCAGTGGAGTCCCTCATTACATCAGTGGAGTTCCTTAGCTCTACCTCTCGTCAGCAGCAGGAAACCAGAGGGTTGGCGGCAGCTCCATTTAGGTCCATTTCCCGTGTGTTCAGTGGAGAGGGGAGGGGCCTCCGATCCGTGCAGCTAACTGGCTTCACTGTACAAGAGAATTGTCTACTTGTACACTGAAGAGAAAAGCCGATTGGCTGCACGGATCGGAGGCACCTCCCCTCTCCACAAGGGAAAAGACCTGCTAGCCAGAAAGAACTTGCGGCGGAGGCCATATTTTCGGAGCCAGAGCTGCAGTCTTTGCCATAAACAGTCCGATTCCTGGGACAAAAGCAAAATCATGGGATTTTCATTGGGGCAGAATCAGATTGGGATGAGGGTCCAATTATCGGGATTGTCCCGGAACTGTTGGCAAATATGCACAGGTCATACACCATGGCAAGACATTTATACACCATGGCAAGTTATACTGCATCAGCAAGGTCTCTCTGAGGCAAAGATTTCAAAGCAGACTGGGGTGCCAATATGTACTGTTCAAGCTCTTTTGAAGCACAACAAAATGGGCAACATTGAGGGCGGTGATCAGCCAAGAAAACTTAATGCAGCAGATGACACGTCATGCTTACTTCCCTTCCACATCTAAAAAGATGTCCAGCAGTGCCATCAGCACAGAACTGGTGGAAACCAGTGGGACCCAGGCATACCCATCATCTACAGTACAGTCTGGAGAAGTATGGCCAAAAGGCCATACCTCAGACATGGAAACAAGGCTAAGTGACTCAACTATACAAAAAAAAAAAAAAACAACATAGAAAATGGGGTGCAGAAAAATGGCAGCAGGTGCTCTGCACTGATAGTCAAATTTTGAATAATTTGGGTGTAGCAGGAAGCAGTTTGTTGGTGAAGGGCTGGACAGCAGTACAATAACGTGCCTGCAGCCAACTGAAGCATGGTGGAGGCTACTTGCATGTTTGGGGCTGCAGTTCTGCAAATAAAGTTGAAGATTTGGTCAGGATCAATGGTGGCCTTAATGCTGAGAAATACAGGCAGATACTTATCCATCATGTCATACCATCAGGGAGGCGTGCGATTGGCCACAAATTTATTCTGCAGCAAGACAATGACACCAAAACATACAGAAAATTCAATTAAAAAATAACTTCAGTGTAAAGAAGAACAAGTAGTCCTGGGAGTGATGGTTTGGCCCCCACAGGGCCCCGATATCATAGAGTCTGTCTGGGATTACAGGAAGAGACAGAGGGATTTGAGGCAGCCAACATCCACAGAATATCTGTGCTTCGTTCTCCAGGGTGTTTGGAACAACCTACCTGCAGAGTTCCTTCAAAAACTGTGTGCAAGTGTACCCGTGTGCAAGACTTGAGGTTGTTTTGAAGGCAAGGAGTGGTCAGTCATCCCAAATATTGATTTGAATTTTTAGTCTGTTCATTTACATTCCATTATGTTAATTGGTAAACTATCAACACTTCTACGTCTGAACACACACACACACACACACACACACACACACCTTAGGCCCCTTTCACACTGGGGCGTTTTTCATGCGGTTTAGCGCTAATATTAGCGCCATTATACCGCATGAAAAATTCCTGCCTGTAGCCTTCAATGTGAAGCCCGAAGGCTTTCACACTGAAGCGGTGCGCTAGCAGGCCGCTCCAAAAGTCCTGCTAGCCGCTTCTTTACAGCGGTGAAGGAGCGGTGTGTTCACCGCTCCTTTACCGCGGCTGCCCATTGAAATCAATGGGACAGCGCGGTTTGCGGGCGGTATTAACCCCTTTTTCGGCCGCTAGCGGGGGTTAAATTCACCCCCCCTAGCGACCGCGGTAAGAACGATGGTATAGCAGCGCTGAAAATCGCGCTGCTATACCGCCACCGCACCTGCCCGCCCCAGTGTGAAAGGGGCCTTACTGGGCACTTAAACCCCCCTCCTGCCCAGACCAATTTTCAGCTTTCAGCGCTGATTCACTTTGAATGACAATTGCGGTCATACAACACTGTACCCAAATGACATTTTTATCATTTTTTCCCCCTAGTAATATCGGCGGTCTGCAATTTGTCAGGACGATATTGCGGCGGACACATTGGATACTTGACACTATTTTGGGACCATTCACATTTATACAGTGAACAGTGCTATAAAAATGCACTGATTACTGTATAAATGTGACTGGCAGTGAAGGGGTTAACCTCTAGGGGGGCGGGAAGGGGTTAAATATGTTCCCTCATGAGGGATTCTTACTGTTGACTGACTGGGGGAGGTGACCGATGGTTGTCCCTATGTATAAAGGGACACATCATCAGTCTCCTCTCCCTAGCAGGACGTGGATCTCTGTGTTTACACAACATGATCCACATCCCTGGCTCTGTGACAGCCGATCGCGGGTACCTGGCGGACATCGCGGCCGCCAGGCACGCGCATCGGCACCCGCGTGACACAGCTCTTCCGGGATGCGCGCCGGCGTGCATTGCGGAAGTAAACAAGAGGACGTCCACCCGGCAGTTCAGTGTTATAATTAGGGGTGCAATGGATCAAAAAAAAAAAAAAAAACTCACGGATCGGATCATTTTAGGATCGGCAAGAAAAAAAAATTAAAAAAAACAAACAAACACAAATCTTGTTACCCCCACCAGAGTTTTAGATTTCACAGTTATTTAAAAAAAATTAAAAAAATAAAATAAAAAAACTGAGCTTACATGCTTAAAGTGGTTGTAAACCCTTTTTTTTTACTAACCTGCAAGACAAAGCTATAATGAGCTAGTATGACTAGCATACTAGCTCATTATGTACCACTTACCTTCGATCGGGGCCCCCGAAGTCGTCCGTGTCCCTCCTCTAGCCGCATCCATCGCTGCGGCGATAGCCAGAATGTTACTTCCGGGTATCGCCGCTGCAGCCAATCACAGCGCCGCTCCGGCGCTGTGATTGGCCAGAGCGGAGAAGACGTGACTCCGCGCATGAGCTGTCAAATTCGGCTACGTCGTCGAATGTTGCGACCTAGCCGAATTTCTGAATGGGGTGACATCAGCATCGCCGCATTTACATACAAATATCTCCTTAACCGTGTAGGTTAAGGAGATATTTCTTGCACCTACAGGTAAGCCTTAATCTAGGCTTACCTGTAGGGCTTTGTTTAAAACGTGGGTTTACAACCACTTTAAATGCAGTATTTGTAAATCCAATGGACTGTTTACATGTTACATTTTAAAAGCAGCAGCAAACCTCCTGACCTTACATGGTTGTTAATGTGACAGAACACCTCTGATTTTCACATTTAACTAAATGTTAAATGTAAAAATCAGGTGTTCTGTCACATTAACAAGCATGTAAGGTCAGCAGGTTTGCTGCTGCTTTTAAAATTTAACATGTAAACAGTCTGTTGGATTTCCAAATAATGCATTTAAGCATGTAAACTCCATTTTGTGTTGAAAATAACTGTGAAATTTAAAACTCCGTTTGGTGTAGCAAGATGTCCGCTTGGCCCCTTCTTACTATCATTACTGTGCAGGAGTACGAGTGGAGCAAGATGGCGGTCACTAAACGTCATTACAGCGGCGCCGCCGGGTGTACCAAGATGGCCTCCGCTCCGGAGCGCTCCGCGGATCGTGTGGTGATCCGATCCGAATAGGGTGACCCGTTCGGATCACCACTGATCTGTTGCACCACTAGTTTTAATATGTATACATTTTAAATTTTTTATAGAAAATACACACCCTTATTCCATTATGATAAAAAAGTCAAACTATGGCCATTATATACATAATGTTTTGTTTTTTGTATCTTCTATTTCTAGTCCAATGCAAAGAACACACACACACACACACACACACACACACACCATTTTAAAGCAGCCTCCTAGCAGGACAGCTGTAAAACCACACAGAAAAAGAAAAAAGAAAAAAAAAGAAAAAGAAAAAAGAAAGAAAAAGAAGAAGAACTTTGAGAGATTTTTGGCAATATCCTAAAATGTTTACACATTTTCATAACATATGTATTACATGAGACACACACACACACACACACACACACACACACACACTTTTAGGAGACCAAGGTATCACACTGAACTTTTACCTGTTACAGTAGTGCGTCTAGCTTCATCGGTGTTGGAAAATGCAAAAGACCGATCAGCAAATCCCATAGACGGCCTTCCGAAACTCACTGGTCGAAAAAAATCTGGCTGTGAGCACAGCTGTGGCTGCTGGGAGGGCGTATCAGTGATCACGTGCATACCGATACCCTGATAAGAACAGAAATTTGATGAGAACAAAAGCAATGTGCAGGAGCGCATTGCAATAGAATAAAAAAATAAAAAAAAAAAAAAAAAAGTATATACAGTATATGTACAGTGCCTTGAAATTTTCAACCGAAAAATAGGATTTTTTACTCACCGTAAAATCCTTTTCTCTGAGTCCATGGACCGACACAGCTTCTCTATTGACAAAGTGGGTATTATTCGTTAATTAGGAGTGACTAGGCAGAAAAACTTGTAAAAAGTGTTGCATCACACCTTCTACAGTACCGCCCAGGGGGCGGACCCTCTGGGTATACCCTCTCAGTCTGCACCTCGCAGATCAGTTCGTCAAAAAGCAGTACAAACTTAAAAGGAGGGGTGGGTGCTGTGTCGGTCCATGGACTCAGAGAAAAGGATTTTACGGTGAGTAAAAAATCCTATTTACTCTTTCGTCCATGGACCGACACAGCTTCTCTATTGACAAAGTGGGACGTCCCAAAGCAGTGTCAGAGAAAAAACAAGGGGTGGTAACAGCATAAAAAATAAACTTCACCCCAAACACAAATCAGCACTCCTCCAACGGAGGAGTTGCAACTCTAAACAGCCGCTTGCAAAACCTTGCGGCCAAAAGAGGCATCCGAAGATGCACCTACATCAATTTTGTAGAATTTTGTGAAAGTGTGAGCGGACGACCAAGTCGCCGCTTTACATAATTGGGAAACAGACGCTTGATTTCGGAAAGCCCAAGAGGCACCTATTGCCCTGGTCGAATGCGCCGTGACAGGAAAGGGGGGCGCCTGACCCTTTAAGGCGTAAGCCTGGATTACTGTCGGATCCACCTAGAGATGGTGGCCGATGAGACTGCTTGGCCCTTCTTGGGACCAGCCACCGAAACAAACAGTGAGTCTGACTTCCGGAACAGGGAAGTAGCAGATAGGTATACTCTCAAAGCTCGGACAACGTCCAAGGAATGCAACACCGACTCCTTAGGATTCGACGGATGAGGACACAAGGATGGAAGTACAATGTCTTTGTTGAGATGAAAAAGCAGAAACGACTTTCCGAAGAAAGGAAGGCTGCGGCCGCAGCACCACCTTATCCTTGTGGAAAATCAAATAGGGAGCCTTGCAGGACAGGGCTGCCAGCCCAGAGACTCGTCTAACTGACGTAACAGCCACCAAAAAGACCACCTTCTGAGAAAGTGTCAACAGGGGAATATCTCTAATATTCTCAAACGGTGCCTTCTGAAGCACCGAGAGGACCAGGTTCAAGTCCCACGGAAGTAACGGGGGGCAGACCGGAGGGGCCACATGTCGAACCCCCTGCACAAATGTACTCACGAGAGAGTGAGTCGCCAGGGGTCGCTGAAAAAAGACA
This sequence comes from Rana muscosa, assembly GCA_029206835.1. Classification (NCBI taxonomy): domain Eukaryota; kingdom Metazoa; phylum Chordata; class Amphibia; order Anura; family Ranidae; genus Rana; species Rana muscosa. The sequence goes on from CM055123.1 coordinate 219,595,758, forward strand.
GCCAGGGCAGATATCTGTCCCTTAATCGTACTTAGGGCAAGCCTTTGGTCTCCCCCATGCTGTAAAAACAGCAGGATTCTGGAAACCAAATAGGGACGCGGATGCCATTTCATTTCCTCACACATGGAGATGTAGGCCCTCCAAGTGCGGTGATAGACCTTCCTAGAGGACGGTTTCCGAGCACTTCTCATAGTAGAGATTACCGAGTCTGACAGGCCCCGATCTCTCAGTACCTGGTTCTTAACAGCCATGCCATTAAAGCCAATGACTGTAAAGCAGGATGGAATATGGGACCTTGCGATAGCAGGTCCTTCCGTAGTGGTAGGCGCCAGGGGACGTCTGCTACCAGACGTACTAGATCGGCGTACCAAGGACGCTGAGGCCAATCTGGAGCGATTAGGATCATTGGAATTCCCTCTGCCTCCACTCTGCGGAGCAGAAGAGGAAGAAGCCTTAAGGGAGGGAAGGCATAGATTAGCCGATACTGACCCCACGATGCTACCAACGCATCCGTTGCGTCTGCCCATGGGTCTCTTGACCGGGCCACAAACCTCAATACCTTCCGATTGAGTCGGGAAGCCAGAAGATCTACGTCTGGTGTGCCCCATCTTTGGCAGAGGAGTTGGAACACCTCCGGGTGTAAGGACCATTCTCCCTGGTCCAGCATCTGGCGGCTCAGGTAGTCCGCCTGCCAGTTTTTCACACCCGGAATGTACACGGCCGACAGTGCCGATACGCTCCTCTCTGCCCACTTCAGGATGCGAGCGATCTCCGATGCTGCAGCTGAGCTTCTTGTTCCTCCTTGATGATTGACATATGCCACTGCTGTGGCGTTGTCTGACTGGATCCTGACTGGACGCCCTTGCAGTCTGAGACCATTTGAAGAGGCACAGCTTGATCGCCCGGATCTCCAGGACATTGATCGGCAGGAGGGCTTCCTCTGGGGTCCAGCGACCTTGCGCCGACTGGACACCCCAGACTCCCCCCCCAACCTGTAAGGCTGGCGTCAGTCGTGATCACTATCCAGTAAACCGGAAGAAATGACTTCCCGGCCATTAGAGCCGGTGCTGTCAGCTACCATACCAGGGATCTCCTGACTAGGTGGCTCGCTCGGATTTGATAATCCAGAGATGAAGGGCATCTGTTCCATCTGGACAGAACTTCCTTCTGTAACACTCGAGCGTGGTATTGAGCATATGGGACCGCCTCGAAGGAGGCTACCATGAGGCCCAACACTCGCATGCAAAAACGGAGTGACGACCAATTCCTGGAAGTCAGCTGCCGTACTGCAGCCCGGAGGGTCTGCAACTTCTCCACAGGGAGGAATACTTTTGCCTCTGAGGAATCCAGAATCAACCCCAGGTACACTAGGCGTTGAGTGGGCACCAATACTGACTTTTGCGTGTTTAGTATCCAACCAGTCTCGAAGTGTCTGACAGGTAATGGACACGCTTACCTCCAATTCTGAGCTTGAAGGGGCCTTCAGCAGAAGGTCGTCCAAGTAACCTGCGATAGCGATACCCCGCTGTCTTAGAAGTGCCAGAATCGGAGCGAGCACCTTGGTGAACGTCCTGGGTGCTGAGGCAAGGCCAAACGGGAGGGCCACAAACTGGTAGTGGTTCTTCCCGATAGCAAATCGCAGAAACCTCTGGTGTCTGGAGTATATGGGGACATGCAGGTATGCGTCCTTGATGTCCAAGGAGGCCAGAAAGTCCCCCGGATGGAGAGCCGTGATTACGGATCGAACCGACTCCATCCGAAATCTTTGTACCTTCACAAAGCAATTGAGGGCTCTGAGATCCAAGATTGGACGAACCCCCTCCTTCTTTGGCACAATGAACAGATTTGAGTAAAAACCCTGACCCCGTTCCTGTTCTGGAACTGGAATAACTACCCCGTGTTCCAGTAGACCCTGGACCGCCCCATACAGGGCCTCCCGACGGGTCGGTAGTAGCTGGAGATTGGAGGTGATGAATCTGTCTGGTGGACAAGAGAGAAATTCTATCTTGTAGCCTGAGGAGATTACTTCGCAAACCCACCTGTCGGAGACTAGAGCAGTCCACTGAGTCGCGAATTTGCGAAGACGTCCCCCCACCCGAGAGCTGGGTGGGGGCGGACCTTCATGTGGACGCAGATTTGTCCGCAGGCTTGTTGGGTCTGCGGGACCAAGGACGCTTTTGTCCTTGGGCAGGCGCTTTATCGGCCTGGGGTCTTTTCCCTGTCGCCCTAGGGGGACGAAAAAAAACCAATTGTGTGCAGTAAAGGAGGGCCCTTGCCCTTGGCGTGGCCCCTTACCCTTGCTAATTTGGGGAAGCAAAGTGCTTTTACTTCCTGTGGCATCCTTGATGATGTCATCCAGAGAAGCCCCAAAAAGTCTGTCACCCTTAAAAGGCAGATCAAACAGGGCTTTCTTGGAAGTCTGGTCCGCAGACCAGCCTTTTAGCCAGATCAGGCGGCGTATTGCTACTGCATAAACCGAAGTTTTAGACAGCAGGGGAATAGTATTCATGTCTGACTCGCAGACAAACCTAAGGCCCTGGACCAACAGGTCGGCCAATGTTATCTCATCAGGGGGAGCATCTCGCTCCTTAACCCCTGGAGTAGCAATCTTGCCCATTCAGTAAGTGTGTGAGACACTAGGGCCCCCGCCAATGCCGGGCGTACTGCCGAGCCTACCACTGAGTATAGGTAGCAAGCGAGTGCTTCAGCCTTCTTATCCACAGGGTCCTAGAAAACAGGAGCCCCTTCTACAGGAATTGGGGTGGCTCTATTAAGTCTGGACACCGGAGGGTCCACTATAGGGGGGAGAGGTCCATTTCTTCAGAAAACTCTCCTCAAAAGGGGTACCGTACCGCAAACCTCTTTGGGGCTGTAAAGACCCTCAGTGGGTTCTCCCATTCCTTGTATAAGAGTTTATCAAAAGACACACAAGGGAACACCTTAGCAGTGCGGGCAGGTCTATGAAACCCAAGTGGACCGGAGTCTCTGCTGCTTCTGCAGTATTTTCCAATTTTAGCATATCCCGCACTGCAGTAATAAGGTCAGATACCAAAGCCGTCTCGCGTACTGACCTGGACTTTGAGTCATCCTCACTGTCCGGTCACGGTCTGCAGTCTCTGATGCGTCAGAATCTGGGCCCCGAGCCGCAACTGGACCTGGTTCTGCACCAGAATTATCCCCAGAAGCTTGCAGGGGATGGGGCGTTTACTACCCCCTGTATTCCCGTGTGCTGCTTCCACCCTGGCAGCAAACGCCTCTAGGATTGCAGTCATAGCGTTCATAGACACCTCAGGGGCACCAGCTGCTAAATCTGGTGTTTCAGGGGAGAAGACATCTGGCTCAGATGCCATGCTGACCACACGCTGACACTCACAGGGCTCCAGGCAAGATATCAATAGGCCACCCTCCTGTGCTGCAGAGAGGCCGGGTCACCCAGAGGACTCACCACCCTGGATAGGTACTGCTATGCTGCGCCTGTGATGCTGTCCCTCTGCTTCTGTGTCAGTCTGCTTCTTTTATCAGCACTTCCTGTGTGAATTTTCGCGCCAGTGTAATGCACCCTAGAGGCCGGAGGCTCTCGAAAAATGGTTGCCAAAAACGTCTGTATGGAAGATAATGTGGGCTCTAAGAAAATGGCTGCCGTCAGAAGATAGAGGTCAAGCAGCCATAGCCCACAAAAAGATGGCCGCCGAACGGCAATATCTGCATACAGGGTGGACAAACATGGCCGCCGATCAGCTGATAGGGGCCAGTGGGTGTGGCCGAACCACAGGAAGATGGCCGCCGGGCAGTCACAAGAGGCCAAACTTGGCATGGACCACCTCAAAATGGCCGCCGACAGCATGGAGGAGGAAGGACACAAACACAGGTAAGAAAAAATGACATTTCTTTTAAATGTTAGTTACAGCCAGCCCCGCTCCAGTGGGACCCCCTAGGTGACCCCCAGCACCCTTTAGCTAGAAGCCCAGGGAGGAGGGAAAGGCAGGGAGAGAGGGAAGAAAGGGGCCACAACCACTTACTTGCTCTCTCCAGGAATGTCCAGCTAAATCACCCAGCCGAGGCAGGGGAGTTTTACTTACCTATCCTGCATGTATTCTGCTGGAAGACATTCCAAACAGATCATCGTCCGCGCACGGAAGGTGACTGTTGGCCAGGCATGCTGTGATTGGACCCAGAAGGGACGATCATATGTATGCCCTGGAGCATGACGCTCACCGGACAGGCTGCTGCGACTCGGCCGTAAGGTCAGCCGAAGCTGAGCGGTCCGATGCAAGCCTTGGAGCGTAAGCTCACCGGCCAGGCTGCTGCGACTCGGCCGTAAGGTCAGCCGAAGCTGAGCGGTCTGATGCAGGCCCTGGAGCGTAAGCTCACCGGCCACCCGTGGAGCGACGGGCATGTCGTGGAAAACCCAGCACGTAGCTAGGGTCGGCACACGCTCGATGGCCGAAACTGGGGAGACTACAAGGATCGAGGATCCAGCCTGTCACCCAGTCGGCAGTTGATCGAAGATCGCAGGAAACAACAAATGTAGCAAAAATAGAGATAGAGATATATAGATAATATATATATATATATATATATATATATATATATATATATATATATATATATATATATCTCTATCTTTTTTCCCCCGGACCAATGGGCCCGAAGGGAGCCATGTCCTACTCCTTGCTAGACAGAAAAAACTGATCTGCGAGGTGCAGACTGAGAGGGTATACCCAGAGGGTCCGCCCCCTGGGCGGTACTGTAGAAGGTGTGATGCAACACTTTTTACAAGTTTTTCTGCCTAGTCACTCCTAATTAACGAATAATACCCACTTTGTCAATAGAGAAGCTGTGTCAGTCCATGGACGAAAGAGTAACGTAAATTTATTTTATGTGATTGACCAACACAAAGTAGCACATAATTGTGAAGTGGAAAGAAAATGATAAATTGTTTTCAATTTTTTTTAACAAATAAATATCTGAAAAGTGGGGCATGCATTTGTATTCAGCCCCCATTACTCTGATACGCCTAACTAAAATCTAGTGGAACCAATTGCCCTCAGAAGTCACCCAATTAGTAAATCGAGTCCATCTGTGTGTAATTTAATCTCAGTATAAATCCAACTGTTCTGTGAAGCCCTCAGGTTTGTTAGAGAACCTTAGTGAACAAACAGTATTATGAAGGCCAAGGAACACACCAGACAGGTCAGGGCTAAAGCTGGAGAAGTTTAAAGCATGTGTAGCGGGGTGCTATATTTAGGGGAAGTATCTTGAGTGGCAACTAGGCTCAGATACAATTGTTAGGTTTCATGGACCATTTTATGCTCGTGGAGGATATCATTGGTGTCCAGTTCCCTGTGGCCTACAGGTGGCGCTGTCGCCATAGGCCAGAGTTGAACCATCGATGAAGGGCTGTGGCTTTTGTGTCCCCTCGTGGCAGTAGTACAGCGGGGCGGGGAACCTGCTGGGAGAGGATATAAAAAGGGGCAGACATCTTCCGTAGTTGGTCCACGGCCAGGCACCTTTGGCCTGGGGGTGAGTGAAGGTCGTCTCCGGGTGCCCTTGGCCCGGAGACGGAGCTGCTGTTCCATCCCAGACACCTTTAGTCTGGGGTGAGGTACTTTGGAGAAAGGCCCGGAACCCAGCAGCCTTCGGCTGGGATCGGCCAGGGACCGAGGCTCCCAGGGATCTGCCTTGTGAGGAGACCCGTATCCAGGATTGAGGAGGCCAGAGAGGTGACCCTTTTTGAAGACCCAGCACAGAGTCGTGGTGACAGATGGGGCCTCTGGTAACTCATCGGAGGGATGTTCTTGTCATAAAAAAAAGGGGCCAAGTTACTAAAAGGAAGTGCATGTTCTTCATGTCACAGTGGCAGTGACACTGCACACACAAGGTCAGTGGCAGTGACTTTCATCTTTTTCACCCAGTCAGTGGCAGTGACCAACCTCATGGTCTGTGGCAGAGACCGTGCGCCAAGCCTGTTTGTGCTAATCAGAACAGGAGAAAACCCAATTCAAGTTTATGCCTGGACCTCCTCCCACCTTATCTGACCTGTGTCTTGTCCCAACCAGTCTGCTCTCAAAGAGACTGTTTATTGTGCTGAGAAAAATAAATAAGAGTTGGACCTTTCAGTTGGTGTGGACAGTTGCTTACTGGGGAGAACTGAAGGCTCGTTCCCGACTACCACAGAAACGAGGTCAGCACTGGAGGTTTTTCAACACTGGCTGGAAGCAGGCCCGAGAAACTAACACCGCTCAACCTCCCTATTCAGGAGGGTACGGGCTTGTGGTGCGGTGTGCCTCATTCTTTCCTGCGGAGGAGCCAAGCTGAAGAAAAGCAGGGAAAGTCTGGGGTTGGTGCGCTACACATGGTTAGGGGTTATAAAAAAAAAAAAAAAGTCTGTCAGCAATTTTCAAGTCTTACCACAGATTCTCAATCGGATTTAGGTCTGGACTTTGACTGGGCCATTCTAGCACATGAATATGCTTTGATTGGTTTTAGATTTTTTTTGTCCAATCTGACAGAGCTTGAGCTCTAGTGGTTGATTTATTAAAGGCAAATCCACTTTGCACTACAAGTGCACTTGGAAGTGTAGTCACTGTAGATCTGAGGGGAAGATCTGCAGATTTTATCATCCAATCACGTGCAAGCTAAAATGCTGTTTTTTTTATTTTCCTTGCAGATCCCTCTCAGATCTACAGTGACTGCACTTCCACTTTGCACTAAAAGTGCACTTGGATTTGCCTTTAGTACATAACCACCTAGATGTGCAAAGCTGGTAGAGACATCTCCAAAAAGACTTGTAGCTGTAATTGCAGTGAAAGGGGGTTCTACAAAGTATTGACTTAGGGGGGCTGAATACAAATGCAGGCCAGACTTCACATATTTGTAAAAAAAAAAAAAAACTAAAACCATCTTATTCCTTCCACTTCACAATTATGTGCCACTTTGTGTTAATCTATCACATAAAATACATTTACGTTTTTGGTTGTAACATGACAAAATGTGGAAAATTTCAAGGGGTATGAATACCTTTTCAAGGCAGTGTGTGTACACCCCTCACATTTTGGTAAAATTGTATTATCTTCATGTGACAACACTGAAAAAAAATGACACTTTGCTACAATGTAAAGTAGTCAGTGTACAGCTTGTATAACAGTGTAAATTTGCGGTCCCCTAAAAATAGCACACACAGCCATTAATGTTTAAACCACTGGCAACAAAAGTGAGTACACCCCCAAGTGAAAATGTCCAAATTTGGCCCAATTAGCCATTTTCCCTCCCCAGTGTCATGTGACTCGTTAGTGTTACAAGGTCTCAGGTGTGAATGGGGAGCAGGTGTGAAATTTATTTATATCGCTGTCTCTCATACTGGTCACTGGAAGTTCAACATGGCACCTGATATTTGTTGCCGCCGTCATACGCCGGCAGGTTGGCTCTTTCGCGAAAATCGCCGTATGTTGGCCCTTTAAACAGCTGTAGCAGGCGCGCACCCACTGCACGGCGGGGGGCCCGATGCACGTGGCCGACGGGTGCGATGTCCGCTGGCCACGAGAGCCAGAACGGGTGTGTAAACCCCCAAATCCCCATTCTGTCAGGAGAAGAGACACAGATCGTCTGTTCCTACTAGTTAGGACAGCGATACGTCTCCTCCTCTAGTCAGTCACATCCCCCCACAGTTAGAAACACTCACAAGGGAACACATTTAACCCCTTGATTGCCCCCTAGTGTTAACCCCTTCCCCACCAGTGACATTTACACAGTAATCAGTATCTAAACAAACCCAAGGTATCCCTCCCAGAGGGAGCATTTCTGCAAACAAGCGCTGCCAATCCAGAGAGCAGTGGGTAAGACTGGGTGTGGCTGGGTGTTGACCAATAAGCTACAGCTTGTGACTCAGCAGTGACAATGCTGATAGTGACACCCCCTGCAACATCTTCTCAACACACTGTAGTGCAAGTGGGCACCTCCTACTTGAAAGGGGCAACTCTGCTCAGTGCAGCATTGTTGCCACACCATCACAGGAAGCTGAATTAGGTGGACTTAAATGACAGGATCAAGAGACATTTGTGGGACTTTTTCAGGGGACCAAAAGAAGACCAACAGTAGAGATGCCCTTATAGTTAAGTGTTGCATCACATTATTTTGAATAGGCCATAGCTCTAGGAAAGGTGAATGTATGCCGGTTATTGTGTAGTTTAACACTTATGGGTATCTTTTGCCTCTCACAGATCACATAACCTCTCCTCCCTTCATTTGCTTTCTCTCCGGAAGGTCAGAGCCATCTTTGTTCAGGCATAATCGAGGGTCACCATTTACTATGGCATGTACAGTAAATCCTGGTGCCTCTGCAGTTCTAAAAGGCTGGGGGGGGGGGGGGTTTCACTTAGTGACTTGCGGCTTACATTTTATAGTCTGAATGAGCACTGGAAACCAAGAAGAAGCCTCCTTCTGCCTGGAGCAAGCAGACAGCCAGGGATTAGCAAAGTTGATAGTTTTCGAAACTAACGAAATGTAAAATATTAGAAAAAGGTAAAAAAAAAAAAATTGCAGTCCTGACAAAGGCTAAATGATCAGCAGGTCCTCCCATGGCAAACTTAAAGTGGAGCTCCAGCCAAAAGGGGAAGCTCTGCTTATTTGCCCCCCCCCCCTTCCTAGATGGGGCGATTTCACCAACCTTCATCATTGATGGCTTTTCATTAATAGTGGGGCTTTGTCAAACTAAAGGATACTGTTATTTTGTGACATGTCATGAGTGTATTTATGCAGAATTGTGAACATTACCGAATGGCCTACTTTAAAAACACACACATATTTATATGTTCTACTGCACATGTGTCAAACACAAGGGCCGCGGGCCAAATCTGGCCCACCAGGCCATTTCATGTGGCCCTTGCACCCAGGGCTGTTTTCAGCCAGTCTACCACCTCTGGTTCACATAGCGCATACCCGAACTCCACACTCCTGGTATTTATTGCTCGTTTAAGATCCTCTCACTATTAGTGCAATTTGGCCAAACCCCCTGCTTGGTGTGGTTTGATGGGGGAGGCGGTCGTGGTTGAGTTCCTTCACCTATTCTGAGAATAGCACTGGACAAAATTTTGTATAGTCTTACAGATACAAACAGGCCCATGGAGGGCAACCATCATAATGCCGATGCGGCCTGGGATGAAATGGAGTTTGACACCCCTGTTCTACTGCTTTGAGTGTAGGCTTGTGGACTGCGAGCATTGAATACTTACACTATAAACCTTACTGACATCTTCTTCCTCAGGGAAGCTAACAGGTTGCCAATAAGTACCATTGACCAGGATCTGTTTATTATTATCAATACAGGGCACCCGAGGAGGTTCTACATTGAATCCTGCTGCATAGTATCCATTCAGGCTGGTGTACTGAAGAGAGTTATACACCTGTAACAATGGGACAGAATTACATTCAGGTCAACATTAAAGAGGAATTGCAGTCCGCACACATAATTTGTAATAAAAACATCTTTGTGATTCTGAAGCTTCCCTCCAACCACTTTGCATATTTATATATACAGTTGAACCTCGGATTACGAGCATAATCCGTTCCAGGAGAATGCTCGTAGTCCAAAGAACTTGCATATCAAAAACAAGTTTCCCCATTGAAGTCAATGGAAACGAAAATAAATTTGTTCCGCATTGACTTCAGTGCATTGCAATACCGCATGCGGCCAGAGGTGGGGGGGGGCACCGGAAAGCCTCGGAAACGGCCAGAAAGGCCCGAGAACACGTTGGCTGACCTCGGAAACTGAGTATTTCCATGTCTTTCCGAGCATTGCCGATCGTCGCTGCTCGGCTCCGGCACCCCCGCATTTTTAGGATAAATGCGGTACTGCAGGCCCCATTAGCTTGAATTCTGCTCGTCTTGAAAGACACTCGCAAACAGTCATAATTTTAAAAGAAAGTTGCTCGTAAATCAAAACGCTCGTTGACCGCGCTACTCACTCAAACCGAGGTTCCACTGTACTTGCCAATTTTGCTGCAGAAGTCTGACCAGTGTGACCACACACACACTTCTCTGGATGAATACACATGGATCTCTGCAGTCTCCTGATATCTCCACCGTCATCCAGCTCTACAGTTCTGATTATTCCCCCTCCCTTCCTGGCAAACTCTCACTAGCTGTGCATGATGTCATCAGCTTAGACCAATTACCAGACAAGAAACAGGAAGTGGGCTATATAAAAAAGTATTTACTGGCAGAAAAAAAATATTTAATAGATGGAAAGTTGTATGCATAGAGCTGACCCTTTGGCTGGTCCCGGTATCATCCATCGTTTTCTTTCCCACCAGTGTAATGGCAGTCAGGCGCACAACAGCATCCAAACTTCTGGCTAAGTGAATAGTCTAGGCTTTCCTTTTTCTGAGCACGCCTCATGCCCACGATTGTGGGCATAAGAGCCAGAATGGGGATGTGTGTGTAAACACACACACACACACACACACACACATCCCCATTCTGTCAGGAGAGGAGAGACAGATCTATTCCTACTAGTTAGGAACAGTGATCTGTCTCCTCTAGTCAGTTACATCCCCCCCCCCCCACAGTTAGAAACACTCACAGGGAACACATTTAACCCTTGATCGCCTCCTAGTGTTAACCCCTTCTCTACCAGTGACATTTTACACAGTAATCAGTGCATTTTTATAGCACTGATCTCTGAATAGATGTCAATGGTCCCAAAAATTTGTCAAAAGTGTCGGATCTGTCCGTCGCAATCCTGTAAAAAAAAAAGAAAAAATCTTTTTAATATACGCTTGTGTTTTTTGCCAAAAATATGTAGAAGAATATTGGCCTAAACTGATGAAATTTCTTTAAATTAATTTTTGGGGATATTATAACAAAAAAGGTATTTTTTTCAAAATTGCCACTCTGTTTATAGCGCAAAATATAATAACTGCAGGAGGTGATCAAATACCACTAAAAGAAAGCTCTATTTGTTGGAAAAAAAAAAAAAAATTTGTTTGGGTACAGCATCGCACAATTGGCAGTTAAAGCGACGCATTGCAAAAAAAAAAAAAAAAAAAAAAAAAAAAAAAAAAAAAAAAGAAAAATGGTCTGGTCATTAAGGGTGCAAATCCTTCTGGGGCTGAAGTGGTTAAATTGAATTAGATAATTGTACCAGAAAAAAAAAAAAAAAAAAAAAGGAAAAAGTGTTGGTCTTTATTTGTGTCTGATTACATGAGCCCAATATTAATAGCGTTGAACGGGACACACACACACACACACTGTATCCATTAAAAAAATAAAGACGGCAGGTTTGCTTTTGAGAAATTTGCTGTAATGCCGCGTGCACACGATTGATTTTCTCGATGGTGAAAACACCGCCGAGAAAAACGAGGAACGGCTTGGTCCCCTACACACGGCTGTTTTTCCCCCGTCATTTTCTTCTCTTGGTCGAGAAAAACGACCGTGTGTAGGCTCCCCGGCAGCGTTTCCCTATGGGAAAACTGCCACAGAAAAAATGCCGTGAATCACGACGAGAAAAATTAGAGCATGTTCTAATTCTCGTCTTGATTAATGCCGTTTTTCTCGTCGGGAAAAATGACCAAAAGCCCACACACGGTCGTTTTTCTCGTCAAAGAGAAAAAAAAAATCATTTCCCCCCCCCCCCCCCCGACGAGAAAAATGGTTGTGTGTACGCGGCATTAGGCTTCTTTAGAAGCCAATAAGGTACAGATTCAGTTTACTCAACTCAGAACTTGTGTTCAGCGCACACATATATGGCACCAGCAACCAGTCCACATAGGATTTCAGAAAAGGGCTCTGAAGTCATACAAGCCTTAGCTGCCTCCACTAAAAAAGCAGTAGGGTAAGCAAACACAATGTCCAAGGTCAAAGCTTCAACCGCATGAATCTTACCGTAGCAGCAGAAAAGGCTTGCCCTGCATCAAGAAGCAGGAGGCTTGAATCAAAGATACGAATGAGGCAGGAAGAGTCGGAGGTTGTTTTCACTTCCAAGCCAACAAGAGAGCCAGGGGTTTCTGTTGCTGATGTGAAGTTAGCAGAAACCTGGAGGAGAGCAAATAAAAATTGTATAAATAGCATGTAATACTGTTTTTTTTTTTACAGCTGTCATTAGGCACAAACAAACAATGGTTCCCAGCAGATTCGATTTAACAATTTTTTATTTTTTATCAAAGAGATTGTTATGCAAAGTATGAATACTGCCAAATGCTTTGGTTTCAAGGCTTTACTTTTTTTTTACCTAAACAGTGATAAGGAAATTCTAAGCCAGTCAGTCATTCTCAATCAGGGTTCAATGGAACCCTTAGGTTCCTCCAGCGCTTGCTAGGGGTTCCTCGAGCTTGAGCCTTGAGAATGGATTGAAAGCTCTTCCATTTTTTTGGTGCCTGCATAATTCCTGGGCCAACACCACTTAACAAATCTAAGAGCAGGACACCACTTTACATTTTTAGCTGTCTGTAATGGTGGTGTAACGGGGGTCCCAAATTTTGGGGGCTGCTATGTTAAATTTAGGGGTGATTTGAGTGGTAGTTGGCTCGGATCTTTCTATTTGTTGGACTTCGCCTTGCTGCTGTTACCTGGCGTGCAGTTCCCCTTGAAAGTATGGGTGGGGCTGTCACTTGTACTCTGGGTTGAACCACAGGTGATGGAGTGGCGATTTGGTGTCCTCTCTCGGCAGCCGTGCAGTGGGCGTGGTCTACCCACTGTGCATGCCGAGAGAGGCTACAAAATGGGCAGACGCCATTGGTCAGAAATTATTCGGGGGACCTGTACCCGGGGGAACCTATGGTTCGGGAGTCCAAGTGCATGGCCCTCCAGGCCATGGGGCCACGTGTGCCTCAGTCCCAGACACCTTTAGTCCTGGGACTGCAAATTCAGCCCTGGGCCCAGCACCTTTAGCTGGAGCCCACTTTGGGGAGGAAGAATCCCAGGGTGCCGCCTTGCGAGGGGACCCGCATCTGGAAGAGGAGGCTCGGGGAGGACCAATCCGAGGGACTGGTGAGAGCTCACAGTGAAGGAAGGGGCCCAGTAACTCTGGAGGGATGTCATCCATCCGAAAAAGGGACCTAACAACGTAACCATCAGGAGGTTCGGGACAATATAGGATTCTGTGTCGGGGGGGGGGGGGGGGGGATCTCCCGATCGCAGCCATTAAGGGAATCTGACTGTTCAAGCTACATGCCGGCTGCTAGTGCCATTGGGTGACTATCCGGGTGAGCTATACCCACTCGGGAGCGAGTGGCGAAGAAGCCAGGAGTGTCTGAATCTAATCTGTCTCCCCAACACCTCTCTCTTCTCAACCTTGTGCATAAAGAAAATAAACTCTACGTTGGAGTTGATACTGGTGTGGACCTTGGAGTTACTTGGGGGTATATAGACTTGTCCTTTACATACTAGGGGATGGAGAACCAACTTTGAGGAGAACCTTGCTGCAAGACCCGTAATTTACAAGTGTGCTTAGCCTATGCAAACCAGAGGGTACGGGCATGGTGGCATGGTGCGCTTTCCTCCTGTGAGTGAGCCAGAGACGGAAGTAAAAAGGGCCGTGTGCTACAGTGGCATTCTGACCACTACTGAAAAGGGTTGCCTTCTTCCTACTGACTACCAACGTAAGTGAATTTCTCATAAACCATTTAATGAATTTTAGCAAGGGTTCTTCAAGACCTGAAAATTATTATAGGGGTTAAAATGTTGAGAAAGGCTGTTCTAAACACTTGTTTACAGCACATTTGATCCACTTCTAATGCCGCGTACACGATCGGAAATTCCGACAACAAATGTCCGATGTGCGCTTTTTGTCGGAAATTCCGACCGTGTGTAGGCTCCATCGGACATTTGCTGTCGGAATTTCCGCCCACAAAAATTTGAGCTGGTTCTCAAATTTTCTGTCAAGAAAAGTTCTTCCGATTGTCTGTATGCAATTCCGACGGGAAAAAAAAAAAAAAAAAAAAAAAAAAAAAATGCATGCTCAGAATCAAGCAGAAGAGCTGAACTGCCTATTGAACTTCATTTTTCTAGTCTCATCGTATGTCACTGCATTGACGTTTGGAATTGCACACAAGATTTGTGTGACCGTGTGTATGCAAGACAATTTTGAGCAGTTTTCCTGCTGAAAAAAAAAAAACGTGGTTTTCGTGTCGGAAATCGCGATCGTGTGTACGAGACATTAGAGTATTGAAGCCACACAAGACAGGCAGCTAGTTTCTTCAAAAAGAGGGCTAAATATGGCAGTTCTCACATTTTTTTTCCCCCCATGGCAAAGTTACTTTAAAGGAAGCATGGGCAAAATTAGAATCAGAAATACAGAAAAATGTATTATTTCACAATTAAAATAAAAAATGAAATGCAGGTGCAGCCCCCTCATGATAAAAAGACCTTGTGTACCTTAAAATACTATCTTCATAACCAACATCACATAATACATACTGTGCACTCTATAGGGGGTCCCCGAGTTACGAACATCCGAGTTGCGAACGACTCCTACTTACGAACGGGGTCCTGCACTCCATGCACATAAACATGTAACCACCTAATTACATGCCTACCTGTTCCTCTCCATACCCTGCTGTGTCCTGTGCCTGTATTGCAGCCACTGCCTGGTCCGGCCTAGTGAAGCCTGCAGATCCCCGGTCTTTCCTGCGCTGCTGCCCCGCGGAGGTGCACCACAGCTGGCCTCAGATGTGCAGACACTGCTGCTCTCACCTGCCATCCATCTCCCTGTTGTGATCTGGTGTGCTGCCCAGCGGAGACTGCCTGTGTGGGCTGGTTGAGGTGTCCTGGAGCCCAGCATCTTTACATCCTTCTGCCTGTCTTGCAGCTCTCTGGGCCTTCCCTGCCTGGTACTCGCAGCCAGCCACCCTCACTGGACTGCAGCTGTTCTCCACACCCCACATACAGTACAGGACTGCATCAGAAGCACCCTGAAAGCTGGCGAGATTACATACTGTTCCCACTACTACAGTATATGCCCTGTATTGTACCACACACACACACGATTAAATGAGAGCTCCACATAGGCAGATATGAGTTCATGCTGGAACACAGGGATAGAATGTACAGTACTATCTCTGTGTCCCAGCATAAGCTCATGTCATCTGCCTATGTGGAGCACTAATATAAAAAAAAAAAAAAAAAAAAAAGTACTGTCCCAACTAACAAATTCGACTTAAGAACAAACCTACAGTTCCTATCTTGTTCGTAACCTGGGGACCCCCTGTACCCTTAAATTAGGTGCCTGGGAGGAGAACATGCTGTATGGTTCATTACAAGGCTGTACCTTCCCAATTCTTAAATGAATTAAGAGAGGAGACTATAGATTAGACATCTATAGAGACCCAGTCTAAGAGCTTAGACACACTTGTCCAAGTGGAAGGGTTTTACTGCATGAAAAAATGCATACAATATCCCATTTTTTATTATTTGGCTGGTTAATATCTATAGTTTAGTGTGAAAGACAAATTGAGCAACTATGAGCTTATTCACACCCAAATGTGTGTTACCATATGCTGCATGCAAATGGAACAGGGTAAATCCAGCCCAATATAAAAGCAAAATACACCAGCTACAACCAATGAAGGACTTCTGTATGCTGCCATTTTGTAAGCTCCTATATGCAGTCCAGGACCTGACCATCATTTAAGTGTCCCTTCTCCTGGACACAGATAAAAGGGAGAGCTAAACAAGTCCATTCAGGCTACATGACAAATTTGCTATCAACCATACACATTTTAGAGGACTTCTTGGAGGCCATTTCTTGTACATATTCTAGACATAAGTTTCCACGTACCTGGTTTTGGAAGCATTTCTCCAAATTGAGATTAATGGCATCTCCCACCATCTCATCCTTCAGCATGTACTGTATGGCATATTGAACAATAGGGACATGATCAGGAGATGCATTGTAGGTTAGGTTGAATTCTCCTTTAAGAGCTGAGAGGAAAGCACAACATAATTAGTTGGGTTTATAAATAAAAGACTGCACTGTCACCACCTCTAGCTTGTGAGGGACAGAGCTGCCAGCCTAAAGTTGGTAAAACATACATAAATTTAAATGCTCTACTAAATGCAGCCCTCCTTTCAGACAGGGAGAAATCCAATTTGCTCAGCAGAGGATCTGTTCACTGATCAGAGCAAACCATGGGGATGACAGGTCCGTGTCTGGTCAGTTTATGCAGAGCGGACATGGACAGAGCCCCCTCTGCTATATGGACCGGTGGTGTAAACTGACTTCTCCCGTCTCCTCCATTTACATCCAACTGCCCTTTTACCCTTTTGACCTAGTCCTAGATCAATGGTCAACCCTGTCCTCAGGGACCACTAACAGGCCAGGTTTGCAAGATAACTGAAATACATCACAGGTGATATCATTTGCTGCTCAGTGATTGCAGTATTCTAGTCTGCATCTCCCCAAGGTGATACATAAAACCTGGCCTGTTAGTAGGCCCCAAGGACAGGGTTGATGACCACTGACCTAGATGGAGGGAGATTGGTCCTTTTTTTTATAGTGGAGCAGATTGGATTGAACATAAGTCCATTGACACCTACTGGACCATAGGGGTGAATGGAGGGTCCGATCAGGTCTGCCTGAAAAACTGAAAGAGGCCTGAATCACTTCAGCTGTAAAAAAAAAAAAAAGTGACAAAAACACAATGAACATATAAATCAAAACCGTAAACACCTGAACCCAAAAGATACAGTGACATACATAAACTAAAGTGCATATGCCTTTAAATTACCACACTATTTCAATCAGTGCAAAAAAAAAAAATCAACACTCCAATGTAAAATTCCAGTTTTATAATAGTGTGAAAAACGTGTTACAGTGCACACTCCGTTGTGAAATCTTCCACCATTCCTCCATGCTCAAATATAGGTAAAAGCTTACCAAAATGCCTTGGCGCGGTGACGTCAGTTACGGCAAATTGTGCCGTTCTCTGCTGGATGCCGGCTGAGAAAGTTTTAATGCGCTATGGCATTTTGGTATACCTTTGCCTATATTTGGACACTGAAATGGTGGAAGATTTTGCAATATGGGAGGAGTGTGCACTGTAACAGGTTGTTCACTATTAAATTGGACTTTTACATAGGAGTGTTGGGACTTTTCTGCACAGATTAAAATAAATGTGGGAATTTAAAGGCAGGTGCACTTTAGTTTATGGTTTTGATTTATGATTTTTTAGATGTTTGTTCCAACATTTAACTGCTTGCTTCCCAAGCCCGATTCTGACACTTCTCTCCTACATGTTAGAATCATTTTTTTCTACAAAATGATTTAGAACCTCCAAAACATTATACAGTGGGTATAGAAAGAATCAATCCCCCCTTTAAAATAATCACACTTTGTTGCTTTGCAGCCTGTATAAGTGCAACTTATAACATCCAAGTGAAAGATAACACCAACATGTCAGGGAAAAAAAAAAAAAAAAAGGAAAAAAAGGATCACCCTTGTGTCAGTATTTTGTTGACCACCTTTTGCTTTAAATTACAGCCTTTAGTCTGTCGGGATATCTCTACCAACTTTGCACATCAAGACTTTGCAATATTTGCCCACTCTTTGCAGAACTGCTCAAGTTCAGTAAAATTTGATCCCCCTTTTTTATTTATTTATTTATTTTTTGGTTTTGTTCAAAATTTGTTTAATCATTTGTTTTTATTTTTTCTTCTGACTTTATGTCTGTCTGTTACACGTTGTAACCATCCTAATGCTGTCGGTATATGTTGGATTATTTATCAATAAAACTTGTTAAAAAAAAAACAAATAAAAAATTGATGGTGACCCTTTGTGGACTGCAGTCTTCAAGTCATTCCACAGATTTTCAATGGGGTTTAAGTCTGGGCTCCGACTAAGCCATGCAAGGACATTCACATTTTTTCTCCTTCAACCACTGTGGTTATTTTTGCTGTGTGCTTTGGGTTATTGTCATGTAGGAAGGTAAACCACCTTCCCAGCGACAACTTTCCTCAAGAAAGTGATGGTATATTGCCAGATCCATTTTTTCCTTTCCCGACAAGTGCTCCAGTCCCTTCTTCAGAGAAACACCCCCATAAACAGGATATTATCACCCCCATAACAGATGCCGGTACTCAGGCTGAGTAGATCCACCCGTTACTGCTGCCTTGGTTTAGAGACCCTGCAACCCAGTAATTATATGCTCCCAGCCCACCCAGTCACTAGCTGTAACTCAGTGTAGGGTGGTAAAAAACAGATTTACTTTATTGCAGAGCACAGGTATTTATACAGTGAAAGGGGCAAGTTACATACAATAGTCACAGCAAAACACCAGTTCCCTATCAGGTCTTCCTTTGCACACTGCTCAGTATTTGCACTTAAGTTTCTCAGGCTTACTGGTTCTACCACCACTCCCAAGAAACGATTTGACGGGAGTGGTTGGGCTTGGCCCTTTAGTTCTAGTGAAGGGAACTCTTAAGGCGTCAGCATACCAAGACATGTTGGAAAATTTCATGCTCACAACTTTGTGAGAACAGTTTGGGGATGGCCTCTTCCGGTTCCAACATGACTGCACACAAAAGCAAGGTCCATGAAGACATGGATGGAGTGAGTTTGGGGGTGGAGGAACTTGACTGGCCTGCACAGAGTCCTGACCCTAACCCAATAGAACACCTTTGGGATGAATTAGAGCATAGACTGCAAGCCAGGCCTTCTCGTCCTTCTGGAAGAATGGTCAAACATTCCCATAGACACTCCTAAACATTGTGGACAGCCTTCCCAGAAAAGTTAAAGCTGCATACCTCCCAACATCTGAACTTCAGAATGAGGGACACGACCCAAGTCGCAAAAAAAAGTGGGCATGGTCAAGTGCTTAGCAGTGGGAGGGGCTTAAGGAATGTGGTAAACAAAACCCGCTCCCCTGATCCCATCCATTCCCCCCCATCCCACCCTGGCTCCATCCATTTCCCCCCGATCCCATCTCGGCTCCATCCATTTCCCCCCCCCCGATCCCACCATTCCCCACGATCCCATCTCGGCTCCATCCATTCCCCCCCCCCGATCCCATATCGGCTCCATCCATTCCCCCCCCGGCCCCCCCATCCCATCTCTAGAGTGCCTTGAAAAAGTATTCATACCCCTTGAAATTTTCCACATTGTGTCGTGTTACAACCAATTACACAAAAGGTATTCTATTGGGATTTTAGCACATAATTGTGAAGTGGAAGAAAAATTATAAAATGGTTTTCAAACTTTTTTACAAAATAAAATCTGAAAAAAAAAAAAAAAAAAAAGTGTGGTGTGCATTTGTATTCAGCCCCCTTTACTCTGCTACCCCTAATTAAAATCTAGTGGAATTGCCTTTAGAAGCCACCCAATTAGTAAATGGAGTCCACCTGTGTGTAATTTAATCTCAGTAAAAATACAGCTGTTCAATGAAGCCCTTGGAAGGTTTGTTAGAGAACATTGTGTTAGAAACACACCAGCATCAAGAAGGCCAAGGAACACACACCAGACAGATCAGAGATAAAGTTGAAGTTTAAAGCAGGGTTAGGTTATTAAAAAAAGATTATAGCACAACTGCAAACCTACGAAGACATGGCCGTCCACCTAAAATGACAGACCGGGCAAGGAGGGCATTTATCAGAGAAGCAGCCAAGAGGCCCATGGTAACTCTGGAGGAGCTACAGAGATCCACAGCTCAGGTGGAAGAATCTATCCACAGAATAACCATTAGTTGAATACTCCACAAATCTGGCCTGTATGGAAGAGTGGCAAGAAAAAAGTCATTGTTGAAAGAAAGCCATAAGAAGTCCTATTTGCAGTTTGCAAGAAGCCATGTGGGGGACACAGCAAACATGTGGAAGAAGGTGCTCTGGTCAGATGAGACCAAAATTGAACTTTTTGGCCTTAAAGCAAAACGCTATGTGTGGCTTAAAAACTAACACTGCACATCACCCTGAACACACCATCCCCACCGTGAAACATGGTGGTGGAAGCATCATGTTGTGGGGAAGCTTTTCTTCAGCAGGGACCAGGGAAGCTGGTCAGAATTGATGGGAAGATGGATATGGCCTATTACAGGGCAATCTGAGAAGAAAACCGGTTATACCCTGTACACATGGTTGGAATTTCCGATGGAAAAGTCAGATGGGAGCTTTTTATCAGATATTCTGACCGTGTGTATGTCCCATCTGACTTTTTCTGGACTTAGATAGGAGAACATGTTCTCAATCTTTCCGACGGAAAAAAATTCTATTGGAAAATCAGTTCGTCTGTATGCAATTCCGACGGGGGAAAAAAAACACGCACGCTCGGAAACAATTCGAGGCATGCTCGGAAGCATTGAACTTTCTTGCCTCGTCGTACGTCACCGCGTTCTTGATAGTCGAAAGTTCAGAGAACGTGTGACCGTGTGTATGCAAGCCAAGCTTGAGCGGAATTTCGTCGGAAAAACCATCCAACTTTTTTGACGGAAATTCCGCTCGTGTGTACAGGGCATTAGAGTCTGTAAAAGACTTGAAACTGGGGTGGAGGTTCACCTTACAACAGGACTATGACCCTAAACATACAGCCATCCCTCTAGATGTGCAAAGCTGGTAGAGACATACCCAAAAAGACTTGCAGCTGTAATTGCAGTGAAAGGCGGTTCTATAAAGTATTGACTCAGGGGGGCTGAATACAAATGCACGCCACACTGATAATTAAAAAAAAAAAAAGAAGAAGAATTGAAAAAAACTATTAATTTTCCTTCCACTTCACAATTATGTGCCACTTTGTGTTGGTCTATCACATAAAATCCCCCAATTTTTTTTTTACGTCTTTGGTTGTGGAAAATTTAAGGGGTACGAATAACTTTCAAAAGGGCACTGTATCTATTCCCCTGATCCCATCCCGGCTCCATCCTCCCCCCCCCCCCTTCTGCAAGTTTAGTGTACATAGAAATCACAGACTTCAGATCACCCACGTTCTGGCTGAGTGGTGTGCTGCTCCCCCCCTACTCCTCTGGACAGGAACACAGGAGGGGCAGGTTCAGTGCACTCCGCTCTGCACTGTCTGTGTGTCAGAGAGATGCTGGCTGCATGCAAAGACAGTGTAGCTCACGGCATGCAGGAACTAAGACGCCTCTCGCACACAACGCGGGCGTTCCAGGATTCAGCCCTGATTCACCGGGACATGGATCAAATTCCGGGATGGTCCTGGCGAATCAGAGACGGTTGGGAGGTATGTAGCTGCAAAGGGTGGGCCAACTCAATATTGAACCTTATGGACTAAGGCTCGGATGCCATTAAAGTTCTTGTGCGTGTAAAGGCAGGTGTCCCAATACTTTTGGTAATAGTATATTTCTCACTTGTAGAAAGGAGGCAAGGGTTTTTGCCCTACAAATGTTAGCCACTTTTAAAATCTCTTCAGATGATCACCTTCAGGTTGGATTCACACTTGTGCGGTGCGAATACCAGCTCTGTTATCTCTGCAAGGAGATAAGAGCTGTTCAGCGTTGTGTGCGGTGTAGCTGCGAACTTGCTGACCTGGGAGAGGGGAGGGGGAGAAGGAAGTGAAGTGAGCATCGAAAAAAGTCCTGTTCAGAACGGAAGACATATGCGAATCAGATGCGTGCCCATAGAAGATAATGAGCCTGAATTCGCACCTGAGCCGCACCGCAATACCTAGAAAAAAAAAACGCACACGTTTTTTCGTCAGTGAGAATGCATCGCACATATGTGAACTAGCCTCATAGAAATGTATGCATTTTCTAATGACATGCGAATTGGATGAGTTTTAAGCCGCATCCAATTGGCATAGGTGTGAACCCGGCCTCAAATGACCACACATTTAGGGAATTAGACAGCATGGTACTACACAATAAACAGCTTGGCATATTTGACAAGAGTGGAGACGCCTGGCATTCTGAACTTACATTGTGGCACGGCTACAGAACGTACACCCGTCTCCATAATCTTTGCTCTTGCAATGACCTGCGATACAGTAAAAGTAAGGGGATTAGTGGACTAAAAAAAAAATTTTAAAAAACAAATCTATGGCACGCGATAGATTACAACATGGGCACCAAAAAACACATTCAACCCACCATTATATCCTAAACCAAGCCTGGTTTAAAGAAGGGGCAAATGGCAAGTAAAAGTATTCAAGTGGTTCAGGATCAGCACATTGTGAGATTAATTCACAAAGCTGGAATGCATGCATTTGCCATTTACAGCAAATTTAGCCTATACTCTCTGTATATAAAAAGATAGCCATTTAAAAAAAATAAAGTGTTCTAGCTTTGTAAACCTACACTTTGCATTACAATACGAGTCCAGTTTAAAGGAGACTCCTTGATGTCCAGGATATTACACTAGAATTGGTTGTAGTAAGGGAAAAAAAACTCAATTTTTTTTATCACAACGGCACTGCATGAATAGTCTATATCAACATCTACAGAGGTGGGTAGGGGAAATGCAATTTAAATGTACTAACATTTTTGCATTATATACGGTTCAATGTCAGATCTTGCAGCTCACACATCTCCATAAAAGTCAGGGTTTATGTTAGAACGCCACCCTGAAACCATCTATTCAGAAACTGATTGGGTATCTATGGCAGGATCTACCCTAACAATCAGGGTATCATTGTGTAACTGGCAATATTTAGCAATCCTGCATTATCCTACCCCCATCCTATGTCCAAAAACCCTACAACACTTTCCAGAGTCCTCCATATGCTCACCATGTAGACAAATTTGATTGTGGTTTCTCCTGCAGCCAGAGCATCTTTGCCAAATATGTACTGAACCCGGATGTTGTGTGTTTTGCCACACTGCAGATCTTCTTTGGGGCCCCGCAGCTGCACAAAGCTATCAGTGCGAGAGAAGAATCGGCCGACAGATCGATAATCATTGGAGTAAGTGGGCACAATCCAGTTGCCATCATTGCATTGTTCTTGGTGCTTGTAAATCAGCTGTTGAGTAACAAACCAAAGAAAAAAAAGCCAATACACCTTAGCCAAAACTGAAGTATTAGGGCAACCTATTTATCTGTCATTTTCAAAATTGCCAGCATTTATTGAGCACCAGGGATGAGCCGAACACCCCCCTGTTCGGTTCGCACCAGAACCTGCGAACAGACAAAATGTTCGTGTAAACTTTAGAACCCTATTAAATACAATGGACTCGAACGTTCGAAATCTAAAGTGTTAATTATAAAGGCTAATATGCAAGTTATTGTCCTAAAAAGTGTTTGGGGACCCGGGTCCTGCCCCAGGGGACATGTATCAATGCAAAAAGAAGTTTTAAAAACGGCCGTTTTTTCGGGAGCAGTGATTTTAATAATGCTTAAAATGAAAAAATAAAAGTGAAATATTCCTTTAAATTTCGTACCTGGGGGGTGTGTATGATATGCATGTGAAGTGGCGCATGTTTCCCGTGCTTAGAACTGTCCCTGCAAAAAATGTCATTTTTGAAAGAAAAAAAATGCATTTAAAACTGACTCGCGGCTATTAATGAATTGTCGGCTCCCGGCAATACATACAAAAGTCATTGAGAAAAAAAAAAAAAAAAAGCGTGGGGGTTCCCCAGAATTCAATTACCAGGCCCTTCAGATCTGGCATGGATTTTAAGGGGAACTCCACCCCAAGTTTAAAAAAAAAATGGCGTGGAGTCCCCCTAAAAATCCATACCAGACCCCTTATCCGAGCACGCAACCTGGCCGGCCGCAGGGGAAAAGGGGGGGACGAGAGAGCGGCCCCCCCTCCCTCCTGAACCGTACCAAGCCACATGCCCTCAACATGGGGAGGATGTCCCCATGTTGATGGGGACAAGGGCCTCATCCCCACAACCCTTGCCCGGTGGTTGTGGGGGTCTGCGGGCGGGGGGCTTATCGGAATCTGGAAGACCCCTTTAACAAAGGGGACCCCCAGATCCCGCCCCCCCCCTATGTGAATTGGTAAGGGGTACATTGTACCCCTACCATTTCACGAAGAAAGCGTAAAAAAATGTTTAAAAAAACACACAAACACCTTGAAAAAGTCCTTTATTTAAAAAAATAAATAAATAAACATTCCAGCGGTGAAATCCAGTGTCCCGCGGCGATCCCGATGTCCAGCGCTGTCCTTCATTGGTTGTGCCTGAGCGGACCTGATGGGGAACTCCCTCTCAGTATTTTAAATGTATAGACCCGCCCCTTCTAAAGTTCCCCATCAGGTCCGCCGGGCGGACGAGATGCGGAACATGAGAAAGGGCGGGTCTATACATGTATTACCAAAGTGAGAGCAGTTCCCCATCAGGTCCGCCCCCTCGGTATGTCAGACCCGCCTACGTCATTGGCTTGAGCGGGGAACTTCCTTCACTATGTAAATTTAAATTTACATAGTGAAGGAAGTTCCCCGCTCAAGCCAATGACGTAGGCGGGTCTGACATACCGAGGAAGCGGACCTGATGGGGAACTGCTCTCACTTTGGTAATACATGTATAGACCCGCCCCTTCTCATGTTCCGCATCTCGTCCGCCCGGCGGACCTGATGGGGAACTTTAGAAGGGGCGGGTCTATACATTTAAAATACTGAGAGGGAGTTCCCCATCAGGTCCGCTCAGGCACAACCAATGACGGACAGCGCTGGACATCGGGATCGCCGCGGGACACTGGATTTCACCGCTGGAATGTTTTTTTTTTTTTTTTTTAAATAAAGGACTTTTTCAAGGTGTTTGTGTGTTTTTTTAAACATTTTTTTACGCTTTCTTCGTGAAATGGTAGGGGTACAATGTACCCCTTACCAATTCACATAGGGGGGGGGCCGGGATCTGGGGGTCCTCTTTGTTAAAGGGGTCTTCCAGATTCCGATAAGCCCCCCGCCCGCAGACCCCCACAACCACCGGGCAAGGGTTGTGGGGATGAGGCCCTTGTCCCCATCAACATGGGGACATCCTCCCCATGTTGAGGGCATGTGGCTTGGTACGGTTCAGGAGGGAGGGGGGCCGCTATCTCGTCCCCCCCTTTTCCCCTGCGGCCGGCCAGGTTGCGTGCTCGGATAAGGGGTCTGGTATGGATTTTTAGGGGGACTCCACGCCATTTTTTTTTTAATTTGGGGTGGAGTTCCCCTTAAAATCCATGCCAGATCTGAAGGGCCTGGAATGGATATTTGGGGGAACCCCACGTCAATTTTTTTTTATTTGCGGCGGGGTTCCCCTTAATATCCATTCCAGACCTGAAGGGCCTGGTAATTGAATTCTGGGGACCCCCATGCTTTTTTTTTTTTTTTTTATCAATGACTTTTGTATGTATTGCCGGGAGCCGACAATTCATTAATAGCCGCGAGTCAGTTTTAAATGCATTTTTTTTCTTTCAAAAATGACACTTTTTGCAGGGACAGTTCTAAGCACGGGAAACATGCGCCACTTCACATGCATATCATACACACCCCCCAGGTACGAAATTTAAAGGAATATTTCACTTTTATTTTTTCATTTTAAGCATTATTAAAATCACTGCTCCCGAAAAAACGGCCGTTTTTAAAACTTCTTTTTGCATTGATACATGTCCCCTGGGGCAGGACCCGGGTCCCCAAACACTTTTTAGGACAATAACTTGCATATAAGCCTTTATAATTAGCACTTTAGATTTCTCCCATAGATTTTTCGAATTTGCCGCGAACACCCCAATTTGTTCGCTGTTCGGCGAACGGGCGAACAGGCAATGTTCGAGTCGAACATGAGTTCGACTCGAACTCGAAGCTCATCCCTATTGAGCACCAACCTACTATTCAGGTTCTTTAAAGTCAATGCTATTTTAGTGTTAGTTTTTTAGAAATATAAAAAGTGCGCAGGCAGGTGCCTAAAATGTAATTTGAGTTTTGCACTTAGAAGTTACCATTCAGTGATGAGTTTGCCTGTCAGGAAAACAGTGCTCAAGCCCATGCTCAAAGGAATGTGCGTTGCACGTAGAACAGTCCATAGAACCGTGCAGAGAACCAGGGGACCCTGCACCCATCTACATGAGCACTTGCATACAGCATGAGCGTTTGATGGACTTTGACTCCCAGTGGCCTATTTAAAGGCCTACAGGACTCAGGATCATTGTTGGGTGGTCATCAGCTCCTACTGCCCGTGACCTGATCCTGTGTACATCTGTACCCCAGCCTGGCTTATTGACCCCGTTTGTTCCCGATTCTGGTTGTGACCCAAACCTTGCTTCTTGTCTGCTGCTTTGGTATTTCCTTTGCTCACTTGATACAACCCCTGGCCTGGTTCCGACTCTGTTAAGAAGTTTTTATTGTAAGCGTACACAGAAGTACATAAGGATAATAGATGCGGACGCAGCCGCCACATAAAATACAGATGTGAGTTTTTACCGTCTCAAAGATAAGTTCAAATAATGTGATGAAGCAGAAAAGCAAAATAACTTCACATCTAAGAAAACTAAACCACGTAAACAGGTACATCAATAAGATAGTGAAAAAATATCAGTGAGAATTGTACCCGATAGGACTAAATCCTAAGAATTAAAAGAATCTCAAATATATATATATTGTGACAGCAGGAAGGTAAAGTCACCTGGTTGCATCCAGGGGGGTAGATATATTTCGCCCAGATTCAGGCTTTACGCCGATTTGTACAACTAGGTGGAGAGTTGTATAAGGCTAGTGTGCTCATGGATGACTCATACCTCTAGGGAGAGGGCTGGGCGTCGTGCAGACAGGGAGTTGATGAGACCAGCTGAACCTTGTCAGCTCATTTAGGCCTCTATAAGAACTCCCAGATTCATTAGATGTTAGCTCATGCCTGGAACCAGACCTGTGTGGACTGTCTAGGGAGAGTGAACCCCTGTGCGGTGAGGCAAAGCCTGTGTGGCTATTTGTTTGGACTTTTACTAAACCAGGGACTTAGGGACTAGGACAGCACTAGGCTGATCCCAGTTGTTAGTTTAGGAAACCTGCATGTTTAGTCAGAGGTCAAACTGACCAGGATTTATTTTGTTTGTTTCTTTTTGGCTTTGCTGTGTTTTTGTCACTGTACATAGAGAAATAAACCGCACCTTTTGATTTTGAAAACCACAACCTCCGTCTGCTGGCCCTGTTTTTGTGTGGGGAGCCCAACCAGGGGGTCACACACACCCGCTACCGAGTTAACCCCCTCACAGTATATATATATATATATATATATATACATATACACACACACACACACACATATATACACACACACACACAAAACTATCGGAATATGAAGATAAAAAAAAAAAAAAAAAAAGAACGTAAGTATATATAGCTAGAAGAGCCATATAGATACAATAAAAGTGTTCAGATATTTCAGTATAAAGGAAAGGGGAAATGGAGTATCAAGAAAAGCAAGAGGGGTTAAAAAGGTGAGGGAGGGGAATTACCAGTCATAAATTTCTCTTTATCTATCTTAATGACCTATCGTGCAATAATCCGTTTGTACTCAACTGTATTAGTAAAATGTATCCAGCAAGACCAAATATGGGTGAATTTGGAAGGCGTATCTCTTGCCTGGTGGATGAGATCTTCCATTTCCGCCATTTTACCAATACGTTGGGTTCCGACTCTGTACCTATGCCGCACGGTTGTTTCCGCTCTGTCCATCCGACACCAAGATCCTGAATCTGCCTGCTGTCTACTTTCTCACTTCAGCATCAACTACCAAGATATTCCAAAACCGATATCCTACAGGCACCCGTGCCACTTTGTGCCCTGCTATACCTTATCTTCCCCAAGGGAAACATGACAAGAGGTGTAAAGGCAGCCCTTATTAACTCTGCCTCAACCAGGTAAGTGATACTGCCATTTGTTCTGTGGTGCTTCCTGTAACAGGGGTATTTAAACAAGAAGGGGTTGGGCCAGTAGGTGGGCAATGGTTGGTCGTGGGATTGAGAAGGTCAATACATGAGGAGATGCAGAGTTGCACCTAGTGGGGTTACTCTTTGGTGGGACCCTGGATCAGGACTGCGAACCATGTTACCATTTGGGAATCATCACAAGCTTAAAAAAAAAAAAAAAAAAAGAAGTGTATGAGATGCCACTGCATAGCCTAAAACGCAGCCCAACAGTTGAAGAACACCATGTCTAACTTGTTGCATTGCTATGCGATTCAGGGATGAAGAAGAACTGTACATGAATGCCATTTTATTCAGTAAAAGAAGTTGCTGGTTAAGTGAATGCTCTGGTTTACTGTGAACACAGAGGGAAATTAAGATCCTACAATGAATGGGAACAGGGAATGAAGTGTAAACCTTGTTAACTGGAAGACAAGGAGAGAGGCGCCTCTAAGTGCAATTGTGTAACAAGTTTTTAATAGTAGATACAAATACACTCACATTTAGGTGAATTAACATAGGCGTTTAAAATGTCAGGATAACGATCATCAGCAGCAGGTCACAGGGGGTTCTCAGCTCTGCGTAGAATGACAGGAGTGTCTCTGAAGATGGAGCGGCCGGCTTCCGGGGACAACGATCCTGTAGTATGTTAAGAGCGAGGCTAGGAGCGCACATGTGGTTAAGCTGCAGAGGGTGACGTCATCAAAAATGGACGCGTTTCGTGAGCGTGCGGACTTGTGGTGTCCTGGCAAGTCGCGCTCCTTTATCAACATGACATAAGGGCAGAAGTGGATAGACGCCTTATATAGGGACAAGGATGAGGAAGTGAGCTGGATGGGGTGGGGCTGGGAGAAGGTGGTGTCCAATGACAGGAGGAGTGGAGAGGTCATGTGATCGGGATGGCCTGGATCACATGACCGAGAAAAAAAACCTGACCTGATCACATGATCACGGCCCCATTCATACTTATACCCAACACCGTCACTATTAATGCCATTTATTATTTATATCTATTTTCCGGTCCATCCATTATCCTTGATCTATCCCCATTTGCTAATTTTTTTCTCTCGGTCATGTGATCAGGTCAGGTTTTTTTTTTTTTTTGTTTTTCCTCAGTCATGTGATCAGGTCAGGTTTTTTTTTTTTGTGTTTTTCCTCGGTCATGTGATCAGGTCAGGTTTTTTTTTTGTTTGTTTTTCCTCGGTCATGTGATCAGGTCAGGTTTTTTTTGGTTGGGTGCTGGAGTTCCGGGCCCAGGTGCCTTTGACCTGGCCGGAGCGGAGATGGAGTCCATCTCAGGCACCTTTAGCCTGGGGTGAGGTACTATGGCGGATGCCTGGGGCTCAGTACCTTCGACAGTTCCGCGAGGGTGGAGGAATCTGAGGGGGCCCCAACTCCTTGGGTGTCTGGGTTCGTGAGGTCTGGTGAGCAGAACTTCTCTGGAGAGTCCGGCGCAGCATCGCTGGTGACAGAGGCCTCCGGTATCTCCCTTGGACGGATATCCTTCCCCTGACAGGGACCGTGCTAGCGAAGGTAATTCACGTTCTACTTCACATAGTCAGTGGCAGTGACTATTCGCCACTGGTGATACCACAGTGGTTAGCAAAAAAAGGGAATGGATTGTGCCTTGACCTATTCCCATTACTACTAAGTTGTTGCAAAAGAATCCAACTTAACCGTGCTGTATGTTTATTCGCTAAGTAGAATAAAACTGTGTTGGACCTATTCACTGTGTGGAACTATGGTTACTAGGAGCAAAGGAGTCAAGAACGAAGGACAGGACTTGACTCTAGGACACCTACACAAAGCCCGATCTTTCTGGCCTTCACCTCTTCACTATGGAGGCTGTGGTGTATCTCACCCCTCCCCCCAGCACTAACACCCCTAGACGGAGAAAGACAAGCCGAGAATAAGGAGAGAGAGGGGTGAGGCTGCTACATATGCAATTTCCCTATTTAGTGATACATTTAGCATTTCAGATTTTTCATAAGCGACTTTAAAATTACTCAATTCCCCAAATCGATTAAATTAGGTATTGTTGTTATAATGGGGTTAGTCACATATATTAATAAATCTGCGTAGACTGCGGTTTTATATTCTTTATCTTTAATACTAATACCTTGTATATCTTTGTTTTTCCTTATTGCTTGTACAAGATGTTCGATCACACACTAGTATATATAATAAGGGAGATAATGGACAACCCTGTCGGGTTCCGTTTGAAATTTCTATATATTCTCAAAACATTCCATTTGTTCTAATTTTTGCCCGTGAATTAGAATACAATGCGACAATCCTACTAAGCATTTTTGGGCCCATTCCTATCTGAACTAAGGTTTCCTCCAAGAAAAGCCATCCCACCCTATCGAACGCTTTTTCAGCATCAATAGATAGTAAACAAGTTGGGGTTGCATTTCTCTGAGCATATTCAACCAATATACAGGTTTTTATGATATTATCCCTTGTTTCTCGTCCTTTTGTGAAGCCCGTTTGATCTAGGTCTATATATTCTGGTAATATGGGTGTTAATCTATTTGAAATAAATCTTTGAATATAGTCGTATATCGATGTTTGTTAAGGAGATTGGTCGATAGTTATTACATAATGTGTGGTCTCTCAGGTTTTGGTATTAATACAATGTGAGCTTCCATACTTTGTGGTGTGAAAATGTGTGTTCTAGATATAGAATTATGTTTTCTTAATAGGTATTATATCTTGAAATGATTTGTAAAATCTGGAAGTATACCTGTCTGGTCCGGGGCTTTTGCCCAGGGTCAATTTAGAGCTAGCATGTTGAATTTCCGCTATTGAAATTTCTTTCCAGTTCCTCCACCATTTCTCTCGGAAATCATGGTAGAGCTGTATTTTTTATGCATTTACGATCTTCCTCCTCTTATTTTTATCTTTATTTTCCTGTTGATTATTCAAACTATATAAGATTTAGAATAATATGTATGTAAAGTTTAATATTTCGGGCAATTTCCCTTTTTAAAGTTGTCTAGTTGTCTCACAATATTTAATACCTCCAAGCCTTGGTTAAGGGTCCAAACAAGGACAAATTTTCATGTATTGAATACAATCCCAAAAACGTAAAACTCATGTATCTGATGAAATAAAGGTGTACAAGAACTAGAGGAAAAATCAGTATTCTACGCCATTTCCCTCAAAAAAGGACTTTGTAGTCAGTGCTCAAGATTCCCAAAAGGTCAACATGACAGAGCTCACTTTATGCATTCCCAGTGTTTGCTTTTTTTGGAGAGGGTGGGGGGAGAAATCAAAACACTTGTGTCACTATGCAAGTAAGACTTAAAATTACTAGTGTCACTATGGTCTTACAGTGCAGAGGTTCTCGAGTCCCCTTTAGGGGCCCCAACAGAATAGAGCTTGCATGTGCTGTCTGCAATAATGTAGGGTCCTTTAGATCAGTGGTTCTTAACTCCTGTCCTCGGGACCTGCTAACAGGCCAGATTTTAAGCATTATCTTGGGGAGATGCAGACTAGAATACTGCAATCACTAAGCAGCAAATTATATCACCTGTGATGTATTTCAGTTATCTTGCAAACCTGGCCCGTTAGTGGGTCCTGAGGACAGGAGTAGAGAACCACAGCTTTAGATGGTAAGATTTCCTACAGAGAAGACACTCTGGGTGGTGAATTGGCTTCTTACCAATTAGGTGCAATGCTTGTCTGTATTACTTACAATAGAATGTTAGACTTACCGAACAGAGCTACATAGAATTACCCTGAACTGCTGAAGAATAATTTGGCTGTACATTGCAATATTCACTCACCTGAAAGTTGACATTTGAAGTGGTAAATGTTGAGGTATCAACTTTATACTGTGCTTTGCCATATGCATCAGATCTCAGGTTCTGAAGAGCCTTTCCGTCCATTTGGAGTTCTACCACCTGGCCACTCTCGGGCTGCCCCTGTGCATTCTCAACAATTATCTGAGGAAAATGTCAACATATGCTTCAGCTTTACACACACACACACACACACACACACACACACACATCACAATACCTGTTCTAGTTAAAATATGCTTCATCTTGTACATGTTCCATCAATCAACGAGATGGGAGAAAAATCTATCTATATATATATATATACACCTTCAATTTTCAAGCTTCTCGGGGACACACACACACACACTTTTTGTTTACCATTTCATGTGAAATCTCAGATCATGTATAACCCAGAATCACAATCTCCCATATTCATCCCTCTTTTCATGAGGAGCAGCTAGGACTGATGGGTAGACTATGGGACAAACTGTCTGGAGGTAGGGCAGCTACAAACTGGAATTCTATTCAGGCAAAAATATAGGGGTCTCCAATGTGCCTAGGCACTTCATAAAGCTCTGACCCCTTCCAGAGAGATAGCAAGTTGGGTTTGACTTGGGCAGTGTTGGTTGACATGGCTTATTAGCACACACACAAATTTACCCTGACAAAACAAGCTACCAAATGAAAAATGTGGGGCTGCCATTGGTGAACTTTTAATCGGAAGGTCACTGAGTTTGGAAAGTGGATCAGCATTCCAGTTAGTCTTTTCAGAAGCAGAGGTCAGCAATGGAAGTAGCCATCTTGTTCCCATAACCGGTATTTTTTAGGCTCTGAATCATGCCAAAGTATACAAAATCGGACTCCTGGCGATTAGCAGAAGTTTTTGCTAGGGGATTACAGTCAGTCATACAATTGGAGACGTTCTAGGAGTTTAAACAAACCAACAAGAAAAATAAAGTATTGGCCACTAGTAGCCTAAATCTGCCATTAAATGCACAATAAAAGTTAACGTTCCAAGTCAACTTACCCCCACAGTATAAGGAATTCCTTTTTTGAAATATGAAAGCATAACCTTAGAGTCAAAACGGGCTCGGCCTAGCTCGCTGGTGATAGAGATGGTTTTTGTTTCAGTTGCTTGGACATCTGTCACAGAAAATACAAATACGTAAATGCTCATGAATATACATCAGGAAGGCTTAGCGTACAGTCATACGTCTGAATCAGCTCAATTATGTTAAATTCAGTGTAAATTGACTGGTTTTCAGTGATGAGCCACAAAGTGCAGTAGGTAAACTAACACTGTACAGAAGCCCCTAGGAGATAAACAGTGCAATAAGTGGCACTCCCCACTCTTCGCGACAGGGTTGTGGGTGAGATGTTTCTCTCCCCTGAGATCAGTGCTTGCATTCAGATTGATTGGAAGTAACCATTCCTGAACAGAAACTGAAGCCATAAAAGTAATTCTACACATGGATGACATCTTCAGCACCAAACCCCTGAATTATCAATTCTAGACAAACAATCTGAGTGGGACTATTTTTGCAATAAAGTTTCATTAATTGCCCTACATCGTCAAGACATGGATCACCTGCTGGAGGCATGGTGCTTACCAGTGTGGAAGGTTGTAGTTCCAGTGCCCTCGAGCAGGTGTCTCCTACCAGATTCCAGTGTAGCGGCCTCACCCCATCTCTTTTGTCTAGGGGTATCACATACGACAGGGTGAGATGCGCTACGGCCCATGTCCTCCCCATAGCTGTGGGTGAGGTGAATGCCAGTACCAGTTATTTTCCTCGGGCCTGTGTGTTTTAGTTAAGGATCAAGTTCTGCCGTGCCAACACTTCCCCACACCGATCACAGTCCAACTCTTGTTTTATTGCATAGCTCACAATAAACAGTGCTTCAGTAGCCAACTGGTTGAGACCCAATAACAGTTTGATACGGTGGAATGAGCAGGTCGAGGCACGATCCTGATTGTACACTAAACCACTGTGATTTCACCAGCGGTTACTATAGCCTTGGCTAGAGAGAACTTAGAACTTGAGAGTCTCTACCAGCGACTCAAGAGAACGTAGATAGGAGTACCTTTGCTGCGGCCCCTATCAGGGGAAGATGTCCCTCCAAGGGAGTTACCAGAGGCCCATCTGTCACTGGGTTGATGCTGCTCCAGACTCTCCGAATGGGGTACTACTACTACCACCACCAAGAGAATGGATTACAAGCAAAGTACTCGCATATCAAAGCGAGTTTCCCCATTGAAGTCAATGAAAATAATTTGTTCCGCATTGACCTCAATGGGATGCAATGCGGCCAGAGGCGGGGGGCGCCGGAGAGCCTCGGAAACAGCCAAAAAGGCCCGAGGACACTTCGGCTGACCTCGGAAAGACTTCTTACCCCATATTTGCCAAGGTCAGCCGTGCTGTCCTTGGGCCTTTCCAAACAGCGCAGCTTGGCTCTGCTCGGCTCCGGCGCCCCCCTTCCTCAGGCCAAAAGCGGTACTGCACACCGCTTTGGCCTGACTCATGCTCATTTTGCGAGACACTCGCAAACCGAGTCACGATTTTTTTTTAAATACAGTGCTCGTATTGCGAAACGCTCGTCAACCGCGTTACTCGCAATCCGAGGTTCCACTGTAATAAGTCCACTTTAATAGAATATGGCCTGGTCTCAGTTTCCTAAGTGTACCCACATATCTGGCCCCAATTCCAGACAGACACTCTTGCAATTGTGGAAGCCCAAAGTTTAAAATTACAATACATGAGTGAATAAGTGCAAAATTTTCATGTCCCCCATCCCCACCACCCAACTTTTAACTTTACATTTGATACATGCTTCATGCTAGTTGCATTTGATGCCAATAAATTCACTATATCCCTAGGCATTTAGATAACAGATTTCAGCTAAGTGGAAACATCAGTGTCAGAAAGGATTGTCTGACTCCATCTACAGTTCTGATTTCCATTGTAACTGGCCATATACATAGACAGGAAGTGTGCTTACCATTTATTTTTAAGGCTCATTCACATGGGCACTCTGCCCTGTACAGTGCGAAGAACCATTTATTTATCTTTCTGTACCAACCTCAAGCTGCATGCAGCCAGCCCATATATGTGAAAATGCATTGGCTGTAAAGGCTTACCCAGTTTAAAAGCCTGTGCATCTGGGTACCTGTCCCTACATATCTGTAAAATGTGGCTGTGCGGGCAAGTACAGACAACCAATGCAAATCCATATTCATTCTTATAGGCTGCACACAGCTCAGTGCTATGACAGAATGCCAAAACGTAATGCTCTTCCTGAGACTTCTTAAATTTGCGACAGGCTTTAACCAAATTATGCAGCTACAACATTACTTATGGCAAATCATTCACT
This sequence comes from Rana muscosa, assembly GCA_029206835.1. Classification (NCBI taxonomy): domain Eukaryota; kingdom Metazoa; phylum Chordata; class Amphibia; order Anura; family Ranidae; genus Rana; species Rana muscosa. The sequence continues at coordinate 219,630,671 of CM055123.1, forward strand.
TACTTGTCCCCTGCTCTGTCAGAGTGGCCTGCATAATAAATGTCATCAGGTATCCTGATCGGTCAAGCTGGAATGTTGAGAGATCAACATTTCCTTTAAATGTACCCTCAGAATTGGTCTATTGGGAAGAGAAGGAAAAAAGTTAAAAAGTCAGAACCAAAGTGGTGCCAAGAATAAAAGGTTGAGCCATAAATAAAAAAAATGAAAACCTGGATCAGAGGGGCACCTAGATGAGGCAATGTATGGGAATTAAATTAAAAAGGAAAATGGTAGGCACAATGCCTCATAAAAATAAAAAAAACAAAAGAAAAAAAAAAAAGGTCAGAAACTGAGACTGGTATCACCTTACAGAACGAGTTAGCACCAATGTCCCAAACGGAGGGCTTTAAAAATAGGCATGCTCAGCCCCATGGCCCTGCAACATGAAAACTATGGCAAACCTGCATAGCCTCATTCGGGTGCACGCTGCTCTACTCCATAATCCCGGCAGCTGGATCCTGACTCTAACACACAGACACTGGGAGAGGAGCCTTTAGCAGACTGGATTACATCTAGTGGTATCTATACAGGGGTTCTGAAGGTGGATTCTCACAATTGTGTTAGAAGCTTGGTGTAATTCCGGGAGTATGCGTTTGCATTATGTGGCATTTATTTTTGCTTAATAAAAAAATAAGTTTATTGCACTACTACAGTAGTAGTGAAATTACTAGTACATACACTGCGGCAAGACTGCTCTATTGCGCAAATCACATACCTGTACGCAATTCGGTTCAATAGCCACTGATTGGCCACAGGGGGAGCCAATTAGTGGGCCTGACGGACGTGATGTCCGCCGGCCACCCGCGATCGCTCCCCACAGAGACAGAACGTCGATCTGCCAATGTAAACAAGCCGACCGCCATGCTGTCAGGCATGGACACTGATCTAGTGTTCCTGCTAGTCAAGAACATGGATCATAGTGCCCATCCCCCCACAGTAAGAATGCACAATTAGGGAATACACTTAACCCATTGATCGACCCCAGTGTTAACCCCTTCCCTGCCAGGGTCATTTATACAGAGTCAGTGCATAGTTTTAGCACTGATAACTGTAATGTCACTGGTTCCCCAAAAAGTATCAAAAAAGTGTCAGCTAGGTGTCCGATCTGTCCGCCGCAATTCCGCCAAACATCGCTGATCACCGCCATTACAAATAAAATGCTATAAATATATCCTATAACTTTTGTGCAAATCAGATTACAAATTGGCAGAATACAAATTGGCCTAACCGTGAAGGTTTAGGAGATATTCATATACCTACAGGTAAGCCTTCTTATAGACTTACCTGTGGGTATAAGCCTACATCCACTTTAAAGAGTAAACTTCTAGCGGGGATTGGTCCCACAGAAAATAAGGATTCCGATAAAATGTTCACTATGCCAAAAAAATAATTCTAAATTCGGAACCATTTCATTGTGGCCCAAGTTTTTTCTCAAAAGAACAAAGAAATACAAAGACAAACTTTTACAAACATGTTATACTCCTCTTCTGGAGTGCCCTGTCTGCGCTCCTAGCTCCTCCTTTGTTGGGTGCCCACACGGAAAGCAGCTTTTCATGGGGGACACTCATGCAAGCTCACTCCTGAGTCCCGCTGCTGCGTCCATTGACACAGACAGCGGGACTCAGTGAACTTACACAGGACCCCCTCCTCGCCCACCCCCCCCCAGTCCTGCTGACCTGGACTGCTGCAATCTTAGGTTCCAAGCCCCAGTATAGCTGCATCAGGTGTCCGAGGCTTAGAAATCTCAGCATGCATGCTTCTCTATAGCTGACAGGATGGGCTATGCGGCTGCTGATTGGACGGCGCTGACCAATTAGAATGCTCCAAAATGTCCCTCCTGACGAGGTATGTTTTGGACATTCAGCTCAGATTTCTAAGCCCCAGACTCCTGGCGCAGAAATACCAGGGCTTAGAACAGGAGATTTCCGTGGTCCAGGTCAGCGGGACTGGGGGGGGGGGGGCGAGGAGGGGGTCCTGTGTAAGTACACCTTACAGATTTTTTTCTGTAAAGGTGAACTTACCCTTTTAACTTTGCAAAGAAAACCCGATGTGCATTTTTGCTTGCACAAGATTGGATGATGGAAGTCAGAGCTTTTTACTCATTTACCCAAGCTCTGGAGCAACTGCACGGCCTATTTGCCTTTAGTAAATCAACCCCAATGGCTCCTGCTGCTATAAATCTGTCCAATAAGGAGAGAGACAGCAGCTGGAGTCGCTGATGCATTAATGTGAAAAACCTTGATCTTCAAAAGTTTGAGAACCCAAGGCTTTAACCACTTCAGCCCCGACCATTTTGGCTGGTTAAAGACCAGGCCCCTTTGAGATTGGGCATTGCATTGCTTTAATTGACAATTGCGCGGTCGTGCGACATGGCTCCCAAACAAAATTGACGTTTTTAACCCCCCCCACAAATAGAGCTCTCTTTTGATCACCTCTGCGGTTTTTATTTTTTGCGCTAAACAAAAATAGAGCGACAATTTTGAAAAAAAATGCAATATTTTTTACTATAATAAATATCCCCAAAAAAATTAAATAAATAAATATCAATCATTTTTTCCCCCCCTCAGTTTAGGCCGATCCGTATTCTACATATTTTGTTAAAAAAAAAAGTTGCATGATCCCCCCCCCCAGAGGCGCAATTAACTTTGAATGGCATCTACCGGGATTTGTGCAATTACAAGGTACAGTGTGAACGATTGTTATGGGTTGATGTGACACATGATCCTAATAAATCAAAACCATAAAATGCAACCATTTTGGAAAGTAAGGGAGAGAAATGTGGGTTAATGGCAAAGTTTAACATTTGAAAGTATGATTGCAGTTGGATCTCACCGTTCCATTGAATGGCACACAGATACCATCAGGACTTCTATTGCAGGAGTTTCCTCTGTCAAAGTAAGTTGGCGGTCGGCACAATCTGCCCGATATTTGGCCTGGAACACCCTGATCATATGTGTACCTGGGAAAATGAATAAGGCTTAGTTCTGCACACTGATCTTGAAAAGTTGTCTGTTGACAGGTTAAAACCAAATCTGTGTTCTGGTTTAATATTTCTAAACAATAAACCACCAATACAAGTTCCACCCCACTCACTAGGGCTGTCTGGCGCAGATGGTCTGGAGGTTGGCAGTGTGGAGTGCAGTCACAGATCTTTGCAATTTCCGGGAAAAGGGTGATTGAGTGAGAATGGGGGTTAAGTTCATATCTTGCACTAAACTATTGAAAATGTGGGCATTTTAGTCATTGACTCCCATCTGCTACAATGTCTAGACCACCTGGCCTATTAAAGCAAGTTGAAAAACAACAAGAAAAAAAACAAAAAAAACATCGCCTAGATTACCAGGTGAAAATAAAGGCAAAAGAGGCTAAAAAAGAAAAACAAAATTCAGTCACCATAGGCGTACACAGGGGTTGTGCCTGGGCACACCCCAATCACTACGTGCAGTGCCGATTTCCCCTACTGCCTAGGCTTCCCCCCTTATTAGCCCCTGCCCTGCTGCCGATTTCCCCTCCTCTCTCCCCCAGCTGCTGCAGGGGGGTGCGTCAGGATGGGCTAGTAGGGGGCACCTTCCTTTTCTAAATAAAGACTCACTGGGGTTGATTTACTAAAGGAAAATAGACTGCACTTTGCAAAGTGCAGTTGCTCCAGAGCTTAGTAAATGAGCAAAAGCTCTGCTGACTTCCATCATCCAATCATTTAAAATTTCCTTGTATGTGATTGGGTATTCTTTGCAAAGTGACACTTTACGTCACTTACAAAGCTCTGAAGCAACAGCACAGTCCATTTGCCTTAGTAAATCAGACCCATTGTGTTCATTCATAACTGATGAATAGCAGTGGAGGCATAACTTTGGGGGGGTGGCAATACAGCCGCCGACACCCCCCCACCCGGTCAGACGTCACCAGCCCCGCACTTACCCCATCTAGGTCGCGGGCAGCAGCTTCACCCTGCATCTCCTCCTTCCTCATCTTTACGGCGGATTCCTATGACTCCTCCCTCCTCCTTGGCGGCCAATAGGATTGCCTCTTCGCTCGGCCAATCGGGTCTCAGGACCCATTTCCTGGGCCGGGATGAGAATCAGGAAGACACTAGCAAATATTAATTCGCTATTGTCACACAACTGAATGGGCTCGGGGTGCAGAGCCCACCCTTTTTTTTAAGCCAATTAGGAGCCTCCAGCTCCAATCATGTGCAGAAAAAAAAAAAACCACACACACACTGGAATCAATGCGTCCAGCGCACTGCATGTAGATTAGGGGCTGGGCGCATAGATTGGGGGGGGGGGGGGGCAGTGCTGAATTTCTGGGCAGCAAGTTTAAATGTTTGTTTTTAGATTTACTACCGATTTAACATCTACTGCACCCAAGATAAAGTAAGTTGGGAAAAGAAATGAAGAACTCAAAAGGAAGTTTCAAAGAAACATCTTTTCAAGTTTCCTACACAGTTAATACTGGCCAATTACTCTGAATAAGAAACTGAAAATGAACAGGCGTCATGTAAATTTGATCTGCAAGAGTTTACTGCTGCCCTCTAATGGCCTCTTCTATCCATGACATTCATGGGGAAATGAGCATGGATTAGGATGCAACGACCAACAAGTGTTAAGAGCTAAATAAATGGACATTCATAGGCAAAAAAATAAATAAAAAATCCTTTAAACTACAAATTGTCTTGGTAAACCTACCTGGCATTCACTTCGACCGAAACATTCTTGTCCAGGATGGTTACACTATTGGGAGCTTTCAGCATTAGGCTAAACTTGGGCAAAGCTAGAATAAAAAAATAAAAAAGTTATTTATCTTTAAGCCTAGGTTCACATTGGAGCGATTTGAGAGCTCAAGTCGCAGCCTATTGGAGGCAATGGCACTGTTCCAATTGGTGCGACAACAATTTTGCGGCGCCGCACCGATTTGCAAAAAGTAGTTTCTGCACTACTTGTGCCGTTTTCAGGTGCGACTTCAATAGACATCTGTGCATGAAGCCACACAGATGTCTATCACGTAGCATCTGAAAGTGCACTGACCTTGCTACTTTGAAATCGCACCACTTCAAGTGAAGTAGCGCGATTTCAAAGTAGCATTAATGTGAACCAGGGCTAAATGTTGGTGTTGGTTAACTTCAAGAGGAATTCAGGCATCAGTGGCAACCCAAAAGGTTAAATGAAAAAGCTAGAGTTGAAGCAGAGAAGATGGCAGAGAATTACGAAAGGCTGAGGGAGAGTACAGAGTGGTCAGTGCTGGGGTTGGAGGCAAACCCAAAGGCAGGTCTGCCATGATGTCTAACGGAAAAAGCTGCCACTGGCTTCCTTCCCCCCCAACAGTACTGCTGAAAAGAAACCACCAGTCATACATACCATACTGCTCAGCCTTGATAGATTTAGTAACTGGGGTGCCAGACCGTCTGTTAGCTACGATCTGAAAATCTCCAAGATCTGGGTCATCGAGTATTGTGAAACTTAGGTACAGGAATGATCCCATCGTACTCTGATCCAGCCATTGATGTATCCGATTCCCAGCTGGATCCTATAAAAAAAAAAAAAAAAAAAAAAAAAAAAAAAAAAAAAGGAAATTCAGGCAGTTAAAATTCTGTAAGAACGGAACGAAAGATGCAACTGATTTACTCTCTCAAGACCATAGATAGATAATGTTATCAGTTAATAGGCAAGATTAATAAAAAGGATGTTGGGAGATGAGCATCAACAGCAGATACTCTCAAGGTGTCCAAACACTTTGTGATCATGTCATGGGGCCCTGCAAGCCTTTTCTTTGCTTCCAAATGTAGATGTTCAGAGAATAAAAAAATCTTTCAGTCACCGATGTGGATTTGTGCACAAGAGACTCAGAAAATTATCTCTGAAGAGAAACACTGGGACTGGTTTTATCGAATATACGATTTTTTATTTATAGGGGAAATTAATTGTTTAATTTAGTTCACTTAATATGCACTTGATGGTTTTTGATTAACCATCACAATAGGTTATATATGAATATAATTTACTGTTCTATAAAGATGTGGTAAAACCTAAAATTATTTTTGGGTTGGCGCAGCCATCTCCTTTCTAGGGATGAGCTTCGTGTTCGAGTCGAACATACGTTCGACTCGAACATCGGCTGTTCGATCGTTCGACGAAGATCGAACGATTTGGGCCGTTCGCGCCAAATTCGAGTGACGCGAACGGCCCACAATGCACTACGCCATCGCAGTGTCATCCAGGCGCTGTGATTGGCCAAGCATGCACTGTGACCCCGCATGCTTGGCCAATCACAGCGCCGGCAGCGAGGAGAGCAATGATTGGCCACAGGCAGGATGCCTGTGGCCAATTATTGCTGAGGGTGTTTAGTACACGCCCCACACTATAAAAGGCCGCCAGCACGGCGGCCTAGTGTAGTGTGTTCCGGAGCAGGGATAGAGCAGCATAGGCAGGGACAGTGACTGTTATTTCTTTCTTGCTTAACCTGGATTCCTTTAGTTTAGGGAAAGAGAAGGATAGGTAGGGAGAGTGTCAGTGTGTTTTGTGCTTGTGCTATAGTGTGCTTAAAAAAAACATTTATTCTAGGGACAGAAAACTGTAGGTAGGGACAGTGTCAGTTTCTTTCACTCTGCAAGTCCTTGTTTCCAGGGACCTGGAAGGACAGTGAGTGAATTGTCCTTGTGCTATATTGTGCTTAAAAAAAACATTTATTCTAGGGACAGAAAACTGTAGGTAGGGAGAGTGTCAGTTTATTTCACTCTGCAAGTCCTTGTTTCCAGGGACCTGGAAGGACAGTGACTGAATTGTCCTTGTGCTATATTGTGATTAAAAAAAACATTTATTCTAGGGACAGAAAACTGTAGGTAGGGAGAGTGTCAGTTTATTTCACTCTGCAAGTCCTTGTTTCCAGGGACCTGGAAGGACAGTGAGTGAATTGTCCTTGTGCTATATTGTGCTTAAAAAAAACATTTATTCTAGGGACAGAAAACTGTAGGTAGGGAGAGTGTCAGTTTATTTCACTCTGCAAGTCCTTGTTTCCAGGGACCTGGAAGGACACCTGAAGGTAGCCCTTATTGCTTTTTTCCCATCTCCCTGCAGGCCATCTATTAGAATGTCTGGAAGGCAAACAAGGAGAGGCAGACAGTCAGGAGGCAATAAAAGAGGGCAAGCAGGCTCTGTGTCTGGGGGCAACAGTGCTGGTCGTGGACGCGGTGCATTGTCATCAGCACATGGCCATGGGACACGCTTGTCCTTCTTTTCGGCAGCTGGACATGTTGAGCCACATCATGCCGAAGACTTGGTAGAGTGGATGACCAAGCCCTCCTCCTCCTCCTCATCCTCTCTCACCCAGGCTCAGGGTACTGGAAAAGCAGCTGCCAAAGCGTCGTCTTCCCTGGTATCAATGTCAGACAAATCATCAGTCACTCCTTCCCTAGACCCACCATGTCCTCCTCCTGAGGAGTCCCCCGAACTGTTTCAGCACAGTGTTGGGTACATGCTCCAGGAGGATGCCCAGCGTTTCGAAGGGTCTGATGATGAAACCCAGCTAGAGGAAGGCAGTAGCGTGAGAGCAGACAGAGGGGATGCTCAAGAAGGACACCAATCTGGCAGTCATGTTCCAGCAGCTGCAGCATACTGCCAGATTGGCTCCAGTGATGAGGAGGGAGGGGATGATGAGGTCACTGACTCCACGTGGGTGCCTAATAGGAGAGAGGAGGAGGAGGAGGATGAGGAGGAGGCACATCTCCAACGAGGCAGGATGCCCTTTGGTGGCCAGCGTAAGGGCAGTACACCGACGGAATCACACCGCAGAGCTCCGCCTGTGCAGGGCGCTGCCTCTGCCCGTCATTCAAAAAGTTCTTTGGTGTGGGCCTTTTTTGAGGCTAGTGCATCAGATCGCACAGCTGCTGTTTGCAACATATGTCTCAAGCGTATATCGCGTGGCCAAAACATCAGCCGCTTGGGTACCACATGCCTGACCAGACATATGTTGACCTGCCATGCAGCTCGTTGGCAAGCCTACCTCAAAGACCCACACCAAAGAACAAAGCGGACCTCTCCTTGCACCGCATCAGCTGGGATCTCCAACCCCACTATAACTTCAGTCCTCTCTGAAACATGCACTGAGAGGAATGAAGGTGTAGAATTAGGTGTGTCACAGCCAAGTACTTGCGCCCACTCTGCTAGCAGTACACCGACGTCCGATTCTAGCAGGCAAATTTCCCTGCCCCAGCTGCTGGACCGTCGAAAGAAGTTCACTCCCAGCCATCCACATGCCCAGCGGTTGAATGCTAGCTTGGCTAAATTGCTAGCGCTTCAACTGCTGCCTTTTCAGTTGGTAGACTCGGCCCCCTTCCGTGAGTTTGTGCAATGTGCAGTTCCTCAGTGGCAGGTTCCCAAACGCCACTTTTTCTCACGGAAGGCTATTCCGGCTCTCTACCGGCATGTGGAAGGCAATGTCTTGGCCTCGCTGGACAGGGCGGTCAGCGGTAAGGTGCATATTACCGCTGACTCATGGTCCAGCAGGCATGGACAGGGACGTTACCTTTCTTTCACGGCCCATTGGGTCACTCTTTTGGCAGCTGGGAAGGATTCAGGACAAGGTGCAGTAGTGTTGGAGGTTGTCCCACCGCCACGCCTCCAAAATGCTACTACTGGTTGTGACACACCTCTCTCCTCCACCCCCTCCTCTTCTTCTTCCTCCATGGCCTCTTCCTGTGGTTTGTCCTATGAACCAGCGGTGCTCCGTAGCCGTTCACGGGGCTACGCAAGTACGCAGGCAAAAAGATGCCATGCCGTGCTTGCGCTGGTGTGTTTGGGGGACAGAAGCCACACTGGGGCAGAGGTCCTGTCTGCTCTGCAGGGCCAGGCCGAGAGGTGGTTGACGCCACGCCAGCTTAAGCCAGGAATGGTGGTTTGCGACAATGGCACCAACCTCCTCTCCGCCCTCCGACAGGGACAACTGACCCATGTGCCCTGTGTGGCTCACGTCCTTAACCTGGTGGTGCAGCGCTTCTTGGGCAGGTACCCGGGCTTACAGGATGTCCTGAGGCAGGCCAGGAAAGTCTGTGTGCATTTCCGCAGATCTTATAATGCCAGTGCTCGCCTGGCTGAGCTGCAAAAGGAGTTGAACCTGCCCAAGAACCGCCTTATATGTGACATGCCCACCAGGTGGAACTCAACGTTGGCCATGCTGCAGCGGCTGCACACGCAGCAGAGGGCCATCAATGAGTACCTGTGCGACTACGGCACCAGGACAGGGTCAGGGGAGCTTGGTTTTTTTTCTCCACGCCAGTGGGGCATGATCAGGGATGCATGCACTGTCCTGGCACCATTTGAGGAGGCCACGAGGATGGTGAGCAGTGACAGTGCATGCATCAGTGACACTGTACCTCTTGTCCACCTGTTGGAGCACACGCTGCGTGGAATAATGGACAGGGCACTTGAGGCAGAACAGAGGCAGGAAGAGGAGGACTTCCTTGCCTCTCAAGGCCCCCTTTACCCAGACAGTGTTCCTTCTGTCCCACCCATCGCACAGGAAGAGGAGGAGGAGGAGGAGGAGGAGGATTGTGTCAGCATGGAGGTGGAGGCTGGCACTCAGCATCATCAGCAGCAGTCTTTTAGGGATGATTTACAGTCCCAAGAAACCAGTGGACTTGTACGTGGCTGGGAGGAGGTGGCTGCGGATCATGTCGTCCTTAGTGACCCAGAGGACTCCGGAGCGAATGCCTCAGCAAACCTACGCTGCATGGCCTCCCTGATCCTGCAAAGTCTGCGGAAGGATCCTCGTATTCTTCGGATCAAGGAGAGGGACCATTACTGGCTGGCCACTCTCCTTGATCCACGGTACAAGGGTAAGGTTGCGGACCTTATGTTACCGTCGCAGAGGGAGCAGAGGATGAGACAACTCCGGGAGGCCTTGCAGAAAGGTCTGTGCAACGCGTTCCCAGAGACTGGGAGGTTGCAAACTCCTGGTCCTGGACAACGAGTTGCTGAGGCTTCGGCCAGTCAAAGAAGGAGCGGTGGGGAAGGTGGCCGTCTGACCGATGCGTTCAGACAATTCTTTAGTCCGCAGCCCCAAAGTATGATCGGTTCCAGCAACCATCGCCAGCGTCTGATAAACATGGTGCAGGAATATCTAGGGGCAAGGTCAGACTTGGACACCTTCCCCACCGAAAATCCTCTGGCTTACTGGGTCTTGAGGATGGATCACTGGCCAGAGCTTGCACAGTATGCAATTGAGCTACTGGCCTGTCCTGCATCCAGCGTTCTTTCGGAACGCACATTCAGTGCTGCTGGAGGATTTGTCACGGATCACAGGGTGCGCCTGTCCACCGACTCGGTTGATCGACTGACTTTCATCAAGATGAACCAGTCTTGGATCACCACCAGCTACCACACACCTGATGCTGATATAACAGACTAATTGATTTTAACATGTCACATCCCTTCAAGACTGATGCTGATGCTGAGTGCCTGTGCTGTTATGTTGACTGGCTATCCTCCTCCTCCGAGTCCTCAATGATACGATTGATGATGATAGCTTGTAAGATCATTTTTGTTTATGGGTGCCGCCACCAGTGCCTAACGCCCAATTTTTCAGCCCCTGTTCAACAGGGGCATGTAATTACAATTCTTGATCTAATAATTCACAGCAGGGCCCATTGCTGCACCCACCAAGAGTAACTGTCAGGGCTTACAGTGTTGTGGCACCAGCACCACCATCAAAGGCCCAATTTTTACTACCACTGTTCAACAATTATATGTAATTAAAATTCCTGATATAATAGTTGACAGCAGGGCGTTCCAGCACCAACCAAGAGTAACTGTGAGTGCTTACAGTGTTGTGCCAACACCAACAACTAAGGGGCCTATTTCTGCAGAGTATATACGGCAGGTCCCTACTTTCAAACATCCAACTTACAAACGACTCCTACTTGCAAACGCAAGAAGACAACAGGAAGTGAGAGGAAATCTACCACTAGGAAGGAAAATTCTCTCCTGTAAGAATAAATATGGGAGAAAGGTGTCTCCTCTGTACTGATGCTTTATCAGCAATCCTTGTTTCAAGAAAAACACCACATTTCAAAAACAGTTGTCATTGGGACGGAAAGTGAGGTGAAATGTTCTGAACAGGGGCACAGACAGCAAAACAAATGTTACAGGGGTGATAACCCTTACCTATGTTTTCCAAAAAGTTTAAAAATAGATTTTTGGTCTGGAGCTACACTTCAACAATGTACCTGTTCAAAATTACAAACAGACTCTACATAAGAACAAACCTACAGTCCCTGTCTTGTATGCACCGCCTGTATAGGGCTGTTCAGAGTATATAGGGCCTTTTTTATTTTATGTGCGGGGTTCCCCTTAATATCCATACAAGACCCAAAGGGGCTGGTAATGGGCTGGGGTAGGGGGGGGGTCATGGGGTAGCTATGCCATTTTTCTTAAAGAATTTCATCCATATTACCGGGACCAGACATTACATTAAAGCCGCAAGCAGTTTTAAATGGCTTTTTTTTCCTTTAGAAGTGTCATTTTGTGCAGGGACAGTTCTAAACACGGGAAACACGTGGCACTTCACAGGCATACTTTAGACACCCCCCAGGTACGATATTTAAAGGAATATTTGACTTTTTTTTTTCACTTTATGCATCATTAAAATGACTGCTCCCGAAAAACGACCGTTTTTAAAACTTCTTTTTGCATTGATACATGTCCCCTGGTGCAGAACCCGGGTTCCCAAACCCTTTTTAGGACAATAACATGCATAATAGTTGTTATAATTAGCACTTTAGAATTCGAACGTTCGCATCCATTGTATTTAATAGGGTTCTAATGTTCGTTCGAACTTTCGGTCCGTTCGCGGGTTCTGGTGCGAACCGAACCCGGGGGTGTTCGGCTCATCACTACTCCTTTCTGAGATATTGCTCACCCCGCACTATTGGTGGGGAATCTATAACTGTGGCAGACCCAACATTTTAAAGAAATGGTTTGCGCCGGTGATAGGACATATATAGACAGACACACATACACACCAAATGTAGTTGACTGCCCTTCAGGAGTAGGGATGAGCTTCGTGTTCGAGTCGAACATAGGTTCGACTCGAACATCGGCTGTTCGATCGTTCGACGAAGATCGAACGATTTGGGCCGTTCGCGCCAAATTCGAGTGACGCGAACGGCCCACAATGCACTACGCCATCGCAGTGTCATCCAGGCGCTGTGATTGGCCAAGCATGCACTGTGACCCCGCATGCTTGGCCAATCACAGCGCCGGCAGCGAGGAGAGCAATGATTGGCCACAGGCAGGATGCCTGTGGCCAATTATTGCTGAGGGTGTTTAGTACACGCCCCACACTATAAAAGGCCGCCAGCACGGCGGCCTAGTGTAGTGTGTTCCGGAGCAGGGATAGAGCAGCATAGGCAGGGACAGTGACTTTTATTTCTTTCTTGCTTAACCTGGATTCCTTTAGTTTAGGGAAAGAGAAGGATAGGTAGGGAGAGTGTCAGTGTGTTTTGTGCTTAAAAAAAACATTTTTTCTAGGGACAGAAAACTGTAGGTAGGGAGAGTGTCAGTTTCTTTCACTGTGCAAGTCCTTGTTTCTAGGGACCTGGAAGGACAGTGAGTGAATTCTCCTTGTGCTATATTGTGCTTAAAAAAAATTTTTTTCTAGGGACAGAAAACTGTAGGTAGGGAGAGTGTCAGTTTCTTTCACTGTGCAAGTCCTTGTTTCAAGGGACAGAGAAGGACACCTGAAGGTAGCCCTTATTGCTTTTTTCCCCATCTCCCTGCAGGCCATCTATTAGAATGTCTGGAAGGCAAACAAGGAGAGGCAGACAGTCAGGAGGCAATAAAAGAGGGCAAGCAGGCTCTGTGTCTGGGGGCAACAGTGCTGGTCGTGGACGCGGTGCATTGTCATCAGCACATGGCCATGGGACACGCTTGTCCTTTTCGGCAGCTGGACATGTTGAGCCACATCATGCCGAAGACTTGGTAGAGTGGATGACCAAGCCCTCCTCCTCCTCCTCCTCATCCTCTCTCACCCAGGCTCAGGGTACTGGCAAAGCAGCTGCCAAAGCGTCCTCTTCCCTGGTATCAATGTCAGACTCATCATCAGTCACTCCTTCCCTAGACCCACCATGTCCTCCTCCTGAGGAGTCCCCCGAACTGTTTGAGCACAGTGTTGGGTACATGCTCCAGGAGGATGCCCAGCGTTTCGAAGGGTCTGATGATGAAACCCAGCTACAGGAAGGCAGTAGGGTGAGAGCAGACAGAGGGGATGCTCAAGAAGGACACCAATCTGGCAGTCATGTTCCAGCAGCTGCAGCATACTGCCAGATTGGCTCCAGTGATGAGGAGGGAGGGGATGATGAGGTCACTGACTCCACGTGGGTGCCTAATAGGAGAGAGGAGGAGGAGGAGGATGAGGAGGAGGCACATCTCCAACGAGACAGGATGCCCTTTGGTGGCCAGCGTAAGGGCAGTACACCGACGGAATCACACCGCAGAGCTCCGCCTGTGCAGGGCGCTGCCTCTGCCCGTCATTCAAAAAGTTCCTTGGTGTGGGCCTTTTTTGAGGCTAGTGCATCAGATCGCACAGCTGCTGTTTGCAACATATGTCTCAAGCGTATATCGCGTGGCCAAAACATCAGCCGCTTGGGTACCACATGCCTGACCAGACATATGTTGACCTGCCATGCAGCTCGTTGGCAAGCCTACCTCAAAGACCCACACCAAAGAACAAAGCGGACCTCTCCTTGCACCGCATCAGCTGGGATCTCCAACCCCACTACAACTTCAGTCCTCTCTGAAACATGCACTGAGAGGAATGAAGGTGTAGAATTAGGTGTGTCACAGCCAAGTACTTGCGGCCACTCTGCTAGCAGTACACCGACGTCCGATTCTAGCAGGCAAATTTCCCTGCCCCAGCTGCTGGACCGTCAAAAGAAGTTCACTCCCAGCCATCCACATGCCCAGCGGTTGAATGCTAGCTTGGCTAAATTGCTAGCGCTTCAACTGCTGCCTTTTCAGTTGGTAGACTCGGCCCCCTTCCGTGAGTTTGTGCAATGTGCGGTTCCTCAGTGGCAGGTTCCCAAACGCCACTTTTTCTCACGGAAGGCTATTCCGGCTCTCTACCGGCATGTGGAAGGCAATGTCTTGGCCTCGCTGGACAGGGCGGTCAGCGGTAAGGTGCATATTACCGCTGACTCATGGTCCAGCAGGCATGGACAGGGACGTTACCTTTCTTTCACGGCCCATTGGGTCACTCTTTTGGCAGCTGGGAAGGATGCAGGACAAGGTGCAGTAGTGTTGGAGGTTGTCCCACCGCCACGCCTCCAAAATGCTACTACTGGTTGTGACACACCTCTCTCCTCCACCCCCTCCTCTTCTTCTTCCTCCATGGCCTCTTCCTGTGGTTTGTCCTATGAACCAGCGGTGCTCCGTAGCCGTTCACGGGGCTACGCAAGTACGCAGGCAAAAAGATGCCATGCCGTGCTTGCGCTGGTGTGTTTGGGGGACAGAAGCCACACTGGGGCAGAGGTCCTGTCTGCTCTGCAGGGCCAGGCCGAGAGGTGGTTGACGCCACGCCAGCTTAAGCCAGGAATGGTGGTTTGCGACAATGGCACCAACCTCCTCTCCGCCCTCCGACAGGGACAACTGACCCATGTGCCCTGTGTGGCTCACGTCCTTAACCTGGTGGTGCAGCGGTTCTTGGGCAGGTACCCGGGCTTACAGGATGTCCTGAGGCAGGCCAGGAAAGTCTGTGTGCATTTCCGCAGATCTTATAATGCCAGTGCTCGCCTGGCTGAGCTGCAAAAGGAGTTGAACCTGCCCAAGAACCGCCTTATATGTGACATGCCCACCAGGTGGAACTCAACGTTGGCCATGCTGCAGCGGCTGCACACGCAGCAGAGGGCCATCAATGAGTACCTGTGCGACTACGGCACCAGGACAGGGTCAGGGGAGCTTGGTTTTTTTTCTCCACGCCAGTGGGGCATGATCAGGGATGCATGCACTGTCCTGGCACCATTTGAGGAGGCCACGAGGATGGTGAGCAGTGACAGTGCATGCATCAGTGACACTGTACCTCTTGTCCACCTGTTGGAGCACACGCTGCGTGGAATAATGGACAGGGCACTTGAGACAGAAAGAGGAGGACTTCCTTGCCTCTCAAGGCCCCCTTTACCCAGACAGTGTTCCTTCTGTCCCACCCATCGCACAGGAAGAGGAAGAGGAGGAGGAGGAGGAGGATTGTGTCAGCATGGAGGTGGAGGCTGGCACTCAGCATCATCAGCAGCAGTCTTTTAGGGATGATTTACAGTCCCAAGAAACCAGTGGACTTGTACGTGGCTGGGAGGAGGTGACTGCGGATCATGTCGTCCTTAGTGACCCAGAGGACTCCGGAGCGAATGCCTCAGCAAACCTACGCTGCATGGCCTCCCTGATCCTGCAAAGTCTGCGGAAGGATCCTCGTATTCTTCAGATCAAGGAGAGGGACCATTACTGGCTGGCCACTCTCCTTGATCCACGGTACAAGGGTAAGGTTGCGGACCTTATGTTACCGTTGCAGAGGGAGCAGAGGATGAGACAACTCCGGGAGGCCTTGCAGAAAGGTCTGTGCAACGCGTTCCCAGAGACTGGGAGGTTACAAACTCCTGGTCCAGGACAACGAGTTGCTGAGGCTTCGGCCAGTCAAAGAAGGACCGGTGGGGAAGGTGGCCGTCTGACCGATGCGTTCAGACAATTCTTTAGTCCGCAGCCCCAAAGTATGATTGGTTCCAGCAACCATCGCCAGCGTCTGATAAACATGGTGCAGGAATATCTAGGGGCAAGGTCAGACTTAGACACCTTCCCCACCGAAAATCCTCTGGCTTACTGGGTCTTGAGGATGGATCACTGGCCAGAGCTTGCACAGTATGCAATTGAGCTACTGGCCTGTCCTGCATCCAGCGTTCTTTCGGAACGCACATTCAGTGCTGCTGGAGGATTTGTCACGGATCACAGGGTGCGCCTGTCCACCGACTCGGTTGATCGACTGACTTTCATCAAGATGAACCAGTCTTGGATCACCACCAGCTACCACACACCTGATGCTGATATAACAGACTAATTGATTTTAACATGTCACGTCCCTTCAAGACTGATGCTGAGTGCCTGTGCTGTTATGTTGACTGGCTATCCTCCTCCTCCGAGTCCTCAATGATACGATTGATGATGATAGCTTGGAAGATCATTTTTGTTTATGGGTGCCGCCACCAGTGGCTAAGGCCCAATTTTTCAGCCCCTGTTTAACAGGGGCGTGTAATTACAATTTTTTTAGCAATAATTTGCCATAGGGCTCATTGCTGTGCTCCAAGTACAGTATCTGTGAGGGGTTGTAGTGTTGTGCCACCAGTGCCTAAGGCCCAATTTTTCAGCCCCTGTTTAACAGGGGCGTGTACTTACAATTTTTTTAGCAATAATTTGCCATAGGGCTCATTGCTGTGCTCCAAGTACAGTATCTGTGAGGGGTTGTAGTGTTGTGCCACCAGTGCCTAAGGCCCAATTTTTCAGCCCCTGTTCAACAGGGGCATGCAATTACAATTCTTGATGTAATAATTCACAGCAGGGCCCATTCCTGCACCCACCAAGAGTAAGTCTGAGGGCTTACAGTGTTGTGGCAACGCCACCACCACCACGAAAGGCCCAATTTTTCAGCCCCTGTTCAACAGGGGCATGCAATTACAATTCTTGATCTAATAATTCACAGCAGGGCCCATTGCTGCACCCACCAAGAGTAACTGTCAGGGCTTACAGTGTTGTGGCACCAGCACCACCATCAAAGCCCCAATTTTTACTACCACTGTTCAACAATTATATGTAATTAAAATTCCTGATATAATAGTTGACAGCAGGGCGTTCCAGCACCAACCAAGAGTAACTGTGAGTGCTTACAGTGTTGTGCCAACACCAACAACTAAGGGGCCTATTTCTGCAGAGTATATACGGCAGGTCCCTACTTTCAAACATCCAACTTACAAACGACTCCTACTTGCAAACGAAAGAAGACAACAGGAAGTGAGAGGAAATCTACCCCTAGGAAGGAAAATTCTCTCCTGTAAGAATAAATATGGGAGAAAGGTGTCTCCTCTGTACTGATGCTTTATCAGCAATCCTTGTTTCAAGAAAAACACCACATTTCAAAAACAGTTGTCATTGGGACGGAAAGTGAGGTGAAATGTTCTGAACAGGGGCACAGACAGCAAAACAAATGTTACAGGGGTGATAACCCTTACCTATGTTTTCCAAAAAGTTTAAAAATAGATTTTTGGGCTGGAGCTACACTTCAACAATGTACCTGTTCAAAATTACAAACACATTCTACATAAGAACAAACCTACAGTCCCTGTCTTGTATGCAGCGCCTGTATACGGCTGTTCAGAGTATATAGGGCCTTTTTTATTTTATGTGCAGGGTTCCCCTTAATATCCATACAAGACCCAAAGGGGCTGGTAATGGGCTGGGGTAGGGGGGGTCATGGGGTAGCTATGCCATTTTTCTTAAAGATTTTCATCCATATTACCGGGACCAGACATTACATTAAAGCCGCAAGCAGTTTTAAATGGCTTTTTTTTCCTTTAGACGTGTCATTTTGTGCAGGGACAGTTCTAAACACGGGAAACACGTGGCACTTCACAGGCATACTTTAGACACCCCCCAGGTACGATATTTAAAGGAATATTTGACTTTTTTTTTTTTCACTTTATGCATCATTAAAATGACTGCTCCCGAAAAACGACCGTTTTTAAAACTTCTTTTTGCATTGATACATGTCCCCTGGTGCAGAACCCGGGTTCCCAAACCCTTTTTAGGACAATAACATGCATAATAGTTGTTATAATTAGCACTTTAGAATTCGAACGTTCGCATCCATTGTATTTAATAGGGTTCTAATGTTCGTACGAACTTTCGGTCCGTTCGCGGGTTCTGGTGCGAACCGAACCCGGGGGTGTTCGGCTCATCACTATTCAGGAGGAGAAACTGAACAAACTTAACATTATCTGGTCTCCATGGGTATTCACTGTATGCTTCTAGCCTTTAACCCCCATTCCTTATGTAGCGGCCTCACTCTCCCTCTCCGCTTCTATCGCCTGGTTGGCTGATTTTGTCTAGGGGTACCTGGGAGAGGAGAGTGCAGGAACACTACGCCAAGCTCTCCCCTCATATGTGTATGAGGGTTGAGCAAAGTCACTTGAATTACCTCCGGATCTGTTCACTGCATACGAAGCCTCCGAATTGTTCCGTGGATGTGTCTGCCAGTAATAGAGCCCCGCACCAATTAAAAGTCCAACACTTATTTCTCCATAATAGTTGAACTTTCAGTAACAGACAGACAGGGGTGTGGATACAAGTAGGCCCAGGCACAAATGAATTCTCCTATTCCTTTTCAAGCGAATAGGCCTGGCGCACGGTCTCTGCCACCGACGGTGAGATTGGTTGCTGCCACCGACCGGATGAACCGTTGAGGCCCCTGCCACAGGCCTAATAGCAGGTCTCTGCCACTGACCTGAGTTGACTAGTTGGACCGCTGCCACCGGTCATAGAACATGAACCACCCTCTATGAACTTGGCCCCTGTTCGGGAAAGGCATCCATCTGGGCAGTCTCCAGAGGTTCACCCGGCACCGGCAATATGCTGCACCAGATCTTTGGATGAATCCCTCCTCCGGTCCCTTAAGCCTCTGGAATCGGGCGCCCGATGCCCAGGGCACCCTAGGACAATCCCTCCCTTGCGGGACCCAGCGGAAAGTACTGGGCCCCAGCTGAGCACCTCACCCCAGACTGAAGGTGTCTGGGATGGAACACGAACTCCAAGTGTCCAGGCCCAAGCCGCCTAGACACAGACTGGACAGCAGCCCTCAGGCTGAAGGTGCCTGGGACTCGAACCTCGTGGCGAAGATGTCCGCCCCTTATACCCTCTCCCAGCAAGCACAGCGGGTTCCCCACCCCGCCGTACAACTGCTGCGAGAGGTCACAAAGGGTACGGCACTGCAGCGATGGTTCAACCCTGGCCCAAAGTGACAGCGCCACCTGCTGGGCCGCAGGGAACTAGACATCACTGATGTCTTCACCAGAATTAAACACTTTGAAAAGTATATACCCGCTACACTTAGCCAATAGGCCTGAATCTTTCTTCAATAACAGGTTCCCTGCCTTATAGGGACCCAGCTTTTTTACCTCCTCTTTGTGGTATTATACCTAGGATATACACCCTCAGATGAGGTAGTTGATGACGAAACGTGTCAGAGTTGGGCCAAGCGACTGCCAATAGTGACATCAGTACGCAGATCGGGACAAGCGATCAGTACAGAGCAAGGTAGACGCCGCCTGGTATTTTTTTTTCCCCTGTCTGGACATATATGGATGTCAACATGATGTATTGCCTGCTGTGATTTTAAACATTGTAAGTGCATTTCTTAAGAGGTGGGCTAGATTTCTTTGAAATTAAAGTATTTTAAAACGGAATTATGCTATGGATATCATTTATTTTGCCTTGACGAGAGTATCAGTGTGAGATCCAACCCCTGTGCTGCAGAGAGATGAGATCAGAGGCGGCTCTTTAATTAGGCGGTTGCCTAAGGCCTCACACTCACAGGGGCCTCGCGGCCGCCTAACTTACCCAATGCATTACCACAGTTTTGAGGGACAGGGGACCTTAACGCTGCTGTGCTCAGACAGCGTTAAGAGCCCTGACTCAGGAGCGGGGGCACCAGCGTCCCTAACAATCAGTGAATATCGGTGACACCACCCTTTGTGACGTCTCATGAGTGGAGGTGTTGGTGGTAGATCGCCGTGGAGAATGTACTAAATGGGATCTATAACCCGATTGGATTTTTCACTTAATATGGATTGCTGGACTAATCACTTTTTTTTTTAATATTCCTGCAATTTGCACATGCTTTCTTCCTAATAGATTGAGAACTGTTGATTTTTATGTAGCGCTGCCTTGCTAGATTTGTGTTTTTATGCATTTGACACCTGCTACTTAGCAGGTTGAATGGTAGCGGCTTCAGCCTTTATTGGCAATCATGTTATCAATTAGAGGGAGGTGTATTGTAGATCCTTGATTTTTTCACTGATACTATAAGCGCTTGGATTGAAGAAGGGCCAGGGTTCACTACAACTTGTGTTTTTTTTACCTAGGATATGTTTATTTTAGGTCTACTTCTTTGGCTTGCTCACCTTCCCCCAGTCTCTCCCCCCCCCCTCACCTCTCTCCTCATGCCCCAACGTATGGGCATAAGTGTCCGACCGAAGAATGCCATTGACACTAATCTTCCCACCGTTCTTAGTTTTGGAACTTGTCAGCCTATCCTTTACTATGAAAGTGTAATACAACTCCTAAGGCCAAATATTTAACTTATTCGTTATACTGTGGTATATTGCAACAGCAGTACAAAATGTTATTTACCACGTCAGCTTGTTATAACATGCTACAATATTTTTATTTTAAAAAAAATAACTGTACTAGAGTATTTTGGGTACCATATGGCTGGTCATTTTCCCATATTATACAGGTCACTTTCCTATTACACTGTACATCATTTTCAACCAAGCTTTGGCCAGAGGTTGCTAGTGTTACCTGCAGTTGATTGACTCCATCTGTTGGTGCTTGCATAGTCCTGGGTCCAATGCCATTTGGCAGAGCCAGTAGCATGAGACCATTGATTTTTTTTAGCTGTCTGCAAGGTTGGCATTCTGATCACTAAATGGGGCATTCTTCCTACTGACCAACAATGTAAGGGCCATTATTCTATTGACCCTTGATGGTCTGGTTTTAGCAGGGGTCCGAGACCTGAAACATGTCCAGGGTTTCTCTGGGGTAAAAAAAATAAAAAAAATAAATAAATAAATAAAAAAATAAAAAAAAAAGCTGCTGTAAAACAAGGGCCCAATACCCCTGTAATGTTCAGTATTTAAAGCCATACAGTAGGGAAGAGTTTAAGCTCCTGTCATGTTTTCAATGCTTTAGGTGTAACTGCAGAGGAAAATGTATGCATTTGATTTTTCCTGAAAATATCAGTAGTAAGAAGGTGGTCAATTAAACATGGAGACTTCACAGGAGAACCGGTTGTTTTTTCTCTGACACAAGTTGTTTAAATGATTGACTTCTGTTTCAATGCTAGGAAGAGTAGCATTCTCCACCGATTAACCTTAAAAATGTGAACTAAAAAAAAGTAGGTATAAAGTTTAGATTGTGCTCACAAAACTTGAAAATAGATATTTTTTTTCCTTACCGTTACATAGATTTCAGGGAACTAAAAAGAAGATGGAAAAAAAAAAAAAAAAAAAAAAAAAAAAAGTTAGACTAATGGATTGCTAGTAACATTTTGCAAATGCCGTTGCAGAGACTTAACACACACACACACACACACACACACACACACTTTTGTTGTCCGACTTATTTTAGATTTACCAAAACCATGTAGTGCAAGGGCCTGCCTGATTGCATGGAAATTGAAAAAAAAAATCATGTGTGATGTCAATATCATGTGACCTGGCTGGCTCTGAGAACAAGTAAATGTTCTCTCCAGCATAAAAACACACAACTGAGCATGTGCAGGTCAGCTACCCTGCCTGTGTTAGCTGGCCTTCTACAGATAGACCGTGCAGGAGGGGAGGATCTGTGCATACAGGATAAAAACTGCCTTTTTACACAATGCAGAGGATTAAAACCTTAAGTTCTACAGTGAATAGAACAAGCATGCTATGCTGCATATACAGACCGATTTTACTGTTGTGTGTTTAGAACCACTTTAAAGGTTTGACCTCAATATTTGGTAAATCTTAAGACACACACACACACAGAAACAGAAAATTGTATAGTGTGTATCCAGCTTTAAAGTGGTTGTAAACCCCATTCATGAAATTTGACCTAGGCACATGCATCTGTAGCGTTTACTTATCCCTCTCCAAAGCTCTGAGTGCCATGCCTTTCTGCTGCGCCGTTCACCTGTTAATCAGCAGAGTCACTTCTGACAAGTTCTTCGACACATGAGATAACAGCAGCTGAAAATTTTTGTTCGGAGGGAGCTTATCTATTCAAGATACAGCTCTGTGCGTTCCTTTGTCCCTCTGCCTATGCGGAGGGGGGGGGGGGGGGGTTGTCCCTTTCCTCCAATCAGCTCTCAGTGTAAGCCCAGACTCCCCACCCACTGCTGAAACGGGAAGAACGATTTTTAACACCCTCTGCACTTTCAAAGAGTGTAGAAAGGGAAAGACAGCAGATATGCACGTTAAACTTATGTAGGGAGATTTGTTTAATCTCTGTATCACCTGAGGCTGTTCAGTTCACTGGGTATAGGAGAGGGTTTACATCCTCTTTAGGACCCAAAACAGAAGATGGCTAGTTTGAGAAATTTTTGGTTCTCAGCTATGGAAAATTTAAAGCAGCATGTTGAGTTTGACGGCCTGCATCGCCCATCAAAGTCAATGGGACTGCAGCCCAACATGTTTGACTTGCGGTTATGGCCGAAACACAAAATACTGCACAGGTGTTCAGGAGGCAGCATTATTGCCTCCAGAATGCCTGGAAACTGCTGCTCTACTGCCCTCAAAAGAGCAATATACTGCAAATCCCTCAGAGGGGCAGTAATGACTCAGTAAGTGGTGACTTAGAAAGTAGAGCCCACAGTACACATCAGATCCTCGGTGTTCAATGGAGAAGCAGGTTTTCCCCCCGGGTTGTCAAGGCAATGCATCTTCAACAATGGTCAAGTCACTTTCGTGATGTTGTTGACAGATGCAGTGTGGAAAATATTTTTTTTTTTTTGCTAAAGACCGAATGTGTTTTCCGCTATGAGAAAAAAAAAAAAAAAATCCATCTCACATAATTGGATATGTTTACATGCTTTATGAAAAATGGCAAGCATGTACAGAGTTCCACTGTAAAGTGATCTGTATAATGGAGATAACTATACAAATACTGTAGCAATGCCCTCATTGCTGACCCCCAAACATTTCAGGCTGTCTGATCGTACAAAACGATAGGTTAAAATATAGTTAGCTACAGTAAAGTGAAAGACAAACTGGGTACATAAACATCCTGTGTAATTTTTATATACACATTACATTTTTAGGGTCACTCTTTAGGCTTGTAATAAAATGGTTTAATAATGAAAATGCAGCCTGTTTATTCTAGGGTTTACTTCAAAAGAAATGTATGTTTATCAGCAAGTTGAAATTTGTTTTACCCTCTGCCCTGAATGGACACCAATCACAGAACTACAGAATATTGAGCATACCCCCCTTTTTTTTTTTTAGGCACAGTTAAGCACCAAGCAAGCAATTCAGCTGCCTTACACAATGGCAGATAACTGAATGACAATAGGTTTGCTAAAGCACTGCACCAAGCAGTTGTGCCCAAAAAAAAAAAAAAAACCCACACATGGGTGAATAGACATTTTATTGAAAGCTGTAGATTTAAAAGCCAACTTTGGGCTTGCAGCAAAAATATGTAGCGCTTCTACCTGTGGCTGGCCACACAACTAGCAAAAAAGAATCAGCTTCAGGAGAACCAGTTGTCTGGTGAAGAGGAAGCCTAAAAGACAAGTAGTGGAGGAGGATAGGGGAGCAACCCCCCCCCCCCCCCCCAATTCTTTCCAAGCAGTATATGTGGGGTCTGATATAAGTGATATTGATGCGCTAAAATCAACCCTAAGTGACATATACAGATGATCCGTTATAAATAGCAATTAAACAATTGCAAACTACAAAATATGTGCAAAACTGCAAAATGGTGCAAAAAATGATCCGCAAGTGCAAAATACAAAAAATTATCCAAAACACCCTAATAGGTGCAATCTAATGCAGCATATAGTAACCTTAGACACTACTAGTACACAGCAACTCCATGAGATATAACACACAAATGGTTCCAAGTCCAAAAAAAAAATCTCCTTGGTGTGTCCCTCTTACCCAGCTGGTCAGCGGCTGGGATGGCCGTTTAAATTCCTGATCTGAACAGTCTAAGCGGTGAGCTCATGCCAATTGAACCATGGGGGGGGAAAAAATCATTGCACAATGCTGTATAACCTGCCAGCAATGATTTCACATTAGGCGCTTTCACTCACGTGACCGTAGATAGATATTGTGCATGAATAGCCACAGTTCAGTCAGAGCGATCTTCCTTCACTACTCCAGCTTCCAATGTCTCGCTGGTAGCGTGATTAGGCTCCCCCTACGCGTTGCTTCACGTGACTTCAACCCATGACGTGTGACGCAACGCGTAGGGGGAGGAGCCTAATCACACTACCAGCGAGACATTGGAAGCTGGAGTAGTGAAGGAAGATCGCTCTGACTGAGCTGTGACTATTCATGCACAATATCCATCTACGGTCACATGAGTGAAAGCGCCTAATGTGAAATCATTGCTGGCAGGTTATACAGCATTGCGCAATGATTTTATTTTTTCCCTCTTTTTTCCCCCATGGTTCAATTGGCAAGAGCTCACCGCTTAGACTGTTCAGATCAGGAATTTAAACAGCCATCCCAGCCGCTGACCAGCTGGATAAGAGGGACACACCAAGGAGATTTTTTTGGTCTCTATTTGGACTTAGAACCATTGTGTGTTATATCTCATGGAGCTGCTGTGTACTAGTAGTGTCTAAGGTTACCATATGCTGCATTAGATTGCACCTATTAGGGTTTTTGATAATTTTTTGCACTTTTGTATTTTGCACTTGCGGATGATTTTTTGCACCTTTGTATTTTGCACTTGCAGTTTTGCACATATTTTGTAGTTTGCAATTGTTTAATTGCTATTTATATTTATAACGGATCATCTGTATATGTCACTTAGGGTTGATTTTAGCACATCAATATCACTTATATCATTCACATTTAGTATTAGAATTACTTTGATTGCGGCTTTAATCATTTGGTTATTCTTAGTTGACTGGTTTCACAGTGGTTTATTTTTGGCACTTTTGCTGTGCACCATTTTAGCGCTTCAGTAATTTATTATATTTATATGTGGGGTCTGACTGCCAAGCATTCCATCTTTTAGCAATTGGGTTTTTAATCAACTTTTAAAATCAGAGAACTTAACCGTACTCACCGTTTCCTCCACTGGGCGTAAATTATTGTCCATTGATATCACGTACATCTGCACTGTAGACAAGACAAGATGTGCACCAAGTTATTGCCACTCAACACAATCAAGTATCCAGACAGAAAAAAAAAAAAAAAAAAAATTGAAATAAAAAGCCATTGTTTGAAGTTGTGGTCAGCTATAGCAGATGATCCAGATCTCCAGAAACTATATACTTGGTTGCTGCACTCCATTACTCTAATGCCGCGTACACACGGTCGGAATTTGACAACAAATTTCGATGTGAGCTCGTTGTCGAAAAATCCGACCGTGTGTATGCGCCAGCGGACATTTACTGCCGGAATTTCCAACAAATGTTTGAGAGCTGGTTCTCAAATTTTCTGACAACAAAACTTGTCGGAAATTCCGATCGTGTGTAGCCAATTCCGGCCCATAAAAGTTCTACGCATGCTCATCATAGTGTTGTACGTCACTGTGTTCTTGACGTTCAGAATTTCCAAGCAACATTTGTGTGACCGCGTGTATGCAAGACAAGTTTGAGCCAACATCCGTCGGAAAAAAATCCACGGTTTTGTTGTCGGAATGTCCGATCGTGTGTACGCAGCATAAGAGTTCCCAATTTGCCTGCAATAGAGTATAATAGTTCCCAGGCACATGTATGACTAGGATCATAATTTTTACCCTCCAGGAATACACCAGTCTTTCTGGTTAGCATTGTACACATACGAAAATACAGGAAAGCTGTTCCTAAAGTCAGGGATGCCTACAAAAGGTTAAGTGTACATCTAGGACACAAGTTGTAGTTTTGGATAAAGTTAGGACGGGTTAGAACTCCTGTTTGGTTTTATTGCCATCCAGTCCAGTTTAGTGTAGCACCCTGGTCTTAAACCGGGTCTTTTGGTAAATTAAACTGTGCTAGGTGGTATCTAACACGGCGGATTAGTAGTCTGATCATTTGGGTTTTCTCCCAAGCCTGGTTAAACTGAGGTTCCTCCCTACTGTCAATAGGTGGCACTGTTGCCTTTGGCATTAGTATGAGTTACAGTAACACTGCATTATGAAAAACATATTTTTAGCCAGTGAGCATGCTGGGAGAGAGTATATATTTGGAGAAAGTCAGGTGATGGGGGGTCCTCCCACCCAGACCTTAGTCTGGTGTGGATGTGTGAGAAACAGCTGCGTTGGGTGAGACCTGGAGTCTGAGGCTTGACTATGTGCTTAAGGCTTTGCCAGAGAGAGTTTGTTCATCACCTGGGGGCATGAGAAAAGCTCTCATTCTGGTAGAGCCTCTTGTTGCCTGGGGGCATGAGGAAAAGGGTGGAGTTCTGAGATGAAGTACCAGGAGGTTACTCTTCATGAGCTGGGGACTGAAGAGGCTGGGAAAGTGTCAAAAGGGGACTCATCCAAGGAAACCCTGCACAGTGTTTTGAGTTTTTGGTTGCTATAGGAGACAGCTGTTGGTATGTAGGCACATTGGGTGCAGGCCCAAGACCCTTGTTCTGTATTGCTGTCTACCTGGCTGTTTTGTTTTTGGAGACTGCTGATCTGTCTACACATTGTCCTAGGGTGTCCTGTGCCCAAACCCTCTCCCACATTTTTCTGTTGTGAGCAATAAACTCACTTTTGTTCATACTAAAAGTGTCTGACACCCATCTTTCTACACCTGTTCACACCCACCATGCCCAAGAACCAGCACCCTGAGGTGAAATGTCTGCTCTCCCTGATGCTGGGGGTGGCTACATTAGAAATGTTCCTATAGGGTGACAAAGTTTTCACCAGACAGGAGAGAAAATCTGCACCAGGGACACCAAAATCATGCCCCCCCCCCATCCTTTCTCAGTAGAGTAGGGGGAAGGCTAGAAGCCCGGTCAACTTTGTTTGTCTGGGTCAGTTACAAATTTACTGTCACTTTCTGTCTGGGGAAACAATTGCCATGGGAAAAACTGAGAGCAAATGTGTCCAACAGAGCCCTGGAGAGCAGTAAAAACCTGACCGTTCCAATTCATAACCCCTAGCAAAAGTTTAGCCACACACAAAATAGCATGAAACCCATTATATATAGGGGAAGCCATATTTGATTGCATACACAGGCTCTATGTTCTGCTTATAAGTACTACACAGTGGTTGTGCTTATGACTCTTCTTAATACAAGTCTGAGAAAGTAGACTCCCTAAAGAATGCACTCCTTGTGTGGCCAACATCTCAACAGGTCAAAAAATGGCAGAGTCAAATTTAGAGCTCCTTCTGGTAGCCAATTTGGAAACCGCTAAAGGCATTAAAATGATGGAACCCAAAAATGAAAAAGGTTAATCAAAATGTACTTTAGGGTACACCAAAATATCATACTATATTTCCTGTTTAACAGCTATAAAACTTTACCCTTCTGGCCACCCTTGTACAGTTCCTTGTCTGTCCGGATGAAGGCAACATTGCCAGTTGGAGCGAGGACCACAGACCTGCGAGCCCTGTAGTTGTAGTTCCCACTGACAGCTCTGACAAGGAGGAACACTGGAGTTGGTTCTCCCACCTTTGGCACCTGCATAGATGGGAGGGCAATTAGAGGCCATATGGTTAATGAACTGATTGGCATTTTGTAATACCAGATGAAGTCTAAAGCTGGCCATATGTTCACTATTTGTTGTATTCATGCATTCATTTAAATTTCTAATCATAAAGTTAAATTTTCAATCAGTGAGGAAAAATTTTGAAGGAGCAGGATAAACATTTTTCTCACATGGACAAATTTCTAACAGTGTATGTGGTTTAGTGTGAGAAATGACGGCCATTATATATTTGAATTTCAAAAAGGAAAAAAAAATAAAGTACATTTGTCAAGTCATCAGGAGGGTGACTTAAAGTAAAGGCCAGTTGAAGTTCTAGCAATTATAATATTACAGTTACTACACAATTGAGGGCTTAATTTGTAAACAGTGCTATTTGCTGCCGAAAAGGTTTAAAGGAGAAGTACAGCCAAAGCTCATTTGGCTGTACTTCTCCGAATCACAGGAGTGCAGTTAAATCTGCACTCCTGGGACCTGTTTTCAGTAGACAGTGGGCTGAAGCCCACTGTCAGCCAATGACAGAGGCAGTCCAGGGTGGGGAAAGATTGTGACAATATGTCGGGATCCACCCACAACCCTAGATAGGCACCTTGCTCAGCCCCTCAGTGAGCCGCTAAAAGCCTGAGCCAGCCGCCCCTTTCATAGCTCAGCACTCAAGTGAGCACGCAGGGGGGGGGGGATGCAGCAGAGCTCAGACAGAGCACTCAGCAGTCTGATCGCGCTTGGTTCTCAGGTCTTCAAGCCGATGGGAGACAGATGCACCATTGGACAGATGTTGCTTGCAACATCGTAACCTGTACTCTTTGAATTGCTTCCTTTACATGAAATCCCTGCCAGTCTCTCTGCTTTCCTATTAAAAACTGCCTACACTAGGCATGAGAGCACAGCTTGGTCAGTTCTCTATCTGTGCCACACACACTCTACCTAAAGCAAGGTAATCCACGAGATGTACTTTAATGACACTACCACCAACCAGTCCCTATTATGAAGACGTGTGCATCCTCCTTACTCAGTCTGGTATAGTCCTTTGCCTGGCTGCCATACTAGTTAGTTTATCTACTTGTTATTGTGTGCATCAGTGGCGGCCCGTCCATTTAGGGTGCACGGGCACCACTCCCCCCTATCCATGCGTTCGGCCCTCTAATCTACATGCAGGGCACCGGCGCATGGATTCCAATGGGGGGGGTTTGAAGCACGTGATTAGAGCCCCCCCAAAAAAAAGAAAAAAACCCACCCACAAGCTGCCACTGGTGTGCATAAACAGTTATGCACTGGAAACAGGTGGAAATAAATACAAGCATATATGCTCTGCTCATCAGCCACAAATTCAATCCACCGGATGAGTCCTTCAGCTAATGTTGACTGCCAATCAAGGCCTTCCTGTAAAGGGCACTACTTCTTTCACCGGTTACACTATGGCTAGAAGTAAAATATTTAAATACTAACCTGCAATTCATAGGTTTTAAAGATGTCACCAGCTGGGACCCGCTCATCGATAACAGTGTAGTTTGTTTCACCAACTTCAAGGATTGCCTGAACATGCATGGGATTGGCGTGTCGTTTGACTGTCAGACATGCCTTTCCTGTCTCTCCACTCTTCAGGAGGCTAGGGATGGAAACTGAAATTTGTCTGCCAAAAAAAAAAAAAAAAAAATTTTTAACACACACACACACACACACACACACACACACACACACACACACACACACACACACACACACACACACACACACACACACACACACACACACACACACACACACACACACACACACACACACACACACACACACACACACACACACACACACACACACACACACACACACACATTATCTGTTGAAGGATAACTTTGTCATGAATAGAAAGCTAGCAGCCTAGGACCAGAACAAAGTCCACCCACACTAAACTTTCAGCATAGATTTGCTTCTTTTAAGAAAAACATTTCACTGTAGCAAAAACAAATTCTCATTTATTTTGGTCCAGGGCTATCATGTAGCACCCCATAGTGCCATTTGTTAAATTACATTTTTGGCCTCCCTGTGGTCAGGGAGAGCATTGCTTGATTTGTTAGGTCTGCTCTGGAGGTATGGGCTCAATTACTCCCCGTTTCCCAGGGGACCCTGGTACATACTGGGTGGGAGAATATGACCTCAGCCTGCATGTTAATACCTCACTAGCCAATCCCTGGTCAATAAAGCAGATAACCAGCAGGGGGCTGAGTAAGGTATAAATAGGCTATAATCCAGAGCAGATGTCTCTTGTTCCTGAGGGAGCAAGACCCAGCCTGAGGGCAGTGACATCTGCCTGGAATGCAAGTACCTTTTGTGGGATCCCAGCTATGGCTTGGCTGGGGGACCTCTGTTCTCTCCTCCTGGAGAATTTTACAGAAAGCCCCCTAAGGATCCAGGACACAGGCAACTGGAGTGTAGAAGTTGATTGACCTTGCACGTGGCTGCCAAGTGATCAGGAAACAGTGAGTACCAGCCTTCTGTAGCTAAAGGCTTTCTATGGCCTCTCTGGGAGATCAGCAGTTACGATTTGTACACTCTGGACTGTATGCCTGTTAAAGAGACCCTTTTTTGTACTGTTCATCCATACACTTTAAAGTAAGGTGACCAGATTTTTAAAATGAAATCTGGGGACGTGTTTTTTTTTTTTTTTTTTTTACACTAGTAATGGCAGCAATCAGCGACTCTCTGCCGCCCGCCTCACAGCCTGTCGAGTCTTACTCTCCGGGCCTCGGCTACAACTGGGTGGGGAGTGGGAGGAAGATCACTCCGCCAGGGAAGGCAAGGAGATAAGCAGACAGGCGGCTAACCGGGACTTGAGCCAAGGCAGAAGAACATGAGAGTGGAGCTGAATGGGCATGCACCCGAAACTGAAGAAATATTCCCTCCTCTCCGACCAGCCCATGATCATCAGAAAAGGGTACAGATAATTGAAAAAAAAATACCCAAGCTAGTAGGTGTTGTGGAGCGGGGGATGTGCAATTCTGATTTTTTTTTTTATTCTGCACTGACTGTCTTTGAATATTGCCCCAGCCCCTATTCAAATCCAATCCGGGGACAAAACTGGGGACAGACTTGGTCCAGGGACAGTGTCCTCAATCAGGGGGCTGTCCCCGGAAACGTCTGGTCACCCTACTTTAAAGGGGGTGCCTTCACCTGAAGATTTTGTGCAGAGTTAGTGTCCTCAATTTCAAGTTTACAGTTACTGGATTATCCCTAGGCTCACCATCACGCTATCCAAGTTCTACCCAAAAATAAAAAGCTGCATAGTCTGTTTATGGACTGTGTGGAAAATGCTGTGTATAAACATTTATATATTTTTTCAGTGTCAACATAAATATTGGGTCTAGATGTGGCTGTAATGGGCGTCTGTTTAATATATTTCTATGTACACTTTGGATGCACTGCAGCCGGCCACTCCATCGCGGGCTGTGTGCCTTCCACTTTTCCTCCCCATCCCCTGCTCGGACAGATTGGCCTTTAGTGACAAACTCCAAGATTTAGGCGGCCGGAACAGCTGAAAATGAGAATTGGAATGCACATGACTGCTGAGGCGCAATGGGCTTAGGTACATAATGAAATAAACTCCCTCCCCCCCCCCCACATCCTTGCCCCTTCACCCCATTTAATAAAAACACGCTTACAACCATTAGGTTGGAAAAGGCAAGGCCACAGCTTTATTTAAAATTCCAACACATTAACACTTTAAACCAGGGCCAGTCACAATTTGACTGAGCATGCAATTCCAAAAGGGGAGGCCTGTCCTTACCATAAGTGCTGGACAGACAGCCTACTTCCAATTTTCCATCAAGTGCTTAGCCCATTACAGCAACTTTACTGCTGGCAAGGTTAAGAAACCGCAGCAAGCTATGACATACCAAAAAAATAAATAAAAAAGGGGCTGAGGGCGGGCTGCTCTTCCAGCAACGTTCTTCCAAAAGGCCCATAATTCCCTGGGGCAATAATTTTACTGAGCTTTGGCCCAGCCCATCCCCACAGTTTGACCAATCCCAACCATACACCTGGCCATGCCCCCATCAGTCAAGGATCACTTTCCCCTAAGGAGGTTAAAGAGGCCTTCATTCTAGTCACACGTTGTAGCTTGATGAGCACTTTTATCACCTTTGTTTGCAAGTAGATTTTACTGTTACCTATTTTTAATAAAGATTTGTTGGATAATGCACTAGGCCAGTGCGCCCACTTTATTCATTTCTGGAAAATGTTGTGTGACTGGCTGCCAAGTGCCCATCAGAGAATGGAACCCGGGATCAAACTGCCAGACCAATCCAGTCTGTCCACTAAATCAGATATCTGGTTCTTGAATGCGAATGAGCGCCTGGTACAAGCGTTGATCTCACTTTGGAGGACTTAAAGTATTTAATAGTTAAGAGCATCAGATACAGACAACAGAAGCCTCATCCTTCAGGGCTTGAGTAATCTGCATAAATAAACTCACAACACAATGAACAGAAGAACCGGTGTTAAGGTCTGATGAAGACTATCATCTTCTGATGGCACTGACCTCACGTCTCTGCCTTCCACCACAGGTGGAAGGTTAGAAAATTGCTTAATTCCCCCCCCCCCCCATCAACACATTCAGTGTTGATAGGGGAATCCCTCCTGCAGTGCCATTGTGCTCTGGAAACTAATGCAGCACTCACATTTAAGGCCTCATGCACGCTGGAAGTTATAAAAAAAGCCAGTAACGTTAGCTATAGAAATCTATAGAATGAGTTTTCCAGCGTTTAGCAAATCTATACTCCCAAAAAAAGCTTATGGCTCAATAACGCTGATAAACCCCGATTTGCCAAGTTTTTCAGCATTTTTAAGCCGTTTTCAGCTTTTTTCAGAGTTAGAGATGTTGTACAGCAGAAAAAATCCTCTCAAAACCCACTAGTTCTGTTATTTTTCCCAGCCTGAAAATGCCCCCTGCCAAAAACTGCTGATAACAGCCTATGTGTGCATGGGCACATGGGATAACACGCTGGGGAGTTTGACTTCAGAGAAAAAAATAAAAAGTCTGAAGCCAAAAACAGCAGCTGTAAAAACGTCCAGTGTGCATGAGGCCTAACCTCCCCTAATGAAGTCACAAGACTGACGATACGTGTCGGGATTGGCTGACAGGCACACTGGAAGTGACATGGGAATGAGCTTGACGCTTGTGAATGATGTATTGTGTTCCATCTTGCTTAATGTGAGCGTTTCAGTGTTTGTTTTTATGAATACAGTGGAACCTCGGATGGAGTGTAACGCGGTTAATGAGCACTGTATTTTTAAAAATCCTGACTCGGTTTGCGAGTGTTGTCTCGCAAAACGAGCAGGATTCAAGCCACAGCGGTGTGTAGTACCGCATTTGGCCTGAGGTGGGAAGGGCGCTGGAGTGCCGAGCCTATCAGAAAAACTCAGCTCCCGAGCTACCCCCCCCCCCCCCCCCCCGAGTTCAGCCGAGCTGTCTTCGGGCCTTTCCGATCGTTTATGGCTCTCCGGCGCCCCCCCACCTCTGGCCACATGCAGTATTGCATGCCATTGAAGTGAATGCGGAAGAAATTGTTTTAGTCTCCATTGACTTATATGGGGAAACTCACTTTGATATGCAAGTACTTTGGATTACGAGCATTCTCCTGGAACGGATCATGCTCGTAATCTGAGGTTCCACTTTAAATATATTATATACACTACACTATATGGGCATTCCACTTCTTCCCTCTACACCCCCCTCCCCCTCTTGGTGGGAGCATGGCTCCCAACTGTGCCTGATTTCGAACAAAGCCCCTCTTTGCTCATTTGTCCCTCATTTTGGTCGAATCTATAAAGTTGTATATAAAATGCTTTTTTAGCTTTCAAAAAGTGTTTCCCAGTGCTTAACCTTTCATCCACACTCTAAATTGTTGAATTTGTAAATTTCAAAAGCCAGTTTAAAGCAATAGTAGTGGAAAAAAAAAGAAAAAAAAAAACCCTGCACTTGTGGATTTAACTAATAAATTTTTTGTATAATTATCCTTTAACCACTTACCCACTGTCAGCCATCATGTCATGCGACATCCTTGACTTTGTGTGGGTATATCTGAATGATGCCTGCAGCAGCTACAGGCATCATTCTGATATTGTCTCTCACCCGGCGATTCTCTACACACCATAAGAATGATCATAGTGGCCGTTTCGCCGCCCATAAGAATTATCAAGTGGCGGGAGGGGACGCCCCCCCCCCCCCCTCTCCGGTGCTTCTACCGACTCACCGCTGCAATCGGTGAGTCAGAGAACGGATCCGCCGGCCTCAGATGTTTACCGTAGAGATTTCTGGCAGACCAGATCTTTTTTTTAAAAAAAGTGACCAACTAAAAAATTAAGTAAAACCAACAATAAAAAAAGTGCCCCTGTCCCCACACGCAGAAGCGAACCCATACGCAAGTCCCGCCCAGATATGAAAACTGTTCAAACACCACATGTGAGGTGTCGCCGCGAACGTTAGAGCAATTATTCTAGCCCTAGACCTCTTCTGTAATTCAAAACATGTAACCAGTAAAAAAAAAAAAAAAAAAAATTAAAGCGTCGCCTATGGGGATGAGCATGTGCAATTGAAGAGTGAAATGTTGTTAGGTATCTATTTACTCTAACTTCATTTTTACATTATGCAAAAAAAAAAAAAAAAAAAAATTGGGCTAGCTTTACGTTTTTTTTAAAGCATGAGACGTGAAAAAAAAAAAAAAAATTGGGGGTACTATGTAATTTTCTAGCAAATAGAGGATTTTTACATGTAGGAGAGAAATGTCAGAATTGGCCTGGTTGGCAAGTGGTTAAGGGGGCGTGACAGGGTGTGTGTCCTATACCTACATACTTTTTCTAATAAGTGTCCCACATTCCCATCGCAAAACATTAGGAGGTATGGCGAGTGTGAGATTACATTATAGAGGAATCACAGTCCACCAGCGACTCTTGGGACAACAAGGAGGACCCTAC
Source organism: Rana muscosa (assembly GCA_029206835.1). Taxonomy (NCBI): domain Eukaryota; kingdom Metazoa; phylum Chordata; class Amphibia; order Anura; family Ranidae; genus Rana; species Rana muscosa. Next base: position 219,665,307 of record CM055123.1, read on the forward strand.
AAAGAAATTGGGAGCTTTTTAAAAACCACCAGATTTTCATGTAAAGACCCCAGAAGATATTGCAATCACTGGTTTTCCAGTGCTGTTACCTTACAGCAGTAAGGTGAGAGGCCAGGCCACTTCACACAGAGGTGTCATTGCATGGAGTCAAGAGAAACCTGTTTATGTTTATCAGGACTGTTAGGCCCCTTTCACACGGGGAGTTTTTCCATGCGGTTTAGCGCTAATATTAGCGCTATTATACTGCATGAAAAATTCGTGCCTGTAGCCTTCAATGTGAAAGCCCGAAGGCTTTCACATTGAAGCGGTGCGCTAGCAGGACCGCTCCAAAAGTCCTGCTAGCCGCTTCTTTACAGCGGTAAAGGAGCGGTGTGTTCACCGCTCCTTTACCGCGGCTGCCCATTGAAATCAATGGGACACCGCGGTAATACCGCCCGCAAACCGCGGCAATAGCCGCGGTTTGCGGGCGGTATTAACCCCTTTTCGGCCGCTAGCGGGGGTTAAATTCACCCCCCTAGCGGCCGCATACCGCGGTAAGAACGACGGTATAGCAGCTCTGAAAATCGCGCTGCTATACCGCCACCGCACCTGCCCGCCCCAGTGTGAAACGTCCTTAAAGTGGAGTTCCACCCAATTTTTTTTATTCCACTCCTCACCCCCTTACATGCCACATTTGGCATGTATTTTTTTGGGGGGGGGTGGGGGCTTCAGTAGGAGTGGGACTTCCTGTCCCACTTCCTCCTTCCGCCCTGGAGCCGCCTAGGCGATACGTCATATCGCCTTGTGGCGGCTCCTCCCTGTAGGCGATCACCTGGGACGTGACAGGTCCCAGGCGATCGTCTGTCCACTCACAGAGCGCTGCGCCGTTCGCGCATGCACAGTGAGTGCCCGACCGTGAAGCCGAAAGCTGTCACGGCCGGGTGCCCATACTGTGAATGGACGCGCCGGCGGAGGAAAGGGGAGAGGAGCAGAGCTCCAGGCGGCGCGTCGCTGGACAGTGGAGCAGGTAAGTGTATGTTTATTAAAAGCCAGCAGCTACACTTTTTGTAGCTGCTGACATTTATTAACCATAAAAAAAAAGGGTGGAACTCCCCTTTATTTACCACACTCCACCGTTTCTCACCTGAATCTCAAGCTTCAGAGACTTGTTTAGGTGTCACACCTTCACTGTTCAGTGTATGCTGATGAGCATTGATTAATCATAATCACCCACACTTGTTTTATACAATACCTGGTTTCCCCTACAAATCATCTGTTACCTGTTTAATTATTACTTGAAGAATTTATTTGCACATTTGATTTACACCGCCACCTTGTGCACACCTTTATTATTGCCTTTCCAGTTTCAGAACATTCATAATTTTATGACACATTGATTACACTTCAGTTTAACCACTTCCCATCCAGCCTATAGCAAAATGACAGCCGGGAAGTGGTTGTTATCCTGACGGGGCATCATGACACCCAGCAGTACAAGCCATGGTGGTCACTCTGTCACACCGCATCTCTGATCGTGGTAGAGAGCAGGGATGAGCTCAGGCGGTTCACATGGAACACGTGCAGAGCCCGCCAAGGAAGTCGGCACCGTCGGAACCGCGCTGCGCTAATCACAGGCAGGGAGACATTGTCCCGATGCTCAGCTGCAGAGATCGGGACATGTCTCCCTGCCTGATTAGCACAGCGTGGTTCTGACTTCCTTGGCGGGCTCTGCACGTGTTCAATGCGAACACGCCTGAGCTCATCCCTAGTAAAGAGCCTCTGACGGAGGCTCTTTACCACGTGATCAGCTGTGACCAATCACAGCGTGAACCAGGAAGCGCCCATCAGAACCTCATCAGTGCTGTGTATCAGTCCTGCCCATCAAGTCTAGATATTAGTGCCTCATCAGTGAAGGAGAAAAAAAAAAAAATGTTATAAACAAACAAACTTTTTTTTTTTTTGTCGGTCTATTTCAGTTTGTTTAGCAAAGAAAAAAAAAAAAAAACCCACACACACACACACACACACCCCAGTGGTGATCAAATATCACCAAAAGAAAGCTCTATTTGTGGGAAGGAAATGATAAAAAAAAAAAAAGTTTGGGTACAGTGTTGTATGACTGGGCAATTGTCATTTAAATGTGTGACAGCGCTGAAAACTGTCCTGGGCAGAAAGGGGAGTGCCTGGTATTGAAGTGGTTAAACAACAAATGCAGCATCACTTATTATACACATTCCATTAAAAAAAAATTCCCCCATTTTGACATTATTCTATATATTATTACTAAAAATAATAGTTTTGTTTTTTAAATAGACATATACCACATTTATATAAACATACACATGCATAGGTGTGAAAGAGCCAACAGGAACTACAAACAAAAGTAGTATAAAAGTTCCCATAAGAAGTTACTTACGGCTCTGCATTGCCTGCAGGGATGACACACAGAAGGCACAGGGCCAGCAGACTACTCAGCTCCATGTTACCAGGTACACAACTTCTCACACCCATCCCAGCTCTTCATCCCTCACCTGTCTATATACACCTGAGAATAGGGGCGTGGACTTCCTCCTTCCTCATTTTGCTTAGCCAGGACATGCCAAGATGAAGACATGCAAACACCCCTGGTATGTCATAATGTCAACAATAGGCTACGTTTACCAAACCTGCTTTACATATCATTAGGAAAGCAGGTCATTTGGATTTGGGGACCGGATTTGTACAAAAATATATGAAAATGTTTTTAGCCACTTGACCCCCTTCATGACCAGATTATTTTTTGCTATTCAGCACTGCACTAATTTAACTGGCAATTGCGTAGTCATGCAACACTGTACACTAATGAAATTTATATAATTTTTTTTCCTACAAATAGAGCTTTCTTTTGGTGGTATTTGATCACCACTGTTTTTTTTTTAAATTATTATTATATAAAGCAGGGGTGCCCAACCTTTTGAAGGGTGAGGGCCACTGAAGCGACTTGGTAACCTGTCGCGGGCCACAATAAATGGAGCGGGCAGATGACAGGCCCATGTCCACTCTGCATATGCAGAGCAGACAGGGGCACAGCCCACTCTACTCTATTGGCCCTCCAATCCGATCTTCCCAGATGGAAGGGGATGGATCCTCCCTTCTGTTTTTTTTTTTGGTGGATCGAATTAGAGGTAGGTGTGTGTAAACAACCACAAGTCCATTTACATCTGTGGCTCAATAGAGGTGAACGAAGGGTCCAGTTGGGTCGGACTGATCGTGTCAAAGGGGCCTAAGGCTGCTTTTACACTGATGCGCTGGAATTATACCCACACCAAGGGTGCAACGCAGTGCACCTGTGGCTTTCCTGCGGTTAGTTTCACTTTGCCATAGACTTCTATTATATCCTGCAGGTGTGGTGCACTTTCTGAAGTGCCCCAACCCACAGGTAGCCCTGGTTCACACTGGTGCAATTTGACATGCGATTTGACATGTCAAATCGCATGTCATATCGGTGAAATTTGCCGCAAATTGCGGGCAATGGCACCATCCTAATCGGTGTGACGCCGCATCTGCGGCGCTGCACCGATTACAAAAAGTAGTTTCTGTACTACTTTTTGCAATTTCAGCCGCGATTTACTTTGACATCTGTTTCAGGTGTCTTTGAAATCGCGGCTGAAATCGGGACTGCCAGCAGGAGTGAAATCGTGCGAGTTCAGCTGAACTTGCAGGCTTCACTCCAGCAGCCCCAGTGTGAACCTGGGCTTAATAACAGAAGTCTACGGCTCAGTGCAGGTAACCCGCGGGTGTTCTGCGCTGCACCTGTGAATCAGTTTGAAAGCAGCCCAGTAACCACTGCAGAACAGATATGTCCATATATACATTGTGATTTTAGTATTAAACTTACCTTTAATAACAGTCTTCCATTCAGGTATCGCCAGCTGTTGCTGTCCCAGGCAGAGTGCATTTGGTATCACGACACCTGTGACAGGAGTTGGCGCTATACATGAAGCATTGGCTTATGTCAACCCGCTATTCCAGAGCAGGAGGTCGCGCGCCACATCAGAGGGCTCCGCAGGCCACTGGTTGGGCACCCCTGATATAAAAAGGAACAGAGACCAGAAATTTAGAAATAAAAAAATATGTTTTCTACTTTAATATTTAACCACTTTCCATCCCAGCCATCGTCAAATGACGTCCGCAGGAGGGATCTCCCATCCTGGGCGGGCGTCATATGACGTCCTCGGCTTCCCGGCCGTCTAGGGGGCGCGCGATGTCCAGCAGGCACCTGCGATTGCCCGATGACAGAGCAGGACCGTGGATCTGTGTGTGTAAAACACACAGGTCCACGTCCTGTCAGGTGAGAGGAGACCAATGGTGTGTTCCCAGTACAGAGGAACACCGATTGGTCTCCTCCCCTTGTGAGTCCCCTCCCCCTACAGTTAGAATCACTCCCTAGGTAACACATTTAACACCTTGATCGCCCCCTAGTGTTAACCCCTTCCTTGCCAGTGACATTTATATGATAATCAATGCATTTTTCTAGCACTGATCGCTGTATAAATGTGAATGGTCCCAAAATAGTGCCTGATATGTCCGCCGCAACGTCACAGTCACGATAAAAAAACGCAGATCGCCGCCATTACTCTATCCCCTATTTTGTAGATGCTATAACTTCTGCGCAAACCAATCAATATACGCTTATTGCAATTTTTTTTTTTTTTTACCAAAAATATGTAGAAGAATACATATCGGCCTAAACTGAGGAAAAAATTTGTTTAAAAAAAAAAAATTGGGATATTTATTATAGCAAAAAGTAAAAAATATTGTGTTTCTTTCAAACTTGTCGCTCTTCTTTTGTTTATAGCGCAAGAAATAAAAAACGCAGAGGTGATCAAATACCACCAAAAGAAAGCTCTATTTGTGGGGAAACAAATTCTAAAAATTTCATTTGGGTACAGGGTTGCATGACTGTCATTCAAAGTGTTACAGCACTGAAAACTGAAAATTGGCCTGGGCAGGAAGGTGGTGAAAAGGCCCTGTATACTATTGAAGTGGTTAAAGGGTAACTCCACTTTCGTGGAAAAAAAAAGAAAATAAAGAAAAAATTATTTAGCGTATACAATTGCGACACATATTGTCATATTGTAATTGAATGTTATTAGAAATTACCTTTCCTTTTTAATCTGCAGTGCTGTAATTTTCTGAAAATGCAATATGGCTACCTGGAGGTGTTCTGTACACAGAACGTGTACAGTAAGGTGAACAGATTTTTCAAATTAAATCCGGGGACATATTTTTTTTTTACTAGTAATTGCGGCAATCAGCGACTCTCTGCCCGTCGCCGCCCGCCTCACAGCCTGTCAAGTCTTACTCTCTGGGCTACTACTAGGTGTGGAGCGGAGGAAGATCACTCCGCCAGGGAAGGTAAGGAGATAAGCAGGCAGGCGGCTGGCCAGGACATGAGCCAAGGCACAAGAACCTGCGAGCGGAGCTGAATGGGCATGTGCCCAAAACTGAAGAATTATTCCCTCCGACCAGCACATGATCATCAGAAAGGGGCACAGAGAATGGAAAAAATACACCCTCCTAAGCTAGTAGGAGCGGCGGAGCAGGGGTGTGTAATTCAGATTTTTTTTATTCTGCACTGACTGTCTTTAAAATTGCCCCTGCTCCTGTTCAAATCCAATCCGGGGACAAAACCGGGGACAGACTTGGTCCAGGGACAGTGTCCTCAATCAGGGGACTGTCCCCTGAAACCGGGGATGTCTGGTCACCCTAGTGTACAGAACACCCCCAGAAACATCATTTCCGGCTTGTATGATTGGCTCTCTGATTTTCACAGAAATCTGCACTAAGATGCAAGTGCAAAAATTTAATTTTTGGTGAGACACTCCCAGTAGGAACACGTCTAAAGGGATGCAAATCATGCAGCTTTCCTCATTAGTGCCCTGCAAGTTCACAGCTGATTGATAATTATGAAACCACTACCATTAGATTCACTTTCACACATGGGTACAGACAAACACACAGGGATTTCTTCAGAATAACAAAACATAGGAATCTGCAACAAAGTTTGTTAAAATCCTTGCAATGTACATATACAGTATCTCTCAAAAGTGAGTACACCCCTCACATTTGTGTAAATATTTTATTATATCTTTTCATGTGACAACACTGAAGAAATGACACTTTGCTACAATGTAAAGTAGTGAGTGTACAGCTTGTATAACAGTGTAAATTTGCTGTCCCCTCAAAATAACTCAACACACAGCCATTAATGTCTAAACCGCTGGCAACAAAAGTGAGTACACCCCTAAGTGAAAATGTCCAAATTGAGCCCAAAGTGTCACAATTTTGTGTGGCCACCATTATTTTCCAGCACTACCTTAACCCTCTTGGACATGGAGTTCATCAGAGCTTCACATGTTGCCACTGGAGTCCTTTTCCACTCCTCCATTATGACATCACGGAGCTGGTGGATGTTAGAGACCTTGCGCTCCTCCACCTTCCGTTTGAGGATTCCCCACAGATGCTCAATAGGGTTTAGGTCTGGAGACATGCTTGGCCAGTCCATCACCCTTAGCTTCTTTAGCAAGGCAGTGGTCGTCTTGGAGGTGTGTTTGGGATCGTTATCATCTTGGAATACTGCCCTGTGGTCTAGTCTCCGAAGGGAGGGGATCATGCTCCGCTTCAGTATGTCACAGTACAGTTGGAATTCATGGTTCCCTCAATGAACTGTAGCTCCCCAGTGTCGGCAGCACTCATGCAGCCCCAGACCATGACACTCCCACCACCATGCTTGACTGTAGACAAGACACACTTGTCTTTGTACTCCTCACCTGGTTGCCGCGACACACGCTTGACACCATCTGAACCAAATAATTCTTGGTCTCATTAGACCACAGGACATGGTTCCAGTAATCCATGTCCTTAGTCTGCTTGTCTTCAGCAAACTTTTTGCAGGCTTTCTTGTGCATCATCTTTAGAAGAGACTTCCTTCTGGGATGACAGCCATGCAGACCAATTTGATGCAATGTGCGGCGTATGGTCTGAGCACTGACAGGCTGACCCCCCACCCCTTCAACCTATGCAGAAATGCTGGCAGCACTCATACGTCTATTTCCCAAAGACAACCTCTGGATATGACGCTGAGCACGTGAACTAAACTTCTTTGGTCGACCATGGCGAGGCCTGTTCTGAGTGGAACCTGTCCTGTTAAACCGCTGTATGGTCTTGGCCACCATGCTGCAGCTCAGTTTCAGGGTCTTGGCAATCTTCTTATAGCCTAGGCCATCTTTATGTTCAGCAACAATTCTTTTTTTCAGATCCTCAGAGTTCTTTGCCATGAGGTGCCATGTTGAACTTCCAGTGACCAGTATGAAAGAGTGAGAGCAATAACACCAAATTTAACACACCTGATCCCCATTCACACCTGAGACCTTGTAACACTAACGAGTCACATAAAACCAGGGAGGGAAAATGGCTAATTAGGCCCAATTTTGACATTTTGTGTGTGAGTTATTTTAAGGGGACAACAAATTTACACTGTTATACAAGATGTACACTCACTACTTTACATTGTATTAAAGTGTCATTTATATAAATAATATAAATAATATATAAAAAATACCGTATTTATCGGCATATAACACGCACAGGCGTATAACACGCACCCCAACTTTAAGAGGGAAGTTTCAGGAAAAAACTTTTCACAGCCCCCTGCGTATAACACGCAGGCACAGTTTACCCTCTATTTTCAGGGTAAAAAAGTGAGTGTTATACGCCAATAAATACAGTATCCCACATCTTAAAAAAAAAAAAAAATTTTTAACTTAGTTTAGGCCGATGTGTATTCTTCTTCTACATCAGTAATATGCAATTAGCGGACCTCCAGCTGTTGCAGAACTACAAGTCCCATGAGGCATTGCAATACTCTGACAGCCACAAGCATGACACCCAGAGGCAGAGGCATGATGGGACTTGTAGTTTTGCAACAGCTGGAGGTCCGCTAATTGCATATCCCCGTTCTACATATTTTGTGGTAAAAAAAATAACTTATATTAATTGGTTTGCGCAAAATTTATAGCATCTGCAAAATAGGAGGTAGTTTTATGGCATTTTAATTTATTTTTTATTTTTTTACTAGTAATGGCTGAGATCTGCGATATTATTTTTTATTTTTTTTATCGGGACTGTGATATTGTGGCGGACACATCGGACACTTTTGACACATTTTTGGGACCATTCACATTTATACAGCGATTAATGCTATAAAAATGCACTGATTACTGTATAAATGTCACTGGCAGGGAAGGGGTTAACACTAGGGGGCAATCAAGAGGTTAACTGTGTTCAAACTGTAGGGGGGATGGGACTTACTAGGGGGAAGAAAGAGATCGGTGTTCATACGGTGCCCTTAGTGGCCAAAAGGCGAAGCGAAGTAAGGTAACGTTGCTTCGCCCAGCCGTGCTATTCTGACGCAGTAAAACTGCGGCGGATGGTCGGCAAGTGGTTAATGGAATCCGGAGACCAATTATGTGGGTTACCATCCTTTCTTGTCATATCAGTGAGAGGTTTGACCAGAGAAGTAAAGTTACGAATAAATTTCCATTAATATTTGGCAAACCCAAGAAAACGTTGAAGCAAACGTAGACCTACGGGTCGAGGCCACTGTGGAACTGCAGATAGTTTCCCTGGATCCATCGAAAAACCAGCAGTAGAAGGGACATAACCCAGAAGTTTAACCTGTTCACGAAACTTCTCCAACTTACAATACAGGTTATAATCTCTCAGCCTCTGTAGCAAATGGTATACATCTGTGTGGTGGCTCTCTAGGGAATTTGAATATATGAGGATATTGTCGAGATAAACCACCACAAATTGCTGCAACATGTCTCAGTGGACATTGTTGATGATTTCCTGAAAAACTGCAGGAGAGTTGCAAAGACCGAGGTATTCGTAATGTCCTGCCCTGGTATTAAACACAGTTTTCCATTCATCACCCTCCTTGATCTTCACGAGATTGTATGCCCCTCTCAGATCGAGCTTCGTGAAAACCATTGCTCCCTTGAGGCGATCAAATAATTCCGTAATCAACGGAATCGGATGCGCATTCGTAATCGTGAAGCGATTGAGACCCCTATAATCGATACAAGGTCTCAGTTCACCACTCTTCTTTTTCACAAAGCAGAAGCCAGCAGGAGATGAGGAATTGCGCATGAACCCTCGAGAGTAGGTTGGCAACATATTTCTCTATGGCCTTATCCTCCGATACAGACAAAGGGTAAACCCGACCACGAGAGAACATAGCACCATGTTGAAGGTCAATTGCACAGTCATATGACCGATGTGGGGGCAAACTACCGGCTTGACCTTTGTAAAAGACATTGTTAAATTTGCGGTACTCCTCTGGCAAGGAGGAGAGTGAAGAGGTGCAAAAGACCTTTCTGAAAACATAACTCTGTAATCAAGGATAACCAATAACCACTGGAAAATGAGGTGAGGGAATAACTTGGAATTCCTTCTCTTACTACATGGTGGTGGTGGTGGTGGGGGGGGGGGAAGGGATGAATGGCAGTGCTGGAGGGGAAGTTGAGATCAGTGGCAGAGCTGGTGGGAGTTCTGATCAGCCAACTTAGGTGCTCTTCATCAAGGTCATCTGCTGATCTGAGAACTGTAGTGGGGACTTTTAATGGCAACTATAATCACAGGTAGTGTCACTCACTGTGTCTCTGACTTTGTGGTGTCTCGTAGCAGTGACACCTATGCCGAAATCAGGATAGGGTCTCCTCCAGCCCCTCCCACTTCACATTTCTCATCAGTCAGCTGACCTCTAGTCTCTGCCCCCCAGTCATGCCCTGAACTGAATGGGTGGCTGCGAAGAGGCTGAGCAGGCGGCAGCGGGCTCCAGGGACAGCCCTGCTGGGCAGCCACAAAAAGGCTGGGAGAGCAGTGCGGGCTTTAGGAACAGCCCAGGATTCGGTGACCCCTGGCAAATCATCATTTGACCCCCGAGGGGGTCCCGATCCCCAGGTTGAGAACCACTGCCCTACGGCCATGGTCAACGGAGCAGTCTCGTAAGTCAAATGGGCAGGCTGAGGATGTCTCCCATCAATAGCCCTAATGGCAAGTGGAGTGGCACGAAGCTGCAGCGGAATCGAGTGCTTAGTGCCTGTGTGTCTATCTATGAACAGGCCTGCAGCCCCAGAGTCAATTAGAGCATGTGTCTCGATTGACGACTCAGACCAAGAAAGGGTAACCAGAACTAAAGGCTTATCCTTCAGGATAACTGGGGACGTAACAATGCCACCGAAGGTCTGTCCCCTACAGGACCTCAGGTGCAAGGCGTTTCCCAGACGGGTAGGACAAGACTTCAAAAAGTGACCCGCCTGGCCACAATAAAGGCACAATCTCTCCTTCCTACTAAAAGCCCTCTCATCCACCGAGAGACATGTGAAGCCCAACTGCATGGGTTGTACTTCACTAGCGGACTCTGTACCAGGAGGTGAGGGAGGCAAGGGTGGTACTGCAAAGCTCGGAGCCAAATATACAGGAGGAGTCCGCAAGCGCTACTTAAAGGCAGGTCTCTCTCGAAATCTGGAGTCAATGACAATGGCAAACGTGATCAACTTCTGCAGATCCATAGGTATGTATCGGGCTGCTATGTCATCTTTGATGTTATCCGGGGGACCATGAGAAAAAGCAGCCACGAGGGCCTCATTGTTCCAAGCGACCTTTGCTGCCAGAGTACAGAATTCAATGGCATAATCGGCAACAGTTCTCGTACTCTATATGAAGGACATGGGGCTCTTGGAAGCAGAAGTGTAGCATTCTGAAAGTCCAAAAGGAAGCACCAAACTCAGGGTAACCCAGGACAATGGTCTTTTGTATCTCCCATAGGGGTTTTTCCCAGGCCAAGGTTCTATCAGAAAGCAAAGAAATAATGAATGAAAAAGGAACAGCTGTAAGTTACAGACTGCAAAGGTAGGCAAAAATATGACCAGGCAGCATTGTATACACAAAGTTTAATGAAAAAAATTGTTAAAAAGATTGTATGGAATGACATCCATGTAGATATGTCAATACCTTCCAAAATTGAAAATGGCACAAAACATACATACTGTACATACAATGATAAAAACAGTGTTGGTGGTTGTTCAGGGTAAGAGAGGTTCCCAGTATAACATCTAGTAATGTATAGTTGTATACATTAATACCACTATCCAATGGAATTGTAGCAACTTGTTACTATGAAGACTGCAAAGACACAGTATGTCCAGATTGGATGCTATAATGCATTGGGGTCTCAGTGAATTCACATTAATTGTAGAGCAAGGGATTCCAATAAAGTAGGTAATAGCTAAATGTCCCTACTGTTGATGATGATAACATTCAATACGGCTGTAAAATAGCAATCTATCAGCTTTGTGCCCGATGTCACTACTTTTGCAGTCTGAAACTTACAGCTGCGCCTTTTTTCTTTCATTTTCAGTTTCTGCTTTGGCATAGACCACACCTAACCGCTGAGTCAGTGAGTAATTAACTCCTCATACTCTGGGTATTTTCTACCCAATTCTTTATATTCAGTAATTCTCTTAAGGTTTTAATACCCGTTCACGAGGTAAAACCTTATCCCACAATTGTAGGCGGAGACTTCAATGTCCCGCTGACTCCAACCCTAGACACCTCCAACGGATCCTCATGTATGACATATAGGGCCCTCCGCGCGATTAAATCCCAACTACACATTCTCACCCTCCATGATACTTGGCGCACGTTACACCCAAACGTCAAAGACTTTACCTTCTTCTCCCCTCCACATAATAAGTATTCTAGACTTGACCATTTCTTTCTCTCGCAGAATGACCTTCCCATGCTTACTGCAGCCACGATTGAGCCAGGACTCCTTTCGGACCACAACCCTATTACCATGACTTTAACATTTCCAATATGGCGCCCTAGATCCGAGATCTGGCGCATGGATGACTCCCTGCTGTCAGACCTGGAACATACCTGCTTAATTTCTGACGGCCTATCCCATTATTTTGCAGACAATGTCACAGAAGATATCTCTTCTGTTACAGTATGGGCTGCGCACAAATGCGTCATACGGGGCCAGATTATTTCCCTGATGGCTAAGAGGCACAAGCTCAGGAAAGCACGCATTGAGGAACTGTCTAACCGTGTTAAAACTTTGGAACAAGCACACAAGCTGTCCCTAGCGGCAAAAGGCCTCTCTGACCTCCTTACGACCAGAGAGGAATTGTTATCGGAACTCCAGGCGACGTTGAAACATAAATTTGCACTGACACATAAACTCTTTTACGAGTTCGGTAACAAGTCCGGGAAGCTTTTAGCGAGAGCCTTGCAAAAGAAAAAGTCCGCAAACACCATCCATTCCATGGGACCCCCTCGGGAACCAGCGTAGCCAACACAGAAAACATAGCAAGACAGTTCGTTAAATACTTCACCAAACTGTATAACCTACCCAGACCCTGCCTACAAACCAACTCCAACGACAGATCTAAAGCCATCACTGACTTTCTATCTCAGTACTGTCCATCCCCGCCCAGCCCTGACGACCTAAAGGACATTGATCTCCCCATTTCCGTAGAGGAGACTCTTGCGGCTCTAAAACAGCTGAAAGCAGGCAAGAGCCCTGGACCGGACGGACACACGACCAACTACTACAAATCTTTTACCGACTTACTGATCCCTCACTTTGTCAAAGCTTTCAACACTCTTCCCACATCTCCCCTCCCACATGCTGATATACTTGAGGCTCACATTACCCTCATACCGAAACCTGACAGGGACACCACACTAGTGTCTATCGCCCAATCTCACTACTTAACGTTGATGTTAAGCTCTACGCCAAAATTCTAGTGAACCGGCTCTTACCTTTGATCCCTAATTACATCTCACTAGATCAAGTAGGCTTCGTCCCTGGCAGGGAAGCTAGGGACAACACTACGAAAGCCATTAATATCCACCACTGGTTGACCACCTCTAGTACCAAAGGGTTCTTCCTTTCCCTTGACGCGGAGAAGGCGTTTGACAGAGTAGCATGGGACTACATGTCTGCCACACTGTTGGCGATGGGGCTTCCTCCACGCCTCCACCAAATGATTATGACACTGTATACGACCCCTACAGCTAGACTTAGGGTTAATGGCCGACTGTCGGAAGCCTTCTCCATTACAAATGGCACACGGCAGGGCTGTCCTCTTTCCCCCCTTATTTTCATCCTCACCATGGAACCCTTCCTCCGCAGAATACGGGAAAATCATGATATTAAAGGGATTGAGATTGGTCATAGGCAATGCAAAATAGCAGCTTATGCTGACGATATCTTACTCTTCCTTACTGATCCCCTGATCACTATCCCCAATCTCCTCAAAGACTTCGAGCTCTTCCGACAACTTTCAAACCTGAAAATTAACTTTGACAAATCGAAGGCGATTAACGTAACACTACCGACGGAATTGGTAGCTCTTTGTCAGACTAACTTCCCTTTCAGCTGGGAAACCAATGAGATATCATACTTGGGTATTAAACTCCCAACCAAACTCTCCGACATCTATGCCAGAAACTTCACACCAGCACTACACAAGATTCAGGAAGACCTCATATCTTGGACCAAGGGCCCGTTCTCCTGGTTCGGCAGAGCGGCAATTTTAAAAATGAATGTCCTCCCCAGGCTGCTCTATCTGATGCAAGCTATCCCAATAAAACTGCCTCCATCATTCTTCACGACTTTCAAATGGAAGTGCAGACTCTTTCTATGGTCCGCCCGTCCTCCTAGGCTACGCTGGGAAAAACTAATCTTACCCAAACGTCAGGGTGGGATTGGGTTGCCTGATTTACGCACATATTACCGGGCTTGCCAGCTCGCCAGAATTGTGGACTGGCATGCTCATGTAAACACTAAGGCATGGGTACTTCTGGAAAATGCTTTCACTAACATACCGATCGCTCACCTCCCTTGGATTAATCCGAGAGCGGTACCTACTGAATGCACAGCTCACCTTCTTATAGGCCCCACGCTAAATAATTTTAGAGCTGCGAGTCGTACACTCAACATGACCCCTTATCCAGGCCCTATGACACCACTCGATAATAACCCTGGATTCACACCTGGTATACTCGCCAAATCTCAATCCGAACAGACCACCCCCCAGCAGACGAGGGCCTCTCAATTCTTCGATGCAGGCAGGCTTCTTTCTCAACCAGACATGGCCTCTAAATTTGCAGATCTTTCCATTCCCTTTTTCAAGTTCCTCCAAATTCGACACTTCCTACATAGCGTCCAACCACTCTCCCTATGGTATAGGGACCGTACACCCTTTGAAGCTCTCTGCTGTAGGTCAGACCCTCAGAGCCACTTGATCTCAACAATAATTGCCATCCTGTTAGACAACCCTCCTGCCCACGACAGAATTCATGATAGATGGGAAACTGACCTAGCCATGGAATTGTCTGCAGAAGACTGGACACAAATACATGAACACACACATAAAGGATCCATAAATGTCTCTACACAAGAGAATAGGTACAAACTGTACTCTAGGTGGTACCGTACACCTGATAAGATTCATAAATTTTACCCGGAGGTGTCCCAGGATTGCTGGAGATGTAATTCCGCTTTAGGTTCCCTTATTCACATTTGGTGGGAATGCCCTATCATCCAGGAATTCTGGAGAGAAATACATGCCCTGATCACCCAAATCACCACCTATACACCGGACTTTAGCCAGGCGCAATATCTGCTCCATCACACGACCCTTCCAAGGGCGGCCTACCGGAAATCACTCACCCTGCATCTCATCAACGCAGCCACCCAATGTATTCCGGTCCACTGGAGGAGTACCACCCCACCAAGCATTTCTGAATGGCATGTCAGGGTAGACAGAATAGCAGATATGGAGAGGCTCATACACCAGGCTAATGATAACTCTACCAAGTTTGGAAATACATGGGCATGCTGGCTTCACTATAGGGACTCCACACGTTCAGGAAACTCATCCGCCATACCTACAACTAGTACAGGGAATCACGAAACCACTCTGGCCACAGAATCATGAAACTTCCGTCTCCGCCCTTCCCCCTACTCTCACTCCCTTTCCCTACATCTCAGAAATATATAGATTACATATTCTTATATTGTGACATTATCTGAACGTCATTCTGTACCTACGTTCACCTATGAAAGTTGCACTAGGGTATACATCTGATCCGAAACCATCCCTCGAACTGTTAGGGAGAGATTACTGTACTGTTGGCCCAGACACGACCAGACCCCTTGGGGTCTGACAAGAATCCCTGCCCGCGTACAGCAAGTACCCTGTTTGGGGTGCGCGGGCGGGAATGATCCCACTGATGAAGGGCCACCTAGCCACTTCGACCTGCCCAGAATATCCCCCTCAAATGGGAACTTGATCACTTCCCACAACCTTTAGAGTAGAGCACATATAGCTAGTAATGTGAGGGGAGGGTTTCGGAAGACACCATCCTTCTCTGGTTTAACAGAGTTAATAACAAAAGTTGCCTGTATTCGTTTGATAAATGTTGTTGTTGTATTCTACGAGTGAACTATGTACTTTATAGCGCTGTACTTGACTTATCGTGGAATTCTTGTATACCTTACTGTACCTGTTATGTAACCTGTATATGTAACTATACAATAAAAATTTTATGCAAAAAAAAAAAAAAACCTTATCCCACAACCTGTTGGTAGAATTATACCTTCCAAAAATCTGCATCATGCTTGCTATAAACCCAATGGCATATAGGATTGGAGAAGACATAGATGCTGAGATCAGGTTGGCATTTACTGGAGAGATCAGTCAAAACTCAGAGGATATAGGGGAATCTATTAAAGGTAAATTTAAGCCTTCACCTGTGACAGAATCCACAGAGCCCTCAGGCCCAAACCGCCCGCGGACAAACCTCTGCGTGACATAATCCTCTGCATGAAGGATTTTCTAACAAAAGAAGAAATCCTGAGAGCTGCACGGAACACCCCACGGATCACATAAGATGACTTCACTGTACAGATATACCGGGACATATCGCCTGCTACTCTGGATAGACGCAGAGGTATGAAAGAAATCACAACCGCCCTACAAGCTGCTCGTATCAGTTACAGGTGGGGATTTCCCTTCAAGTTGGTGGTACCCCATAATGGCTTTACATATTCCGCCACGTCTATCTCAGAGGGCCAAGAGTTTCTGGTGAAATTGGGCCTCCTGGATGCAGAAGCCATACGTCGCCCTCCCCTGACTCCCAGGCCCTCACAGATATGGCATACACCTCCCACCAGACGGGACAGGCGAAGGATCAGGTATGATGAAGCCTCCTCGAGGAATTAACTTGCTGTATTCTGAACACCTGGCCAAGCCTATGACCTACTGCACCTACGAGACAGACATGTACCACCTTGTTCTAACAACCTACATAAAGAGGAGCCTGTCCCTTAGTGCTGTCGCATGTTCCCCCCCAGCACATTCAAGTCTTGACATTTGATTCACTTTTGCTTTTTGCAACCACACCTCATTTTTTGCGGTCCTTTTTGTTTTACTCCTGTGACAAGATCAATAATGCTACTGGGTATGAGACTTGTATGTCTCAATTTTTCCTTGTTATTATCAGGATGCAATCTCTTCCTGACTCAGAAGTTCTAGTTTTTATTTTTTGTCTTTTTTTTTCACTCCTGTTTTGTTTGACTCGTTCTCTCAAGTACAAATATGACTCTAAACACATCCGTTTTTATACCAAATGTGCCTTACTATTGATATGGTGATCTCTAGCTCAATATATGATGTCTTTGCTCTTAGTTATCTAATGTGCTTTCAGGCTCAATATGGCAGCTCCTATTACTCAAAAAAAATCTTTTGGGAATTGCTCCTTTTTTTATTAAGGTATTTTTTCTGGGTGAGAGACTTCCACCCACCTTGGCTTTCTTCACAAGGAAATTGTTATGGCTATTAAGTGTATTTCACATAATGTGGAGGGTTTTAATTCCCATATAAAGAGGAGTAAGGATTTTTCTCACTACAAACAACTGGGAGCCAAAATTTTGCTGATCCAAGAGACTCATTTTTCACAAGCCTCCCACCCCAAATTTTTTCATAGAAATTACCCTCAAGCTTTCTATACTGTCTATTCCTCTAAAAGTAGAGGAGCTGCCATATTCTTGCACACATCCCTTCCAATGGAGGTTTGTCAAACTTATAGAGATAAGGAAAGTCGCTTTGTCATTATCAAAGGAATGATTCACAATAGAGAATGTACTATTGCAAGTGTTTACGCCCCTAATGACTCCACTGCCACCTTTTTTATGTCTTTTCTGTCTATATTAGAAAAATACCAATCTCCCCATATGATTTTAGGCGGAGACTTCAACACGGTGGTTAACCCCACCCTAGACAGAAGTCATGCTTCCGCAACATCTAAAGCTTTCCCCAAATCTCTCTCCCGTAAACTTATTGATCTCCAACTGATAGACACCTGTAGGGCTCATAACATAGGGCCTAAAGAATTAACTTTTTTTTCATAACAATAGTTACGCCAGACTAGATTATATCTTTTCAACCCCTGTTATTTTAGCTAATTCTAGTTCAGCGTCTATCCATAGCTGCGTCTGGTCTGACCACCACATTGCTGCATTCACCACAGAATTCATCAAATTGGCCCCCACACCTTTTACATGGAGACTCAATGAAGCTCTTATCTCTGACCCTGTTTTAGAGAGGGAAGTGACTCAATCCATAGATAATAATTTTGCCATTAATGATCTCCCAGAGACCCCAATCTCCACTGTTTGGGTGGCCCATAAAGCAGTATTGCGAGGCAAACTCATAAGCTTGGCTTCTGCCCGCAATAAAGCCAATAAACAAACTATTATACGGCTTTCAGCCGAGTTGGATAAATTATATAAAAATACTATTGCCTTGCAATTAGAATCTACTAGAAGGTCCATAGACTAGAAGCGGCTGGAACTAGACGCGTTGCTTTCTGCTAAAACAGAAAAGGCTCTGAGGTGGTCCAAAGCCAGGTTTTTACTTCATAGCAACACAGCCTCCACCATGTTCGCTAGAAAGCTTAACCAGTCTACCCGTCCTCCACATATATACAAACTAACCTCCCCTTCTGGTGGGTTTGAGTCCCACCCCCAAGAGGTTCTGAAAATGTTCAAGTAGTTCTATTCTTCATTATTAGGGCCCTCACACGCCACTCCCTCAGAGGAGTCTAAGGCCTGGTTTGATAACCTACCACTGCTCCTCACAATTAGATACCCATAATCAACCCATTTCTCAGTCAGAGGTCTTGAATGTCATCAAATATCTTAAAAATGGTTCTTCCCCTGGGCCGGATGGTTTTTCGGCCATATACTATAAAAAGTTATCCACTCAACTCAGCCCAAGACTGGTTCGGCTCTTTAATTCGGTCTTACATGGTGAAGGTTTCCTGGAGGAAATGCTTTTAGCAAATATGTCCCTCATCCCCAAGCCTAACAAGGTGCACTCCCTACCACAGAATTTTATACCTATTTCAGTCATCAATAATGACTTACATTTTTTTAGCAGAATCCTGGCTGACAGATTGGGGAGCATAATCTCCTCATTGATATCTCGTTATCAATCTGGGTTTATCCCCCATCGCCTCATCACAGATAAAATACGCCTAGCGACGAATATTATTCAAGATGCTACCCTCTTCTCTAGGAAATTGTTTGTTAAGCTTAGATATGCATAAAGCTTTTGACAATGTGTCTTGGAGCTACGTGTCTTTCCTCTTACAAGGCTTTGGTTTCCAGGGTGACTTCCTAAGAGCCTTCCAGGCCCTTTATCAGAATCCCAGTACACGGATTAAAAGGATGTAGTTCTGATTTTTTCCAGCTTAGCAGGGGCACTAGACAGGGATGTCCACTTTCCCCTTTAATTTTTGCCCTAGCCATCGAACCCCTTGCCATCGCAATACTACAACACCCTGACATCTCAGGCTACAGTAAGGCAACGTCCACGTACAAATTCTGCATGTATGCAGATGACGTCCTCCTTTTCCTCACTAACCCCTTGATCACTTTACCAAATCTTCTGCACACCCTCTCCATATTTGCTGACATCTCTGGCCTTTCGGTTAATGTGTTTAGATCCCTGGCCCTCCCTGTCGGGTACCCCCCTGCTGAGCTGGAAATCTTAAAGTAGATGTAAACCCGTTTTTTTTTTTTTTTTTTGATGTCACAATGTAGGGTATAAGATTTCTTATCATCTGTGCCCAGTCTTGCCACACAGAGTTAATCCAGCTCTGAGCAATCCTCTTTTATTGTTCAGTGAGATAAAACGGACTTACAGAGAAAAACCTTGGTCCGTTCCGCCCCCTGGCTTTGAGTGACAGATTATTTACATATCTCATGCACTAGCCTGAGAAAGGCACATCCTGTGTAAAAAGTTCACAATTCACATCCCCCTCCCTTCCCCTCCTCTCCCCTCCAGCTCTCCCAGGATTGGCTGCCTTTCCTGTGTTTTGACTGGATGTTTCTCATCATGGGTCGGTGTCAGTGAACGATGTCAGTGGGGCAGTGGTCGGTGTCAGTGGGGCAGTGGTCGGTGTCAGTGGGGCAGTGGATGGTGTCAGTGGGGCAGTGGTCAGTGTCAGTGGTCGGTGTCAGTGGGGTAGTGGTCAGTGTCAGTGGAAGATGTCAGTGTCAGTGGGGTAGTGGTCGGTGTCAGTGGGGTAGTGGTTGGTGTCAGTGGACGATGTCAGTGGGGTAGTGGTTGGTGTCAGTGGATGATGTCAGTGGGGTAGTGTCAGTGGGATAGTGGTCGGTGTCAGTGGTCTTGGGGCTCTGGATCGTGTCGGTATGGGGAAGCATTTGTGGTGTCAGTCATTTCTTTTCTTTTTTTTTTCAATTTCATTTTTTTTCTTACAATTTTATTTTGGATTTTTTTTTTTATCAGCCCTGTTGGGGGCTTTGGTGACATGTCAGGGGTCTAAACAGAGACCCCTGACATCTCCCCTTTGTGACAGAGGACAGATTCCCCAGTCTCTTTCTCTGCACAGAAGATGAATGCAGAGAAGACGGAGGCTCCTCTCCCTTCATAAACTGAAGCAGAGTAACGCACATGTTATTCTGCTCAGTTATCACAGGACATACAGTGATCGGTAACAAACGCTCTGTGTCCCGTTCAGAAAAGAGAGGGGCTGGTAATTGACATACCAGCTCCTTTTTCAGCTCTTCATCCTGACAGGTTGCGGACCTTATGTTACCGTCGCAGAGGGAGCAGAGGATGAGACAACTCCGGGAGGCCTTGCAGAAAGGTCTGTGCAACGCGTTCCCAGAGACTGGGAGGTTACAAACTCCTGGTCCTGGACAACGAGTTGCTGAGGCTTCGGGCAGTCAAAGAAGGAGCGGTGGGGAAGGTGGCCGTCTGACCGATGCGTTCAGACAATTCTTTAGTCCGCAGCCCCAAAGTATGATCGTTTCCAGCAACCATCGCCAGCGTCTGATATACATGGTGCAGGAATACCTAGGGGCAAGGTCAGACTTGGACACCTTCCCCACCGAAAATCCTCTGGCTTACTGGGTCTTGAGGATGGATCACTTGCCAGAGCTTGCACAGTATGCAATTGAGCTACTGGCCTGTCCTGCATCCAGCGTTCTTTCAGAACGCACATTCGGTGCTGCTAGAGGATTTGTCACGGATCACAGGGTGCGCCTGTCCACCGACTCGGTTGATCGACTGACTTTCATAAAGATGAACCAGTCTTGGATCACCACCAGCTACCAAACACCTGAAGCTGATATAACAGACTAATTTATTTTCAAATGTCACATCCCTTTAAGACTGATGCTGATGCTGAGTGACTGTCCTGTTATGTTGACTGACTATCCTCCTCCTCCTCAATGATCTGATTGATGATGTTAGCTTGGAAGAACATTTTTGTTTCTGGGTGCCGCCACCAGTGCCTAAGGCCCAATTTTTCAGCCCCTGTTTAACAGGGGCATGTAATTACAATTTTTTATGCAATGCTTTGCAGCAGGGCTCATTCCTGCACTCCAACTAGAGTATCTGGGAGAGGTTGCAGTGTCGTGGCACCAGCACCAGTGCCTAAGGCCCAATTTTTCAGCCCTTGTTTAACAGGGGCATGTAAATAAAACATTTTATGCAATGCTTTGCAGCAGGGCTCATGCCTGCACTCCAACTAGAGTATCTGGGAGAGGTTGCAATGTCGTGGGACCAGCACCAGTGCCTAAGGCCCAATTTTTCAGCCCCTGTTTAACAGGGGCGTGTAATTACAATTTTTGATGCAATACTTTGCAACAGGGCTCATTGCTGTGCTCCAAGTACAGTATCTGTGAGGGGTTGCAGTGTTGTGGCACCAGTGCCTAAGGCCCAATTTTTCTGCCCCTGTTTAACAGGGGCATGTAATTACAATTCTTGATCTAATAATTCACAGCAGGGCCCATTGCTGCGCCCACCAAGAGTAACTGTGAGGGCTTACAGTGTTGTTTCAACACCACCACCACCACCACCACCACCAAAGGCCCAATTTTTCAGCCCCTGTTCAACAGGGGCATGCAATTACAATTCTCGATCTAATAATTCACAGCAGGGCCCATTCATGCGCCCACCAAGAGTAACTGTGAGGGCTTACAGTGTTGTGGCAACACCAACATGTAAGGGGCAAATTTCAGCAGAGTATATAGGGCAGGCCCCTTTTTTTCAAACATCCAACTTACAAACGACTCCTACTTGCAAACGGAAGGAGACAACAGGAAGTGAGAGCAAATCTACCCCTAGGAAGGGAAATTCTCTCCTGTAAGAGTTAATATGGGAAAAAGGTGTCTCCTCTCTACTGATGCTTTATCAACAATCCTTGTTTCAATAAAAACCTCACTTTTCAAAAACATTTGTCATTGGGACGGAAAGTGAGGTGAAATGTTCTGAACAGGGGCACAGACAGCAAAACAAATGTTACAGGGATGATAACCCTTCCCTATGTTTTCCAAAAAGCTTAAAAATAGATTTTTTGGCTGGAGCTACACTTAAACAATGTACCTGTTCAAAATTACAAACAGATTCTACATAAGAACAAACCTACAGTCCCTGTCTTGTATGCACCGCCTGTATACGGCTGTTCAGAGTATATAGGGCCTTTTTTATTTTGTGTGCGGGGTTCCCCTTAATATCCATACAAGACCCAAAGGGGCTGGTAATGGGCTGGGGTGGGGGGGGGGGGGGGGTTATGGGGTAGCTATGCCATTTTTCTTAAAGATTTTCATCCATTTTACCAGGACCAGACATTACATTAAAGCCGCAAGCAGTTTTAAATGGCTTTTTTTTAGGGCTGTTACTGATTAAAATTTTCGTGTTCGATTAATCTTTTTTTTTTTTTATCGATTAATCGACTAATTTCGATTAATTATAACGCACATAGATCCAACTACTTTTAGCTGATCTCCTTGCAGGCTGTTTCCCAGTGCAGCTACCAACCACTGGAAAAATGGATAGCAGGATACAAAAAAAACACAAAGGCAGCGCTCGATGGGAATAGCATTAAAACTTTTATAGTCTTCAAGTAACAAAATAAATATTGCACTGGAGATGAAATTGATGTAGCTACATAAACTGTAAAAATGGTGCGAGTAATACCAAACGGTAGCAAAAGCAGTCATAAAAACATTTAGCTAAGTATGATACTGATATAAAAATGTGTACAACGATACCACTGCTGAATCCAGATGAGAAGGGGCTAACATCAGTCCGTCGGCATGTAGCTGTCCCGTGAAGGGAACGATCACAACTCCCAGTGGATGGCTGTCGAATCCCAGGTTGATAGAGGGAAGTGATAGAGGGAAGTGTAACAGCCCTTGCGTGTGGCAGATAGTAAGGTCCCGCCGGCATGCAGATATGAAGGCACAGCAAAGGAGCCCTTCAGATGGACACGGCAAGCCCAAAGAATTTTGATTGATCAAATGAATTTTGATTGATCAAAACAATTAATCGATTAATCGAGGAATTAATAGTTAATTTCCACAGCCCTACTTTTTTTCCTTTAGAAATGTCATTTTGTGCAGGGACAGTTCTAAACACGGGAAACACGTGCCACTTCACAGGCATACTTTAGACACCCCCAGGTACGATATTTAAAGGAATATTTGACTTTTTTTTTTTCACTTTATGCATCATTAAAATGACTGCTCCCGAAAAACGGCCGTTTTTAAAACTTCTTTTTGCATTGATACATGTCCCCTGGTGCAGAACCTGGGTTCCCAAACCCTTTTTAGGACAATAACATGCATAATAGTCGTTATAATTAGCACTTTAGATTTTGAACGTTCGCATCCATTGTATTTAATAGGGTTCTAACGTTCGTGCGAACTTCCGGTCCGTTCGCGGGTTCTGGTGCGAACCGAACCCGGGGGTGTTCGGCTCATCCCTAATTGCCAGCCCCAGGTCTGTATTTCAGGCTGAAGTTGAATCCAGATAGTGCAGCCAGCCATCTATGGCCTGTGGCATCCAGCTTTGCTGTGGTGAAAAGATAAGTAAGCGGGATTGTTGTCGGTTTTCACTGTAAATTCTGCCCCATACAAATAGTCTTTAAGTTTATCAACTACGGCCCACTTGAGAGCCAGGAACTCCAGCTTGTGAGTTTGGTATTTCTTCTCAGAGGGGGTCAAACTTCTGCCCACATATGCTACGGGTCGCAGTTGCCCTCCATGCTCCTGGTAGAGCACTCCTCCCAGACCGTCATGACTGGCATCTACATGGAGTTCATAGGGTTTCCTCGGATCTGCTTAGGCCAAAACAGGGGCAGTGGTTAAGCTTTTCTTCAACATCTGGAAGGCCTCTTCACACTTCCCATCCCACTGGTTTTGGACTGACTCCCCCGGCTTCCTGGGGCCCGAGTCATCCTCTTCTCCCTCTGTCTTCAACAGTTCATTCAGGGGTCTGGCAATCCGTGCAAACCCCTCCACGAACCTCCTATAGTAGGAGCAGAACTCCAAAAAGGACCTGAGTTCTGTCATAGTGGTGGGCCTGGGCCAGGAGGTGACTGCTTCCAGCTTCTCAGGGTCTGTGGCTACCCCTTCTTCAGACACTATGTGTCCTAGATAGTTAACTGACGACTGGTAGAACTGGCATTTTTCTGGAGAAAGATTTAGCCCCTCTTCGCTGAGCCTTCTCAAGACTTTTTCCAGCCGTTCCTCATGTTCCTCCAGAGTCTTCCCAAAGACAATGACGTCGTCCAAGTACACGAGAACTTCGATGAGGTTCATGTCTCCTACTGTTTTCTCCATGAGGCGTTGAAAGGTGGCAGGGGCTCCTGACAGACCTTGGGGCATCCGGTCAAATTTAAGGAACCCCACAGGGGTTATGAAGGCGGTCTTCTCCCTATCTTCTGGATGCATAGGGATCTGGTAGTATCCACTCTTTAGGTCCATAACACTGAACCACCTGGCTCCAGACAAACTCTGTAGGGCATTTTCTATCCACGGGGTGGTATACTGATCAGGTATCGTTCTCCTGTTGAGGGTCCGGTAGTCTATACACAACCTCAACGACCCATTCTTCTTCCTGACCACCTCTATCGGAGGGGCATAGGGGCTCCTAGATTCGCGGATAACACCGGTTCGCTTGAGCTCGGTGAGCTGTTCCCTCAGGTCTTCAAGGTCGGCTAGAGAAACTCGCCTGACCCTCTCCCTGAAAGGCTTGTCTTCCTGGAGACGGATTCAATGGGTGGCACTCTTTGCACACCCTACGTCGAACTCATCTTTAGAGAAGATCTTCCTCCATCTGGTCAACTGGGCCCTTTCCCTCTCTTTCTAGGCCCTTGGCAGGTTCGGGTTCTCCATGCAGAGCTTCTCCCAAACAGTCCTGTCTCCCTCTGTCTTCTCCACATCCGATAGGACAACTGGGGCAGCAGGGCTCACCTGGCCCAGCAACATCCTGGTTGGGATCTCCATGGGGCCATCCGTAGTATTCCTGACACTAACTGGCACCTTACAGTGTGCCTTCTTCAAAGCCCTCAGCGGAACCACTTCTGGGATCACTTCTAAGCCCAAGTGTTCCTCCCTTGGGTCTGGTTCCAACATGACAAAGGGCCCAGGTTGCTCCCAAGTAAGCTTCACAGTGGCTCTGAGACAGGTCACCTCACTGGGCTTCAACACTATTCCTTTTCTTCCTAGTCTCCAGACTTTCCCTACCCCCTCTTCTGGGGCCTTCTGCTCCAAGGCTAGTCACTGGTAGGCTGTCTTCAGCATTGGGTGGATCTTGGGGACTGCAGGATTCTTCCCTTGTGCTAGAGGGGCCAGGAGTCTCCGGACCAGGTCCGTGTTGGTCCCTATTATTAGGGAGCTCTTGTTGGCTCCAGGCAGTCAGGGGCATACCACTGCCAGGGTATCGAACACTTCAGCCTTCCCGGCCACAGAGGGGTCGAAGGCCAGTTTTATGGGCAGATAGCCATCATAAGGGAAGCTCTGGGTTCCGATTCCCCATATTTCCAAATCTTCAATCCACTGGATGGGTAGATGACTTAGATGCTTATCATAGAAGTCCCGGTATAACATGGTCACTTGTGCCCCAGTATCCAATATGGCTCTTGTGTAGACTCCCTCCACTTAAATAGGCACTATGGGGGAGGGGCCTGCCAGCTTCTCTGGATATGGCTTCAAAGGGGTCTCTTTCCTTTGATCCTTGCACTTTCCCTTTTGACTCTTTCTTCCATTTCTCTCTGGACTTTAGTCTCTCTTGGGCTCGGTATGCATTGATCTCCATCCTCTTAGTGGGTGTAAGTACCCGCTGAGGGACATTATTCTCTTTTTTTGGTGTATATTCCCACTTGGGAACACTGTACTTCTTCTGAGGGGTTTTATCCCCTCTCTTTCTGGACTTCTCATTCAGTTTGGAGCTCACTGGAGATGGTGGGCACTCGGTTCACTTCTTCACCGGGGCCCTCTGAAGTTTCCCACCGGCTTCCGATTGTTCATCTTCTTTTTCTTAGGGCTAGAACACACTTTTGCAATATGGGGAGGCATGTGTCTTGATTACTTGCTGATCCTGCTGTAGAGCCTCCTCATCCCTAATGATCTTTACCAGATCAGGATATTTCAGTGACATACCTCCTCCAGAGGTCTTCAGATGGAGCCAGACTGGATCCGAGCGTAATGCTCCTTTCAAGATCTGCTTCATCCTTGCCGCATCTATGGCTTGGGGTTCTATCCCTTTCTTTAGCACGATTTGACACAGCATCTTGTTCAGTCTTCTGACATACTCTGACAGCTTTTCTCCTGGCTGCTGAAAGGTGTGTTCGAACTGATACACCAGTTCTGTTACTTTCTCTAACTGACCGAACTCTTCTTGTAGCATGGCTAAGCAGTCATAAGCCGTGCAGGCAGCATTTCCAAACCGGAGACTCTTTACAGCTTCCGCAGCCACGCCTTTCAGACTTTCCATCACGCGCTGCTTCTTCTGCGCTTCAGGCACCTCCCATGCCTCTACTGCTGACAAGGCCTGTTCGATCCAGGTATCAAAGTCTTCCCTCCCTACAGGGACGGGCAGACTCCCTGAAAATGTTCTCAGCTTCCTATAGCTGGCCTCTATGTGTACCGTATTTGTTTGCTGACACTTTGTGAGCAGATCTCCCAAGGCATTCAAAAGTTCTGGCCCTATGGCTGTAATGGGCATCACCGGAGGTGTCATCCCTCTCTGCCTCTCTGATGCATGGGGTATCCCTGGCGGCGGTCCCGTCGGGGATGGCAGGGGTGACTCCGTCTTCACAGCTATTGCGTGCGCCAGACCATAAGATTTATTATCCAGCGACTGCACACTTCGCCCTTTAAAGTTCCCCAGAACTCCATCCATCCACTGTATCAGTGCATACTGAAACGAGGTGTCTGGGTCTGATTTCAGGTCCAGCACCCATGGTGTATGATTTGGGGATAGCAACACTGCGAGTCGCTCCACCGCGCTCACTGACCATTTTTCTCTGGGAGACTGATGACCACTGACGTGTCTGGGTTTGTCTTGGCTGCTTCGCACCACGCTTTCACTTCTAGCGGGTCCATGCCGGTACTTTTGGCGTGTTTGCTTGCCATATACAGGATCCCGGACTCGGAGCCCCCACATGTAGCGATACCCCCAGTTAAGAGAGCCGCTGGTTCTGTTTTGGGCCCTGTACACAGCACCGCCAACCCCCGGCAATCTACTCAAAGCTCCTCTGGCACAGTTAGTCTAGGGGATGTTCTAGTAATATAGCTCTCTATACCTGGTTATGCACAATCTAGCAGTAATATGAGCAATCAATATATGCAATAATGAACACTGATACCGGAGTGATAAACCGTAAATGATTTACTGTGGTATAAAGGTAAATGATAACTTGTCACATAACATACATGCAGAGCCCTGCAGTAATAAACATACTAATCAGTGATAGTGCAGAGTGATCACACGCCACGTGCAGCTATCTTCTTTTTGCGCAATGTGGCGCACCAACAAAATCCTAATCCCTGGTCAGGCCTGACTCAGATAAACTCAGTCTCTGTGAGAACAATTCTTCGCATGCAAGATGAACGGTGGTGCACATTCAGGAACAGTATTTGTAATCCAATTAGGGTTAATAAAAAGAACACTTCACTGGAGACTACACAACTCAGTTCCCCCACTAGTCTCCGGCGGGACAGTAAATATAGCACGGTGGGCCAAGCCAGTCACTAGGCCTAATCAAAGTACAAGTTAATGATGTGAGCAGGTGCTCGCTCACCCCTCCGGATGCGATCCCAGTCCGGGACTTCCACCACTGTGTCTCTGCACACAGGGTCTGCAACGGCCGGGTCCCCGGTCCAACTGATGTCAGCAAACTCAAAAGAAATCAGGTGCCACCCAGGCTCAGCAGTGGGGTGGAAGGCTCTTTGGAAGGTGCGCAAGGCCCAGGCCTCAGGCCTTGCACTGCAGCAGATCCGACCAGGGAGTCCTATTGATTGCAGCGCGGTGTCCAAAGAGGTTGAGACTCGCCTAGCCCCTTCCCTTTATAGCCCCACCCATGAGTCTCTGCGGTGGCCAAATGCACCCTGGGTGCCAAACGGGGTTCTGGGTAACGTAGTCCATAGGGCCTTAAGGGAGACCCCGCTACATATATATATATATATATAATATATCGTTAAACGGATTGGTCGTTAAACGAGGAGCCACAAGTAATCAATATATTAATCATTCTTAACTACTGTACTGTATTGTGAAAAAAAGATCTAAACACAAAACTCCAGCTCAATAATGTTGTTTTAATTTGCATAAGTACAGAACACAAACAAAAATTCTGTACTGTACAATATAATGATGTACAGTGCGTCGTTCAGGTGGGGAGAGCTGGTCATAAGTCACAGTAATGGCCCGTACACATGATCCGAAAATCGTACGAAAACGGTCGTCCAAGGAAGAATCGTACGATTTTCGGATCGTGTGTACACTACTTTCGAGAGCCGATCACGACAGTTCATCCGATTTTATTCGATCGGACAAGCACAAAAATTTTCCTTGTACAATACCAGATCGTACGATTTTAGTTTAGTCAGTATAGTTGTCGTCCGAAAATACAATACAAATACATTACAACACATGACATCACTTCCGATTTTTTTTTTTTTCTGTCGTACGGGAATTTTTCGTGACTTTAGTAACCTATTCAATTTCTACTTGCGACTATTAAGCAAAAAAAGTCATACGATCTGTCGTACGATATTCGGATTGTGTGTACGAGCCATTAAACAGGTAAGTCGTTAAACGAGGAGTATCTGTATACATATACAGGTGCATCTCATAAAGTTCTAATATCATCAAAAATAATTTATTTCAGTAATTCAATTCAATAACTGAAACTCATATATTATACAGTATATACTGTAGATGCGTTATACACGGAGTGATATATTTCAAGCATTTCTTTCTTTTCATTTCGATGATCATGGCTTACAGCTAGTGAAAACCCAAAATTCAGTATCTCAGAAAAGAATATTACATAAGACCAATAAAAAAAATAAAGGATTTTTAATACAGAAACGGCTTACTGAAAAGAATGTCCATGTTGCTGGACAATCAAGCACAGTGATATCATGATCATTAAACCAGGTATTGGTACTTTTGGCAGTGTGGGCAGGTGCCAAGTCTTGCTGGAAAATGAAATCAGCATCTCCATAAAGCTGGTCAGCAGAGTGCTCTAGAATTTCCTGCTACGGCTGCGTTGACTTTGGACTTGATAAAACACAGTGGACCAACACCAGCAGATAACACGCCTCCCCAAATCATCACTGACTGTGGAAACTTCACACTGGACCTCATGCAACTTGGATTCTGTGCTCCCCCACTCTTCCTCCAGACTCTGGGACCTTGATTTCTAAATAAAATGCAACATTTTCCACAGTGATTTTGGAAGCCATGTCATCTGCTGACATTGGTCCACTGTGTTTTATCAAGTCCAAGGTCAGTGCAGCCCTCTACCAGGAAATTCTAGAGCACGTCATGCTTCCCTCTGCTGACCAGCTTTATGGAGATGCTGATTTCATTTTCCAGCAGGACTTGGCACTTGCCAAAAGTACCAATACCTGGTTTAATGATCATGGTATCACTGTGCTTGATTGGCCAGCAAACTCACCTGACCTAAACCCCATAGAGAATCTGTGGGATATTGTCAAGAGGAAGATGAGAGACACCAGACCCAACAATGTAGGAAAGCTGAAAGCCGCTATCAAAGCAAAAGGAGCCCTGACCAAGTATTGAGTGCATACTATACTGTACATGGACTTGGATTTTATAGGATTAGAGTCAGGTGTATGATTCAGGAGTATGATTACGCAATTATACCAAGCAGGTGCTAATGATCATCAATTTCATATGTAGGTTGAAACCGTCATCAACTGAAACCGAAACGGCTGTGTAAGAGGCTTAAAATTGGATGAGGAACAGCCAAACTCTGCTACTAAGGTGAGGTTGTGGACGTTTCATATCACAGGTCATACATCATGGCAAGACTGAGCACAGCAATAAGATACAAGGTAGTTTTACTGCATCAGCAAGGTCTCTCCCAGGCAAAGATGTCAAAGCAGACTGGGGTTTAAAGGTATGCTGTTCAAGCACACAAAGAAATGGGTAACGTTGAGGATCATAGACGCAGTGGTTGGCCAAGGAAACTTAATGCAGCAGATGAAAGACACATTGTGCTTATTTCCCTTCAACATCGGAAGATGTCCAGCAGTGCCATCAGCACTGCTGGAAAGAAATGGGACCCAGGTACACCGATCTACTGCCTGGAGATGTCTGGCCAATTGTGATCTTCATGGAAGAATTGCAGCCAAAAAGACATCCCTCCAACATGGAAACAAGGCTAAGTGACTCAACTATGCAGGAAAACCTAGGAACTGGAGTGCAGCAGGTGCTCTGGACTATTGAGTCAAAGTGTGAAATATCTGGCTATAGCAGGAGGCAATTAGTTGGCGTAGGGCTGGAGAACGGTATATTAATGAGTGTCTGCAGGCAACTGTGAAGCATGGTGGAGGTCCCTTGCAAGTTCGGGGCTGCATTTCTGCAAATGGAGTTAGAGATTTGGTCAGGATCAATGGTGTCCTCAGTGCTGAGAAATACAGGCAGATACTTATCTATCATGCCATACCATCAGGGAGGCGTGTGATTGGCCCCAAATTTGTTCTGCAGCAGGACAACGACAAACATACCGTCAATGCCATTGAGAACCATCTTCAGTGTAAAGAAAAACAAGGAGCCCTGGAAGTGATGGTTTGGCCTCCTAAGAGCCCTGATCTCAACACCATAAAGTCTGCCTGGGATTACATGAAAAGACAGAAGAATTTGAGGCAGTCAACATCCACAGAAGATCTGTGCTTGGTTCTCCAAGATGTTTGGAACAACCTACCTGCCGAGTTCCGAATTGATGCTAGTTTGGAGGCAAAGGGCGGTCACCCCAAATATTGATTGGATTTGGATTTCTCTTCTGTTCATTTACTTTCTATTTTATTAATTGATAAAAATTAACTATTAACACTTCTATTTCTGAAAGCATTCCTAATTTACAAAATGTTATCACACCCACCTACAACTTTTGCACAGTACTGTATAGAAATATATAGCACCATCCTAGTTCAGAATAGACTGCTACGTAAAATGAGTTATCTCCTCTGTAAACATTGGAGCAGGGGTTGATTAGTTAGAGCTGTTTAGTGTCTCACAGGCTGC
Organism: Rana muscosa; assembly: GCA_029206835.1. Taxonomy (NCBI): domain Eukaryota; kingdom Metazoa; phylum Chordata; class Amphibia; order Anura; family Ranidae; genus Rana; species Rana muscosa. Next base: position 219,696,503 of record CM055123.1, read on the forward strand.
TGTTCTGCTACTCTAAAGACTTCTAGAAGTATAGTGTGAGGGAGAGCAGGACAGGCAGCTTGAATATTTATGGAACTCCAACCAATCTCTGGGGAGGTGTGCCCAGAAGATGGAGGGAGAGCCCATAAATATTTTGAGGCCTGGCAGCCAAGGGTTGAGTTCCTGGGTCCAGTCCTTAAAGAGGAGACCCCTGTGCAGGGGCTCAGCCCCTGGGGCAGAGAGAGGCCAAGGACGCCAAAGGAGCCTTTGAAGACCTCTAGGTTCCAGCTAGGCTTAGCTGGGGGTCCTATCAAAGAGAGCTGTGTTCAGAGACTGAGCAGAGTCAGAAGGGAGTTTGTGGGAGGAAACCTAACAAATTCTGTGATGGACTGAGCAATTGATCCTGCTATACAGAGGGAGGAGAAGTGACTATGGGATGGTTTGTTTCTTCCAGGCAAGCCAAGAGTTGTGAAAAACAACCAGGAGCATGTAATACTGCTTAAAGTTTGCCCAGTACAGCCAGGAGCTGTACAAGACAGCCAAGAGCGTACAGTGCAGCCAGAGTTCATGCAACACTGCCTGTTTGTTTCTTTGTACAGAGCAGCCAGAAGCCTAGCAGTCCTCAAGTTGTAAATTTTTTCGTGTTCCGGGGTATCCCATGCTCCCCATCTCTATCCAAGTTACTGTTCCAATAAAAAGCCAAAACAAAACCATCTAGCCTTCTCTTTGAGCCAAAGGACGAATGCTGAAATCGCAGCGTGCCTGGTTGTGTATGCTGTGACTGGGGGAAATAGCCAAAATTACCAGCGGCTCCAGTGGGGGTAGCACTACATATATATTCTTTGCTATAGTGTGATTGGTTACTGTACTATTGCCATTTTTCCCCATTTCTTTTACAACTGGGGTGTTGCCTATACATCCACATTAAAGTGGTTGTAGAGTCTTAGTTTTTTTTTACCTTAATGCATTGTATGCATTAAGGTAAACAATCTTCTGCTCTACACATGTCCCCCCGAGCACCCCCCTTATACTTACCTGAGCCCGATCCTGGTTCTGTCCCTAATCACTGCACAGATTGATAGCAACAAACGCCATTGGCTCCCGCTGCTGTCAATCAAATTCTGTGACGAGCAAGCGGGAGGGCTGCTTTGTGAAAAACCATTACACAGAGCAGGTAAGTATAACATGTATGTTATTTTAAAGGAAAAAATCTGAAGGTTTAATGTTACTGTAAGTGTTCCCCACCCTAACAGTTGCATCCAAGTGTCGTGGTGCTATTTGCAGAGTCATGGGGGAACAGGAACAGCGGGATCTGAGAAACAGCGGCTCCTTCAGGGTTAAGCGCTACACAATAAAAGACAAGACAGGAATTTTTCCTGCTTTTTGGCTTGAGTTTAATTTTGAATCACTTGTTGACCGGGCCATAGCTGAATGACGGCTACAGCGCAGTCGGCTAGTTCTAGGAGGGCATACTATGACGTCCTCCCAGACTTGCGCTTCCCGCGTGACCCCAGGGGCACGCAACCGGAATGTCCTTGACCGTCGGGTCCTCCAGACCCTGTGCATCACGGATCGGGGTAAAGGGCCAATGACAGTGGCCCTTTACCACGTGATCGCTCCGTCCAATGAGCAGCAGTGCCTCACCCGTACCTCACCCATGCCTCATTCATGCCCTTCTGTGCCTCATTCATGCCTCATCTGTGCCACATTCATGCCCATCTGTGCCTCATCCATGCCTCATCCATGTCCAGAGCCTTCAAAAGTGTGATAGGCCGTCATAAAATTTATATGTGTAACTTATGCTCCTAGAACACCTGAAGGTGCAATTTGCATATTGGGCCTCTGTATGTGGCCAGGCTGTGTAAAAGTCTCACAAATGTGGTATTGCCATACTCAGGAGGAGTAGCAGAATATGTTTTGGGGTGTAGTTGCAAGTAAGCCTATACAGTGTGTTTGAGAAATAACTTGTTGATATGACAATTTTGTGAAAAAAAACTTAATTTTGCAAAGAATTGTGGGAAAAAATTACAACTTCAAAAAACTCACCATGCCTCTTACTAAATACCTTGAAATGTCTACTTTCCAAAAAATTATACCACGAGCTGTCTGACGATTTTTGAATCGTTAGTACGGAGCTTTCGACAGCCAATTTAGCTTTTTCGTCAGACAAAAGCTGGATGTGCGGACTATAAAATTTTTGTCAGATGTGAACTCAACGTCCGATTTTTCTTTTCATTAGTACGGTTTTCGTACATAAAAAATCATAAGAGCGAGACAACACATGCTCAGAAACTAAAGAATGCATACAAAACTATTCAACACATTACGTCACTTCTGACGTTGTATTCTGTCATACGAACACTTTCGTACTGAGAGTATCTTCCTCACTTTCACTTGGCATTTTTTTTTTCAATGGATCAAAAAACGCTAGCGACCAGCGTTTTTGAGCGTTTTTGAGCGTTTATTAAAGTTTTTCAGCATTTTGCGTTTTTTCCCGCCGAAAAACTGCACTTTGAACGCGAATTCGCGTTAAAAAAAAAGCCCATTAACTCCACTGCTCATTAACGCTAAAAAACGCTATGTGTACATGAACACATAGGCTAACATAGAGTGCAGTTAATGGGCTTTTTAAAAAATGCCAAAACGCCAATAAACTGCAGTTTATCAGCTTCAGTGTACATGGAGCCTAATGCCGCGTACACACGACCATTTTTCTCGTTAGGAAAAATTCAATTTTTTCTCTTTGACGAGAAAAACGACCGTGTGTGGGCTTTTGGTCATTTTTCCCGACGAGAAAAACGGCATTAATCACGACGAGAAAAATTAGAACATGCTCTAATTTTTCGAGTCGTGATTCACGGTATTTTTTTCCGCTGCAGTTTTCCCATAGGGAAACACTGCCGGGGAGCCTACACACGATCGTTTTTCTCGACCAAGAGAAAAAATGACGGGAAAAACGGCCGTGTGTAGGGGAACAAGCCGTTCCTCGTTTTTCCCATCGATTTTCTCGACGGTGTTTTCACCGTCGAGAAAATCGATCGTGTGTACGCGGCATTAAGTGTCTCAAGAAATGAGATAGGCCGCCAGTACATCAGGTGTGATCAATTTTCAATAATTGGCACCATAGCTTGTAGACTCTATAACCTTCACAAAGCCCAAATATTGTATACTTTATTTGGGTTATTTTTACCAATGATATGTAGCAGTATATTTTGGGGAAAAAATTATGAAGAAAAATTACTCATTTGCAAAATTTTATAACCGAAACAAAGAAAATTGCATTTTTTTTTTACCAAATTTTCGGTCTTTTTTTAATTTATAGAGCAAAAAAATATATAACGCAGTTGTGATTAAATACCACCAAAAGAATGAAATGTGCTTTAATCTAATATAGTCAATCAGACCACTGTTTTCATAGCCACAAGGACTATTTCAGAACTGTTTTCTGACCTATTTTGAGCTACTTTGAGAAAATCACCCATTGCTGCCTACTAGATACAGTGCTGTGAAAAAGTATTTGCCCCTTCCTGATTTTTTTTTTTTTTGCATAATTGTCTCAATTGAAGTGGTTCCAAAGGCAGCTTTTTTTTTTTAAATCTTAATACATTCTATGCATTAAGATATAAAAAAATCTGTGTGCAGCAGCCCCTCTCAGCCCCCATAATACTTACCTAAACCCCATCATGATCCACCGATGTTACACGAGAGACTCGGCTGTTCGGGACTCTCCCTCCTGATTGGCTGAGACACACAGCGGGCGCTGTTGGCTTGCGCTGCTGTCAATCAAAGCCAGTGAGCCAATGAGGGAGGGGCCAGGGCCGAGCCACGCCACTGTGTCTGAATGGACACACAGAGCAGCGGCTTGGCTTGGGAGGGTGAGGTCAAGAGCGCTGGCGAGGGACCCGAGAAGAGGAGGATCTGGGCTGCTCTGTGCAAAACCATTACACAGAGCAGGTAAGCATAACATGTTTGTTATTTTCAAAGAATAAAAACAAGACTTTTGTGTCACTTTAAATGATTCAGATCATCAATCTATTTTTAATATTACACAATGATAACCCGAGTAAATACAAAATGCAGTTTTTAAATTATGATTTCATTTATTCAGGGAAAATACCTGTCCAAACCTGCCTGGCCCTATGTTAAGTAATTGCCACCTACACCTAATAACTGGTTGTGCCGCCCTTGGCGGCAATAATTGCAATCAAGCATTTACGATAATGAGTCTTTCACATCAGTGTGGAGAAATTTGGGCCCACTCTTCTTTGCAGAATTGTTTTAATTCAGCCACATTGAAGGGTTTTCGAGCATGAACAGCTTGTTTAAAGTGGAGGACCACACAAAAATGGGACCTCCGCACAGGTATTTGCACCCACTTCCGGGCATAGACTCCCGCGGGAGTGACGCCCCTCCCCCCTTCCCCCGTTGTCTTCTGGGAAACACACAGGTCCCACAAGATAACGGGGACTATTTAGGACGCGCAGCGCGACTTATAGGGAAGTGAACCTGCAACGCTTCACTTCCTGATTCCCTCACCGAGGATGGCGGCGGGGGCAGCCGAAAGACGAGCGATTGATCTGCTTCAGCTGCCGACATCGCGGGCACCCTGGACAGGTAAGTGTCCATTTGTTTAAAGTCAGCAGCTGCAGTATTTGTAGCTGCTGGCTTTTAATATTTTTTTTTTTTAAGCGAACCTCCGCTTTAAGGACATGCCACAGCATCTCAATCAGATTTAACCACTTACAGACTGGAAGATTTTCCCCCTTAAAGACCAGGCCATTTTTTGCGATACGGGACTGTGTCGCTTTAAAGGGGTTGTATAGGTTTTTTTTTTTTTTTTTTTAAATAAGAAACATGTCATACTTACCACCACTGTGCAGTTCGTTTTGCACAGAGTGGCCCCGGTCCTCGTCTTCTGGGGTCCCTCAACGGTTGTCTCGGCTCCCCCCCGCAAGAGCTAACCCCCCTCTGTAAAGTGCTCACCCAAGTGGGTTAACTTGCGGGCGCGCTCCCGTGTGATACACTCGGCCCCGGCGCACTGCATCATTGATTTGATTGACAGCAGCAGGAGCCAATGGCTGCGCTGCTATCAATCATATCAATCATCAAATGAAGAGCCCACAGGAGCTGGGGGAAAGCAACGCGGGATCGTGCCCACGGAGATTCGGGGCTCAGGTAAGTAAAATGGAGGCTCGGGGGGGACAGAGAGTGCAAGGTGTTTTTTCACCTTAATGCATAGGATGCATTAAGGTGAAAAAAACACAAAGCTTTACAACCCCTTTAACTGATAATTGCGCTGCTGTTTGATGCTGTACCCAAACAAAACTTTTTTTCCCACAAATTGAGCATCGTTTTGGTGGTATTTGATCACCTCTGCGGTTTTTATTTTTTGCGCTATAAACAAAAAAAGACCGACATTTTAAAAAATATATATATTTTTTTACTTTTTTCTATAATATCCCATAAAAAAAAAATCTTTATCAGTTTGGGCCATTATGTATTCTTTTACATTATTTTGGTAAAAAAATTGCAATAATTGTATATTGGTTTTCGCAGAAGTTATAGTGTCTACAAAATAGGGGATAGATTTATGGCATTTTTATGTCTTTTTTTTTTTACTAGTAATGGCGGGGATCTGCGATTTTTAGTGGGGACTGCGACATTGCGGCGGACAGATTGGACACTTTTGATGTTTTTTTGGGACCATTGACATTTATACAGCAATCACAGCTATAAAAATGCACTGAATACTGTTTAAATGTCACTGACAGGAAGGGGTTAACAATAGGGGGCGATCAAGGGGTTAAATGTGTTCCCTCGTAAGGGGTTTCTAACTGTGGGGAGATGGGACTAATTACTACGAACAGCAGATCTGTCTCTTCTCTCCTGTCAGAACGAGGATTTGTGTGTTTACATACACAAATCCCCGTTCTGGCTCTTGTGCCCATGATCGCGGGTGGCTGGAGGCGATCGCGCCAGCTGGCCACGCACATCGGGTACCCTGCCGCGCAGCAGGCGGGCGTGTGTGCGCCTGCTATGAATCTTAAAGGAGCCGATGTACGGGTACGTCGATTAGCGGGAACAAACCACTTTACAGATGTATATGTGCATGAGCCCGTCGGCAAGTGGTTAAAGTATAAGTCCAGCCTAACACTAAAATCCCTGGATCTATAGCCATCCACAATCTAAGACTAACCTATATAGCCTTGTAAAGAAGAAATCAGTATACATATCTTTTTTGAAGATGATCCGGTCTCCAGCGGTGGAAGCTCTGCAGAGGACATGGCCGACAATGGCTGTGAAATAAATGGGAAGTGACATCACCCATAGACTTACTATGGGGCTTCCGTTGTCAGACGTATCCTCTTCACCCGCCTCCACAGCGAAGTCGCGGTTGACAGCTCAGTGTGGGACCGTGTCAGATTGGCTTCAAAAAGGTATGTATACTGATTTCTTCTTTACAGGGATAGATAGGGTAGTGTTAGATTGTGGATGTCTATAGATGCAGGGATTTGTGTTATGCCGCGTACACACGACCGTTTTTAATGTCATTTTAAAAAACGACGTTTTTCTCGACGTGATTTTTCTTGTTTCCTCTCAAGCCTGTCTTGCATAAACACGTTCATTAAAAAAACGCTCAAGTAAAGCGCAGTGACGTACAACACGTACGACGGCACTATAAAGGGGAAGTTCCCTTCGGATGGCGCCACCCTTCATGTTAGTAAAGTTTGTTGAGTGACGATTCGCGCTTTTCAGCCTCGTGCTTTTCAGTCCGTTACAGCGTGACGAATGTGCTATCTCCATTACGAACGCTAGTTTTACCAGAACGAGTGCTCCCGTCTCATACTGAGCATGCGCGTTTTTTTTCCCCTCGTAAAAGCATACACACTACTGTTTTTCACTACGTTAAAAAAAACGACATGAAAAACGACGTGAAAAAATAGAGCATGTTCGAAATTTTTAATGGCCGTTTTTCACGTCGTTAAAAATGCTCTGGAGCCTACACACGATCATTTTTAATGCCCAATTTAAAAAATTGCTTTTTTAACGGCGTGAAAAACGATCGTGTGTACGCGGCATTTGAGTGGATTTCTACTTTAAGTCCGGACTAGGCCACTCCAAAACCTTAATTTTATTTTTTTGAGCCATTCAGACGTGGACTGCACTGTATGTGGATAGCTCTGTAACTTTTTTTTCCAATCGTGGAAGGATGATCATTCTGCGGTGTGGTGAAAGAAGGTTGTGCAATGTTTAGGAGTTCTACAATCGTCTGACAGATTTTAGTCAATTGATCATCAGGGAATTAATTACTGTCTATTTGTTTGTAGAATGTCCAATTATTACATGTTTAGCAATATGGCAGTGTGGCAACTCTTCATCCTTGTTGCCAATCTTTAAATCTTCCTCCTTGGACTGAAGAACATTCTGTACCTCAGGTGATGTTGATTGATCTCCAAAGTGGTAACACATTGACCTAAAAATATCCATAGCAGCACATGCAGCTTCTATGGGATCAGGGGATCGAAAGGAGACACATTGAAAGAGTAGTATTGGATTTTTTTTTTCACAAAGCATACTTACCTAGGTAGATGCTGCATCTGTCCCCTGCCGTTCTAAGACTGAGAACTGAGCGATTAAAGACTGCTGATCGCTCGTTTCACAGAGCACACTGAGCAAAGAGCTGGTGTCCAAATCACTTGGTGGAGGGGGATTATGGTGTGCACTGTGGGGTTGTTTTATAGGGGTTGGGCTTGGCCAATTAGTTCCAGTGAAGGGAACACTTAAGGTGTCAGCATACCAAGACATTTTGGACAATTTTATGCTCCCAACTTTGTGGGAAAAGTTTGGGGATGGCCCCTTCCTGTTCCAACATGACTGCCCACCAGTTCACAAAGCAAGGTCCGTAAAGACCTGAATGAGCGAGTTTGGGGTGTAAGAAATTGACTGGCCTGCACAGAGTCCTGATCTCAAATCGATAGAACACCTTTGGGATGAATTAGAGCAGAGACTAGAAGTCAGGCCTTTGCATCCAACATCAGTGCTTGACCTCACAAATGCGCTTCTGGAAGAATGGTCAAACATTCCCATAGACACACTCTAAACCTTGTGGATGGCCTTCCCAGAAGAGTTGAAGCTGTTATAGCTGCAAAGGATGGGCCAACGCAATATTGAACCCTACGGACTAAGACTGGGATGCCATTAAAGTTCATGTGCGTGCAAAGGCAGGTGTCCCAATACTTTTGGTAATATAGTGTATATTGTTGCAAACATACAGTATGTGTAAACAATACACACTGATTAGTGATCCCATAATCCCAGTGCTGCAACACTAACAGGTGAATGCTAAATCCAATAAGCGATGCAAAACGAGCTTTAAACATTTAATTGTGATGGAGGTTGAAACCACAACCCCAGTGCTGCAAGTCCAGCAAAATAAGTCCAATCAACACACTCTCTCTATAGAGAGTCCATGAAAAATAGGATTTTTATAACAGCTTACCTGTAAAATCCTTTTCTTGGAGTACATCACGGGACACAGAGCGACATAGTCATTACTAATGGGTTATATAGATACCGTCAGGTGCTGGCACTGGCAACTTCCAAAACCGGAAGTACCCTCCCCTATATAAGCCCCTCCCATCCGGGAGCACCTCAGTTTTGTAGCAAAGCAATAAGTGTCCCCAAAGAGGGGTGGGAGCTCTGTGTCCCGTGATGTACTCCAAGAAAAGGATTTTACAGGTAAGCTGTTATAAAAATCCTATTTTCTTTCTCGTACATCACGGGACACAGAGCGACATAGTCATTACTAATGGGATGTCCTAAAGCAATGCCAAATGAGGGGGGGGATACACCATACATAAGCTGAGCGCTATCAGACATGAGGATCTTTTGCGGCCTGCAACACACTGCGCCCAAAGGCGACATCCTCCTGACTTCTAACGTCCACCTGGTAGAACCTAGTAAACGTGTGTACTGAAGACCATGTTGTGGCCTTACAGATTTGAGCCAGGGAGGCCTGGTGATGCACTGCCCATGAAGTTCCAACTGCTCTCGTGGAGTGCACTCTAACTTTGAACGGAGGCGGTCTCCTTCTCAAGCCATAAGCTTGCATAATGACCTGTCGAATCCACTTGGCTAAAGTAGATTTTGATGCTGCCTGACCCTTTCTGGGGCCTTCCGGCAGAATAAACAAAGTATCCGTTCTGCGAATCTGAGCAGTGGCTTTTAGATAAGCTTTAACTGCTCTTACTACATCCAAAGAATGCAATAACTTTTCCTCTACCGAACTAGGTTTGGGGAAAAAGGAAGGAAGAACCACATCTTGGTTCAAATGAAACCTCGATACCACCTTAGGAAGAAAGGCTGGATGAGGACGTAACACTACTCTGTCCTTATGGATAACCAGATATGGCTCCTTACAGGACATAGCTGCTAATTCCGATACTCTTTTAGCCGAACAAATGGCTACTAGAAAAATCAATTTCCTGGTGAGAAGCACCAAGGAAATATGCTGTAATGGTTCAAATGGTTGTTTCTGTAGAACCGACAGAACCAAGTTTAGATCCCATGGACATATGGGAATATTAACCGGAGGACTAATACGCATCACTCCTTGTATAAAGGCTTTGACTAGTGAATGCGAAGCCAAGGGCCTTTGAAAAAATATTGACAAGGCCGAAATCTGACCCTTGATAGTACTCAAGGCAAGCTTCCTATCTACAGCCCACTGTAGGAAGTCCAGAATCCTACCTATTACGTACTTATGTGGATGCCATTTCTTGGCCTCACACCACGCGATGTACGCCTTCCAAATTCTATAGTAGATCTGCCTGGATACCGGCTTCCTGGCATTGATCATGGTAGATACCACAGCATTAGAGAGCCCTCTCTTTTTTAGAATGTGGGCTTCAATAGCCAGGCCGTCAAACCTAGGGCTGGTAAGGAAGGGTGGTATATCGGTCCTTGCGAAAGCAGGTCCGGACGACGTGGGAGAGTCCAAGGACTCCCCACTGAAATTTTACAATCTCCGCGTACCACGCTCTTCGGGGCCACGCTGGAGCCACCGGAATCACTGGTTCCTTTTCTACCCTGATTCTGCGGAGTAATCGAGGTAACCATTGTGGCGGTGTGAATGCATATATCAGCTTGAACTGATCCCAAGGGAACACTAGGGCATCCGAGCCGCAAGCTAGGGGATCCCTTGTCCGAGAGACAAACCTGTCCCCCTTTGCGTTGAATCTGGATGCTAGAAGATCTACATCCGATGTTCCCCACCGCTGACATATTGTCCAGAAAACCTCGGGGTGAAGGGACCCTTCCTCTGGGCCTAATTGCTGGCGACTTAGAAAGTCCGCCTTCCAATTCTCCACTCCTGGAATGAATACCGCAGATATGGCTGGGACATATTTTTCTGCCCATTTCAGGATGTAATTTACTTCCCTCTGGGCTGCACGACTCCTGGTGCCCCCCTGATGATTGATATATGCCACTGCTGTGGCATTGTCTGATTGAATTCTGACAGGGGACCCTTGGAGTTTGGATGTCCATGCTACTAGGGCATACCGGGCTGCTCGTATCTCTAAGAGATTGATGGGCAGGGCCTTTTCTGCATCCGACCATCTGCCCTGGAGAGACTATTGCTCCAGTACTGCTCCCCAGCCTATAAGGCTGGCATCTGTAGTGACCACCTTCCAAGAAATCGGACTGAAGGATTTCCTTTTTTCCAGATTCTGGGGAACCAACCACCAACGGAGGCTCTTGCGAACGGAAGGGGACAAGGACATTGTAAGTCTAGGGCCTGAACTTTTTTGTTCCAGGCTGACAGTATGGCCCCTTGCAAATTCCTTGAATGGAATTGACCGTAGGGTACTGCTTCGAATGATGCCACCATTTTTCCCAGCAGCCTCATATACAGGCGTATGGACGGCTGTCTTTTTTGTACCCACTAAGTGGATCAAATCTTTCAAAGACAACACCTTTCCTCGAGGCAAGAATATTTTTCTCTGGCCTGAATCCAACCTTAGCCCCAAGTATTCCAGACTTTTGACTGGTTTTTAAGGCTGACTCTTTCTCGGTTGATAATCCAACCGTGAGATTCCAGATACTTGATTGTCTTGTGAACGACCACGTCTAGTTTTTTCACTGAGTGGTCTATCAGCAACAAGTCATCCAGATATGCCATTATCATTACACCTTGTGTTCTTAGATTGGCCAATAAAGGGCCAGAATTTTTGTAAACACTCGTGGTGCTGTGGCCAAACCGAAGGGTAAGGCTCTGAACTGAAAATGGCGCCCTTCTACTGCAAAGCGTAGAAATTTTTGGTGGACTGGAAAGATGGGAATGTGCAAATAAGCATCTTTGATGTCGATCGCGGCTAACCAATCCTCCCCTTGTAGGGCAGTGGCCACCGATCGGATCGACTCCATCGGAAAGTCCTGATATACAGGAATTTGTATAGCCCTTTTAGAATTAATATGGGCCTCCCGTCCGCGTTTGCTTCGGGACTGTAAAGAGGTTTGAGTAAAACCCGAACCCTCATTCTTCCAGGGGAACCTCCATAATTACTCCTTGGAGCAATAGTTGTTCTAGTGCCAACAGGAGGGACTCTCTCTTCCGGGGATCCCTTGGCACGTTTGACCTTAAAAATGGGAAGGAGGAGAGTCTTTTAACTCCAAACTGTATCCCAAACCTACTGCGGAGAGCACCTATCTGTCTTGATCGTGTCCCGCCAGGTCTCTTGCGAACAACTGGAGTCCTCCCCCCACCCGACTGAGTGGGGGCTTCAATGAATTTAACTTTGGGGGAGGTTTTGTACCTCCCCTGACCCAGGGTTTCTCATTACCCTGCTACTGTCCCTGTTTTTTACCCCCGGGATTTGACCGAGGAGGCCGTCGGAACTGTTACACAGCCGATGCCCCAGGGACTGGAGAAGCAGGCCTCTTAAAGAGGGACCTCTAACTCTGTTTTTAACCGGCAAGAGCGTATTTTTACCGCTGGAAATTTTCTGGATATATTTGTCCAGGTTTTCCCTGAATAAGCGTTCACCATGAAATGGGACGCTAACCAGCCATTCTTTACAGGGAGCTTCAGCAGACCAGTTTTTGAGCCATAGGAGCCTACGCATATGTACTATAGACAGCGTAAGGCGGGAGGCCTGATGGACTGAATCCTTTATGGCGTCAACCGCAAAGCCTAAGGCTCTAGGTAGATCAGCTAGGGCAAAGCCTGCTGATCTGTCAAGTCCCTCAAGACCTGTTTCAACTGATCCTTCACTGCTTAGCAGACCCCAATAGCTGCTACTGCTGGTTGTATCACCAAGCAGATTTTCATAAGGACTCCAATCTTTTATCTATTGGGTTCTTGAACATTTGGACATTATCCACTGGACATGTCAGTGATTTATACATACAAGAGATGGCTGTGTCCACTGTAGGGACCTTCCATTTTTTTTTTTTTTTTTTTTGATGAACTTATCCTCCATGGGATAGACCACCGGAAATCTCTTGGGGGAATAAATATTTTCTCAGGACGTTCCCAATCCTGGTAAATGAGCCCTTTCAGTAAAGGGTGAAGTGGAAAAGAACAAACAGTCTGGGGGCTTCTAGCGACCCCAACGAGGATACAGTAGTGGTTGATGGTTCCGCAAGGTGCATTTTTAAATGCTGATCGGACCATGTTAGTCAGAGACTGAACCCATAATCTTTCAGCCTGAGATGCTGAGAAAAGGTTCCCCCACTGTTGATTCCTCTATAACAGAATCAACCTCATCCTGATCCCCTTCAGGCAGGTCGATCCCTGTATGGGACTGTTGCTCTGCTAACAGGCACTCTGAAGGAGGAGACGGAGATCGGGCGTGCTTTCCCTGACAGGGAGGCAGCGATAAATGTTGACAATCTCTCTCTAATCCTCCCAGAGCTGAGGAAAAAACCTCCTCTGTTACATACACAGGAGCAGGTGAACTGAGGACAGCCACAGTACCAAGTACCCCTGCGGGGTCTCTACGGTCACTTACCTCTGAACTTCAGGGGAGACTGGTGCAGCAGAAGTATGCCCAAGATCCTCCGAGCCCGATGAGACCCCCTTCGCTTCCTGGAAGATTCAGTTCCGGAGCTTCTGTACGGCATATTCCTAAGCCTAAAGCTGAGGTATTCCAGCCGTAATACACCACTTTTACTGAGAATAGTCTAGCACAATTGCTGCTATATCACAGTTGGTGTCTACTAATGTGCCTTTCTAGGGGATGCCTGTATCAACCGCTTGCTGTATGCCCTTTTTTTAAATGTTGCCAGCTCTGTCTCTGTACTTAGCTCACCACACAAAACTGTGGTTTTTACATGCTGGGACGCCCGCACATGCGCAGAAGCGCTGCGGCGCACACAGAGCGTCATCCCCCAGGCTCCGCCCCCTTTCCTGGCTCACCTCTATATATAGAGGCGCGTGCACGCGCACGCGCGCGGCCACGTGCGCCTTCGGCGCTAATTTTGAAAAATGGAGACTAGGGACAAGAGCCAGGGCCCTCTTTGCCGCAGGCCGGGGGATGGACGAGCATTGCAACATGGCAGAGGAAGCAGTTTCCCATAAGAGAACTCACCATCTGCCTGGACTTGCTCTGCTGAGAAGAAACTAGTCCACATGACAAGAAAACATTCCACAGCGGCCTCTAGTGGACAAACACAGGTACCGCAGTCTAATATCTTAAATATATATAAAAAAATATATATTTTTTTTTTTCTTGACCACCATTAAAAATTATTACATTTTTTAGTAGTTACAGGCATGCACAGAATTTTGCGGGAATACCATTAGGTAACAGACAGAAAGACAAATTAGGCTTGGGGGTCCCCCAATAGAACCAAGTTCCTGGGGGCCCCCACTTACCTGTTCCCCGCCGCAGGACTTTGTTTGGTCCACAAAAGCCCAAACTTCACCTATCACGGCAGGCATTGTAATCAAACCTTCAGGGACCGGGTTCCCAAGGATTCCACTCCCCTGGACCTGTATAGCACCCTGCACAGAAAACATCTTGGTCGTGGGTATGACCAGAGCTCTGGATCCCAGGGTCCAGCTCTCCTAAGAGAAGCATTACAGGCAAAACCTTGCTCTTCTCTGCAAGGCCCGGGTACCGACCGTTTAGCTATGAAGCTTTTTTGGTCGGATCCGGAATAGCTTACTGAGGCCCAAAAGAACCTGTACGCAAGCTCAGTGAAAAACACATGTTTCTTCTTGGCCAACACCTTAGACACTGGCAAAAAACTGAGGTGCTCCCGGATGGGAGGGGCTTATATAGGGGAGGGTACTTCCGGTTTTGGAAGTTGCCAGTGCCAGCACCTGACGGTATCTATATAACCCATTAGTAATGACTATGTCGCTCTGTGTCCCGTGATGTACGAGAAAGAAATAAGTACTCAATATTCACTCCACTCGTAGTTATTCCTCCACTATACAGGTAATGTCCCCAAGCGGGCAATCATCAGGAGTCCCACCACTGATGCTCACCTTTAAGCATTGGACCTATACAATAATTATCATATAGGTTTCATAACACTTAGGCCTCATGCCCACTTGCGTTTTTACAGCTGCGTTTTTTGCAGCTTAAAAACGCCTGTCCATGTTATTGTAAATTTTTTTTTTTTTTTTTGAAAAAAAAAAAAAAAAACGTCGGAGCTAAAAACGCGACCGCGCGTTTTTGCGCGTTAGTGCGCGTTTTTGCGCGTTTTTTGACGCTCGCGTTTTTTTCTGCCTAATTCTGACGCTAAGGAACGCACTGGTCCTGGTTTTTTTTTACAGCTTACAAACGCCTATGCTCTTTACAGCTCAAAAACGCCTAGGTGGGCATGAAGCTATAGACTAACATGGACAGGCGTTTTTAAGCTGTAAAAAACGCTCAAAAACGCGGCTGAAAAAACGCCCGTGGGCATGAGGCCTTATGTTTTCCCATCCAGGTAGCTCTTGGGGCTGTCCACTCTGGGGTGGGGGGGGGGGGGTGGGGGCTGTATCCAGAGGGACAGATGTAATGTGTATGGGACCCTCTAAATGGTTCAAGCCGTTTCCAGACTTCAGGATGGTACTCCAGCAAAGAAAAAAAATCCAATGGTGCAATAATGCTAAAAACTTAAATCTTTATCAGACCACATTGCACTCACATTTAAAACACTTTGCAAACCTGCATAAGATGTAAAAAATACTGCAGATTTCCACAGGACACTGTATATCTCACCAACTTCCAGTTTCACTCCGGAAGTGACGTCACTCGGCTCCACCTGACACGTTGCGTCATTGGTCACATGACCACTTCATTTGTGTTTGGTTAGGTGCTTTGGAGGGCAGGGGAGACATCAGGGGTCTAATAAAAGGGGACAAAACTGTTTTCTGTAACTGCCTGTAAAGTGTGAGCTGGAGATTGGGTTCAATTTGTCAGTGTATCTAAATCTGCTAGTACATCTAACACTCCCCTCCTTAGTAAGCTGCAATACAGTATATTACGGTTTTTTGGATTAATACCACTTTAAAGGTTAATTCCATTTTTTTACACCATGTTACACCTTTATTTAGGGTGTAACATGGTGCCAAGTGGACCCCCCACCACCATATCTTCAATAGCGGATTGGGGTTTTTCTTTCCTGCAGCCACTGTCACTTTTGAAATCAGCCCTACTCTGCCCGATAAAGCAAGGTGCAGTATGTTGTTAATGGACTCTGAACCACTTAAGGACCGCTGCCTGTACATTTACGTCGGCAGAGCGGCACGTACAGGTACGTCCCCTTTAAGATTCCGCTGTGTGGTCGCACGCTAGCCGCCGGCGGCGCGCTCGCAGACCTGCCGCATTCTCTGTGAGCCCGACCATGGGTCCCGCGGACTCGATCACCGCGGGGATACCTGCGACCGTCTCACGGAGAGATAGAGTGGGGAGATGCTAGTGTAAACAAGCATCTCCCCGCTCTGCCTAGTGACAATGACACTGATCTCCGCTCCATGTAGTCGGAGCGGAGATCAGTGTCATGTCACACACAGCCCATCCCCCCACAGTAAGAAGCACTCCCTAGGAAACACTTAACCCCTACAGCGTCACCTACAGGTTAACCCATTCACTGCCAGTGTCATTTTCACAGTAATCAGTGCATTTTTATAGCACTGATCGCTGTAAAAATGACAATGGTCCCAAAAATGTGTCAAAAGTGTCCGATGTGTCCGCCATAATGTCACAGTCATAATAAAAATCGCTGATCGCCCCAATAACTAGTAAAAAAAAAATAATTATAAAAATGCCATAAAACAGTCCCCTATTTTGTAGACGCTATACATTTTGCGCAAACCAATCAATAAACGCTTATTGTGATTTTTTTTTTTTTTTTTAACAAAAATATGTAGAAGAATACGTATCGGCCTAAACTGTGGAAAAATAATGTTTTTTTTATATATTTTTGGGGGATATTTATTATAGCCAAAATTGACGCTCTATTTTTTTTAGAGCGCAATAAATAAAAAACGCAGAGGTGATCAAATACCACCAAAAGAAAGCTCTATTTGTGGGAAAAAAAATACGTCAATTTTGTTTGGGAGCCACGTCGCACGACCGTGCAATTGTCAGTTAAAGCGGCGCAGTGTCGAATCGCAAAAAGTGGTCTGGTCTTTGACCAGCAAAATGGTCTGGGGCTGAAGTGGTTAAAGGGCCAGCAGGTTTGTTTTAAACAGCAGCAGTTGCAGTTTTGTTCACCTCTCCAACGCAGCTGTATTGTAGATATGATAAACCTGAAAGGTGTGTATCATTATTTTTTAAACCCCATTAACAGTGTGAGCCTATTATGCAAATTTAAAACGCTCTGTAAATACAGTATTGCCACATCTAATCCCATGAGAATGACTTTATAGGTTATGATCATTCTTAGACCTCATTGTTCACAGTGACTAACTTATTACATGGTTACAAGTGTTCTGATTATCATGTAGCTGTTATGACCATGTTCCAAAACAAAGAAATTGTAATTATTATGCAGAGTTGGTTTTGCTGTTTATAGTATGAGTAAAATAATTTTGTAGTGATACCCCTGTAGGAGCCGCTGATTAGGATGGGTCCTCTGTTTTTTTGCCTCAGGGCCAGGACAAGGGGTGGGCAGGAGGACCCGCTGCCCTGGGTGCCGTGGGGATTTTGGGGGGGATGTACTAACATGGATCAACAATGCCAATGGCACAATTTAGCATACAGCATGACCACTTCCAGACCGCCCGCCGCAGTTTTACGTCCTCTGTTTGAAGAGGAATACCGTTGTTATGGTAGCAGCTAGCTACCATAACCTCGGTATCCTCTTTTTCAGCGGGCAGTCCGCTACAAGATAAAAGTGGTCCCTGCGGCGGATATGCCACGAGATCACTTTTATCGGCGGCGGGAGAGGACCCACCCCCTCCCGCCGCTCTCCGATGCCCTCCGCCGCTTACCGGAGCCGTCGGTAACGACAGAGGCGATCGGGTCCTCTCCCTTGCTGGGTATGGCGATATCGCTGCAGGGGGGAAGCAGTGTCAAAACGTCACTTCCGCCCATACATTTTAAAGGGACATATTTTTGTTGTCATTTTTTGACAACAAATGACAATTTTTTTTTTTTTTAATTGCATTTTAGTCCAAATATGAGATCTGAGGTCTTTTTGACCCCATGGCATATGTCATGCTTTTTTCTATTACAAGGGATGTTTACATTCCTTGTAATAGGAATAAAAGTGACCCAATTTATTAAAAAAATAAAACAGTTTTAAAATCAATAAAATAAAGTAAAATAAATAAGAAAAAAATTTTTTTTGAAGCGCCCCGTCCTGACGAGCTCACGCGCAGAAGCAAACGCATACGTGAGCAGCGCCCACATATGAAAAACGGAAAATTGTATCATACTTACCAGTAATTTTCCTTTCCTGGTGCCTATCCATGGCAGCATACCTGTGATAGAGCTCCGCCTCGACTCCTCCTTTAGGACTAGTGAATAGCATAAATTAAAGGCATAGTCCCTCCCCCAACATTCTCTGTAATATAGAATACCGAGGGTGAGAGCGTATGCTGCCATGGATAGGCACCAGGAAAGGAAAATTACTGGTAAGTATGATACAATTTTCCGTTTTCTTGGTGCCTCCATGGCAGCATACCTGTGATAAATAACTAGCTGACATGGGTGGGATAATTGCTTAACAATAAATGTTTAATTAGAAGAGGACATAGCAGCCTGAACTGCCCTCCTTCCAAACTCAACAGTCGTGAGTGCTCCTGGATCAATATGGTAGTGTCTGAGGAACGTATGGTGAGAAGACCAGGTGGCGGCCCTGCACACCGTCTCCAATGAAACATTAGCCCTTGCCGCCCAGGAAGCTGAGACTGCCCTTGTAGAATGAGCATTCACTCGGGATGGAGGCTCCATATTCTTCACCCTGTAGGCCTTCTGGATTAACTTTACAACCCAAGATGCCAGAGTTCTGATGGAAGCTTCTTTGCCCCTGTATTTCCTGAACGGTACGATGAAAAGTCTCTCAGAATTTCTGAAGGGGCCGGTGGCTTCTAGGTAGGCCCTGAGCACTCTGGATACATCCAGTTCATGACCACACTCTGAATCCGTGTCTGTAAACACTGGTAGTGCCCAGGGTTCCAACAGGTGGCTTGGAGTAGCAACCTTTGGTGTGAACCCCCGAAGGGGACGAAGTTCCACTCTGTCTGGGGAGAAGGAGATGTGGTCGTCACCTATCCCTAAAGAGTGAAGTTCCGAGATTCTTCTGCCAGATGTAATGGCTAGCAGGAAAGCCGTCTTTAGTGTCAGGTTCCATATTGTTACTTGTTCCACTGGAGCAAAGGGATGGTCAGATAGAACTTCCAGGACTAGGGACAGATCCCACTTAGGAAATGATCGTCTGACAGGAGGGTGAATCTTCAATATACCTCTGAGGAAAGTGACTACTGAAGGATCCTCCGCCCATCTCTTATTTGTTGCAGCAGAGATTGCTGCTACCTGCACTTTGAGAGAGCTCAGACCAAGTCCCAGACCAAGTCCTGTCTGAAGGAATCCTAGAACATGAGATGTAGAAGGAAGGATTGGATCAAATCCATTTCCGGAAACAAATGACAAGAACTTGTCCCATATTTTTGAATATATGGCATAAGTTGCTGGCTTCCTAGCTTTTAGAAGGGTTGATATGACTCCTGGAGAACACCCTAGGGACTCGAACCTTCGCCTCTCAACCTCCAGATTTGAAGATTCAACTAGACTGCCCTGCGACAGAAGTTGAGGGAAAGGAGGGATCTTGATTGGAGAGCCCACACTGAGGCGCAATATGGAAGTACTGCCACCACCTGGACTGGCTCCCTGAGGAGCCTCAGGGGGAATTTGAATATTAATGGCCTGGGAGGAAAGGCATATTCCGTGGTGAACCTCCAGGGACATGACAGGGCATCCACTGCCTCGGCTTGTGGATGCGGCAGCCGAGAGAAGAACCTGTCCAGCTTGGCATTCTTCGGGGAGGTGAACAGATCTACCTGAGGGGGGTCGCATATGTTGGCAATCTAAAGGAAGACATGGGGGTGGAGAGCCCACTCGTTGTTGTCCAGGAAGTTTCTGGATAATGTGTCTGCTTCCGTGTTCAACCTGCCTGGCAGATACATCGCTCTAAGGTCCAGGAGGTTCTGCTCCGCCCAGAGCATGATCGGCTCTACCTCCTTGAGGAGTGACCTGCTGCGAGTGCCTCCCTGCTTCTGCAGATAAGCGACAGCTGCCCTGTTGTCTAGGCGTAGGAGTATTCTCTGGCCTCTGATTTGGGGTGCCAAAGAGGTCAGTGCCAAGAAGGCTGCCCTCATCTCCAAGATGTTTGATACCACTCCCTGGGTGGTGCATGACCATCTCCCCTGTATTCTGGTTTTCCCGCAATGGGCTCCCCAGCCCTGTCTGCTTGCATCGGACGTAATTGTGATCCAAGGTAGGGAGCCCAGGTGATGAGGCTTGAAGAGGTTTTCCGGAACTGTCCACCAGTGAAGGCTCCTGCGCATTTTTCCCCGTCAGCAGGATCATCTGAGATAGTCGTTGTTTCTTCCACTGCGCCAAGAAACCAGTCTGGAAATACCTAAAGTGCCAATGTGCCCAAGGAACCATGGGTATATAGGAAGACATTGTGCCAATGAGGCTCAGGCATTGTGAAGCCGTCAGATACGGGCTCGGGATGACTTTGATCATTCTCTGGATGACAATCCTTGCCTTCGGCGGTGGAAATGACACTGTCCCCACCTGAGTGTCGAACATTGCGTGTAGATTATCTGCTTTGTTGGCGTTAGTTGACTTGTCGGAATTCACCAGCCACCCTAGCTCTTTTTAGGGACTGTAGAAGAATGTCCCGGTGACATACCAACTGATCCGGATTGCTTGCTAGGAGTAGGATGTCGTCCAAGCAGTGGTATATCCTCAAGCCCCTCTCCCACAGGGGAACCAAAGCAGATATTAGTATCTTGGTGAACACCCTGGGAGAGGTGCACAGACTGAAAGGCAGGGCTTGAAACTGTAGGTGGGTCCATCCCACTGCAAAACTCAGGTATTTTTAAAATGCAGGTAGAATTGGAACATGTAGGTATGCATCCTGCAGATCGACCGAAATCATCCAATCTGATGGCTGGACTGTCTGAATAATCGTCTGCAGGGACTCCATTTTGAAGCTTTCGGGGCGGATATACCAGTTGAGCCTCTTTAGGTCTATCACAGGCCTCCACCCACCTGTCCTCTTTGGGACCAGAAATAGGGTGGAGTAAAAGCCTGCGAAGCGCTCTGCCAAGGGAACCGGAACAGCCGCCCCCTGAAGCTGGAGTGACGTTAGGAAGTTTTTCAGAGCTTGAGCCTTCAGTGGAGAGGATGGAATCTCTGTCCTTTGAAAGAGTTCCGAGGTGGGGGGGGGTGAGAAAAATTCCAAAAGTGCCCCCACTGAATTGTTGACAGAACCCAGGGGTCGTGGCAGCGGGTGGCCCAGACTGGGGTAAAAAACTTTAGCCTGGCTCCCACTGGGAGTGCCTGGGCTACTCTGGCGTAAAAAAAAAAGACTGCTTCTGCTCCTGTGGAGCCGGAAGGGCTTTCATCTTCCTGTTCAAAAAGGATCCCTAAATACCTTTCCAAGGTCTTTTGTTATCTCTGGGCTGTCTCGACTGCCTAAAATCACTTGGGTTTGACTGGCGGAACCTAGAGGAACCACCTCTGAGTCTTCGCCTACTTCTGTCCTGTGGAAGCATACCAGACTTCCCTCCTGACAGCCTGGAGATAGCTTTATCCATTTTGTCTCCGAATAGTGCTTTCCCATCAAACGAGATTTTGCACCCATTTTGTTTGGAGGATAAGTCCGCCATCCAGGGTTTCAGCCACAAGGCCCTCTTCGCCATCACTGAATGCAACATGGATCTTGCCGACCACCTGATCGTGTCAATGGCCGCTACGCAGGCAAAGTCTGCCGACAATCTAAGCTCTTCTAAGGACTTAGTTATATCGTCCATGGGGACATCCTGACGCAAAGCCGTCTCAATATTATCTGTCCAAGATCTTATGGCATTTGATACTGATGTGAGGGCAATAGCTGGCTTACATGCTGCTTCCGGGGCTAAGTAGCTCCTCTTCAGCTCCAGGTCGATTCACCTGTCTAGAGGGTCTTTGAAGGAAGCGGAATCCTCCATTGGCAAAGTTATATTTTTTGCGAGTCGCACCACCGACGCGTCTACCACTGCCATGGAGTTTGGTGACTGCGTTCCAGACTCTGGTAAGGGGTATATAGTTTATCAGTCTTTGACCATTCCTTCTGAATGACTTGACTAATCTCGCCCATCTGAGGAATGGGAAGTAGCTTGTAGACTCTCGGGGAGGCTATTCTGCGTCTTTCAAGGCGATTGCAGTTTTGACTGCCTGGATGAATGGCTTTACCAAGGAGAGACTGAAGCCAGAAGGTTCTGATTCCTCTGAAGAGTCCCCTTAAGAGTCTTCAGGTGGTGAATCTCTAGCTGGTCGGCCTGACGGTGGCAGAGGTGTACTGACTGCTGACGAACCAGGGAGATTAGGTTCTATATTCTGAACCCGGGATATCTGCTGAAGTGGTTGAGCGGGGACCAAAGCCAAAAGCTCAGAGAAAGAGTCCTTCATTGTTCGCTTGAGCAGATCTACAGCGTGCTGATTTTCTAGCTCGCGGTTGGACGCATAGTCCGTAAAACAGTCCTTACAGACCACTCTGTCTGGTAGCGGTGTAGCCCCACATGTCCAGCATTTCTCTTTCTATAGGTCCTAGGAGAGGGGGACCGATCATGTCCTCTGGATCTTGACCTCTCTGATCTACGATGTGAAGAATGGGACCTACGCCCTGATGAGCAGGACCCCTTGGAGTGGGTAGGGCTACGATGTAAGGAACTCACGCTAGACCAGTGAGCGCACTTTTTTTTTTTACACTCACGTATAGTTGGTCACATACCCAATAGAAGTGTGAGGATCTTTGCTGCGAGATGAATGACTCATTGCGGAGTTGGGCACAAGGATCAGCTCCAGAAATATAGTAAGAAAGGGAAAAGAATCAGGAGTTTTTGGCGTCCCTTTTTTTTTTTTTCTTTAAACAAACATTTTTATATCGTCATCTTTTTTTTTTTTTTTTTAAAGATAAACATTTTTATATCGTCATTTTTTTTTTTTTTAACATAAAAATTTTTGATCGGCAACATTTTTTTTTTTTTGAGAAAATAAAAATTACCTACCACAAAGCAGCATCAGAGAGACCGAGCAGGACACAGCTGAGGAGACTCTGACAGCAATCCCTGAATCTGAACCTAAATAGGCTCAAAGTGCGTGGGCTAATCCCATAAACCACCATTTGGAATTGATTGAAAAAAAGGGCAAATCTAGCCTTCTTTCCAGAATCCAAGATGGCTGCCACTGAACCAAGGGACCGTGCATGCGCACGCGCAGAAGATCCAGTGTCGCCCAGTACAGAGAGCCGAGAAACTACGGCTCTGTATCACTCCCGAATCGGGCATGCGCAGATGGCGGCGAGGACCCCGTGCCATGACACTCTCCTACCTGGCGGGACGTACAGAGCACCTGTAGCCCCCCCCGAACCCGGAAATAAGCACCACAATGTTGTTGCACAGAGAGACACCTGCCCTATCCAGTTGCACAGTTTTAAAGGAACAAAAAAGTAAGACAATAATCATTTGAAGGCGCCTAACAAGCAAAGGAAAGGGGAGGGGAGGGGAAGAGAGGAAAATAAAGGGGGAAAAACACAAATGCCTGTAATAAAAAATGGAAACCACCAGCCTGGGAGCTGATCCTTTTGCGACTTCCACTGCATTCATCATGGATGTGATAGCAGACTGCGTTCCTGTGAGGAAACTCTGCGAAATGACCCCAACAGATCCACAGAGGGGTTCCCAGTCTTATCAGCGCTGTGAGCGGCCCAAGAACAGGGACTGCGCACGGGAAAGGCTAAACCCGGCGGACGCTGCCGACTGCAGAGGTATGGACGTACTGCTACTCTTCACCAGCACAAGAAGGTATGAGGAAAAAAAGGAGAATGTTGGGGGAGGGACTATGCCTTTGATTTATGCTATTCACTAGTCCTGAAGGAGGAGTCGAGGCGGAGCTCTATCACAGGTATGCTGCCATGGAGGCACCAGGAAATGGTGTTCAAACCACACATGTGAGGTATCGCCATGATCATCAGAGCGAGAGCAATAATTTTATCCCTGGACCTCCTCTGTAACTCAAAACATGCAACCTGTAGAATTTTTTAAACGTCGCCTATGGAGATTTTTATGGGTAAAAGTTTGTCGCCATTCCACGAGCGGGCACAACTTTGAAGCGTGACATGTTGGATATCAATTTACTCCACGTAACATTTTCTTTCACAATATAAAACAAAAAGTGGGCTTTTTTAATTCAAAAAAACAGTGCGCTTGTACGACCACTGCGCAAATACGGTGTGACAAAAATTTTATTCTCTACGGTGTTAGAAATAAAATATAGAATGTTTGGGGGTTCTAAGTAATTTTCTAGCAAAAAACAAACAAACTGTTTTTAATTTGTAAACACCAAATCTCAGAAGGAGGCTCGGTCCTTAAGTGGTCAAAGAATTTCTTGGGATTTTTTTGCTCTCCTCCGCTATGGCTTTCGTGTTCTATCTTAGCCGCCCTAATTGTACCTTTACATTTCTTGTTACATTCTTTATAAAGTCTGAATGCCAATAATGATCCCTCAACCTTGTATTTTTTTTTATGGCCTTCTTTTTTTTTTTATGCATTTTTACATTGGAGTTAAGCCATCCAGGACCTTTGTCCGCTCTTTTAAATTTATTACCCAATGGGATGCATTGGCTAATGCCCTTACTTAATATGCTCTTAAAGCAAACCCATCTCTCCTCCGCGTTCTTTGTTCTTAAGATTGTATCCCAATTCATGCCTTCTAGCAAGGTTCGTAGTTTAGGGAAGTAGGCTCTTTTGAAATTCAGTGTCTTTGTATTCCCCTTATGTTTCCTATTTGTGTGGTTTATACTGAAGCCAATTGACCTGTAGTCGCTGTTACTTAAAAAGCCCCGTATTTCCACATCCGTGATCAAGTCGGTATTGTTGATAATCAGTAGATCCAGTAACGCTTTATTTCTAGTTGGCGCGTCTACCATATGAACCACTGGTGTACCTTAGACGAATGCGTGGTTCCCTCCGCCCAGTCTATGTCCGGATAATTAAAATCCCCCATGACCAGTGTAATCGAGATATTCCCAACACTTTACCCCTACCACCCCCCCTCTTTAATTCCATACCCGTTATCTTAACCCATCTATAGTAATTAGACCACACCGGAGTTGGAGTATAAATGGCCATAACAGCCTTTTTTATTAACACATAATTAAATAAATAACTCCAAATATAAAAACAACTTACTTAAATAACTTTATTAACAAATCTACAACCATTTTAAACGACAGTTTAACTCCCAGTCTGTTGGTCTCTGACGGCACCCGAACTTTAAACACTTTTCCACCAATACACTGCAGGACCAATTTTACCATACCAGGCCTCGAGCCGTGTCACAGCTTGGAGACAACCCCTTCCCGCAGTGCAACCATACCCGTATTCCAGCAGACACCGTTCCACTGGAATACACCAGAGGGGCACATACCACCGATGAGCCCCCCACCACTTCCATCACATCTGTTTTCTGCAACCGTCAAAGACCAAAGACCTTGCCACAGCCTGCAAGGGTAACCCCTTACCCTTAAGGGCCCCTCCACACCCGCAGGGCACGCTGGATCCCATCCTGATTCCCCAATGCCCACAAATCCATCCCCACATCAGAAAGATGCACCCCGTCCCTACGCAAGTACATGCCCACATTAACCTCCAACTCCATGTGCCGTATAACCAGACCCCCGTTACTGGCCACGAACCTACCCACTAGTTTGTTCAACTTGACGCTCGCCTTGTTAAGCCGCGCCACTGACCTCGCCATCCGCCACGAGGTTTGCGCTAGATGTCAGACCAGACTAACAATGTCCCCTGGAAAGCCCCAATGGCTCTGACCCCCAAGTCCCCCCCCCACATGTAGTACCAATACGTCCAGCGATCTATCCAACCGGGTATAATGGTACACCTCAGGCACCACCCTACTCCATACTATACTCGGGGTGCCTATCCACCCAACGCAAGCCTCCCTCTTGGTATCCCCAATTGCCTGCCATCTTGTCTGACATCTGCCCTTTTAGACCCCCAAAAGACATATGAATGCCCCAGAATCCAGACGAGGCATGTGTGACCTCCATCTGAAAGGAAAAATATAACTAAATGATACAAACACCAGAAAAACACCACATCATTACAATAGACCAACCCCCGCACCCCCACCCTTCACTTCTCTTTTATTCCCAACTCACATCCGCTAGCAAATGGGGGCGCACATAAGAACGAAACCTTCTTGACTCCCATCTCCTGATCATTTTCACTGCGGCCTTATCCAACCCGCACCGGGCAGCCTTTGTGGCCGCCCCGATGCGGAAGGAGTGTGAGGCGAATTGCGTGCAGTCAAGCCCCGCCGCCCGCAGGCATTTGCAGAAAACTGCCACAAAATGAAATCTAGACAGGTACGATCCGTCCTCATGCACCAAAAAAGGCCCACCCCTAGCTGGCCGTACCTCTAGAAATTCCCTCACCACGAGTACTGGACAAACCTGAGCCCCAGGCAAGGAAAACAACTGCACGGTCACCCCTCTACCTTTCTGATCCGTTTTTGACCTCCTCAAACGCAACACCACCCTTTCGCCCAGAACCCAAACGTCCTGTACCAGTTACCCCCAGCCCGCTGCCTAGACGGGCATACCAGCTCCCCTACCCTAAATGCCCCTCAAAAAACGCAATAGAAAACGCTGTATAGAACAACAGAGCCTCATAAACCGAAGAACACACCGCAGTCAATTTTTCGCAAATAACATGGAAAAAGACACAGGCCGCCTAGTATTGTTTTGAGGGTGATCTTTCCGATACACTTTCAACGTTTACTTTACCCAAAAATCCTTAGTAAAGTCCGGCAAGCCCTGAAGTTTGAACAAAAAAGCCAAGCCTGCCAGCTTCTTTTTGATCGCAGACACCGAACCCCTTGCTTCCATATGCCTGGTTACAAAATAAACTACCAGCAACCTCGTCTCTGACCCGCCCAGCTCAGCATCCACTAGCCGTACAAAGGCAACCCACTCATTCCAGATAATGGTATATGCCACCCACGTTGACCCACTTACCGACTTCCTGATCCAGCCTGCGGCAGCTCCAAGGCGACCTCCCAAAGCCAACCCGGGCAAGGAGTCCCATCCCTCTCCGCAGCCGGCGCCAGTTCCCTGAATTTGTCCCACTGAAACCGAGACAGTGAATCAGCTAGGGCAGGGATATGCAATTAGCGGACCTCCAGCTGTTGCAGAACTACAAATCCAATGAGGCATAGCAAGACTCTGGCAGCCACAAGTATTACACCCAGAGGCAGAGGCATGATGGGACTTGTAGTTTTGCAACAGCTGGAGGTCCGCTAATTGCATATCCCTGAGCTAGGGTGTTGTCAACACCAGGGATATGTACAGTGTATAGAAAAACGTTCAACTGTAAGCAACGCAATAGGAGGTGGGGCAGCAATCGAATCACCGGCTGTGATGATGCGGTAATCCAATTGATGACTTGCACCACCCCCATATTATCACAGTTCAACCTAATCTTCAGGTTCTTACAGTTCGCACCCCACAACTCCATAGCCAGTACTTCGGGAAAGAGTTCCCACAATACTAAGTTACGAAGGAACCCCGCTTCCACCCAAGAAGTGGGCCAAGCCTCCGCGCTCCATTGCCCCTGAAAAAATGCTCCATAACCTGTGGACCCCGCTGCATCCGTAACCAGTTCTATATCAAAATTGCTTACCGGGCCCCCCATCCAAACCGATCACCAATTGTAAGTTTCTAACAATGTGTACCACACCTTCAAATCTTCTCTATGCTCCTTGTTGAGTCTAAGGAAGTGCGTTGGGGCCTGCACCCCTGCCATAGCAGCCAACAGCCGTCGACAAAAAACCCGACCCATCGGAATGGTCCGACACGCAAAATTCAACTTACCCAGCAAGGATTGAAGTCCACGCAGTTGCACCTTTTTCCCCCTCATCTCCCTAATCTCCTCCCGGAGTGCTTCCACCTTATCCACTGGTAACCTACATTCCAATGCCTCGGAATCGATCACGATTCCCAAAAAACTAAGTACCGTCCTCGGGCCCTCAGTTTTGTCCGCCGCCAACGGGACCCCAAACCTACCTGCAATGTGCTTCAACGTAGCCAATAAAATCGCACACACATTGGAGGCCGGGGGGCCCACAAACAAAAAATCGTCCAGGTAGTGGATCACCGATTCCACACCCGACACGTCGCGCACCACCCATTCCAAAAAGGAGCTGAATTTTTCGAACAAGGCGCATGAGATGGAGCATCCCATGGGCAGACACTGGTCCACATAAAACGCCCCCTCCCAGCAGCACCCCAACAGCCAAAAACTGTCCGGGTGTACCGGCAGCAAACCGAAGGCCGCCTCAATGTCCGCTTTTGCCATGAGCGCACCACGACCATAACTCCTCACCCACCCCACTGCCCCATCAAATGACGTGTACGACACCATGCATGCCTCCGGATCTATTGAGTCATTGACAGACCCCCCTTTTGGGAACGAGAGGTGGTGAATAAGCCGAAACGTATTCGGTTCCTTCTTAGGCACCACCCCCAGCGGTGACACCACCAGATCCCTGAGTGGTTTCTCCTGAAACGGCCCTCCATATGTCCCAGTGTCACCTTTTGCCAATTTTTCTGAAATCACCCCCGGATTAACCAGTGCCGACCGCAAGTTCCGTGCCTCAGGCGGCACCACCTCGAGGGAACGCGGTATTTTAAAACCATCGGAAAAACCCGCGGTTAACTGCTTCGCAGCTGCCCTGTCTGGGTATCTATTTAGAAAAAAAACGCATCCTTTCCTCTTTCATTGGCATCATCCCTCTTGTGAGCAAAATCTCTGGCACGCTTTCCTTTTTTGAAGCAACGGGACAAGGGGTCCCCCGCACCCAGAGCATTCATGCTTGAATCGACAAGACCCCCCAAACTTGCAAGATCCTTCGTTGTACTGCCAGCACACTCCCCATTTTTTTCCGGCCGGTGGTACTGAGGCACTTGTCCCCCCGACCCCCCCCTGAAGAAACTGGCTTGGTGCCTGCGCCAAGGACATCAGAGGCATCCAAAGACTTATGTCCTTGTGATCCCAACGTAAAGTCGGACGAACTGCCCTACGCTGCCTAAACTGCTCGTCATAACGCAGCCAAGCTGTCCCTCCATATACCCTATGGGCCTCACCTATCGCGTCTATATAGCAGAACAAGGCCGAGCAATGTTCCGGGTTTTTCTCACCTATCACACTGGCCAAGATGGCGAATGCCTGTAGCCAATTTCCAAATGTCCTCGGGATCAACCGATACCTCCTCTTCTCCTCATCCTCTTTTTTGGAATCAACTGGCTTGACCCTGTCCAAATTGAACTTCTCTAGGGGCAGCAGGGAGAAAATCTCAACATACTCACCCTTGACGATTTTGTCCCTTACTTCCTGTTTCAAGTGAGCGCCCAAAGGCCCTTCAAAGCAAACGTAAACCTCACACTTTGCAGCATCAGCAATACGTACTATATCCGCCCGTGCTGCGGCAACAGGCACCCCCGCCTTCTCCCCCACAGCCGTACTTACCTGCACACCTCCAGATTGCGCAGCCGTGAGTCCTGCATTTGCCCCGGGTGTCACCCCTTTCTCCATCACCCCTGCCTGCCCACCTACCCATGGTGCCACCTGCGGGGGACCCCCTTTTGCCCCCGAAAAATGTTGTACCAAATCCGACATCGGACCCCCTGTCCCGAGGGGGGCAGGCTGACTGCCCGCTCCCCCCAATCCAGTTGCCACAGCATCCTTGTCCCCCGGAGGGACCCCCCCATCGGTAGCTACCCCCCCCAACCCCTACACCCAACAGCTTCTGCAATGCATCAGTTAAATCAACAGGAGAAATAAGAGTGGTGGATTTCCCATTACCGGGCTGACTGGGCACATCCCCACAGCCGCTGCTCTCGCCTCCCCTGGTGCTGCGACCTCTCCCTGATCCTCATCTGATTCGGACAGCTTCCCTTCAGACCTCCGCTCCAGGGCTGGCAGCATGGGTGAGATGAGCCCCCCAGGCGAAGCCTGCCCGGAGGCCGTGTTTTCCCTCCGCGACGAATTGTCCCTCCGGGTGATCCGACAGCCACCTCACTGCTGCACCTGTGCCTTCTTGAAGAGCCCCTGGTAGGCCGCAACACCCTCTCCACGCCGTCCTGCACTTGCCTCAGCCCTCCGCTGCTACTGACACCGCCAGCCTCGTCTGGTAGAGGTCCCACGGATGTGGCACAGCTTCTCCCCCGACGAATCCCCCCCTCTATCCGGCCTGTACAGAGGGGGGATCGCAGTCTGAGGTTCTCTGCTGTGAGGGCGAGGGACGGGTGCCATTACGGCCCATAGCCCCACCCCCGAGCCACGCTGTTGCTGCATGCACCGTCCGGCTCCCACCCCGGCTGAAGCTGAATTGCGCTTTGCCGGGCGGGCAGACGAGTCTTTTTGCAGCCTCCTGGGGTGGGGTGATCTGTTCGGTGGGAGCGGTGAGAATCTCTCCGGAGGTCGCGTCCTCCGAGCACGCTCCGACGTTCCGACGTAAGTACTAGGGCTTAGGGTGTTAGGGTTAGAGTGTTATAGGGTTAGGGTTAGAGAGTTAGGGTTAGGGTGAGGGTTAGGGTTGGGGGTTAGGGGTTAGGGCTAGGGGTTAGTGGTTAGGGTTATGGTTTCCCCTTGAAGAATAAGGCTAGGACTCAGGAATTGGAATAGGGACCTCCCCCAGAGGTCAAAGGTCAGAAGGAGGGTTCCCAGAGGTCAATGGTAACAAGGCATGGCTGACCCAACCAAAGTGTACCGCCTACACCAACTAAGTCGGGGAATGAGCAAGTCAGGGAATAAACAAGTCAGAATGCCGAAATTTTGGAAATTTGGAAATTCAAAATTCTATATTTTGGAAATTTGGAGATTAGGTATTGGAATTTCCTTTCAAATTTGGCTGTTAGTGAATGTAACGAATACGAATTCATCCGAAGTTATGAATTATCCAAAATAACGAATGCCGCATCTAAACGAATGGAACGTAACAATCTAATAATAATAAATAATAATTATAATAAAAACGTATTATAATTATTAATAATTATGTGTTCCATTCCATTTGCTTAGATGTTCCATTCATTTTTTCGGATAATTCGTAACTTCAGATAAATTTGTATTCGTTACTGTGACAGGAGTGACTTTGGGTCAGGGGTTTGTGGGACTCAGCTTGCCCTGGAGAGTTCTGGAGGCTCCTTGTCCAGCTTCCGATGCCTCTTATGTGTAAATCACCCTGTGCCTCTAATAGGGGCACAGGGTGAATAAGAACCCCACTATGATCTGTGCTAGTCAGATTCAATGCTGTATATATGTATATACAATGTGTGCTGTGCCATGCTGTTGGACTATTTGCTGTGATGGTTTGGGGTGTGACTATTCTATTGTCTATTGTGGCTGCCTCAACTATTATGGGATGTGCAAGTGTGTTTGCTGTGAGGAAAAAGGGAGGGGGGATTCCTCCAACCCCCCTGCTGATAAGACTGTGTACTGAGAAGTTTGAACACACCTGACCTGTGTGGCCATTGTCATCGGACAGTTTGACCCACCCTGTTTTCCAAGGGTGGGAGGGATGTGTTTTGAAGGGAGATATCTGTGTGTCCATGTGTGATAATAAAGTCAGTTTGTTTTACCCTACACTGAGGTGTTGTGTCTGTGGACTGAGGGGCTAAAGAAGCTTGGACGGTGCTGGATCTGAACAGAGGAAGCATTGACGGCGGACCTGGATCTGTTTGAGGACAGAGGGTTTGTCACAGTTACATTCACTAACAGCCAAATTTGAAAGGAAATTCCAATACCTGTAATTTAATAGTTATTAGTTAATATTTTCGAATTTTACTGATTTTCTTTTTTCTTGGATTTTTGAATTTTCGAATTTCCATATTTTCGAATTTCTGAATTCCGAATTTTTTGAACTTCCGAATTTTCGAATTTTTGGAATTTCCGAATTCTCGAGGTTCCGAATTTCCCGAATTTTTGAAAAAAGCAAAAAAACGAATGAAACGAAAACAAACAAATTTTTCGGCAGTGCACATGTCTAGTGGGAAGACATGGATCCTAGTCCCTGCTTTGCAGACACAGAATCCATGCCTTCCCTCCTGTTAGAACGGCAATCTGCCTTGTTTACATAGGAAGAGTTCAGTTCGGTCTCTCTGGCTAATGATCTGTGGGTACCGGCGGAGGCACGCATTCGCGCCCCCTACCCGGAAGTGCAGGATCACGTATATATACACGTGATCCTGCACACAGCTGCTGCCTTGTACCAGAAAAGCTGCTAAAGGGCGGTCGGCAAGTGGTTAAAGTACATGTGAACAAATACCCTGTAAAACAACCCATTCCATTTAAAATAGAAATGCAAAGCAAAACATTTGTGTATATACATTAAATAAACCTTAGAAATACTTTTTTTTTACCATGAATCATCCTCCTGAACCCTGCACTCTGTATGTAGCACCCTCCTGAACCCTGCACTCTGTAAGTAGCACCCTCCTGAACCCTGCACTCTGTACGTAGCACCCTCCTGAACCCTGGATTGAACGGCACTGAAGAACAGCATAGGAATCCTGTTTTGACACATAAGAAGGCTGCAGCAGTTTCTGTATTTTTTATATTGTTCTCTTTGCCAGCTAAGCACCTGGCTATATTAATAAATAACCCAAAACAAATAGTTTGACAACTGTTGAATACTAAGAGGAGGTCTTTATCGTCCACTAGCTCTGATCCAACCCTGTCCCTAGCCACACCCCACTGGCTCGAGGACAGCTCCAAATTGACCATTTTCCTGTCTTCCCAAGGGACTGAGCCATTGTAAAGGCAACCAATACCAAAAGGGGAAGCTGCATACCACCAAATGGGCCCCACATTTTGTAACCAAACCACTCTTGCACATACTCCCCACTCACTAATCTCCCATGACAAGTCGTCTGCCGAAAATCCAACCTAGTTCACAAACAAGTGAGGGAGGGTAGGACTAGGGCCGAAACTAGGGGGGCAGGGGGGGGCACACGCCCCTGGGTGACGCATCTAGGGGGGTGCCGCCAGGGGTTCCATCTCCCCCACCCGCACTGGGAAGCACTGCTCTAAGGTTGTCACTTCTTCCCGATCAAGTGTAATGGACAGGCCAAGCCTGCTGCCAAATACCGGAGAACCGAATAGGAGGGAGACTGCCCAGCATTTCCAGAGTGACGCTTCAGCATGGGAGACCCTTTGTGGACCTGGAGGTCATTTATTAGGACAAGGAGAGGGGTTTGTGTGCAGAAGGCCCTGGACTAGGAAGTTGGGGTTGGTATGGCAAAGGATTAGGGGGCCTGGGGGGTGAAGAGAAGGCCCTGGACTGGGGGGCAGAGGGGGCCCTGGACTGAGGGGGGTGTGGAGGAGGCCCTGGGCTGGGGGGTGCAGTGGAAACCCTGGGCTGAGGTGGAGGGTTCAGAGGAGGCCCTGGACTGGGCAGTTCCGAAGAGGCCCTGAACTGGGGGGTGCAGTTGGGGCCTTGGACTGATGGGGGGAGCGGAGGAGACATTGGGGGGTACAGAGGAGGCCCCAGGATGGGGAGGGGGTGCGAAGGAGGCCCCAGAATGGGGGGGTGCGGAGGAGGCCCTGGGCTGGGGGAGGCCCTAGGCTGGGGAGGGTGCAGAGGAGGCCCTGGACTGAGGGGATGCAGTGAAGGCCCTGGACTGGGTGGACTAGGGAGGTGCAGACGAGGCACTGGAGTGTAGGGGAGGTGCGGAGGAGGCCCTGGACTAGAAAAGGGTTGGTGGCAATGACCCTGGATTAGGAGAGGAGACCCTGGACTAGGAGGGTAGTTCACAAGAGGCCCTGGACTGGGAGGTGAAGAGGAGGCCCTGGACTAGCAGGGGAGTGCAGAGAAAGCCTTGAACTAGGGGATGCAGAGAAGGCCCTGGACTAGGAGGCGAGTACACAAGAGGCCCCGGGTTCCAGATGTGCTAGCTACAGGCAGAGGAGGCCCTGGACTGGGTGATGCAGAGGAGGCCCTGGACTTAAAAAGTGGTGTTGGTGTGGCAAAGGATCTGGATTCAGAGGGGATTCGGAAGGCAGGGTGCAGAGGAGGCTCTAAACTTGGGGGTGGGGGTCTGAAGAGGAGGCCTTGTACTAGAAGGGAAGTGCAGAGGAAGTCCTGGGGGGGGGCACAAGGGAGATACTGAACTAGGTGAGGGGGTGCCTGGAGGTTCCAGATTAGAAGAGGGGGTGTCTGGAGGCCCTGGACTATGAGAATGGGATAGTGGAAGCCCTCTGGACTAGGAAAGAGGGTGCCTGAAGGACCTGCCAGCTTCAGGGAGAAAGAGCCTGGATCTAAAGTCTGAGCTATGGAAGAGCCTGCCTGGGCCCTGGAAGGTGAGTTCACAACATAAATAGGGACATTTATCAAATGTCACAAGTAAGGTCAAACAGGAGCAGAGAGACAGGTCCTGTGATAGATTTTATGCTTGTTTGGCTGTACTTCTCCTGTGGATCACTGCAGTGAAGATTGTTTTGCAGTCCTGTGACCCCTGTGAGACGTTTTCAGCTGACAGCGGGCTGTTGGCTGACCTCACAGAGCTGGTCCAGGCTGGGGAAAGATCACAGCCATATGGTCGGGATCCACTCACATGCCTGGACCATTACCCAGCTCAGCCTGAGCCAGCTGCTCCCGTTCCCTTCACAGCCCAGTGTTTCAGTAAGTGGGGGGGGCAAACAGAGAGCCAGAGAATGACAGCCACCAGCTCTCTGCTCAGGGAGCACTGAGAACTGAGTTGTCTGATTACTCAGTTGTCAGCCTTAGAGCCGGCGGGTGGGGGGGACAGTTGCAGCATCCACCTACGTAAGTATGATTTTAAAAAAAAATCCCATACCCGACATCTCCTCTTTCCTGCTATCTGTCCCACTGTACTTGCGGAATAGTTATTAAAGCATATGGCCATTTAAGGCCCTTCCACTAATGCTACAATCTGACCACACCCACAGTTTTTAATGCGGCGTTGCTATATGCCACATATAATTTTTCTTGGTGGGGGGTGCAAAAAAATTATCAGCCCCGGGTGCCAGATGTGCTAGCTACGGCACTGGGCAGGACAACCTTATCATTTCATCCACCCCTCTGGCATGATCTACCAGAAATTGTCACCCCTACCCCCATGGTTCCTCCCAACCACTTGCTGTAAACCTCCAACCAAATAAGGCTTCTTGCACCTATACTTTTCACATGCATTTTAACACCTTCCTGGGACTATTCCTGCCCCCAGTCATGTACTTTCAATAAAGGCTAAGTTCACTTTTTTTTTTACTAAATTCCAGCTCCCCTATGCAGCAATATAGCATTCATGTACTTTTTTTGCAAAAAAATCTACAGACACGTACCTTACTGTCCTCCATCCATGATTCCAAACGTATCTATTGCTTCTGTCTTACGTCCTTGCAAACTGTAGGTTATGACACAGGAAGGAGTTGACCAGCTGACCTCATTAGCACACACCCTGCATCATCCACCCTCCCATTCCTAGCTGCACATTTTTTAAATTAAATGCAATCAATCAGTGATCACCCTTCTCACCAAATACACAAACAGATTGCATAGTGAATGGCCATCTTTGTACAAGTTTTGGAGCATTTTCTCTCATCACACATAGGGCAGCCCATCCACCTGAATGTGCTGCCCTACACACAGCAATCACCCCAAAGAAGCTTCAGAACTTTTTTTAGAGCGGAGCTTGGTGCGTTTTTTACTGCGATTTTTGGTGCAGTGCATTTCTGAAGTGCAAGGAAACGCACAGATGTGAATGGAGCCTAATTGTTCTTGTGTTATCGCACAAATTTAACTTTCAGGCCCCATTCACATCTAGCATAGTGGGAGTGAACGTTTTGTGGCTCGTTTTTCCTGTGACACGCATAGGGCAGCCTGCTGATTTAAATGGGCTGTGCTATATGTGGCTTATGGGACATGTTGAAAAAAAGTGAACTCCCGCACTGTCTAAAACTAACTAAAGTGAATAGTGTAAACTAGGGGAAACACTGCTGCAGAACCAGGGAAGGGCTGGCGGCCTTAGGCCTGGGGGGCAAGTCCAGTCAAGTGGCCCATTGAACCGCCGAATCAGCTCACCATCCATGGCCCACCTGGTTTTTCAATGCAGCCTCACCAGTGCCCATCAGTGCAGCCAACTCCAGTGCCCATCAATGCAGCCTGATCACTGGGGCAGGTTACATAGGGTGTATGGGGGGGAGATGGGGGGTCAGCTAGGGGTGTCAGGGTCTCTCACCTCAGCGATCTCAGCTCAACAGGTCCTTGCACGCCACAGTTTCCTGGGGGGGTAACTCTCCAGATCCTGGGGTCAAGTTGCAGCCAGCGCCCAGCCCTGCGTCCCGACTCCCTGGCTGCTTCCAATAATCCGGTCCCAAGGAGCTGTAGTTTCCTCTGCGTTGCTGTGTTTTCCACCCACCAGAAGCTTGAGTGCGGACTACAACTCCCGGAATGCAACAGCTAGTGGTCGGCCGCCATGGCCATGCCCCCGGCCCGATTTCCTAGACCAGCATAAAAAAGAAAATGGTAGCGAGCAGCGGCTGCTGGCCATTTTGAACATAAGTTAGGGCGGCCTGGGAGGCAATTGCCACCCTTCCCCCTGGCCCAGCCCTCCCCTGTGCAGAACACCTGTGAATCTGATTCAGAAAGCAATTAGAGTGAAAATAAAGTGATGGTGTCTGCGCTGTGAGGGGCAAGGAGGTAAATGCTGAAGGTCAGCTAAGTGAAGAATATAAGCAATGATGAAACATAAATAACAGAGTGGTAATGTAAAAATCACTTTACACAATGTGTGGGTAAAATACATGACACCTGGATCAGGTGAGTAAATTAGAACAGATGCATGAAAGAGCAATATACACAAAAAATTTAAATAAAAAAGGATAAAGTCCGACAAGGAAGTCCAAGCTTCTAAATAGCAAAGGTGCAACAGTACATATAGTAGTGTCACCCACCACCAATATAGATGAAGTGCACACACAATACTTAGACAATGCTTCAGTGATACACCTCTGTGTCTGCAAACAGTTTACCTTACTGTTGTTAAAGCGGAGGTGCAGCCGAAAAAAAAAAAAAAAGAAGAAAGTCAGCAGCTACTAACAGTGTAGCTGCTGACTTTTAACCACTTAACGACCGCCCACTGTATATATACGTCGGCAGAATGGCACGGACAGGCACAATCACGTACCTGTACGTGCCTGCCTTCGTATGGGTGGGGGGTCCAATCAGACCCCCCTCCGGTACAGTGAGCGGCCGGGATCGCTTCGGGAGCGATCCGTGATGAGGGGGCCGCCATTCGATTCTGGCCACCCCCTCACGATCGCTCCCGGCGAATCAAATGCTTCCTCTGCCTGTGTAATGTTTACACAGGCAGGAGGAAGTGATGTCATCTCTCCTGCGGCGCTCACATATACCGAACGCCACATGAGGGAAGACACATAGGTTAATGCACATAACAGCACACTGACACCACACACATAGGCACACGATCGCCCCCCAGACACCCCCAGATCACCCCCCAGCCCCCAGTCACTGTGTCACTGATTGCAGTGACCATTTATTTTCTGATCACTGCAATCGGTGACATTTGTGACTAAAAGTGTCAGGTTTAGGTCCAGTGTAGCCCCCTAACCCCCCCCTAATAAAGGTTTAACCCCTTGATCGCCCCCCAGGTAACCCTTTTACCGCTGTCACTAAGTGATCGTTTTTCTGATCACTGTCTAGGTGTCGGTGATGCCGATAGGTAGCCAGTTATTTTTTTTAGGTTCGCCGCAGGTTTTTATAGCGTCAGGTACCCCCATATATTACCTAATAAAGGTTTAACCCCTTGATC
Organism: Rana muscosa; assembly: GCA_029206835.1. Taxonomy (NCBI): domain Eukaryota; kingdom Metazoa; phylum Chordata; class Amphibia; order Anura; family Ranidae; genus Rana; species Rana muscosa. The sequence goes on from CM055123.1 coordinate 219,734,069, forward strand.
GCCCCCCCAGGTAACCCTTTCACCCCCTTTTGCCAGTGTCGCTAAGCGATCGTTTTTCTGATCGCTGTCTTAGTGTCGGTGATGCCGATAGGTAGCCAGTTATTTTTTTAGGTTCGCCGCAGGTTTGCATAGCGTCAGGTACCCCCATATATTACCTAATAAAGGTTTAACCCCTTGATCGTCCCCCAGCTAACCCTTTCACCCCCTTTTGCCAGTGTCACCAAGCGATCGTTTTTCTGATCGCTGTCTTAGTGTCGGTGATGCCTATAGGTAGCCAGTTATTTTTTTTTAGGTTCGCCGCAGGTTTTTATAGCGTCAGGTACCCCCATATATTATCTAATAAAGGTTTTAACCCCCTAATTGCCCCTAGTTAACCCTTTCACCAGTGATCACTGTATAAGTGTTACTGGTGACACTGGTTAGCCAGTTAGTTATTTTGTTATTTAGGTTCCCCGTCAGGTTTTTATATAGCGTCAGGTAACCCAATATATTACCTAATAAAGGTTTAACCCCCTGATTGCCCCTAGTTAACCCTTTCACCAGTGATCACCATATAAGTGTTACGGGTGACGCTGGTTAGTTAGTTTGCTTTTTATAGTGTCAGGGCACCCGCCGTATATAACCCAATAAAGGTTTAACCCCCTGATCACCCGGCGGGTGATATCAATTAGGTTTTAGTGTCAGAGAGGGTCTGCGTCGCCCCAGGCAGCATCAGGTTAGTGCCAGGAACGCTAACACCCACGCGTGAAGCATACACCTCCCTTAGTGGTATAGTATCTGAACAGATCTATACTAGCATCCCCAGCAGTTTAGGGTTCCCAAAAATGCAGTGTTAGCGGGATCAGCCCAGATACCTGCTAGCACCTGCGTTTTGCCCGTCCAGCCCAGGCCACCCAAGTGCAGTATCGATCGATCACTGTCACTTACAAAACACAACACACATAACTGGAGCGTTCGCAGAGACAGGCCTGATCCCTGCGACTCCAGTGCTGTAGGAGGTGATTTCACCACCACAGTTAAAAAAAAAATAGCATATATGCCTAAGTATGGGGCGGAGGAGCGATTTTGCTCCTAATGCCGCGTACATACGGTCAAAATTCCGACGGAAGTTTGCCCGTGGAAAAGTCTGACCGTGTGTACGCGGCATAACTTTTGCGGGAGGATGCCCCCATGCTTCGGCATATATAAATGGTGCATGTATGCCCATCATTAGAAGTGGGTGAATGAAGGGTGGTATTCTAATGGTGGGCATACCCACCGATCAATCTATTTTTTTCGTTCAGCCAACAGGCTGCATGAAAAAAAGATTACAATACATGTCCAACAAGGACCAGCAACGTACTGGTATGTTGCTGGACTTTGGTAATACCAGATTGATGCCTGCGGGTTTAGGTATCATCTTGGTATCATTCTTTTCAGTCAGCGGCCGACTTTCATGTAAAAGCAATCCTAGCGGCTAATTAGCCTCTGGACTGCTTTTACAAGCAGTGGGAGGGAATGCCCCCCCCCCGGATATAAAAAGCGCCATTGGGAAATTGGGAAAGCATTTTATCACACCGATCTTGGTGTGGTCAGATGCTTTGAGGGCAGAGGAAAGATCTAGGGTCCAATAGACCCCAGTTTTTTCAAAAAAAGAGTACCTGTCACTACCTATTGCTATCATAGGGGATATTTACATTCCCTGAGATAACAATAAAATGATAAAAAAAAAAAATATGGAAAGAACAGTTTAAAAATAAAATAAAAAAGCAAAATTAATAATAAAAAAATAAAGCACCCCTGTCCCGCCCTGCTCTTGAGCAATGGCGAACGCAAGCGTCGGTCTGGCGTCATATGTAAACAGCAATTACATCATGCATGTGAGATATCACCGCAAAGGTCAGATCGAGGGCAGTCATTTTAGCAGTAGACCTCCTCTGTAAATCTAACGTGGTACCCTGTAAAGGCTTTTAAAGGCTTTTAAAAATGTATGTAGTTTGTCGCCACTGCGCGTTTGTGCGAAATTTTAAAGCATGTTGTGTTTGGTATCTATGTACTCGGCCTAAGATCATCTTTTTTATTTCATCAAACATTTGGGCAATATAGTGTGTTTTAGTGCATTAAAATTAAAAAAAGTGTATTTTTTCCCCAAAAAATGCGTTTGAAAAATTGCTGCGCAAAAATTGTGTGGAAAAAAAAAATGCAACACCCACCATTTTAATCTGTAGGGCCTTTGCTTTAAAAAAATATATAATGTTTGGGGGTTCAACATAATTTTCTTGCAAAAAAAAAAAATATGTTTTCATGTAAACAAAAAGTGTCAAAAAGGGCTTTGTCTTCAAGTGGTTAGAAGAGTGGATGTAAGCTTCCTAATGTTGTGTATAAAATGCCAGGACAGTTCAAAACCCCCCAAATTACCCCATTTTGGAAAGCAGACACCCCAAGCTATATACTGAGAGGCATGTTGAGTCCATGGAATATTTTATATGTTGACACAAGTTGCGGAAAAAATAATTTTTTTTTTTTATTTTTTTTTTTTTTTGCACAAAGTTGTCAATAAATGATATATTGCTCAAACATGCCATGGGCATATGTGGAATTACACCCCAAAATACATTCTGTTGCTTCTCCTGAGTACGGGGATACCACATGTGTGAGACTTTTTGGGAGCCTAGCTGCGTACGGGACCCCAAATCCAAGCACCGCCTTCAGGCTTTCTAAGGGTATAAATTTGTGATTTCACTCCTCACTGCCTATCACAGTTTCGGAGGCCATGGAATGCCCAGATGGCACAAACCCCCCCCCCAAATGACCCCATTTTGGAAAGTAGACACCCCAAGCTATTTGCTGAGAGGTATTGTGAGTATTTTGCAGATCTCGCTTTTTGTCACAAAGTTTTGAAAATTAAAAAAAAATAAAAAATTATTTTATTTCTTCATTTTCAAAAACAAATGAGAGCTGTAAAATACTCACCATGCCTCTCAGCAAATAGCTTGGGGTGTCTACTTTCCAAAATGGGGTCATTTGGGGGGGTTTTGTGCTATTTTGGCATTTTATGGCCTTCAAAACTGTGATAGGTAGTGAGGAGTGAAATCAAAAATTTGCGCCCTTAGAAATCCTGAAGGCGGTGCTTGGTTTTCGGGGTCCCGTACGCGGCTAGGCTCATAAAAAGTCCCACACATGTGGTATCCCCGTACTCAGGAGAAGCAGCAACATTTATTTTGGGGTGTAATTCCACATATAACCATGGCATGTGTGAGCAATATATCATTTAGTGACAACTTTTTGTAATTTTTTAATTTTTTTTTCATTATTCAATCACTTGGGACAAAAAAATATATATTCAATGGGCTCAACATGCCTTTCAGCAATTTCCTTAGGGTGTCTACTTTCTAAAATGGGGTCATTTGGGGGCGTTTTGTGCTATTTTGGCATTTTATGGCTTTCGAAACTGTGATAGGTAGTGAGGAGTGAAATCAAAAATTTGCGCCCTTAGAAATCCTGAAGGCGGTGCTTGGTTTTCGGGGGCCCGTACGCGGCTAGGCTCCCAAAAAGTCCCACACATGTGGTATCCCCGTACTCAGGAGAAGCAGCAAAATGTATTTTTCGGTGCAATTCCACATATAACCATGGCATGTGTGAGCAATATATCATTTAGTGACAACTTTTTGTAATTTTTTTTTTTTTTTTGTCATTATTCAATCACTTGGGACAAAAAAAAAAAATATTCAATGGGCTCAACATGCCTCTCAGCAATTTCCTTGGGGTGTCTACTTTTCAAAATGGAGTCATTTGGATGGGTTTTGTACTGCCCTGCCATTTTAGCACCTCAAGAAATGAGATAGGCAGTCATAAATTGAAAGCTGTGTAAATTCCAGAAAATGTACCCTAGTTTGTAGACGCTATAACTTTTGCGCAAACCAATAAATATACACTTATTGACATTTTTTTTACTAAAGACATGTGGCTGAATACATTTTGGCCTAAATGTATGACTAAAATTTAGTTTATTCGATATTTTCTTATAACAAAAAGTAGAAATTATCATTTTTTTTCAAAATTTTCAGTCTTTTTACGTTTATATCGCAAAAAAAAAAAAAATCGCAGAGGCAATCAAATACCATTAAAAGAAAGCTCTATTTGTGGGAAGAAAAGGACGCAAATTTTGTTTGGGTACAACATTGCATGTCTGCACAATTTACAGTTAAAGCAGCGCAGTGCCAAATTGTGAAATCACCTCTGGTCATTAAGCTGCGTAATGGTCCGGGGCTTAAATGGTTAATAAGGACACTTACCTGTCCTACTCGCCCGCGATGTCGGTCCCGCCACGGCGATCGTTCGCTGCTGGCAGGTCCCGGCTCCTCCATCCTGAGTAAGGGAAACAGGCAGTGAAGCCGTAAGACTTCACTGCCCGTTTCCTACTGCGCATGCGCCATTCGCACTGCGCTTTGTGAATGGGCGGCTTGCCTCCTGGGATACACACAGTTCCCAGAAGGCAGCACGCCCCATTCACAAGAAGAAGAAGCGGAAGGAGACCCACCGCGGACGAGAAGAGGAACATTAGAGGCAGATTAGGGGACTTCCGCATAGCAACAGGCATTTAGGGTGAGTATAAAATGTTTATTTTTTTCTATTAATTTTATTTCTTTTTTTTAGGATTTTTAATGTTAAAATGTTTTCAGGGTGGACCTCCGCTTTAAATAGACAGCATTTGCAGACCACAAGGTGTAGATGCAGATGGTGTGTGAAGCACAACGTGGAGATCTCTTCTCTGCTATTGCAGTCCTCTCAAAGATTAGTATAGGCCATGCATGGGGATGTAAAAACAAACAACAATCATAGCGTACCCTGGAACCAGGATAGGGATACACGCCAATCTCATATAGTAACACTCACTTGATATAAATGAGCGTAGGCACAACTCCACGAACCCCGAGTTCGTACGCCTCCAATGATGTATGAGTCAGATCTCCCACTGTTTCCATTTCACTCAGTGATAAGTTTTAATAGGGATGAAACCGGAGGAGACATATATAGCATAATACCGCTAGGCAAACAATTATTGCAATATAAAAAAGTATAAAACTCACATTTGAGCAGATGAAAACAAGGCAATGTAAATACGAGCACTGCACTCGTCTTCCTGTAGTCAGCAAGTGATGTACCTAATGCTCCAATCCAACGCGTGTTGTCACGTCACGTGACTTCAACAGGGATTCAATGGGACATGTTGGCGTTTTGTGGGTTGCGTGTTTTTTACTGTGCGTTTTCCAGCATTTGCCACTCGTTTTTTCAAAATGTGCGTTTGCTTCTGTGTTTGGTGTGTTGTTAACAATTAATGGCACTGAAAGAACAACTAGTAATTTTAGGTGTATACAAGGTGGCCATACACTATACAATCTGATTGTACAATCTCCTTTAGATTTCCCAAATTTATATAATAGGGGAAAACACCTATCTAGCCAATCACTCTGTATCCAATCAGGCAGGCCCTTGCACTACATTATTGATGGCACATCTAAAGGAGATTGTACAATCAGATTGTATAGTATACGTTTGATGAGTGATGAGTGAAAATGCTCCAAAACACCTCCCCCTCGCTAAAAAAAAAAACGCATGTGGGAATGCGAGTTCCCGCTATGCAGAGATGTGAATGGGGCTTGACAGCTGGGTGTTTCTGTCCACTTCCTTCCATGTACTTGTATAAAGATGGCCATACACTATGCAATCTGATTGTGTATTTGGTGAGAAGGGTGATCACTGATTGATTGCATTTCATTTAAAAAATCCGCAGTTGGGAGTGGAAGGGTGGATGATGCAGGGTGTGTGCTAATGAGGTCAGCTGGTCAACTCCTTCCTGCGTCATAACCTACAGTCTGCAAGGATGTAAGACAGAAGCAATAGATACGTTTGGAATCATGGATGGAGGACAGTAAGGTACGTGTCTGAAGGTTTTATGGAAAGCTGATATTTTTGCAAAAAAAAAGTACAAGAATGCTATATTGGTGCATAGGGGAGCTGGAATTTAGAGAAGAAAAAAAAGGTGAACTTATGCCGCGTACACACGATCATTTTTCCCGTCGGGAAAAATTAAATTTTTTCCTTTGGACGAGAAAAACGATCGTCTGTGGGCTTTTTGCCGTTTTTCCCGACGGGAAAAACGGCATTAATCACGACGAGAAAAATTATAACATGCTCTAATTTTTCTCGTCTTGATTCCTGTCATTTTTTTCCGCGGCAGTTTTCCCATAGGGAAACACTGCCGCGGAGTCTACACACAGTCGTTTTTCTCGCCAAGAAAACGGCCGTGTGTGGGGGAACAAGCCGTTCCCTCGTTTTTCCTGTCGTGATTCACGGCGGTGTTTTCACCCCTGTGAATCACGATCGTGTGTACGCGGCATTAGCCTTTACATTCATCCCTTTGGGTCTTTATTTTTGCTTTGACTGACTATGACTAATTATCTGCAGCTGAAAACAAAATTAAACAGGAACCAGGGCCGTATCTGCTGTGAGGCAAACAAGGCGTATGCCTGGGGCAGAATACATACAAGAAGTATGATGAAATGGACACACCCACAAACTCTATTGTTTGAAAGCTATCATGTATTTAGGCAATACTTTGTGGGTGTGCTCATTTCATTATACTTCCTCCATGCAAATTGTTACACACAGTTTGCAGGCAAGGAGAGAAAAGACACGCTAATGTCTTGTCACCAAAATTGTATGGGAAGGCCTGAAAAATAGTCTTTAACCGCTTGACCTCCATGACCAGGCCATTTTTTGCGCCATGGAACTGCGTTATTTTTACCTGACGATTGCGCGGTCGTGCAACGCTGTACCCAAATGAAACGTATGTCCTTTTTTTCCCACTAAAAGAGCTTTCTTTTGGTGGTATTTTATCACCTCTGCATTTTTTATTTTTAGCTAAAAATAAAAGAGACCGTCCATCTTATCTTATCTGCGATAAAACATATCCAATAAAAATGTAAAACATTTCTTCATCAGTTTAGGCCAATATGTATTCTGCTACATATTTTTGGTAAAAAAAAATCCCATTAAGTGTACATTGATTGGTTTGCACAAAAGGTATAGCTTCTAGAAAATATGGGATTTTTTTTTTTTAACCACTTCCATACCGGGCACTTTCCCCCCTTCTTGCCCAGGACAATTTTTATCTTTCAGCGCTGTCGCACTTTAAATGACAATTGCGCAGTCATGCTACACTGTACCCAAATTAAATTTGTATCATTTTCTTCCAACAAATAGAGCTTTCTTTTGGTGGTATTTTATCACCTCTGCGGTTTTAAATTTTTGCGCTATAAATGAAAGAAGAGCGAAAATTTTGAAAAAAAAACGAATGGGCACTGATAGGCGGCACTGGGTACTGATAGGCTGCACTGGTGGGCACTGATGGGCACTGATAGGTGGCACTAGATAGGAAGCACTGATGAGGAGCTACTAACAGGCTTTTCTGAGTGGCACTGATTGGCACTTTGATGGGGCACTGACAGGCATTACTGATAGGGTACTGATTGGCACTTTTTGGGCACTGTTGTGGGCACTGATCTGCACGGATATGGGCACTGACAGGCTTTATATAGGGGCACAGGCTGGCATGTGATGGGCATTTATTTTGGGGTACTGATTGGCACATTTTGATGGGGCTGTGATGATAATCAATGTGCTGATTATCAGCACAGACCCCCCCCCCCCCTCTGACAGGGAGAGCCGCCGATCGGCTCTCCCTGTCAGCATGAACCGAGGAGTTGCTATGATTAAACACTAAGAAAGTGTGAAACTAGTCAGCTCTAACCAGAATTTTGTGACTTGCTGTGCTGTATTTGGATTTTTGAAGATTTTACATATTAAAGGCTTTTTATTGGAGTGCTGCTGTCCAGAAGACTTGATCTTTTGTTTTGCCTGAAATTGCATTGCCTGCACCCTTGGCTGTTGGGAGGAGATAGTCACCTGGAGGACGTCTACACCTGAGCGGTTTCTGTTTTTGTTTATGAACCGAGGAGTGTCGTTTACCGGCACTTCTTTGTTCACGCGATGATCAGCTGTGATTGGTCACAGCTGATCACGTGGTATTGAGCCTCTGTCAGAGGCTTCATACCACGATCGGAGTTGCTGTGTGTCAGACTGACACACAGCACCCCCGATCGCTGCGTGCCCCCACGGGCGCGCGCCGGCAGTGATATCCTGATCACGTCATATGATGTCCAGTCAGGATATCACAACCACTTTGCCGCCGTCATTCTGCTATATGGCGGGCGGCAAGTGGTTAATTAATTAGACTGAATGTCCCGCGACAGGACTTTAAAAAGTTGGGAGGTATGACTGTACTAATGACACTGGCTGGGAAGGGGTTAATCATTAAAAGGTTAACTATGTGCCTTACCAGTGTTTTTCTAAACTGTGGGAGGTGCTTTTACTAGGGGAAGACATGGATCCTAGTCCCTGCTTTGTAGAGACTAAGGATGAGCTCCGGCATGTTCGCACAGCCCACGTGCAGAGCCCGCCAGGAAGTCGGAACTGCTCTGCACTAATCATCACAGGCAGTGAGACATTTCCCGATCTCTGCAGCCACGCATTGGGACAGTCTCACTGCCTGTGGTTAATGGCCAGTTGTGAATGCCAGGGGAGGATATAAATGTTTGGGGGCTGTGGACTAGGGAGGTGTGTGCAATTGTTTGTGCTATGTATGTAGGCCAGAATCTGTTTGGGGCCTAGCACAGAATTACTCAAGCTGCCCTGCCTGGTTGAGGAGGGTACAGCGCCCAAGGTGGGAGAGATTGGTGTCAAACATCAGAGAAGCCTGGCACTCCCATGGATAGAGGAGAAATATGGCGGAGTATGGAACTCTGATAACAGAGGAGACCTTTTACCCTGTACCCTCTCTCCCTCTTTCCCTGGGAGTCGAACCAATAAAGCTGAAGAAAAAGACTAAAGTGATTGGCACCCATCATTGTCATGACTATCTCCACTGAGCCCATGGATCCACTCCGGGGCCCTCTCACTGCGTTGGGGTATGTTTTCCCTGTCTCGCTTGGAGGGGCACTATACTACTAATATTAGATTAATTTCAATCAAAAAACAACTTTTTTTTTTAGGTAGTTTCAAAAGTGACATAACATGACAGAGGCGTAACTAGAACCTTCAGGGCCATGGTGCAAGTAACCATGAAAGGCCCCCCTGGCCCCCAACCAGGGCCCTTCCCACTGATTCCGGGCTCCTTTTTTTTCCCATCACGGGACCCTTTATTACAGTCCCGCAGCGGGCCACCTTCCTGCCGTCATGGGGTCCCCTCACAGCGGCGGAACGCCAGAGCCCAGTCGCAAGTATGACCTTTGTGACCCTGGTAGTTTCACCACCGGTGTCAGTCGTTTTTTTTTTATTATAATCTTTTTACCATTTTATTTTATTTTAATTTTTTTTTTTTTACATATTTTTAGCGGGCTAAAGTCAGCTGTCGGCTGACATCACACCACATGGTCGGGATCCACCCAGATGCCTGAACCGAAACCTGGCTCAGTCTCTTAGCAATCCACTGAGAGCCTGAGCCAGCTCTTCCCGCCCCCTCCACAGCCCGGCGCTCCAGTGAGCACTGGAGGGGAGGAGCCAAGGGCCACCGACTGAAAGTCATGGCTCTCTGATCATTGCAGAGGGGGAGAACTGAGCAATCAGCGGTGTTTAATCGCTCAGTTCTCAGAGCAGAGACTGCAGGGGACAGATGCAGTATTGGATCGAGCTGCATCCACCTAAGTGAGTATAATTGTTTTTTTTTTTAAATCCCGAACTTCTCTTAATGCAGTGCTTGCCCCCCGAAGAACCACTTGGTATGACAGGTTCTCTGTTCTTTGCCACGACCCTGTGATTAGAATATAAAAAGCGAAAATGATGGGATTTTTAGGGTGCAAGAATGCAATATATCAAATAAATTATTAAAATATTTTTATTTTGAACAAAATAAAAACAGAGATAAAAATAATAATTATACGGAGAGTGCTAGTACAATTGACAGTTAATAGGACAGTCAGAGGGAATATGTTCCCGACATGTTTCGCCCATAAATCGGGCTTCTTCAAAGGGAAACTGTCCAATGAGTGGTACAAGCCTTCTCTCCCTGCTATAGCCAAACCAAGAGGTCACACCCCCAGGCGGAGGTCTCACTCCCAGATCATCAGGTTGCACCAGGCGATCACAGGGGGAACAGGATGACCAACTATATAGCAGTATCTATAAAATAGGCAAGATCTACTGGCAGCCTAAATCCTGGGACTGATGCTGATCACCAAGTTCCGAAGAAAGGTAATATCCAAGGAACTGTAAAGTTGTGACAGCGTGTGTTGTCCCAGGGGCTCTGTAATTAGAAGTGACAGCACTCCTGTCCTGGCCACTGCAGCGAATCCCCGGGGCGCAGCTGATGTTATGTACAGGGGGGTGCCAGTGGCATTACTAATGCTGGGCATCCGGGCGTTGCCCTGATGTGATTGGCACCCAAACCTTCTCTCACCACTGCCTGCCCTATCACACTAGAGGCAGGGAAGCTTCCACCACTAGGCTCCTCCTCAGCTCCGATGTCCCTTATGACAGATCATGAGGAGGAGCCTGGGAGGAAGAACATTTCCCCTGTTGTTCCTAGCCGCGCTGTATCTAAGGTCTGTGTTGAGAGATGGGAGAAGAGGGGCATAAGAAAAAGCATTAATGGCATTTGTACAGGGGGGGGAGTGGAAGGGGAAGAGGATTTATATCTGGAGGGGTGATGGGGGGGGACTTGTTCTAGAAAGGGGAAGACAATCCAATGAAGGATGAGGAGTTGAGGGAGGAACCCTGCACTCTGTTCGTAGCTCCCTCCTGAACCCTGCACTCTGTATGTAGCACCCTCCTGAACCCTGCACTCTGTATGTAGCCATCTCCTGAACCCTGCACTCTGTATGTAGCACCCTCCTGAACCCTGCACTCTGTATGTAGCACCCTCCTGAACCCTGCACTCTGTATGTAGCACCCTCCTAAACCCTGCACTCTGTATGTAGCACCCTCCTGAACCCTGCACTCTGTATGTAGCACCCTCCTGAACCCTGCACTCTGTATGTAGCCAACTCCTGAACCCTGCACTCTGTATGTAGCACCCTCCTGAACCCTGTACTATGTATGTAGCCATCTCCTGAACCCTGCACTCTGTATGTAGCACCCTCCTGAACCCTGCACTCTGTATGTAGCACCCTCCTGAACCCTGCACTCTGTATGTAGCACCCTCCTGAACCCTGCACTCTGTATGTAGCACCCTCCTGAACCCTGCACTCTGTATGTAGCACCCTCCTGAACCCTGCACTCTGTATGTAGCACCCTCCTGAACCCTGCACTCTGTATGTAGCCATCTCCTGAACCCTGCAATCTGTACGTAGCACCCTCCTGAACCCTGCACTCGGTACGTAGTATCCTCCTGAACCCTGCACTCTGTACGTAGTATCCTCCTGAACCCTGCACTCTGTATGTAGCACCCTCCTGAACCCTGCACTCTGTATGTAGCCATCTCCTGAACCCTGCACTCTGTATGTAGCACCCTCCTGAACCCTGTACTATGTATGTAGCCATCTCCTGAACCCTGCACTCTGTATGTAGCACCCTCCTGAACCCTGCACTCTGTATGTAGCACCCTCCTGAACCCTGCACTCTGTATGTAGCACCCTCCTGAACCCTGCACTCTGTATGTAGCACCCTCCTGAACCCTGCACTCTGTATGTAGCACCCTCCTGAACCCTGCACTCTGTATGTAGCCATCTCCTGAACCCTGCAATCTGTACGTAGCACCCTCCTGAACCCTGCACTCGGTACGTAGTATCCTCCTGAACCCTGCACTCTGTACGTAGTATCCTCCTGAACCCTGCACTCGGTACGTAGTATCGTCCTGAACCCTGCACTCTGTAGGTAGTACCCTCCTGAACCCTGCACTCTGTGGGTAGCACAATGAATGGTCCTGAAAAGTTCTATGAAAAAAATTTCATCAGTGAGCAGACGCGCAAAACCTTGTGAGATTTTTGGCCGGCAAATGTGTATGTGTTAACGTTTATTGTATTGCTAATGCAAATTGTTATAGGCCTGTGTAGCTGGTCAAGTGTGCCAGCTAGGGAGGGGCTGATCACCCTTGGTTATCTGATATGCTCTGCAGATTGACAGGATAACCACACATCTTTGAGGAGAAAGTGGGAGAAATTGATTTTTTTTTTCGTTTTTTTTTCTTCGTTTTTTTTAGTAGTTTATTTTTTTATTTATTTTTTACCCACGCGAGAGTGAAATAGCTCTCTGTTCCAATAGGAGTTCAATGTGGCCTGCGTTCTAAGGTGGCTGAAGTCAGTGGTAATAGGGGAGCATTGATTAAGAGTGTGCTCTGCCTTGTTTGCTGTAGAACTAGTAGTAACAGTTCATTTTTAACCACTTAAGCCCCGGACCATTTCGGGCCATTAGGACCAAGCCTGTTTTTGGGATTCGGCACTGCGCTGCTTTAACTGTAAATTGTGCGGACATGCAATGTTGTACCCAAATGAAATTTGCGTCCTTTTCTTCCCACAAATAGAGCTTTCTTTTAATGGTATTTGATTGCCTCTGCGATTTTAATTTTTTGCGATATAAACAGAAAAAGACCGAAAATTTTGAAAAAAAATGATATTTTCTACTTTTTGTTATAAGAAAAATCGAATAAACTCAATTTTAGTCATATATTTAGGCCAAAATGTATTCAGCCACATGTCTTTAGTAAAAAAAATGTCAATAAGCGTATATTTATTGGTTTGCGCAAAAGTTATAGCGTTTACAAACTAGGGTACATTTTCTGAAATTTACACAGCTTTAAATTTATGACTGCCTATCTCATTTCTTGAGGTGCTAAAATGGCAGGGCAGTACAAACCCCCCCCAAATGACCCCATTTTGGAAAGTAGACACCCCAAGGAAATTGCTGAGAGGCATGTTGAGCCCATTGAATATTTTATTTTTTTGTCCCAAGTGATTGAATAATGACAAAAAAATAAAATAAAAAAAAAATTACAAAAAGTTGTCACTAAATGATATATTGCTCACACATGCCATGGTTATATGTGGAATTGCACCCCAAAATACATTCTGCTGCTTCTCCTGAGTACGGGGATACCACATGTGTGGGACTTTTTAGGAGCCTAGCCACGTACGGGACCCCGGAAACCAAGCACCGCCTTCAGGATTTCTAAGGGCGCAAATTTTTGATTTCACTCCTCACTACCTATCACAGTTTCGAAGGCCATAAAATGCCAAAATAGCACAAAACCCCCCCCAAATGACCCCATTTTGGAAAGCAGACACCCCAAGCTATTTACTGAGAGGCATGTTCAGTCCATGGAATATTTTATATTTTGCCACAAGTTGCGGGAATATGACAAACTTTTTTTTTTTTGCACAAAGTTGTCACTAAATGATATATTGCTCACACATGCCATGGGCATATGTGAAATTACACCCCAAAATACATTCTGCTGCTTCTCCTGAGTACGGGGATACCACATGTGTGGGACTTTTTGGGAGCCTAGTCGCATACGGGACCCCAAAAACCAAGCACCGCCTTCAAGGTTTCTAAGGGCATAAATTTTTGATTTCACTCCTCACTACCTATCACAGTTTTGAAGGCCATAAAATGCCAAGATGGCACAAAACCCCCCCAAATGACCCCATTTTGGAAAGTAGACACCCCAAGCTATTTGCTGAGAGGCATGTTGACCCCATTGAATATTTTTTTTTTTTGTCCCAAATGATTGAATAATGACAAAAAGAAAAAAAAAAATGTACAAAAAGTTGTCACTAAATGATATATTGCTCACACATGCCATGGTTATATGTGGAATTGCACCCCAAAATACATTCTGCTGCTTTTCCTGAGTACGGGGATACCACATGTGTGGGACTTTTTGGGAGCCTAGCTGCGTACAGGGCCCCAAAAACCAAGCACCGCCTTCAGGATTTCTAAGGGCGTAAATTTTTGATTTCACTCCTCACTACCTATCACAGTTTCGAAGGCCATAAAATGCCAAAATAGCACAAAACCCCCCCAAATTACCCCATTTTGGAAAGTAGACACCCCAAGCTATTTGCTGAGAGGCATGTTGAGTCCATGGAATATTTTATATTTTGCCACAGGTTGCGGGAATATGACAAACTGTTTTTTTTTTTGCACAAAGTTGTCACTAAATGATATATTGCTCACACATGCCATGGGCATATGTGAAATTGCACCCCAAAATACATTCTGCTGCTTCTCCTGAGTACGGGGATACCACATGTGTGGGACTTTTTGGGAGCCTAGCCGCGTACGGGACCCCAAAAACCAAGCACCGCCTTCAAGGTTTCTGAGGGCATAAATTTTTGATTTCGCTCCTCACTACCTATCACAGTTTTGAAGGCCATAAAATGCCAAGATGGCACAAAACCCCCCAAATGACCCCATTTTGGAAAGTAGACACCCCAAGCTATTTGCTGAGAGGCATGTTGAGCCCATTGAATATTTTTTTTTTTGTCCCAAATGATTGAATAATGACGAAAAGAAAAAAAAAATGTACAAAAAGTTGTCACTAAATTATATATTGCTCACACATGCCATGGTTATATGTGAAATTACACCCCAAAATACATTCTGCTGCTTCTCCTGAGTACGGGGATACCACATGTGTGGGACTTTTTGGGAGCCTAGCCGCGTACGGGACCCCAAAAACCAAGCACCGCCTTCAAGGTTTCTAAGGGCATAAATTTTTGATTTCACTCCTCACTACCTATCACAGTTTTGAAGGCCATAAAATGTCAAAATAGCCCAAAACCCCCACAAATGACCCCATTTTGGAAAGTAGACACCCCAAGCTATTTGCTGAGAGGCATGGTGAGTATTTTACAGCTCTCATTTGTTTTTGAAAATTAAGAAAGACATTTTTTTTTCTTTTTTTTTTCTTTTTTTACATTTTCAAAACTTTGTGACAAAAAGCGAGATCTGCAAAATACTCAACATACCTCTCAGCTAATAGCTTGGGGTGTCTACTTTCCAAAATGGGGTCATTTGGGGGGGTTTTGTGCCATCTGGGCATTCCATGGCCTCCAAAACTGTGATAGGCAGTGAGGAGTGAAATCAAAAATTTACACCCATAGAAATCCTGAAGGCGGTGCTTGGTTTTTGGGGTCCCGTACGCGACTAGGCTCCCAAAAAGTCCCACACATGTGGTATCCCCGTACTCAGGAGAAGCAACAGAATGTATTTTGGGGTGTAATTCCACATATGCCCATGGCATGTTTGAGCAATATATAATTTAGTGACAACTTTTTGTACATTTTTTTTTTTTTTGGTCATTATTCAATCACTTGGGACAGAAAAAAAAAAATATTCAATGGGCTCAACATGCCTCTCAGCAAATAGCTTGAGGTGTCTACTTTACAAAATGGGGTCATTTGGGGGGGTTTTGAACTGTCCTGGCATTTTATGCACAACATTAGGAAGCTTATGTCACACATCATCCACTCTTCTAACCACTTGAAGACAAAGCCCTTTCTGACACTTTTTGTTTACATGAAAGAAAATTATGTTGAACCCCCAAACATTATATATTTTTTTAAAGCAAAGGCCCTACAGATTAAAATAGTGGGTGTTGCATTTTTTTTTCCACACAGTATTTGCGCAGCGATTTTTCAAACGCATTTTTTGGGGGAAAAACACACTTTTTTTATTTTTAATGCACTAAAAAACACTATATTGCCCAAATGTTTGATGAAATAAAAAAGATGATCATAGGCCGAATACATGGATACCAAACACGACATGCTTTAAAATTGCGCACAAACGCGCAGCGGCGACAAAACTACATTCATTTTTAAAAGCATTTAAAAGCCTTTACAGGTTACCACGTTAGATTTACAGAGGAGGTCTACTGCTAAAATGACTGCCCTCGATCTGACCTTCGCGGTGATACCTCACATGCATGATGCAATTGCTGTTTACATATGACGCTAGACCGACGCTTGCGTTCGCCTTTGCGCAATAGCAGGGGGGACAGCGGTGCTTTTTTTTTTTTTTTTATTATTTATTTGGCTTTTTTATTTTATTTTTAAACTGTGCCTTCCATATTTTATTTTTTTACCATTTTTATCGTTATCTCAGGGAATGTAAATATCCCCTATGATAGCAATAGGTAGTGACAGGTACTCTTTTTTTGAAAAAAATTGGGGGGTTAGACCCTATATCTTTCCTCTGCCCTCAAAGCATCTGACCACACCAAGATCGGTGTGATAAAATGCTTTCCCAATTTCCCAATGGCGCTTTTTATATCCGGGGGGGGGGACATTCCCTCCCACTGCTTGTAAAAGCAGTCTAGAGGCTAATTATCTGCTAGAATTGCTTTTACATGAAAGCCGGCTGCTGGCTGAAAAGAATGATACCAAGATGATACCTAAACCCGCAGGCATCATTCTGGTATAAACATTCAAAGTCCAGCAACATACCAGTACGTTGCTGGTCCTTGTTGGACATGTATTGTAATCTTTTTTTTCATACAGCCTATTGGCTGAAAGAAAAAAAGAGATTGATTGGTGGGTATGCCCACCATTAGAATACCTCCCTTCATCCACCCACTTCTAATGATGGGCATATATGCCGAAGCATGGGGGCATCCTCCCGCAAAAAAGTTATGCCGCGTACACACGGTCAAGCCTTCGTCGGAATTTCGACCGTATGTACGCGGCATAAAAGGTTATGCCGCGTACACACGGTCGGACTTTTCCACGGATAAGCCTCCGTTGGAATTTCGACCGTATATACGCGGCATTAGGAGCAAAATCGCTCCTCCGCCCCTGCTGCCCCCATGCTTCGGCATATATGCTCTTTTTTTTAACTGTGGTGGTGAAATCACCTCCTACAGCGTTGGAGTCACGGCTTTATGTATCGTGGGAGCAAACGCTGTTGCTGTCAAGATAAATAGATCCGCGCTGCAACTGAATGGCGTACCTGCTAAGCAAATGGTGGTTAACATTAAAACAAAGTAACATTACAGTACAACAGTAAGACCTTACCATGCCATACCTGCAAAGCAAATACCAAAACAAAACCTAGTAAAAAATAAAAAAATGTTTTAACGCAACCTGTGCCTAAAATATATATATGCCGAAGCATGGGGGCATCCTCCCGCAAAAAAGTTATGCCGCGTACACACGGTCGGAATTTCGACCGTATGTACGCGGCATTAGGAGCAAAATCGCTCCTCCGCCCCTGCTGCCCCCATGCTTCGGCATATATGCTCTTTTTTTTAACTGTGGTGGTGAAATCACCTCCTACAGCGTTGGAGTCACGGCTTTATGTATCGTGGGAGCAAAAGCTGTTGCTGTCAAGATAAATAGATCCGCGCTGCAACTGAATGGCGTACCTGCTAAGCAAATGGTGGTTAACATTAAAACAAAGTAACATTACAGTACAACAGTAAGACCTTACCATGCCATACCTGCAAAGCAAATACCAAAACAAAACCTAGTAAAAAATAAAAAAATGTTTTAACGCAACCTGTGCCTAAAATATATATATGCCGAAGCATGGGGGCATCCTCCCGCAAAAAAGTTATGCCGCGTACACACGGTCGGAATTTCGACCGTATGTACGCGGCATTAGGAGCAAAATCGCTCCTCCGCCCCTGCTGCCCCCATGCTTCGGCATATATGCTCTTTTTTTTAACTGTGGTGGTGAAATCACCTCCTACAGCGTTGGAGTCACGGCTTTATGTATCGTGGGAGCAAACGCTGTTGCTGTCAAGATAAATAGATCCGCGCTGCAACTGAATGGCGTACTTGCTAAGCAAATGGTGGTTAACATTAAAACAAAGTAACATTACAGTACAACAGTAAGACCTTACCATGCCATACCTGCAAAGCAAATACCAAAACAAAACCTAGTAAAAAATAAAAAAATGTTTTAACGCAACCTGTGCCTAAAATATATATATGCCGAAGCATGGGGGCATCCTCCCGCAAAAAAGTTATGCCGCGTACACACGGTCGGAATTTCGACCGTATGTACGCGGCATTAGGAGCAAAATCGCTCCTCCGCCCCTGCTGCCCCCATGCTTCGGCATATATGCTCTTTTTTTTAACTGTGGTGGTGAAATCACCTCCTACAGCACTGGAGTCACGGCTTTATGTATCGTGGGAGCAAACGCTGTTGCTGTCAAGATAAATAATTCCGCGCTGCAGTTGAATGGCGCACCTGAAAACAAAAAATTACATACCTGAAAAGCAAGCATGATAAAACATTGCAGAATAGAATACAGTAAAAAAGAGCAGAACAATAGAGAGAAAATAGAGAGAGAGAGAACAATAAAACGACAACTATTTTTGGTTTTTTTATTTTATATTTTTTTTGTGTTTTGTTTTTTACGTTTTTTTTTTCTTTTTTACACTTTTTTTTGTAACTTTACAACTGTAATGGTTCGGGTCTCTCAAAATGTAATGGCATCTTGGGAGACCCTGTGTAAGTGTGTCCTAGTCTGTGAAATGCTGTACCCTACGCTAAAACTTCACTTTTGAGTGGTAGCGTTCAAAACATTCACCTTGGCAAAGACCAGGCTTGTCAGGACAGAGTGGACAAAAACTACGGGTGTCACGCCTAAATCCGCGCTTGCTACAGACACGACATCTTTTTTGGGGGTGGCTTTGGGTAGGGGTACTCGGGAGGACATACGAATAATGCCTCTCATGCAGCCGGCTTACTGCATTTGGTTGGGGATGGTGAGGTGCAGAACCGCCTGGATACAGGAGTTCTGTGACTATCTCATTCTGGAATTTTAGAAGAGATAACGTCCCGCCTGAAGCTCTGTATAGCACATGAGCGTTCAGCAAAGCCAATTGGAATAATGATAGAGACACTTTTTTGTACCAGCGTCTCGCCTTACGGTCAATTAGATACGGCGCCATCAACTGGTCGTTGAGGTCCACCCCTCCCATATTTTGGTTATATTCGTGGACACAGAGGGGTTTCTCCACAACACCAGTCGCCGTACGAATTTGGACTGTCGTGTCTGCATGAAGGGAGGTAAGAAGGAAAACATTCTTATTGTCCCTCCACTTCATAGCGAGCAAGTTATTACACTTCAAGCAGGCTCTCTCCCCCAGCCTAAGACGGGCATCTACAAGCCGCTGGGGAAAGCCCCGGCGATTAGGTCGCACGGTGCCACATGCTCCAATCTTATGATCAAACAAGTGACTAAACAGTGGCACGCTCGTGTAATAATTGTCCACATACAAGTGGTACCCCTTTCCGAATAAGGGTGACACCAAGTTCCACACTATCTTGCCAGCGCTCCCTATGTAATCCGGGCAGTTGACCGACTCAATCTGACTGTCTTTTCCCTCATAAACCGTAAAGTTCACTACATAGCCTGTTGCCCTGTCACAGAACTTGTAGAGCTTGACCCCGTATCTGGCACGCTTGCTGGGAAGGTACTGCTTGAAAGACAAGCGGCCAGAAAATTTAATCAGGGACTCATCAACGCAGACAACTTGATCGGGAGTAAACAAGGCTGCAAAACGTTCGTTGAAGTGGTTTATGAGGGGCCGAATTTTATAGAGCCGGTCGTATTCAGGGTCCCCACGTGGACGACAAAGTTCATTGTCGTTGAAGTGCATGAACCGCAAAATCTGCTCGTATCGTGCCCTGGACATGGAGGCAGAGAACACGGGCATGTGGTCAATTGGGTGCGTGGACCAATAAGCACGCAATGACGGAAATTTATGTGTGCCCATGTTGAGGGAAAGGCCCAGAAAGGTCTTAAATTCGGAAACCGTAATTGGTTTCCAATTTCTGGCAATTTTAGGCAACTGGGGGTTAGCGGCGATAAATTGACCAGCATATAAATTACTCTGGTCCACAATAGATCTATAGAGATCTTCCGTGAAAAACAGCGAATAAAAATCGATTGGCATAAAATCAGCTGTTTCCACCTGAATACCGGGTTGGGCAGTGAATGGGGGAAGTACGGGTTCTGCAGAAGTGGTGGGGACCCAATCAGGATAGGCGAATTCTGCAGGAAGGGCAGTATGGGCACGACGGGCCTGCCTTTGTCTTCTTGGTGGCAGCGGGACACTACTTGTGCTTGCCACCTCGCCAGCTTGAACTGCACTTATGGGACTTGCCACGTCACCAAGTGTTACTGCAGTGCTGGATGTACGTCCAGGCTGTACTAGGCCGCTGGTGCTTGCCAGTTCACCAGAAGGAATAGCGGCGCTAGTACTACTCTGCTCCATGATACGAGAGACCTGCGGTTCTTGCTCCTCAACAACCTCAGAAGATCGGGATCGGGTACGCCTGACCTTAGCAGGGACCTCAACTTCGTCGTCAGAGCTATCTGACGTGGGGCCGCTGACGTCACTGTCTTCTACGGGAAGATATTCTGAGCCTGAATCTGACAGATACGTGACCTCCTCTTCACTATCTGTCATGCTCAGAATCTCGTAGGCCTCTTTACTAGTTTACCTTCGTCTTGCCATTTTGGGCTCTAAATTTAGGGGTACACTAGTAAGATTCACAGGAAAAAAAGCACCTGACTGTCGTCAGCAAATATATCAAACGCTACAAAAAAACTGTTAGCGATCGCAGGGATCAGGCCTGTCTCTGCGAACGCTGCAGTTATGTGTGTTGTGTTTGGTAAGTGACAGTGATCGATCGATACTGCACTTGGGTGGGCTGGGCTGGGCGGAGGGGCTAAACGCAGGCGCTAGCAGGTATCTGGGCTGATCCCGCTAACACTGCGTTTTTGGGAACCCTAAACCGCTGGGGATGCTAGTATAGATCTGATCAGATACTATACCACTAAGGGGGGTGTATGCTTTGCGCGTGGGTGTTAGCGTTACTGGCACTAACCTAACACTGCCTGGGGCGACGCAGACCCTCTCTGGCGCTAAAACCTAATTGATCTCACCCGCCGGGCGATCAGGGGGGTTAAACCTTTATTGGGTTATATACGGCGGGTGCCCTGATGCTATAAAAAGCAAACTAATCAACCAGCGTCACCCGTAACCTTTATATGGTGATCACTGGTGAAAGGGTTAACTAGGGGCAATCAGGGGGTTAAAACCTTTATTAGGTTAAATATGGGGGTACCTGACACCAATAAAAACCTGCGGCGAACCTAAAAAAAAAATAACTGCCTATCTAAAACACCAGCGACACGAATACAGCGATCGGAAAAACAATCGCTTAGTGACGCTGAAGTTAGGGGGTGAAAGGGTTACCTGGGGGGTGATCAAGGGGTTAAACCTTTATTAGGGGGGGTTAGGGGGCTACCCTGGACCTAAAGGGGCCTAATCCTAACTGCCTTGCAACTTTTTACAATCACAGATGACACTAAATGCAGTGATCAGTAAAATAAATGATCACTGCAATCAGTGACACTGTGATTGGGGGCTTTGGGGTGACCTGGGGGGTGATCTGGGGGTGACTGGGGGGTGATTTGTGTGCCTATGTGTACCTACGTGTCAGTGGACTGTTGGAGCACTAACCTCTGTCTTCACTCCTCGGCGCCGGGAACGAAAAGACCGCGGCGAGGGAGATGACATCACTTCCTCCAGCCTGTGTTTACATCACATGGCGGAGGAAGCAATTTCATTGGTCGGGAGCGATCGCGAGGGGGGGGCGGAATCGAGCGGCCGCCCCTCATGCCTGATCGCTCCCGAACACTTAACGGCCGCTCACTGCAGTGAAGGGGGGTCCGGATGGACCCCCCAACTGCACAAAGGCGATCACGTAGATCTACGTGATTCTGCCTGTCCGTGCCATTCTGCCGACGTAAATCGGCGGTGGGCGGTCGTTAAGTGGTTAAACAGCTTTTTATCTGTTTGTTTGTCTGTGTGCATTGTCTAAGCAACTGCTGTATAGACTGGTTAAACAAGATTCAGTGTAGACTAATCAACATATCATTGGAAGTGATTGAAGCTTTTCTAGAAAAACATGCCTGTGGTAAATTCGACACTAGGTCAGAAAAAGCTTTAACAACAATTTAATGAGTTATTGAGACAATTTAATATTCATAATGATGAGATAAAACATAGGCCATCTTCGGAAAAAGGCAGGAAAGCAAGGATGGCCAATGTTGTAGGCATGTTATTGAAAATGAAAGGAGTTGCTATAGCGAAAGAAGTCCAATGGGATACTGAGAGAGAACAATTATTGGAGCAGGTACAAAGTGTAACTAAGAATATATTAACTATGGTTGAAAAGGCAGATGCATATGTTTCTGATCACATTGAACAATTAGTGACTGAGAAACGTGTATTGGAACAGAAAATGAATGAATTGGAGGAAACGTGTAAACAAAGAGAAAGTTGCATTGCCTCTTTGAATCATAGAAAGTCTGAGAATGAGCGTATTATAATACTGCTTAGGAAGAAATTAAATGAGGCCCAATCTGCAGTACTGGAGGTATCCTCCGCACATGCTCAGTACTCAGCAAAGATAGAGATTTTGGAACAACATGCAGAAAAACCAAATGCTATTGTTGCTTCAAGTGATGTTACTGTAGCGATACCCCCAGTTAAGAGAGCTGCTGGTTCTGTTTCGGGCCCTGTACACAGCACCGCCAACCGCCGGCAATCTACTCGACCCTCCTTTGGCACAGTTAGTCCTAGGGGATGTTTTAGTAATATAACTTTCTATATTTGGTTATGCACAATCTACAGTAATATGAGCAGTTAATATATGCAATAATGAACACTGATACCGGAGTGATAAACCGTAAATGATTTACTTTGGTATAAGGGTAAATGATAAACTTGTCACATAACATACATGCAGAGCCCTGCGGTAATAAACATACTAATCAGCGATGGTGCAGAGTGATCACACGCCACGTGCAGCTATCTTCTCCATGCGCAATGTGGCGCACCAACAAAATCCTAATCCCTGGTCAGGCCTGACTCAGATAAACTCAGTCTCTGTGAGAACAATTCTTCGCATGCAAGATGAACGGTGGTGCACATTCAGGAACAGTATTTGTAATCCAATTATGGTTAATAAAGAAAGAACACTTCACCGGAGACTACACAACTCAGTTCCGCCACTAGTCTCCGGCAGGACAGTAAATATAGCACGGTGGGCCAAGGCAGTCACTAGGCCTAATCAAAGTACAAGTTAATGACGTAAGTAGGTGCTCGCTCACCCCTCCGGACGTGATCCCAGTCCGGGACTTCCACCACTGTGTCTCCGCACGCAGGGTCTGCAACGGCCGGGTCCCCGGACCAACTGATGTCAGCAAACTTGAAAGAAATCAGGTGCCACCCAGGCTCAGCAGTGGGGTGGAAGGCTCTTTGGAAGGTGCGCAAGGCACAGGCCTCAGGCTTTGCACTGCAGCAGATCCGCACAGGGAGTCCTATTGATTGCAGCGCAGTGTCCAAAGAGACCGAGCTTAGCCTCGCCCCTTCCCTTTATAGCCCCACCTATGAGTCTCTGTGGTGACCAAATGCACCCTGGGTGCCAAACGGGGTTCTGGGTAACGTAGTCCATAGGGCCTTAAAGGAGACCCCGCTACACACTCCCCCCACTTAAACTCTTTGGTCCCCAAAGATAACAGTCAACAAACACTACGCACAACATTTGACAATGCTGCTTATGATGTCAGCAGAGGAAGTTCCCATCAAAAACAAGAGGGTGAACTTCCTCGCCCACAGGTCACACTGTCTAACTGTGCCAGGGGGTGAGTTGGGGTTGCCCTCCACCAAATGAACAGTGGAGGGACCAGGGTCTTCCACACTTCTCCTGGCAGTGACCACAGTGTCTTCCGAGCTCTCCCCCATTTGTGGGTAAGTCAATTTTCGGGGAGGCCTTATGGTCCTTCTCATCCTTCGTTCTCTTGAGATTTCTGATTCGGAAACTGTAGGTTCCTCTTCTGGAACAGACTTGGGAGTTTCCGTTGGTTTTGGAACACTTGACTCAAGAGCAGGGAGATACATGGAGTCTCTTGGATTCTCCTCTGGGAGTGAGTCGCAGGCATCCTCCCAAGAATCTGATAAAGGACTGGATGGGATGAACTCAGTAGCTTCTGCATTCAGTGTTTTGCCTATGGTGTCTTCAGTAAGTGGAAGATCTATAGCAGAAGTTTCTGGGGCCTGGGAAGGCCATAGCCAATCGAGTTCTTCTCTCTCATCCTCACTGAGTTCAGAGACATCTGTTTCTTCAGTCCGAGGGGCTTGGGACCGAGTGTTTGGCTTGAGGGTATCCAGGATGGAAGTTGGCTCCGGGGAATCCCCCACAGGGGGTATCCGGACTGCTTCAGCAAGTGGGAGTATGCCAAGTCTTCAGTAGCCCCACCTTTCCTTCCGGCTTTAGCTTGTAAACAGGAAAGCCTGGCAGCTTCTTGCAAATAACATATGGTTCAGGTCTCCATCTGTCTGCAAGCTTGTGTTTTCCAGGGATCCCCAAGTTCTACAGCAGCACTCTGTCCCAAGGTTGTAGATCTTGAATCCGGACTTTCAGGTCAAAGTTTCTCTTGTTGCGTGCTCCCCTTTGATCTGAAGCTGCTTGGGCCTGCTCATAGGCCAACTTTAAACTATGCCTCAGCCTATCCACATATCCTTTGTGGGAAGTGGCTGAGGAATGGTCTATGGAAGTGCCAAAGGCCAGGTCTACAGGTAGTCTTGCTTCTCTCCCGAACATAAGTCAATAGGGTGAGTACCCTGTAGCATCACTTGTTGTGCTGTTGTAAGAATGCACAATTGCTGCTATGTGCTTGCTCCAGTGCTGCTTCTTTTCACTACTCAAAGTCCCCAGCATGTTGAGTAGGGTTCGATTGAACCTCTCCGGCTGAGCATCCCCTTGTGGATGGTAGGGGGTGTTTGGGTCTTCTTGATCCCTAAGGAATCCAGGAGCTTCAGGATCAGCCGACTTTCAAAGTCCCTCCCTTGATCCGAGTGGAGTCGCTGTGGTAGCCTATAGTGCACAAAGTATTTCTCCATGAGTACCTTGGCCACTGTAGAAGCCTTCTGGTCTTTGGTTGGGAAGGCCTGGGCATACCGCGTGAAATGATCGGTTACCACCAGAACATTTCCTAATCCACTCAAGTCGGGCTCAAGGCAGAGGAAATCAATGCATACCAAGTCCATTGGGCCTTGACTCTGCAGGTGGCCCATTGGGGCAGCTTGATGGGGTAGAGTCTTCCGCTGGATGCAGCGTGCACATGAATGGCAGTATCCCTCCACTTCAGCCCTCATACAGGGCCAATAGAACCGACTCCTGACAAGTTGGAAGGTCCTCTCAGCTCCCAAATGACCATGATGGTCGTGTAAGGCGGCCAAGACAGTCCCTCTGTGCTTTTCAGGCAAGAACAACTGCCATTTGTCTTCCAAATCATCAGAGGGGCCCCTTCAGTAGACCACCCCTTGATGCACCTGGAGCCTGTCCCACTCCTTCCGCAACAGGCGAGCTTCCTTTTGAAGGGTGATGCCAAAGTCTGTCTGGATCTTGACTTTCCAGGGCCTCCAGGACCAACTTCCCCATTGGGTCTTCCAACTGGTCACATCTCAACTCTTTTTTTTTTTTTACAGTTTTGGCAAGTCATCTTCCTCTATCTGTGTTACCCCACAGTATTGCTTGGGGACCCCTACCACTGTGACTCCTATTTCCTCCACTCTGGATCCACCACTGGCCTGGAGTTCAGCCCCTTGACACAGGGCCTGCACCCCGTCGGGTGTCACTTAGGTCCAGTCTTCTGGTCTTTTGTTGGTGGGGGCATGAGACCTTCTAGACAGGGCGTCTGCATCTCGATTGCCAGCCCCAGGTCTGTATTTCAGGCTGAAGTTGAATCCAGATAGTGCAGCCAGCCATCTATGGCCTGTGGCATCCAGCTTTGCTGTGGTGAAAAGATAAGTAAGGGGATTGTTGTCGGTTTTCACCGTAAATTCTGTTCCATACAAATAGTCTTTAAGTTTATCAACTATGGCCCACTTGAGAGCCAGGAACTCCAGCTTGTGAGTGGGGTAGTTCTTCTCAGAGGGGGTCAAACTTCTGCTCACATATGCGACGGGTCGCAGTTGCCCTCCATGCTCCTGGTAGAGCACTCCTCCCAGACCGTCATGACTGGCATCTACATGGAGTTCATAGAGTTTCTTTGGATCTGCTTAGGCCAAAGCAGGGGCAGTGGTTAAGCTTTTCTTCAACATCTGGAAAGCCTCTTCACACTTCCCATCCCACTGGTCTTCGACTAACTCCCCCGGCTTCCTGGGGCCCGAGTCATCCTCTTCTCCCTCTGTCTTCAACAGTTCATTCAGGGGTCTGGCAATCCGTGCGAACCCCTCCACGAACCTCCTATAGTAGGAGCAGAATCCCAAAAAGGACCTGAGTTCTGTCACAGTGGTGGGCCTGGGCCAGGAGGTGACTGCTTCCAGCTTCTCAGGGTCTGTGGCTACCCCTTCTTCAGACACTATGTGTCCTAGATAGTTAACTGATGACTGGTAGAACTGGCATTTTTCTGGCGAAAGCTTTAGCCCCTCTTCGCTGAGCCTTCTCAAGACTTTTTCCAGCCGTTCCTCTAGAGTCCTCCCAAAGACGATGATGTCGTCCAAGTACACGAGAACTTTGATGAGGTTCATGTCTCCTACTGTTTTCTCCATGAGGCGTTGAAAGGTGGCAGGGGCTCCTGACAGTCCTTGGGGCATCCGGTCAAATTTAAAGAACCCCACAGGGGTTATGAAGGCGGTCTTCTCCTTATCTTCTGGATGCATAGGGATCTGGTAGTATCCACTCTTTAGGTCCATGACACTGAACCACCTGGCTCCAGACAAACTCTGTAGGGCATCTTCTATCCTCGGGGTGGTATACTGATCAGGTATCGTTCTCCTGTTGAGGGTCCGGTAGTCTATACACAACCTCAACGACCCATTCTTCTTCCTAACCACCACTATCGGAGAGGCATAGGGGCTCCTAGATTCCCGGATAACACCGGTTTGCTTGAGCTCGGCGAGCTGTTCCCTCAGGTCTTCAAGGTCGGCTAGAGGAACTCGCCTGACCCTCTCCCTGAAAAGCTTGTCTTCCTGGACGCGGATTCGATGGGTGGCACTCTTTGCACACCCTACGTCAAACTCATCTTTAGAGAAGATCTTCCTCCATCTGGTCAACTGGGCCTTTGCCCTCTCTTTCCAGGCCCTTGGCAGGTTCGGGTTCTCCATGCAGAGCTTCTCCCAAACAGTCCTGTCTCCCTCTGTCTTCTCCACATCCGATAGGACAATTGGGGCAGCAGGGCTCACCTGGCCCAGAAACATCCTGGCTGGGATCTCCATGGGGCCATCCGTAGTATTCCTGACACTCACCGGCACCTTACAGTGTGCCTTCTTCAAAGCCCTCAGTGGAACCACTTCTGGGATCACTTCTAAGCCCAAGTGTTCTTCCCTTGGGTCTGGTTCCAGCATGACAAAGGGCCCAGGTTGCTCCCAAGTAAGCATCACAGTGGCTCTGAGACGGGTCACCTCACCGGGCTGTAACGCTATTCCTTTTCTTCCTAGTCTCCAGACTTTCCCTACCCCCTCTTCTGGGGCCTTCTGCTCCAAGACTAGTCACTGGTAGGCTGTCTTCAGCATTGGGTGGATCTTGGGGACTGCAGGATTCTTCCCTCGTGCTAGAGGGGCCAGGAGTCTCCGGACCAGGTCCGTGTTGGTCCCTATTATCAGGGAGCTCTTGTTGGCTCCAGGCGGTCAGGGGAATACCACTGCCAGGGTATCGAACACTTCAGCCTCCCCGGCCAAAGAGGGGTCGAAGGCCAGTTTTATAGGCAGATAGCCATCATAAGGGAAGCTCTGGGTTCCAATTCCCCATATTTCCAAATCTTCAATCCTCTGGATGGGTAGATGACTTAGATGCTTATCATAGAAGTCCCGGTATAACAGGGTCACTTGTGCCCCAGTATCCAATATGGCTCTTGTGTAGACTCCCTCCACTTGAATAGGTACTATGGGGGAGGGGCCTACCAGCTTCTCTGGATATGGCTTCAAAGGGGTCTCTTTCCTTTGATCCTTGCACTTTCCCTTTGGACTCTCTTTCTTCCATTTCTCTCTGGACTTTAGTCTCTCTTGGGCTCAGTATGCATTGATCTCCCTCCTCTTAGTGGGTGTAAGTACCCGCTTAGGGACATTATTCTCTTTCTTTGGTGTATATTCCCGCTGAGGAACACTGTGCTTCTTCTGAGGGGTTTTATCCTCTGTCTTTCTGGACTTCTCATTCAGTTTGGAGCTCATTGGAGATGATGGGCACCCGGTTGACTACTTCACCGGGGCCCTCTGAAGTTTCCCGCCGGCTTGCGATTATTCTTCTTCTTCTTCTTAGGACTATAACACACTTTTGCAATATGGCCAACTCGTTAAAGCAAATCATATCCCCCCAATCTTGTAGGGAAGTAGGTGCTGGGGTATCCGGGAACAGCTCCTTCTTTGGACCTTCTCTTTCTGGTACCCTCAGATCCTTTGCCATTAAAGAGGTCAGCATCTTCAGTACCTGGGACATCTGTGACTTCAGGGTATCCACCTCTGAGTCTCTTTCAGGGGTCATGGCCGATCTGACCATCACCGCCGGAGGGTTGGTTGATTCAGCTTGTTGGTTCCTCCTTTTGTCTTCCAACATCGCCTCTTCCTCTCTGATTATCCGGATTAAGTCGGGATATTCCAGGCTCTTCCCGTCCTGTCGGGTGCATAGCGTTAATGCAATGGGGTCCAGGGGCTAAGCCCCCCTCAGCACCTGCTGGACATGGGCCTCATCCACCTTCCTTGGGTCAATCCCTTTTTTTAGTAGGATCTTGTGCAGGATCTCCCATCTTCTGGTAGCAGTGCTCCAGCTGGTAAGTAAGCTCAGTGACTTTTTCCATTCCGCCGAACACATTTTGCAGAATGTCTAGATAATCCTGTGCGCTGCAGTCTCCCTTGCTCAGCTTAAGGTTACGTATGGCCTCCAGCGCAGGCCCCTTCAAACTTTCGGTAATTCTTTGTTTTCTTTGGTGTTCTGGGACTTCCCATTCCTCTAGGGCCTGAGTGGCGCCGTCCAGCCACTCCTCAAATCCCTATTCTCCCGAAGGTACAGGTGTCCTTCCAGAAAATATCCTGAGTTTCCTGTATCCTGACATCGGGTGATCTGTAGGATCCTTCTTAGACCAAAAATTGCCGCTCCAGGCAGATTACGTTTTGGAAAGATGTTTCTCTCTCAGAGACCAAGGGTGCCGGCAATGCACATAGCAATGAAAACAAAAATGGTGAGGACAGCCGCACTCCAATCCAACGTATATTTATTGAAGAAAGACAGGCACTACAAAAACAGCTATGAGTAAACACTGAACAAGTGTGAAACGCGTCAGATGTCCTGGTTTATGCTGGTTTTTGTAGTGCCTGTCTTTCTTCAATAAACATACGTTGGATTGGAGTGCGGCTGTCCTCACAATTTTTGTTTTTGTAGGATCCTTCTTACACTGGGCCACAATCTCCCCCAGGACAACGCATAGTTCTGCGCTGAGGGTGGCTGGTGGTGATCCTGGGCTCTCTTTGCCCTTAGGCTTTCCTGCTTCAGGGGATGGCGGTGAGGATACTTGTGGAGGTGATGGTTTTGATGTCTGGAACCATTCTCCCTTGACTGGCAGCGCATGTATCAAGTTATAGGTCTGATCGTCTATTGCTTGTATGCTTGGACTTTTAAAATGCTCTGGGATTTCATTTTTCCATTCCACTAATGCGTGGGTAAACAAAGCATTTGACCTTACATTCCTCACCCATGCTTTCTGGCATGGTGATGGTGACATTATCATCTGCTTTATCGCTCCTT
This sequence comes from Rana muscosa, assembly GCA_029206835.1. Lineage (NCBI taxonomy): Eukaryota > Metazoa > Chordata > Amphibia > Anura > Ranidae > Rana > Rana muscosa. The sequence goes on from CM055123.1 coordinate 219,763,874, forward strand.
CTTGCCAGATCCCCCCGGGAGTTCAATAACTACTGCCGCGGCTAGATTGGTGCCAGCCGCTGCGTACCACTGTTCTACTTCCAGCGGGTCCATGCCGGTACTTTTGGCGTGTTCGCTTGCTGTATAAAAGATCCCGGACAAGCCCCCACGTGTAGCGATACCCCCAGTTAAGAGAGCCGCTGGTTCTGTTTCGGGCCCTGTACACAGCACCGCCAACCCCCGGCAATCTACTCGACCCTCCTTTGGCACAGTTAGTCTAGGGGATGTTTTAGTAATATAACTTTCTATATTTGGTTATGCACAATCTACAGTAATATGAGCAGTTAATATATGCAATAATGAACACTGATACCGGAGTGATAAACCGTAAATGATTTACTTTGGTATAAGGGTAAATGATAAACTTGTCACATAACATACATGCAGAGCCCTGCGGTAATAAACATACTAATCAGCGATAGTGCAGAGTGATCACACGCCACGTGCAGCTATCTTCTCCATGCACAATGTGGCGCACCAACAAAATCCTAATCCCTGGTCAGGCCTGACTCAGGTAAACTCAGTCTCTGTGAGAACAATTCTTTGCATGCAAGATGAACGGTGGTGCACATTCAGGAACAGTATTTGTAATCCAATTATGGTTAATAAAGAAAGAACACTTCACCGGAGACTACACAACTCAGTTCCGCCACTAGTCTCCGGCGGGACAGTAAACATAGCACGGTGGGCCAAGGCAGTCACTAGGCCTAATCAAAGTAAAAGTTAATGACGTGAGCAGGTGCTCGCTAACCCCTCCGGATGCGGTCCCAGTCCGGGACTTCCACCGCTGTGTCTCCGCACACAGGGTCTGCAACGGCCGGGTCCCCGGTCCAACTAATGTCAGCAAACTTGAAAGAAATCAGGTGCCACCCAGGCTCAGCAGTGGGGTGGAAGGCTCTTTGGAAGGTGCGCAAGGCCCAGGCCTCAGGCCTTGCACTGCAGCAGATCCGCACAGGGAGTCCTATTGATTGCAGCGCAGTGTCCAAAGAGACCGAGCTTAGCCTCGCCCCTTCCCTTTATAGCCCCACCCATGAGTCTCTGCGGTGGCCAAATGCACCCTGGGTGCCAAACGGGGTTCTGGGTAACGTAGTCCATAGGGCCTTAAAGGAGACCCCGCTACATTACTATGATAGGAATCAATGTTGCAGATCTGAATGAGGAATATTTAAATAAAAGTGTAGTAACTGCGCTTGAAATTGATTCAGGAGTAGAAACGGTGGAGACTTCTGAGGAGTCCATTGCTAGTAATTACTCCTCAGGCAATGAAAGTGTAAAGTCTGTTCATTCCAATCATAGTAATGTTAGACAGCAATGTGAGTCTCCATCGTCATATGCTCAGAGAAGGGCCTATGCAGGGAGACCAGCTCTTAAATGTTTTTTGTGTAAAAGGGGGGGTCACATCGCAAAATATTGTTTGGTGGCAAATAATGATATGCAAAGAAGATCGCACCAACCTAAAACTACCCCAAGGCGTTATGAAGTTATTCTGCGAGATGGGATAGCAATCCAAGGCATAGAGGCCATAGTACTCAGACGCATTTCCCTTTTAAGACCCATGTCCCTTTTAAAACCCAAATGCGGAGACTACAAACCGAAAATAGTCAATTAAGACATGAAAGGCATCACTATGCAAAATGGAGGGAGCTACATGTTCATTCAAATATAGCACTGGGGGAAACAATGTTAGCAGCCCTTAGTGAGCTGCATGGACAGTAAGAATTTTCTGTTTAATGTTTCTTTGCTATGAATAAGGTTTAGATGTGAGTTTCAGAGATTTTCCCTTCATGTTTGGAATATTATAGAGGACCTTGATATATATGTAGCGGTCCTCCCCCAGCTTCTCCCCTCTCTTCACGGCTTGTTCTACTCGTCTAGGGGTATCTAGGAGAAGGGGGAAAGATGCACACCACCAGCTCGGCTCTCTGATGTATGATGCAGAGATATGAGCTAAACCATTTACCCTCGGGTCTGCGTTTTAGGCCGGAGCCTCAGCTTCTCCTATGGAGGATGATTGTCACTGACACTGACAGGGACACTTAGCTTCCAGTAACACAAGTTCCACACCAAGAAAAGTCCAACACTGTTTTATTGACTTGAAACGGGTTGACTTTTAAAATAACAGACAAGGTGTAGGGAAGAGTAGGTCCAGGCACAACTGATGAATTAAAGTTCCTCCTGTTCTGTTTAGTGCAAACAGGCTTGGCGCACAGTCGCTGCCACCGACTGCGAATTTGGTCACTGCCACTGACCTGGGTGAACGTTGAGGCCCCTGCACAGGCCTTGGATGAGGCCTGCTACTGACCTGAGAAAGTTGGGTCCCTGCCACGGACCATAAGAACATGAAGTACCTCCTTTAGAACAAACGACCCCTGTCAGAGGAAGACATGCATCCGGATGGTCACCAGAGGCCTCCACCGGCACCAGCAAATGCTGCGCTGGCTCTACGGGGAGGTCACGTCTCCGGTCCCTTACGCCCAGGATTCAGGCACCCAATACCGGGGGCACCTTAGGAATGCTTCGCCCTCGCGGGACCCAGTCGAAGGTACTGGGCCCCAGGCCTCCTGTGGAAGTACCTCACCCCAGGCTGAAGGTGCCTGGGATGGAACTTGACTCCACGCGCCCAGGCCAAGGGCACCTGGGCACAGACGAACCGCAGCAGCCCCCAGGCTGAAGGTGCCTGGGGAATGGACCTTGTGCGCAAGATGTCCGCCCCATTTTATATCCTCTCCCAGCAGGCACAGCGGGTTCCCCGCACCGCCGTACTACTGCCGGGAGAGGACAAAAAGGGCACGGCTCTGGAATGGTAGTTCAACCCCGGTCCCAGGTGACAGTGCCACCCAGGGACCGCAGGGAACATGACACCATTCATACCTCCCACACTCCAAAAAGGTCCATTCAACCCCGGTCCCAGGTGACAGCGCCACCCAGGGACCGCAGGGAACATGACACCATTCATACCTCCCACACTCCAAAAGGTCCATAAATCCCTGAAATCAATGTATCTGGGCCGAAAAAATTGCTTAAAGCGGTTCTCCCGCGGCCAAATCGTTTTTTTTTTTTTCATGCCATTACAAAGTATTCTGCCTATTACATGTCTACTCACGTCTCTGTGTCTTTTAGTCCACCGCATCGCTATTCAGTTAGAAATGATAACTTATATTCCCTTTTCTTACGGATTGCCATTTTGCTTGTGGGCATTAGAATCCCACAAGCATGTACTTCCTCCTTGCGGCGAATGCTGAACTCCCAGCATTCACCGCTTGTTTTTGTTTTCGAAATCGAAAACTCTGGTGGGTGTAACAAGATGTCCGCTTGCCCCCTTCTCACTCTATCATTACTGTGAAGGAGTGTGGGGTGTAGCAAGATGGCGGCGACGAAACGTCACTTCCGGAGCAATCTGTGATGGGTAGCAAAATATGACACTACACCGGCGTCGCAGAAAGTTACCGCCCCCTTGTCAAGCGATATCTTGCAGCAAGGCTCGGCAATGAATACTGGGAGCTATGACAAATGCTCCCAGGTTACATTGCGTTACAAGGATATGACGTAACTCCTGCAGAATTCCCAGAGCAGAGGAGACAGGAAACAGATATAAAATGGAGATTTATTAAGGTACTGTACAGAAAAATAAAAAAACAATGCCCGTTTCGACATTAATTACATTATGTCCATTGAATAAGATAAGGTCTAAAAATCGGGTGGAGCTCCACTTTAACCACTTGCCGCCCGCCCTATAACAGATTGACAGCGGCAAAGTGGTTTAAAAATCCTGACTGGACGTCATATGACGTCGTCAGGATTTTGAGCCGCTGCGCGCCCCCGGGGCGCGCATCGCGGCGAACGTTGCTGCGGGATGTCAGTCTGACACCCCGCAACACCGATCTAGGTAAAGAGTCTCCGACTGAGACTCTTTACCACGTGATCAGCCATGTCCAATCACGGCTGATCACGATGTAAACAGGAAAAGCCGGTCATCGGCTTTTCCTCACTCGCGTCTGTCAGACGCGAGTAGAGGAGAGCCGATCGGCTGCTCTTCTGACAGGGGGGGTTTGTGCTGATCCATTATCAGCACAGCCCCCCCGAGGATGCCCACTGGACCACCAGGGATGCCACTGGACCACCAGGGATGCCACTAGACCACCAGGGAAGCCCACCTATAGGTATTGTACACTAGACCACCAGGGATGCTAATTATATACGAAATGGATGCCAATCAGTGCCCACAATGGATGCCAATCAGTGCCCACAATGGGCACCACTGATTGGCAGGCATTATTGTTTAGCACTGATTGGCATCCATTAGTACAGTACAGTGCAACCTATCAGTGCCCATCCATGCCACCTATCAGTGCCCATCCATGCCACCTATCAGTGCCCATCCATGCCACCTATCAGTGCCCATCCATGCCACCTATCAGTGCCCATCCGTGCCACCTATCAGTGCCCATCCATGCCGCTTATCCGTGCCCATCAGTGCCCACCCGTGCCGCCGATCGTTGCCCACCTGTGCCGCCGATCATTGCCCACCCGTGCCACCGATCGTTGCCCACCCGTGCCGCCGATCGTTGCCCACCCGTGCCGCCGATCGTTTCCCATCCGTGCCACCTCATTGGTGCCCATCCGTGCCGCCTTATCCGTGCCCGTCAGTGCAGCCCCATCAGTGCCCATCAGTGAAGGAGAAAACTAACTTATTTACAAAGTTTTGTAACTGAAACAAAAAAAACTTTTTGTTTTCAAAATTTTCGGCCTTTTTTTTATTTTTTAGCAGAAAAAAAATTGCAGAGGTGATCAAATACCACCAAAATAAAGCTCTATTTGTGGGAACAAAATGATAAAAATTTAGTTTGGGTACAGTGTAGCACAACCGTGCAATTGTCATTCAAAGTGCAACAGCGCAGAAAGCTGAAAATTGGTCTGGGCAGGAAGGTGTATAAGTGCCCAGTATGGAAGTGGTTAAACGTGCATCCTCACAGGGTGACACTGTGGATGCACAAATGTGCCAACGTCCCGATATTACAGGAGAAATATAAATAAACTAGAAAAATGGACTTTAGGCGGCACATGGGTAAATGTTGTAAAAAACTAGGGGTAGTTATTTTAAAGCAGAGTAGTAAGAAAATACATATAAACATTCAAACAATAACAGTTTGTTTATACTTGGATACAGGCATGACACTGGACCACACATGATACACTGGACCCATGGCTCTTGCTAACTTGCTTCATACAACCACTATTGTACTAGCCTTTGGTTTGCTGGATTCACATTCCAACTAAGATGGAATGCTTGTATGTTACATACCTTGAAGTATTATTAAAGCGTGAACCTAAGCCCTGTATCCAAGTATAAACAAACTGTTATTGTTTGAATGTTTATATGTATTTTCTTACTTCTCTGCTTTAAAATAAATACCCCTAGTTTTTTACAACATTTACCCATGTGCCGCCTAAAGTCCATTTTTCTAGTTTATTTATATTTCTAATGTATCTGGGCCATCTATTGCCCAGATACACCCCACTAAATTTAACACCCGCTACATATATATTTTTTTGTATTTTCAAGAATAAGCCTCTGGATTGTTATTTAAAAAAAAAAAAATTCTGTTATGATTATTATGTTTTTTTTTTTCTACTCTTATTTTTTATTTGATTTTAAATTTGATAAATTTTTGTTCATCCTAAAGAAATTGTCATGGATATGCATTAATGTCTGTCTGCCATCTTACCTTCCTCCTCATGTGTTCATCTAGAGACCAGACCTCCTTCACCTGGCTTCCTTTATAATCTCCTCCCAGCCTGACTCCACCCCAGGCCCTATCACTGAACACTATATTAACCTGTGCACTGCAAGCCTGCTTTGCTGATCAACGTGTTTGTTAGGCATTGTGTGTTTGGGTTCCTGCCTGCCGTGTGCTACGTCTGTCTCTCTGTTACGTTATTGGCTTGTCCCTGACCATCCCTGTCTGCTCGTGACCCTTGACCTTCGGCTCGTTCTTCGTTATCCTTGTCTGCTTGTGGCCCCTGACCTTCGGCTTGTTATTCGGTTCTCTCTATCGTGTGCTGCTGCTTCCCCTTATCCTACGGGGCGTGAGCTAGGAAACTCCAGGGGCCGCGACCTGGTCCCAGCCTGCAGCGTAACATCCTCACCACTAGAGGCCCTGGAGAAGACCAGCTGGGTCTTAGACTCCGCGCCCTGGGGAATCTTGGCTCTCGCTTCCGTTGGGATCCCGGTTGTGCTCCTCTGGTCCCGCTTTCCACAACCACCCAGTTTCCTATCCACAGAAGCCAGCCATAGGGTTCACTACCTCGCGGTGCACTCCTGTCCCCCTACGGTGTGCATCTGTCACCTGGCCACAGGTGACCCTGACAGTTTGATCAGCCATGGACCCGGCTGACATCCCGATCCCCGCGGATGATCCATTGCAGGGCATAGTCCACAGACTTGAAACCCAGGAATCGAATCAGACTCAGGTGATGCGATTCCTCCAGGATCTGGCTTCTCGATTCGAGCAGCTTCAGGCCTCCTTGGGAACCCCGAATCCGCAACCTCAAGTACAACCAGCGGTGGTACCTATCGCACCAGTCGCAGCCACACACTCACTAATACTGCCAGCTCCGTTCCGTTTCTCTGGGGACTCCAAGGCCTGCAGAGGGTTTCTTAGCCAATGCACGATTCATTTTGAGCTTCAGCCTCAAAACTTTCTGTCTGATAGGGCAAAGGTAGCCTATATCATTTCCCTCCTCTCCGGTGAAGCTTTAGCCTGGGCAGCCCCTCTGTGGGAACTGAATGATCCAGTGGTTTCTAGCCTGTCTGGCTTCTTGAAACTTTTTCGGAATATCTTTGAAGAACCGGCTCGTGTCTCTTCAGCGGCCAGCGCCCTTCTACGTCTCCGCCAAGAGTCTGCTTCAGTGGGACAGTACGCCCTTAATTTCCGCATACTGTCGGCTGAGTTGAGCTGGAACAATGAGGCCTTAGTCGCAACCTTTTTGCATGGCCTTTCTGATAGAGTGAAGGATGAATTAGCAGGAAGAACCATCCCCACTGATCTGGACGGAGTTATCTCCTTGTGTAACCAGATCGATATTCGCTTTCAGGAAAGGACCCTAGAAAAGCGGCGCCAGCACTCCTTGGTCCTTAGTCAGCCTGAGCTCCCCTCTCCTCGACCCGTGGAGCATCTCCTGCCAGCTGAGGAACCCATGCAGCTGGGCAGGACCAGGCTATCCCCAGAGGAACGTGCTAGGCGCAGAAATCTAGGCCTGTGTCTCTACTGTGGGGGCAAAGGTCATTTTCGTGACACTTGCTCTCTTTGTCCAGAAAAACGTTTGGGTCCACTTCATCTGGAAAGTGGAGTATTGGACCCAGAAATATCACCTTCCCCTTCTCGTCTTCTGCTTTCTGTGTTCCTTCATGTTGGTGCTTCTTCTCATTCGGTCTCAGCATATCTGGATTCCGGAGCCGCTGGTAATTTCATGGACTGGGAAATCGCATCGTCCATGAGACTTACTCTTTTGCCCCTCACCACGCCATTGGTGGTCTTGGCGATTGATGGTACTATTCTCCCAGGGGGACCTATCCGCTTCCAGACCCTCCCTGTTAAGATGTCGGTGGGTACACTCCACCAGGAGTGGATATCCTTCCTTATCTTACCCAAGGCCTCAACGCCTATAATTTTGGGTCTCCCATGGTTACAGCTCCATTCTCCTCATGTGGACTGGACTACTGGACAGATCCTGGCTTGGGGTCCCTCCTGTTCCTCGTCCTGCCTACCCAAGGTTGCCCCCTGTGAATCTGAGCCGGTCATTCATTCCAGGTTGCATAACCATTTACATTTCTCTGTCCCTAACCACCCTTGGACGCACAGCCAGGCTAGCTTGTCTACAAGTCCTGCAGTCGCTACGTCTTGCGATGCGATTCAGGTAGTCGCTACACCTGACTCAGCTATTCACTCTGCCTCTGTACTAGTTATGCCAGTCCAGCCCATGCCCAGTGAGCCTCTCACTTTTTCTTGTTCGGGACATTCTGCTTGTCCTTCAGCTATTCAGCTTGACTCCGGCGACATGTCACCTTCTAACCAACCTGACTTCAGGGTTCCACTGACATCTGCCCAGTCTGATGGTCCTGTGCAAGATGACCAGTTCCCCTTTAAGGGTCTAGGGGACCCTCCTCAGATTCCTGTTGATCGTCTCATGCCCTTGCTTATTCCTAGAGAGCCTTTGGTCCTCAATAGATCTTCTTGTCATCTCCCTACCTCGTTTTCAGTCTCTGAGGATAATCTTAAGTACGAGGTTAGACAAGTTCTGGATTCTCGGCTCTGCAGAGGCATTCTTCAGTACCTTGTGCATTGGAGAGGTTTTGGTCCTGAGGAGGCGTCTTGGATCGCTGCATCTGATGTCGCTGCACCTCATCTGTTGAGAAGGTTTCATCAGAGATTTCCCTTTAAGCCTGGGTCCAGGCGGGGGAGGGCCCATAAGAGGGAGGGTACTGTCATGGATATGCATTAATGTCTGTCTGCCATCTTACCTTCCTCCTCATGTGTTCATCTAGAGACCAGACCTCCTTCACCTGGCTTCCTTTATAATCTCCTCCCAGCCTGACTCCACCCCAGGCCCTATCACTGAACACTATATTAACCTGTGCACTGCAAGCCTGCTTTGCTGATCAACGTGTTTGTTAGGCATTGTGTGTTTGGGTTCCTGCCTGCCGTGTGCTACGTCTGTCTCTCTGTTACGTTATTGGCTTGTCCCTGACCATCCCTGTCTGCTCGTGACCCTTGACCTTCGGCTCGTTCTTCGTTATCCTTGTCTGCTTGTGGCCCCTGACCTTCGGCTTGTTATTCGGTTCTCTCTATCGTGTGCTGCTGCTTCCCCTTATCCTACGGGGCGTGAGCTAGGAAACTCCAGGGGCCGCGACCTGGTCCCAGCCTGCAGCGTAACATCCTCACCACTAGAGGCCCTGGAGAAGACCAGCTGGGTCTTAGACTCCGCGCCCTGGGGAATCTTGGCTCTCGCTTCCGTTGGGATCCCGGTTGTGCTCCTCTGGTCCCGCTTTCCACAACCACCCAGTTTCCTATCCACAGAAGCCAGCCATAGGGTTCACTACCTCGCGGTGCACTCCTGTCCCCCTACGGTGTGCATCTGTCACCTGGCCACAGGTGACCCTGACAGAAATCATGGGTGTTTTGATAATTTGTTCAGAGGTTCAGAAGCCAGGAATACTAAGTTCCTGGGTTTCAAGGAGGGAACTATAAGTAAACATAGCAAGCAATCAGATATTGTGGATAAGAATTTGATTCTGTTCTTGTTTTTCACTTCCAGAGTTACAGCTGCCCTGCCCTAAAAAAACACACACCAGTTCTGGGTTTGCTTTTCACAAGAAGCATTGCCTGATGTGAATGATGCCTCGCACAAAAGAGCTCTCAGAAGACCTACGATTAAGAATTGTTGACTTGCATGAAGCTGGAAAGGGTTATAAAAATATCTCCAAAAGCCTTGCTGTTAATCAGTCTACGGTGAGACAAATTGTCTATAAATGGAGAAAGTTCAGCACTGCTGCTACTCTCCCTAGAAGTGGCCGTCCTGTAAAGATGACTGCAAGAGCACAGCGCAGACTGCTCAATGAGGTGAAGAAGAATCCCAGAGTGTCAGCTAAAGACTTACAAAAGTCTCTGGCATATGCTAACATCCCTGTTAGCGAATCTACGATATGTAAAACACTAAACAAGAATGGATTTCATGGGAGGATACCACAGAGGAAGCCACTGCTGTCCAAAAAAAACATTGCTGCAGGTTTACAGTTTGCACAAGAGCACCTGGATGTTCCACGGCAGTATTGGCAAAATTTTCTGTGGACAGATGAAACCAAAGTTGAGTTGTTTGGAAGAAACACATAACATTATGTGTGGAGAAAAAGAGGCACAGCACACCAACATCAAAACCTCATCCCAACTGTGAAGTATGTTGGTGGGGGCATCATGGTTTGGTGCTGCTTTGTTGCGTCAGGGCCTGGGCGAATTGCTATCATCGAAGGAAAAATGAATTCCCAAGTTTATCAAGACATTTTGCAGGAAAACTTAAGGCCATCTGTCCACCAGCTGAAGCTCAACAGAAGATGGTTGTTGCAACAGGACAACAAACCAAAGCATAGAAGTAAATCAACAACAGAATAGCTTAAACAGAAGAAAATACGCCTTTTGGAGTGGCCCAGTCAGAGTCCTGACCTCAACCCGATTGAGATGCTGTAGCATGACCTCAAGAAAGCGATTCACACCAGACATCCCAAGAATATTGCTGAACTGAAACAGTTCTGTAAAGAGGAATGGTCAAGAATTACTCCTGACTGTTGTGCACGTCTGATCTGCAACTACAGGAAACATTTGGTTGAAGTTATTGCTACCAAAGGAGGTTCAATCGTAGGTCTTCTGTGAGCTCTTTTGTGCGAGGCATCATTCACATCAGGCAATGCTTCTTGTGAAAAGCAAACCCAGAACTGGTGTGTGTTTTTTATAGGGCAGGGCAGCTGTAACCAACACCTCCAATCTCATCTCATTGATTGGACTCCAGTTGGCTGAAACCTCACTCCAATTAGCTCTAGGAGATCTCATTAGTCTAGGGGTTGTGAGGGGGTTAGCTCGGCAGCGGGTGTGTGTGACCCCCGGGATGGGCTCCCCACACAAAAACAGGCCCAGCAAACGGAGGTTGTGGTTTTCAAAGTCAAAAAGGTGCGGTTTATTTTCTATTTACAGTGACAAAACACAGCAAAGCAAAAGAAACATAAACAAAATAAATCCTGGTCAACTTGACCTCTGACTAAACATACAGGTTTCCTAACTAACAACTGGGATCAGCCTAGTGCTGTCCTAGTCCCTAAGTCCCTGGTTTTAAATGTCCAAGCAAATAGCCACACAGGCTTTGTCTCACCGCACAAGGGTTCACTCTCTCCAGGAAGTCCACACAGGTCTGCTTCCAGGCATGAGCTAACCCCTAATGAAGCTGGGAGTTCTTATAGAGGCCTAAATGAGCTGACAAGCTTCAGCTGGTCTCATCAACTCCCTGTCTGCACGACGCCCCACACTCTCCCTAGAGGTATGAGTCATCCATGAGCCCACTAGCCTCAGCTGGGCTTATACAACTCTCCACCTAGTTGTATAAGTCGGCGTAAAGCCTGAATCTGGGCGAAATATATCTACCCCCCTGGATGCAACCAGGTGACTTTACCTTCCTGCTGTCACATACCCCCCCCTCTTGTTTTAACCTCGGGGTTGGAACACCAGCAATCAGGCATTCATGTACTCGAGACAAAGCATCCACATTCCCCATTTGAACGCCAGGGCGATGCTTTACTGTGAAGTTGAATTCCTGTAGGGCCAGGAACCACCTATTCACTCTTCTATTTGTCTCCTTGTTTTGAGCCATCCACTTTAACGGAGCGTGATCCGTAACCATGTTAAAGTGCCTACCTAGCAGATAGTACCGAAGGGAATCTAGAGCCCACTTCACCGCTAAACACTCCTTTTCAACGGTGGCGTAATTTACCTCATGGGACTTCAACTTCCTGCTGAGGTAAATGACTGGGTGCTCTTCCCCGTTCCAGACCTGGGACAATACTGCTCCTAACCCCACATCTGACGCATCACTTTGTACGACAAAGTCTTTAGAGAAGTCGGGTGAGTACAACACTGGCTGGCTACATAAGGCTTGTTTCAAGAATTGGAATGCTGCCTCAGCCTCGGGGGTCCATTTAATCATGACCGACCCTTTCCCCTTCGTCAGGTTGGTTAGGGGCACAGCCTTAGAAGCAAAGTGGGGAATGAATCGCCGATAATACCCAGCGATTCCCAGAAAGGCTCGTACCTGCTTCTTGCTGTTGGGACGTGGCCAACTCTGGATGGCCTCAACTTTGTTGAGTTGGGGTTTTATTACTCCCCTCCCAATGGTGTACCCAAGATATTTGGCCTCCTCCTGCCCAATGGTACACTTCTTGGGGTTAGCCGTAAACCCCGCTTCCCGAACAGAGTCCAGGACTGCTTGCACTTTTGGCAGATGTGAGGCCCAATCTGTGCTATGGACAATTACGTCATCCAGGTAAGCCGCAGCATACTTCCGATGGGGCCTCAGCATCTGGTCCATTTTCCGCTGGAATGTGGCCGGCACATTCTGTAACCCGAACGGCATTCTTTTATATTGGAACGCCCCGTCTGGGGTTACAAATGCGGTTTTCTCTTTGGCCGACTTGGCCAGGGGGATTTGCCAATACCCTTTTGTGAGGTCAAGAGTCGTCATGTATCGGGCTGTTCCCAGCCGGTCAATCAACTTATCTATACGTGGCATGGGGTAGGTGTCAAATTTTGTAACTTTGTTCAACTGACGAAAATCGTTACAAAATCGCCAGCTCCCATCCGGTTTAGGCACCAACACAATGGGACTAGACCAATCACTTTGGGACTTCTCTATCACCCCTAAGTTCAGCATTTTCTGTACTTCCTCCCGTATTGCCTCCCGTCGGGCCTCTGGGATCCGATAGGGTTTTAACTTCACCCTTTCACCGCGCGGGGTAATAATGTCATGCTCTACCCCAGATGTTTGTCCCGGCAGCTCAGAGAATACCTCCTTGTTGCGAAGCACAAACTCCTTAACCTCCTGTTGTTGGGGTTGTGACAAGGTGGCTGCGATTCCAACCTCAGGAATCACGCAACCAGTTTGAGCTGGTGACCAAGTGTCTGCGACTAGGGACTCTCTATCCCTCCAGGCTTTCAACAGATTAACGTGATAGATCTGTTCGGGCTTTCGCCTTCCTGGTTGTCTGACCTTGTAATTCACTTCGCTCACTTTTTCCATTATCTCGTAGGGGCCTTGCCATTTGGCAAGGAATTTACTTTCAACCGTAGGGACAAGTATCAGTATCCTATCCCCCGGGGAAAAGGTACGGGTCTTGGCTCCACGGTTGTACACTCTCTGCTGTGCTAACTGCGCTTGGGCCAAATGTTCCTTCACGATGGGCATTACCTGTGCAATTCGGTCTTGCATCAGGGCGACATGCTCAATCACACTCCTGTGGGGAGAACTCTCACTTTCCCAAGTTTCCTTGGCAATATCCAACAGCCCTCTTGGGTGTCTCCCATACAGTAACTCAAAGGGGGAGAATCCCGTAGAGGATTGGGGCACCTCCCTAATAGCAAACATCAGATAAGGAAGTAGACAGTCCCAATCCTTTCCATCTCTATCCACCACTTTCTTCAACATTTGTTTTAGGGTTTTGTTGAATCTTTAACCAGCCCATCGGTTTGGGGGTGATACACAGATGTACGTAATTGCGTCACTTTGAACAATTTACACAGCTCCTTCATAACCCGGGACATAAAGGGTGTACCTTGGTCCGTAAGCAGTTCTTTACAAATACCCACCCGGCTAAACACAAGAGATAGCTCTTTGGCTATGGTTTTGGCCGAGGTATTTCGGAGAGGGATCGCTTCTGGATAACGGGTGGCATAGTCCATTATAACTAATATGTACTGGTGCCCCCTAGCCGACTTGATTATAGGACCTACCAAATCCATGGCGATCCTCTCAAACGGGACCTCAATGATGGGTAGAGGGACCAGCGGGCTACGGAAATGTGGCATCGGGGCCGACCTCTGACACACAGGGCAGGAGGAACAATAATTTTCTATGTCCTTCATCACCCCCGGCCAATAGAATCTCTGTAATACCCTCTCTCGGGTTTTCTCTGTCCCCAGATGACCTCCAAGAATGTGCCCATGGGCCAACTCCAACATCAACTTCCTGTAAGGTTTGGGCACCACAAGCTGCTCAACGGTTTCTTCTGCCCTTTTTGCCACTCGATACAGTAGGTCCTTCTCTACGCTGAAGTATGGGTAAGTGCAGGTATTATCTGGGTTCACTAACTCGCCATCTATTTTCACTACGTTTTCCCGTGCCTTTATTAGGGCGGGGTCTTTCAACTGTTCTGTGGCAAAGTTTTCCCTGTGAACCGCAAGATCAGAAAACTCCACAGACGGTAGGTTTTCGTCTGAGGAGGCGGGCTCCTCTCCAGTTTCTTGAGTCTCCCCTGCCAATACTGACAAGGGAAATTCCGGAGAGTCCTCACCACTCTCAGGGGAGTTCTGGCTATCACATTCCTGGTACATAGGGGCACCAGTGGGGGGCTCAGGATCATCCCACAGTTCCCAGAACTTCGGAAAATCCCTTCCCACAATGGCGTCATGCGGTAACTGAGATACTAAGCCCACTGGATGAGAGAGGGTACCTTTGGGGGTCTCGAAACACACTGTAGTCACTGGATACTCTCGGGTGTCCCCATGCACACAAATAACAGCTACCTTGCTATTCCCAGAGACCTCTGTTCTAACTAACTCAGCCTTTATCAGGGTCACAAGGCTACCTGAATCCAGCAATGCCACAACATTTCTACCATTAACACACATTTTGCATAAATGTTTCTCAGTTCCTCAAATGGCAGTGCATGCGACTGTCGCACACAGCGACTGACGTCTGCCCGTCAGAAAGTCACACTGCATGGGTTCCTCCACAACCGGGCAATTTGCTGCAATATGTCCCGCTTGCCGGCAGCGGTAGCAAACGATCCTTCTTGCCGCCTCTTGAGCCGCTGATTTCCCAGGCTGTTCTCGCCAAACTTGGGGTAGAGCTCCCACCCTCTCACTCTCTCCACCCTTACCCCTTGGAATCATCTTATCCGCCCCTGGGGATGGTCTGGTCTTAGGGTGTAAAGTCCGAGTGTCTCTGGAAGAGGCCGTCAGGTTCTCTGTAGCCAAGTATTTCTCCACACGATCCACAAGACCATCGGCCGTCTCTGGGTCTCCATGGCTTACCCACTTTTGGATGGCAGTAGGAAGAGCTCTCAAAAACCGATCCATTACAACACGTTCCACAATCTTTGGCGCGGACCAAGTCTCTGGCTGTAGCCACTTTCTGCTCAGGTGAATGAGATCATACATTTGAGACCTGGGGGGTTTTCCAAGCTGGAAAGTCCAGTTATGCACACGCTGAGCCCGGACAGCCAGGGTGACACCCAGCCTTGCCAATATTTCAGCTTTTAGCATCACATAGTCTTTTGCTTGGTTAGGCTCTAGGTCATAGTAAGCTTTCTGCGATTCACCAGTTAACAGAGGAGCCACTAGTCCAGCCCACTGCTCCTCAGGCCACTTTTCTCTTTCAGCGGTCCTTTCAAATGTGGTCAAAAATACCTCTGGATCATCCTCTCCAGTCATTTTTGTCAATAAACGACTCACCCCAAAGGACGCGGTATTAGTGGGACGGCTTTCCTCACTGGTCTGCGGACGTTGCTGCATTACTGCTTCCATCTGTTGTTGTAGTCTCTGCTCTTGCTTCTGCAACAGGTCTATGAAGCGGGCCTCAGATTGCTGCTGGGCTTGTTGCTGAGCCTCCAGACTCTGTTGCAAAGTTGGGTTTGTCTGCTGCTGGGCTGCAAGGCTCTGTTGATGAGCTTGCTGCTGGGCTGCAAGGCTCTGTTGATGAGCTTGCTGCTGGGCTGCGAAGTTCTGTTGTTGAGCTGCAAGGCTCTGTTGATGAGCTGCAAGGCTCTTTTGCAAACCTGCATTTGTCTGCTGTTGATTGGCATTTGCTAGAGCCAGCTGTTTCAGTATCTCCTCCATGCTGGCTTGAAAAAAAACTGCCACTGGTTCTCCACCAACCGTGAGGGGGTTAGCTCGGCAGCGGGTGTGTGTGACCCCCGGGATGGGCTCCCCACACAAAAACAGGCCCAGCAAACGGAGGTTGTGGTTTTCAAAGTCAAAAAGGTGCGGTTTATTTTCTATTTACAGTGACAAAACACAGCAAAGCAAAAGAAACATAAACAAAATAAATCCTGGACAACTTGACCTCTGACTAAACATACAGGTTTCCTAACTAACAACTGGGATCAGCCTAGTGCTGTCCTAGTCCCTAAGTCCCTGGTTTTAAATGTCCAAGCAAATAGCCACACAGGCTTTGTCTCACCGCACAAGGGTTCACTCTCTCCAGGAAGTCCACACAGGTCTGCTTCCAGGCATGAGCTAACCCCTAATGAAGCTGGGAGTTCTTATAGAGGCCTAAATGAGCTGACAAGCTTCAGCTGGTCTCATCAACTCCCTGTCTGCACGACGCCCCACACTCTCCCTAGAGGTATGAGTCATCCATGAGCCCACTAGCCTCAGCTGGGCTTATACAACTCTCCACCTAGTTGTATAAGTCGGCGTAAAGCCTGAATCTGGGCGAAATATATCTACCCCCCTGGATGCAACCAGGTGACTTTACCTTCCTGCTGTCACAGGGTTCACATACTTTTTCCACCTGTACTGTGAATGTTTACATGGTGTGTTCAATAAAAACATGGTAACATTTAATTATTTTTGTGTTTATTAGTTTAAGCAGACTGTGATTGTCTAATGTTGTGACTTAGATGAAGATCAGATCACATTTTATGACCAATTTGTGCAGAAATCCATATCATTCCAAAAGGGTTCACATACTTTTTTTTGCAACTGTATATTATGGTAATGGGTTGATTTATCAAGACTCTGTATCTGAAAGCTGGTTAATATGGTGCTCTGAGTGTGTGCTGGTGAATGGTGAGTGAATGGACACCCCTTGCCTGTACTGCACCCCGTCCTGAAGATAGGAGAAAGGAGAAGATACAGAAAACACAGAATGGTGACATAGAAGCTGTCGCTGAAGAATGATGTTGGTGTGTCACTCAGTGGCAAAGCGGCACATGTTCAGCTGTTTTATAGGAGCTGTTTTCAAAGCACATGTCGAGAAGCACAACACGTTAAAACAGTTATGGACTGTTCCATAGGAACTGTTTCTGAAGACATGTTGGGAAGCGCAACACGTTAAGACAGTTATGGACTGTTCCATAGGAGCCGTGTCGGAAGAATGGTGATATGCGTCCTTTAGGCGCAAAGCGGCATATGTTGGAAGGCAACATGGTTTAATATCATATTTCTGGAATTTCACTTCCTGGTTGATACAGGCAGATGGCCCCAAGTTGTAAGGTAACAAGTTACATTCACAGCTTTATAGCATATCAGAATCTGCATAGCAAAAGACCTGGCTCCAGGCCGACTGGTGGGCAAGCAAGCTTCAAAGAGAGCCATGGCTGCCAGGATGATTGATGACAACATTTAAAAGATCAACAGGCACTTAAAGATGATGCACGGATAATGTTGCCCCTAGAGGCCAGTACGGCAGGATGGACAGAAATATAATATATTAAAAGGACTGGGGGTTACGAGTGGGTGTGAATGAATGTGTAAAAAGGTACACACAGAAGAGAAATCATCCCTTTTGGCTTTTGGCCTGCTTCTGTGAGCCTCATGGCTCTTTTGCCATCCTGAGCCCAGCTGACGAAACAATATCTCAAGGAAAGCATTGTGATAAGTATCTTTGATGTTCTGTTATATGCTCTGTATATTTTACATTAATGTTTTCATGTTAGCAGTTCCCTATTTTCTTGGGAAATAAATAAGATATTGTTTTACTAACCAGTGTGTTTGTTTTCATAGCTAACCTTATATCATTGTGCTACCAACAGTAACTTTATCAGAGTTTTATTATACTAGCTAACTATAGGAATAGTCAATTAATACATTTATGCAATAAATAGAGGGAATCCATAACCACCTCTGGAATAAAAGTTATTTATCGTAGCATTTACTTCAGTAAGTATGATTTAAAAATAATTCCCATACCCAACATCTCCTCTTTCCTGCTATCTGTCCCACTGTACTGTCTGTTACATACTCGCTTGTGGCACAGTCATTAAAGCATATGGCCATTTAAGCCCCTCCCACTGATGCTGCAATCTGACCACACCCACAGTTTCGGTGCGGCGTTGCTATATTGTATTGCCACATATCATTTTTCTTGGTGGGGGGGTGCACAAAAATTTTCAGCCCCGGGTGCCAGATGTGCTAGCTACGCCACTGGGCAGGACAACCTTATTTCATCCACCTCTCTGGCATGATCTACCAGAAATTGTCACTCCTATGGTTCCTCCCAACCACTTGATGTAAACCTCCAATCAGATGTTTCTTGCACCTATACTTTCCACATGCATTTTAACACCTTCCTGGGACTATTCCTCCCCCCAGTCATGTACTTTCATTAAAGGCTAAGTTCACATTTTTTTCTAAATTCCAGCTTCCCCATGCAGCAATATAGCATTCATGTACTTTTTTTGCAAAAATATCAAAGCTTTCCATAAAATCTACAGACACGTACCTTACTGTCCTCCATCCTTGATTCCAAACGTATCTATTGCTTCTGTCTTATGTCTTTGCAGACTGCAGGTTATGACACAGGAAGGAGTTGACCAGCTGACCTCATTAGCACACACCCTGCATCATCCACCCTCCCACTCCCAGCTGGGTTAGTGCTGTGGGGAAGGATGAGATACACCACGGCCCATGTCCTCCAATGTGTAGAGGTGAAGGCCAGAACTATTGGGCTTTGTGTGTGTGTCCTAGGGTCAAACCTTCACTGAATGACCCCCCCTTTGCTTCCATTAACCGAGGTTCCACACATTGAAAATGGTCCAACTCGTATTTATTCTTCTCTGATAAATAGTCATACAACACAGACAGGTTGAGACCCAACGAACAGTTCAAT